>CM073595.1:1842500-3147500 GCA_037074705.1 Zhengitettix transpicula | reverse complement strand
GTGTGTGTGTATGTCTGCATGTTTATGTGTATATGGATGTTTAAGCATATATGTACATATAGGGTGCTTTGTATGAATGATCACTATTTGAACCTTTCCTATGCCACGACCTTCCCTTGAGAGACAAAATTAGTGGCCTGGTGGGGTGTTAATTGTTTATGGACTACTATCTGTGCGGCGGTCAAAACTCCTCAGCCTGCCGGTGTATGGAACGGTGTAACACTCCTTCCTGAAGAAGGAGACTGAGAGCCTCCAAAAATTTGAAGAACAACCTTCAGTTCCTTATGACGACACTGCACTTCAATATTGGTATGGAAAGGAAGGAGAGATAGGTTGTGGCTTACCTGAAAGTGAAGTGCGGTGTAGCCATAAGGAACCAAAGGTTGTTCTTCAAATTTTCGGAGACTCTCAGCTCTCTTTCCTTTCCATACCAATATTGTAAATATATATACACCAACTGAATCCTCAATGCCTTCATCAATAGAAACTATCCCAGAGACCTCCTCCAAAAACAAATAACTTGTGCCCTATCAAATTTCCAAATTAAATACCTGTATATTCAGCTGTGTATAAATTTGAAAAAATATATATATTTCTAATATATACATTCTTTTGTTTCAGAAAAAGTCTGGTAGAAAGAGAGAAAAGGATAGTGGGGGACAAGAATTTGACTCTGATTTAAAATTTTCTTATGTTTACCATAAACTGTCAGCAGGCTTGCAACAAGATGCAGCACGAGATTTGAGTGTAGCACTAGCATTCTCATCACTCCTTCACTTGTGTAATGAGAACAATTTAAAGCTGTCTGGTGAAGCAGATCTGAGTGATATACACATTACAATAGATGACAACTGAGCATAATACATTGAGAACAATTAAAGTATTTACATTAACCAAATGTGCAATTAAAGATATCTAAATAAATGTATATTGTAACTTATTATTATAGGTTTAGTTTGATTTCTTATAATTACTTTTTCTTGAAATTGTCTGTGAATTATTTAATAAAAACTTTATATTTTCCTTGTATTCTAAACTTGTTAGTCATTGAAGTGATTTCCTTATAAGTTTATCTTGAGTCTTTCTTTGATTTTGTTCTAGTGTATTTGGATAACACAATGAATCAGAATTATATCTTCTGAAATAACTTTTATGATTTGGAATCCATTTTATGTATTGTCAATATATTTGACCTTATCACAAACAGTTGAGAAGTATTTTCTGTGCTCTAAAATTCACCATTGAGAAAATATGTTGGTGGTAACTGCTAGTACACCACATTAATTCAAGCTTCACTTGCAGACTGGTCTCTCATTCCTTGCCTTACTATTCCACTTCCATGGTGCTAGCTTTTAACCTTAAATTGGATACATTTTCTTTCTTTCTTGGTGTGTTTGATACTTTCATTATAAACTAATATAATGTGTAAAAATATTTTAGACAATTGTATAATTCAAAACTTAAAAGTGTCAACATTTAACGTATTGTTGGAAAAGTTCTCTGGTTTCCAACCAGGTGGTGTAAGTACAATACATTTTGGCAGCATATTCCAGGTGATGTGACTAGTCTGGGTGGTGATGTTGTGTAATGTATAGGGTAATCCATGGTTTGACAACTCCCCTCTTATAGCACAGAAAGGGACTGAAACGGGGGAAGCAGAAAGGTAATTAGGGGCCGCAGGCTGTAGTTTAAGGATCCTTCATGGTAATTTGTCTAAAAGTGATGAAGAGGAGAACCTGCATCAGGTAGGTTGGGCAGTTGGTACTTGTCCTACACCCTTCCATAAATGAGAATTAGCTTTGCTGTAGGGACACAGCATTCCTGACTTGAAACACAGCTGGCAAACTGGTTCAATACAAAAAACTTGCCATATAGCCAATGTCTGTGATCCCAGAACATACACACCTCAAACCAAGATTATGTGTCAATGTTTATGGGAACCTTAAATTAAAATCCGTAGCAGGAAGTTGGCCCTTTCGGGTGTGCTCTTCGTGTAGTGGGGACTGCATGTCATACAATAGTCCTGGTGTAATGAGTTATATAGCCTAAGCGGAATACTCTGAGCCATTATGGGTTTAAGTGCCCTCGTCAAAGAAGAATAAGTGAAAAATTTTATGTGGATGTGAATAAATTGTAATGTCTGCTCCATCAAATGTTTTTATGGTGTGGAACTGGGAAGGGTTTAAGTGTGAGATGTGAAGTGGGGGAATAGCAGCCTTTAGTTACTAGGACCCCTCGCCTACATTTTTGGTGACCTAACTCTGCATTTGCCTAATAAACGAGAAAAACCACCAGTCCCGCAGTGATGACTTACTGGAGGTCAGCCTCCTGTAGTAAGTGTTCCTTCCTTGTGAAATTTACTCTGTGATAATGTATAGTATGAGCCGAAAAATACGGAAGTTTGTCAAAACTAAATGTCAGTTATTTGAATGCATACATAATTCTTTATGTTTAGCCAGAATGGGTCCTAACAATGTAGAATCCTTCCATCCATTCAATTGTGTTGCAGATTTCTTCAATGTTGTGAAGGTATTTTTTTTATATAAATGAAGGGTTATAAATAATAATATAAAGTTCATATTCTGCGACGGGGACTTTCTCGGGATTTAGATAAGTTGTTTCCATGGCACCAAAGATGTGACTTTTTTCGTGGTACCCGAGCAGGGCTAATACCTACGTATTCTGGAACCTTAGCAAACTAAATTGGCTAGATACAAGACCGCAAATATTTTGCAATGCCATGTTGTTTATATTTAAGTTAGAGAATTATAAGTTACCATATTACCTTAAGAAACTAGTGAACAAGGAAACTGATGTACATTGTTACCGAACTAGGGATAAGGAAGATTATAATTTAGAATGTAGAAATAAAATTCGTACTAAGAACTCAATATTTAATAAGAGTTTAGTCAACCATGATAAGCTATCTGTGGAAATGTGTCTGTCAATTTAAGAAATGAATTAGAGTGTATACAAGAAATAATCGTTTGTAAACAATCAGTTTTATGTTTAGTAATTTATTTATTGTTTTCAATGTGTTATCAGTTAATATAAATAAATGCAATTAAATAATGAATAGATATATAGTGTATTGAAAATATTGCGAGGAATGATTTTAATTATTGAAGTTAACTTTCCCTATTACGTATAAAACCAAGCCTAACGCCTTGTGTACTAACTGAAGCGAGTTTAATAGTAAATATTTACTGGTATTGTATCGTACACGATTTCTAATGCAACTAAAGGTCGTTTGGAAAAAAATACATATACAGAACGGCTATTTCAAGCAGACATCAGACATATAAGATCTTTATAAGCGGATTGAGGATTTTAAAAATTCTTAATATTTGTTCGAATTACTCATTTTTGCTGTGTAGAAAAATTTAACATCGTGACTTTCTGTGGAATAATGAATGCAGTTTATCAAATTTCTGGTCGGATATCTGAAATAACAATCACTAATAAATATTTTAAAGCTCAATATTTGTAAAAACAAATATATTTAAAATGTTAAGAGCCTCAAATTAAAAGCAGTGTTAAATATGAAATAACTTAAGCTAAATTTTAATCTGTACTAGCTTTTCCGGATTAAATTTGATTGTAAATGAAATTTTTTTTATTAGTTGTAAGCCCTTTTCGATCTTTAGGTAAGGCAATAATAAAACCAATACTCCCAGTTAAAATATTTATTTAAAATAGTGGCTTTCTTATGGAGTTTTTTTAGAAAAGGATTTTCATTATTGTATAGTTCGGTAGTATTTTTCTTCTTCACTTATATTGTCTTGTTTCGATTTTTTGCCAACATAACGGCAGTTTCTACAGTTGGCTTACTTGATTTTGTGATAGTGTAGTGCAATGTTTACTGCTGTCAGTTCATGTGGATTTGTTTATCGAGGATCAGAATGCTGCTATTGTATAATTTTGACAAAAAATGTATTTCCTGCTTCGAATTAATCACTACTCAGAATGATTGATATGGTAGGTGTAAATAGTTTCTGACATAATGTTCTTGTTGATAGGTTCCTGAAAATTGGAAGTGTTAAACGGTTATTTGAACATTTGTGTTTCTAAATTACATAAATAATGTATACAATTCCCCAGAATAGATGAGTTATCTAAATCAAATTGGCATAGTGGATTTCAATTACATGACGAATAAAACCATATAAACATATTACAATACTTTTAAATCTCTTGTATCTGTCAGTATATATTTAATTCGAATGGATTTCGGAGTCTTACTGTTCGGTTTTGTAGTCAAAGCATTTGTTTTGATAGTTATTTAGTATGATTTTCAATGACAAATTTTTCAGTAAAGGGATGTGACATTTAACTGTGTGATAATATTCTGTGTTACTGTTATCACCATCTAAATTTGCAGTTTCTATTTATGTTTCACATTTTTTCAACCTCGTCACATTTTCCATAAGTTCTGCTTTGTAAATATACTAAAAATAATCATGTTTACTGTTGAACTTTTCATAACATTGTAGGTAGAATCTTATTTCTTTATTTGTTATGCCTACCCTAATTTTTATTAATATTTATCTAGTTTATGTCTCTGGTTCCAGGATGGAAGAAAGGAAATTGGTACTTATAAGAATTGAATTTAGAGTTTCCTCAAAATGGAACAGTGTGTTTCAAAAGAGTGTGATTCAGCAACAGAGGATGATAGGAAAGGTTTAGCTTTAATTCAGACTATTCTTGGTGAAATGAAAAGTGAGTTTAATAAAGATTTGAAAATACCAGATATTAAAAAAGAGGTTGATGAGAAAGGTTCCAAGAGATCTAACAGAAATGAGCAATATACAAGAACTGAAAAGAAAGATCCAACATCAGTTGATAAGAAAAATAATACAGAAAATGCTGCTTTTATTAAGGAAGATACTGTTGGTTATACATTGTTAAAGAAAAATGATCCTACTACATGCCTCATTGGACTCAAGCTCTCGCCTGATAGTCTTAAGTCACCAACAGAATTCAAGACAGGAGTTGATAGTTCCAGAATGGTAATGTTGAAAACTCTCCCTGAGTCAGCTAATGGGCCTGTTTTTGTTAAAATAGAGTGTGTTAATGAAACTCAAGGGGTTTCTGCCCAAGGAAAGCGATCACTGAGGAGTCAAGTTGTCAAGTCTACACCTGAAGAGCCTTCTGGAGTAAAACGGTCTGCCCGAAGGAGATCGAAAGATTCTCCTAGGGAGTCTGTTTTGCAGAGTGCTATTGCCAGGAAAGAAAAATCATTTAGTAATCTTGGCCAAAACGATGATAAACCACATTCTAGTAGAGGTATTAAAGTTGGTTCTCAAAGATCAGTTCGGTTGGGTCTGGACAAGTCACATTCAAATATATCAAAAGGTTCTTCAACTTCTCGTAATTCTGGAGATGCAAAGAAATTGGGAAGGCCTCTTAAAGCATTTCAGAAACGATCTCTTATTGATTCTGTGTCTATGACAGTAGTTGGAAGTGTGAAGACAAGAAATTCTGACATAAGTAAAACATCTCCAAAGAGCCAAGGGGGTTCTAATGTAAATGATGTGAATGTACTCAACAACAAGCCGTGTATTATTGCTAATTCAAAAAGTTGTCAAAAATCTTCCAGTCAGCCTGTGAATACTGTGGGGCAAGCTTATACTAAAACAGGGAAAAGACGATACAAACCATATAAAGGCTTGAGATACTCTTTTAGTTCTAATAATGCCAAGAAAAATAAAATAACTCGACAGCGTACATTAAGTGAAACTGCTAAAATTATTATTGGAATCTCTGATAAACATATGGTTGCAAGGAAATCTGATATTAGATCAGGATTGAGCAAGTCTTCTGTAAAGCTTACACCTACAAATGTTCCAAAGTTGGAAAATGTTAAATTAGAAGATTCACTGATGTCTAATGAAGATATTGATCAAAGTTTTTCTGTTCCATCCAATTTAAATGATGAAGGTAATACTCAATTGGTTTTCTGTCATTGTTTTAATTGCTAATATTACCATAATACCAATGTAGCTATTTTTGTTTATAGTATTACTGCATAATATAGATTCTCAGGCTTGTGCGGAATATGAAAGTAATCAAATTCATAAACACAAGCAATTTTCTGATGGAATTGGATTAGAAGGTATATTTAATTTGTTATCGGATATCAAACAGTTTCTTTAATACTCTTTTGCGTTGATTTTGTGTAAAATATACTAGCTTAAACAGCATTAAGCTTATCACATTTTAGTGGCTTGTATATTTAAATTAATTCAGGATTTAGGCTTTTAAATAGTTGGTTGTATGAAAATTATACTTTAATTACTCTTTCATAGGTATTGAGTTGAAAAGATTCAACCGTGATCGTGATGAACATATTGCAGTTGAAACTCAAGTTCAAAGCTCAGTAGATAAATCAGACTTGCAATATACAGAGGTATTGTTAAAAATGTTTTATATATATCATTGTGTCTACAATTTTTTGACAGTTCATGTAGATTTTAATGGCTAATTTATTTCATTATTGTAGTGTTGTAAACTCTTGTTCTTAAAGGCAAACAAAAAATACTCAAATTTTAATTAAAATATCTAATTTCATATGCATTAGAGTATTTATTTGTAGCTTAAGGTCTATTGATGGCAATAATTAACTACTTTAAATTTAGGTTTATCTTTATTTTATAATTTTCTCTTAATTTTATGCACACTTAATATATGCTTCTCAGATCGATAAAGGCATAAACAAATTGTTAACTGCACGAAATAAAATGTTATAATTCTTTTTAAATCTAAATACAACTTCCAGCTAAGATATTATTTTGGAAACTAAAATACAAACTAGATATTCCTTAACAAGAAGTTCTGAGGATTCCAACTGGGTGAAAACATTCTTATTACATACGCTGTGAAAGCCTTCATTAGATATTCCTTAATTCATTAAATATAACTAATGTTAAGTTTCACTTCAGAAATAGAAAATACAATGTGTACAATAAATTTTAATTTCCTCAGGAGAAGAACAAAGAAAAATCATTTCACGATTGTTATCCATATATTGAAGGAATGTCCTTTAAGCATTACTTTGTAAATGCTAAAGATTGTCAATATTTTGTGTTTATATATATAAATCACATCATTCTTTGTTGATGATATATATATCTGTGTGTGTGTGTGTGTGTCACAATGTATATATATATAGATAGATAGATAGATAGATAGATAGATAAATAGATAGATAGATTTCTATATTGAGCAAGGAAATTCCAATCTCATATAATTCTCCTTATGATTTGTAATCTCATAAATCTAATTAAGTTCTGTAATTTGTACACAATATAAATAGTATTCAAGTTATTACGGTCACTTTCCCTGTTTGCTATATAATGTATTGAAACAATAAAAATGCTTATATTACAGTCTGATACTACAGAGCTTTGTTTGTGTGAGAAGGAGACTTCTCTCTTTCTGATTGACAAAACATCTGACACCGATATCTTCCATTGCCAAGCCTATGATTGCTTAAATCACCGACTTGTTGGGTGTTTAGAAAAGGTGAACGCACAAGATACTTCATTACTTCGACCAAGTGTGCAAATAGCATTTAGTCTTCTTTGTGATGTCCATAGACAAAGAATGTTACGGCATCATTGTTGTCCTACTTGTGGCACTTTCTGCACTCAAGTAAGTATACATTATTAATTGATTACCTAGTAGTAGACTATTAAATTTATAAGTAGTTTACTAAATAAGTAGCATTAAAAAGTTCAGTTACAAATTCCAATCATTATTTGTATGTACCTATTATTCAATTGTAGCAGAATAATTGTCCTAGTTTTTTTGGTGACACATTAAATTTCCTGAAAGTGAAGTGCGGTGTTGCCATAAGGAACTGAAGGTATTTCTTCAAATTATCGGAGGCTCTCAGCCTCCTTCTTCAGGAAGGAGTGTTACACCAAAACTCCGCAGCCGGCCGGTGCACGGAATGGTTTAACACTCCTTCCTGAAGAAGGAGGCTGATAGCCTCTTTGTCTCTGTCCTTTCCATACCAATATTGCAATTATATGTATATATATATATATTGTAACATGATTGTTGCATTGTACGGTCGAGGGCCCTTGGTGGGGGGGACTGCCGCGTTTATGCACGTGCAGGACTGCACTGTTGTTTTAGGCACCAGCCAAGGGGACAAATGTAGGGTCAGTTCCAAGCTGGACTCGACAAAGGATAATTACCTGGCGCCCAAACATTATAAATAATCAACGAAATACGCAAGGAGGGAAGCGGAGCAGCTACAATATATATATATATATATATATATATATATATATATATATATATATATATATATATATATATATATATATATGTATTTAATTATATAGATAGATATAGATATATTTTTGTGTGTGCATTTGGGGGTGTATATTAATAATTATTTGATTTGTTTTTCAGGGCCGCTTTATGGTTTGTGATTCAAATCATTTATACCATGTGGGCTGTTCATTTATAAGAGGGAATTCTTTGGTGTGCCCACATTGTGGGCTGCATTCTGCAACAGTGTTGTCTCTCACATTGAGTTCATACACAACTCCAATTTTTCTGCCTAGACAGAAACCAGCAAGAAAAGAGTGAGTAGCACTGAGCAGTCAATTACTACATATGACAAGGATGTTTATTTTACAATACATTTCAAACTGAAACATCCATATTTTCTGACATATATATATGTACTAGATAATTCTCACCATTTTCTAGGATGTAAACCCGTGAAAAAAGCATGATCAATTCATAAAATAATTATATATGATCACATTAATTAAAATTTGCTATATTTTTATCATGGGAAAATGGTAATATCTCAAAAGCTTGGTTACCAATTGGTATTGTTGGTTCATTAAAGAGTGTGAATAGGTCAGATATGGTCGTAATGATGTATTATAATGATATCACTGTATTATAATTATTTTTGTTAGTTAAAATAGGTTCAGTCAAGTCTTATTATTTTTTCAAAAGAATCTGTTTATAACACTGTTTTTAGTAACAGTGAATTATTTTTATATTTCCTTTTTTTTTGTGCTCAAGTTGTAAGCTGTAAATTAAGTGTTCAAATCTTTTGTTATTCTGATTTCGTCAGTGATACTTTGGTACCTTACTGTTATATCTTTATTTATATATTTGCATTACTCCTCTGTTAACTAAACATTTCACTCATTAATTTTAATAGTGTCAATGTGGAAGCACATATTTTTATAAATTTTGTTTAACTTTTAAGACTATTATTTTAACCTCAATAAAATGTCAAGTTTTTCACTTGAATTGTATTGGGTACTGGTATTTTAAAATTGCTAGTGTACAACATCACCTACATTTCACCTAAGTAAGCTGTGAAAAATGAAATATACTATTCTGAAATAACATAAAAAGCTTCAATCCAAACTCAGTCATATAGGCCATGAAATTGAATTAACACGAAACCAACCGACATTTCATGTATACCTAATCCTACCATGAGTGGTCAAATGACCGCTTCCAAAAGAACGTATGTATCTTAATATAGAAAGAGATTTTAACCAATTGGATAGTAGACAAAATATTTTTCTGGTGCTACAATAAAAACCTGCTCCCAGCATTTCTATTTAGAAAGTTTTATTTACCTTTATGCATTTTCAGTACATTTTTTACAAATTACAGCATTTTGTATTGCACATTTTCCACATACGTATTTTTTTACATTTTATTCAAATTTTGTTAGTTTTATTGACTTCACAATATCTTATTTGACAAGATTTCCACCCAGAAGGATCTGTAGCTGTGTTTATTTTTGTTTTTGATGAACATTCTTTGCTTAGCTGTCTCTCCTTCTTTCCTTCGGTCCCAAGCTCATCTGCCAATTGAAATAATAGCTCTCTTTTATTTCTGCGGATAGTTCCAACAAGCGTAGGTTTTTTTTGCTAGAAGTTTACTCGCTAAAGACACGCTTGTAAAAAAATTGTCAGCTGTTATATTTCTCCAATGGTCCGTATATGGTTATGCTAATTTCAAAGTTACAAACTCCACAGACCAATGATTCTCTCCCTTCATCTTTTCCCAAATATGGAAAACCGTTTACTATCTACTTACTATTTACATTCGAAGATAACCAGAATTTTATGCCAAATTTATCCGGTTTGTTGGACATGTATTGAGTAAATCTACAACGTGCTTCTGTAGGAAACAATTGTTCATCTATAGCAATATATGCTCCTGGTTTATAACAGTTTTGACTGTTTTCAATAAATTGGTACCAAACTTCAGAGATCAAAGCAAACTTATCGTTTTGTAAGCATTGGCTCTGTTGATTTTTGTTGTCAAACCGAATAAATCTCATGATTTTTGCGAAGTCATTTCGGCTCACAGTTGTCGAGAAAAATGACGGACCCCATTTCGTGTTCCATAAATATGATACATCCATATTTTTAGCCTCATATTCGCCATGTGCATATAGAAGGCCAATAAATGCATATAATTTTGCAATAGATAAATTCCATTTCGTTTTCAACACTCAAAATGCCTCTAATTCCGTATATTTTCTTGCATGTTATGATCTATAATCAAGGAAAATGCTGACTGAACTCTGCCCTTTATAATATTTTGTTTAGCGTATCCTGTCGGTCCTGATATTTCCTTGAAAATATTATAAATCAGTGCTCTTCCGCGATTAGACCCTTCTTTTATTTTTTGCCAAACAGTTCCATCCATAGCAGTTTCCTCTTCCTCATTTTCACTTTCCAAACTAACTATAAATCTCTTTCTTTTTTGTCCTCTTCGTATATTCAAAATATTCTCTTCGTCCGTATCGCTGTCAAATAAGTCAAAATTATTTTCTGCTGTATCATTATCAATATCGGAAACTTCTTCATCATCTTCCGAACAATACTCGTCGATATTATTTATTTTGTCTAATAAATTTATATTCCTGACATTTTGGGGGATGAATATACAAATGATAAAGTAAAAACTACACTGTAGATCCACAGTTATTTTGTATACTCGTAAAACAATATCAGAAGCGCACTTTCCGAAGAATATATCTTCGGCCCGTCTCTGGGTGCAGGATTGAGCTCATCGGGATTTAGGTAACAAGGTATCCCTATTTCCTCCTTTGGTGGGTTCAAAGAAGGCCGTTTGGGAAGCAAAATCAATTAAAATCTTCATGGCCTAACTTTAGGACTCGATGAAGATATTAATGTGAATTGATAAACAGTGGAAAGAATTTGAATTAACTAATGTTCAAACCAAGAATGTGGCTGAAGGGTTAAGGAGACAACTTCCAGGCTTACATGACTTCTGGATTTTGGAGTCACATGGTCAGTGTGCATATTCTCCTAGGCCTTAACCCCAGTTAGATAGGAAAGAGAGACCGTGAAGTCAACTAACCTGAAATCAACAGTTGGTCCATTATAAATATTTAAATTTTCCTTTGTTAGGAAGGTAGGTCTGAACTGCACGCTGGCCAGTCACTAATTCATTGTGCCGGCCAGAACGCAGTTAATAACTGACAGAGGAAACTCAGGCCCTTGAAAATTTTAAATATTTATACTCTGATTTCAGGATAAGTCAACTTCTGTCTCTTTCCAATCTAAATGTGTTATTTAATTTGACCTCATCACGTATTCCTTAAGTTATTTATATTATATCATGTTATTATATATATATATATTTGTGTGCTTGCACATGTGTGCGTGTATGTTAACTAATTTTGTTTTATTTTGTAGTCTCTTTTAAGTACTTTCTTTATTCTAAAATGTTACTAACCTTTTATTTCTGTGTTTACAGATCTACAGCTCGAATAACTGCTACTTCAAGAATAGAAGTGGAAAAACAATCATCATTTGAAGATATGGAAGATGACCTTCAAGAAGGAGAATCTAATATTTTAGATGGCAGTTTGCATTCTAAAGGAATCCCTCTGCCCCTTGACAAAGAAAAATTAACACAACTTGTGAATGTAGTGTGTAGTATGCAAGTTGCTTCTGATCAAGAGAATTCAACTGCAAGGTTGAATATGTTAATGATAAAATTAATACATTGATTACATTCTCGGTCCTGAATATTTCGTACAAATAGTTTACCTCAGTCCTTACCACTTACTATCAATGCATGACCAATATAATAGTTTTAATATATATTATAACAACTCCTTTATTTCAGACCAACAGAAATCAACTCTATTATGCACAATCTGTTCTTTAAATTAAAATATGCTTGAAGGTTAAATTCAGGCATACACATAACAACCTACAGGCCGCACCGTCCAGCATAACCAGATTATTGTATATGTGCTTATACTTCAACTATCCCTAATACATCTACAACACTCATGGATATCACCATATTTATTTACATTAATATTATATGTTTTCTCAACTCATGCACTGTATATACAAATTAATTTTGATAAGGAAGAGGGATAGAGAGCTGATGACCAAATTTTAAAAAAAATTGGCATTGCCAGGATGCAAAACAATAACATCAAATTTTCAAGACCCTAAGCCCCTTCCTCACAACAGTAGGACTCAATGTCGTGTATGTGTACAGTCACAAACACATGCATATATGGAAAGGAAAGATAGTTTGTGGCTTACCTGAAATTGAAGCTCGGTGTAGTCACATGGGACCAAAGGATGTGCTCTCAGCTTCCTTTCTGAAGAAATTTATCAGTCCCGGGTGGCTACACCAAACTTCAATTTCAGTTAAGCCACAAATTATTTTTTCTTTCCATACCAATAATCTTAATTATTTCGACAATGCCATATACATATATATAAAGTCGGCATCACTGTCTCTCTTTCTTATCTAAATGTGTTATTTAATTGTATCTCATCACATTTTCCTTGTGTGTTATATCTATTGTAATATCACATTGGAAAAATTAAATCATTTTAATTTTCATTACAGTTGAGACCAATAATCAATATGTTTACATTTTTAAGACGATACGGATTCTACAAGTTTGAACATGAAAAAAAAACAGAAATTTATAGTTATACAATTTTTGCAACAATTGAAACAACATTGGTGTATATTGCAATATATGTACTTGCAAATCATCCATTTTCAGATTCATCAATGCAAACTGCTTTACATGTTGCATGTGCTGATATATTACTACTACTCCTACTACTAGTATGCCTTGGCTCAATAGACAACTGCTTGATTGGCATCTTACACATGACACATTCTGTATTTAGGAGTGACACCTGGTCAGTGTGTCGATTCTCTCTCAGCCTTAACCCCAGTTTTCATGATCAGGACAAGCCCATACTGGGATTTGAACCCGGAACCTCTTTGATGCAAGGCAATGACACTGGCCACTACAGTACAGAAGGCCAGCAAGATATATATATATTTATAGACATCTAATTGTCTTGTTTAATTTGACCTCATCATCTTTTCCTTAAGTGATATATATATATATATATATATATATATATATATCTAATAATAATAATTTTGTTTGTAAATTATTGTATGTTTATATTTTCAGGTGTTTAGCTCAAAATTTATTTATTGCTGCTAAAACTGGGAATGCAGAAAAGATTCTACAGTCTTTAGGTATATATAGCATTGATTTCAGATGTTTTGTTAAAAATACACATTTTACTTAGTAATATTATTAATCTCTAACTGGGATGTACAATTCAATTCATAAGAATCAAAATACAAAAGTTTATTATTAATTATTAAATTAAATCAGATTTTATGCTACAAATTTAAAACATTGTTTGCAAAAATGCATAAGAAATATATTTGTACTTTGCTTCTTATTGTTACAACTTATTTATTTTACTTAGTAAAAATAACCGTCCGTCAGACAATTAATTTCAGTTTAAAGAATACCTTACACATTGTATAAATTATTCACATATTATCTTACCTTTTAGCTGCTGGAATTGATGCAAATCATCTATTTCCGGATTCATCAATGCAAACTGCTTTACACATTGCATCTGCTGATGGAAATTTGGCTGCAGTTCATATTTTACTTCAATCAGGAGCACAAATTGATTTAATGGATCAAGATCAGAATACTCCCCTTATTTTAGCTACCCAAAGTGGACATAATGATATTGTAGAGTATCTCATTAAAGCTGGAGCTTCTATTACATTGAAGGTACTTTAATATGATATAAATTATAGTAATAAATATGATAAATAATAATGATAAAATGGTTATAAAAATTTATTTTGGAATAAAATGCACAATTATACTAAAATAGAAATAATAATTCAGTACTTTGTATAAATCATAATGAAAATAAGAAATGAAAGTAGCTCAAAATGCTTAATTAAGGTTTTTAAAACTTGTAATTCTTTCAACTATAATTTAATTAACCATTATGTGCTTATATTTTAATGAATGGATTGTATAATTTTGGTAAAGGTTAAAATTTTGAATGCTTGAATTTATTGTTTTTTAAGTAGTTTTGTAGAATTATTCATAACCTGTCAAAAGTGTTAAGAATATAAAAGACCTGAAAGTGTAAAAAAATTCAATTTCTCCATTGAATTTTTTCATGTTAACAATGGTGGCATTATATTACAAATGTTGCTTCCTTATAAGACATCTATCTTAAACACTAAATTCCTATTTCAAACATTTCTTTGTGAATGCTTACTAGCATTAGTTTGACTGGATTATGTTTCATGCTTATTTATCAATTGGTAAGTGTATTGCATTTTTACTCTGAATTTGTTTTAAATTGTAAAATAAATTATTAATAGCAGGACATAAGTGTGAAGTATTGTTTTGAAATAGAAGATAGTGTGTGTGTGTATACAGTTATGAATTCTTAACAAATATATATTCTGCATGCTTATATTTATTCACAAGAGTGTCAGATGTAGACTCAAGTCTTATGTATTTGTAATTCTGCCCAACACTTAATGTGAAAGGACAGTTAAGTAATATAGTATATCTAAATTGTCCAGTTTGAAATTAAAACCATTATCTGAACCTTGTAAATGTTTCATAATATTACTTTTATATACTTGTAAAATTGTACTTAACACATTGTATATGTTATAGGGTGGTGACGGTATGACTGCACTTCATGTGGCTGCTAAGACAGGAAATTTGGAAGCATGCAATTATCTGCTCTCTGTCCCTAATATTAAAAATTCATTTATTGATTGTACTGATGATGGTGGATGGACATCTTTGGTTTGGGCAATAGACCATTGTCATACTGAAGTTGCAAAGTAATAAACATTACATTAAACTCTTCCTAACCTAAAAAAATAGTTCATGCTTCCTATTTTTAAAATGATTGATTTGGTAAACATAGCATATATATTAAACTCATTCTTATTCTAGGTTTCTTTTGAAGAAACGAGCTGACCCACTTATAAGGGATGTTGAACAAAATATTGCTATACATTGGTCTGCCTATTCTGGTTGTGTGGATGTTGCTGAAATGCTTATTAATCTTGGATCTGAGATAAATTGTGTCAATGTGCATGGTGACACCCCATTGTACGTATATGCAATGTGTATACATTTTTAAAATTTATTTAACATATTCTCTTGAAAAACAATTTGTTAAGTATAAATAAACAATAGCTTTTTTGAAGTCAGAAAAAGATATTTAATAGAACTTCCACTACATTTTGTCACTTTCTATCGTTCCTCACTATCCAAGTTTGAATGTGACTTTGTCACCAAATTAGTTCCAATTCCTTAATGGATTCTCCTAATATTGTTTTTATTCCTTAATGGATGCTCCTAATACTTCATTCCCTCTACTCTATCCATTCCTCCACTAAAACAACTATTTGTCCACAATAAGACTGTATATGTTTGCCTAGTCAGGAACTTGACCCGGTGGCCGAGATGGTTATGGCGTCTGATCACTGAGCAGAATACGTGGGTTCGAATCCTGCCTGGGTCAAATATTTTCAGTCTTTCCTTCTTCTTCCATCCTTCTCTCTGCTTTGAACATATGCTTTCCTATGTGCGTAATTCTTCGCCTGAGCATATGAATTCACATAAAGCGTAATCCTCCTATTTCTCCTATTTATTTCTATCCTTCCTCACTATCCAAGTTTGAATGTGACTTTGTCACCAAATTAGTTCTAATTCCTTAATGGATTCTCCGAATATTGTATATATTTGCAATATTGGTATGAAAAGGAAAGAGAGATAGGTTGTGGCTTATCTGAAAGTGAAGTGCAAGGTGTAGCCATAAGGAACCAAAGGTTCTTCTTCAAAATTTTGGAGGCTCTCAGCCTCCTCCTTCAGGAAGGAGTGTTACACCATTCTGTGCACCAGACAGTCACCACTCGGTCACATAATTTGTAAAGTATTAACTGTGAACTTTCCAATTCATGGACCTATAAGTTTTAGTGAAATATTAAATACTGATATACATATCTCCCTATGGGACTTTGTTTACTTTCTCAAACCTCTATCAATATCATATCTTCATAAAATGCAACATATAATTTACTGCTTGTAAACAAATGTCTGTATGATCAGGTTAAGTGTACTCTGTAATTATAAAACTAATAAATTAGTAGAAAAAATAAATGCAGAGAATTGTTCTCACATTTGAAACCTCTTAATTTAGAACAAATTGGTATGTATGAGTTATAGCTTTCTCTTCTTTGGTGGAGGGAGGCAAGGAGGGGGGGAACCTTAATTTATATTTATAATTTACCTTAAAGTAAAGTAATTTTCATCATTAGAGTGATTTCAGTGTGTTCAACTTGATACAAATTAATTTTTTTACACATTTGTTTCTCAACAAGGACTCAGGTTTTCATATAGTTCATGCATTAGTAATTCTACCATTTTTTATCTACTAAAGGATTGGATGCACCAATAAAAATTCAGGCAATGTTCCGCTTTTAACATAGAAGAAACTGAGAGATCTATTTCTGAATGTGCCCCAAACCATCATAATAGTGTAAAATTATACTAATATTAACTTTTTCTCTCAGTTGTGGTTAAGAAAAACATCATCCAAAATTCATTAGTGTATGTTCGAACATATAATTGTAATTGGGTGTATTAGTTTAAGGTCATATTGCATAGACCCTATTGAAAAGCAGGGTTTCAAGGGTGGGAATGAATGAGTCTCAAATTGTATATCATTGCAACCATTTTTCCGTCTATGTAAACCTTGTATTAAATTAAAACTGGTAATTAAAGCCAGAATATTTTCCATTTTTTTGTATTTGAACTTTGACATTTGATAAATTCAATCATAATTATATTACAGGCATATTGGAGCACGGCAGGATAAATATGAATGTGTTCTTCTGTTGCTTGTTCGAGGGGCTCGAGTTGACCTAATTAATGTAGCCGGTGACACTGCTTTAAGTTGTTGTTTGGAAAGAAATAATGACTGCTATGTTGCAATCAAGCTCAACTTCCTCCTAAGTAACTTGGTACTCAACATTAGGAGACCCAGCCAGAAGATTTTGTGCAAGTGAGTGAATACTTTCCAATTAATGTAAATATTTTAACAATATTACTTTAATAAATTGCAGGTTTGTAAGCTTTTGTTTTTAATTTTCATGAAATGTGTAAATATTGTTGAATAAAATTTTGTTACAATTTGTCATTTTATGGGGGTTGACATTGTCATTGATTCAAATTTATAAGTACGTTTCCTAATTTATTATTATTAAGGTTGTCTCTTTTATTAAGTGAAAATAATCATTTTGTAATCTAAACATAGGTGTATACTTTGGGAACAAAACTGTTTATCTGATGATGAATGATGCCTTTTTAAAGTAGTAATCTGGTTTTAATAATCTCTTTGTTACTGTTCAAAGTATTATCTTTAATAGTTAATATTATTGTATTAGTATCTTCCTAATTTATATTACATGTATCACTTTATGATTCATGTGTTAATTCAAGTAATGTAAATGAAAACTTCCAGTGATATTTCTCGTGGCAAAGAAGCCAATCCCATACAGTGTGTAAATAATGAGGATGATGAAGATGAACCAAAGGATTATGTGTATGTTAGCCGAAACTGTTATACATCTAACATAAATATTGATCAAAGTATCTCTTCCATTAAGTCTTGCCAGTGCACAGATAACTGTACGAATAGTCGTTGCACTTGTGGCTTAATGAGTGCTCAGTGCTGGTATGATGATGAAGGGAAGCTACTACCAGATTTTAATTACGCAGGTGAGTTCATGGAGTTAGCATTTCTCTCTTTTCACAGATGCTACATTATTCAAAGTTGTGGAACACTGAAAAATTCATCAATCTTAACTTATCTTTCCCTTTGTCTGAAACAAGATATTTTTCACAAAATAATAAAAAATTGCACATTCTACATGACAATGGAATTGAATCAATCCTAAAACTGCTCTTACATTACTTCTTGGTTCTTCTGTTGTTAGTCACTGTTTAATGACTTTAAAAATGTTGGATTGGTTTATTTTTATATGTTTTTCTTAAACTAATATCATGGTTTAAACCATGCAAGTTTAATAATCATAACACAAAATATTACTTAATGGCCAGATACAGGTAAACCATGAGGCATAGAGAGCGTGTTTCCTCTACTGTTTTGAAGAAGTCTTAAGGTGCAAAAATTACTGAAGACTAACACACAAATGACTCATCCAAATGTATTTTGAAAGTTACAAAGAAGTCACATAGATAAAACAGCTTCATAGATATTACTTATTAAGTTAATGTCACTTTTTATGTATAAGTTATATATTTATTTTGCTTATATGAATCCTTTCTGTGATTAGTTTAACATGATACCAGCTTTCTGTATCTAAGATTTTCATATTGTCCCAATCAAAGGTGTGGTCTGTTAAAATGCTGTCTGGTGAATACCAAGTGCTTATCACTGGAAGATTAAAGTTAAAACAGTGCTCCTTAATTCGTGTTTTTAAGGCCTTATTGGTGTGTCCTATATAAATAGCATCACAATCTGCACATGGAACCTTGTAAACTACAAAATTAACATCTCCAGGATAAATTGGATCATTACCATTCGTCATAAAATATATTAGGTGTTAAAAGATTCGGGTATGGTGCCTACCTTGAAATGTATATACAATAAATTGGATGAATTTATATTGTAACTTCTTAAAAAAGGAAGGAACAATGAATATGTTAGGTTTGTCAATTTTCATTTTGGAAATTTAAGATTGTTCAGCCAATTGGCAATATTTGTATTAATTAGGGTGGATACAAATTTGCACTTAATATCTTGAAAACCATTTTGAATTACTCTGATTTAAATTTGGGGACAGTGCGGTCAAGCATATTAAAAACCATAGCCCTCTTTTGGTTGAGGGGGTAGTAGGTAAAACAATTAAGAACTTGTCAAGAAAGTTAATAGAATGATCCACTTCAAGTTGATAAGTAAATTGTAAATTATGGTGGTAGTTATTTAAAAAAAACATTAACACTACGGTCAATATTAGAAGACTGAGCAGTGCTAAAAACATCAACAACAAATCATCCATAGTAAAGTTGAGGAACATCATGAGAAGGAAGGAAAGTGTTTTCTAGATCCCCCATAACAATCTCGGCAAACTATCCATAAGAGAACCATTAATCTGTTGGAAATATTTAAGAATAAAGATAAAATGTTTCAGATACTAAATTATTTTTTAATGTGGGAATTATTTTGATTTACGTGTATAAAATTTATTTCCAGATGCCCCTATGATCTTTGAATGCAACCAGTGTTGTGGATGTAATCAAGTCACATGTAACAATCGAGTTGTACAACATGGCCTTACTGCTAGGTTTCAGTTGTTCAGAACTCAAAGACAAGGTTGGGGAGTTCGTTCCTTGACAGTAATCCCAAAGGGAACCTTTGTATGCGAGTAAGTTATTGTTAACTTTGTTGCTTCTATTAAAATTATTTCCTAAGTAAATACACAAATAATTTATAACAATATCCAATATCACTAGGTTGTAGAGAGAATGACAGAGAATAACCATGCATGTGGTCAACTGTCTATTGAGTAGTCATTTCCACATTATTTATCAGTTTCTCTAAAGAGTGACTATAAGTTATCTCCTACTTACTAATCCATCTTGAGGAACAATTGCTTAAGCTGGTGGATTTTAGCCTGAAAATCCTACTGTCTTGTGTTCATGAACTGTATCTGTTAACTCTTTCATTCCCAATCAATCCACAACACAGTATCTCTGTATAATAACTTTGTAATACGTGTTCATCAATAAAATAATTACTAAATTTATCAACAATTTTACATTTGCCTGACAATTATTTTCCGATAATTGTAATTTAGTAAAATATTTTATCAATGGATTATTTGTAAACCTTTATTCTTCCTAGCACTAAAATTTATTTGTATAATTATATTGACAGTGTTTTTATTGATAAAGTTTTGTATTCTTGTAGGTATATAGGAGAAATTATATCAGACTATGAAGCTGATAATAGAGATGATGATACATATCTATTTGATTTAGACAATAGGGTAAGACAACTATAACCTTCAATATTGAAAGTTTTTATATCTGTATCTATTTTCTTCATGTTTATTTATTATACCTTTCTTTACTAATTAATTTTATCATTTATATAATTTTACTTTCATTAATTAATGACAATCGTAGGTCATTGTAGACAATGATACTTTTTGAAACAATATCTTTTCTCAAAAAATTAGTGGGACTTTCAAGATATATAAGAAAGTAAGGATGTGGTACTGTCAAAATAATTAAAACAATCTATATGGAAAAAAGAAAGGGATAGTGACTGTCTTACCTGATATTGAGGCTTGGTGTCACCATTCAGGACAGTAGTGAGTCATTCAGACCTACTGTCCTGAAGGAAGGGGGTTTCAGCCCTTTAAAATTAGACATTTTATTGTGCCCCTTTCTGGTAACACCAACTTTCAATTTCAGGTAAGTCAGCCACATAGGACCAAAGGAAGTCCTTCAAATTTTCGGCCTTTCTGAATTTTAGGTAAGCCACAAATTATCTCTCTTACCTTTTCATACCAATTATCGCAATTATTTTGACAATTTCATATCCTTACTCATTTATATTGCCTTTATGGCCACTCCTATCTCTTAAATTACACTCCTTTAAATCTTTCTTTGTTTACTCACACCTTCCTGTTGCCACACTTCCATGGTTGCCCATTTGACTCACACCTCAACCCCTTCTCTCTCACCTCCTGAAAACCACACCTTTCTCTCCAAAACATGCAATCTCATGCTCCTCTCCAATTCTATTACACAACCACCTTCTTCCCACCAATCCCACATACTGATTTGCCATGTTGCCCAACATACCCTAAGGTATATATATATATATATTGGTATGGAAAGGATAGAGAGATAGGTTGTGGCTTACCTGAAAGTGAAGTACGGTGTCGCCATGGGGAACTGAAGGTTGTTCTTCAAATTTTCGGAGGCTCTCAGCCTCCTTCTTCAGGAAGGAGTGTTACACCATTCCGTGCACCGGCCGGCTGCCTTCAGTTCCCCAGTTCCCCATGGCGACACCGTACTTCACTTTCAGGTAAGCCACAACCTATCTCTCTATCCTTTCCATACCAATATTTTTGACAATGTCACATTCTCACTATTACAATATATATATATATATATATATATATGTATATATATATATATATATTGTAGCCGCTCCGCTACCCTTCTTGCGTTTTTCCGTTGATTATTCGTACTGTTTGGGCGCCAGGTAATTTTTGGGAGAAAATCACCAAAACAACTTTTTAATATTTATTGATTTTATTTAAACGAACATGAGACATAAGTTAACTTCACAGCGTGGTTTATCAAACTTTGTATTTAGTGGTAGCACGTCCATCCTTGGTCGAGTCCAACTTGGAACTGACCCCTACATTTGTCCCCTTGGCTGGCGCCTAAAACAACATCACCTTTCCTGCACGTGCATACACACTGCAGTCTCCCCCGCCAAGGGCCCTCGACCGTACCTCGCAACAATCATGTTACAATATATATACATACCTTAGGGTATGTTGGGCAACATGGCAAATCAGTATGTGGGATTGGTGGGAAGAAGGTGGTTGTGTAATAGAATTGGAGAGGAGCATGAGATTGCATATATATATATATATATATATACTTCATTCCCTCTACTCTATCCATTCCTCCACTAAAAAACTATTAATTGTCCACAATAAGACTGTCTATATTTGCCTGGTCAGGAACTTGACCCGGTGGCCGAGATGGTTAAGGCGCCTGTGTACTAAGCAGAATACATGGGTTCAAGTCCCGCCTGGGTCAAATATTTTCAGTCTTTCCTTCTTCTTCCATCCTTCTCTCTGCTTTGAACATATGCTTTTCTATGTGCGTAATTCTTCGCCCGAGCATATGAATTCACGTAAAGCGCAATCCTCCTATTTCTCCTATTTATTTCTATCCTTCCTCACTATCCAAGTTTGAATGTGAATTAGTTCCTTAATGGATTCTCCTAATATTGTATTTATTCCTTAATGGAAGCTCCTAATACTTCATTCCCTCTACTCTATCCATTCCTCCACTAAAACTATTAATTGTCCACAATAAGACTGTCTATATTTGCCTGGTCAGGAACTTGACCCAGTGGCCGAGATGGTTAAGGCGTCTGTGTACTAAGCAGAATACGTGGGTTCAAGGTTCGCCTGGGTCAAATATTTTCAGTCTTTCCTTCTTCTTCCATCCTTCTCTCTGCTTTGAACATATGCTTTTCTATGTGCGTAATTCTTCGCCCGAGCATATGAATTCACATAAAGCGCAATCCTCCTATTTCTCCTATTTATTTCTATCCTTCCTCACTATCCAAGTATATATATATATATATATATATATATATACACACATACACTCACACACACACACACACACACACACACACATATATATATATATATATCCCCCTCTTCCCCCCCCCCTATTTTTTCTATCCCTTTAAAACTGTGTTTATATATAATGTATCTGTAATTAATGAATATGTTTGGTGTTACATGTACTTGGAGGGGAAAATAAAATAATATATTTTATAGTTTTATTGCACCAGTGTTTGTAAGTTGTGAAACAGAATATTCATGAATACTTTGAAAAATTATTCTTTTTTGAGCATTTAGAACAAGCCCTATACATATTAACAGCTTTAGTTTCTTGTTCAGATTTCTCATTGTAAATTTTTTTTCCACAAGTGTACATCTACAAATGTACCGTTTGAAAAATTTAAGAAATTAGCTTCACAGTATAAGTTTCCAGGGTTTTTAATATTTGTTCTTTTGAAACAATGTAATGTAAACATTATTGACTAATTTTTTCGCTAGTTAATTCCCTTTAATATGCAAACTAAAATGTTTAAGAAATGAATTTAAATTTATCTCGTTTCAGGATGGAGAAACGTATTGTATTGATGCTAGGTATTATGGAAACATAGCACGCTTCATAAATCATATGTGTATGCCTAATTTATTAGCTGTTAGAGTATTCATCGATCATCAGGATTTGCATTTCCCTCGAATGGCGTTTTTTGCCAATCGGGATATACAACCAATGGAAGAATTAGGGTAAGACTCAAATTAAAGCATTGAAAATAATGTTTAATTAACTTCATTATAAAAATATATTGGTTATAGATTATTTTTCCCTATATCCCCATTTCCCTTGTACCATCTTTCAGTTCTTACATTTAGTGAGTTTTGTGGTTCTTTAGGAAAATTGTAGTCACAATATGCCTTACTTAGATATGGTAGTTGAAAATAAATTAACTATTGTCCCAAAAGTTTCTATATTAATTTAAGTGCTTAATTTTCTATTGTGATCTGCCTTCAACCATCACTGTAATGGGAAAATATGTACGAAGCATATTTGTGTTTCTTATTGATTCTGGATTGCCAGTCAGTTTGGAGCAGCTTTACTCTTGGTGTACATAGATCCATTATGCACTACGTGAAATACTAGCTGCAGGCAATAAGTTACTTTCTTTAGAGATTCATAACTAAGAGTGTATGGTTTAATTCTAGCTTTAGGTATATGTATATGTTTTATTTTAGGTGTATAAAGATCAATAAATAAACAAAAAGCATTTTTTATGTTTTCCAATATCTTCCATATTATTTCCTGATCTTGATTATGTGAAAAAATACTAGTTAATCTGAACAATGTGAGTTAATAATTGATAACAACATTTAAATCAAATATTCTTATTCCATGTTGAGACACGAGTAAATTGTTAAAAGGTCTTATGAAAATGTAAAATTAAAATGACATGTGTAGGGTTATTTACATTAATACGAAATTGTCTTCTATTTCATAACAAATTGGAACAATAGCCCCTAGTTGTCTTAGTCCAAATTTTATGCACATCTATATTCATTTTTAAATAAACTTTTTGTCAAAACTGTAAGTATTAGACATGATTAAATTGAGCAACTTAAGTAGTTAGATATTTAATAGATAAATTTACAGATAAACATTAAACTATCATTAATTCATGTTAGTTTGTATATTGAAGTGCTGAATAAATTCTCATCCTCAGGTGAATATTCAGAAAAGCAATTTTATGTTCTCTTTAATAATTAAAAAATCTGACATTAAGTATTGCATAAAAGTGACAAAATGTTTGAGCCATACGTAAATATAATGGAAACATATCTCAAATAACTTGTATAGACATTTTATCACAATTTTGTGTTAAGTATTTTTTTATGAAAGTTGTTAGAAAAGTTTCAATCCATTAGAGACTGCTTGTATTTTAGGTAGATATCACCATTCATTTCTTGCCAAATTGGACCCATTGTGTTAATTTTTAATGTTTAAATTTTTCCAATCTTATTACAAATATTTTATTATATTATAAACTTTTATTTTCAGATTTGACTATGGTGATAAATTTTGGGCAGTGAAATGTAAATCATTTACATGTTCTTGTGGTGCAGAAACGTGTAGGTACTCTGAAGCAATCATTAACCAGACATTGACTTCATCTTGCGCGAACGTGGAACCGTGAATAAATATTTACTTGATCATTCACAAGTCCCCTAATTGGGTACAGTTGTGCAATATACTTGTCACCTTAAGTATTGAAGTTTAATAAAATTGTAGTAGCTTAAGGTTGACAAGGAGTTTCAAATTAAATTCAACAAATTTAATCATCATTGTTGCAAATTCTCATTTCCTTTGAGAATGGCTTATTGAATAAAACTGTATGTAATTTAAGAAAAATTGTACATTAATTTATTTCAAAATATATAAATTTAAAGAATCCTATATGAAAATTTCTTTTTGCATTGTCTACAAAAATTAAGATAATTAGCTATGTCTAAGTACATTCACTTCATTTGGTAGAAATTTAGGGGAATTTGAAATTAATCAGAGAATTTTATTTTGTTGGAGTGGAAATAGGTGGTGGATTCCCATATGGCACACGAGTATGACCATATGGGGCAAATTCTAAATAGGTAGAGGAACTTTTGGTGCTAAGGGTTATGGAAGATTTTGTGTTTTAAGGAAAAAATTGTTTTATTTTGTTATTGATTCTGGAGGTAATGTGGATTACGAGGTTCCCATGATCATTTTGAATCAGGGATAAGGCCTATGTATGGTGTAGTTTGTTGGTTAGGAATTTTGGGGCCATTTATAGAGGAGTAGTGGTTGAAGGAATATTTGGTTTTAAGGGTAAAGAGAACAATTGTTGATTTAGTAGGGTTTATACTTATTCTCCATACTTTGGCCTAGCTTTCAATATCATTTAGGGCGATTTGTAGCTTTCTGGAGCCAGAGTCTAGAGAGAATATTTGTAGGAGTATGCAAGGTCATCTGCAAAAAGTACTGTTTTAGTAGACTGGTTTTGAGGTATGTCATGAAAATAGATATTGTTAGTTTTGGCAGAGAAGGCGTGGTTTGTAAGATAATAAGGATTTTGAAGAGGAAATTGTTAAGTGGATCTTTGATTTTGAAAAGTAGTGATTGGTGGTGTACTTTTTCTGCATCTAGGAAGGCAGCAATGCACAAGTTATGGGTGTCGAAGGAATTGTTGATGTAGGATGTCACTGAGTAAAGTTGACGGGGGCAAGAGTGTCTGGGTCTAAAGCTGTATGAGCAGGTGGAATGAAGTTGGTTAATTTGTTGCCAAGGAAGGGAAGAAAGATTTTCAAATAATTTGGATAAAGAGGGGTCTATAACTATTGGGAAAGGATTTGCTTGCTGGGAATTTTCTCTAGCCCATCCATATTGCTATTACAAGAAAAATCAGACAGTCCTGTCATGCTCATTATAACAGAGCTCAACTCTATGTTGGATAAATGTGTCTGCTATTCTTCATTCAAAGATCAATTTGAATGATTGTAAATAGAAAAGTAGATTTTAGATAATTCCAGATTATTATTCCTTTAAGCAAATACACATCTCACCTGTCTCCCCACTTCTATTTCCTAATGTAATAGTGCTGTATTTATTATTTTGGAACCAAGTGTATTATGTACTGGTACTCGGATATGGACCAGCATTTACTGCAAAGTGTTTATCAAAAGTATTCCTATTTTGCACAAGTTTCACCAATTAAGTTGTCTCATCCTCTGTTAATTCTTCCTGTAGTAGTAGTTACGTCTCTCCCTTATTTTTTATTTTCTTTGCATTGAAGTGCTAGAAATGTTAAAAAAAAAATCCTAGCATCTGTGTAATACTGGACTACCTCCAATTTCTATCAATATAGTTTGTATTGCTAAGAGGTATCTACACAGCAACACTAACCATTTACTTAGTTATGCCATTCACAGTTTTGTGAATGAAATACATCAAATGTTTTGGATATTATTCTTGCCATCATTTAACTTGCCACATTAGGCTACGAAATACAACATATTGAACAATTTTGTATAGGAAGAACTTGGTTAAAGCATATATTCTACATCAGCACTATGACTCCCTAGGTAACAACCATAACCTGTTTGTGAAATTCACTGGATTGCATTTATACTGTGCAAAACAAAAGATTAATACATAGATATTCTCCCATGACATACAAATTTACTCAATGTTCTGTAAAATACATATATTTATACATAAAAAACATCAAACTGTTAATTTTATACATATGCTTCTTTGAACAATAAATTTTTTGGCTTACAAACACTGAATAAAATTATGTATTAATATAATTAGAGGAGAAAGTTGATATCAGGTACAGCATTTCTTACAATACTATTCAGTCTTTATCACAGTCTCTTTTAAAGCTTAGTATTAAAAATATATATATATTACATTTATTCCCTGAAATTCCTGATGATAGTATTGACTTCTTGGCATAGCTTTTCTCAGACACACATTAAAACCTGTTTATAACTAGAGAGAATATTATATAACTCATTAACAGAGGCTGAAAGCAATATAGCCATTTTCACCTATCTGACACTACTTTCTTTTAATACAAAAGGATTGTCAAAGCAACAATGTAACAAAGAGGTTTAAACAATAAAGATACAGTTTATGTACCAACATAAATAATTCAAATACTATGAAAAAACTTGTGTTTTGCATATTAAAACAATAAAGATTTGAAAAATCTCAAAGAAAGTTGAAATAAAAAAAGACACCGTCAGAACTACTGACATGATCTTGAGAGCTCGTATAGACAAAGAACTGCAGTAGATAAACATGAACTCCTCTAATGTAAACTTACATTTGTAATGTAAAAATCCATTTTGGGCGGAGGTTTTATTATTATTTTTTTCACCCAAATAATGACTATTTAGCTTTTGTGCTAATAGTACTAGCTTCAAAGGTCCTAATGAAAATATGGAAGCACTTAACATTAATTCTGTAAATGTTAACCAAATCACAATGGAACACACAACAATTTATACCAAACATTTAAAGCTCAATAGCTGAAATGTCACATTTTTGTGTGTGTGCAGCCACAATTTTAAATTTAATGATGCAAGTCACACAGATTCCACACACATTCTGCACCAGAACAATTAAACAATTACTTGAACGCTGAAAAGTAGTACCACAAGCACCGGTTATAGAAGACAAATAACATGTGAACACACGTCAGAAATGTAAAACATGAATATACGCATAAAAACAGCTCAGTCTTCATTTGAAAAAAATGTTCTTACAAAATCAGTGTCCAGTCATGCATATTTATGATCATCAGGTGTGCTGTTCTTCATAACAAAGTACACTGAAAAATTAAAACATTCTATATTAGTGGGTGATAACATTAGAAATTCCAATGAAGCATAATTAAAGTTCATTTTAAAGAACTCCAATATAATGATTTCTCGGCTATCAGAACAAATTTTTTTGAGGGAAAAGTTAGCAATACTCTTGCAGCTAAACAACAGTTATGAATGACTCAACAGCATATTTAAATTTTACTGGCCTTATCTACGTGGCTTCACTTAAACTATATTGACATTAGAAACACAAACTAGGATGAATATCAAAAAGCAAAATCAGAAGTTTTACTAGAGATTAATGTGCTGCTTCAATAAAAATATACTGATGGCCTATTTGATTTAACACAATAGCTCAACAAGAATGCCCTACATCATCACAATACTTCAAGGAAAGAAAAAACAAATATTGGTGACACTATAATTTAAACTACTTGTTATATGAATGATACATCATCTTCACTCAGTATGTGCTGTTACTTCTAAAAGATTCAAAAATAAGGTGTAATCAGAAAAATGTTTACAGGCTCCAAGGAAGGTACATCTACAATTTCTTGGTCTATATTGATGAAATATAAGCATTTGATTTCAGACAATACCATATTTGGGTACATATTTTTAAAATATAAGAGATTGAAAGAAAGATTCTAATCAGCTAGAGAAGATACTTGTCGAGGTCAACATGGAAAATGAATTTTCACAAGCAGTTTATGTATTTTTTCAAGAACAATTATATTTTACCTTTTGACATTTCTGTCATTTATATTAAATAAAAATTAATCCTTTATACATTTTATTATATGCTACATTGTCAAAATTAGATATTTTTTCTACAACCCTACATCACTCCATATAATGATAAATTTTTTAAATGTTGATCACCATCATAAACCACAAATACTCTGAAATTAATCAAAGTCTTTGTTCAATGTTCTGATTTGTGCATCACTTATGTCTGTCAACAAACCTAGTTTTACTATAAATTGACATGTCAGTACTTTCTTATCAGCACACATCCAAACCAATATCTAATTTAAATCAAGCCACATTCCTATTTTAACTTGTTTATATAAAGCATTATAAACTATGTATTTGATTAAAAAATTGCAGAGTTTTGCAAAGTCCCATACTATGTTATTTTTTTATTTATTATTTTTTTTTATATTTATTAAAGTTAACTTTTAGTCCGGAGACTTTACAGTAGTGTATTTAAAGTACATCACATACATGCAGCATATTAACTAACAATTCCAGTGAAACATCAGGGATCAGAAACTAATATTGTAAAAAAATAGTACTCACAAATTTTCCAAAAATGTCCGAATACGACCTTTTTTTTATGGGTGGGTCGCTTATAACTTTTTCCTCTTTTATTTCCCTGAAATAAAAAAATCAATGACTAGCTAAAGACACTTAAATAAAATCAATTCATTTTAAAGTTTCAGAGACTAGAGAAAATGATAAAAATCCCAAAATAAGGTAAATTTTAAAAAAAATAAAATAATTATAAAATAAATAAAAATTGTAATGGAAACATATCAATTTATTATGGTGCTAGGATAAGATTTAAAACTTAATAATTATACTTGGTCTTCAAAGTGAATTATCGTTGGACAACTTCCCCAATTTTTACAGATATTCTGAACAAAATTTTCAATATACACAATATTTACAAAAATTAATTAAATTAACACAAAATTTACAAAAACAAATTGATTAGAGGTAACTAATCTTAACTTTCCCCAAAATCTTAATTGTATTTTGTTACACTTTTTACTTGTGTTCAGTACTATGTCAAAGGCAGTTGTTTTCAATATTTTTATGATTTAATTTTTAAACACAGTGTATGATTAAAAACAAAACAAGTTCTCGTATCTGATCTTCACTAGTATGACTTACTCTATTTCAGGCTTTATCAATGACTGAAAATCAGCATCTAAGAACTCTGATGCTCCATCCACACTTTGCAGGGTCTCCCAAACAATGTCTTCTTCTCGGTAATAACCAGCATCTGTAACAAGCTGATATAGTTTTCCCTGAAAAGAAAAAAATTAATTCAACTGATAGTTAACAGCATCTAAAAGCATCTGAAAAGCTCAAATAATCAAACTGTTATCAGATTTGTTGTATTCTTATTTATGGACAACCACATTGTTATAATAGAATTGTACTACACTCAATCAAGAGACTTTTAATTAAACACTGAATGCACATTCTGCTTTTTGTACATATTGTACTATGCTTGACAAGAAATATCATTGTATTTGTAATATAGGTAATTTAGAATATTACTTGGAAGATTCATATTCTGATTTTATTGTCTCATCTTTAGTGAGTAGCAAATAACAATAGTATATCATTTTTAAATAATTTTTTTTAATGTGTTCTCAGCTTGTATACTTTGTAAGATATTTCAAACAACAGTGCATGCAACCAGTTAATGAATTACCAACATACAGAACAAATGCTGATAATGAAAGTTGAGTAACAAAATTAATTTAAAATAATATCCAAAAATTTACTTGTATACTGTAACCACTTTACACACCTAAATTTGTGTCTGCTGTTCAGCTGAACTTTAAACTAAATGCAAAAGTTGTGAAAGTAACTGATAGTGGTCACACAATCGCCTATAGGTTTGATTCGAATACCTTACTGATTGATAATATTTATATCTACTGCTAGTACTACATCCATTTATTTAGTGTTTTATATTCATATTCCACTTTATTACAAACTCTGTTACAATAATTACTTATATATCACACTTTGAGTACCACTTTATTTCGACAAACTAGAAGATGTTTTTACCTCTCTCTTCAGTAATGTGGAAAAATGATTATTTCGAAAGAGTACACACAATTCTCCCTCATTTAAAGTTGTCAACAGTTCAAGAAGCCCATACTCTGTTAGTTGTGAAGCAGTTGATGTAATGAACTCTTGCATAAAATAGGCTATAAAAAACAAAAATAATGCTAAAAATTATCTTTTTCGTTTCCATGTACTTAAATGATACTGAGAATTAAAGAGAAGTTCTTAAACACAATATAATTGATTTACCTTGGTTTACTGTTGCGTCATCTGCAGAAGTTTGGCCACTTATGATAAATTCAACCACTTGATTATAACCTTTACTGGCTATAACAGATGCAATCTCACAATTCTGTGGATCTATTAACCAGCCATGATATATACGCACACTTAACAAGTCAAAAATTTCTATTTCAGGGGTGTACTCAAAATCATTAACACTGCAAAAATAGATCGAGGTGACATGTACATTAATTTGTATAGGTCAAAGTACAAATGAGAAAATGTTTACTTTGCTAACTTTCCAAATAATTTGAAATTCTTCATTTACAAATCTTAAAACTCCAACAATATGTAATGTATTGTGTGAATTTGAAAGCACATATTATACATATGGAATAAACTTGACTCTAATCATAGTTAGTCACATTATATAGTGGCAAAGTCAAAAAAAAATTTTTTGTGACTATAAAAATTAAACACAGCACAAGTTAAACTTTGTGTAGCTGTTTTACAATAGTGGTATGAGGATAATTTTATGTATTAATCAGCATTTCTTATTAAACAGATATGATGTATTCAATAGTATTAGATGTTTTTTATGCCATATACTTATTACATTTCAAATGATAACATTAGAATACAAAGTGCTAACTTCAATAAAAAATTGTTCACTTACTCTTCACAAACAATTATTCAGTCTACATATAAAAGTAATAAATCATCATCTTCATTGCTTAGAACAAAATTTTTATAGTTAACTTATAACACAAAAGTAATGCATGCTTAAATCTGTGTGCTAATGTGTAAGCTCCAGATTGTGGCTCTGCCAATAAAGTGACAAGCTGTGAATTCAATTTGGTTTCATACACTGTTGTCTATTTGCAGCACTATCCCTTATAAAAGTGCAGCCCAAAAAAATACATGCATTTAGCTTGCTTACCCCAAAAATTTAACATTGACATCTATCCCAGACTGTAGCTTCTGGAGAACAATTATAGAATCTTCTATCCTTTGTGGGTCATATTTGTTTTCCTGCAAAATGGAAAGTAGATGTGTCACAGTTTACTATTTACGTTTATAATTTGGGTAGTGTGTGTATATATATGGTAATTATGCCTTAATGGATGCTCCTAAACCTTCAGTCCACCATCTCTATCCATTCCTACTCTCCTCTTAGAAAAACCCAATAAGACTGTCTATATTTTCCTAGTCCAGGACTTGGTCCAGTGGCCGAGATGGTTACGGTGTCTGTGTACTGAGCAGAATATGTGGGTTCCATTCTCGCCCTGGCCAAATATTTTCAGTCTTTTCTTCTTCTTCATTCCTTCTCCATACTTAGAATATATGCTTTTCTAAATGCTCATGCATATGCTTTCACACCTTTCTCCTATTTATTTCTATCTTTCCTCACTATCCATGATGCCACGTGACTTTGTCACTGAATTAAAGTTCCCAACATTGTATGTATATATGTATGTATGTATGTATGTATGTATGTATGTGTGTGTGTGTGTATATATATGTGTGTGTATATATATATATATATATAAACTCATTAAATACCGATGCTATTCATAATCATATATATATATATATATATATATATATATATATATATATATATATATCAAAGTTTGAATGTGAATTAATTCCTTAAATGGATTCTCCTAATATTGTATTTATTCCTTAATGGAAGCTCCTAATACTTCATTCCCTCTACTCTATCCATTCCTCCACTAAAAACTATTAATTGTCCACAATAAGACTGTCTATATTTGCCTGGTCGGGAACTTGACCCGGTGGCCGAGATGGTTAAGGCGTCTGTGTACTAAGCAGAATACGTGGGTTCAAGTCCCGCCTGGGTCAAATATTTTCAGTCTTTCCTTCTTCTTCCATCCTTCTCTCTGCTTTGAACATATGCTTTTCTATGTGCGTAATTCTTCGCCCGAGCATATGAATTCAAATAAAGCGCAATCCTCCTATTTCTCCTATTTATTTCTATCCTTCCTCACTATCCAAGTTTGAATGTGAATTAATTCCTTAAATGGATTCTCCTAATATTGTATTTATTCCTTAATGGAAGCTCCTAATACTTCATTCCCTCTACTCTATCCATTCCTCCACTAAAAACTATTAATTGTCCACAATAAGACTGTCTATATTTGCCTGGTCGGGAACTTGACCCGGTGGCCGAGATGGTTAAGGCGTCTGTGTACTAAGCAGAATACGTGGGTTCAAGTCCCGCCTGGGTCAAATATTTTCAGTCTTTCCTTCTTCTTCCATCCTTCTCTCTGCTTTGAACATATGCTTTTCTATGTGCGTAATTCTTCGCCCGAGCATATGAATTCAAATAAAGCGCAATCCTCCTATTTCTCCTATTTATTTCTATCCTTCCTCACTAACCAAGTTTGAATGTGAATTAATTCCTTAAATGGATTCTCCTAATATTGTATATATATATATATATATATATATATATATATATATATATATATATATATATGTGTGTGTGTGTGTGTGTGTGTGTGTGTACATATATAAAATACTTGGCCAGCACACAGTTCAGAACTCCTCTCCTAATGAAGGGGGGCTCAGACCCTTGAAAATTTGAGAATTTTTATATTCCTCAGTCAGACTTGACAAACTATTGATTTCTGGTAAGTCAACTTTGCTGATTCTCTTTCCTATCTAAATGTGTTATTTTATTTGACCTCACCACACTTTTTCCTTAAGTGTTATATATTTAAAAATGTGTGTGGAAAGCGAAGAGAGAGTGGGTGGCTTGCCTGAAATTGAGGACCAGTGTCAAAAGGTTAGACAAAGGAAATTTCGGCTTGGCTTCCCCATAGCCAAAGTAGGTTTTAGAAACGGCCTATTACCATGAAATTTTACATACATGAAGCTATGAATATTCTAATAAACTTAGGATACACTATTTTCACAAAGCTGTTTTACCAAACCTTAACTTCTGTAAATTAAATATTAATATTAAGATTTACAACCAAAAAATACACTTTTGTATAGAAAATGTTCTTTTTATTGGTTTAAATCCTATTGTTATTTGAACAACATATATAAATTAATAAACAAAATTACTGACCTCTTCATTGTTTAGTGGTGGTTTCTCATCCTAAAACAAAAGTGAAACATTAATCCATACAAAAGGTGGAAGAATAAATTATGTATACAAATGTGCACTCAGCTATAGTTGACTTATTGCAATCTTATTCTTAATACAAGCAAAGCATATCAGGATCTCTACTCTGCCGAAGTGCTCTGCTGGATTACACTATATACATTCCAAAGAAACATACAAGAATAATAGGTATTATTATATCATGATAATTAACTAAAATAAATTGTAATTTTATCATCATGCTACATTCAATACACATTATGTAAACTATCCCAGAAAATAACAAAATAATTTTTAATATCAACGCCCTACCAACACACTGGTAATATTCTAAACACTAAAGACTGGTGTGTGTACTGCTAAACATTCCCCGCTATAAAAACCGGAAAATGACTGGAATCAAATAAATTTCAATTAAATATAATAGGTTTAATCCTATGCAAAAACTTGTGCAAATATGTTAATATAACTCACTTGCGACACTTTTGGCAATATTCTGTCAGCAAGAAGATCAATTAGCTGACTGCCAGTAATCCTTTCAACAAGATTAATTTCAATATCTCCTCTCAAAATAAGTACATTGCAAATAGCAATTAATGGGCAAGGCCCATTTTTATTTTGAAGGATAATAGGCGTATCTCTTCCGTTAAATGATATCCATTTAACTTCATAAATATAGTCGTTATCTTCCATTATATTTATATTTTAAAAACTCATTAAATACCAATGCTATTCATAATTTAAACATACTAGTTAGCAACAGTAAACTAGATGAAAATTCTACAAATGGGGCTTATAACCTATATTCCAAGAAACCCAGGAACTCTAGATTACGAAACCATAATACAAAAAAATTAGTGACAAAGATAATAAGAATGACAATTGACAGCAAGTTAGCAAACTGCTCAAAAATATATTCCGAGACAACGATATGAGTAACGTCAAACCGTAGAAATTATATTTAGGTTACCAAAAATAGATTTTCTGTTAGTCTATCCCTACAAGGTATAAGTCATTATATCTATTCGAAGTTAATGAGACTGTACATATGCCTCAGTTTTGAAATTTGTGTTCCACTTTTAAAACTAATAAGTTACCATACAATCACAACACTTTTCTAAACACCAAGAAAACCTAACGATATTTTAATAATAAATATTATAGCATACCTATCGCATGACAACGGTGTAACTCAACGGATCAGTTTGGGTATGTTGGGCGCTTGAAGCGTGCGTGTCCGTAAATTGGGACCCATCGGGAACGAATCAATCCACACGAAACTAAGACAAACGCTTCTATCTAAAGCAGTACTAACGTTACAATGATAACAAAGAATATTATGAATTTTCATAGGAATCATAACTAATGTCTGTTCCGTGACCCATAGTTATATTTGTAAATCTAGCATTATTCTGAACAACCCTGATTGTTGCAACCCTGATTGTTGCATTTGTACGGGATATATGCACTAGCTACTTATTTCTCTACATCATTGTTTTCATCCAGTTAATTGTTTCAACTAATAAATGGCCGTCTTGAGTCGTATGTGATCCCTCACTTCATCAAACGGCAAGATAATGTCTGAATGCACACTACATTGGCATTAATTCTGAAGTATTCCACGTCGTAAAGCGACCTGTATTTTCTGAAGAACAGTACAAATCATTATTCATGATTATATCTTTGTGTTAATGTATCGAAATTTTTGTTTCATTTCAATTATTGTAACGGACGCACGAAAGTGTTCATATGGCATCCTGATCTATGTTTATTGCGACCTGTTACCACTCTCAAGTGTTAACAGCCTAAATTCTGCGCGTACCAAAAAATTAAAAATTTAAATACCGTTTTTAGTCTGTATATTATATTCTATCGATGAAATTGTCAAAGAACAGAGTCTAGAGGAATTAATACTTCATAGTAAATTGAGTTACTACGACTGTTCTATGTAAATTTGATATATAATCATTAAACTTTTCAACATAAGCAAACCCGTAAGAAGAACCAACGAAGACAATTTCTGTTATATTTACATTTTTTATCTTTGATGCTTACAAAAATGTAAGATTGAGGGAAATGATAGTATTAAAAATTGATCTTTCTTTGAAAGGCGATTTTATATGTTCTTCTGTGAGTTGCATCATTACTACATGGTACAGTGACAAAATTATTAGGTTTCCATGAATATATTATAAATATGATATTATGTATTTAAAATATGTAATTAATACTGAAAATATTGACAAGCTTTCATATTTTTAATTGTCTGAGGACAAAAAATTAAGTAAAAATAATCTACTACCGGGCAAACTGCCCATTTGTTTATTAAATACATACATAACTCGAATTATTCAAGTTTTTATAACATTTCAGGAAATAAATGCAAATATAAGGTAGAACACAAATTAAAAATTCCTGTTTATTGAATAAAACTTATGTTCTTATCTTAATGAATTAAAATGCTGTTCTTGATTCCCATTTGAATTTGATATGTCTAAGGTTATCCGATCCTGTAGCTTTACCTCCATGGGAATATAAATACATCATTGAACATGTCATGAGTTAATATCTTTGGTGTTGCCAAAAAACAGTAAACGTTTGTTATCTAGTTGAGGTTCCTAGGTCTTCCTAAGTTATTATAAGTTCATATATACAAATTGGTTTTGATATGTGAAATGTTAATATGTGTTGCAATGAGTGCTTTACGATATCAGTATAAATTACGTCATTGTTCGGTTCAATAACAATGTAGTGTCTACTAAAAATGATTGAAAACAGAATATTGTGAATATATTTATTGTGTATATTGTATGTAGGAACAGAATTGACTGCTATGGCAATTCTTTCTCTATTTAGGATCATTGTTTGGCCATGTTTATATGGCTTGACATTTTTAGAACTATCACTCTCGGAAACTATTCAGTGTCCGTTGTCTTGTTCATGTGTGGATACAGTTGTTGATTGTAGCAAACAAGGTTTACAAAAAGTGCCTAATGACTTGCCGCCATGGACAGAAAAATTGTAAGTTAATTCCTTGTATTAATCAAAATATTGTGGTTGTCTTAATGACATGATTAATTCATAGTTTTGTTATGTTTGGTTCTAAGAAACTAGTACTTGTGTATTAAGCTGGAATCTTTTACGTGTTTGCTATGCTTAAAATATAAAACAACTATTTTACTAGTGATATTTGTCATTTGTTCTTAAACCTTGGGCTACACTTCCTCAAGCTCTGAGAACTTAATTTAAATTCTAATATCTGTATAAAAGGTGGAATTATATATTTTACTTGTATCCAGTTATTAGTTGTTTTATATGATTAGAAATATGATGGATATTTTTAGGATATAATTATGTTTAATGTCATTAGTATTCTATTAGGTACTCTTGTCTGTAAAAGGTTATTATACTGACTCAGCACACAATAGTGAGGTTCATTTATATTGACTGTAATATAATCCTTAGACAATATTCATTATTCATATTTTGTATTCAGCTCTAAATAAATTTTCACCTAGCTCATGAAAAGTTTATATTGTTCACACTATGTAACCAAGATAATTTTCTGATACAAATTCAAAGTTTAAAATATGTAAACCATTTTATAAAAGTGACATAGAACAGATGTTGCAAATGAATGACAATCTCACACTTAATTCCCACATTTTCAATACACACACACACACACATATATATATATATATATATATATATAACCTGATATATATATATATATATATATATATATATATATATATTGTTTACTCAATTATGTGGATGTATAAATACTTACATTCAGACATTATTGTATGCTGAATAATGCGCTACATTCTTGACAATAGAATTAGATATTTTTCTTTTGTATTTGTTGGAGTTAAATATTAGTTGTGTGTATATTTACAGATATATAGACTTGCCATTAAGATTTTTTTATGTATGTATTGTGTACAATGATGGGAACTACACAAGGGTATTGGGATTTCTGGAACTCATAAAATCATGTGTAAATCCTTTTTACTGTACTTATATACGAAGTTAAGTAAAGTTGATCATTTAATCAAATTTTAGGGACCTAAGTACCAACCATCTTGTTGACAGTTCTACTCAACTTCTGTCAGGATTGCCACATCTCCAAGAGCTGTAAGTATCTTTTAATGTAAATGATTTTGACTAAAATATTTTTTATATATTATTGTAATTAGTTTTTAGTGGTTTCATTGAAGTTCGAATGTAATAGTTGATAAAAGTAATGTTTAACAGAGAACAAGATCAAAATGTTTCAGACAGGAAACTGTTCAAATTTTTGCAGACATGGTGACAGTGGACATTATGAGTAGACACGTTCTTCTCTCTTTTACAGTCCATATGAGTTATAAATGTCTACCCCCTTACTTTCTTTTATATATTGTAATAATTTAAATGAAAAGGACGAATGGCTGTGGCTAAATAAAAATAACTATTATTAGAAAACAACTAATCAAATTTATTAAGGTTTAGAATTACACAATAATATTTGGGATCTCAGGGTCTTTATCTGGGTTTGATAAATGGGTGAATTTTATACACTCATTACATTTTCTTTTTAGGTAAATTAATTCGTCTGAACCTCGACGAAATTAATTGCGGACGAAAATAAGACTTAAAGATTGAATTTAAATTAAAGAACTAAACAATTAAAGAAGTAAATAATTAACGAAGTGAATAATTAAAGAAACGAAATAATTAAAGAACGATCTGACATATCTTTTAAAAGAGGTTTACCATCAATTTTAAAGTTTACTACTTACGGCCGCCCAGGTCTCAATTTTGGTTTTTCTGTGCACACGATTTGGGGATATCACTGATTCTACTCATTAGAATTTGAACACACGGTAGTTGCTCTGGATCTCTGCCATTCTGGAACCTCGATCATCTCATCAGCTATTTTCCGGACGTAGGTCTCCTTGAAGTCTCTCGATGCGAAAAATTAGTTCAGTTTGTGAAGCAAAACTTCTGCTTCCAAACTGTGATTTTATATGTCTCTCTGTCAAAACTGTTTACTTGCGTTTTATGTAAACTATTATATCTCGCCGTTGGACTTCCTAGATAGCCCTACTCATAATTTGGGATCCGCAGACTTTTTATAATATGAATTTGCTGAATTGATGTCTGCCTGCATCTGTGTCTGCCGTCCAACTAACCAACTTCGTCTCGTAGATTTTGAGCGCGTACACTCTCTTAACTCCAACAATGTTTCTTTGTCTCGCGTTGCCGCCTTGTTGCGGTGTCCGCTTTATATCCAATAATAAGTCCTCTACAATCCAACTTTATAATTATAATAATGAATTAATTACTAATTACTACAATATGTTTGTGTATTTTGCCACTCCATTATGTTTTAATGATTAATTATTTTTTATGTTTTAGGAAATTAAAGAGGAACCTATTTACTGAAGTGCCTACACTTGGAAATTTGCTTGAATTAATGTTTTTAAGTTTGTAAGTATGAAAAAGAGTATAGTATATTGATTTTCATATCATACCATGAATGTTAAATCAGCTTTATTATTAAATTTAATCTCTTAAACCAAAATCTACAAAAACCTGTGCAAGTTAATCAAAATCTACACGTTCATCTACTATGCACTCACTCTCTTATTACTTTATTTCTGTGTTTTCATGTATTTTATGTTATAATTTGCATTCAACATTTGCAAATATACAATATACAAAGTTGTCTCCAATATTAGCTGATATTCCAAATTGCGGAGAATTTGCATTTCCAGCTGTATAGGTAACACTATGCAGTGTTATGTGACACTCTTGGCTATTGATAAATTATGTATTAATTAGTGCACAATATAAAACTTTTAACTCTTATTGCTTTGTGTGGCATTTTAATGTCATAATTATTTTGGGGTAGGCTGATATTTCAAAATAATGAATTTCCATTATATTTTGCTTCATATTCTAGAAATTGCAGCTAAAACCCATTGGATGTTAAAGGATGCTTTAGGCTTTTGATAAGTCAAGCAAGAACCTATTATTTAGTTAAAACATTTCATAAATGTTATGAATCTATTGAAGATCATAAGGGTGTGTCCAAATTTTTAAGCTCAGCTGAGGAAACAATCATGAAAGTGTGCGAAGTTATCTTTGAATACTGAAAACATACCATTCATATGTTTAGATGAGTTTGAATTTACAATTGGCCTGATGTGGCAGAACAGCTACATTTTACTAGTATCTTGCACACCCTATAATACCTCATTCTGACCCATTACATTTTCTTGTTTTTCTTAAGTTTAAGTAATCCAAGTGAAATTGCAGTGGGTCCAGAACAGACCAAAGCCAAATGTCGTTTAGCATTACATCCAAAAGTGTGAAAACTGGAATTGTTGTATGCAAGCCCTTTGGTAGAAAATAGTAGTTTAATTAAATTCTCATTAGGAAATTTTCACCTTGTACAAGAATTTTGTTATAAGAATATATGACTAATTTGTTGCAGGTCTCATAATGGAATACATAGTATAAGAAATACTTCATTTAATGATATGCGAAACCTCAAAACTTTGGAGCTAAACAATAATGCTTTGTCTGAAATCAGATTTGATAGTTTCTCTGTAAATTCCTCTATTCAGTACCTGTAAGTATTTAAATTCAATTAATTTAAATTTAATCTAGTCAATAAATTTAAACAAGTGAAGTATCTTTTATTATCATAGCATATAATTTTGCAGTTTACTGTTTAAATTTCTTTAAATTTTATCTAAAGAATTATTTAAGGAACTTTTATGGCTCCACAGTTGAAAATATGCAGTAAACTTTCTTTTTAATATTGGTTATTAATTCAGTATTGTTTCATTTGTTTCAGCAACCTTAATAACAATGAAATTTCAAATTTGGAAGAAGGATGCTTTGAAAAACTAGAAATGCTTCATGAACTTAAATTAAATCGTAACCAACTCTCGGGCTCAATAAAGAATTTCTTCAAGAATCTGAAAAATCTCAAAGTTTTGTAAGAATTATAATGAAATTATTATATATACATATAAATATATTTATGAACAATTAAGTTCTGTTCTAATTCTCAACAACAAAGAATGATCTTTCAATTTCTGATTTCTTTCTCTATGAATTATTTATATTATATTACACTTTGATTTGCTGAATGTGTCATTTATTCTTAAAGATTTACTAAATTAGATTAGTTTTTATAATGAATTAAATTAATTGATAAAATGTTTAGCTGTTGGTATAAAAATATTGGTTTTGTTATGAATACTGTGATCACAATTTATTCATGAAACTTATTGTTGATTTTTTAGGGAACTGAATAAAAATAATTTCACAGCAGTCCAGGCTCTGTCATTTGAAGGACTTGAGAGACTGCATAGTCTTAAATTACGTCACAATTTCATCAAAACCCTACAGGATGGTGCATTTTGGAAGTTAAAAAACCTAACTATTCTGTAAGTACTAGCTAACAAAAATTTGAAAGTTAAAATGAATATTTTTCATAATACACTTTAATTTTTATTACAATTTAGTGTATTTGATATCGTTTATTAGGCGACAACTTTTGGACTGGTTTGATGTGGTTCTGTGCTGTGCTAATTCATCTTTAGCAGAGTTAGTGTGTAGAAGTGGTTGAAGTTGCTATAACTATGAGAGAATTTGGTTTGGAAGATGTAAAATGCTAGAAATGCATGCATTTTATTTGATATAGTGTGGGATGTAATTTTTACTTTAATTGGTATGGTTTTTTCTGTGAGGGGTTTTGTTTGGTTGATGATGATTGAAGGATAGGACAGACATGGCATCTGTTCATACTGCATGGGTGACAACCATGGAGGAGTTGTAAGAGTAAGGGCCTTCTTGGGTGTTAAAAATGTTGCATAGTTTATTCTGTTGTGTAATGGCTATACATGGACAGGATTATTGAAGGTAGGTTGGGGAACTTCTAGGTATCATCTATGAACCTGAACTAGGTTAAACAATTTATAAGAAGGTGAGTAATCTAGTATTCCTATAGTTTCCCTTGCAATATTGCTGATTTGGTGGTAAACTTGTTTATTAAATTGAAATATGTTTTTGTAAGGGCAAATTGAATTATTGTAACTAAAATTTCAGTAGTAGGAAAGTAATTTTATGGTTTGTGATTTGCAATATCATTTAACAACAATTTGTTTTATATATGAACAGGTACTAGTAAAGATTCTCAATGCAGTGCAATGCAAGGGAAGTATACAGTCGAAATGACACAGTCCCAGGATTTTTCAATAAGTTGTTAAGTTTGTCAGAAGCATTGATTTGATCCTAGATTTACTTACTTTGTATGAAACATTTCACAGTACTTCCTACAATATTACTGCCCTTAAATATGTTGAAAATGTTTTAGTATTGCCTATTTATCATTCTTACTGGAAATGAATAGAATGCTGGTGTGAAAAAAATATTAAACGTAACTAAGAAAGACAGAAAATATAACATATTGTCCTTATATTTGTTCTCAGGCTATAAGGGCTGGTCAACTGTGAACTTAATATTGTCATTTCTCTTTTTCCTCTAAATTTTGCTGCATTCAACTCTGGCTAGGGAGTGTCATTCTTCTATTTCAACTAACTGTTGTTTTTACATTATGCCTCCTTTTCATCAGCAATTGGAATAACCACTTGGTAAAATACATCCAAAGGAAGTTTTGAATATTAAACAATCTTTTTCTCTCATCCAGAAAAAATTCCAACTTTTAGGAAAATACTCTAAAAATACTATTATACTGTAAAAGTTCCTATCAATTTGCCTTTTAAGTTTCATGGATTAAGATCATGGGAGTGTTTGAACATAATCACCGTGGCATCCCCCAGTTTTAATTGCTAGTCAGCATTCTCTAGCTTTCTTTATTACAGCTGTAGTATGACTTACTAATAAATGGTCAATAAATTTATAGTAATTTATTCTTGTCTGTCAGTATATATAGCAGATCATTAAATGGAATAAATATAATCAACTTTTTTTTTAGGTATGTGCCTATGGCTCATATCTGTATTGTAACTTAATTTGTACATCAACATTTTAGACAACTGGATTACAACAATATTTCTGCAGTGACTAAAGGCTGGATGTATGGTCTTTCTGTTCTTAAACAATTAACATTAAGCAACAATTATATTTCAATCATTGAGTCTGGCTGCTGGGAATTTTGTCAACAATTAAGTGAGCTGTAAGTATGATTTAACTATAACATACACCTTATTTTTGCAGTAATATTAAATACTCTATTATTTTATGATGTTTTTAACATTTTAAATGTTGAAATTGAATTAATGTATTTACTTAGTCTAAGAATCTATGTTTGACAACTTAATGTATTATGATTATAAAATCAAATTTAAGTAGATTCTCTGAGTAAATTATTTATTGCACAAATTTTGCAAAAAGTAGTATTTTATTTAATAAATATTAAATGTGTGCTTTCAATTGCCATTATAATACAATATAAAATCAATGTTTAAACTTTTTAAATGCAATACACTTCTTTATTTTAGGGATTTATCAAACAATAAACTTCATTCTATAAAAACAGGCATGTTTGATTATCTTGGTCAGTTGCAACGACTACTTTTGAACAATAATTTTATTGACAATATTGTTGAAGGGGCTTTTGATGGATTGACATCATTGGAAGTATTGTAAGTAGTATTTAAATAAAAATGGTCTGGACACAATATCTATAATTTATTTTTATTGTTAAAAATTGGTACGAATTGAAATAATTTACTTCTTTCCATAAAGGGACTGTATATAAAGTGTACTCAGATGAAAAATATGTTTGAAACATTTTCCTTTTTGATAAAATGTCTTGGATATAAATATCTTCAGTCATATTGTTTATAGTATCTTTCAAAATGTTAGTCAGACTCCCTGTTAATACCAATTTTTTGCATAGTGTTTCATAATGTCCATGCTTCCCATATCATACCTATTTGTCATACAATTAAGCATGTAAACATTAAGAAACCTTTACAATTTCTTTTCCATTTCAGGGAACTGAAGTCCAACAGAATAGCATGGACAATTGAAGATATGAACGGATTTTATAGCAAGTTGAAAAATTTGAAGTGTTTTGGATTAGCATCTACAAAAATAAAAACAATAAGCAAGAAAGCATTTATTGGCCTAGAAAGCTTGAAAGAATTGGACTTGAGCAACAATGATATTACTACTATTCAAGAGAACAGTTTTATCTCGGTTCCTCAATTATCAAAATTGTATCTCAATACGTCAAAGCTATTGTGTGATTGTAATATTAAATGGTTTGCTACTTGGCTTAAAGAAGTGGTTGTTGATGGTTTTGTTAATGCTGTGTGTTCCTATCCAACTTGGCTTGTAGGACGATCATTGGATCAAGTTGACCTCACCAATTTTACTTGTGGTAAGTACAAGCCTTAATTAAAACAATAAGTTAATATTTGTTGTTTTGCTTATATGTTGAAGAGTATTGTGAGGACACCCAATATTTTAAGTTAGATTTGGTTTAAAGTTTGGTGTTTGGTGACCAAATTTTCTGGCTTCATTACCTTATTCATTACTCTGTACATGAGAATATGGAAGTGGCCACAATATATTTTTAATTGATTTTCATGTGTATGCACACACTCTCCATCCTGAAGAATTGTGGCCACTTCCATATACTCGTGTATAGAGTAATGAAGCCAGAAAATTTGGTCACCAAAAACCAAACTGTAAAACAATAAATAAATATATATATACTTTAAAAAAAACATCCTTCCCACAATACTCTTCATCTGACCAAGGGTTGCCTTCATATGCCCTCTCAACCTTCATAATATCTTGTCCACACTGGCAGGCCCCACTACTAGTGGAGTTGCCAACCTTCTGGTAGGAACTGTGCCATGTCTCACTTCAGCCCACTGCAATCCTCCACAAATAGCCACCTACCTACTTAATCAAAGAAAACATGCCTGTATTTCCTCACACATCATCTACCAAATTAATTACCCACAACTTACATTTCAGAATAGTCCTTAATAGCTGAATGGACAGAGTTTTGTATAATTATATTTGTATATTATTATTAAAATGTATATATTATTATTAAAATGTATCTATTTTATGCATAATCTAATTATGAATTTGAAAACTGCATTTTGAAACTTAATTTAATAGCTTTTATCTCTTTCCAGATGATTTTCCAAAGCCTGATATTATTGAAAATCCAAAGCCACTTGTTGCTTTGAAAGGAGAGAATATTTCTCTTTTTTGCAAAGCATCGTCATCATCCTCAATTCCTATGGAATTTTTATGGAAGAAAGATAATGTGGATATGAACATGAAAGGTGAAAATGTGAAACAATTTGCTCGAAGTAATAATGGACGAGGAACTGAGCAAACTTCAGAACTGACATTGAGTAATGTTACACAGAATGATGCTGGAAAATACCAATGTGTTGTTTCAAATAATTTTGGTGCAACATATTCATCCAAATCAAAAATATCTGTGTTGGGTATGAAAATTATCTTTATGAATATTCATAGAATTACATTTTGGTAATTTTTTCTTTAGAAGTCAAAAATTTTGCTCAATTATTTTTTTAAATTATCTACAATCTTTCTATTACTTAATTTTACTCTATTATTAATTAACAATATCATCATGAGCTGTGCTATGACATGATTTGAATCGAGATTGAACATTTTGCCGTCATATGTTTATAAGTTTGAGATTTATTTATTATAAAATGTGAAGTATCTGCAAAGTTAAATGATAACTAATATAAATACATTTTATGTACTTAAAGTGATAATTTTATTTTTACTAGACTGAGAGATTGATAGTAATTTGTAGCTTGAGATTAAAATAGGGAAAATTTTGGCTGTGCAGCATAGGCAACCTATATTGATTTCACAAAGGTTGACTGATTTTGAAAATATGTACACCCATACCTCGCTTTACAGCCTAGATACGTGTTGTAAAAGTTTGCTGGAAAGTGAAAAGCCATGTAAAAAATCAATTTTTATACAGGACCATTTAATTTTAATTGGATCTGTTACAAGCACCAAGGAGCAAAATTAATCATTATTTTGACACCCCATATCCAGATGCAGGCTTTTCACATTTTAAAATGTAAGTTCTTTCAGGCATTCGCTTCCAATAGAGTGCTGTCTCGTCTGCATAGAAAACTTGTTCAGGTTGGTATCGACTTCTTTCAATAATTCTTTTCAAAATGTTGGGATATTCTTTAACTGCATCATCATCTGCACTATCTCTTTCCCCTTTTTAAATAGTGCCGATTTTTTAATTTTTCAATCCAACCTCAGCTTTCTTGAAATGTTACATCTGTCAAAGATTCATCACAATCCTCCCTTTTTAATTTTTCAAAAATACTTTTAGCCTTTTCTGTGGTAGTTATTTGGCTCATTGGTATCCTTTGTGGATTATTTGTCTTTTATCCATGTATCTAATAATTTTTCTATTTTTTGCCATTATTGTGTTTCTTCTGCAAGTTAATTTTGAAACACTTGAATGTGCAGCAGATAGCGACTGCATTTTGATTTCTTATTTCCTATCCTCAATACAGTGGACTTCGCCAGTACCATTGCATTACAAATGTTAATTATTCATTTATCAGTTTCTCTGTGACACAGAATTTCTAGTTTGGTCTCTAGCATGGCAGACTTTCAGCTTCTGTTTTTATCAGTATCAATATCCAACCTCAAACATTTTGGTAGCATTTTTTCCTATTTGAAGGAACAATTGTATTTGAAAGAATTAATGGCATATATACTGAAAATACAGTCTTATAATACATACCAATTATGCTCACAATTCAGCAATTAATTTTAACAAACAAAACAGGAAGTAACACGTCAAACTTCTGAGTCTCTGGAAAAAGCTTTAGTGTCTGCACAGTAAATAAAGTGATGACAGAGGCAAAATATAATAGAGCCACCTGAAAGGAGAAGCAGAGAGTCAGAATAATTTATTAATAAATTAAATTAAAAATTTGTTTGAATGCTATGTTTTGTCCACAATTTCGGCTACAACTGCCATAGGGTGCATTCCATGGCTCTTAAATTTTTATCTGTATTTTACCTCATTATCTGAAGAAGTTCCAAATTTTGTGGACATAATGTTGCATTTAAAAAATTTTTTGTTTAATTTAGTAATACATTTTTCTGATTTAATGGCTACATTGCTTATACATATATAACACTTAAGGAAAATGTGATGGTATTTTAATATATCTAAATTTCAGGTGGTGTTAAATTCGAACTTTTGAAGACCTTCCTCCTGTCCTAAATGACAACACCTTGCTTTAATTTTAGGAAGGGCTCCACTTTTCTCTCTTTACTTTCCATACCAATAGTTTTAATTATATTCCTTATTTGCTTTTGGGTGACATTATGCTGTAATGGTAGTGCTTGGTGGTCAGCCAATTATCATGCAGGGATACACAATTCAACGACAGATGGAAATATTAAAATAGTATTATCAAAATGTGTGCTCTGTGTGACAGACATTATGGCCACTACTGGCAAATGTGAACAATGCTTTCTCTAAACAGGATGGTGTCACTTATCATAGAGTAAGAGACTCATAATTGTTGCATAAAATTTTTTCTGGAAGGATTATTTCACAGAATGGTGATTTGAACTGGGCACATATGTTGTGTCATTTCACACATTTGAACTTCTTTATAAGGGGTTATGTGAAATTGTATGTTTATGAGGTTATCTATTACCTTCAAGAGAACATCCCTTGCACTTTTTTCCTATTTACCACACAATATGTGTGATTGAATTGCCAGACGTTTGGTTAATCTGTTCAACAAATCAAAGCAGGCTAGGACATTTGAATGCTGTTTAATATGTTATAAGGAAATCTTGATTATTATGTATCTTTTTATTGTAACATTTTAAAGTTCTGATACTCTTTTTGGTAAAACCTTAATTTAGTCAGTCTTTGTCAGGATTGAGAATTTATGGAACTCCATGTCACCAAATGTGGTTATTAATGTATACGATTTTTAGTATGTTATTTGATATGGTTTATATACGACTTCTCCACATCATCAAAGGTTAACATTATATATTAGAATAATTTAAAACTCCAATTTTCTTTATGAATTGTAGTGTTCCCAAGCTTCACTAAAATTCCGGGAGATATCACTGTCAGATCTGGCAAAACAGCTAGACTAGAGTGTGCAGCTAGTGGTTTACCACAGCCAGAAATAGCATGGCAGAAAGATGGAGGTAATGATTTCCCAGCTGCAAGAGAGAGACGCATGCATGTGATGCCTACTGATGATGTTTTCTTCATAATCAATACCAAAGCATCTGACATGGGAGTGTACAGTTGCATTGCTCAGAACCCTGCAGGTTCTATTATAGCAAATGCATCATTGAATGTCTTAGGTAAACTTTGTTAATGACTTTATTTTTTAAAAGAAATTGTCACTGTTATAGTTTACTTAAAACTAGCATTACACACAGTAATAATAAAAAGAGATAATTAAATTTCAAGTAAAGGAGAAAAGTAAATAATCCAACAAAGTTAACCTGCTATATATGATTACTTTCACACTTACTATAATTTTTTAATTGAAAATCACTCTTCCCACATATCCAGTGAAAAGTGATTTTCTGTAATTAAGTAATAACTTGCTTCAAATGATTTATTCAACCATGTTAATTTTATTGGTCTGTTATGAACTTACGCCAAAAGGTTTTTCTTTTGTTTGTCAACATTCAATAATTTGTAATTTCCATTAATGGAAATTTGATCTCGGCTAATAATTTACTCAGCTTTTTGTGAGATTATTGAGCGATAATATATAAAAATTCAGTAAGTTGCAGTAATTGCTTTACTAGGGTATGTATTTAATTTATCATGCTGTTATAAATTCAACATAGTTTTTATATTATTTTAGAACCATAGATTATTTAAATATGAATTTAAAGTAAATTGCAAATCATTCTTAGCATTTACAGTACTAAGTAGCTTGTGACAAGTAATGTGTTGCATTCATAATATTCACATTTCAGAATCACCTTCTTTCGTAAAACCTATGGAAAGTAAAGAGATAACTGAGGGTGAACCCATTGTCATTGAGTGCATGGCTGCAGGATTACCAAAGCCTAAATTACTTTGGAGAAAAGATGGTGGAAATTTAATACCAACAGAACGTCACTTTTTCACAGCAGAAGATCAACTTCTGGTAATTGTAGACACAAGTTTATCAGATGCTGGTGTTTATGAATGTGAGATGGCAAATTCATTAGGAACAGAAAAGGGTTTTTCTAAACTAACTGTTATTCCAGGTATGTATTTAATAGTTACTTATTTTATATTTTTATATGTAATTTAGTTCTCTTTATGGGAATTAAAATAAACTTGCATTCCTAATATTTTATAAACAGCCAATTAATCGGAGAAACACAAAGCTCAGTAATTTAGATAGTTATGAAAAGTAACTTCAATACTGTATTTGTATTAATGTACACAATTAAATATCAAAACTTAAAATCATAAGATGTAATATATGTTCACAAATAATTAATCCGTGGGTCTGGGTTGATCCGGAGCTTTGTTAATAAGAGTCTGTACAATTGAAGTTAGTAATCAGTGTGAGTCCACACCAAAGACATCCTAATATGTTGTCAATGATTATTTTCCACTTCTCCCAAAGATACATCTCTAGACATCTTCCTTTTTTTTTTAGGAATGTAATAACTTTATTACAAAATGGTTATGAAACCATTGCCGATGGCATGAACTATTTTTAGAAATGATGTCCTATTCCATTTTGTGATTTGTATTTTCGTTTGTTCAGTGTCAAATAAGAGGTAATGTATGCAATTAAAGGGGGTTTTGTTCAAGTTGGTATGGAAATTGTATACAGGGGCAAGGAAACATAAAGAAACAGCTCTCTATAAATGCCAATTATAAGTATGAATACTTTAATGATATTCAATTTTAGAAGTTTAAATGAGAAGAAAGAGATTCTTAAACATTATTCATGCAAAATATTTTTAAGAGAGGTACCAGAACCATATTGTTTGTAAGCTAAAGCTGATATTATTTTAGAGGTGTTGAGTGTCCATGAACCAAATGTTATGATTTTTTAAATTTATTATTTACTATGTTTAATTTTTTATATACATTTGACATACAAGTTAGTGAATATTATGGAAAAAACAGTTTATAATTATAAGATCTGTAATACCTTAATTTTTATTTCAGTTTCAGCTTCTGGTACTAATGATGGCGATATTACTGGTATTATTATCATAACTGTAGTTTGTTGTGCTGTTGGCACTTCAATTGTGTGGGTAATTATTATACACCAGACCAGAAAAAGGATGGGCCTTGTTGATGTAGGCAGTGATAGCTGCAGGTATCCAAATACAATTCTACCTTCAGATCCTCCCCACATATTTCTTGATACCAATTCTGAACATTCAAGTGGAAAAGACAGTGGAACTGGTGATTCAGCCAAACGAAGCAATGACGATTTTCTACTAGCTAATGAATTAGAGGGTATTTTTTCAATATTTATATATACATTATTATATAAGTAGTTATGCTTTTTAATCTTTAAAATTGTCTGTACAATTCTTTATACTTATTTCACATTCCATAAATTTCAATTGAATCATTAGAGATTCTCTTAATGTTAAGTAAAAATTTGGGAACGAAGGCTTTTCTAGTGAATGTGTTGAATACACAATTCATGGGTTTGGCAGTTGATTGAAAATTTTATGATGTTTCAACAACTAATTCCCTAATACCTGAATATGGATATGCTGAAACATCTTAGAATTGTTCAATTAGGTTTGAGGCCCATGAACTGTTTATTCTACTGTCATATATCACAATGTGTTTTGATGTCTATGCTTTTTGACAGCAGATGACGTTACTTCTGTTAGAAATGGCTTGTTAGTCTGTGTTAAAATATGAATTGAGTTTTCATTTACAAATTAAATGGCCAGATAATTTTGTTATTCACAACATATCTGTTTAAATATATCATATATTTTCATGTATTACAATTACTTCAGCTAGTTTTATTAACATAAAAAATTAACTATTTAATCCAGGCTATTTTTTTGTAGGTGAAGTTGGAGAATCTGTGGATCCATCTAAATGTGTTTTGCAGAAAATGGGCTTTGAAGTTCTTTCTCCCTCAGACAGACAACCCCAACGGACTGATCATGACCGATTTTATGAAACAACTGAAACATGCAATGACTGTTCTCAAAGATGGTCTGCTCCTTTTCCTGAGGAGACGCTATCTCATTCGTGTTCCTATCACAGTTTACCTGTAGACCTTCAAATAAAATCTTATCAGGATAACCCCAATGCAGCTGAGGAGGATTCATCGACTGAAGACTCTCCATGTTTTAAAAATATCATCTAAATTTTAACGATTGTCTGTTTAAGTGAGCCAGTGATATTTTTCCTTGCAAAAAATACACAATACCGTAATTGTGATTTAATTGCATTTATTGTAATGCTGTATTTTTGTTTTAAGAGTTGTTTTAAACTCTATTGTTTCAGTATGTTCCAACCTATATTGGTGATCATAATAGTTACAGTTCCAAGTATGAAATTGAATTGTCTCAGACATTTGTATTTATTTAAAATGAAATATATTCCTAAGACTTGATGATAAGAAATACAGTACAAAGTATGGAACAAATGTGGACAGATACCCAAAACAACGGATTATATGTGATTTGCATTTAAGCAGATTTCTTATTTACGTCAGGAATTTGTCCTTTCATTTGGTGTCTACAAGCCTATATTGTTGAGAAAGTTGTTTAATTTAAAATGAAAATATAATATGAAATAGTTTTGAAGTGCAGTTTATACATCTCTCTCCTATCTGATAATTTTCTTTCTCTGGAATACTTAAATTAATAATACAAAAGCTTGCAAAATTTTGAAAAACAAATTTTATTAGAATAAAATTAACTATTGGTACAAATTTTGTCCAATCAGTGTGTGTTGTTTTATTAACAAAATTTTGAAACGCCTTTCAAGTTGTGGATCCAGTGTTTTTAGGTAAACTTTTTTTATGTAGAAGATTAAAAAATTAATTGGCCTGTTTTGGTGTAAATGGTAGTATTTGTTAACTATTCACTTTATATTCTAACAAAACTAAAAATATTTCCAATTTTGAATATAAATTATTTATATAAAGTTATGAAAAATGTAACAGAGTATTGTTGTTATGTGGCTAGTCATACTAGAAATGCAAATTTGTCATTTAGTTTCATTAGTATTTTTTCTTTGTCTTTCTTTTCTTTAACATGGTGTTAGAGGTAATCAATTAACTTTTACATTGTGGACCATGCTTTTCATATTTATAAGAGTATTATATTGTTTTATTCAGCAAATGTTGATACACTTTTTCTACCTTAATGCAATCTGTTTTATTTTAAATATTCCTACAAAACATGTTTTGTCTCAGTATCATAAATTATGCTTTGAAAAAGTAAGAGTTTTATATGCAAGTAAAAGATTTTTTTATTGAAGAGTAATGAGATTTGAGAAATAACTTTTCTTGAATTCTGATATTAGATATGACAACATATTTTCTTAATAAATGTGCAGTAAATATATTAAAGTATACTTAGTTTCATATATGTTTACAGTAGATGTTTACATGACTGCTTCTAGCTATTACATACGTACTTCATTTGATATACAATCCTGTTTCATCTGTCATTAAGTGCCTGGAAAGAATGACATTTTCATATTGAGTGTTTCACATGTCATCAGCTCATATGTTCTTTGCACTTGTTTTGATAATTTATTTTATAGTTGTATAAGAAAATGCAACTTAGTTAAGATCCATGCCATTATTAGGTCTCAGTTCTAACATTAAACCTTGTTTATTATATGTACAAATCTAATGTAAGGCAGTAGATCACTTTAATGTGAAAGTTTTTATTGATAAAAGTAAAGATAAATGAAGTTTTATTTTCTCATTCCTGTAGTGTGAAAATTGTTCTCTATTTCTTTCTGTTTCTTATAATTATATATGGCTTCATTAAGTTTTAATGAGTTACGCATATTTTATTTTATTACAAGAGAGAACCTTCAGTGTATTATAACTGCAGAATATGTTGTTCCTAAATTTACATTGCAAAATGGTGGTTCACATTACATTTATTTAGAATTTATTACCAGTTGGCTAATAACTTTCAAGAGAAAAGGAATTGAATTTGAGGATGTAATTTGTTCACTTCAAATAGTTAGTGACGAGTTTAAAAAAGATATGGAGTTAAATGAAAGGTGTAATACGTCTGATAATACTTTATATGCCATAACTTTATAAATAAAATGTACAATATTATTAACAGGGAGTGAAAGAATAAAACTAAAAATTTTAAATGAATTGAAAGAAACATTAGTTTAGATTGCAATTAATTTGGTATTTTCATAAGAATATATTTTTACTATTATGAATTCACTTTTAACAGAATTCTGTATAGCTTTCAATGGTAATTGTTAGCAGTTCAGAATTTTTCTGTTCAAATACAGAAAATCACCTATGTATTTCCCACAGAAACCTACCTAATTCAATTAAGTATATTGGGAAACATTTTCTATTGTTTATATATTTATATATATCACTAAAAAATCAAGACAATGTGTAATGGCATGGAGCTGACTTTCATAAAAATTGATTAATTGTATAGTGTTTGAGAGAGAGAGAGAGATCCAAACTGTTGGCAAAGAAGTTTGATATAAAACCAGTATTGACATTTATAATAATGAAAACATTACATAAACCATGAATTAAAATGTTTTTAAGTCTTGTACAATGTATTATACAATACATAAATTTTTATTTTAAATCTTTGATAATATAATGATAAAGACTGTAAAATATGACACGGTGTATTGAATTAATATATTTTACTAAATTAATCTACACTGAATAGTCGTAATTTAATTCTTTGTTAGTCACTTATTTTTGTTCTAAATATTGTTACATTTTGTCGGATCGACACTGAAATGAGGACTGTAGAAGTAATCAATAAGCTTCTTTTATTTGAATGAAAACTTAAATAGAGCTTTAAATGGTTTAAAAATTACCTAATATTGTGTACATAGTATTAAACAATATCTCAATTTTAGAGTAAATTAATGAAAAGGTGATATGTTTTAAATGTAACTTTGTGAAATATATTTATACTGATTGAAATAAACATGCTTTATTGAAAACTACCACTCCTTTTTTTATGAGATATATTGCATGTACTGATACTCATAATTTTCTTTTGTAGATGCCAACTTCCAGTAACATTCAACAGGTTAAATTAATTACATGTGACAGAGCATTCATTAATTCAGGGCATAACATATTGAACAGTTAGTAAAATTATAAAGCTCGGGTAGCTTAAATTGATGTTTGATTAAAGATTTTTAGGTTTCCATTCTTTGGATTATGGAAGAGTTGGGATGAGCAGTAAAAGATAATTATTAAAGGAGACAAATATTAGTATATAACAAAAGTTGAATATCAAAATTGAGTTAAATAATTATATAGGATCAGCTCAAACAGTAAAAAACCTAGAGTAAAAAGTGTTTGGAGCTTTGTAAAAAGAATAAAACTTTCCTATAGATGTGACCACCTCTGTTTAACCTAAGTCAGTTGGCTATATCAACAACTTGCAGCAATATTTCCTCACAACTTTATGTAGGGTACTTATCTTTTACAGATCATTCAAACTTTTAAAACCTGAAAAATCTTTCTTCAAATATTGATATTCCACCATTTTCACTAAATAACGCTACAATTTTATCTCCTTGTGATACTTTTATATTTTCACATATGTTATTTTTCACGAGTATTTCTTTTGATCAATTTTCTCTGCATTGCAACAATAATGGGTTGTTTCTGTTCCATTGGCCTCATTGCAACCCCACAAAACTCTGCTATACTTGATTATCAATGTCACAAACTATTTTGTTTAAGAATTTCACTTGTTACATATGGTGACTGGATTTTGTATAAATTGATAAAAACATATCCAAAATGTAAAATATTAGTTTTCAATGCAGCACTTGAAATATGATTGCAGATTGTCCATGTCAAATAATTTATCAGTGTATTAATGTTTTGATACTTAGATTTCAAATCCAATTTCTAAATGGTGAAGAATTGAAAAAGAGAAAGGTGAGAAAATATTTAAATCTAAATTGAAAAAAATCTTAGCATTTCGCCAATCAAATGTATGTTTCGAATTGATGATATGTTTGGAGACTACAGATTGTTTATCAATGGGAAGTTTGATATTCGACATATGTTCCTTGACACGTGTATTAAGGAAACGTTTTCTTTGACCTATGTAGCAGGAATTACAATTAGAGCAAGAGATTTTGTAAACAACACAATAATTGCTGTAGGTGTTAAGAGGGTCCTTGTGGTTTTTAATCAAGTAATAAAGGGTATTAGTGGATCTGTAAATGATGAATATTTGGAGTTCTTTGAATATTTGGATAAATTTGTGATGCAGAAATTTGTAATAAGGGAGTACGAGAAAAATTTTGCTTGAGGTGTTTGGGGATGATTGACAGTTGGTTATTGGATTTTGTTCAATCTGCTGTTTCTGTGTTTAATAATAAAATTTAAAGGGTACTTATTGGTGATTAAAATTTTTCGGACAATATTTAAGTCGTGTTGATGGAACTTGGAGTTAGAAAGTAAAATAGCTCTGTCTACAAGATTGTATACCATAGCTCTCTTTTGGTTTGGAGGATGATCAGAAAGATAATTGAGAACACGTCCAGAGTATATAAGTTTTCTGAACCAATTGGTGAGAATGGAAGTATTGTGAATGGATACGGTGACATCAAGGAAATTAAGAGAATGGTTAAATTCAAGTTCATGGGTGAATTGTAAGCTGGGATGATAATTATTAAAAGTATTGGCTATAAGGTTGAGTTGAGAGGTATTAACAATACAAAAAATATCATATACATATCTAATGTAGCAAAGTGGTTGGACAGGAAATAGAGAAAGACAAGAATTTTCTAAGTCTCTCATGACTATCGCAGCAAAAAAAAAGGATTAAGGGGGCTTCCCATGGGAGAACCTTTCATTTGATGATAGTGAACCTGATTAAACTTGAAATAAGTGGAATTGAGGATTAGATTTATATTGTATAACATTCCAGAAAGTAAAGAGTGGTCATGGTGAGATCCTTGAATTTATCAATAAATTGGTAAGAATTTTTAACAGAATAATGGTTTTCTTCATCGAGGGCTTTAGAAAACATATTATGAATATAAGAGGAAATGTTGTGTAAGGGACTGCCAATGGAAGCAATAATAATTCTAAAAGATAGGTCAGGTTTGTGTATTTTAGGAAGGGCACAAGCTCTGGAAATGTTGGCTGAGGTGATGAATAAGGAGTAAATGTGGATGGTTCAATAAAATATTTTTGCTTCCACCTCTTGAGAATAGTTTTTATATGTCAATAACTGTATTGATGCAGGTGGGTTTGCACACTCATTAGTCAAAGATTGTGGATTGGAGCAACTGAAGATTCCATTGTGAGAGAGAAAATTGTCATCGGAGTATACAAAGAAGAATTATGCCAGCGTCTGCTAGAGGTTAGTGCTTTAACATATGAAAAAGCTATACAGTCCTCTCGCGCATTTGAAGTAGCAGCTCAGCAAGTCGCTTCTATCAAAAACAAGGATGCAGCAACAGTCTCAGTCGTAGGAAAAGACCACAACAGCGAACACCAAACCACAGTAAATGCAATACATGTAGCCATTCTCAAAACAGGACAATATCCAGCATTTAATCAAACGTGTAACAAATGTAACCGGAAGGGACATTTTGCAACTCTATGCAGATCCCGGAAGTTTAATAGTGAAACAAAAGTTAAAAGCGAGTCAACCAGCGATGGAAGAAATCAAAACTCACAGAGGAAGAAGGTTCGTCATCGCAGAAGGACGTCATGACCGTGGAAACAGATGACACGGAGGATGAAATATTATTATGTTGACCGAATAATCACAGAAGAATCACAAGACGATTGGTATAAACAGGTAACCGTCGCAATTAACAAAAAAATAATATTTAAGCTCGACACGGGAGCACAGTGCAATGTATTGCCACTTTCAATTGTCAACGGGTTTAGAGATCGGACGGTCAAATACAAATAAGTTAATCTCATATTTTGGTGATGCAATGACTGTTGTATGATCAAGTAATAATTCCATGCATAGTGGGACATAGGAAAGAAGAAATAAAGTTTCACGTCGTTGATCGGGACGTTCACCCTGTACTAGGACGAAAGACCCAACAAACGAGGAAATCGAACGGAAGATTTTTAAAGGTCTCGGGTGCTCAAACACGTTTGTCAACGACATCTATATTGATGAAACAACAGAGTTTAAGATTCATCCAGCCAGGATGAGTTACGTCAAGTCGTGAAAGCCGCCATGCGAAGAATCTACGAGACATGGTTGCGGCTCAATAAAGAAAATGTAGTTTTGAGGCAATGGAAGTGCGATTTCTTGGCCACATCCTTTTCTGAGAAGGAATTTGACATGATCCTGAAAAGGCCACGGATGTGCACATTTCCAAGAAAGGGGAATGTGACATAATGTACAGTTCCTTAGTGTGGCGCTAGGGCGCAGCACGACACAAGACAGTAATTCGTTAATAACGTACATAGCAATTGTCAATGTTACGAGTTCTCTAGTTATTCCAGTGTAAACAACCACGCTACAGTTATGAACCATGTGGTTTGTTACAGCCCTGATAGTCAATCCGTTTCTTGTGTTTACGTATTTGACACATATACAGTTTACCACGATGACAGACGACTGAATATACATAATTTCTTTGGTGGTTTCCTGTGTAGCGATTGTGGTGTTGCCCATGGATATAGTTTTGAATTAAAATTTGTTAGAGACTGGGAAGGTTTTCAGAATTTGGGAATGTGCTATAAATAATTGGCAGAACATAGCATGTTTCAGGGCTTTCTTTTGTGGTCTGATTTTTTTTCGCGTATTACACTATCAGTCTAAGTGGGAAGTACTTATTTTTTTTAGATATATTAGTAACTTAATATCATCTGTGATAAAAATAATATCTTTGATTACACAAAGAACTGAGTGCTAGGGGGCAATTTAAACGCTTTAAATTAATGACTGGCGTAAACAAAGCTGTTGAGTATTTTCGTAATAAACAATATGCAAAATGCACAGAGATACTTCGACGCGAAATGTCAGAAATTGACATTAGAGACAATGAATCTTTCACCATACAGTCGTTGATATTAGAAAATAATATGATAGTTTGTGAATTTTTGGTATGTATTGATAAATTTAATTGTTTTGTTTACTATTACATGTATGTTATGTAGCAATATATTTGGCAAAGTATATTACAATAATTGTATGGCCACATACATTCCTATATTTAAAATGTTATTCAACACTAGTTTTTTTTTTTCTTGGAAGACCAAGATAGTAAGATATAGCTTTGAAGATATGACTTGAGGTAATGATTTGTCCTTATGTCTGTCATTGAATGAATTCATTTCTTGTAACTGCATTGAAGAATTACAATAAATTAGTATGTCTGTTAAATTTATAATATTACAATAATTGTATGGCCAGAAAAACAGACAATAGAATAAAATATTAACAAAACTCACAGAGTTTCCTCCACATAAGGTGGACCTTATCAAGTGAACATAGAGTTTAAGTTAAATGTTGTAAGTTTGTTAATATTGTATTCTATTGTATGTTTTTCTGGCTGTATAATTATTGTAATATGCATTGAAGAATGTTTAAAATTTTTAGATATTCAGGAAAAAAAGTTCTTTCTCATTCAGTATCATATTTGGTTACTGTTTACATTTGCAAGACCCATTTATTATTTTGTCCAAACTGTGCGGTAAGCCTGAATTTGGATTTCACTTCTTTTTCAAATGGTTCAGGTAAATGCTGGAATGAGGTTCTAATATATTGCTATAATGCTTTCATTCCTATTTCCAGAATAAAACCATGGATAAAATTAGCCATGTGCCTTTCAAAACTCTTTCCTGTCATCCAAATTGACTGGCGGTTGTTTCGGCTGCTAAAAATCCTCCATCGGTTGGGTACAGCTCATAGTAATAGTAATCTTGGGGTATCTCCAATCACTGCCATAATGGACTTCTAATTTGTTAATACTATCTTTGTATTAAAGTAATCCAAGTCAATATTCACATCTATGCAAGAAAATATATGGACACCCTTCTTTATACTGTGCTATCAAATTTATGTGATGTTTACATTGTTTATATTTACATCAGGAATATATTTTTATCTTCACAAATGTTTATAAATATCAATTGCTATAACTCATTTACAGGAGTGCAACTCATGGAAAAATCTTGACACAATAAAGGAACTAAACAAATTTTATGATTTACATAAAAAATGTTCAGCACTGCAGAATTTGGGAAAGTTGTATCCAATCCAGTTATATGTAATATACAATTTATTATGGTTAAACTGGATTGACTTAGACAATAAAAATTTTAATCATTTATTTCCTCCAAATAAACTGGATGAAATATTCACAAACTGTTTAAAAATAGGTATCATTTTTGGTAGCTGTGAATGAAAGTATTTCTATTCAATTGTATTTATGTCATTAACATAAGACTTTTATTTACAGTATTGCAAGATTTGGAATTTTCCTTTGTAGGAATGGATATGCTGGATTCAAATGATAAGAAAATATTTTTAATGAAGCAGCTGGGATATCAATTATTGCAAATTCCAAGTAGTGAAATTGTTATATGTTTGGAATTATATATTGTTATTACACTTGTTGCTGTTAAATCAAATAATGAAACCAACAATATTGTAGAATATATAAAACTACTTTCATTCTTCAAATCATCATGGCAACTTATAAACTCAAAAATTGAAGAATCTAAACATACTAAAAACAGTTTATTTTCCACATTATTTAAATTTGAGTTGTTTACTTTTAAAAGTGATGAAGTAACTAGTATTCTGCAAGTCATTTCAATTACATCAGCTATTTGTTATTTGAAGCTTGGAGACACGGTCAAATCTTTTAAATGTTTGGAAATATCTGAACATCATTTTCAATTTCCATTTATTTTTAATTTTATTAAAGGTATGTATGCTTGTTCAATACCTTTTCAATACATTTAAAATCTCAAAACTTTTTATTTAGCATCCTTATATTTTGCTTCAACCACTTATTTGAATCATACTATTTGTAATGATGAAATGGTTTTTGTTCTTTTCTGCCTTTGTAGCATATACACTTTTGCAGTTGAAACACTATGAATTATCATTATTATATTTATTCAATGCAAGGAACATTCCACAAAATTGGTCTGTAGATTCCAATTGTCTCTATCTACATAGCTGTATACTGATGGAACAGAAAAAGTATTTTGAAGCTCTTGAAGAATTAGCACAAATAAATACTTCAGATCCTCTATACTCTCTTGCCATATTTAAAATATGTGAAATTTGTGATGAAATAAAATCAACTGCATTTGGTTCTACTAGTGTATTTCTTACATCTGCAGAAAATACTGAGAAGTTAAAATCAAATGTAATTGATTTACATTTGAAGTCATTGAAAATGTTTGTTAATGTAAGTACTTCTGAAGTTTGTACTCAAAAAACTAGTGATCACAAATAAATCAATATCTGGTATTTATTAATAATTACCATGACTTATGGCCATACTCTTGATTCTCATATTTTCTTTTCTTTTGTGTAATTTATTTAATTGCACCTTTTCAAATAAGTATTTACTTCTGCTTCATGTGTGTATTTTTAATTTGGCTTACATAGTATTTGGTATACCTTTTCCATCTTCAGTTGAAGTTAAAGTGATTGTTCCTATCAGAACATACATATGTGAGTTATTAAAATGTTTCTGTTGGATTGAAGTAATTCATAATGTTACACTACATAAGTGAGGGAAGAAGTCTCTGGAACACACTTGCAAGAAGTCTAGTTCATAGGGCTCAGAACGAGACTTACGAGTTTGGCCAGCTCGGTGATGAAAGGTGCAGTGGAGTGCAAGAATTGTGTGGAAAGACAGCAAATTACTGTTTATAGATTTATTAATTATGAATTCAGATTGAAGAAATACTGTGATCTAAAGAGGATGGCTCAAGACAGATTAAGGTGGAGCAACATCAAACTAATCAGTAGACTTAAGACAACACCCCTCCCCCAAAAAAATTGTGAAAAAAATGAAATATTTACTAAGCAGTCCTGCCTGGGCCAAATATTTTCGGCCTTTCCTTCTTATTCCTTCCTTACTATGCATTGAACATGGCTTTTCTTTGTGCATAATTCTACGCCCAAGCATATGCTGTCACATAAAAGTGTATTCCCACCTTTCAAATGCACTCCACTCCACCCTTACATCACTGAGCTGACCAAACTCAGAAGTCTCGTTCTAAGCCCTATCAACTAGTCTTCTTGCAAGTTAGACTTCTTCTCTCACCTAAGTAGTGTAACATTATGAATTACTTCAATCCAACAGCTGGCCTTCCTGAAGAGGGAGGCTGAGAGCCTCCAAAAATTTGAAGAACAACCTTTGGTTCCCTATGGATACAGTGCACTTCACTTTCAGGTAAGTCACAACCTATCACTCTTTCCTTTCCGTACCAATATATATATATATATATATATATATATATATATATATATATATATATATATATAATTGGATAGTGAGGAAAGATAGAAATATAGGACAAAGGCTGCGAATACACTCTGAAGAAAGCATATGCTTTAGACAGAGTGATATGCTGAAAGGAAGCATATGTTCAAGGTATATAGCAGAAAGGAAGAAGAAGTAAAGACTGAAAATATTTGGCTGGGCCGGGAATCGAACCCCAGTACTTTTGATTTGTACACAAATGCTCTACCAACTGAACTACTGGGCCTTTTCCCAGCCCTAGATGTAGAGGGTGGAATGGATATAGCAGAGAGCGTGAACAGTTAGGAGCATCCATTAAGGAATAATTACAAATGTGTGTATATATATATATATATATATAGGATTCTCCTAATATTGTATTTATTCCTTAATGGAAGCTCCTAATACTTCATTTTCCCTCCATTCCTCCACTAAACAACTAATTGTCCACAATAAGACTGTCTATATTTGCCTGGTCAGAACTTGACCCGGTGGCCGAGATGGTTAAGGCGTCTGTGTACTGAGCAGAATACATGTGTTCAAATCCTGCCTGGGTCAAATATTTTCAATCTTTCCTTCTTCTTCCATCCTTCTCTCTGCTTTGAACATATGCTTTTCTATGTTTGTAATTCTTCACCTGAGCATATGAATTCACATAAAGTGTAATCCTCCTATTTCTCCTATTTATTTCTATCCTTCCTCACTATCCAAGTTTGAATGTGACTTTGTCACCAAATTAATTCCAATTCCCTAATTGATTCTCCTAATATTGTGTATATATATATATATATATATATATATATATATATATATATATAGTCAGACTTAGTTCAGTCCTTCCTTCCTTCCTGGTGAAGTGAACAGGGCTCAGGCCCTAAAAAATTTGAAATATTTTCACTCCTCTGCCCGACTGAATCAAATTTTGTTTTCAGATAAGTTGACTTTGCTGTCTCTTTTTCCTATCTAAATGCATTGTTTAATTTGCCTTGTCACATTTTCCTTAAGTGTTATACATATATATATATATATATATATATATATATATATATATATATACTGTAAATTATGATTGTTTCTGTTTAATGTTTACCTTGTGCCCTATATCATTTGTCACAAACTAATGATTCATTTGTTAATTTCTTGTACTTCATATGCTATACTTCTGTTACAGTATTAGGGAGAGTATTTCAGTATTTATGTATCTTTATTTTTTAGTCAAATTCAATCAGAAATTAAAATTTAAAAATAGGATTTGTACTTTTAATTTTTTAGGTTTGCTCTAAATCAAAGGCTTCATGTTTAAGCAAGAATTTTGAGTACAATGTTCTGTATTATTTACAACCAAATCCGAACAAAAGTGTGATGGACATCCTTTGTATGCTTGGTAGAAGACTGGCTAATGAAAAGGTACATGTAAAAATTATTATGTTTACATAATATGATTGCAATTTTTTTTGAATAAGATATTTACTTGTAGTAATTAAAATGCTTTAAATGTGGGTGGGTTAATTTGCTTGGAATCAATAATTATTTTTTTGCTGGAAAATTAGAAGTTTATTGTTTAAGAATGTATATCTATTTATGTTTATGGGCTACTAGCCATGCGGTGGTCAAAACTCCGCAGTCCGCAGCATGGAATGGTAACACTCCTTCCTGAAGGAGGCTGAGAGCCTCCGAAAATTTGAAGAATTACCTTCGGTTTCCTATGGCTTTACCGTACTTCACTTTCAGGTAAGCCACAAGCTGTCTCTCTTTCCTTTCCACACCAATATCGCAATTATTTTTGACAATGTCATATCCTTACTAATATTATATATATATATATATATATATATATATATATATATATATACTAGCTGGGTGCCCGGCGTTGCCCGAGATGTTATTTATCCATAACCCCCCCGATTTTTTTAGATATTTTTATGTAACTCAACTCGACCTCTATCCCTAAATGTGTTATCGGCCAGGTTGCATTGTTTGAAAAGTCACTAGATGAAATTAATAATGTCGTACTTAATTTAGTAATTTTCTAAATTAAATAATTAATTTTTATTTAAATTAAAAACTATTTGTTTAATTTTATTTATTTTTTTGCAAATCAATTTTTTTTAAGCGGAATGATTTTGACGTTCCGATATTCATCTTCTTCGTATTCCGTAATTATTTTTTTAAAATCAATAATTACTATACTTACAATAATTACAAATCTAAAATTATAGTCAATCGTTTTTTTATTTGTTCGATAAGTTTTCAGATAATGTCCATATTTAATACCCATAAACACAATTAATTGGCTGTCTAAAATATGAAAGAAAAAAGTAGGTGTCTAATGCAATTTTCGCCCAGTTCCCAATATTCACGTGCATTTCTTGTTTTCATTTTAAAGATATGCATTAAATAAAATAAATGATAAATTTAACTTCCTAAATAACGCACAGACTCTCACAACGGAAATAATTTTTATAAGAAAGACAGCTTTCCCGGTGTAAATTATTAACTAATTTTTCACGGTTAGTCACCAGGTTCAGATTTCTCTATGTTGACGTTTCTGCCGATCGTTGTCTTCAGCCTGTGTGGCGCTGCGTGACGTGTGCGTGTGGTATTTATAGTGGTCGGACATTCTGCGTCCTGATTGGCCGTTGAGGATCGCCTGACATTTACTACACGACATGGAAAAACACGTGTCCTTGACGCTGTGGTCAGGCGATCCTCAGCGGCCAATCAGGTCGCAGCATGTCCGACACTATATAGCTCGCACACGTCACGCAGCGCCAGTGTTGAATATCCTACTATTCGTCATTTTAAAATATTTATATACTTCTTTCTGCATTGGAAAATAATGGAATTTGAAACGGAGTGTTGTTAATAGTCAGTAATTGTTTTTGGATCCCGGGTCGACTAGTCCGTCATTGGCGGCAAAGTTGCTCTCTCGGAGGATGACCAGAGTGTAGGTGTAGGATAGCTGATAAGGCAGTCCTTCGCAGGAAGTTGGCAGATCTGATAGTCTACAGCTCCTCCAGATTCTCCCAAAAGTCCAGTGCCCTTGCAAGATCCAAGAAATCACAGTGACTGTGTATGTAACAAGGGGAAAATCATTGCTGTAGTACAGATTGTCAAATAAACTCAGCGATATCCATTATCTTTCATTTGACTCGAATCTCGGTTGTTTTTACACTTTTTTCTTACGAGTCCCCACCCTCCATACCCCTATCCATGCTCCACCGTCTGGCCGCAAGAGGGGTTGGTTGAAATTTTACACACATAACATAGGTAGAAATACTATAAATATAATTACCCCTCGAAAATATTTATTGATTTTTAATATCAGTCGTTATTTCTAGTTTCAATAATTCCACCCCGTCCAGCTCCATCACTTCAATTAAATGTCATAAATAAACTCAGCGACATCCAGAACCCCGGATGTGTCTGTAATCTCGGTTTTATTCACGTTATTTATTTGTAACTCCCGTCCACCCTCACCCCTAAGAGTGCTCATTTCCTGTGCTGTAAGGGGTTGCAATTATACTTAGATAACATCGGTTAAAACACTATGTATCTCTTCGATCCCTAAAAATATTTATCTGCCTAAATATTAGCATGTTTGAATGTTTCCACACTCTCCTATGTGTGCTTCCCGAAAGGGGTTGAAATTTTTCAAACATCAGTAGATATATTATCAATTATATTGACCTTGACAATTAATTTTCTAACACAAATATCGACCGTTTAACATGTTAGAAAAATTCCAACCCCGTCCACCATTGCCCCTGGGGGTTAAATCGCCAATTGAATACTATCAACGTCAATGACCCTGGAATTTATTTATTCCTCGATAATATCGACGATTTAACATGTTTGAAAAATTCCACTTAGCCCATCCCCAGCCCTGGGGATTAAACGGCCAATTAAATGTTACAAATAATTTAGAAAATCCTTTCATTAGATACATTGGTATTCATTTCAATACAAATATATTAATTTGACCTGGTCACATTTCCCTTAAGTGATTATATATAATCGGTATGAAAGGAAAGACAAAGTGGGTGGCTTACCTAAAATTGAGGTTCAGTGTTTTCATGCCATGCCATGCCATGCCATGATAGAAGGAATTCTTCAAATTAGTAACCCCTTGTGCCAACCAGCTGTGGAGACACTGTGAAATCTATTTAGAAAACCTTGAACTCCGTTTCATACTCTACATGAATTTTGTCTGCAGGAATATCAAAAGTCTTATTATTATTATATGAAGATATTATCAATGATTGAAAATGTTCCACAAGTGATGGATGACCAAAATACATCTGTAAATAGATTGACAATAACAAGTTTACGTACAGTTTTTCATGAAGCTGTATCAGTACTTATATATTCCAATCAGATAGCAAATGCAGAGATTGTTTGCATGGTTCCAGTTATGTACTGTTTAATAAATAAAGGAGAAATTCATGCCAGTAGTGAGTACTCCTTTCATAATTTGGAAGTCGATGTTTTAGCTATGATGTTATTGGCTGAAATATTTAGGAGAAAGGGTTTGGATAAAAAAAGACATAAACTTCTTAACAGGCAAGTGTTCAAGTTCACATTTATTTAGTTTTTGCATGTTTCTAACATGAGTATACAGTTAGTAATATTTTTGTTATTCATTTCTTATTTGGCAGTTAATGTACATTTTAAATGTAATAATATAACTAATAGACCCTTAAAATGATGGTGTACATAAAATAATATGTATATTTTACTCCTTGATTTCAACTTTCATTTCACCTGTATCATTTCTCTTGATACATATTTTATATAGACGTGACATGGATTTGAATGTAAGCACTAATTCAATTTCAGTTTCTAATTAATTATTTGAAAATGTAGTTATGTTACGCCACATCTTAAGACATCTTTTGTTTTGTGTCTCATCTTAAAAATATTTACTCACCAATCTGTAGGTGTAATAAAATAATGCATACTAAAATGCTGTTGTTGCATAGTAAATATTTTTTTTTCTGGTATTTTTGGGTACATTTAACTTATAAGTTGTTGACAGTGATATTTGTTTTTTTCTTTTAGTAATTTTTTTGAAAATTAATCTTGACATTTGATGAATGGTTTTAGATCTCTTAAACATTTGCTGAATTACTTATTATCAAAGAAGACTGAAGATCACTCACCCACGGACGATTTGATTAAATCAGAGCATAAACCTGATTTGATTGAAGCATTAGTTGCAAGAATTTATTTGTATAAGGCTTTACTGTATTTGGAAATGAAATATAATATGGATGCTGCCATCAATTTCTCAAGAGCACAACAGTTCAACCAGGGTATTGTCTCTCTGTCTAAAATAAAGAATGATAATTTCATTGTTGCTTACAAGACAGGACTGGGTAAAATGCAGATGTTTGGCTATACCACTACTACTTTTATTTTGCAGGAGATCAATGTGTTGTGTACTACAAAAAGTATTTCAGAGAAATTAGTATGTTTGGCTTATTGAAAAAAGAACAGGACAGTATAATGCCACTGGGAGTCCAAAGCAGCAGCTTAGCAGTGAATCTAATTTTAGAACTCAATACAGAACTATTAAGTACCAAAGTTAAAAGTTCAGCAAAAGACTAACTTTAACATATGTTTAAATTGGTTGAGTAAATTTGTTAATGTATCACATGGAGTTATGTGTTTTTCTGTAAAAATGTTTGTATTTAAAGTTGTCAGAGAATTGAAACTTAAATTATGTTTCATTTTATTCTGCCTATATAATCAATTTGTATTTTAAAATCCATTTTATCCTGTTACCTTCAAAATTAAATTTAACCTCAGAAATGGGAGTTGCATGATAAATCGTGGAATTGAATGTATTAGTGTTTGGTAACACAGATTAGAATTATTTTACGGTTCCATGTCAACTATACCGATAGTAGCAAAGAGTATTTGGTGAACATAATACATTTATTTTCTGATTAAACTTGCAGAAACTACATTGTTACACAATGTAAAAGTATTGTGTAAAGTTCTTCAGTAGTTTAGAATTCAAAACATGGGTTTACTTCAGTTTATAAATAGAGAATATTAGACATTATTGAAGGAAGCCTCAATTAAAATTTGAATAATTATGCTTCCTTAAAACAAATTTTGGTTTTGTGGTGAATATTTAATCTACATTGAATAATATAAAATAATATCTTAACATATCTTCAATTGAACATTCCATAATATATGATTTGATGTTTGGTGAAGTTTGTAATGTAAAATAATTATTTGAAATTTTGTTTTAATTATATACAATAATTGTATTTTTTATTATTTTCAAAATTATGTCAATTGATATAGTTATATTCCTAATATCCAATTTTATTTACTTTAAAATTTGTAATGATTATTATGTGAGAGGTAAACTTGGTTAAGTTTGTCTTGTTTTGTTGTAGACGAGCAATATTTAACAGGATTTAATGCAACACTTAAATGGGTAGTCACAAATATTTGATTCTTTTTGGGGTTGGCAGTACCAATTCATTATAAAAGAATTTGATCAGTTTACTATGTACACAGGTGAACAAGGAAATTTGCAATACTTTCTCATGATGAAGAGAACGTTCTCGGGTTGCCACCCAGTTAAAACAGCGATTGTAGTGCGACATTTCGACGGACAAAGGCACTGCCATCATTTTCTAAGACTTTGCCTAGAAGATGACGGCAGTGCCTTTGTCCGTTAAAACATCGTACTACAATCGCTGTTTGACCCGGGTGGAAATCCGAGAATGTTTTCTTCAACAAATACACTGGGAAAGCCTTCGATCTTTCTCATGATATTCCTCTTCATAGCAGTGACCACCAGGCAGAAACAAGTTGGATTAATTTGGTATATTGATTTTAGATTATTTATCTACCATTTATAACTAGCTCATTGCAATTTTCACTAAACTGAAAGATTTAATAGGTGTAAGTAATAGTGAGTTTTAGAAAGTTGAGGCTAACTTGTTTAATATACTGGAGGTAGCAGAGCTCAATAAGTGGGTTCTAAAGCTCATGGACAAATATGACTGATCTTAATTGTAGGTGGGTATGGGGAAAGAATGTAAGCTTCATTATGTAACGGGAATATTTTTTTAACTTGGCTAAACACTTTAGCACACTCACTCAGATGTACAAAAATATATTAAAAATGCTTATATGTATTCAAGGGAAAGAAGAGGTATAACACCCAGAAAAAATTTCTTAAACCAATGTCATAAAAGCCACCTTTATTAATGAGGTAGAAATCTCACTTTAAACATAGGTTGTGGCTTACCTGAAAGTGAAGTGCAGTGTAGCCATACCTAACCGAAGGTTGTTCTTCACATTTTCGGAGGCTCTCAGCCTCCTCCTTCAGGAAGGAGTGTTACACCATTTCGTGCACCGGCCAGCTGCGGAGTTTTGACCGCCGCAAGGCTAGCCATGAGACATGTATAAATGATCACTATCAGAACCTTTCCCATGCCACGACCTCCCCTTGAAAGAGAAAGTTAGTGGCCCAGCGGGGTGTTAATTGTGTATGGGCTACTAGCCGTGCGGTGGTCAAAACTCTGCAGCTGGCCCATGCACAGAATGGTGTAACACTCTTTCCTGAAGAAGGAAATTTGAAGAACAACCTTTGGTTCCCTATGGGTACACTGTACTTCACTTTCAGGTAAGCCACAATCTATCTCTTTTTCCTTTCCATACCAATATTACAATTATATATATATATATAATGTTAGGAACTAATTTGGTGACGAAGTCACATTCAATCTTGGATAGTGAGGAAGGATAGAAATAAATTGGAGAAAATAGGAGGATTACACCACTTATGTGAATTCATATGCTCAGTCTTAGAATCGTGCACAAATAAAATCATATGTTCAAAGGAGGGAGAAGGAAAGACTAAAAATATTTGACCCAGTCAGGACTTGAACCTGCAAGATCTGCTCAGTACACAGATGCTTTGAACATATGCTTTTCTTTATGCCTGAGCATATGAATTCACAAAAAAGTGTCCTCCTTCCTATTTCTCATATTTATTTCTATACTTCTTCACAATCCAAGATCGAATGTGTGTGTGTGTGTGTTTATATATATATATATATATATATATATATATATATATATATAATGTATGTATGGAAACAAGCAAATAGTTGTATGGAGAGATTTTCATAACAATTTGCAAACGGGGAAGCAAAAGGTAGTGTCACGCTGATGGAACAATTTTTGCTTTGAGGAATCCGGAATCCGCTAGCTGACCAGAAAGGGGAGGCTCATCCGAGGTTCCAGATAGCTGAGGACGAGAAATTCAAGTGTGTGTATTAAAATTGCAATGAAGTAGAGTCAGTTTTAAAAAAGGCTTTTTAGTGTGGTAGTGTTCAAGATACAAGAGAGAGATCTGGTACCAGACAGACATTCCGTGAGTAACCAAAACTTTGATAAAAATTTGTAAACGATAATGAAAAGGGTAGAGTCAGATTTCGTTCAGTTTTCATTTCATTTAGTTTTCTTTTCACTTCTTTTCATATTGTTTTAGGTTAACTTTTATATTTGAATTGTTAATTGTCAGTTTACACATTGATTTTGTTCTAATTATCAAACCCAGTAGTGACCCTGAGATAAGAGATTCGACGAATTTGATTGTAATGATATAAGAATTGTATGTTCAAAAATGCCATGAATTAATAAATGAAAATTAAAGTATTTGTTTAAATGGATGAAATTCGGCATGAAAATAGGTTTTGTAAATTGTAAAATTTATCAACAACAATAAATTCCTTATAAGCTCAATCACTGTTGTTAATTATTCCTATAATTTAATTAAATCTAAATGATCATTACAATATATAAACAATACTACAGTTAGATGGAAGTGATATGAATGTATGATACAAGAAATAGCTCTGTTACTAAATAATTATAATACTTATTTAATCAGTTTCAAATATTTTGCACAACTCTTTTGCTATTGCTTTTAACCACACTGTAACAGCATATGCTCCTGCATCAACATTTGAGAGAAGATTTTCGTTTACATAGCTTGCTCTTCCAACTCTGAAAATTAGATGCAGTTTAATTGAAATTTGTACTGCTAGTTATTTGAACATTTAATAAATAATATTATGTAAAGCTATATGAATATTTTATTGCAAGGAATATCAACATGTTTCAATGATTCAAATCTTGTATTCAACTTTTATTTATTTATAAATATTTAGATAGAACAAAATTTGATTTTACTATTTGTCTTTTCCAATATCTAATATCTTCAAGAAACTAAGCAATGTTAACATTTTCATGTATGACAAGTTTCTTTCCTTCTCCGACATTTGAATATTTTGCACAAAATGCTCAGAATTTAGTAGGAAGTAGTTTAGTACTAATGTATAAAAGTATGTATTAAGGAATTTAAAGTATTTTCTAATTTCACTTACATAACTTTGTCATTCTTATTTAAAATACTGTTGGAATTATATAATTTTACAAACCTAGCTTCCATATGTCTTGTCTTGTTACAGCCGTCAATTGCAGCTGTAGTTGCTCTTTCAATTGCTTTTGAAACTTGTAAAGTTGAGCACTTGATATTTTCTTGGAAAGTTTTACAACTCGGAATGAGTGCATCCAGCTATATTATTTATTTCATTGAATTATTATTTTATGTAATTAAATTAGAATGATTTAAAGTAGAACATGCAATAAATACTGAAAATTGTGATTTTTTAATCATTGTGTGATTCATAGTAGCAAATATACATTTTGAATACTGTGATAAGATTCAGAAATTTAATGATTGCCTGGTAATGAAATAATTTTTTTAAAACGTATTTGCTTAATATCTGATGTTTACATACTTATGATTAAATGCAGTAGTATTATTGGCATATTGTAATTTGCTTCCTGTTCTTCGAATATTTCTAAACAAAGTGAATAATGAAATAATTTCTTACTTAACAAATTGTTGCCAGCAATAGCACTACATTAAATTTACAATCAGTTTGCCCATACTCTTTCATTATCTTTTACATAGGCACAAGGGAAATGACTAAAGACAAATCTGTTTATGTAGATCATTAATTCAGGCATTATTAAAATTTTATTATTAATATAATTGCCATTATTACTATTTCAAAAAGCTACAATACTTTAGGAACTAAATTATAACCATGCTACTAAGATTAGATGACAATTTTCGAGATGTGTTGTTTCATAATTAATGGTTTTCACTTGGTTACTTCTGACTGCCTTTAAATGTGATGTTTGGGTTTTGAAAATATTATACAGAATTAACTTTTATTTAACAAACAACTAAGAGGTCTATATTGTTCATTGTCATGTTATGCAAAATTCAGGAATGCTTGGGATCTCCTTGCGGTAGTTTGATTCCGTAGCAATAAAAAAATATAAAATTTAATGATAATATTCCAAATTGTATTTAGCACAGTTGAAAATACTTTCAAATTGAAAAAAAGATTTGATTGTACTATGAATTTTAAAACAAATGAGACAGTTTCAGAATTTTAGCTTAGTGAATTTTAGCTTAGTGAATTGTAGATGATTAGCTCAGAATATTTAGTCTACTATCTCAGTTGTCATTTTAAGGTGAAGTGACCTCTCTCTTCCCTTCATTTCTATGAAGGCTGTATTTGTAGTCTCATTAAATGTAAGCTACCATCAAAGTTTATAATGTTAGCCTTCTTGACTTCAGTTGATTCCTGTCATAGAATGTTCTAATATTGTTTGACATGGCAAGAGTGACTTTCTTCAAAGCTTTTGATATGGCCTGTATGATGATGATAATCAACTGTCTGGATAATGCAATCTGATGAACGAAAATTCTATGGTGCATTAAGTTTGTCCTATGTATTTTTCCACTACATTTGCAAGATATTTCACATACTCCCAGTCTCAGTTTTACAATGGCAAGATCATATCTGGTTGGTTGTTATTGACATTAATACAATTTGTTCCTTTTATGATGATGGCACACTGAATATAAACACAGCTGTTTCACAGGAATGCTCTTAAAAATCTCTTTCTTCAGGCAAACTTTCCATGTACAAAATCACAGTTGCTCCATGTATTAGTGTGTCCAAAATGGGTTCGCTGCACTGGGTGGTGGCAGCTACTGGCAAGTTTATATTTAACCTTGTGTGGAAGCACAGCATATACACACTATGTCCTAGTATTTCACATGATGTCCTCCTCTAGCACATCAAGGAAGGGTAGCAGCCCCGTTTTTCATCTGTGAGGTGAATTGAATATTCGGAAAGATGCTATTCAGGTGGCCTAGAAACTTTTTGGCTGTGTGTAGTTAAAATGAGAAACATGCCATTCATGTAAAATGAGAAAAGGAACCACTTGATTTGATGTGGAATGCTTACCATCAACTGTTCTTCTAATTGTTTGCAATAGGGATAGTGGCTAGGCCATTGTTACACTGTATATTTGTTCATAGAATTTCTCATCAAACATAACATTGTGGTGATAATATCCTGTTCTTCTGGTTGAAATATTATTTCCAGCAATTTTATATCTTTAAGGGAATAACAGCAGATGCAGAGCTTAGGACACCAAAACATCAATTCTGGATCCAGTTCAATAAAAATTTTTGTTTTGAGTGTTGGAGTAAAGTGTAAACATGATAAACTGTTGTGTCATAAGTCTCCTTCAGTCTCCATAATCTATCTGATTATACAGTCTTGGCAAAATGTGTCCATCATATGACTCTAATTACAAGTTATTCAGACACATGATTTAACTTGTTTCATTTAAGGCTTGCTTATCAATGTGGCATGTGCACATTATTTGGAACACTATTAAGGCACACCTGTGTTGATCTTACAGACAATAATATTTAATAATAAAGTATATGTTTGTGTATATAATTTAAAAGTGGAATTTTCTTGAAGTGACCACGTACCAGAGTTCGGTCTCCTTCCTTTGCTTCACTGTAACGCATTATTCCATTTATACCCTCTTGCCAGACTTCTCCCCAAATATGAGTTAAGTTTGTTTCTGTAGTACGTTCCAATTTGTTGCTAGCAGCTGTAAACATTAAGCTGTATATTGCACCAGATGTTCCTCCCATGCTACTCTCTGCCAAATTTGATAACCATTGAAGCAATGAGGCAGGGTATCTCAGTGGACTATTATCTACATTTTTTAAAACACCTGCACACAAGAAAAGTTTTATTTACTTAGAAAATTTGCATTACTTTAAGCATTGTGACTTAAAAAATAAAAGAAGCAATTCAACATTTAGTATAGTATTATACATTTAATATAATGGCGTCTCATCATGTAAATATACATATAAATATTAGGGCAGGAAAGACAGAAAAAAAAAATTGGTTTAGTCAAGTGTTAAAGATGAATGTTTGATAGAAGCAGCCATAATAAGTGCTGAATAATGGGGTTAACACATCTGTAAATTTGTATGAATTTATTGACTTTCCATAGGCCACTATTGTAGTAGTCTTTAATTAACATATAAAACTACTATTATAATTGAAGAATAATGCAATCAGACCTTTAATCACAATGGAAAAAAATAAAATAAAAATAAGGACAGCCAGTTTACTGTACACATAAGAAGTTGCAAGATGTTTTGAAGACTAAACATTGTGATTTGCCCTTTTCTTCAGCAGGTATGCTGCATTTGACTCCAGACTGTGAGTGGTAGTTGCATGAACTTTTATATCACAGCAACCACCGCATGATAATATATAGGGCGTATTTACAAATAATTATTACAGTGTTGGGGAAAAAATGAGATTGCTTTCACAAGATAAGGGTGAAATTTTAGGTAAAAAATTACTATTTTATGCTAGGTACTGTTCACATTATCTAAATATTGTTGGATCAAATTTCAGGTTTGCCAAGATCATTATATTAATAAAATATGATCATGTACAGAACATTCATTTTTTGCTCAATTATTTATATATGGTGTTGACAAAACAGAATGGAAGTAAGCAATTTGATCATAAAACAACAGTTACTGAACCTGCAGTAATTCTAATAAAGTTAACTCTGGGGGCTGTACGAGTAGAAACATTCAATGAAGTAATGTCATAATGCATATTCATAATTTCTCTCCCCTGAACTATGTTTCAGAATGAGTTATTGAATTATGAAAACATATTTGTAAACAACATATAAGTAGTATAAATTCTGCATATATATATTACAAAGAATTGATGGAATTTTTAGACTGGTTACATTATACATAAATGGCTCACTGCAATCATAATTAGAAAATCAAATAGTATATTATATAATGTACCTTTGAACAAAGGCTTTCCCAGTGTATATAGTTTACAAAGTTTTCTTGGGATTCCAACTGGGTGAGAATGCAGTAATTCCATGACGTATTGATAACGGACATTGCTATCATCTTCTGGTGAAGTGCCTGTGCCGATACATGTCCTCCCTTATATCCTCATCAGATGATGTAAGTCTACCAAGGGAACTCCAGCATCTAAACCTTCAAGGAAAATGGATTCACAGATAGACATACAGAATGTCATAAGGAAACAAAAGGAAGAAAGATACATCAGACTTAATGGAAAAAACGGCCTAATTTCCATACACGGGAGCGACAATGTCCCATATCGGTAGGATCCTGTGCATGCAAGATTAAAACCATCTTCCACCCACAAGCTAAACTTAGGAGTATGCTGGGGACAGTCTAAGGAAACCAGGAATTTATCAAATACCATGCAATTGTGGCCTACAATACATAGGACAAACAATCCACACAGTGGAGGAAAGGACAGAAAATGAGAGAAATATCAGGCTAAAACAACCACAACAATTGGCGGTGGCTGAATATGTGTTGATGACAGGACACAAAATTAACATTCAGGACTGGGACAGTGTGACTTAGAAGCCATAGCAATCTGAACCACCAATGAGATGAAACTGTACCATAATATGGGTCTCAAACTCAGTAAAGCGTGTGGGAGCCGGCACTGAGCAACATGAAAAGGAACAGCAAGAATATCACTGACTGTGACGAGGGAGGTATGCCGGGACCCTGACATGACGTCCCCATGTGTGGGAGAATGTGGTGGTGCTATGACCCCAGGTAATAGTTAGTGGTGACTATTTCCTCCTCCACATGGCGACCTAAACCAATAGCGATTGGTTGGAGACATCAACAGGACTGGAATATATGGGAGGACATGTGTCGGCAAAGGAAATTCTCCAGAAGATGATAGCAATGTCCGCTATTACTGCATTTTCACCTGGTTGGAATCCTGAGAACACTTTGTCAATTATATAATGTAGTTAATTACAAAATAAGAAATGAATAATACCATGACAAAGTTAAACAATAAACTTTAATATGCAACTTCGACTCATTCTAAAATTTGAATGCCAAATTATTGATGGAATATGACAAGAATTGCTAACCATCAGCTAATCTTCGCAGAGTAGAACCACAGTCTCCATCTCCACATACACTGTCAAATTCATTTAACTGAGTCTCTGCTTGTATCAGAGCTTCTGAAGATTCTATAAGACATCTCTTCAATACATTAGCTTGGTAAGCGTTTAATACTAATCCCTCTGCCTGAAATATAAAAGTAATCAAATTTTATTTGGTACCTCAACTATAAATTCTTAAACAAGCTTAAATGATATGTAATTCTTGAAAGAATTAAATATAATTAAACTATGGCAAAAGCAATGCTTCAGAAGTGATTATAAATACATGCCATTTCTAAGCAAAGTATAATCAGGAAACTGCTACTCACTATACTATCTTTTCATATTTCAATATTACTTACAATTATTAAGATTAACAAGACCTAAACAAACATCCACATGTAGCATGAGGTGCACTACATCTACCTCATGAGGAAGAAGAATAAAACTTTTGACAATTTTCAAGGGATTAAGCCCCCTTCCTCAGAACAGTAGGCCTGTACATTGTGCTGGCTGGCTGAAATGTGTTAAAATCAAATTATGGTGGGCCCAATTTCAGTGAGAGAATGTTAGTGGCCGGTTTGGGTGTGGATTGTTGCTGCCTAATGGCTGCTCCTGTTGTGGTTTGAATTAAACACTGTGTGATGAGCTGACATGAAGCTAGCATCTTTGAAAATTTGAACTAGTTCTGAAATGGCATCACTGACCCTCAATTTCAGGTAAGACATTGACTAGCTCCTTTTCCTGTGCATATCAGTTACTTTGACAATGGCATATAATCCTTCCTTGCTTCTATAATATAAGTATGATGATAAATAATGAGCCAATGTTATTGTATGTTTAAAATGAAAATTATATACTTCTCTCTTATTCAGAATTTTTCCATTCATCTGTTGGAGCAAATGCATTTCAGTTGGTGGTTTCTTTAGATTTTTTAAATTTTGTAAAATACTGTGTTGAATCACAGAAAGTTTATTTGTGGAGGGGGAAGGGCGGATAAGTGACTATTATAATTAATGTAAGTTTAAATAGATATATAAACAGATTATTAATGAAACAGTTTCTTTATAAGCATAGGTTCACATTCATTCACATCAATAAAATTTATTTAGCCTGTAGATTCATTTGAATATGTTAAATATTTGTATTAAAAATGACAAAAATGAAATAAAAAATTAATATTCGTTTCAAAATTTGTGCACATTTTTATAAATGAAATAAACTTACATTGTTTTGGCATGATCTATCATTTGGAAATGATTCAAACTGAGGTTGTGAAGAAATACTTGCAGAGATTTCATTACCAGGCCATCCTGGAGCATTTGTTTTAGCATCTAAGAACATCAACCATTCTTCCCTATTCTGAGTAGTAAATTTCAATACAGATACCTGGACACCAAGCATGTCAAGTGATGTCATCAAAGGACCCACATACATACGGTCAATCACAATGCCAAGGCTGCCTGTGTAAAATAATAATTACTAAGAACATCAGTAATTTTGTATGTTCAATATCTGTAACTAGTATAATTTAAGGATGAAGGATTTTATCATTTCCCATAAAACATGTTTTACAATGACTTACGTGTTGGTAAGATTATATGTATTAATTTATGTGATACCTACAGATAGCATATAAAATGCATTATTAAAAATATATAATGGATTATGATTCAGAATAGTTTATAATACTTTCTAAACAGTACTGTTTTACAGAAGTTTGTTGACTTAATAAACTAACTGTAATTCTAGAAGTTTTTCATATTTCTACAAAGCTATCTTTGTGATCACAGAAAATCTTACCTAAGACTAGTTTGAATGGTTCCAATAACCTCTGTTTTCCTGTAGAAAAAGGTCTGACATGATTGATGTTATTATTTGTGACTGTCCACTGTTCTCATAGAGTAAAAGCCACAGCTTTCAGATTTCGATCTCTTTAAAGCATTAATCACAATTCTATCTAGGCTTCAATTCAAGGGATATATATTTTGGTAATTTCAATGATTTTGTGATAAAAAGTTTATATAATTCATAATTGTGTATATACATGCAGGATAAATTTTTTTAAGATTAGTTTTTTGATATCTTAAAGATTATTTTAATTGTTTAAATGGAACCAACAAACATTAATACAATTTAATTAATATTTACCCAACTGATTGTAAACTTCTCTTGCAATAATCCATTGCTCCATTTGTGAAGAACCACCTAAGTTATTAATTAAAATTACCACTTTATCTCCTGTCTTTAAAGAAAGTGCTGAATTCAACTTCTGCAAAAGTAGTTTTACAGCATCTGAAGCAGAGCACATCTGTAAACAATAAGACTAAAATGAAACATTTAAGTAAAATATTTTATATACTGATATAATTTAAGTAAAAATGAAGTGATGGTAACCAATTATAAAGTGTTTGTTATTAATTTCTCAGCTTGTAAATTTAAATAGCTTCAGAACAAAGACAATCGATTAGAGGCACATTTAAGAAAAAACTTTCCACAAAATCTAAGTTCAAAGATTGAAGTCTTTCCTGGTGTAGTTGTTCAATAAATAGTTCTCGGTATTCACACGGGTTTTGCATATTTATATTTAAATGCAACGTTTTGACGACTAAAAGCTCTGTCATCATCGCCTAGAAGATGACGACAGAGCTTTTAGTCGTCGAAATGTTGTGTTTAAATATAAATATGCAAAACCCGTGTGAATACCAAGAAATATTTATTGAAAATCTAAGTTGTTCACCATGCTCTGATGGCAGAGGTCTGCTATCATTCCTGTGTTTGGGAGATAATTAATGATGTGAATTTAATTGTACATTTCATCATTCATTTAATAAGTAACTTTTAACTTTCATAAAGAAATGAAAATATTAAAGACAATATCCACACATACTAATATTAACTTTATGGTATGGAAATGTGGAATTCTCTGAGTTTTGCAACTGGAGATTAAATCACCAAGTTGAGGCTAAGTGCTTAGATGGTTTTTAAAGTACTATATTTTTTGGTTTATAATGGAGAAGATTGGGATTTTAAATTCTTTGAAGACATCCTTGTTTTCCCAAATTGCTCACATAAATACTGGGATTGAGTGGTAAGGACAGGACCACTTCCTTTTGTATTCTTTAAGATTGGCTAGGAAAACCAAGTGTTAAACTTAGAGATATCAGCAAAATGGCCTTTAAGTCACAAGACCAAAATTGTTACACATAAGTTAACAGATCTGTTGTTATCTGAATTACTGAGTGTTACACCATTCTGTGCATCGGCCGGCTGTGGACTCCTTCCTGAAAAGGAGGCTGAGAGCTTCTGAAAATTTGAAGAACAACCTTTGGTTCCTAATGGCGACACCACACTTCACTTTCAGATAAGCCACAACCTATCTCTCTTTCCTTTCCATACCAATATTGCATTTATTTTTGACAATGTCATATCCTTACTAATATCATATATGCTTTATATATCTTACTTTTGTTCTTTGAATACCGGCTTCTCCATGAACTCCAAGTCCAATCTCAATCTCATCATTACCCAAATTAAACAATGCAGGTGCTCCTGTAAAAATTTTAATATATTGGAGACAATCATAACCATTACTCACACTGACTTTGTAAAAACACCAATTTCTGAGCATTCAGTACATAATAAGTTTAAATGGTATATATTGATTATGTTTAATAGCATTTTATTAGATTTCTTAGAAAGAACACAACACAATAATAGTTTCAAAATAGATAATTGTTGATCCTTAAACCCACATTGTGCTAATTTTATCCTTGTTCTCTAATTTATCATAATATACAGTAAATCTCCTTAAAAGCCAGAACCACTGAACTTCTCATCAGTTCTCAAAAGAACCAGTGTTCAATAGATACAACAAATTCCACGAGTCTTTCGAAAACCTATATTACACTGCTAAGTCATATAAAAAATACTCCCAAACTACTTCATAATTATAATATATAAAATATAAACATAACTTGTTCATAAATGGACAATATATATATATATATATATATATATATATATATATATATATATATATATATATATACTTAAACCATTTTTTCCTCTTGAAGATATAAAGTTGATTTATAGAATATTTTCTAAGTGCACAAATAAGTAATCTAAGAATTCTCTAATGTTCATACCAGGTAAACTACACGCTGACAAAGCAACACCAATAGTTGCCATTGAGGAGATAATTTTCTCAGCAGTTATTTTAATAGATGATAAAGAATTTCCTTTTTCGGACATAGCACCACAAATCTATAAAATATTGGACACAATGCACATGAGTATTCAATGAAGTGTTATTTCCAGATAAAAAAGTTAAATTGACTGATTTGAATATTTTTTTTTAAAATAATTAATTTACTGTGCAATTTTCATTTAACAGCTTTGATATGATTCTCACTAAAACTAAAACTCTAGATATTATGTAAGTGTTTGTAATAACATATGTGGCCATGTTGTAATTAACTTATTTATACTCTATAATTAATTAGTAATTTATGATAAACACATACAGCGTTACTTTGGAAGAAATGGACATCACTAAGATTGAAGTTTTCAGTTATGTCTAGATGAGACCCACAAACTACTAATAGTATCTTTAGATAATGAATTGTATATCTCCAAAGTCACAGTTGCTGTGAAATTCTCATATTACATATTGAACTATATGTGAATTATTTTATTTAGATATGCAGGATGCTTTTAAATATCATACTTTTATAAAATTGATATAATTAATATTAGTAACATGTAAAAGTTAACCATATCAGTAGATAGTTGCACTTGAATAAAAATATTTGTTATATAACTATTTAGCTCTTCAATAAATTTTAATTGACTGTTATGTACAACGTAAGTTTTGGTTCAATTGTTCTGATTAAAAATTGCTTATAAACAAATGAAACAATTTAAAATACTTGACAGTGTAGAAATTACAATTACTGAGCATGCAATATTTTGTTTGGACATGTGCAGCATAAGTGACATCTATTATTAGACACATGCCATGAATATACTTAAGGTGAAGGACATAGTATAATGGTATTTATTCATTTGAAACCTTGTACACAAATACTAGTCCACAAAGGCCCCTTCGGCCAACACAAGATTTGTTTTCTTTAGCTATTGCACAGTCATCTCCAACTGTTACACTTTCAACCTGAAATATGAAAGCAATACTACAACAAAGTAAAAAATATATAGACAGACTTTACAAGTAAAATATAATTCAATAATGGTAAACTGAGTTTATAATAGTTATTTTAAATAAAGAAAAGTATAAATAAATTGTTCTTTTTAATGCTTAACCAAAATGTATGGTGTTTTAAGATATCTTGGTTGGGTGTTCTTGGTGAAATTTTTCAACAAACCATTTAAAGTTTATGTATATGTGAGTCTCATAAAGTAGGTTTCAGTGGGCAATTTTGAACTAATAATAACTTAAAGAAGATTAAATGTTACAATATTTTTTATCTAATTTTATACTTTTAAAAATTATATAGAAGAATACAAAGAACATAATTAATGTTGAAGTTCTAACATTAAAGAACTAGTTTAAAACGTACAAAAGTTTCAACTCAAAATTTCACTATTTTTTATTTGTATATACAGGGTGATTCTACAGTTATGGGACAAACTTTGTGTAGTGGTACAGCTTACTAAAACAAACATTTTTTGTATAGAAATGTATGGAAGTGATGTGTTAAGGCACGAACACAAAAAATGAGAAATGGTAAAAATGTATTCTTTATTTCATCAACATCACAAAGTGCTTCTTTACAGTGATGGATTTGGCGTGGTTAGACCAGCCTGATAGCCACCCAAATCGCCAGATTTATTGAGCATCAATTACTCCTTATGGGGACATCTGAAAACCATCATTTCATGTACGAGACTCCAATTGACTCAATTGGACCTTGTTGCTTGACTATCTATTGCAGCTGCAAGCTTGCACAAAATGCCTGGCACCTTTGGAACTGTTCACCAATCACTTCTTTGATGTTACCAAGCATCTATTACAGTATGCGGTCACAATTTTGAGCATTTATTCTAAACATTCTTGTAAAGAAAAATATCACGATTATGTTGTAAATACCAAATGGTTTTCTTTTCATGTCTCATTTTTTGTGTTTGTGACTAAATATATGCACTCTGTATATTCTTCCTCCTTTTTTCTGGCAATATATTAAATAACATAAAACAGTAATAAAATATAAAAATATTTTCTATACATACTAAATGCCCTATTTTCTTTGCCTTTTCAATGGCTAAGCCAAAGTTAAGGCAATCACCAGTATAATTGGGAATTATAATCAGAGCTCCATCTAGAAAGTAACAACATTGATCAATCATTTTCAAGGATGTTTATATATTTTTAAAGTGTCTGTTCTAATTAATTCCATACCATTTGCAAATTAACTTAATACAAATGATTATATTATCTGCATAAAATCTTACTTGGATTGCCATTAGCAACACATTCAATAGCATGTAATATGTTTGATGCAGGTGGGGAAGAAAATACAGAACCTGCCACAATAGCAGATAGCATTCCTCGACCAACATACCCTGAAAAAATAATAGTTTTGTATATAATATATTCAGATAAATGAAAGTAATTTCTATTAATACAAAGTTAAGTAAAGGGTTTCTCTACTGTGACAAAATTTCTCATCTGAAAGAAAGACAGCAATCAAATACCAGAATTTGATATAACTATTCTCTCTCAATAAAATAAAGAATAATGTATAAACATGTTACTCTTAACAAATTAAATAATATATCATAGTTTCAATATAATCATAAACCTGAAACTTTGTACAAAGTTGCTTGCACTTTGAGCATATCAAAATGTCTTGTGTTGTATTTATTTCTGAATGATGGGGATATAGTGAAAAGAAAACTGTGTTGAAATCAGTAATAGACTGAATAATTAAATTGTGTATTCAATTTGCCTATATGAAATATTTTGATGAACTATGAAATAATACTGTAGAAAAGAATTTGTATAAATTCAGATGAATAGAATCATAGACACTTTGAATCTATAAATTAAAATATTTTTTACTTCAGAATTCATTAGGTACTATGTACATTACTACTACTACTACTTCTTGGCTTGACAGCCCATGAAGGACCTTGGCCTACCAAGAAAACTGCCACACTGTCATCTTACATGACACATTCTGGATTTAGGAGTGACCCGTGGTTAGTGTGTCGATTCTCCCAAGCACTATGTACATATATAAGAGAATACCTACAATACCTTATTAAATCAGAAAATCTCATGGAACATATTTAGTGAATGATAAAATAGGGCAAGTTCTATAGAATTTGATAAAGTGAAATGTATGGGTCCTGTCAGGAATGTCTCTTGAACTTATGTTTCAAGTAATTTGTTTATGTTTGAAACCTATCTGTAATTTTAAATTACCATTCCAGATTATACATATTTTTAGAAACAAGTAATTTTCATTATTTGGAAAAATGTTTCTAATTATCAGATCTGTCATTTATTGTTTGTATTTTACAGCTCGGAATATGTTTTAAGTAACAAAATTAATTGATAAATTAAGGTTCTGATCAAAATCCTCTTATAAGTAATATTCCTTTTCTTTGTCACAATATCAACAAAATATTACTACATTCCATAGAAATATTAAATAACTAATATATTAACCATTTACCAGCACAGAAAGGTTCATGGCCTGATCCACCACCAGATACCAATGCAACTTTTTTATGTTGTTTCCACTGAAATACAAAATACATAATTATGAATGTCTTGTAAGAATAAAGACCATTATAACAGTGATCTTATGAATCACAGCCAGTGAAAATAGTGTTAATGTTAAAAATTAAATTTACAATAGATAAAAAAGTTATTTTTGAGATTAATCAAAACAAATTAATGTGATAAATAGTTTTACTTATATGGTAATTAAATGAAATAAATATAAGCCACATTCAAAGCAAAAAGTCATTGCCAAGGGGAAAAAAATGCATATAAGTAGTCAACTTATCCATTAATGTCAATTATGAGCTACAGTGCTTTATTATAAAAATACAACAAAATTGAAAGTCGATAAAAGAAGTACCTACTTCCCTTTGTAAAACTACTCTTTTGTCAGAGTGTAGAGATAGACCAGGATATGACAGTACAAATCCTTCTAGCATTTCATCCACACAAGTACTTGGTGAATTTATCAACTTCTTTCCAGATGCCATTTTCACCAACTATAAAAAGTAAAATAAAATTAATTTAGTTCTTTGATTAAATAACAGTCTATTTTAAGACATTAGATTATGTGTAAAGGAAACAAGTAAATATAAGTTTAATGAAATTATAACATGTTATAGTGATATATATATATACACACAATATTAGTAGAATCCATTAAGGAATTGGAACTAATTTGGTGACAAAGTCACATTCAAACTTGGATAGTGAGGAAGGATAGAAATAAATAGGAGAAATAGGAGGATTGCGCTTTATGTGAATTCATATGCTCGGGCGAAGAATTACACACATAGAAAAGCATATGTTCAAAGCAGATAGAAAGATGGAAGAAGAAGGAAAGACTGAAAATACGTGGGTTCAAGTCCCGCCTGGGTCAAATATTTTCAGTCTTTCCTTCTTCTTCCATCTTTCTATCTGCTTTGAACATATGCTTTTCTATGTGTGTAATTCTTCGCCCGAGCATATGAATTCACATAAAGCGCAATCCTCCCTATTCCCCTATTTATTTCTATCCTTCCTCACTATCAAAGTTTGAATGTGACTTTGTCACCAAGTATATATATATATATATATATATATATATATATATATATATATATATTTGTGTGTGTGTGTATTCTGACTAATGAGAAAACTAATAAATAAATACACATCAGCCAATTTTAAGTCAAAAAAGGAGAATTTATTAAATTAACATTTCATAACTTAATTTGTGACCTAATCAGGTTCCAATTTTAAAAATTTTATGGACAGGTCATTCTGTATTGACTGCCGTGACAAAAATAACATGTTATCCTATAATATCTGTTACTTAAAATGAGTATTTTAAAAAACACTTTGTATTCTTAATTCCATTACATAACATGCCATTTTTTATGTTCAAATTTATTATATGTCTACTTTATTTTATTAATTAAAACAAATATTACTGAATTGTATTCAGTAGTATTGATGAACTTTTGGTAGTCATATAGTCAGTATAAATTGAGAGGTGAAAAATTGTTTCCCAGTTGCAGATGTAATGTGTATTGTTAATAATATCTATCTTTAGGTACATTTTAGTTTACTATGTTTCGTAAATTGTCAAGATTATTGTTCCAATTCCTAGAACCTATTTTCCTACTAGCATTCAAAGTTTTTTTCAGAAATAGTGAGGCGATCCTTAGGCATGTCAACTAACTGATTACATTCATGGCTTGAAGAACTAATTTCTAGTCTGCCTTTCTCAACTTATTTAGGATTATAAACCGGCTTAGTTCAGCATTGAATCTACTAGCCTCAAGTTTCCATTTTATACTGTTTCAAGTAAATTATAAGATTGAGATTATTAGCATCTTAGCAGGATAATATAGATTTCTTACAAAACATGCGGCAGGTTTTAAGACATTTTGTATCTTCATTTAACTTCACAGTACATTGTGGGAATAAAGGTCTTTATTGATGGTAAATAGTTGATAATACTCAGGTTTGTTGTAAGTTTTAGGCCACAGTGGAAGTCATACTGATACAACAGGTTAAATCTAATTGATTATTGGTAGTTGTATTAAGTTTAAAACTTAATTTCTTTCTATTGTGTGATCATGTGTCAATGTGATACAGATGACTTTTGTCTGTAGTCAAACACGATACCAAAGGAGCTGGCCTTCCTCAGATTCATGGGAAAATAGTTGATGTGATATGAATAAATCACTGAAGGTGTTACCCACTAATTCAAAATTGATACAAATGAATGATTTTCACACCAAACATTTTAAATTAGGACAGTTAGTATAGGATTGATTCCAAATTCTGATATTTATCTTAGGTTTGTTGTATTTTTGTTAAGTTTTCCATGATGTTATTGTAAGTCATTACATAACACACTATTATTGATCTCGAATAACAAGAACTTTTTTTTTTGTTCAAAATTGTTTAAGTGCAATCTTCTGTGTGCTACATGAGACCACCAACTATGTTTTTGCCAGGTCTCATTTGTTTAAAGATTAAAAAACATTAAAATGAAACTTGTTGACTAATATTTTCTAATGATCATGCAAACTTATAAATCATCAGATCTGGACCATTTAAATCACACTTTTGGTAATGTATTGGTTTTTGAATGAATTTTGATTCATACAATATTTGTACATATTTTGTCTTCATCATCTTAGTAAGTATGTGTTTCCTCAAAAAAAGTTATTTACGAATTCGACTTGTAAATGGTCGGAAAGTGGTTTACGATGGCTGATATTTTAATCGTTTCCATTTCCATATGCTGGATATGCAGCACCTTTATTTTCAAAAATAAATATTTCTCTCTTTAAATTATATTCTCCTATTTTTGCCTATAGACTATACATAACTAATAATCGTACAAAGACATATAAATTGTTTTTTCTACATTCTTAAAATAAAAGTTAATTACTTTACTGAATTATGCTGTGACTTCATTATAGTTTAAACAATTTAAAATTTTTGAGAAATTATTCCAAAAGTGACAATTATAGATAATGCATATAAACGTTGCTCCATAAAAACAGAACAGATGTGCCACAGTGTAGTCACGTTAGTACAATTATATAATATGAAATCGGGTATTATAATAGTAGTAGTAGTACTTATTGTCGACAAGCTGTTTACATATCCTACACGCCGTAACGCATTGCGTAATATCTCTCACAGCTGAAGGACATAGAAAGTGACTGCAAGCAATAGCCGTATTTCAACATATTTCATGGCCTAAGTTACAGGAAATAATTATATAGATATAATCACAATTTTAAGCATAGTTCATAGTTTTGATAAGTTTTTTATTTTACCAGATATTGAATTTTGTGAGCATTGCTATACACGAAGATAAAACTTAAGGTGGTCGAAGTTGCTAGAACCGATACAAATATTATAAACAATTACAAGTACGTGGGAGACGAAGTTGAGGTGCATAAAACCAAGTTAATTTTTAGAGATAGATATAGCTACTTTTCGGACAGTAAAGCATATATGTAGTGCTACGTAAACTGTTGAAAATTAAGGGGTACATCGCTGAGGTAGGTGTATGTGCATGGGTAAACGAATACATCAGTTATTGGTGTACACAATTGGGGGAGAAAGAAAAGAAAAGATAATGAAAGGCATATTGCGGAAATTGTGAAAGAAGAATGAACGAAAGCTGTGAAACAATACAAAATGAAGAAGCATGTCAAGCTTAGAGACTCAGAGAGAATGAAATTTTTTATGAGACAATGTATGCAAAGATATTGTAAGAGAACAATTACTTTAATAGATAGATCAGTTTTCTTAAGGCGGAAGCTTTAGTTCTATGAAGAAGCGTTTAAAAATTTTGGCAGTACAACAAACAAATGTTAGCGTGCATTATATTTTGATTAGAAATATGGGATACATTTATTTATTGGCACTATACAATTAATATTTTGGCGTTTGTTCATCCTAACTTATTAATGAGTTCTTAATTTTCTGTTCGCAGATTTCAATCTATGTACTATTGAAATATACTACATTGTTACGACGTTCTTTAGCACATTTAAATAAGGGGAAGATGAAATGAAAACTATGTGAGTACAAGTTTCCGAAATTTTCATTCTTCCCTTGGAAGGAAAATATATTTTATTGTAATATTCAGAACAAATATGAATTACTATTCAAATGCACTATAACAATTTATCTTGTGGTAACTTCGATGCATTTTTACTGTGGTTATAAATATTGATTTGTTTTTAACTTTTGCCTGAAACATTTTCACAAAGTTGCAAATTGTTTGTATCAAACAATTTCTAAGAAATATATTATATATATACATATTCTTCGGTATCAATTTTTATAATGAAAATTTATTACTTTCACATGTATGTTAACTTAAAATACGTAATGGAATTTAGGAAATCACGTACCACTTTATTTCAGAAGTCCACTGTAGTTCCTATGCTACCAGTTTTAAAATATATACTGACTACAAAACAACCGATATCTCAAGGCATTATCAATTCATTGCCGACTCAAGGTTAAGAGATCAACGTTGTTGACATAATTCCAGTACAGACTGTCCATACTTAATATTATGCTAGTCTGTCTGATAATCTTAATGTATGCATGAGAAAGTATGATAAGACGGCCGAATTGATTGAACTTGCCTTGGATGAAACGAAAAAATATATAAAAAATTTTAATTATAAGAAGATAAAATCAAAACTACAATTGATACGAAAAACATTCAATAGTATTAAATTATTGAGGTCATTTTGAAACAACTGAAGGATTTATATAAATAGTTTGTCTCTAAATAATTATTTTACGTGTCTGTCTTACGAGTTCACTGAATCAAAGAGCATATCATTTTTAAATGTATTAGTATGTACGGAAAATCGTAAACATAAATCAAAATTTGCTGAACTATGAATTTGACAGAATCACTGGATATTTTAGGGTGAAAATATCCACAAAATTCACTTTACTTTGCGTGATAGTTTCTCCCATTGTTTGTTTTCTAAATTCAAATAACTTTCGACAGAGTAAATTTATATTTTTCAACTTCAAATTTAAACAACAAATCATTATATTTTTAAATAAATGTCTGTGACTGATCGATAAGGCAGATTTTTAAAAATATAAATGGTTTTATTTTTAATTATAGAAAATTTGGTCATATATAGACAAAATAAAGTAAAAAATTTAAAAACTTAGAAAAAAGTTTCCTCTGATTTATCAGAACTTTAAAAGTGCATTAAAATTTATTAAACTTGACGTGTGAAATTTTCAAGTGTATTAAAACTTATGAACGGGTTCTCTAGATAGATTCTGCAAAGTCAGAGGAAAGTTATTCTGTCTGTATAAGACCAAGTTCTCAATAATTCAATTATAAACTAAACAGACATAAAAAGATCCATCACCAGTTATTTTGTTCCACGTTGTATCAACAGAATATGTCGGAAGTTATACGTTTTTCGTCACGTATTAATGGTTAAAAGGATAAGCCCATTGAAGAAAATCAGCTTATGAATAATCAAATCTATAAAAAGTTAAACATAAACGTGTACCTCATATGCATAAGATTGTGTGTAAATTAAATAACTCGTGTTATCTATGGACGGACATTCAAGAACTACTGAAGTTCGTGAAACATTGGAACATATGAAATTATGTTCAACATATAAAGGAGTGACGTTGTTTTGTTTACGGTTAAATTCTCACATTCTGCAGGATTAAATGATGAATCTGCGCCTGCATTTTGCCACCTTTTGACGTCGATTTGTTAATTGCATCCTAAGAAGCTTAACTTTAGTTGATTGAGTTTGTAATATGAGTCGCAGACTGAACTGAGCCGATTAAAAAAAATTGTTCTTACAAAACAATTCTTCTCCTTCGTCTCCTTCAAAGCTTCGTTCTCTTATATTTAAACAAATCCGTTGCAAATGTAATCTCAGTCTTTCCTAAACTATTTTTTTTTAGGGCAACAGGCTACATGAGGGTAATCCACTTTGGGCAACTCCCCTTTAATAGCATAGGAAGGGATTTGAAAGGGGGGATGTGGAAGGGTAGAGGAAGGTAGCCAAGGGTTACTAGGGCCCCCGGTCTATGGTTTAAGGATCCTACCCGGCATTCGCCTAAAGAAAAATGCAGGGAAAACCCTAGAAAAACCTGCATTAGGTAGGTCGGGCATTGGGTACTTGTCCCACGCCCTTCCGATAGCGGGAGAGGAGTTTGCTGTGGGGACGCAGTATTTACTTCTCCGTGCCTCGACCAGTTTAGGAGGCAGCTGGCCGACTATTCCAATGGGAATAGCGGACAACTCTTACCGTATGCCCAAGGTCTGTGACCCCGGAACATACACATCTCAGAGCAGGCCGAGGTGCCTCGGCTTGTGGGAACCTTAGTTCAAAAACAGAGAGGAAAAGGCATACCCAAAGGTAGCCCATTCGTATCTCTCCTAAAAGGTTCTGCCTGCGAGAGAATCCCCTCGCAGGCTTGTTAATCTTCCTAAACTAATTTTTTTTTATTTTTTTTATTTTTTAGGGCAACAGGCTACTTGAGGGTGATCCACATTGGGCAACTCCCCTTTAATAGCATAGGAAGGGATTTGAAAGGGGGGATGCGGAAGGGTAGAGGAAGGTAGCCAAGGGTTAACTATGGCCCCCGGGCTATATTTTAAGGATCCTACCCGGCATTCGCCTAAAGAAATGCAGGGAAAACCTTAGAAAAACCTGCATCGGGTAGGTCGGGCATTGGGTACTTGTCCCACGCCCTTCCGATAGCGGGAGAGGAGTTTGCTGTGGGGACGCAGCATTCCCTTCTCCGTGCCTCGACCAGTTTAGGAGGCAGCTGGCCGACTATTCCAATGGGAATAGCGAACAACTCTTACCGTATGCCCAAGGTCTGCGACCCCGGAACATACACCTCTCAAAACAGGCCGAGGTGCCTCGGCTTGTGGGAACCTTAGTTCAAAAACGGAGAGGAAAAGGCATACCCAAAGGCAGCCCCCTTCGTATCTCTCGTAAAAGGTTCTGCCTGCGAGAGAACATCCCTCGCAGGTTCTCAGCTCAATCTCGTCCTAAACTAACCAGCCCACGTCTATACAAATACCTTTCTCGTTGTTCCAACTAGAGGTGGGAAAATGAACCGAGAATCGATTCGAAGAGTCGATTCTTATAAAATAACCGTTCTCTAAAACAACTGAGTAGATAGAGTTACGGCTCACAGTTCAAGTCGTAGATTCGTGAACGTGTTTTGCTTGAGTCGGCTCTTGAGCCGCAGGGTCGTGAGCGATTCTCTAGAGTTGAGCCGTTGAAGAACTCTTGGAGAGTGAGCTACAACTTGAGTCGTTGAGTTGAAGAAAGATTCGACTCTGGTTCTGAATCGAAAACGTTATGAGCGGCACTTTCCAAGAATTAATAAACAATAACACTCGTAATAAATTTTGAAGTTATAGGTTTAGATCCTTTAACAGGCAGTATGGTAAAGTCTTAATTATTGGACAATTTTTGATTTGTTATTCTTACGACTTCTCTACATCCACAGCTAACAATTTATTCCATGCGTTGTTTTGTCCTTTCGATATAGATAGTTTTGTTCAAGCTCTTGAATAATGTTTTTATGTTCTCAAATCACTAATCCACTCACAGCTTTAATTTACAAGATTGTCCTTCATAGTGTGAGGTGTTCAGTCTTTCGTAATTTTGGCTCCATGATGTAATAATCTTGTATTATTCATATTCCCTGGTGTTAATTTTTTACTGGTACCATTATTGTTTAAGGAAGTATTCTCGCCATTCACACTTTTCATATATATCATTACATTCAATTTCTCAGTCTCCCAAGATCTTCAAAACTTGTACTGGCCTTTCATCCTCACCACATTACTTAAAATTCTACATGTCTTTCACAGCTTTTCGTACTTCTCTGTCCATAATGCATCATCCTTTTTCAACTTCTATTACTTCTACCTCATCTTCAATCTTTTAATTCAGACGGTCATTCTCAAGAGCTGTACAGTCCTATATATTCTTTACACCTTCCCAAAACCTCAAATTTTTCATGGGCCAAAGCTAAATAATCTCTCAATTCTAGATTTTATTTGTTTCCCTTCAAACCTTTATTTTCACTTTGGAGTTTGAATTCCTTCAAAGTTAATTTTTCACCCACTTCTCTCTGACATTTTTTGTTTCTCTCCGTAACTCATTTTTTAATTTTATATACATTACTTTTCCATCATCAGTACCTTCAATCTACAATTTACTCCTGTATTCAGTCTTATTCAACATATATGTTGGATTTCTTTCTTCTTTTTTTACATTTTTAAATCAGTTCCTTTGGCAACTTTCTCTAAATCTTCATGAATCCTCTTCCATTTTCTATTTACTCTTTGCCCTCCTCTCTCCCATGTTGATTTAAACCTATTTTACGTTTCCCTATCTTTTTTTAAAAAATATCTTTCAAGTTTATTTAAGTTTTAAATACCAGCATTACTCTTGAAAATGCTGTCTGGATAATAGAAGCAGTTGCGATAACATATAATTCTCAATTAAAGCATGATTACTGAAATCAACCTGAAAATAATTGTCACTAAATGCTTTTTATTAGCTGATTTCCACTTAAGAAACAATTGCCCTCAAGCGAGTTAATTTCTTGATATAGTTGCTTCTGTGTTATTTGAATGATATAATTATCTTTATCTGAAATTATATTTGTCTTATATAGTGATTGTCTCATGTATTGCAAAACATGTTTTTGAGGAAAGAGACTGTAGGGCTCGTTATTCAATTTTGTCCCTTGGCTATATTGAATTTGTGTCGGAAGCTTCGACTTGTCGCCGTCGAATTGCAATACAATAAATAGAATAGGAGAACTATCAAGAGGCTTTTCTTAGAAGATCTGAGAGCATAGCAAACGCAACACATAATGTGTCAGCATTGTTACCAAGTTTTCGGCTAATTGTGTTAACAGAATTATAAGAAGACTGAAAATGTAGCTATTTTGTAAAAATACCATGTTATTATATGATGCAATTATAATTTATTGAATTCGTGCCTTTTAGAACAATGTACAGACTCGTACAGAAATTATTTATCGACAACTAAGACTATATTATGCATAAGACTTCGAAAGTCTTACCTTCGGTTATTGGGGCTTATCTATGTTCTATTGATTCAGAAGTATTATATTATATGGTATTTTACGTCACAGTTGAGCTTACCTTGATGGAAGTGGACAGTTTTTTTTATTAAAAAGTAAAATAAAAAATAATTAGTTTCTACTTGACATATACAGCCACAAATGTCTTATAGTAAAGGACGTAACTGGTCTGAGTGTGTTTGCAGGAAATAAAGTCAATTAACCCATTTAATTATACAGGCGTTAGACCGTTGAGCGTTTGAGTCCTTGAAGCTATCGAGCGACTGGCTAATCATTAGATCGAGGAGGAAGATAAAGGTAACACTTTTCACGTGGCAGTTTAAGAGAGTCAGCATCTTTGGTTGCTAAATCTGTGGGGAGTTCAGATTCCCGTAGTCCCGTAGCCGGGACCATCACAGGCAGATTTGTAAAGGGTCGACGAAAACAAAAATTAATTGAAGTAAACTATTAATTTAGCCTGCCACTGGAAAAAAAAATATACATTTATTTTTATATATTCCTCTAAAAACGAAATAGGTTTTAAACAAGTGCATAAATAAATTTAAAAAATATATTAAAATTTAATAATCAAATGGATCAAAGAATTTTATATGATTAACAGTAATCGGTTTATCAATTATTTATTTAACTGAATATTTAATTAAAACATAATTAAAAACAATACAAATATCTCGATTTAAAGTCAGAATATTAAATTCTATAATTAAAAAGCAATAGCATTAAAACAAATTAAATTTAAAAGCATATATATATATATATATATATATTGTAGAGATCGCCAATGTGTAATGAAAGTTTTTTAAAATAATTTTCTTTAATATTATTGTCGGCGTAATATTGAGGCCAGAGCATTGTAAATAACAGTCAGTGTGGCGCAAGAATGCGGAGATTGGAATTGTTTCCGGTCTCTATTATTGTGTTATACGCAGTACTTTGGTGAGAACGGCAGTCTGGTTTGGGAGCTCGACCGATGATGGTCGTAGATAGTCTGGTTTTGGAGGCCGGTAAGGATAATCATAGCAAAATCTGTTCTCGCGAGTAAGCACGTAGCAACGGACTGCCACGATACTAGGTTTGTCCCAGAAATGAATTTTCTAAAGCTTACAGTCCTTCTTACCCGAGATAAATATTGTGGTCGAATTGGTTCCTTAGTAAAAGTAGGAGGTGCATATTCAACACGGTGGATATTTTAGCGAATTCAACCAAAGTTGTGAACATTGTAAAGGCCCGTTGAAATAAATTTTCTTTAAAAGAAAAATAGTGAAGTGTATAAGTAATATGGTCCAAGATCAGCTCTAATAAACTGGTATGTAAAAATCTTCTATTGTAAACATTATATAAATATGAACCGTCAGATTTCTTTAAATTCCTGTATAGTTCACTTGATTTCAGATTTATTTAGATTTTTTAAATATTAATTGTAATTGTAAATTTAATTATTATTCCTTTGTAACTCTTTTGATTTCAATTTAATTTTGTGATAATTGCAAATTTACTATAATTAATAAGGCCCAATAAGCGACCCATTAAAAGCCGTGGAATTTATTTAAAATATGTACAGAAACAAAGTAAAAATAAAAAATTGTATTAAATATTTTTTTATCTTTAAAAAGTTGTAATAATTCAGGTATAAATCCTATTAATTATCTATTTCTTTGGAACTGTATATTACATTATTTGCTCCCAACGTGTAGGCTTTGGTATCGTAAATTCGACCCGTTTCACATATTAATTTATTCACTACAATGTATATACATGTGTTAATGACAAACAAATATGTGTAATGGCTTGCAAATGTGTGAATCTCCTAGTCATCAATATGTTATTCGACCCTCTTGTGGATGTATTACGGCATTTCTATTTGCTAAATATCACCATTGATCATTTGGGAACAGACAACTACAGTAAACTATGTCGATTAACATTCGTCGATTGCACATTTGTTTTTGGAATAACTTAGAACTGGATATATTAGATATTTCTCCACTTTACAAAGGTGCCAGTCTACTTAATTTAGAGAGTAGATCCATTTCGAAGTGAAACATATCCAACGGACACTCTTTAATTAATTTAATCTATCTTCTAATAAATGAAGCAGAGTGTTTGTTAGTATGTTCCTTATACAAATTTACACCGTCGGAGAAAATTTCACCAAATTTCGTACATGTGTTCTTTGCGACCAGGAAACAAATACTTTCGGGGTGAGACACGTCTACCAACCCCAGGAGCGGGGAAGGACGGGGGTGGAAATATTCAAACATGCTAAAACAGCCGATATTTTTTTATTATTATTATATTACAAATATTTTTAGGGGTCAAAGAGATTGATAGTGTTTCTACCGATGTTATCGGAGTATAATTTCAACCCCTTACAGTATGGGAAAGGAGCACCTTTAAGGGTGGGGGTGGACGAGCGTTACAAGAAAATAACGCGAATACAAATCTGCTTTATGTTTATTTTCTCTAGCCCATGATCCATTGTTGTTTCTAAGAGGAGGAATGGTGATTATTGGTCTCTTAATCTTCTTGTTTGCGTTCCATGTTGAATAGTCACTTTCTTCGTAGGCTAATAATTACTGCAGGTAGGAGTTTATAGATTCTTCTTTAAGCTTTTGTATTTCTCTTCTCAGCTTTTGAGTTTTGTTGTTAAGTATCGTTCTGTTTGCTGGGTCTCTTGATTTTTGCCATTTTCTTTTAGCTCTTCGTTTTATTTTGACAAGTTCTCTAATCTCTGCTGGATAGTTTATTCCTCTTGATATGTGAGGTCTTATTTTGGTGTTGTTATAATCCGTTTTTTTGAATAAGCCTGGTGAAGCTTTCGTCCTCTTCTTCAAGGTGTTCGGCTGTTCTAAGACAGACATTCAGTTGGATATTTTTCTGGAGGTTTATCTGAAAGCTTTCCCAGTCAGTAGTTTTGTTAGCTAGGCTGGCTCTGGTTTCCCTTTTTATTATCTTTTCACTCAGTGTTAAAATAACTCCTGAGTGATCGGAGTCCAAATCAAAATTCTCTTCAACTTCAATGAAGTTGGATGCTAATTTTCTCGTAATGAAAAAGTCTAATTGATCAGGGATTTTATCAATATCAGTGGGCCATAGGTAGGTTTACCTGTCGAATGATAATTGAAATTCATGTCTTGAACTGCTTTCCTTAATTCTCTTCCTTTCGTCGTGGTTAATATAGACCCCCAGTTTATATGTTTGGAGTTGAAATCGCCTCCAACTATGAATCTTTCTCTGAAGTGTCTTAGGAGAGTTAGGTGGTCTTCATCATGTTGTGTCTTAGTGGACAGTAAATATCCCCAACTCTCAACTTTTCTTTTGTTGCCCAGATTCCTCTCCTTGCAGGTGACATTCTTCAAAATGGTTGATCGTTTCTTTTATTACAATTGCACTGCCAACCGTGCCTTTGTTGTCTGGGTGGATAGTGTGATATGTTTTGTATCCTCTTATTTTAAGATATGATTGGTTTGTCTGAGATGAGGCAGACGTCTATATGTTGTATAGTTAGAAAAACTTCAAGATCATGTTTTTTGTTTAGAATACCATTGACATTCCAGGTTGCAATACGTAGGTCTTTTGTTTCATACTGTTTGTTTAAATGTGATCCTGGCTTCTAGTTTGTCAAGTCTAATATTTATTCGATCTATTGCCTTCATCATATTCTCCATTAACTGCATCAGAAATGGTTCAGACGATGCCTGGAGAGGTTCTGCCTCTATTGTTTTTGGTTTTGTAGCTTCGGCATAAGATACTTTAGTTCTTGTCGTATTATGAGTAATTAGTCTTGGTTGAGGGGTGTCTTTTTGGTATTTTCCCTTTTTTTGTAACTCTTTTGCTACTGTACCTCCCCCCATCCCATAGTTAGCTTGGTGATCTTTAGAGTAGTTTACACACTTAGCAGGACTGTTTCTGGTTTTAAAAATCTTGGATGAAATTCTCTCGGGATTGCAGGCGAAAACACGCGACGTTTCGCCAGAAGATGATAACGCTGTATGTTATCGAAACGTCGCGAGTTTTCGACGATCTTACCCGAGAGAATTTCATCCACTATTTACAACCTTCTGTAGACATTTAAAGTCTTACTATTCTAAAGCTATAGCAAAAAAAAAATTAGAGAAACTGATGCAACAATTAAGGAACTATTTTTCGCGGTTTACGTGTTAAACCTTAAACTGTATTCTTACGCGGTGGAAATATCAACTCGATTTATCAACTCAGTCGCAGTGGGTGATCAGTCGAGTATAATCTTTTTACCCCGGAAAATGTCGAATATGGAAAGTGAACAGAGCGTTAACATATGCCCCTTCGTGAAATTTAAAAGGTGGCAATAGGAACTTACCAAATGTTATCTGGAAGCTTATGGTGATAAATAAGTGTCCTATTTTTAGAAATTAATTCGGCTCTACAAGAGACAAATTTTTCAACGGCCAATGGAACGTGGGAGGTTTCCTGCACAGCTTCACGCAAAGCGATATGCTGAAATGTTTTGAGCAGGGGAAGCAACGTTTGCAGGAGTGTGTTGACTCAATGGGACCGTACTTTGAAGGTGTTCTTCAGTAATTGTACATATAGGTGAATAAACATAGTTACAGCTTCAATATCGCTATATTTTGTCAACCTATTCATAGTCTCCGTTCAAATAACATATTAATCAATGAACGTGTATAATGCATGTTCGTCGTGATAAATTGTGGTTTCAAACAAATATGTTACCAAATATTTTCGCACGCGCTGTAATTATTAGAAGTAATTAATAAAGATTGGGTTATTAAATAATTACAAATTAATTACCACACGAACAGAATTTGTTAAAACGATTACAATATTTTTTATTATTATTAATTTATATGAGCTCTTTTTACAAAAGTTGTGGTGGGTATTACATATCGACAATTTTGTATGAAAAATAAATAAAATAATTAAAAAATGGCAAAATCGTGATACGGATGTGTAACGAATGTGTTTTCTCACATATCCTCGGAATATAGGTGGCTTCTGATTGTGGATTTCGGTGGATGATCGCTGTTGTAGTCTGACGACCTGCGATGTCATTCAGCGTGGTAACTGTTATGGGGTTGACAGCTTACAGTAGCTATTCAATTGCTCCAATAATTTTGTTCAATTGTGCGGTGATTGTTCCGCATATCTCCAGAGCATGACCGCGAGCAAAACGCAGTGGCCAAGACTTCTCTAGTCGATGAAAGATTTTCCGCCCAGTTCGGAGAATTTACACAAAGTTAAACCCACTTTATTGGCTGTCGCTTCGACTCGGGGGTGTAATAATGAATCAGCGATTCATCAACGATAATGAAACGCCGGAAAACTCAGTTGAATTGAGTTTGAAAAGATAAAACATCCTTGACAAACTTTAACTGTGATGCTTTTCTGGTATACAGTTGAGAAACGGCAATCGTGATGCGGCTTTTTCAAACAGAAATTTTCATGTTGTTGACACGGTATACTGATATCTTTGCCATATCCCAATACACACGTGTCTTGAATCGGCTTTCTTTTAATAGTATAAGTCGCGAGATGCACAGTACGAGAAGATGAAGGGGAGTATTGTCGTCAAGTGGGAACTTCTTCATGGAGCAACGCCTCTATATTCTAAAAACATTCACCATAGTCTTACGAACGGGATGTAGACAGCTGCAAGGTCTTTTTATCATACTATCTACCTTATTATCTCTTAAATTTTACGAATAAGTTGTTTGACGTAAAATATATGTAGAACTGAACACAATATATTTCCTTACGTCAATGTTATCAGAATACCAAGTTGCCGTAACAAAGGTTCGTGTTACACTGAGCTCCGGCCAACATTCTACTACAAATCCAGGGCAGTGGACCTCTGCGCATAGTATTCAGACACGACTAGCTATTTCTCTCAAGCTATACATTGTGAAATTCCACGACTTCCTCTTCGTTCATAGCGGTTACTGGGGGGCCCTCTGAATTCAGTTGCCTAATTCTTTACTGGCGAAGATTTTTTAATTGTCGAATACAACTGCTGTTTCATAACTGTCTGGGTTTACATCTACTATCGATTTTTCATGCAACACCTACATTCGTTTACTTCTGTCGATTACAATAATCTAACAACTAAAGGATCATGGTTGAAACTTAGTAGTATGTTTCCTAAAAAATTAAACTTGAACTAGGAATCTCCGTTTGTTCCTACTAGGGTCATGTCTGTGCCAGGGCGACCACTTTCCGAACCATTCGATCAACGTCCCGGAACCCCTCACGAAAAGTGTCATTTGAGTCATTTTCCCCACCAACTATACAGGGTGGTTCGGTTAAAGATAGAAACTTACAACAATGTTTATATGAAAAGAAAACCTAAAAAGTTTAGAATCCTGTCGGTAGTTGGTGCAAAGACACTGTTTCATTAATTCATTTATCAAAATGACGTCATCGCAGATGAAAGCGCAAACTGTTTCGTTGTTTGCGGAGTTTAAATCAATTATTAGAGTTCAAAGGGAGTTTCGGCGAGTCTTTAATAATGATGCTCCAATAGCTAAAAGCATAAAGAAGTGGCACTAAACACTTTTAGCTACTGGAACTTTGCTGGGGGTCGCAAAACAACCGACGAAATGGTTGAAAATGTTCGAGCCGTTTGTGAGCGAAGCCCCCAGACGTTATTAAGAAGAGTTTCGCGGGATTTTCAAATACCGAAATCAACATTGCATCGAATTTTCCATTAACGTCTCAAACTGTGCGTATACATAGTGCAGTTACTGCAGCATCTTGAGCCGAATGACAGGCCCAAGCGAGTGGAATTCGCCAATACGATGCTAGACCCTCTTGGCGCTGATCCTGATTTCATGTCCAGGATTTTCTTCTCGGACGAAGCCACTTTCCATGTATCAGGGAACGTAAACCGGCATAATGTGCGGAATCCTCACACTACACAAGAGTACAAGCGAGTGGAATTCGCCAATACGATGCTAGACCCTCTTGACGCTGATCCTGATTTCATGTCCAGGATTTTCTTCTCGGACGAAGCCACTTTCCATGTATCAGGGAACGTAAACCGGCATAATGTGCGGAATCCTCACACTACACAAGAGCACGTTCGTGATAACCCAAAGTTGAGGGTTTGGTTCAGTTTGCCACAGAGGAAAGCCATTGGACCGTTTTTATTCGCCGAGGAAATATGCGGGAACAGTTCCACAAATTGAAGAACTGAAGACTAAGTTTGTTTTCCTTCAAGCTGGCGCTCCTCCACACTGCTTCAATGAAGTTCATACTGCTTTGGACAACATTTTCCCTGTCCGTTGGTTTGGTGGAGGAGGACTGATGGCGTGCCATCCCCCCGCCCCCCTGATCTCCCGATTTAACACCTCTCGATTTCTTTCTCTGAGGCTACGCAAAAGATAAAGTTTACGCAACCTCAGTCAGACAAATTCATCAGCGCATCAAAGAGGCTATTCAGAGCATTTCAGAAGACATGCTTCAACGTACTAGGCAAGAATTTGTTCATCGCCTTGATATCGTCACAGTGGCTGCTGGAGCTCACATAGAGATGTGGTGATGTGCATATAAAAAAAATCGGTAAGTTTTCCCTTCATATAAACTTTGTTGTGCAGTTTGCCACAGAGGAAAGTCATTGGACCGTTTTTATTCGCCGAGAAAACATGCGGGAACAGTTCCACAAATTGAAGAACTGAAGACTAAGTTTGTTTTCCATCAAGATGGCGCTCCTCCACACTGCTTCAATGAAGTTCGTACTGCTTTGGACAACATTTTCCCTGTCCGTTGGTTTGGTGGAGGAGGACTGATGGCGTGCCCCCCCCCCCGCCCCCCTGATCTCCCGATTTAACACCTCTCGATTTCTTTCTCTGAGGCTACATAAAAGATAAAGTTTACGCAACCGCAGTCAGACAAATTCATCAGCGCATCAAAGAGGCTATTCAGAGCATTTCAGAAGACATGCTTCAACGTACTAGGCAAGAATTTGTTCATCGCCCTGATATCGTCACAGTGGCTGCTGGAGCTCACATAGAGATTTGGTGATGTGCATATAAAAAAAATCGGTAAGTTTTCCCTTCATATAAACTTTGTTGTGCAGTTTGCCACAGAGGAAAGTCATTGGACCGTTTTTATTCGCCGAGAAAACATGCGGGAACAGTTCCACAAATTGAAGAACTGAAGACTAAGTTTGTTTTCCATCAAGATGGCGCTCCTCCACACTGCTTCAATGAAGTTCGTACTGCTTTGGACAACATTTTCCCTGTCCGTTGGTTTGGTGGAGGAGGACTGATGGCGTGCCCCCCCCCCCCGCCCCCCTGATCTCCCGATTTAACACCTCTCGATTTCTTTCTCTGAGGCTACATAAAAGATAAAGTTTACGCAACCGCAGTCAGACAAATTCATCAGCGCATCAAAGAGGCTATTCAGAGCATTTCAGAAGACATGCTTCAACGTACTAGGCAAGAATTTGTTCATCGCCTTGATATCGTCACAGTGGCTGCTGGAGCTGACATAGAGATTTGGTGATGTGCATATAAAAAAAAGTCGGTAAGTTTTCCCTTCATATAAACTTTGTTGTGCAGTTTGCCACAGAGGAAAGTCATTGGACCGTTTTTATTCGCCGAGGAAATATGCGGGAACAGTTCCACAAATTGAAGAACTGAAGACTAAGTTTGTTTTCCATCAAGATGGCGCTCCTCCACACTGCTTCAATGGAGTTTGTACTGCTTTGGACAACATTTTCCCTGTCCGTTGGTTTGGTGGAGGAGGACTGATGGCGTGCCCCCCCCCCCCGCCCCCCAGATCTCCCGATTTAACACCTCTCGATTTCTTTCTCTGAGGCTACGCAAAAGATAAAGTTTACGCAACCTCAGTCAGACAAATTCATCAGCGCATCAAAGAGGCTATTCAGAGCATTTCAGAAGACATGCTTCAACGTACTAGGCAAGAATTTGTTCATCGCCTTGATATCGTCACAGTGGTTGCTGGAGCTGACATAGAGATGTGGTGATGTGCATATAAAAAAAATCGGTAAATTTTCCCTTCATATAAACTTTGTTGTATGTTTCTATCTTCAACCCGTCACTTACAATTGAAATTAGGGACATTCGGGCGGACCACCCTGTATGTTGGCACATAAAACCAAGTATTTTTCTAGTATCTAGTTCTCGTCCTCGGCTATTGTCCGGCAAGGTACGCTGTGGTATGTCCACAGATCTTGTAACGGATATTTTCGGTTTTAAACGACCGTACCTATTTTGGTTGGCCTCAGTTTTTTCCTAATCTTTCGATCATGAAGTCGGAATATTAGGCCAAGGCCGATTCCTTTCCCGGATCGACGCACCGGCCACGTGCCTCCCCAATAAATCCTGAGCGTGTTTGCGCCGTCGCGGTTGGCCTGCCTGCGTGCGTCGCGCCACGACGCGGCGTGTCTCAGCGTCCAGGCAGTCGGCGCACTCGGCGCGGTCCGTAGACATGCCCCTCTCTCGCGCGGGATTACTCTAGCCTGGCCGCTACCCGACAACTCCAGCGCGATGACCGAAGACGCTCCGGGACACTCCAGGGAAAGGTAACGTAAACCTATTACCTCCTCCACAAATCGACCTTTCATTTCAGACAACGGACTTTTATGCTCTCCAAATTTTTCTACCCCCCCCTCCCTGCGGCGAAAAATTATATGGAATTTAATAAAAAAAAAATTATAAAATATCCCTTACGAGAGCAACCGTTGTGTATAATTGCAGCGAGAACGTTGCTACTCACACACCCGATCTGGCGCTCTAGTATCCTTAACAAATAAATAAGAACCATAAACCCTTCCTTATTTCTGTAAATCTTTAATTAAAGAGACCGTGATATCTCGAACCTAAAACTGGAAACATTCCTCAGGCATGTCAACCTTCATTTACCACGGAGATTTTGGTTTCGTGATTCAAATATTTTAAACTTCAACGAATACAACTTTACACTTTTAAACGAACTAGACAAATAATAAGTAATATTCAATTTTATTATTTCCCTTAGTATTGCCCCTCCGTTATTTTTTTTCTCCCTCTTACGAAAAAATAAATGAACCTTCCTACTGTGCAAAACACCAAAGGGCCGGCATGTTTTTATTCGAGAACGATCTTATTTGGTTTTTATCGCAACTATCCGCTAGTCACTTGAACAAAATTCCGATTACTATGGTCGCACTCTCCTTAAGATATGACGTGAATATACGACGTGATATTTTCCGTCGGGGAAAAGTCGACTTATTAATTACGATGAAGGATTTGGCTGAATTCACAAATTTTCCTGTCTGTAACCGTAATTTCTGTAACTGTAATTTATGACGATCGAGACGTCTCAGGAACATAACGCGGAAATTATATTTAGTGCATTATGAAATTGTTTTGTTTTCCCGCAAGTTTTTATTTTTACTGCACGTAGAAATGCGAGTATTTGCAACTTGTATGAATTTATTACGAATGTGCACGCAAGTTTCTAAATTATGTCTTTTAACTTTCCTTTCCCCTTCTGGAGAAATTGTTTTTTTAATTCCGGCCGACAGATTTTTCCTTCTTTCCGAATATTTTCTTCTATCATGGCGTTTTTGAATCTTCCAGTAACGAATTTTAAACTGTAATCGTTTGATGAAGGTTATTTTTTAGGTGATTATCCTTTCTATGGATTGTTCAGAAGGAACTGGAATGAGTTAAAGCGAGGAAAAGAGCCACAAATGGATGGCAATTACTTGAGTAATTATTTTTTATGTGATGATATTAAAATCTATATCTGTTAAATTTAGTTGCTGTCGACGTAAATTAATTTAAAATAAGTAATTTATTAATTCTATTGTTTGATCCTTCTTTAGTATATACGAATAACGTGAATACGATTCAGGTTTGGACGTATGTCAAGAGTCGGACTTTAAAATGAATCAGAAGATTTTTAGATTTGGAAACATGGTGCTGCATCAAAGTGTGATGTGTAGTACGTCGATTTATGTTCACAAACGTTTTAAGAAATAACTTGTCGGCGTTCAGATATAGAATATCCACACGGTAACATTCTCCAGTTCTGTGAAATTATTCCTTTAGTCACAGAAAATGGAAATAGTACGTAACACAATAGTTATTGTCTATACTCTGGATTGTCTAGATTCTTTAGAACTATAATGGAAGAACTAGAAATTTGCTGCAGTATGGGAAGCATCAGGTACGCAGCTACAAACGGTTTCATAGCTATCAAAATTGTCCAATTCTGTGCGAAACCATTTAATTGTTCTAATATATATATATATATATATATATATATATATATATATATATATATATATATATATACTTCTGTGATCTATGAAATATATGTAACACAATTTAAAATCTGCGATTGTGTTTTCCGTTGCAAATATACTGTTTTATTTCTTTGCGCCGAATATTTATTTGATAAGGATTTATTGGACAGGTACCTTGTTCGGTAGTTACTGCGAATGAGGTAAACAACGGTCGTGGTTTATTTTCCTCGATTCGTCGGCTGCGTTTACAATTCGTATTCGTAGAACAACTATAATTCTTCTTTCAGGAAGAGGATGGTATATTGTTTTCAGGAAGCCGGAATCGAGCTGTCAGAGCCACCATACAACTTTTAACATATTTTTCCGAAAATGCTGTCGTTGCAAAATATTGGATAATTGCAATTTGATCTTTTTCTACACTGAAACTTTTCCAAGCTTCTCGCTTACACGATGCAATTTTGTGATCTGTGCTGGATTTTAAATATAATAAATTCTTACAGGTCGGGAGACTCACAACTTCTTTTTGCTTAAATGATATTTTACATCACGCCTGTTTTTATTAATAATACAAATTAAATAAATTAACGACTATTAGTCTGGTAACGTTTATTATTAAACTATCTGGGTGCCCGTCGTTGACCCAGATGTAATTTATCCATAACCCCCGATTTTTTCGTTATTTATATGTAAAGCTACTCGACCTCAATCCCTAAATGTGCTATCGACCGGTTACATTGTAAGAAAATTTCTACCCCCGCCAAACACCGAGCATTACCCAGTAAATCACAATGAAACTCAGCGACATCCATAACCCCAGAATTGACTTGAATCTGAGTCTATTCGCGTTATTTTCATGTAACGATCCACCAAGCCATCACCCCTAAGCGTGTTCCCCTCGCATGCCGATAAGGTTTGAAATTATACACAGAGGATATATACAGAAATATAATGAATTTAAATGACACCGAAAAATATTTTCCACCCCAGCCCACCCCCACGCGGTGACCAGATTGACATGAATAAACTGAGCGACATAACATAAACACGACTTGACTCGAATCTCAGTGGTTTTCGCGTTATTTCCTTTTAACTCCCTCCACCCCCACTCCTAAGCGTGCTACCTCCTCATGCCAAAGTATTTGAAAATTGACACACAAAATTTCGATATAATTACTATGCATCTAATTAACCCTGAAGAATATTTATTCAACTCAAATATCGGCCGTGATTTCATGTTTAAAAATTTCCACTCCGTCCACCTTCACCCATGGGGGTTAAATTTCCAAATGAATGTCAAAATTAAACTCAGTGAAATCCATAACTCTGGATTTGACATCAATACCGGTTTTATTCGCTTTAATTTCGTGTAACGCCCGTCCACCCCCACCCCTAAGGCTTCTCTTTTCCCTTGCTGTAGGGGGTTGAAATTATACTCAGATAAAATCGGTAGAAACACTATCAATTTCTTTGACCCCTAAAAATATTTATCCACCTAAAATATAGAATGTTTTAGAATATTCTAATATTTCCACCCCCACCCCTAAGCGTGATCCTCTCTCATGCCGAAAGGTGTTGAAATTTTTAAAACCACATCAGTAGAAATATTATCAACGTCATTGACCCCGACAATTATTTATTCCAAGGAAATATCGACTATTTAACATGTTTAAAAAGGGTTAAGTGGCCAATTGAATGTCATAATTAAACTCAGCGATATCCATAACCCTGGATTTGACTCGAATCTCGGTTGTATTCGCGTTATTTTCTTGTAACGCCCGTCCACCCCGAACCTCTAAGGGTGTTCCGTTCTCATTATGTAAGGGGTTGAAAGTTTACTGAGAAAACTTTGGTAAAAACACTATCAATCTCTTTGACCCCTAAAAATATGTATTCAACTAAAATATCAGCTGTTTTTTTGTTTGAATATTTCCACACCCGTCCATCCCGGCTCCTGAGGGTGGTAGACGCGTCTCACCCCGACAGTGTCGCAAAGAAATTTAGTGAAATTTTCTCCACCGGTATAGATTTGTATAAGAAACATACAAATATACATACAAACATACATACAAACAAACAAACAACACTCTTCTTTATTTATACGAAAGAAGAAGATTAGAAGAATGTTGAAAATTTTTTGTTTGACTTTAAAATTTAAATTGTTTTACATTTTATTATTCGTTAAGATAGAAGAATATTGTTTTTCCCCTATCAGATGAGTTTTAGAAGCAACAAAAAAGTAACATCAATTTTTGTTTTGCAATATTAAATGTTTTGTTCTTTAGACCACTAACAAAAAAAATTGTTAACATTATACAGTCTGATGAGAGTACAAAAATGTACAGAAACGTCGTTGTGTTGAATAAAATGTTTTAAAATGTCTGTTATAATGGTCGTTAATGTATTTAACTTTTTTTACTAGTTAATTTATTGCCATTTGAAGCGAATGGTACGTCTGACGAAATTAGAGTAACGCCCTGATTAGGATTTCTGATTGTTTCCTGTAAATTTCTCGAACAGGAAGTCCTGTTGAGTGACTGATTACATTTAATAGGAAATTAAAGACTTACTGTCCATATTTGAGAAATGTTATAGGGCCTAATCTGAATGTAAGAATGGATAATTTTTAATGTTCGAAAATAAACCTAAAATAATATTTTTTTTATGAGGTACTGAATTCAAAATTCTATCAAATATATATGTTGAAAGCACTACTTGAACAATTGCTGTGAACGTTACCTGTAATTAAGTTTTGGGAACGGTGCCACGTTTGACGTAATTCTAAAACATACACATAACCTATAATAACAAGAATTACAATTTTCGAGACCGCCAGTAGATTTAAGTTTCCAACTGCTCAAAATCCAAATAGTTCAGAAATACGCTTATGCGAACTAAAATCTAAATTATAATATTGTGTGCAACGGGTTGCTTCCTTATATTTTAATTAACAACTAACAGGTCCCCGAAATTTTCATATTTTTCTCGTGAACCTTGAATTATCAAATAGCATAATATGATAGGTAAAGTATGTCTATTATAATTCCGGTTGCACCTTCATATTAACATAAATTGGAGGGAGTGGGGAGAGAAATTTGAATAAGATTAACACGTAGACGGTGAAACGTAATCTCCCACGCGAGAAGATTAATTTACTAGCGTGCTTAGTTGAAAGCTCAATCGCCAATTTTCCACCGTGAAATTAATGGATGTAGGGCTTAATGATAATAATAATAACAACAACAGTGAAATTTTATTTAATGAGAAGGTATTTATGGTAAACATATAATTTGTTTGTCAACACATGTACGCCTGGGAATTAAATAAAAAAATACGTCATTAACACAATTACTGATTATATGAAAAATAAAATTATTGTCGCTTGTCTGGTTTTTTTAATTGGAACTTGAACTACTATAGCTTTAATAGGAGGTTACGTAAATATTTCTTTGATAATATTTTGTAGAGGAGACTGAACTATTTTTAGATACAAAAATTTTTCCACTGGATTTCAAGTAAATCTATCTGGAATGAGATGTGTGGGAATATTGAACTGGGACTTTCAGGCTAAATATAGAGTTGCAGAGGCAAGAGGGAATTTCAACTCCATCGACTAGAAGGGAACTCTGGAGGCAATTGCTTTATGTACTTCATGTGCGAAGGTCTCTAGTGGACATCGGAATAACTATTCCATTCATGGGTTTAAATATTACAGTTTCTTGACAACAACAGTATTCGCCAAAGAAAGTATCACAGTTACCACGTCAAGAACGAGGTCAGATTGTATCAATGCGCGATAACGTGCTTTACGCAAAAGGTTTTATGTTTTGGAAAGTTGTGATATTTTTCAAGGAGATATTTTCGGTGAATTGTAGGTTTTCCAGAAGTTGGAATCAATTTTAGTTGATAATGAAGTGATATTTCTGGAAACCAATAATGCTGATCTCAAGATTAGTGAGTTCTTAGTTCCTGTGTTCAGGATCAGCTAAATCACTATTTTTTCACGTAAAGTGTAATTTTTAGGTTCGAAGCTCTTCTGTAATGAACATTAATGGCAACAATGGTAAAATTTAATAAAGATCGACCTGAAAGTTTAGGTTTGCTTACTGCTAAAGAAGCGGTTTTCTGACAAACGACAGTCGCTCGATGATGTGAATTGCGCTGGGACCTGCGTATTCGTGGCGTACAAAAGAGTGCGAGTTCAAGCAGTCAGACGTGACCGGAATTAAATAGGATAGTGGATTGCCTGGAAGACAGCTATCACTGAGTGGTTGAGTGTGGGGGTGGAGTGTGGCGATTATGTATCGTATTCTCCGATTTTGCAATGATTGACGGAAGTTAAAAATACTGTCTGAAAAGCTGACGATATTCCATCTGTATTGAGATTAAGATAAATAAGAGACTGAATATGTGTGGAATAGTTTGAGGAAAACTCAGATTCATTTAATAATAACCAACCCTTGATTGTTGAGACATGTGGAACTGAGATTTAAATTGATCGTTTAATTGATAATTAAATATTTTTTTACATGTTTTATTGCTTATTTTCTATGTTTTAACTCAGAGACATAATTTAATACCATTTTTGTATTCTAAATAAATCTCATAAATTTAAATAATTTTTTTAAAGGTTTGTAATCAGCCTCCAATTATATTACACATCAACATAGATACAGTTGTAAAACGTCATCATCAGTATATACGCTGCAGCTGACAAAAAACCATTTGTTTATAGTATTGCGCAAGACTCGTTGCAAGAAATTTAGGTAAAATATAGTGTGTATCAGGTGTGTGGAATATAGTCCAATGCGGATAGAAGGTGCCATTAGAATATTTTCTATTTCAGTAAAATTTTGTCATCGCCAAGTCCTAGAATTTCTTCTGTTAAAATTTAATATAAACTGTATCACAATGGCCATTAAATGTGATGAGTTGGCGAAATTTTTAAAACAAGACTGAAATCTTTTTTATAGTAGGTTCCCCTGGAGGTTATACAGTCCGTGTTGCAGAGGAAATTTCGTAAAAACAATTAATTCTCGACATACTCGTAGTTTACAATCACATGGAGCAAGACACGTAGAATTGGTGAAGCGTGAGGAATATCTGGGGGGGTGGGGGTGGGGGAATCTCTTTAGTTCTCATTAAAACGCGATTAATTTGTTATTCATACGTCAATGTTTATAATCAACAATTTCATTTAAATACGATATATCTTTCTTGATGTTAGTAAACGGAAGAGTGTGAGCAATCTCTGTCAAACTCCTTGCTATTTAAAACATTAAGCTTTAGCGTGGTATACTCTTTCTGTTGCCGTCTCTCGGAGATTGGCGTTTGGCAGATTAGAATTTCCGTTACAGAAAAGCCGTAAACCTATTTACCCATATCGTTTGGCAATAATAAGGGGTATTTACATTCTTCTCTTTTGATACCTTTGAATGCGTAAGTTCATTATAAATGTATCCACTTCGGTGCAGTTCGGTAAAAGCGAGAGTAATGATTGCGCTTAGTTTTTCATTTCATGAAATACGTGCAGAGATTTTATTTAGTTAATAAATTAATTGGGTTCCTATTTATAATACACATGAAATTTATTTGCAATGTTTTTCGCAGATCAGATTTACATTATTTGTTAGTGACTTAAATTAAATTAAGTTCATTTTTTTAGAGTAACAGGTTACATGAGGGCAATCCACATTTAATAGCATATAGTAAGGGATTTGAAAGGGGGGATGCGGAACGGTAGATCAAGGTAGCCAAGGGTTCAATAGGGACCCCGGGCCATAGTTTAAGGATCCTGCCCGGCATTTGCCAAAAAGTGGTGCAGGACAAACCCTAGAAATCCTACAACAGGCAGGTCGGGCAGGACAAACCCTGCATCAGGTAGATCGGGCATTGGGTACTTTTCCCACGCCCTTCCGATAGCGGGACAGGAGTTTGCTGTGGGGACGCAGCATTCCCTTCTCCGTGCCTCGACCAGTTTAGGAGGCAGCTGGCCGACTATTCCAATGGGAATAGCGGACAACTCTTACCGTAGGCCCAAGGTCTGTGACCCGGGAACATACACCTCTCAGAACAGGCCGAGGTGCCTCGGTTTGTGGGAACCTTAGTTCAAAAACGGAGAGGAAAAGGCATAACCAAAGGTAGCCCTTTCGTATCTATCTTACAAGGTTCTGCCTGCGAGAGAATATCCCTCGCAGGTATTGCCTGCCAGCTCAGGTGCCTCGGTTTTTTTAAATTTTTTTTTAGGGCAACAGGCTACATAAGGGTGATCCACATTGGGCAACTCCCCTTTAATAGCATAGGAAGGGATTTGAAAGGGGGGATGCGGAAGGGTAGAGGAAGGTAGCCAAGGGTTAACTAGGGCCACCGGGCTATATTTTAAGGATCCTACCTGCCATTCGCCTAAAGAAATGCAGGTAAAACCCTAGAAAAACCTGCATCAGGTAGGTCGGGCATTGGTACTTGTCCCACGCCCTTCCGATAGCGGGAGAGGAGTTTGCTGTGGGGACGCAGCATTCTCTTCTCCGTGCCTCGACCAGTTTAGGAGGCAGCTGGCCGACTATTCCAATGGGAATAGCGGACAACTCTTACCGTATGCCCAAGGTCTGTGACCCCGGAACATACAGCTCTCAGAACAGGCTGAGGTGCCTCGGCTTGTGGGAACCTTAGTTCAAAAACGGAGAAGAAAAGGCATACCCAAAGGTAGCCCCTTCGTATCTCTCCTAAAAGGTTCTGCCTGCGAGAGAATATCCCTCGCAGGTATTGCCTGCGAGAGAATAGCCCTCGCAGGCCTGTATTCTCCTCGTGCAACAACTCAAATATTTATTTAAAGAAAAATAAATTCAACTGTGACAATAATAATAATATAATTAAATACGCTCCAAATTATATATATTCCAGAAATGAACACTTAACTTACACTTAGCATAGAATTATTAATTTCACTAAAGACATCATTGAACTTAACGTCATATTATTCTAATCACTTTGTGAAATTTTGGTTTGAAAATAAGATTCTAATTAAACGTATAACAGACGTTTCGTATCAAATGAGTGACGTCTGGACGATCAGACGCCATATCTGGAATAATTCATTTGATCTGTGTTTCCTAGCACCTAATGGCAATGGACAAGAAATTCGAATGATATAGACAGGAAAAACGTCCCAATATTGTCAGTTGAGTTTTGATGGAATCCTCGAAACCATGCGAATATTAAATGTACTGGGATCTGATATTACAGTGGACTTTCCGTAGGAAAAATTGTTTTTGTGTATTACTTTGAAAGAAAATGTCTGACGGGAGCTGAAACGAAGCAACGATTCACAACGTGATTACTTTACCGCTATTTGGAATGGATTTTCATACAGACACAAAGACCCCACGTTTCTGTCTCTATATTATAAATACTATTAATCTAGGTACCACTGATATAAACTTACGATATTTTTTTTTTCAATTTCATAGGTTTATGGATTTAAGGACGTTATAGACTATCAGCGAATTATCTTGATTTTAAAGATAGTATATCATGTATACAACCTGATTCCATAAAGAATTCATCTTCGTTTATTTGTTTTGTAACCAAGTTATGAGGCTTTATTACATCCCCGCTTGTTCAACTCTCAAACTTCTGGAGGAAATTTTCACGTTTATTTGATATTCTCTTGTGTACAGTAAACTGAAATCACTGGATGAAAAATTATAGTTTAGGGAGGAATTACTTTGCAAGTTATACATCTTGCGAATTCTCTTTTGGAGCTATTGAAACTTGCAAAACTAAAAACTTCAAATTATTTAACTACTTTTTATTACTGTGTGCATTCGGACCAAGTTAGCAATTTTGGAACTATAGAAATACTGGATATAATCAAATTTTCTTTGCTTAATACAAAGAAAAAAAATTGAATGCTTCCTTATGAATACAACACGCTAAATACCTATGACAGTGAATATTTATTCTAGTCTGATTGGACATGAAAGAAAATAAATCCTTTACAAGGTGTTAAAGGGACGATGCATGTTCACAAAGGTTATAAATTCGAATATTCACCTGTCACGCTTGTTCTTAATTTTAAGATTTGCATAAAAATTAATTAGATATTTATCTGACATTTATATAATTAAATAAATAAAACAGCCAATAAGTCAGAAAAATTAAGTATATATTGAATTCACAAAACTCAACTCTCCATCCGGTCTTTGCGACTTCATCATGTGAAAAATTAATAAAATTATATAATTTCTTCTTGATGTCACAATTAGATTATTTATACGGAATTTGTGTAATTTTGAAATGATTTATTTTTCACTAGCTGGGTGCCCGGCGCTGGTACTTATTTATATAAACCTGAAAAAGTATTTAATTATATATTAATCTTAAGTCAAGAAGTGGTTTAACATAAATCTAAATGTTCTTAGTTGCGTGCATACTTTCGACCGATAGTGCATTATTTTCACAGCTATAAAATACATTGAATTTTATTGAATCAATCCCAACAAACATATCTCCGAATTTCTTTAAGAATAGAATACTTAAATATACTCCTTGTGTATTGCAGGATATAATTGCCCCTCAGTCTTAAGACATTACGAAATATTAAATTGATGAAATTGTTAAATAGATTCATAATGTAAAGAAATGGTCGCCATATTGGAGTCACTAATATGGCACGTAAACTAACTTACATTTTCCGCTAGGATCGTACAATATTTCGTATTGTTTTTTTATTATCATTCGTTGGAGTATTGCCGGATATGATTATACTTTTTTTTCAATCAACAATTTCTACTTTATTTCATACTCTAATAAGTTACTATTTTGTTGTTGCACAGTCGCGTAGTAACGTCTCTGTCGCGTGTACTGTTACGTCACGGTCTCTTGGCGCGCAGTAATTTAACACAAAATGGTCACATTTTTTAATTACAATTCTTTCCACATTTAAGCAAGGGATTTCTCACCACCACAGTACCGTTTATCATGATTCGTAGAATATGTGTACTGAATTTTATAGCAATCAGTCCATGCGTATAAATCTGTATAGAAATTAACGTAAATACATAGGCCTACAGACAAATATACATCCTTTTTTTATATAAATTGTAAGGAATTAAAATTGCGTATTCTTTGGAATACTATTGTTCTGTAATTGTGGCAACAAAATAGTTTTATATGTTTATCCAAGTACCGGATATTACGTATAATAAATGGAAGTTTTTTCTAATTATATATAACTTATTGTAAAAATTTAAAAAAAATTAAATTCATATTTTAAAAAATTAGAAACCAAATTTCACATCAAGGCGATATATAATTTTCTTTTTTCTTTTATTATAATATTAATAATCAAAATTTGACTTAATGAAAATTATTAATTTATCACCTCATGTAATCCCGAAGACGGAATGAAACGTTGTGTTTTGCATTTGTAATATAGATTAGACTTATTTTTTATGTCTTATTATCTATTTTATTTAATCAATCATAAAATTAAATGTAGCCTTGAACAAAACACGGATCTGGGAGTTTCTAAACGAACTATTTGTGAAGTGCTAACAATTTAACCTACTTTTAATATAACTGCATGGTTTAAGGCAACTAGACGGCTGCCACAACTTCACACCGCGAGAATACTTTTTCTTTTCCGAATGAAACATGCCATTAAAAGGCAAATGATTTTTCTTGGACGATATTAAAGGGAAACATTGTGAATACGATTTGTTTATTTAAATAAGGGCTTCTATTGTATCTGTTACGGACAGAAGAGGTTTTATTAATCAGATTTTTTAAAGTAGAAACATAAAAATTAATTGTATTTTTTGTGAAATTTCATCACACTCACACTTTGCGGTTCAAAGTTTGTTCGATATCAATCGACATGGGTAGAGGATTCCGTGAATATACAAAGTCGAGTACTTATTACTCTTAAATCGAGGATAATGTGCAATCCCATATAACACATCGCAAACAGGCTCGGACACTACAACCAATCGTAGAAATTAAGATACTAGTGATCGAGACATCATCAGGAAAAACCGATGAGACGAAAATAACAAAAATACAGGCGCAAAAATTTACTAAATCAGTATTGACCACTAATAATTATTAGAGTGGAGTTTTATATATATATATATATATTGTAGTAATTGGTAATTAAGACATTGTGCTAATTGGAAAGTTGGATTGTAGAGGACTCATTATTAGTGGACGCCGCAACAAGGCGGCAATGCAAAGAAAGTATTGTTGTCGATCGGCTGAGAATTTTACGCGCTCAAAATTTACGAGTCGAGGAGTGCAGTCGGGCATAGAACAGCGAGGTGTCAAGACCAGAAAATTCATATTATAAAAAGTTTTACAGTTGGGCAGTCAGAACGAAAGAATGTGGTCCAGTTACAAACATGCTCTTAAATATTGAAAAGTAAAGCAATCTTCAGTCGGGAAGGAGAGAGTGCAACTAATGTTGTATTCGGTGGTCGAGCGAAAATTCATCATGCTGGCCATAGACAAACCAATGAAGGACCTTTTCAACTAAAGTTACGAGATCTGCAAATCCAGGTTGGAGTAAAGCATCGAGAACCTACCAATTTGTGTTAGACCAACTAACAAACTACGCCAATTAGAATTTGTTTATATTTAGAGTCTGTGAGTACTAGAATCAGTGATATCCCCAAATTTTGTGCACGAAAAACCTAAAATGAGACCTGGGCGGCCGTAAGTAGAGAAATACTTTGAAATCATTTGTAAACCACTTTTTAAAGATAAAAGTCAGATCGTTCTTTAATTATTTAAATATCGATAAAATGAGATCGTTAATTCTTGATAAATTTAAAACTGTTTAAATTCAATCTGTAGTATTATTTCTTCTACAACAAATTTAGTCTATGTTTCAGACACATTAACTTCCATAAAAGGTAAATGTAATTTTGATTGTATAAATTCAGCCATTTATCAAACCCAGTTTAAGACCCTGAGATCCCAAATATTTTGTGTTTTAGAATTGTTAATAAATGTTGTTTGTAGTTTTCCCTTAATAATCTTTTTATTTAGACACCATTATTGATTCCCATATAAAGTAAATTTGTGTTTTTTTTTCATTTGTTAAATTCAGCCATTTGTAATAAATTATTACAATATATATAGAGAATACTTTTCGTCGTCAGGATAACAACTGGGGAAGGAGATGTCATCTTGCAGCATCGATGCTCAGATTCCTGGCTCTACAAATATTCCTCTGAATGAAATATTGATTGGTGGCTTCTCAACGGCAAGAAGAGGTCTGAAGGACCCCTGCAACCCAACAGCTCTAGAAGCTTTCGTCACCCAGCCTTCTCTCTTCTCATTTCAATTTAGCTTTCGTTCAGTCTACAGGGAAATGCTTATAGAATGCGAAATTTCGGTCTTTTTAACTTTTATATTTACAAAATGATAATCTGCAATTTCTTCTTTACCGTTCATTTGCTAGAATCAAAGTGGAGAAACTGGTCAGTAACTTGGGTGGTAAACAGGGCAATGAGACTGAAGAAGAAGAATGAATGGTACTTTTTATTATGTATGTGCTGAGAAGATAACCAGCGTAGGAGGCTATATTTGGGGCGAAAGCGTAAATCGTGTTGGGACCGAATTGTGGAAAATTCGTGTTGAGAATACTGAAAAAAAAACTAGTGATACGTCATGCGAACTGGCGCCCACTTCTCTCGAACGGACAATTTTGGTATGCGATTCTGCTTTTTTCGATTAGGTCATTAGGAATTTAATTAAACCAGACAGTTTATTCATATCAGACTTTGAAAATTTGAAGAATAAAGTTAGGTAAACTCATGATATTTATTGCCTAGATAAGTTCACTCTCTTACATCTCAGTCACAGAACATAAAGAATTAAAAACTTGGCTGTTACCGATATATTCATTCGACGTCATACATCCGAGTTGATTTGTTTCATGTGATGCTTTCTTTTCTCCGACCTCTTTGCAAGTCCCCTACTAGCCAGTTACTTTGAAATTTATATTTTTTCTAACAAATTTAAAATTAATAACGGATCTCGCTTTTCTGATGGTTGGTCTCTGTACCCATTAGTCAATGAAATCACATTACTGTAGAAAATTGGGATATATACCAGACGATATGACCCCCACTCCGATTTTCGGCCAATCATATAATTATGTCACCTGGAAGCACTCAGTAAACAATCCCTTGTTTTGTGGCTAATATTATTTAATAAAATAAAATATAAAATCAAAACCGTAAAATAACGATATTTATCCGTATGCAGTAAATTTCTATAACAGACAGGATATATATTAGGAAATCTGAGGAAGGGTGGATGTGGAGTGAATGAACCAAAATAGATCTCTTTAAGACCCTCGGAAATAACAAGAAATAATGGTGCTATTTTTGAGGCTTGTCTAGAAATAAATGGTAGATTACTCGGTCAGACCAGCACAGAAATAAATGAGCAACGTAGACTATTGCGCAGAAGAAGGTAAAGACAGATATTTATTTACACCGAATTATCTGAAACTGGAACACATTGAAGAGAAGAGAATTTTAAAATGCATGTATTTTTCACAATATCTTACAGTAACCTAATTTAGTTTAGCATATGTTAATCTATAATTGAATTTAAATAACATAAGACACCCATAACCATTGAAATTATCTAAAGCGTTTGAAAAATTGAAAACGATGTAAAATAAAAATTAATAGAATACTAGCGCGTATCCTTTAATGATGCGTGAATTTACTACTCAAAAAAGTGGCAGCGTTTTCTCTATACACTTGTTTTGAAAATATACGAATAATTATGTTCAGAGGCTATACGGAGAGATTACGACAATTAAACGTTATTGCAACACTCTCTATGGTAAATCCTCCCGGTTTAGGAACCGCGTGCGATTTGTATAACTTCATTTGGTTGGTGTGCGAGTTTCGCCCACTAAAAAATGCTATCTTTTCTACCATCTTCTGGTAATTCCTGCCGGTCTCTGCTCGTCGCGGTTCTGGGGATTGTGGCTGAGGCGTTCGAGGTCTGCAAGTGTTGCTTGCCTGTGTATTCTGGGCCGTGTCAGGAACATATTTTCCTCTTTATGGTTCTGCAGAGCGTCAAAGATAATTCTGACAAGTTTCAGGGTTTTCTCGATGGTAAAATTAAAAAATTCTAAATTATCAAACCACACTTGAGTCGTGATTTTACTCATAGATGTTTCCATTGTCTTTGTGTGGACCAGGGGTAATGACAAAGCGAAAGGTTTTGGTATTCCCGAAGGTACGAGGGTGAATCAAATAAAAACAAGACTTATTTTTTTAAATATTTTTTTGATTTTAAACGCACAAACAATCATAGTTTATTTTTCTACATAATCTCCTGATTTATAAACACATTTTTCCCAGCGTATAGGTAATTTTTTAATTCCTTCCACGTAAAAAGAGTCAGGTCGTGTTTGTAGCCAATTGCGCACATATGCTTCAACCTCATTACCGCTGTGGAATTTTTGCCCTCCCAAAGCTTCCTTGAGAGGACCAAAGACATGGAAGTCGCAGGGAGATAGGTCTGGACTGTATGGAGGGTGTTCCAGTGTCTCCCAACCCGGTTGCTCCAATTTTTGTACGGTCAGGGCTGCTGTATGGGGGCGAGCATTGTCATGGAGGAGAATCACTTTTCTCATCGGAAGGTCTCGTCTTTTGCGGCGATATGCAAGTCTGACCTCAGTCAAAATTTGGCAGTAGTATGCTGCATTAATTGTTCTACGCTCATGCAAAAAATCAAGGTGCAGCAGGCCACGCTGGTCAAAAAAAACGGTAGCCAAAACCTTGCCAGCCGATAATCGTGACTTGGCTTTCACTGGTCCGGTTTCTCCTTTCTTCCTCCACTCCATACTCGCTTGTTTCGACTCAGGGGTGTAGTGATGCACCCACGTTTCATCACAGGTGACAGAAAGAAATGGGTCTCCTTCTTCCCGAAATCGTGCAAGAAGACGCTCACACACTTGAAAACGATTCAGTTTCTGGTCAACTGTGAGAAGGCGAGGAACCCACCTTGCGATACCCTAGCTCCTCTGAGAGTATAGAGTAAGTGCTCCCATAACTTATTCCAACCTCAATTGCAATATCCGAAGTTGTTAGACGCCTATCACCTTCAACAAGTTGACGAACACTGTCGATGTTGCCCGCTGTATTGCTGGTGCGGGGTCTGCGGTCATGGCTCTCATTTTCAACACGTTCACGGCCCTCCACGAACTGTTTATGCCAAGCAAACACTCTAGCTCGCGACAGCGTCTCTTCCCCGAACTGTGCAGTCAATCTTCTCAAGATTTCGGCCGTTTTTACACATTCTGCAGCTAAAAACTTGATAACAATACGTTGCGCAATAGAGGGAGGTACCTCCTGCTCAGACATCGTAACGATGGACACTGAGCGAGTCTATGATGATGAGTCACGTGCTTCCCCCACTCCTGACAAACCAACCTAACAGCCAATAACAGCGGAACGTTCTTCCATCACTATTGCGCGCGCAGGTCCAAAAATCTCGTTTATATTTGATTCACCCTCGTACATTATATATCAGATTTTTTTATTAAAATTTTTTGTCGCATTAACAATGGTAGTCATTAGTGACTCCTAAAAACAGTTTACATAAATTATTATTTACATATTATGGTTCTATTTTACATACTATCGCTTAGTTTTGCTTGGTAGATGAACTTCAGCATCTTTTGGATCGTCGGCAAGGATGTCGCTAGATCGGGTAGATGACAGCTGCCTATGATGTTGTTTCTTGCACTTGCGTAGGCTTCACAGCTCAGCAGGATGTGCTTGGTGGTAAGGGTTTCTTTGCAGTGTGAACATAGTAGTGGCTCTGTTCTGGAAAAAATATAGTTCTTGGTTAATTTGGTGTGCTCTGATCTAATTCGGGAGAGGATTATCTGTTTTTTCCGGGTTAACTGTTTTGGGAACTTAGCTTCATTGAAGGCTGTAATTTTTGTATAAGATGATGTGTCGAGGCATATCTTTGCCCAGTACTCTATTTTTTATTGAAGATTTTTATATAGTGTTGAAAGTTTCTTCTACTGGTCTCATTGATGGTTAAGATACTTTCTTGACAACTAGTTTTCTCCATTGGTGGGGTCTCGAGACGTAGTTTGTTGATAAGGGTATGTGGGGATTCCCTATAGGGTCTACATTGGTTGCTCTTGATGCCTGGTTCTGCTGTTTCGGGGATGCATTTTTCCTGATTATAGGGCAGCTGGACACCTAAGCAATGTGAGGTCCATCCTACACCAGATGTTGGGTTGTCCCGCTTCAAATAGGAGTTTTTCCCTATTTGTTGTTTTCAAGCAGCGAGAAATTGTTCTGAATGCTATATTTTCAATTGTAGCTATATCAGATTTTGGTAGGATTCATAACTGTTATGACCATCAACATGTTTTCCCAAAGAATTTTTTGAAGAGTACCCTTGCTTCGTAGTAATCCAGCCAATTATTTAAAGACTTTCGATATGTGAAGGTGTAATATATAATGATTACGAAAATCTTATTTTAGTATCGCATCAGATGTTTTGTAATTGAGAGTTTTTCCACTTGTCAGAATGTGTCTGGAAAACGTGTTACATCGTCTCGTTCACCTCAGCATAGAAATATTACATTTTATGATTGGATACTATCTAAAAAAAATCTTGTTGAGATCAGAAGTTATCTTCGGCAACATTTCAATTTTGGCTTCTTGACAGCTCTTCTGATACTTTCCATTACTGCTGCGAAATCTTTAGTGCTCTCTCTCTCTCTCTCTCTCTCTCTCTCTCTCTCTCTCTCTCTCTCTCTCTCTCACACACACACACACACACACACACACACACACACACACACACACACACACACACACACACACACACACACACACACACACACACACACACACACACACACACACACACACACACACACACACACACACACACACACACACACACACAACCGTTCTTCCCCGTCTCGAGCAAGAACAGAAGACGCTCACTGATCTTATAAAGGAACAACGTAGATAGTACCCTGCGACATTTTATGTTGCTGCCACAGCAATTGTAATACATTTATGCTTCCCCAACGCAATATAATGTCTTATATAACTACTCCCTGACAGGTAATTAAAGAGGAAATGTCATAGCATAAATTCGTCTTGGAAATTACTAGTGGATCGATCAAGAAACTCCTGTACTGAGTAAAACACAGGTGCCTTCAGTAAAATATTTTTACATTGAACCCCAACACTCTTGTAGTTATTATAGTTCTTAGCATCTGGAGGAAAACTATTGTATAAAACTATCCCTGAGTAGTGAATACTTCTCTGGTAGAGAGCAAAGATCTTAGACGTGAGCGATTTCTAGTCTCATAATCCTTTGAAGAAGATTCATGTTCCGCTTAACAAACTTTAAAATTTCGTGAACAAACACGCTGGGAAGAGTTAATATTCGCAGACTTTTGAAAAACGGGTTACAACAGTATTTATCAATTGTATTAGAAAGTATTCTAATGGCACGCTTTTGCAACTTGAATATTTCAATGCTTCTGGAGCAATTTGCAGTGTCATGACACACGAGGGAATGAAAATACGCAAAGTGCACCATTTTCGTTGTGTTGATGTCAACATGTTGCATTAAGGTTTTGAGACAATTACAAGCCGAACTGAGTTTCCCAGCAAGCAGATCTATGTGGTGAGTCCACTTTCAATTGCTATCAATCTGAAGACCTCAGCCGAGAAGTTCTCTAGAAGGTTGTTAATACCATCCGTTCAGAACTGGACGAACTTCGTTTTATCTAGATATGGTGATAATTTATTGGCTTTAAACCACACATTTAGTTTGTCCACAGTGATGTTTACTTTTCTAACAAGATTAACAATATTCCTATCTTATATCACTACATTCGTACCATCCGCGTAGAGAATTGATTTAAGAGGTTGTACGAATCGTGGAAGATCATTAGTGTAAAGAATGAAAAGTAAAGGCCCAAGAATCGAGCCTTGAGGAACACCGCCAGTGGACGTACTTGGTTTTATGTAGATTTATATTTATATAATCAAAATAAAGCCAGCCTAGCTAACCGTGGGGTTTCTAATTGAATAGTTTGGGTTCCAAGGAGGATTTTACAAATACCGTTTTAAAATAATCTAGGGGAAGTTTGAGAGCTTACGTCTTGGAATTCCAGTTTCGTTAGGATATACTTTTTTATCGGCAAAACTTATTGCCGTGAAACGTGAAGGCTTAAAATTTAAAATAATATTTTTTCAACACTTGTAATTTGAATCAATTTTCGACTGTATTATTAACTTTAAAATGTAAAACCCAGCATTAGTCACTAAACGAAATTTATACGATATTTATGGAGAGTGTAGTAGAGAAAATAGTTTGATTACAAAGTATATTCGCTGTCTATATTTGTGGTTTTCGCACTTGCGATAGGCTGAACACTTATGGGGAAGGGTTTTCCTCCGAAAGCAGGCCTGGACGTTGAGAATCTGTCACGCACGTGGACTTCGGAATGTCCGCTCTTCCTTCCAGATCTCTACACATCCGCTCTCCGTTTACACATCAACTTCCTTTTACACAAAGCTGTCCACTAATGTCTCCATATTAATTTCTGTCCGTAAAAACTGTTTCCAGTAATGAACTTCTACCTGCAGAATAAATTGTCTCCACAAATATGCCGTCTCCCTGTATGCTTCAACTGTCTTCTCCTTGGAAACTCTTATCTCCACTAAACTTTCCTCTTTAGTTCTGTCCAGACCTTTATAAAACTCAGACCGTTACATGCCGCGCCTACTTCTTCTATCCTCCTCCAATCACAGTTTTCCTTCGGGCTCGAATTTACCCTCTTCCTTCGTACATATCCGACCAATCTTCACCAAATTTCCCAGCTCAGCGTTCTTTGTTCGCGGGGAGGGGGGGGGAGGGTTAATTATATAATTAAGATGACCGTGGGAATTATGTTTTAAACTTTCTGTGAATTCCACTGTCGGACTGACTTCAAGATCGGAAATTTCGTTTCTTCATTACACTGTTGTATATGCTGCCTAAAATTCCAGATTAAACGAAAAAAAATATTTTAATAGTGCAAAAATATGCGCGTTACAATTCCGATACCACAAGAAATTTTTCGAGAATATTACGGATCACGGAATTTCTGAATAGCTGTTTTTAAAAACCGTTGAATAATAATGGTAAAATGAAAAACTTTACGTCTGATACAAAATAATGAATAAGAAAGATAGCCAATACAGACAAAAATTCCAGATTATTCAACTCTATTCCCAATGATTTTGTCATTAACAGTTTCAAAAACAGATGGCCCATTTTCAGTCAATGTACTAAAATTACACTTCATGAAATTTTATGCATTACAAATCTAATCCTCAACTCCACTTATTTCAAGTTTAATCAGGTTCACTATCATCAAATGAAAGGTTCTCCCATGGAAAGCCCCCTTAGTCCTTTTTTTGCTAAGATAGTCATGAGAGACTCAGAAAATTCTGGTCTTTCTCTACTTCCTGACCAATCTCTTTGTTACATCTGTTACATTTGTTACAGATATGTCGATGACATTATTTGTTTTTTTAATACCTCTCAAATCAACCTTATAGTCAATACTTTCAATAATTATCATCCCAACCTACAATTCACCCATATACTTGAATCTAACCATTCTATTAATTTCCTTGATGTCACTGTATCCATTCACAATACTTCAATTCTCATCAATTGGTTCAGAAAACGTACATACTCTGGACGTGTTCTCAATTATCTTTCTGATCATCCTCCAAACCAAAAGAGAGCTATGGTATACAATCTTGTAGACAGAGCTATTTTACTTTCTAACTCCAAGTTCCATCAACACAATTTAAATATTGTCCGAAATATGTTAAATCTCCAATGAGTACCCTTTAAATTATTATTAAACACATCAACAGCAGCCTAAACAAAATCCAATATCCTACTGTCAATCGTCCCCAAACACCTCAAGCCAAATTTTTTCTCGTACTCCCTTACTACAAATTTCTACATCACAAATTTGTCCAAATATTTAATGAATATCAAATATCTATCATTTACAGATCCACTAATACCCTTTCATACCTGATTAAAAACCACAAGGACCCACTTGACACCTACAGCAAACATTGTGTTGTTTACAAAATCTCTTTCTCTAATTGTAATTCCTGCTACATAGGGCAAACAAAACGTTCCCTTGATACACGTATCAAAGAACACATATTTAATATCAAACTTCCCATTGATAAACAATCTGTAGTATCCAAACATATAATCAATTCTAAACATACATTTGATTGGCAAAATGCTAAGATTTAAGACATTAACACCAGGTACAATTCCAGTCTCATTTCAGAGATGCTTCACATTAAATCAAACATGTACATGTTTAATGTACAAACAGACACTATTAAACTCAACAATTGCTATGATCCCTTATTATTACGCTAATCCTTCTGCTTTCCCATTGCGTTGCTCCATTATTGTAACGCCAACCCTTCGGCTCTCCCATTGTTTCGTTTTCGTCGCTTTTGAGTGTTGTCAACTGACAAGTGCAGTTGTGTTTCGCTAGGTTCTTCTTAGCACCTGACGAAAGGCACAAGGATCCCAGAAACGTTGTGTGGTATTTATATTACCGTTTTCTTGTCTGTATTGACTATCTTTCTTGTTCAATAATGGTAAAATTTCATTTATCCTGTACTTCATGAAAAGTCGTATATCCATTGGTTTGATAGTCAGTACTTCTAAATTAATTTCACGTTGATTATGATTAAATAAGTTTACATATACAAGTCTGTAATAAAATGTGTCACATTTGCAACGTATATGTCCAATATAAGTATAATGGCGCTGATAAAAGTTGAGTACGGGTTTCTCCTCGTTACGAGCACTGCTTTATTTATCCAGATCTTCAACCGTTCTCCGAAATCTAGGGAGTTCGGGATCGGCCGTGAAACTTTCGTAGTCTGACGGAGTATGCGTCGGAAAATTGATTGTCAACTTTGGGCAAACAACAGACTCTTTGAAACGCCCGAGGATAAGGCGTCAAGAGGAAACCCGATCCTTAGATCCACAGGCTCTGACTACTGCTTCGTGCCCGGAAGTTGACATCAGATACATTTTTACTTGAACCGCGGCGGAAAATATGGTTGAAGTTAATCTCGGTCTAGGTGCTAGTATCGACATTTAATCTCACTAGCTAATTTTTATATAATATGACAAACTACCCTTTTTAAGGTCATTTGCAGTTTGGGCAGAAAATTTATTTCAAAATGATGAACTTGTATGAAACCTTGTATCACCGACATATATTTAAACATTTGTTGATGAGAATACTGTAACGTAATTGAAACTTTAACTTTGTTGTGCTGAGTGCACTGCAAGCTTTATTTTCCTTTTAACGTAACTACACTTCCCTAACATATATTTATTGTCCAGTCGGCGAGAGGGACGACATGTATTTTATTCTTCCACAAGGCCAGGTCACATCTCTTCTTGTGAAACGCGTATAATTTTTAATTCTGCTGCCCACTCCTTGTCACCCTCGACAAGAAAGACGCGCCGACTAAACCGAGCGGGATTATTCTCAGTTCTGCCATCCACTAGGCAGTTGCTATGTCTCCATTATCCTCTGTGAGTTACTGAAAGTTAGTTTTCTTATCGCTGAGTGTTAATGTAAATTGCAATCTTGAATATAACGAAAACTTTACGGGAGTATTTTACGATATACAAAGACAATGCCGTTCTGTTTTATCATTAAAACATTTTTACTAAATGTATTATAGACGATTTGGAAATCAACACACCACGTTCATTAAACATTCTGAGATGGCTTCGTGACGACTCTAAAAAAAGTATATCTATCTCTTACTTTCACTAAATATACATTTGTTGGCGTCTACAAATTATAGAAGTTTAAAGTAAATAATTAGTAAAATATAAACTAATTAAAACATATAAAGCGAATTGTTCCTAAAATAGGAATACTCTGAAATACAACTATGTCGTTGTGTATAATACTTTAATCTCATTAGCTATTGAACATTGAAGTTAGACTTTGTATATGAGGAATAAAAATTTCGAGTTTGGCAATCTTCTACGTAAATGGACGGGCACCATTCATACGCCCCTCGTAAACGTTTAGATTGAAACGCACATTAATTATTAATTAGTCGATTTATCAGTGAGCATCCATCAAATACTATTGAAGAAAAAATATCTGTTGAATAAGACTTGTAGTGAATTCCTGCACAAAAAAAAACCCTAATTTTCAACGCCAATTTATCAATTTGCTTTCTACTTTTGCATAAATTTGTCGACAATTTATTTTCCTGAATGGGAATGTCTCCAATATTGTTCCATTTCTTTATCATGCCATTAATGTGAAAATTGTAAACAATCGTTTATTTCTGCCTGCATTTTATTTTGAATTAGAATAATATCTGCTGAAGTAACCAAGCTTTTAGATTCAGAAACAAATTTTATTGAATAGCTAATAAAATCACTCTGTAAATGGTCTTTTCTTGTATTTTAATTCCGTTGAGTGTTGCTAATCGGGGAAATTGCTTTTGTAAAGCTGCGATAGCATATCATTAGAATATTTGTGACGTAACGATTTTAGGTTCAGTTTGTAAAACTTCTACAAACGTCTACAACGTTTAAGACATATGTAAAAACCTATTAAAGACTGTTAAACGAAAAATAATCTGTTTTAAAGGAATTACGAATATACCTCATGGCTCTATTTTCGTATTAACACAATTTGAATTTGCATGAATTTATATCGGATTAAATTGTTCTTTACGCTTATAAAAAATGATCAATAGTCCGCATAAAATATAAAAATCTAATATTTAAAGTTTGTTGTACAATACGCAAGTTTCTATATTTATGTCCGATCCCTTAATATCCCTAGATAAATGTTCACTATTTAAACTTTACCATTACAACGAATAGTTGTTTTACTTGAAAGAATGTCCCAAAAATTTCTGTCTATAGGGCTATGAAATGATCAAACTTAAATTTAAAATTTCTACTTCAAAGATTACATTATTTTTCCAGTCGAAGAAGCAGTACTGCATCCCACGAATTTGAAGTATATTATAATATTAGCTAGATGTAAATTTTTTAGTTAAGATATACTCTTTTCTGTTTCAACTTTTCATTTTTAATGTGTTGAAACTATAAAAAATTCTATTTGTTTCAACACGAATAAAATTTAAGAACTCTCTTTCAGATTTATAATTCATGGCTTGTGTGTAACATTATTTTGCTCTTAACGTAATTTACTTTGTGATTTGTTTTATTAGTTACTTGTGTATTTTCTGATATCATCTATTGGTAATTGTCTAATGAGGCATCAGTACTTTAAATTTTTCAATTACATTATAATTCATTTCGTTATATTTCTATTATTAATTTGGGAAAGATGTTTCTAGAAGCGAATCATCTGGACACAATTTTTTTTTCACATAACACGTTGTTTTTGCATATTTGTATGGCAGCCTAGGCGAACCGACGATTTGAGGGCGACCAGATGGTTTTAGGAAACAATTACATTTTCTAAAAGGCACTGGAGAGTTAGAGAGATGTCATTTGCGGTTGTTGGAAAAGTAAAGTTGCAGAATTAAAAGTTTCGGTTGCTGAGGCGAATTAGCAATTTATTTTCAGCTCTTACAAAGGAAGGAACGAGTACATTTTCTATTTTTTTTAGGGCAACAGGCTACATGAGGGTGATCCACATTGGGCAACTCCCCTTTAATAGCATAGGAAGGGATTTGAAAGGGGGGATGCGGAAGGATAGAGGAAGGTAGCCAAGGGTTACTAGGGCCCCGGGCTATATTTTAAGGATCTTACCCGGCATTCGCCTAAAGAAATGAAGGGAAAACCTTAGAAAAACCTGCATCGGGTAGGTCGGGCATTGGGTACTTGTCCCACGCCCTTCCGATTGCGGGAGAGGAGTTTGCTGTGGGGACACAGCATTCCCTTCTCCGTGCCTCGACCAGTTTAGGAGGCAGCTGGCCGACTATTCCAATGGGAATAGCGAACAACTCTTACCGTATGGCCAAGGTCTGTGACCCCGGAACATACACCTCTCAGAACAGGCCGAGGTGCCTCGGCTTGTGGGAACCTTAGTTCAAAAACGGAGAGGAAAAGGCATACCCAAAGGTAGCCCCTTCGTATCTCTCCTAAAAGGTTCTGCCCGCGATAGAACATCCCTCGCAGGTATTGCCTGCGAGAGAATAGCCCTCGCAGACTTTTCCCTCACATTTTCTATTTATCTCGGCGAGGCCGAAAAACGTTCCCGTTCACGCGACGACTACGAGAGATAAACCCGCAGAAACTATCGGCGAACGAATCTGTTTATCTGTATCATACTACTTGTTTTCCACCAATAACGCAACGGTCCACGAGAGAGGCCCAGCACCTGCCCAGGAACTGTGCTCCACATCGACAACCATCATATTCCTTGCCTTTACCACTACATATCTATGAATTGCGTCGTATCATTTTCGTTAGACACCCACTAATATCCTTGTAACTGTAGTTGGGGAATGTTCTTTACCATTAGCAACATGAAATAATTTTTGAATTATGAATTATGGTAAAATATTTAAATATTATCGTTATTGGTATAGTAATTAATGTTATATTACTTTATATAATTTTGAGACTTTCTTAAACTTAAATATAAATTTTTTAATAAAAGTATTGAACGTATCAGATGTGAAATTACGAAATTAATAATAAAATCTCCCCCACCCCCAGGAATTTATGTATAGTTAATATCGTAATCTTCTTTAGTTTATGGGATTTCATATTTATTCTTCGACTGAAAAGAACGTTTATTATTAATAGTTTAATAATTTAACTGTACGGGTAGATGTTTTAAATTATGTTTATTAATTTAATAGCCTCTATAGACACAGAGACGACATTAAAAATTGAGAACCGAACCCTACACGTAACTATATCATTATTATTGTAAAACGAAGGATAAGTGCAATCATCACTGAACTTGGAACAAAAAGCAGAGGATACTTTATTTATGACACATTTTTATTTAATTCGCCGAGTGTATTCTGTAACACCAAAATTCTAATACAAAAACAATCGTATTGATCGTAACTTACAATAGAGAAAAATGATTTATTATTTATAATGTTAAAAACCTAATTTAATATACGGATAAAATACTTATTAAACTATCCTGAAGACTGGGGGTAACGTTTTGTTATAGAATATAAAATTTCCATCCCTGTGATAACTATGCAACAAATTACACGTGTGTACCACTCGTGAGAGACTTTGTATAAGGCGTCCCCCCCATCCTCTCCAGTTAGTTTTCATAGGGCGAGCCCTACAGGAGAACGAATTTAATTTTGATAAGAACTATATCCCATCACGCCCTCCGGAGGATTATCTCTGTGCACATCTGCGTCAGCAAAAGGCTCCCCAAGCGTCCAACAACGGGGCACTGCAAATATTACAAATTTGTCTCACGATAAGGAAATGGCCGTTCAAATTGATTTTCTCAAACCACTTGAATTAACTGACTGCTACGTTCGATTTGTACGCCGGAAAGCAACGTAGTGGATGAAGAATGTATTTTAAAAATTCACGGTAAAATCAATTGAGCAATGCAATTTACGACAGTGTCTGCGGGTGCAGTATTTCCTTGTGTTTTAGAGATTGTACGTAAGGTCAGTGAACAGAATGAGCTCCAAGTGCGTTCATTATTTCTGTAAAATATTTTCGCGATATCATCGAGTAGTTGACGCATGCGATGTTCTCTACCTGCACACACAAATCCTTTTTGTTCCCCTATCTGACTTTATTCTAGAAGACTTTAAAAATTATTTGATAATATCCTGGGGAATTCCTTATATACTGTGGGTAGTATGCTACTTGGGCCGTAATTTTTAATTGTGCCTTATTCCAATAATTCGGAAATTTCCTTTTCCTGCATTGCGTCTATAATTAGGCTATGACTTTGGAGTTGCCTTCCTATCTATTAATGGTCGTTCACATACTTTTAGTAAATAATTCAAGTAGATCAAGATGAAATACATTTCATTTGCCTGTATTCTCTTTTAATTTAATTTTTATACCTTGATCTTCTGTTACGTTTAATGCGCACTATTGGTGCAGTTTATCACAACCGCTAATCAGCGGGTTGACGGACGTAGATCATTGAAGACATTCTTCAAAAGCCGATGTCGTTACTCTACGCAGTGAATCATTCAAGTTTAACTTCTCTTTATTAAACGAAAAAAAATTTTTGTTGCAGTACATTCGTCAATGGTTTCTCCCCGTAGACAACTCAATGTTTCCAGCGCCTCCATTATATTGCATTCAAAAATAAAAGAACGTCGATTCCCCCCCCCCCCTAACATTTGATGTGGGCAGCTGAAATAAAACGCGGTTGAACCTAAATTTTGGATCATTTCTAAGCATATTTATTCAATAAATCATTACCAATTGGAACAGTTTCCATATTATAGATAGAGATAGAAATTATAAGTCCGGATAAGTTTCGGAAATGTTATACATTAAACTTGTATTACATTCTCTTAACGTTAAACCCGAGACTGATTTGGAAACTTTATACCTGATCGTTCAGCGGTCAGGTATTCGGAAGGGGCCCAGGGGGGACTGGACGAGGGGGAGGTTGTCCGCTCGTGCCACGGTCGTTCAAAATACGTCGCCAGCAGGATACGACTCACCTTGATTAAAAGATTTTATAGGTACTAATAAATAATTAGCCTACTACTGGAATAATTTAAATTTTTATTAGATTAAAATAAAATATTTTTAATATCTTTGCTATTTTTTTAGTTAATAATTCCTGTGTTTTTTCATTTATGGGTCTTATAATTTACGTATATATTTTGTAATTAATAAATTTTATTTTTCTGTAATTAACTGTATTTTAACTTTTAATTTTTAATCGATATACGAATGATGGAAAATTATATCTTAATCTAAAAATACTACAGGAAATGTAAGTGTAATTATTATATTTAATACATTCAAACTGTCTGTGAACTTCAGTGCATTATGTCAGTAGTCTGGAAACATTAATTTCTTTAGGTACATGTAATTTAGGTACAAAAAGTTCGTTTTTTACGCGACGTTCTCGTTCGTTAGAAAATATTCGTGAATTGAGAAAATACAATCAATAAATTGTATGTAATATTAACACGAAGAGTTCGTTGCATCTATGCTTCACATGCTCAGACCAATCATTATTTTGAGTCACACAATGGAAACACGACAATTTTTCCCTCTAGTTCGTTTTCTGTTGTGACAAAGAGAGAAAGCTTCACGTCCATTAGCAATCTCGTCTTACGCGCCGGAAGCTAAGAGATACAGTTAGGTAACCAAACTCTTAGGCAGTCTTTTAATGGCGTCCGAGACTTGCTGCTTTATCTGGAACTGCCGATATTAGTACTGTTGTTTTACATCTTCCGGGATCAGACGTTGTGTTATAATTGAGGATTGATTATAGATAGATTTATTTAATAGCATTGGGAAAGCCCTGACTCAATATTAAAACAAATACATAAAACTAATTACCACTAACATAAGCATAAAATAAATATGGAAAAGAAGATGAAATGTTGTTTTAAAAATTCTTTGCACTTCTCACTTCCGTGCACTGCTTTGAATATTTAGCTAAATCCAAGAAACCATATCCTTATTAAGTATTATTTTAAATATAATTTCCATTCACGTAAATTATTTATGTAATTTTTAATTAGTCTTACATTTAACATGTATTATATGAGATTAATCTTCCCTTGAATTGGAAGAAACTCAGGATTTCAGTTAAGTTTCCATTTATAATTTCTTGAATAATGAGATATAATAAACCTGAGAAACCAACTCTGGATGTGAGTTTGAACCTTTACAAATTATTCATATAATTAAGTGTTGTCTGCAATGAAAACTCAATTTTTCAGAAAACACAGTTTTTCTCCTTTTAAACACCGGTTATCCTACATTGTCGAATGGTTGACGGTACAAAGAGAACTTTCACATTTTATATAAATTCATAAAAGTTTAATGGTAGACTGGTAACAATAAAATAAATAAATTTGTGGTTATCGACACTAAATTGACTTAGCTCTATCCTGTAACTTATCCTACACGGGAAATTAGTTTCTCTTCCTACAGTATTTCCCGGAGGCAAATTAGTCGCACTTCTGTGATTTTAAGGTCAAAGAGAGCTTTGAGCGAATCACCTGTGTTAGTTGACATGTCTGGTTGGCAGTTCGGCAGCCTCTCAGCTTCCGATACTTACATATCGCTGCATCGAATGCGGAAAAGTATCACAGGCCAATGAGCTGGAATCGGACTGTATTGGAGGTTGTTCGCGAAATTCGTTCTACGTGAAAGGACATCTCCTTACATCGAGTTAACGCTGACGTTGACATCGCACATCATACGACGCACCCCCCCCCCCCACCGCCGGTTGTGTCGCAGTAGTTTAGTATGAAATCAATTTTATTACCTGGGCAACACCGGGACCTAGGAGGGACTTTTGATGACACATTCCTAACTTGTTACTGATACTGTAGTTTGCACGGCAAATCGAAAATCTGGTTTCTCATTTGTAATACAATACGCGGTTAGTGTGAATTTATGGATTTGGGTATATCCGGGTTTGAGTATGTCTTTTATTTTGTTATTGCAACATTTAATTTCTTCCAGTGCGCCTAGGTTAAAAAAGATATGCATACCCGCACTACACCACAGTAAGCCGGCGCTAGATAATTAGTAGTCATAAACTGAAATGGACACAGTATTAAGCATACTAAAGGAAAATAATGTGGGATATATATTTAAATTATCAGTATTTTTACATTTTACGGATTCACATTTCAATTACAAATATCTTCTTAGATTGTTTATAATTTCAAATTCAGGTCCTGCATGTTTTCGTATAACTATAGACTATAAACCCAAAAAATGTTATATAACGTTATATAAGCATGTTGGAATTGACGTCCTCGAGGTGAATTATTAAAAAAGCGTAATTAGTTAAGTCTAGTACGGAATTTGATCTACCATTAATATTCATGGTACCAATATTTTTATTGGTTAAGAAACCGTAAGTGTTTCTTTCTTTGCCTTAAACCACGAAATTTGTTTTTCAACACGAATGTTTCTGTCTAATGAAACAATGTAATATGCTCTTAGGATCTGAATTTGTTTAATTCAAATCTTCTTTTACTAATGTTGAAAAGGTTATATTCTTCAATTACACCCAAGGTATAAGAAAATGATGATGATGCACACTAACACCATTAATTGTTTATATTAAAACTTTTCAACAAATTTTCGCAACCACTTGCTGCTTACCATTAACATAAGATGTCCAGTTACTGACTTAATCAGGTTAAAAAAAAACTATATTTTTTTGTTGGAGATTGAATTTTTAAAAGGTCATAACTAGAAAATGATGAACGAAAAATTATGGACAGTTTATGACCATTTTCAGAATGTACTTGCAGTTTTTCATTTTAAAAAAGGCCAGCGGTCGATAGCAGCTGCCCCTATAAACGCAAGAGCCCGGCCTCGGGGCTTGTTCGGGATCAGTACCTGCTCTTGTCACACAAATTTCATTATGCAGCTCCTAGTCCATGTAACAGATAGGAAACTATGCGCAAACAAAAACAAAAGCAACTCATCATCGCTTATCAACAAAATGTTTTTCACCACTCAGGGATAGTTTTATACAATAGTCTTCCTCCAGATGTTAACAACAATAATAACTACAAGATTTTTGGGATTCAATGTAAAAATATTCTACTGAAAGCCTGTGTTTTACTCAATACAGGAGTTTCTTGATCGTTCTCCTAATAATTAATTTTTTTTAAAAAAACTGCAAAAGTGTTCAATGTGTTGCTAATAAAACCACTTATTTTATAATTGGCTTATTCACTTTTGGTCTTTTCTGCTCTTTTGTTTGTTGCATGTTTTGCATGGAGTTTGCAGATTCCTCGTCGCTCTGATTCATGAAGTGACTTGTCCGTAGTTTGTGTTTCCTCCTAGTGTGCGCGTGTCAAGCTTTGTGTTTATTTTTGTTTGATGTGAAAATTCTATGACATAAATTTTATGATAGTTCATTCTTCAATCATCAATGATTTACTAGTAAATATTGAATATTTTTATTAGAACTCTAAATATTATATTATAACCTTAGTATAGTTAAAGAACTATTACTTTTGTTATATTCATATTATTTTACTTATGTTGAACAGGGAAATTTGTGTTTCCGAATTTTAGTTTTTTTTATGTTAACTTCTAATTATTTGCATCCATTTATTATATTTTAATTTTATGTATTGACGTGTCCTATTTCCTCTTACGAGGACTAATGAAATAAAATAAATCAAATCAAATCTAAAACTCATATCGGGGAAACCGGCTGGTCCGTGAGAACCAGAATTAAGGAGCGCGATTACGGAATTTTAATTTATTCGCGTCGTAGAACACTCCATGAACACGAATTAGTAAAATATAACTGGAAGACACAACTGTACTGTCCCGGGGGAAATTTTTCCTGGGCTCGGCCGTAGAAATACAAAAAAGGACAAATTTATCCGCGATTCCTGATACATTCTGTGACCCTTGAGGTATTCGCGGATCAGGAGCACACGGGCTAATTCCTGTGTGTTGACTATACAGTAAACCGTCCGGACTGTGGAGTGATCTTGGACGCCTAGCTGCCTATGTAAGCGAACGGGTGGAGAGGTTCCATCGGTTCTCGACCGAAACGTTGGCAAATGCGCCGATGGTGAATGCGACCCAGGAGAGCAAAAAATCAATAATTTATTGAAAAATCAAGTTGTCTTTCACAGTGCCGCGCAGTTTGCTCACATTTTCTGAGAATATTTTGGGTGTATAAATACAGCGTGTCCGAAAACATTGTAAGCCTATCCTTTTTCTTTTATTTCTTTAAAGGTGCTCAGTGTGTGGAGAGTGGTTTATGTTGCACTAGATGCTCAGTTTCTTATATTACATCAGGGGATCCAAACAAAAATGTTTTGTTTACTCAGAATAAGTATATAATACTATAATTAAATTTTAATTTTTTAATTAAAATTTTTTTTCGAACACCGTGTATATATTTTCGAGACGAATGCGAAGCTTTATACACTCCCGGTAGTTCAATATATAAATATATATATATATATATATATATATATATATATATATATTCTCGATCTCCTGACAAAACTCTTTAATAATATAAAAGGGAATATAAATTTCCGAATATCTCAACGTCGTTCTTTAAGGCAGCTCGTTAGAAAGTCTGTCATTAATGAATGTAGAAGCAGGGTGAATAGCCCCTAGAATGTGAAGCGTGCGATAACGTGCGGCTAATTCTTATGAAGTTGAGTGCGCAGCTTAATGTCGCTTTGAGTGGTCGGGAAGAAGTACGTGGAGAATAATCGCAGAAAGCCAGTGCCCTGAAAGCAACACAGGGCTGAAATACTCGTTTCTCAAAATCTGGTTTTATACACATTTATTGAAGCCGGTAAAGATATTCGACTGCTCATTAAAGTCTGTTTGATATTTGGTATTTCAATTTTTGGATTCAGTTGATAAGGCTGTATTTTATAGGAAAAATTATTTTATATCATCGACTTTCTTTGTAAAAAAAAACGGGACACATTTTCATTATAAGTTGAAACGCACTGCATGGACAAGGAATATAGGTCACTGGAATACCCCCTCCAGGTAAACCAAAACCCCTTATCCCTTCCCTTGCGTAGGCGGATGCCCATGCACTGGTCAATATTCCTGCCCTCTACAGTAATCGCATTTAATTCTGATGGATGATGGCAGGTAAGCGTCCCTTCCGCTTATAGTGATATTCAAATTTATGAATTGAAAATTAATATTTAATAAAGTGAAATAAAACCCATATATATGTTTTCAAAACTATCATTATGTTACATGAAGCCACTGGATTTTTGTTGTTGTTTTTGCATCATCTCAAATGTTTTTCATCAGTCGTCAATTTGAATAATACTCATCATTTTCATATTATTTACTTTGAAAATTAGAGGTTTCTGCAATATTTACATAATGAAAGTGAAGGTTTGTGTAATAAATTAAATGTATTGGTCGTTTTGACAATTGGAAATGTTTCGTCAAATAATTTTATATACGGGATTCCTGTTCAATATTAAAATGAGTTCTATAAAGTTATGTTTTTTTTTATTTGTACTGACTGGGTGCCCGGCGTTGCCCCAGATGTCGTTTATCCATAACCCCCGATTTGACTCCAATCTAGGTAGCTTTCGCGTTACCCTTCGTGGTTCTATCCTCGCAAGTCGATAGAGGTTGTAATTATACACAGAATATATTAAAAAATATTATTAGTGTCATTAACCCCTCTAATATTTATTTGACGCAAATATGATTGGTTAACATTTTTGAATATCTTACCCCCACCCACGTCCACCCAGCACCACCCATTCACGTCCGCCTCTACGCGTTACCCAGGTTGTCATTAATAAATACAGCGACATCCATAACCCCGATTTGTCTGGAATCTCGGTTGTTTTCGCGTTATTTTCTTGAAACTCCCCTCCACCCCTACCCGTCCTCCCCTCCCATACACAAACAAAGTTGTAGAAATACTATAAATCTAATCAATGATAAAAATAATTTGTATTATGGCAATATTGCCGTAAACTCCAATTTCCAAAATTAAATAATTTGATAATGATTAATCAGTTTTTATTATTTAAAAAATAATACAAAAACAACAAACAATCGTATAACAAATTTTTGAATTCTTGAAGCAAAGCCTCTGACCTTTTATGACAAAAGTAATTAGCGTATTATTATTTTATATTTAGTATTTTCAAGAAACATTGATTGTTATTACAGTACATACTGAATTTATTTGACCAGTATAGATGTTTCATAAACCTTCACACGTATTCCTTTTTTATACTTTCATCGAAAAATGGAGAAATCTGGGGGGGGGGGGGGGAAATAGGCAGAGAATACCTCGAAGCGTAAAAGTGGCGCCGAGGAATGTGATGGCTGACCTCTCAGTAGAAATGTTGATTTTAGTTCGGACGAGGGCCTTGTTCGGCGAAACAATAAAAGCTCTTTGCAGCCTTGAGTAAACCTCATAGTATATTCATCAGCAGTCTCAAAGTACTCTACTGTCGCAACTCCACAAAGAGTGTCACGACGCTAGGCTCACAAGGGAATTATCACATGTTCGGAATCACTTCTTAGTCACCGGCTGACGAAATTTTAATGTAACTGCACAACAAAGTTTCGGTACATATTTTGTACGTAATAAGACTTAACCAGACTGAGAAAACGTTTATAACATCAACAAATTTCTGTCAGACACGGCCTGATGAGGTTACAAATATGCACAGAAACGTTGTTGTGCTATTAGATTAAAATTTTATGATTAATAATTTCTTTTGAAATGATAAAAGCTTGATAATGTTCGTTAAATTTATATATTTTCTTTTCTTTTAACAGTCGAGTTTTTCACATTAGTTATCGTGCTTTCTGAACTAAGGACTAAATAATTTAATATATATTTCACATTTAAAACCGTTGTATATGTATATATAAATTAATATTTTCCTTTACGTATTAAGATAGTTTTAGTAAGTTAGATAGATAGATTTATTCTCCATTAGCCCTGTAATGAGGAAATAGGATTCGTCACAAATGTACAATAAATAAATTACATATAAAGTGAATTAATATTAATAATAATAATTAATAAGTGACAGAAAAAATTCATATCAATACTGCAATGTTAACATTTATCCAGTCACCACATTCATACACACTTTATTTAAGAAACCGCACACGACACTTATCACTTCCTGGTATTCGTCTCCTGTCGCTCGGTACGGAGGGATTTCGTCATGGATATTTACTAAAACAGAAAGCAGAGGCAGGAAAAGAGAACCAAAAGGGGAGAACTGGACACACTAGTTACATAGTTTTAGCATATTCGGCAATTTTGTAGACAAGGCAGTTCAGCGAATGTGAGACCGATTCAAAAATTCGTGTACGGAGTAATAACTTCCATTTAAAAGAAAAGTTTTACACTCCTTGACGAGTGAGCTGCAGTTGTCGATGTTCTTTACATGTTGAGGAAGGTTGTTAAATAGTGCGATACCGGAATAATGAACGCTAGACTCGTAGAGGCTGAGGCTGATAACTGAACGGTTCCTCCATGACTGTCACCGTTACTTACAAAAAGGTTCGTGTTGCGTTTAACAAATTTTTAGTATTTCTAATACGTAAGCGCTAGGTAGAGTCAGAATATGAAGTATTTTGAACAGAGGTCTGCAGCTTTCTCTAGCAATTGAACCTGATACCATTCTAATGGCTCGTTTTTGCGTATTGAAAACTTTCACACTACGAGAACAATTGCCTCAGTTGGCAATACCGTAACACGTACGTGAATGAAAGTAGGCAAAATAGACTAGTAGAGCAGTTTTGGCATCAACTTGTTGCATCAATAGTCTCAATGAATAACAAACAGAACTACGTTTTCGCACAAGGCGATCAACGTGCAAGTTCCATTTTAATTTACTGTCGACCTGCAAGCGGAGGAAAGTCGCAAGATCTGAGAACTTGTCAGTTACGATGTTGTTGGTTTCTGTTGTAAAACGAACTAACTTAGTTTTCTGTACATTGAGTGTTAATTTATTGGCGGCGAACCAAGTATTTAGATGCAATCTCAATCTTCGCATTGAGATTATTTAAATCAATGTCCGTAATTAACAAATTAGTGTCATCTGCGTATACGACTGATTTTATATGTCCTGAAAGATCATTAATATACAAAAGAAAAAGCAGTGTAGCTAATATTGAGCCCTGAGGCACGCCACAAGTAATGGCTGACAAGTCCGCCTCACCATCTACCGTCTGTTTTCGATTGTTGAGGTATGATTCAAAGAGTGCTAAAGCGTTGTCTCTGATCTATTATAATTTTTTGAGAAGTGTTCTGTAATCTACGAGATCAAATGCCTTCGAAAGATCAGCAGAAATTCCGGCTACATTGAATTTTTCATCAAGGGAACTTTGTGTACTTTGAATAAACTCTTACATAGCGGTGCTCGTGGATTTTTGTTTGAGGAAGCCGTGTTGAGCGTTGAAAGTAATTACTTTATACTTCGTCAAGAATTAAAGTTAATATATAGCCTGTTTGCTGGAAACCGTACGGAAGGGATATTAAAGACATTGCCAACATCCTCGTCAAGTCGGGAGCTGCTATTACTCTTATATTGTATCGTCTGTAAAGGAAACTGATTTTCTGGGGGCGAATACGTCCAGGTTTGGTCGTTAACGTATAAAGCGAAAGTAGTGACCCGTAAAAGGATCCTTGTAGACTGAAAAAGAAAGAGGACGATCTCGAGTTTCAATTACCAGTCTCAGAATATTGTTACTTGGAAAAGAACCCCCCCAAATCATGAGTCACGTAAAACGGTTTCTGTTGAACCGCCGTTGTAACAGTTGGTGGCAAACCGAGGAATGCAGAGTGGCTGCCGTTTTCACACACATGACGACGAATTCTTGGGGTCGAGTGTTAAGGACGATGAAGTGACCCAATATGGAGGGGGGGGGGGAGGACTCCTCGCAGCTGCTGGCCATTCACGAGAGAGCCGAGGATTTCTACTTGTGCCTGGCCTGGGAAGGTAATTGTGGCTGAACAGCGGGGGAGCTAATGAGTACAGCCGGCCGCACAGTGCATTTCAAAAGTCCAGCTATTCGGAACCACAGAAAATAAATTATTCCACTTGTTTACTCGTCGTCTGAATTTCGTCCGCAGAATATTAATTACCACAATTTTTTTTTGCGTTGTGTTGACTGAATGACTAATTAACAACTGTAACGTTTTATACTAAAATTTCTCCGAAACAAAATTTCAGCTTTATTTTCTACAGGTTTTTTCTACCTCCACTATGCCAGTGGTAGGCATCTCTCTACGATAATTTTTCTTCTACATATTCGATTCACCTTAATATTTGAAATACGAATAATGTCAATTTCATAGGCACGAAAACACGAAATACAATTGAGTTTACATCCTTAATTTAATACGAGCTCTAATGAGGCAGATGAGTTTTGTTGAATGGTAACTACAAATAACTATTTAAAAGTCGATTAATTTCTCTTTTAAATCGAGTTTAATGTCCCTTTCCAGCTTCATCATTTTCCGATTAGTTACGGCCACGTCTCCCTCGTGGATGGAATATTATGAACGATTTTAATACTTTCTAAGGGGCTTAAATTAATTGGAATAACAATTAACATTCATTATTCCCGTAATGTTTTGTAATTTTCTGATTATTATAAGTCTCTTGTGAATTTAGAAGTTTTAATTTCCCACAATAATCATCATAAACAATTGTCTTCCAAGAAGCAAGGAATGTAAAGAATTTTTTCCCTCCTCGATTGGTGTTAAAACCGCTTCTAATTACTTGGTAACAAATCGTAAACACATAGGTCTGCTAGGCGAAAACAGGTTAAAGGACACATGAAGAAAGTAACAAATATTATCCTGGTCAGAGATTGTCGAACGTTTATATTTTGTCATAAAAAATTGTTTTTCCGGAAGTTATATTTGTAAAGGTAGGCCTATATTTTCAATTTCATAATTTGACAAATTTTATATTGTCATATTAAAACTATTATTATTAATCATAATATAATACACAGAAGTCACTTCAGTTGTTTTACAAAAGATACAATAATAATTAAGCAATTCAACATAAAATAATATTCAGTAAGCCCTTGCTATTAAAGGTTGCCAGAAGCAAGAGAAATGGTACGATTTTCAGAGTACCCGTCGGTAAATGATTCCGAAAATACCACCTCGTAATTTTATAGCCGGTATATCGAAGGTTAAAGACCCTTGGTATATGACGATGTGGAGCGCAGGTACTGTACAGGTGTTGGCCCTCTTTCGTGGGACGGATAAAGCTATTACTGTTACTGTTGAATTTAAACTGGAACTGTCTCTAGTTTTCCTCAATTGAACCTTTTCTCTTCTGCTCCCTCCACTGTCTAATAAAACTTCCGTTCTCCATCTCAACTCTCGATGCGTCGTCTGGGGTTCAATCAGTTGTTATTTTTTAAATAACCCACGACATCTTCTGAGTTCAGGGAGCTCCACATAAAATTACGCATAGCAGCACAATTTAGCGTATCTATTTGGTTTCCTAAAGTCATAGCTTCCTCCGCATTGAGTTACAAAGGTTCACATTCATCATTGACCCTACAATATGAAGCGTTCGATTAAATATTATTTCCCTGATTCGTAAAGCTCTTACTTGCAGCAGCTTTCAAAATTAATATTCATACTTAATCTAAATAATTTAATATACAATCATTGAAATAGAATATATTTTCATGTTATGAGGGCTCGTTTACTCATCAGAAAATCAGTTTCTAAACAATGAAATTTTCTCAAAAAAATATGACTCAAATTCGTGAATATGGTAGAGTAATCGTTTTACACTTAACTTTTGGATAGTACTACCAGAGTTTATTAAGCGCCTTCAACATATATATATATATATATATATATATATATATTCACATTCATCATTGACCCTACAATATGAAGCGTTTGATTAAATATTATTTCCTTGATTCGTAAAGCTCTTACTTGCAGAAGCTTTTTCGTCGTATATATATAAAATTTCTTACGTTATGAAGAAGACTTTAGGATTATATACAATTACGTAGATCTTGCAAGTTGATACTGATCAGGAGGCAGATCGTCAATAGTCTGAAACAAACTCCAGGATAGAACTAAGAGAGTAATTCAAGGAATGACGACCATTTTAATATGTGTTAAGGATCATGAAAGACAGTATATCTCCGTATGCATTTCTAATAAATTTCAGCTCATAATGACTAGGAATTATGTACTCAATTCGTTATTAGCAATCAAAGTATTAACCATGTTTACTTAAATAATTGTAGAAAATTCTACTTTGAGAGCTAATTTTTAACACAGATCAAACTGAAAACTCATTTATTTAATTATTAATTTTTTTCTATCGTCGGAGAAGTGCCTTTTATAATTTAATTTTGTTTTAATCTGCAGTCGCGTTCCGCTCGGTCTCTCTAATAAAATATTCAATAATGTCTACCTGATAAGTGATAGAGTGAGATTCAGTTCATGAACTGAAACATTTTAAATTCAAGACGTTATGCATTCCGGTTAGTGTATACAGAATATTTATGGAGAAGAATTAAAAATCTAAGGATGAAATTCTTACGTTCGTTCTGTTAGTGGATGATTTTGGAATATGTTGGAGATCATTTGGTGAGACCGCCTGCGGCGCTGATTCGTAATTGCGAGTATTGCGTTTAAAGTCTGTGATTGTTCATCTTTGAAGGAGACTTTTCCTCAATTTCTAAGAATTGCTGCGACAATTCCTAGGATGCAGGGCAGTTTCCAAGTATGTTCCTTCCTAATCGATAAGAGGCGCTAATGGCCAATAGAAGCCAGCATGGAAACACCCACAAACACGCAAGCAATAAAATATATATACGTAACAAGATGGGTTTGAGAGTCCGTGAAGCGTGATATATCTGGGATAAAAACTGTATTATTAATCAGGCTTGTTTTATATTTATTTTAGCCATATTACTCTTGTTGCTAAAAATTTAATTTTTCTCTGAATTGAAAAATTCATTATATTTTGGTTTTGTTTTAATCTGTTAAGTGTAACTAAACCCCCCCCCCACTCAGACACAACATTAAAAATATTCATTCATTAAATTTATGTGTAAATGAAAACGTTTTATGTCAGTCAGAGTCTGTTAATCTTTACTGTGCATATGATTCGGATCACGGACTGGAAGGTTTAAAATTAAAAATGAAATATAATCTGTTTTATCAAATTCAGTAGATTTAGTGCAAAAAGTTTCCTCTAAATATACTGACGTATCAAATTTTACATATGAATTTTGTTACCAACCACTTCTACTACTTTTGAACATACAATATCTCTGAATTAATACCCAACATGACACAGGGTTATACACACAATGAGGAAGTACAACACAAAATAATTCTCAATCGTTTTCTCTATAATTTCCAAATTAATATACATCTTATACAAATTTAGGTCTACTTTAATTTTAATTTATAATTATTCTAGAATAAAACTGGAATGTGCTAGGTGAAACGTTTTTTGTTAGTTAAATCAAATAAATGTATATTAATTTGGAAATTATAGAGAAAATGATAGATAATTAATATAATATAAAATGATAGAGAATTAATATAATATAAATCTTAAAAATTAAGACGGTGAAAAAGGAATAAAATATTATTCCATGCATGTATCTTATGAAATTCACTGCAATTAATAATAATGTTTTGACGGCATCCTCCCTTTTTTTTAGGGTAACAAGCTACATGAGGGTAATCCACATGGCGGCAACTCCCCTTTAATAGCATACGAAGGGATTTGAAAGGGGGGATGCGGAAGAGTAGAGGAAGGTAGCCAAGGGTTAACTAGGGCCCCCGGGCTATAGTTAAAGGATCCTACCCGGCATTTGGCTAAAAGTAATGCAGGACAAATCCTAGAAAACCTGCATCAGGTAGGTCGAACATTGGGTACATGTCCCACGCCCTTCCGATAGTGGGAGAGGGGTTTCTTGTGGGGACGCAGCATTCCCATCTCCGTGCCTCGACCAGTTTAGGAGGCAGCTGGCCGTTTGTTCCAATGGGAACAGTAAACAACTCTTACCGTATGCTCAAGATCTGTGACCCCGGAACATACACAGGCCGAAGTGCCTCGGCTTGTGGGAACCTTAGTTCATAAACGGAGAGAACATCCCTCGCAGGTTCTGCCTGCGAGAGAATAGCTCTCACAGACAGCTTCCCGGCATCCTCTTTTTTTTTTAGGTAACTGGCTACCTTTTCATAATATACGTATACGAGTGGTAGGCCTATTAATATAAACAGTTAGTAAAATTCAAATGTGTTATGACTTTTGCAAACAACCACTCTTGACTTCAAATTTGGCAAACTATTTATTCTATGTTGTACCTTGCGAAAGTAGAAATAAAAATATTTAAATTCATTAAAGTATTTTCAGCTGTTTTCGACGTCAACCATTTCAAACGGGCTGCCTAACAGACACATTATGTGTTTAAATATAGACATATTTAATGAAATCGTCAAAACAATATTATATTTTTATGTAAAAGTGTTAAATCACATTTACGTTTCATTGTTTTGACAAGTTTGTTTACAATTGAAGATCAACCACAGAGTTATAAAGGCCTTTCATTTATGCACATTGTTATGTTTGATTGGAAACGTTTCGTTAATTAAATTGCACCATTAATTTCAAATTATTAAATCACACCGCGTTTTTCTCCAATTGAGTTGTTATATCGAATGTGTCAAATTAAAAACGGTTTCTTTTATTTTGTTTCTGTATCGCCTCTTTTAGATAATAGATTTCTTGGTTTATAAATTTTATTAGGTTAACTGCAGCCGAGAGTAATCCGCTGCTGAATATAAATATTTACTATTTTCAAAGGTATTTAACGGTACAAATAACGGAGAATTTTAAATTATTAGTATTTAGACTGTAACGTTTCACATTCGATACCAACCACTAAGTTGCTACATTTTATATGTATTTTGTTTGTGCCATAGATCTGTTGTGCAGAGTGAAGGATTATTATCTTTGTTTACCTCGTGATGAACAATCCAAGAAATTTTAATTGTTGTGGTTTTGAGAGCAACGAAAAAATAAATATATGTACGGTGCCGTATTCTGAGTGGCCGTGTCCTGAGCGGAGAACAGTCCCTTCCTCAATCCTGTCCGCTAAGCAGGTATAAAATTTTCCGAAGAGCAACTTTATCAGTCTTGGTTTTAATATTAAGTGAATTTAATAGAAGTTTAATGTATAACATTTCTGAAACCTGGATTTATAATTTCTATCTCTATCTATAACATGGAAACTGTTCCAATTGGTAGTGATTCGTTTCATAAATATGCTTAGAAATGATCAATTAAGATACAAATATTTTAACAGTCATATATATCTGACGTCCTTAAATAAATGAAAACATAACCTGTTTAGTTATAAATTTCAGGAGTTGTAAAGTCAATTAAATGATCTGATTTCAAAATCTGTGTTTGTAAAAATTCCAACAAAGCAAGATTTTATAAAATTATAATTTATAGTAATTGTTAAAGGCTGATACAGTTGCTCTTCAGAAAACTTTTTACCTGCTAGCTCAGCGGTCAGGATTGAGGCAGGGACTGTTGTCCGCTCAAGGCACGGCCGCTCAAAATACGGCGCCATATGTACTATAATGAGTTATAGTCGTTTTAGAGCAACGAAGTAACATGTATATAAACGTAGTCGTTTATATTTTTTAATGTATTGTCATTTGCATAAGCACGAAATATTGATTGGATTGACGTAGAAATAATATTTAATAACTTTTTGCTTGGGTTTTAATACTTTTGTTTTTTCAAACTCTCACATATTTCAATGGAAAAATATATTAATTTTCTTGCTTTCATCTGACAGGAATGTAGAGAATAGTGTTAATTGAAAATTCATGGCTACACACGTTTTTACCGTGAAAACAAAACGTGATACTGTTGTGGTGGAACATTTCCTTAATTTAGGTGTGACGACGTTATACAGAAAGTTTATGGTAGTTGTTTGGAACGAAGTCATTTGCAAACCGGAAATTTAATTATATCTGACTTAGAATTAAACGTTGTTGAAGTAATCCGCCGAAAGCCGTGAACCGTGAAGCTTATCCTCTTAAGGATGAAGATGAGCAGAGAAGGAGAGCTGAATTCGCTCTTAGAAATTTTTCCATGAGGATAAAATAGTTGCCTTGTATTCTAGTTTCTGTGGAAGCTGTTGGGTACAGTGGCGTGAGGTCGGTTTATGGATCAATAAATATAACGCGAGCAGACACCATTTGATCGCACTTACAGTCACAATTTTTTTTCTCAAGTCTTAATAAAATTGCAGAAATATGATTGAGTATTAACTTGCGGAAATTTTTCCTCTGACAGTTTTTAATATTTTTTTTAAAAATTATACTACCACCGGTTAAGCGTTTCTTGTTAACGCGTGAATCTCACGCATTCAAGAGGGCGAATTTTACTTGCATGTCGACCGGAATTAATTATATTACGCTGATGAAATGAAGGAAAGAATGGGAAGTTATGAGAAAACTTTAGCGAAGGCCATAACGGTTCATAACTCCGGCGCACACGGAACTTCTTTGCTTTCAGAAATATTGATTTCCATATCCATTTTCCATCCATGTCGGATTAAGTAATTGTCCGACGCTTCTTTACTTATACGTATTAACATAATTTCTCGATCGTAATTTTCACTCAAAATCTAGATCTCTTCGTAAATGGAAGAATTATTTTCAAATGTCATTGAAATTTAACACAGAAAAATAGTTCTAAAATATAACGGTGCTAATTAATTTATAAACACATAATAGTATTAAAATCATGTCATCGGTTTCCATTTATAAATCAATAAATCGTTAAGGATATCTTCATTTTGAAGAGTGGAAACTGTACACATGTCAATCAACACATTTGTACGCCACCAAAAAAAAATGGATGGAAGGGTAATTATTAATCGCAGTGAACACAATTGCTCTGTTTAAATTAGCATTTTAATTGCATATGCAATAAATTTCAGCTGTTGTAAATATTGCGTAAGGTATATTATAATTTGCGCATAATTCATTATTCATTCTACACCATGAATCCGCGATTCTCGACGGGGCCTGTGTAATGATGCCAAATACACATTAAAAGGAGAGCTTATATTCAACATCACAAAATAGTAATAAAATTTTATTAAATTAAAATTTAACAGTCACATATATTTAAAGACAATAGAATACTTGAAAAATAATTTCAATCCAGAAAAAAATCATATATAAAATTGTTCGGCAACGTTATTCCTTATTATCAAAATGACCCGTGTAATTATATAATTATAAAAACCTTTAATATGCCCAAAATATTTGTTCTATCGCAAAAATCATCAAAACATCGGTTTCCAGTAGGAAATCGTTCTAAACAATATGAAAACACGCATTAGACCCAGATGTAACTTTTTTCTCACCCGATCCTACGTCAGAGCATTGTAATTTTTTTTAAAAAAAACTATCCACTTAGGAGAATTTGAAAACTTCGCTGTCCGAAATGTGACATCTAAGTATCTTTTATCCATACAAGTACGTCAATTTACCGACTTTAAATTTCGATGTATTTCGAGATTTAAAGTGATGTCAATTTTAAAATGTTTAAGCTGCAGTAATTTCAAAATATTTTAGAATATTAAGCATTAGTTTTATTTATATTCTGTTTATGTTCTCAAGGTAGTAACGATTTAAAGCGTCTTATTTCTTGTTGCTATTGTATAATATCGACATGATGACGGTTTCTACATGTATATAATTACAAATGTCTTTTTAATCGTGAGAATTAATGTTATCATACATTTTTGTGGATTTGGAATGTGTTAAAGAATTAAACATCTTTTTCGTGCACAGGTGATTATGGTGATATTTCAGAAAGCCCCAGATTATTACAAAATTAAATATTTTAGAAAGTTATGAATTAGTTTTCTTGTTATAAATAGTAGCTGACATTGGGAATATAATACAAATAAAAATTATAATTTTTTATGTCCTGCTACATGTATAAAAAGTATGGGGTAATTCAATTAATAACTTCTCAGCTTTTTAATTTACATTACTTTTTGGGAACTATGCCCAGAACATGATAAGTGGCACCCCGATAATTTGTATTCACAACGGACTTTTGAGTCACTTATCCCCTTTTAGTGATCGTGTATAAGATTTCGCATAATCTGAATTATTGTCCACGCCATTCCAGCCTAATCGTTTGTTTAAAGGTAGTTTCAATTACCTTATTTTTCAATTCATAAAATAGTTTTCAGACATGAGAGGAAAATGTATCGTGGACCTAAGACACCTAAATTGTCGTCGAGAGTCGGGAACTCATTAATGAACTCCCCTCAGGTTCGTGGTGGTCTCTTGTCCCTCCCGGTGGTCAGTGACCTGATGTAAGGTCATGGCCACCAAGGCACGAGCTCCGTGTAATAGCAAGCTTGTTTCCTCAATTGTGACTGTTTAAATAGCCTTACTACTCTACAAGACGGCCCAGCTCTGCGGATCAATAACAACATCCATGTATATTTAGCAGCAAGCACTTACTTCAAAGATATGTTTCTGCCTGTTTGCATCCGTAATGGATTGAACTACAAGAAAAGGTATAGGAACGCAGACACAATTTCAAAAATAGTCTAGCAGGGTCACGGGAGAAAAATAAATGTCAGGAGTCAGTGATGACACAAAGGCCGTGCATATGCGTTGGTATATTTACGTATAGATATGGAGAAGTACCCTAAAGTTTACTACATGACAAGGAAGTGGAAGAAAGTCATATATTCTTACTGGATGGGGAAGCTTTTAAAGTGCGAGAACATGCCAGAAAGTCTCCTGTGTGCCCTTTATTACAATACACCCATTCTTGTCAGTATGAAAAATAACTTGTCACATATTTCGGAATGGAGCTGCAAAAATATGACCTGCTGGACTCTCCGCAGCCCATCTTAAGGAAAACGACCGCTAAATTTAGACTTAGATTTAGATTTATTATACATTCCATTAGTCCTCGATCCAGGAAATAGGATACGTCATAATATAAGATTACATGAAAGTAATAAATTATTACAATTACAGAGTTTAAAATTAAACATTGTACTTAACAAAAAAAATTATATAATTTTAAACGACGTTAAATATATCAGTATAACAGTAATAAGTAATTAATTAAATAATAAATATATTAATTAATTTTCCATTTTCAATCGAAATGAGTTTCCAGCCGAAAAACTTACATCGATTTCCGTCGAACATGAAAAAGAAAACAAGTCGGCAGTTAAATTTTAGAAGATTATTGTCGTAAAATAATAGCATAAATTGATAGAATTCCAGCAAAATATTTAATTAAAGAATATCTAATCTGCCCCTCATTTCTACGAACTCTTTCACGGACTATTTTTCTCCCGTGACCCTGCTAGACTAGAGATTTACAACTCTTTATATATAAATTTCGTATTGTTAAAGTTTTCATTTCTTCCGGAAGACTATTGAATAGATTTATCCCGGAATAACGAATGCTTGATTCAAAAAGGCTTAGGCGATGTTTTTCTATGCGGAGTTGAGAGCGATTTCTAGTGTTGTATAAATGATGTGCTCCGTTTAGGGCATATATATTGAAGTTTCTTCAGACAAACTTTAAAATTTCTAGAATATAGAATATACGTACAATGTTAAAATCCCAAGATTCAGAAACAAAGGCTTGCAAGTGTCTTTACAATCCGCACCCGATATGATTCGCACGTCCGTCTTTAGAAGTTTAAAAATTTGCAACGCGTGATGTGAACGACCCAAGTTTGCTATGCCGTAAGACATCACAGAATGGAAATGTGCATGATATACGATTTTACATGTAGATATATCACTTTCCCGAGCTAACACTCTTAATGTGAAGCAAATTTTGCTAAGTTTTCCCGAGAGTTTAATTATGTGGTGATTCCATTTCAATTTATTGTCAGTTATACTGACAAAAATAAAGTTCGTGCGTGCTCCCAAATGTTTTCCGAATTAGAAGTTAAAGTGTTTGTGTTTGAAGTGAATTTAACGATTTTAGTTTTCTCTCGACTAAGAGAAAATTTGTTTTCAGTGAACCTTAGATTGAAACGGCTCATCGCAGCCTCTATTTTCTCACGCAACATTTCCGAGTCGCTGTCCGTGATTACTAAATTTGTGTCGTCAGTGTTTCTTGTCGCTCTTTTAGATCCGTATACGGCACTAAACCTTGGTATTATATTTTTTTCAGGTCATAAGCATCAATGTACTGTATATAGGGTATCATAGGAAGAAAACGAGGCACACAAAGAATAAACTGACTATACGAATTTGCCGACTATGGAGGAATACATTTTATTGTCAGACTTTTCCTCTTAAAATTAAAATTTGATACGACGATTGAACATGTGAAAAATATTCGCATTCATAACAGTGGTCTTTCATTTTATTCGTTTTGAGGCGAATTAAATATAAAGTCAATTGAATGATCTACTTTCAAAATCTGTGTTTCTAAAACTTCCAACAAAGTTAGAAATTACAAAAATGATAATTTATAATAATTGTTAAAGGTTGATACAGTTGCTCTTCGGAAAACTTTATACCTGCTCGCTCAGCGGTCAGGATTGAGGAATGGACGATTGAGGCAGGGATTGTTGTCCGCTCACGGCACGGCCGCTCAAAATACGGCGCCATATGTACTGTAATGACTTATATTGTCGTTTTAGAGCAACAAAGAAACATGTATTTGACTGACGTAGTCGTTTATATTTTTTAACGGATTGTCACTTGCATAAGTGCGAAATATTAATTGGACTGATGTAGAAATAATATTTAATAACTTTTTGCTTAGGTTTCAATACTTTTGTGTTTTCAAAACTCTCACATATTTCAACGGAGAAATATATTATTATTCTTTCTTTCTTCTGACAGGAAAGGAATACAAAAGGCCTGGTAACAGTCTGTAGAGAATAGTGTGAAATGAAAATTCCTGGATACACACGTTTACTGTGAAAACAAAACGTGATTAATATTACAACGTGATCTATATTAAACTTTAATACGTTTATCTCATTTATGCCATTCTTAATTTTTTAATTAGTACTTCAGCTTCTCCTTCCTCTAAGTTCTTCTCTAACTGCTTTCCCACTTTCTCTACTATTCAGTCGAAAAAAAATTCATTAATCGTTCTCTACCGTTTTAAACCTCTACCAAACTCACTAGTCAAAAACTCCAGTATTCCAAAAAGTTCCTTGTAACCAGCTTACTCTCAATGCAATATATATTTAAAGCGCCTTTTGCTCATACCTAGAGTATAAAAAACTGTTATGGCCATAAAGCTCAATTCAGAAGTATTTATTTGCTATAATAAATAATTATAGGCTACTGTATAATCTCTTTAGAAATCCTGGCTCATTTCACTCCCAGATGACCCAAGTCAATGGAACATGTCATAATAATTACGGCACATTCAGTACATTCAAAAATTAATATATATAATATTCCTTATTACTATAGACAAGGTATATATCACATCGAAAATACTCATTAAGTTTTTACCACACTATATATTTAAAAACCAGGACAAAACCTTTAATGAAAGAAAATAAATAAATAGTGAATAAAATAATTTGCTTAGGCCAATTTGACAATCATCAATTTTATCTCTCTAATATTTTCACCGAAAGCTCCCTTAACTTTTAAGTCGATCGCTTTGTAATAAATGTGAAACAAAAAAATAATTAAATTGATCACTGTCAAATTGATTTCAGAAAATTAGGAAAAAAATAGATGGTATAGCAAATTTTTTTTCATAGTTTTTCATAGTTTGAAGACTTATAAATCATTAATTTACATGAATATATATTAATCATTAATCAAAAACAATTAATGGGTTTATATCCTGTTTTACTGTTTCGGATGTGATTGTAGTTATTTTAAACAGTAAGACCTGGATTCAGTCATCATGAATAAGGCATGTATTCAAATTTTCCTGAAGGGATTACTAGATGTAAGGGAAAAACGGTAAACTGAGTTTCTTGTTTACAAAATGTACTTTTCGTTTTACGTTTCTCTGCCACTTCAATCCTATAATCTGTTGAATTTAAGTATCCTTCTCAATGAATTATTTAAGGAAATCCATCTGCGCATCGGCTTAAAATAATGAAATTCTAAATCAATGATGAGATATTTGTACCGCCGGGTGTTGAAACATGATCTTTTGACGATTTTGTCTCAGTAACTAGGTTGAAACGGTGTCTGAAATGCAACAGACTTGGAAAACCAACGGACTCTCGAGTGAGAAGACAAGTGATTTACAGGTGACTTGGCAACATGGCTCAGCGAACACGTTTGAATTGTTCTCGCTCGAACGTTAATTAATGTTGATTAACTTCAACTGCATTTTGCTCCATTACGACGGATCTGCTCCTTATGAATTTACCAGTAAGTTTGGTGTAGCTATCTTTCTCATTAAATTAACAATAAAATATGTATAAACATAACTGTGTGTTTATTTAAATATGATTTTATTTTTAATTAATATATTGGTTTTTTAAGGCCAATACGTTACAATAAAATCATTTATCTATTACAAATTGTAACAAAAACAGTAGTCTCTTATATTACGAACCGGAAAAAAATATAAAAACATATCCCCTTTCCACTTTAAATCACGAATTATATATTGTTTATGCTGGCCCTATTTTGCACCATAAAACTCCGGAAGTTTCTAAATTTAACTTCCAAAATAAGTTAACATGTAACAAACCAATAACTTGCAGAGTTTCTCACTGGAAAATTTATGAAGTGCTAGCAATTTAACTGACCAAACAGCTGCCATTGTATTTGCATGGTTTAAGTCAACAGGGCGCGGATACTTTTGAGCAGAAACAATTCTGGTCCCGGAAATAAAAGAAATATATTGACATAACTTCATTGTTGTATTTTAAAGGAAAATATTTTGGATATAGTTTGTTTATGTAAAAACACCTCAAAAGGCTAAAATCAATAGAAGATATAGTATTAATCATCTTTATGAAAATAAAATAATAGATTATTTGAATTAATAAGTAAAATATTGCCAATAATTCAATATATAAATGAGTCATTGATTAAACTATTGGAAATAAATAAGTGTTCCGGTAAGAAGTGTTTGATTATGAAGCAAAACAAGATACTCTTCATATGTTGACTTTCATGTCTTTTCCTGTTTGCGAGAGTTCTGGCTGCCTTAAGACGAACAATAAATGCAGTTAGAATTCCAAAAACTAATATTTTATATTATTATAATTAGTAGGGCCACCGAAACTAAAAATTATTTTACAACGTCTTATAAAGTATAAATGTTTAGTTTATACTTCAGTAAGGAATATTGATTGTTCTTTTAATATCATGAAAGATTATTTAATAAATGCGGACTTGATTACTGGACTACTTAGTATCCTAAAGGTTACTTTCCTTGTAAACATCATTTTTAACAGATGTTATGTTTGGTTTTAACCACTAATCAAAAATTAAAGAAACATTATTATGAACTTAGAAACGCACTTTATTGGTAATTACGATTAATAGGAGAATAGAAACAAATTTCAGCTGTTGATTAGTTATGTTAAATTACGGATAATTTTTTTCATAATTAGTCCATGGTCCCGTTCTTTATCGCATCATCAATAAAATATAATAACTTCCAATTGGACAATAGTTGTTGCATAGGAATCGTGCTGCTTGTAGGCTTATTGTCGCTGTTAATAGACGTAACTGCGTGTATTGAACCTGCACAGATGCGTATAAGATGCTTCAATGCTTCCAGTCGATATTAGGAGCCACATATCGCGCTGAGAGCCGAAACGAGATCCACTTTCGACTTCAGAAAAATGTTTCCAGCTTCAATAAATGTCCAGTTTATCGTCATTTACATGTTTGATTGGTTATTTGAAAGAAAAATATTGCAAAAATTTATATTTTATGTTTTATATTAGAAAAATTCTAATAAAAAGGTGTCTAAATTAATCAGGTTATAATGAAAACTGAAAGATCAACCAATATTACCAGTATATATGAATTTATATTCAAATGTTTCCCCTTTTTGTTGACTTGATTGAGGCTGAACTATTCAAGTAGAGGGAACCATAGGCGAAATAGGAAGAAAAAGCAGATGCCTATAAATTCACATTCCTAAATAATGCGGGAGTTTTGTGGAGAGCCAATTCTTGAAAATATGTTTAATTAAAATGTGAAGCGTCGATAGCGTGTTCCCTAAAAAATCAAATTAAACTTAATATATTAAAAATCTATTTTAATAATGGAAATTATAGTGTATTCAATTACGTACAACTATTAGATTATAAATTATATCAAAATATTTTAAGCAATGATGTGACCTAAGTGTTCATTTTCTGTGAAACAGAAATTGTATTTTGAAGTAATTTGGATAATTTCTAGATAACTGAAGATGGATTTTCACTTATTTATTTATCGTAATAATTTTTTCTGATTACCCGGCGTTGCATGCTTATGTATATTTATCCCAATGTTATGTTAGACTAGAGCGTAAAATATTTCCAAACTTGTTTATAAATAATATTTTTAGGGTGAACTTAAGCGCAACAATGTATAAATTGTGGGGGGAATCCACCCTTGAGCAAACAGTTATCCATGGGAGAAACATGGCGACCTCCAATCAACTCCGAAGTTATTCAAATACATTACGTTAGATTCTGCAAGTTACAAGGAAGATGCGTGGGAATGAGTGTTATACGAGGAAAAAAACATTTCATTATTACTTTCTTGTTAAAATTGTCGATTAAATTACACATCCTTCCAGAAGGTGGAGTTTTTCGATTTAACGAAACTTGAGCTTAACTGCTCAGTGGCCGCTAAAAATACGTATTCGATACCAGTATCGCGGCCATTTGATATATTTTATTATTAAACCACTGTCGCCCTCCCCCTTCCATGACGATTGAGGTTTAATATAGACTTTAACTGCGTCGGGAACGTCATTATTAATCTATGCGATCCCGCAATATATTGATTCAACATTTATGTAGGTCGTTTTCGCATTATTTTCCCATATCATCCAATTTCACTCTATTCCCAAACGGTGGTCAGGACTATCTCAATCCGAAAGGTCTTTTTACCAGGCCGTATGTCATATGTGGACAACGTTTGGTTGAAATTACTCATTCATACACGTATATATATTGTAATAATCAAATATGAGGCTTTATTTAATTTAACGAGCCCCACGTTGAGGTAGCCATTTATGTAATAATCAAATAGTAGGTCGTTTATTAAATGAAATAACAATAAAAAATTAACAAACAAAATATTTCTATTTTATTTTGTGGCAATAAAAGATAATTACAAACACAAAATTTGAGATCTGGTTCTCTCAGGGCCTTGACTGGGTTTGATAATGAACACAACAAATTGATTTAAAATTTTATTAACTAAACAGTTTACAATTTACCTAAACAATATGTCGATAGAATGAAAGAAATTAAAACTAAATAAATTAACTCTGATTGACTACTTAAAAGAGAACGAAATCTTACTTTATCCTTTAATTAAAGTTTACAATTAATCATTAGTTTTGGTTCTGTTACTTACATACTGTCCAGCTGGTACCAGCATTCTTTTTGGTTTCGGAAGTACACTATTGCAAAATTAAACACTGATTCTAAATATCGACTCACAGATTTTACACTATTGAAGTCAAATTGACAGGCTTCCAGGAACTCGGATGATCCTCCTGAATGTCAGCTATCTGATGGCTGCTTGCCTTACAGGATTCCTATTATTCGTAGATTTATTAGTCTTTTACTGATTTTGACTTAAACTGTAACGTATCCCCTTGAAGATTTATTTTAACTGTTTATTCTTTCGGAGCGAACTAACTTTTCTTTAGCTCCTTGCTGTAGACTTAAACTGTCAACTTTACTATTCCGCTCTTTGCTGCTCACCAGAAAAACTTCATCCGTCCACAGCAATCTTTCATCACCAACTCTATCCTAGCTGGCTGTAGACGTAAAAACAAACTGACTTCCTTTCCTGACTGGCTATAGACGTAAACTGCTCGACTTTCATGCGCGCAAACGCCATTTTGACTTTTTAACAAAAGCGGTTGAACTCGCTTTTCCATTGTTGCTTTGTTAGATTAGACCGCTATAATGGATTTATCAAACAATTCAAATTTTATGTCTAAACAATTAATGGCCTAATTAATTGGCATTACAATATATAGTATCCACTTTGTTTGAAATAAAAGCAATTACATCTGCAGGAAATTATGGTGAATTATATATTACAGTTTTCACGAGTATAGTAATAGTTTTAAAATATGAACAATCGATGTTCTTTATATTTAGTTTCGGGTGATGCTACTTCTTTGAAGACGAAGAATATATCTATGTTGAACCCGATGGAGCGTAGGGCACCCCGGACTTCCTTTTCTGGCTATGGAGATTCAATTTCCCGTGTCGGCGTCTCATACTTTCGGCGAATACAATATAACAACGACCCGCTGCTCCTCAAGCCAATATTTTACATTTCAAATACAGGCCACCGACGTCACGGAGAGGGAAGTCTGCGTATATTAAGAAGTTCTCCGTTCATAAATTATACAGTTACGAAAAAAAAGGAACAGGTGTGAAAGGGAGAACTGATAGGAGTGAGAAAGTGGATAGGCATCGGACATGAGGTGAAATAATAGATTAGTAACGAAAGTAGTTGTGATATAAATGTGACAGGAATTTGTTGGTGTTTCGAAGGCTAAGATACTCTGGTCGTCCTAAGGGTAGTTAATACATCAATATAGATATTAGAATCATGTATATATGCGTACTGTGTTGGTTCTTTTACCACCCGCTTGGTTTTCTATTTTCTTGCTGTCATTACTTATTTCTATTACAACAAACGATGCCTGTGAGAGTATTCTCTCTCAGGGGAGGCCTGCGAGGGCTATTCTCTCGCAGGCAATACCTGCGAGGGATGTTCTCTCGCAGGCAGAAACTTTTAAGAGAGATTCGAAGGGGCTTCCTTTGGGTATGCCTTTTCCTCTCCGATTTTTAACTAAGGTTCCCACAAGCCGAGGCACCTCGGCCTGTTCTGAGAGGTGTATGTTCCGGGGTCACAGACCTTGGGCATACGGTAAGAGTTGTCCGCTATTCCCATTGGAATAGTCGGCCAGTTGCCTCCTAAACTGGATGAGGCACGGAGAAGAGAATGCTGCGTCCCCACAGCAAACTCCTCTCCCGCTATCGGAAAGGCGAGGGCCAAGTACCCAATGCCCGACCTACCTGATGCAGGTTTTCCTAGGGTTTTCCCTGCATTTCTTTAGGCGAATGCCAGGTAGGATCCTTAAACTATAGCCCGGGGGCCCTAGTTAACCCTTGGCTACCTTCCTCTACCCTTCCGCGTCCCCCCTTTCAAATCCCTTCCTATGATATTAAAGGGGAGTTGCCCAAAGTGGATTACCCTCATGTAGCCTGTTGCACTAAAAAAAAAAAGTATTCTCACTCAGGTGAAACTTCCCAGAGAGCTCTGGAGGAGGCTCTTTCGCGATGCCTTCTCCTCTCTCTGGTTTTTGAACTAAGATTCCCGCATTCCGAGGCACCTCGGCCTGTTGTGAGAGTTGCATGTTCCGGGGTTGCAGACCTTGGGCATACAGTAAGAGTTGCCCGCTATTCCTATTGGAATAGTCGGCCAGATGCCTCCTAAACTGGTCAAGGCACAGATAGGGAAATGCTGCGACACCACAGCACACCCCTCTCCCGCCATCGGAAGGGCGTGGGACAAGTACCTACTGCCCGACCTACATGATGCAGGTTTTTATAGGGTTTTCCCTGCATCACATTGGGGCGAATTGCCGGGTAGGGTCCTTAAAACATAGCCCGGGTGCCCTACCTTGAATCCCCCTTTCACTCCCTTTCCTATGCTATGAGAGGGAAATTGCCACTTTTGTGTGTTGCATTGTGAATCGAAATTTTAAAGACTGGTGATTTAATTTAATTCCCAGAAACTTTATGAATGAAATATGTTTTAAATGATGAGGATGGAAGTGTCTGCACCGGACCGGGAATCAAACCCGGGACCTGCCCTTGAAACGAGATGCTCTTTACCATCTGAGCTATCTCAATGGACTCTCCCGTCTGGTGCGAGCTTTCTCCATCCATTGTATGGACTTGAATTATGGGATACCTACAATTTACTGTTTTCTATTTAATACATATTGGCGCCGGGGTTGCTGTCACAAGTTTTCTTCTTAACAATTTCGTTCTTTGCATACTACACTGACAGGAAAAAGTATTTTTGTCACGCAATGACGATCACCAAGAAAATCATTAAAGGGCCGCTAGAATTGCTTATTTTAGAGCAAATGGGCGGGATAATGGACAATTTACGTTGCCTTGCTTTAAACGGATCGAGTCCTTGAGCAATAACGATTCCACTAAAACAAGACTTTCCACGTCGATTTAACTTGGATAGAAAGAGAGGGAGAGAGAGAGAGAGAGAGAGAGGTGCCGAATTTAATCAGCTAATTACAGGTCTGCACCGAGAACACGTATAGAATTAACATGGGAAGGCTAACTGATGTGGGAGAGTTCTCGTTGATAAATGGATCAATGGGTGACGGATCCAGAATGGTTCAGAGCCGGAGCAATTAACTCATACAAAGCAGCGTAATTTGTATTTATGGGGTTGAGGAGAAAGCTCTTTAGCGTTGTGTTCGGGTTCCTTCGAGCCTTTATCTGAACAATATTGAAAATATGAGGGTAACCGAAATTACTAACACTAGTGCAGATAAAATAACGCAAGAAAAGTCCATTTCTGCTGTTTAAATTTCACGAGAAACATGAGGTTAACGCGCTGACCAGTTTCCGTATTCGCCATTTTCCGACGTGGCGTAAAAACACGATTATAGTCAACCGCTTACCTACTGCCACAGAGTCAACCAAACGAGTTGTAATTTTTCACGGCGTAAGAATATAATAAAGGTCGGCACACAGTAAACACAGTAACAGATAAAATTGTTACTAACTTACAGTCTAGATAATTTTTTCCAATGAACTTTGTATTTTTGTAGTGTGGGACAGCAGTAATTTACTTTTATGGGTTATTCTTTTGCAATAAATTCACTTACATTGCATGAAAAATTGTAAATCATTTTTATACACCAGCAACGCCACTTTTCTCTATAAAATCTAACAATTCCTACACATTTAGATTTGGAGAATGATTAAGTCTAGTCTCAACTCGTACATTTTTAATTCATACTAGCTGGATGCCCGGCGTTGCCCGGGTTGTCATATATTCATTTGCGTTATTTTTATGTAACGCACCTCGAGCCCTATCCCATAATGTGCTCACCTGCCATGCCCAAAAGGGTTGAAATTATACACAAATACTATCAATCTAATTAACCCTGAAAAAATATTTATTCAAATATCGGCCGTGTTTACATGTTTCCAAATTTTCATCCCGCCCACCCCCGCCCGTGGGGGTTAAATGACAAGTTGAATGTCATAATTAAACTCAGCGACATCCATAGCCCTGGATTTGACTCCAATATTGGTTGTATTCCAGTTATTTTCTTATAACGCCAGTCCACCCCCCCCCCCGCCACCTAAGAGTGATCATTTTCTATGCTGTAAGGGGTTGAAATTATACACAGATAACATGGATAGAAACACTATCAATCTCTTTGACCCCTAAAAATATTTATCCGACTCAAATATCGGCCATTTTAGCATGTCTGAATATTTCAAACCCCGCTCCTGGGGTGCGGTAGACGTGTCTCACCCGAACAGAGTTTGTTTCCTGGTTGCAAAGAACATGTGTACGAAATTTAGTGGAATTTTCTTCACTGATGTAGATTTGTATAAGAAAAATACCTATATATTTATATATATATATATAAACGAACAAACACTCTGGTTTATTTATTATACTATCTGTGTGTCCGGCGTTGCCCGAGTATGTATTTATATAAACCCGAAAAACTGTTTAATTCTATATTAATTTTAGTCAAGAGGAGTTTTAACCTAAATTTATCTGTTCCTAGTTCCGTACATTCTTTCGACCAATCGTGCATTAATTGAACAGCTGTAAAATACATTGAATTTTATTACATCAGTCGGAACATAAATTCCTCCGAATTTCTTCTTAAATATATTACAGGATAAAATTGTCCCTCAGTCTTCAGACATTTCGAAACATTAAAGTGATGAAATTATTAGCTAGATTGACAGTGTAAACAAATAGTCGCCATATTGGAGTTACTAATATGGCACGAAAATTAACTTACATTTTCCTCAACGATCGTAAAGTATTCGTACGTTTTTTTATTATAATTCGATGGAGTATTGATGGATAAAATTTTATTTTTTATTCAATGAAAATACTTTTGCTTTATTTCAGTACGGAAAAAGGAACTATTTCCTTTGTCCGTCACGTAATAACGTCACTCGCTATCCCGTGATGTCATGGTCTCTTGGCGCGCTGTAATTTAACACAAAATTATAAAGTTTTTCAACTTTAATTCTTTTCACATTTATGGTAGGGGATTCTCACCCCCACAGTACCGTTTCTCGTGTTTTTAAGATGTATAACTAGTTTCATTGCAATCTGTCCACGCGCTAAAATTTGTATAAAGATTAACGTAAATACGTACATACATCCTTTTTTATTATACAGATTGTCTATTAAGTACTGCGCCATATTACTTAAAAATAATTTTGAAAGCTGTACGTGAATACTAGTATATTAAATTCTGACTGATAAATTACAACGTATAAGACATCGTTAAGTAGAGTGATCTCGTAAACTACGTGCACTTTACGATAAAATTAATTTTAATATTAGTTTTTTAATATACTCGTAATTTACGCTGTTGTAGTGTTATTTGTTCAGAAAAAAAATTTCCATTTGAGGTTTGTGTCCATAATAATAATAATTGCGGGTTCCACATTTACCTCATCGGTATAATTGTGTTTTTTTTTTTAAAAATGAGTCACATTTATATCGCGCAATTATATGGAAATTCTGGTGCCAATTCCTTTACTTCACAAACTCTTCTACATAAACTACATCGTTAAAACTGTATTTTGTTGTTGTGAACCAGATACAATGGATTTGAGCGTTGTACAAATTTTTATCTGTTCGTAGATACAGAGACGCGACTTCCGCTGTGACTTCAATACACCATTGTTCTCTATCTTGTTACATAGCAACACTTCAAATAACTCGTCCCGCGAGCTCAGACAGGCTTTTCTGCGGAAAACCGTCCACAAAAGTCGCTCATAACTTTTACCTAACCGAAAAAAAAATTTTTTTTTAATCAATCCATGTGATGGTTGCAAATACTCGATAGCTTTTATTAAAAACAAGTATGCATTTTGGTGAGCCGAACACAACGCCGCACCTCATTGTAAAGTTAATGTAATAAATTATGTAAATTTCTCTAGGATACGGATAATATTATTAGTAGTTTGAAAAAACTTCCACATATATATTTATGTTTAATGAATTGAACTAACCGTAGTTTCATAATAGGTTCACATTCGCATCATTTATCTGATTGGACCAATGTTACTCTAATATATCGATCCTTAATATCTAACGTGTATCAATGATTTATCGCCATCTGGTCCGCTCACATGTTTATCGAAACTATTACCGATTACTGCATAGCACATAAAGATAAGAACTAATTTTGAACAAGAGGCGATTGAGAAAGTACTTTAATATCGTACAATGTTCACGCGATAAAACAAGACAGAAAATATATGTGCGATATGAGTGAAACAAATCATACTGTACCTTTCGTTAGGCGTGGTGAGAGAAACTTTATACAGATTCAGTTTACTCGTAATCCCTGGGAACTTCTTCCAAATTTACACGTTATTCTTTATAATGTCAACTGCGAACTCGTAACAGACCGAAACTTTAGTTGAGGAGTAACTTTAAAGGAACATTATATAAAATGCTCGGTTGTTTAGTAAATTGAGAATCAATTTCTCTTAGTAAAGTTTTTCAGATAATAATTGTTTAGTCAGTATTATTAATCTATGTGCACATAGCGCTGATTTATTGTCAAATTATCAACGTAATTAAATGTATAATAGATTATTTCTCGGTTCGAACATTGGTTAAGAATTATAGTTCTGGGACGAAATATATAAAAAAAATATTTTCTAAAATAATAATGGAAGCGCAATTTCGGATTGATTTGATTTATATTATTCCATTAGTCCTCGTAAAAGGAAATACAATACGCCAATACATTTACAGTATAATAACTGGATGCTATAATTATAAATAATTAGATGTTAACATAAAAATACTGAAATTCGGGAACATAAATTTCCCTGTCCAACATAAGTAAAATATATTAATTAAAAAAAATTCCTTAACTATACTAAGGGTATAATATAATATTTACAGTTCTAATAAAAATATTCAACATGTACTAGTAAATAATTAAGGATTCGAGAATTAACTATCATAAAATATAGAATTACACATCAAACAAGAATAAACAAAAAACTTGACACGCGCACACTAGGAGGAAACACAAACGACGGACAAGTCACGTCACGAAACAGAGCGGCGAGGAATCTGCAAACTCCAGGCCCTCGTACATGCAACAAACAAACTAAATAGCAGAAAAGACCAACAGAGAATAAGCAAGTTATGAAATAAGTAGTTATTATTAGCAATACATTCAACACTTTTGCAGATTTTTTTTAAAAAAATTACTCATTAGGGGAACGATCAAGAAACTCCTGTAATGAGTAAAACACAGGCGCCTTTCAAGTAGAATATTTTTACATTGAATCCCAAAACTATTTTAATTATTATTGTTCTTAACATCTGGAGGAAGTGGTGAATACTTCTCTGGTAGAGAGCAAAGATCTTAGACCTGAGCTATTACTAGTCTCATTATCGTGAGACTCGCCATTACTTTGAAAAATAATCATTTTCCTCTTAATTAACTTGAAAATTTGGAAGACTTAATATTCGCGGACTTTTGAAAAACGGGTTACAACTGTATTTGTTATCCGTATTAGAAAGTATTCTGATGGCACGCTTTTGCAACTTGAATATTTCAATGCTTCTGGAGCCATTGCCTCAATTTACAATGCCATGACACACGAGGGAATGAAAATACGCAAAGTACATCGTTTTCGTTGAGTTTATATCAAGATGTTGCATTAAGGTTCTGAGACAATAACAACCCCAGCAAGCAGATCTATGTGGTGAGTCGAGCTTCAATTACTATCAATCTGAAGACCTCAGCCGAGAACTTCTCTGGAAGGTTGTTACCACCATCCGCTCAGAACTGGACGATCTTGGTTTTATCTACATTTAGTGATAATTTATTGACTTCAAACCACACGTTTAGTTTCCCCAGAGTGATGTCTACGTTTCTAACAAGATTATCAACATTATTATCTGCAATCACTACATTTGTATCATCCGCGTAGAGAATTGATGTAAGAGGTTGGACGAATCCTGGAAGATCATTAATATAAAGAATTAAAAGTAAAGGCCCAAGAGTCGAGCCTTGAGGAATACCGCAAGTAATTCCCAATCAGATAAATGAATATGCCCATCTTTAGTTTCGAACTCTACCATTTGTTTACGTTTTTTTCATATGATATAAGGAGAAGTAAGTTGTTTCTCCGTACGCCATATTATTCTAAATTCGTAGTAAAATTTCATGATCAACCGTGTCGAATGCCTTAGACAGATCAGCAAATATTCCAGCTACCTTCAATCCTTCCTCCAATTAATTTGGAATAAAGTCGTACATTGATTGCACTATTTGAGGATTTTCCTTTAAAGAAGCCATGCTGGGAGGAACTTAAAATATTACATTTGCTCAAGAAATTATGTAATTTAACAAGAATTATTTTTTTAAATATTTTGGAAAAAATAGGAAGCTGAGAAACGGGTCTATAACTTCAGAAAACCTTTCTTGAATAAGGGGATTATATTCGCAATTTTGAGAGCATCGGGAAATATTCCAGTCTCAATACATTTGTTAAATATGAATTTAAGTGAAAATGCGATGGCTTTGGCACACTCTTTTACTATTTTGCTTGTTATGCCATATATATCTGCTGTTTGGGAACACTTCAAGTTTCTTATCAATGAAATGATTTCATCTATACAATTAGGTTGAAAAAAAAAGGTACTATTTTTCAGAACCGGACCAGAGTTTTGCAAGAATTTGAAGAAATCCTCAGTATACGCTGAAGGTTAGCTACATTTACGAAATACGAATTGAATTTGCAAGGTTTCACTCTGGTCTATAAGTATAATTTCTTTGTGATTGCCGACACCTTTTCCCGATACATTTTTGATAACATTCGAAGTTGCTTTGATTTTATTTTCATCTGTAAGTTTGGATATAGTTAAGTAATTGAGGGGATGCGGAGTGATTCTTGAGTTTGTTCAAAAAGCAGAGTTTATCCCGCGATATTCGAATACCATTAGTAATTGTTAACGTTCTTCGTAGGTTTTAATTTAGCAGGGGCTACATAATCATCAATCGATATAAAAATTCTTAGAAACGTGTCAAAAATAGAGTTTAAATCATCTGTTTTGCAGATATTAAGAATACTTTGCCATTCAGTTGATTACAATTTCTCTGAAATAAGTTTTCTAATCCGTTTAAATCTGTCCGGATTTAACGTATGAACTAAATCTTCATAAATATACATAAATTGTGTTTTATGATCAGAAAGAGAGGTTTCAACTGCTTGAGATTTTATTGGTTGAATTGCTAGTTTTTTTTAAATTCAGAATGTATACTTCTTTAGTCTCTTGAGTAATAACTTTGGGTAATATAATGAATTGAACTTGGTTGTAGGAGGAGGACAAAAATACATATCCGGGATCAGATATGAATTGTTCTTTTAATCAACCGGAACTAAATATATACACTTAATATTTTTTTTAGAATATTGTCTTTAATAAAGGGCAGAGATTACAATGCACCTTTACGTTACATTTTTGAGAATAGTCATGAGCTGCAAACTGTCATCCACATTAAAATAATGTCTGGTATCCGTATGATTTTTATTTGCCCGAATTGTAGTATAGCAAATCTCATCAGTTAATTTTCCATTTGGTATAGTGTCTTGCTTAGATCAAAGTCTACTACTCCTGATTTCGCCTTTCAGGGCAAGAGTTTATAGTGAAAAGCGTTTTTCATATTCTGCCTTATCAGGTTCTGGATAAAATCGATAAAGGGATAGTTGCAATTGACCTACTGAACGAAATATGCGAATGTGTTGCCAAATAAGCCACGGGCAGTATTGAAGCCAATTCCCAACTCACTGGAGGTCAGTTACCCTCGCCAGCCTCAAAGCAATTTCTGGTTCCATTAAGCTGGGCACATCAGCTTCGATTTCCTTGCGATCAGTTCGCGATCGATGATGTGCACATACACACTTTGAATATATTGTCTTCGACCTTCCACTTGTGACTCAGTATTCGGAGCGACCTGTTGCTCCCTTCCGCTTCTTACCCTAATTTTCTCACATTTAGCAATTTAAGGGATGTGGAGAAAATATAGTTTCGGGCACAATTGTGTCATGCAATAATCGCGGTCCATTAGTAATCCCGTTTCGGATGGCACGGCGGGGTCTCAGGCCGTGTGACGTCTCTGGGATCTGTCGTTTGGGAAATGAAGTGTGTATCGCACTTTCCCAAAAAGTTAGAAATTAAAATTATTCTATGGAATATCAATCACCGACGTACCTTTCAAATCAGAATAATAGTATGAATTATTCACATTGGTGTAAAATACCCTCTCCGTCAATAAGATTGTGCATTTATTAATGGTTCGGAATATTTATTTCACTTTGAAATGAATTAATTCCTTTCATTACATAGTGTCCAACGAGTAATGCACTTTTACACAGTTTTCAAGTTCACTTTCCTCCCTTGTTTTTTTAAAGGTTTGCGTGGTAAATTCTCTGCTAAATTTCCATAATTATGTAGCTTATAACAAAATGCTGTTCAATTTAACCAACCTAATGTTAATGTAAGAAACAAAACTGAAATAGACAATGAAAACAGACACGATATTTGTTAATATGTAAACTTCAAAATGTTTAAAAGAAATAATAGTGTTCCGTTAAGACGTATTTGATTTACGACCCTATTCCTTTTTTATCCCTGGTTTCACACGCCCCTGGCCTTGTTTTACTTAAATAAGTCTTTTCCTTCAGTCCAACAATAAATTCAGTTCTAAATCACATTTACCCTATTGGAAAATGAGTCGGTTTAATACAAATAATATACATTTATAGTAATCTATACAAAGAGTTTACAAGAAATCGACTGATATGATTTTCAGAAATGTGTGTGGTAATTGTAGTTGCAAATATAGGAACTGAAAATTTTCTAGACGTTAATAAATTATGAGAACCGAGTTATATATTCTCAATTATAGTTACTATACGTGAGCCGAAAAAAAAATTGATCCGCTTGTACGATTTAGATAGTTCGTTTAGTTATCCACCAAATTCGTTTGATACCTATTTGGTCAGCATAGCTAGGAATTTTATTCACGATTCAAGGAATAATATGACTTCTGTATATTATAATGTTATTAATAATGCATATTCATGTTGATTTTTTTCTGGGAAGCAGTTGCAATAGTAAATGCCTACATTTTTATTGTATGATAATTTTTGTGCAACCAAGACTTAACTCAACATTACAAATTTAATACAAATATGACAGAATATAATGTGTTTGTTCCTCACAACATTTAAAACAGAAACATATTGATGTTTTACTGTTTTATAAGAAGAAAATTATTTTTATGTAAAAAATGTATAAAAAAATTCATAAAACAATTTTATATAAATTATATAAATTTGTTATATATTAAAGTGTGATTTGAAATATTATATTGTTTGCTCCTGATGCCACTTGAGAGTAGAAATACTTGTTTTTCTTTTGACATACTTTATTTTTTAAATTGATACAATATTGTATTGTTCCCTCAAGCACTTTGAATTTTAATATTAATATATATTTATTAAGCACATATCATTAAGTTTGCTGTTCTGTTACCGTAAAAACCTAACAAGGAATATTCATAGTCAGACTGAAGAAACGCTTATAACAACACAAGCCTTTCAGTCAGTCACAGTCCTAAGATGTTACAAATATGTACAGTTACGTTGTTGTGCTGTTAATTAAAAATTTAATGATGGATAATTTTTTTTATTATGAAAAATGTTAATGGTCGTTAAATATATCTGACTGTTAAAGAAGCATGAAGATAAAATATTATTTATACGAAATTATATGTATTCTGAGAAGGATCGTAAATACGATTAAGCTGCTCCAAAAGTAATTTGAAAATAGAAAAAGAAAGGGAACGTCGGCGATTAAAAATTATATTTCTTAAGCTCATTGATATTTAATATGATTTATGTATGTTAATTTCATTTCCATAATATTTATCATATTTATTGGTTTAAGTGTAACATATATCTTGATTTTGGAAGCACACATTAAATTTAACCAGCTTCAAAGGAAAGTTCTGGTGTCGTTCTTCTGTAAAGCATAATATTGTGAACAGGGCCATGTAAGTTGCTCGCTCAATATTGTTTCAAATTACGTAACCAGTTTCGGATTACGTGTTCTCGAGAAGTGCGCTACCGCAACGAGGGGATGGAAATGCAGCTATCCTCAATCAAATTAAAACCAAAAAATTGGTCCCATGTTGCCGTGTTACATTCGCTACGGTGTAGTCGTAAGGGAACGAATACCCAAGAGAAATTTAGTTGAGTATTATGAATTTAGAACGCATTTACATAAACAACCAGACTCACCACGATGCAAATACAGCGTAGTGTTCATCGTTAACATTATAATCGAATGGATGTATCATTCTTTTTAGATGTGTTCATAACTTCAACTCTCTCAAATTGTAAACATTACAAAAATTACAGAAGTATGGTCCACTACAACGGTTTATATCGATATTAAGGTGAACGTAAATCTGAGTAACGCAGATTGTGTTGATTAGACATTATGATGGCGGAATAATTGGTTTGTTTTTGAGACGAATCTGTTGCTGGAACTTAATCCATTATCCTAACATTTCTCCCTGTTTTTATCGCTTTTGTAGCTATTTCAACGGACGTAACTATAGAATGTATGCTTAATTTGAGACTGGAAACTAAATTTGTCTGTGACCTATAATTGTTTTGGTATTCAGAAATTATCGTAAACTTTAATTTAAAAATGTTGACCACAAAGGTTACACGGGTCGAGTGAATTTGTGCATTCGGGTTAGCGGTCGGGTAAACTCGGGCTAGTTCAGAAGCCTACATCAGTCTTGAACGTGTGTTGTTTCTCCCACTCAAATAGGTCTATGCAATGGATCCAGGTAAATAGTTACAGAATGGGTATATATTATGTTTTATTTCATAATTATAAATGAATTATTTCAGGCGTACCGAACGGTGGCGTCTGTAAATGTACAATGCATTTTACGGTAATTTGTATGAAGATAAGAATACTTAATATATTACTGTTCAGGGACCGGAGATCCTATATTTTGTGCATATTTATATTTTAGCACTAGCTGAGTGCCTGGATTTGCCCGGGTTATCGTAATTAAACTCAGCGTTATCCATAACCCCGGATTTGACCCCCATCTCGGTTATGTTTGCGTTATTTTTATGTAACGCTCCTCCACCCCCCTCCATGAAGCTGCTCCCCTCCCATGTGTAAATGGGTTGAAATTAAACACAAAAAATATCTGGAGAAACGCCATCAATCTCATTGACCCCGAAAAAGTTTCTTTCGGCGAATATATCGGCCGTTTTAACATGTTTGAAAATTTTTTATCCCCGCCTCTGGGGGGGGGGGGGGGTGGTAGTCGTGTCATACCCCCCAAAGTGTTTGTTTCCGATTTTCAAGGAACACATTTGGAGAAATTTTCTCAATGTTGCAGATTTTATGCGGAACATACATACACACAAACGTACAGTATATTTTATTGATAAGATAGATTTTATAAATAATCAATCCCATTTTAAAGAAAAAATGAAGGCTAAGGTATCATCAGATTGGATTACTATTTAAATTAAATTTTTACATTAAATTGTAATATATGACTGTAATCACATAATATACAATGACCTATTGCGCAATGAAAATTGTCATTACAATTAACGCAGCATAATTTTGGAACACCAGGGAAGTTCCGAATTCGTATGGATTGACGGAGTTATTCAAATAGTAAAAATTAAATTTCTTTTTGAAAAAAGGTTATGCAATATACTATAATAATTTCTCAACCATGCCGTTACATGTACGTGACATAATAACTGAATAAATAATGCCTGAAATTGAAACAGATATCGATCCTCACATAAAATATTACAATGGCTGAAAATAGCGACTGTTTTGTTAATAATGTCTAGTGTTGCAATATTGCAAAATAATTTGTGTTTCTATTGAAATTGTATAAAATTATTTTCATGGTAAAAATGGTCTTTTAATCGTATACTAAATTTAAATAAATAATAATTGTAATAAAACTTACAATAACAATAATTTATAAATTGATTGTAGAAAAATATTCGAATATGTATTAGAGATAAAGACTTCTATTCCCGTTTCGTCTGTGATCTTTGACTCATCGGAATCATGTTACATATCCAGCCATTGTTTTCGTGTTACAAATTTGAACGCATCGACAACGGACCCCTACGTAAAAAAATACACCTCTGGTGAACCCAATTAGCCCGAGTTAATTTCATGCGTCAGTAAATCCCAGGACCAATTTTATAACAAAGAAAAAAAAAATCCCCAGGGCATCGAATGCCCTAGTGGGTACCAAAATATCCAAGACTGGCTAGGTGCCCAAAATATTTACAATCAAACCTCCTTAATATCTCATACTGAGCGTAACTGGAATAAAATTCCAACATTTTAATAATTAATTTTTAACTTCTCAAATGATACGACAGTTATAAATTATTTAAGTATCAATCGTGATATTATGATCGTTTTTATCCAATTCTTCGCCTTTTACCTGGTCATCCTTAACATGCTAATCTTTTCTTACAATCAAGATAATTCTGTATACACTCGACGGTTTCATGGGCTTATATCAACTATGCTAAGCCCATTTTCCTCCATTTCAGGATTAATTAATTTGCAAAACAATTAGATTTATTTAATGTTTATTTTAAATTAGTGTCACAATTACAATGATAATTCAAATTGCTGGGTTCAGTGCCTGAGATTTTCTAAACACAAGTGAGGTGAGCCATTAAATGAATGTATTAAGTCCCAGATTTGTCGCAGGATACACTATTTATGATATTGTTGGGCCGTCTGCTAGTTTGGCTGCTGGGATCAGACCAGTGGCGTGGTGGCTGATAGTCGTAGGCTGCACCAGACTCAAAAGTCCGACTCTAATCTTTATCTATTTCTATTATTTGTCTTGACTGACCTTTCAGACTAAATTAGTCAGAATAAACTTTTACAGAACCATTCGTCAAACTCAGCTCAGACTGACTTCTCAAACGATATATTCCTCACTCATTTGCGTGGATATCCTCACTCGCTTTTAAAAAGGCAAAGTCATTCTATAATTAGTGATTTTCAATCGAGTTGGATCCCAGAAACTTGTTGACCGCCACCGTCTGGTCACTGATGACTGATGACGCGTGTGCAAGCAGAAGACCCACAGGCTCCTCTTCGCTCACGACTTAGCCAAATCAGGGTTCTTGATTCCGTGAATTAATTTGTGTCGCTTCGTCGAAGAGGCGTTCCCAGGCAAATACGAAAACTAGCCTACCAATTTATTTACGAGTTTTTATGTTCTAAAATATCCCCAGAATGACCATATGGATTGCCTGATGGTGACTCTCGCAAACAACCACATCTGTTTGCTGACGCAAAACTGCATGAACCATCCCTAATGCGTTGCCATTGTGTGGCCTCCTTCAGAGGTTATGACAAATAATTTTGCCATTAACAGAGTCCATAATTGACCAATTTAATTGTCTGCATCAATCACCGATTGCGGGTTTAGTAGTAAAATTACTTGACTTCAATTACGATTTTTTTACGATCACGTATTTGGTTTCCCTCAAATGACTGCTACACTAAAATTTTCCACTTATACCAGTGTTTCAATATTCTCGCCTCTTTACACTTCCGGATCATGTACTGAGATAAACATGAGAAAGTCTAAAATTTGTGACCAGAAAATTTTGCGGTTGTGTACCATAAAAAACACGTAAGAAACACATATACAAATCACAATCTCCTTTTAATAAAATCTCCTATGTACAGTGTACGTACCAAAGGACTGTAAATCTCAGGATCCTCCGCCATCAGCGTCAGTTTCCTTACTCGTATAGTGGTTGGACACACAACACTAAACGACCCACGCTTCAGAAAGCTCCGGAAATTCATAAGTCTTTGGTCTCGTGTGGGCTATATCTCTTCGCTTTAACTTATACCGTAACAGTCTGAGACCATGTGCGGCCTCTCAAGGTTTACGATAATAAATGTTCTTTACGTCAGTCGGTAGAGAGAACGTGAAATATTTGTTAACAGTGTGAATTTACTTCAGCTATTTATTTGCGTCTTGTTAAAGCTGAAACGTCACATTTTCAGGTAGTAGCTTATTTTTACAAATAAATGTCTGGTATGCTAATATACGAATGCAATTAGTCGGCATATGTATGTTGTAATTCTTCTTGCACGTTTAACATTACCCGAGATTATTTAAGTACTTATATTTTTTGTAACCATTGCAAGTTCAACTCTTCTGATAGTGTGTTACAACGTTTCTAATTTTACGCTTACCTTATTTCGGAATCTGAGCATACAGCACAAACAATGCTAATTGTAACAAATATAGGCCAGTAAAAACTACGAAAACGATTTAAAAAAATTACATAAATATACAATATATGTTATAATCAAAGGTATATACAGACAAAGCTTATATAAGCCTCAAGCCATGGTTAATATCTTCATAAATATATTTGCAAATAGATATTTACCAATAGACGATGATGACTTGTTTAATTAATTTTATTCTTAGAAAACAACTATTGAAATTACTAATTTAAGGGATGCTGCCTTTTAAATTTCATTGTTGCGAATAAAGATTCTGAAAATTTCATTCCATACACCAATTTACTCGGAAATTTTAAATCTTTCCAGTTATTATATACTTTCTAATCAAGACTGATTTGATTATTAGTCCTTGTTGTTGCCAATTCAGTGGTTCTCTTAAGATGTTATGTGTGTAAGAATACGCGTATGAATTTTATGAGTTCAAGTCACTCGTATACGAATCTGAAAAATATAAGATGTACACGAAAACATATATATATATATATATATATATATATTAAGGTAATTAAGAGGAAATAATTAATTATTAAACAAAAATTTGGACTTGCATTGTTAGCGACATAAAACACACAAGTCTTACCCAAGAATGCAATGTTTGTGGGTATTGTAGAGGCTAAACACGCAGAGCAGAATCTGTGGGGAGGCGAGCTCCAGTAAAGTCGTCTTGGAAATATATCAGTGGACAGACGAAAACTATAAAATCCAGAAAGTTCCCGGATACATGTAACAACAGTTAAAACAGTTAGAACATTTTTACAAGTTGCAGTCCGTGGGATAACTACGTAACATTCAACGCTAAATATTTAGAGGGCTTAGTCTAAATTATTGTATTCTCGATTCAGACCACGTTCGTCAATTTTGGGAGCCCAGGTAACTGCATCCAGCAGTTGACAAACATTTCTTAAACGAACAGTGAACCAACTTTTCAAATTTAAAAATGTTGATTAGAGTCAGTGGATAAAAATGGCCTGTCTATAATGTGCAATACGTGTGTGTGTACGAACGAGACAATTTCCTTGAGTACCAGAGACAGTAAGGTAAATTTCAACAGAATTAATATCTGTAAACTGTAAAGATATTGTCGTCAGATTTCGAATTTCGTTCAGAATTTAAAGTTAATATTTTATGTTTCTGCATTGTAATAAATATACTGATGAATAAGTCCATGATAGCTTCATAAAATTTCATTGTTAACAAGTATTTTCTTTATTAAAGGCCCAGTAAACAACCCTGAGATATAGTCATTTTATTGTAAAAGATTAATTGATAATGCAAATTGTAATTTATTTGCTTAAATAACGTTTATAAAATTCTAATTGTTTAATTGTCATGTTGCATTTTAATCGACGCTCAATTACCACAATATATAGATATATATTATACATATTAATTTCTATTTTCTAATTTATCTACTATATTTAAAGTTATTCGTAGATATTTTAAATTTTGTTTTTTAATGTATTTATTTATTTTTTATAATTTCATTTTCTCCAATTTATTATTTATTTGCCTATTTAATTATGGTGTATATGACATGTCCTATATCGTCAAAAGAGTAACGAAACAATAAATAAAATATCTGTAATCCGTCCACTTAAAGCAGACTCCTTCCCCGATTTCAGAAAAATTCAGTAATTATATGACTTTCTATACATTAGCTTTCAGTTATATAAATTTGACGGAACATGGTGACTGTCTGGCACTGATTTATATCTGAAACCATTTCGTTTAGTATTATATTATTTATATATATATGTATATATATATATATATATATATATTATATTATTTAGTATTATATTAGGAGGCGGTACTTAATTAATTTTATATAACCTAATTTCTAACGTCTCAGTTAGAATTATGTAATTGAATCTAGATTTAAAAACTTTTAACCGCCATTATAAACAGTGTATAAATTATCTTTTTCGAGCACATAAACATTTGGAGTAATTAAAGAAAAGTACGTCGTAGCAAAGAAAACGTTATTATTAATGCTGTAAATATTAATTGGTTTCCTCCAACTAGCGGAAGCAACGATGTGCAATATGCAGTTACTCATTTGATGTCATAAAATTTCGTAAAATATAATTTTATCGCCGTAGCTATAATCATTAAAAATAAGGCTTAATCGACCAGTAAATTAGCATGACGATATCTCAATACTAACCTAAATGCATGCTGACACAAAGATAATACGCATTAATAGTTGCCGCGTTAATTATGTATATGATGATGAAAATTGCCGTGTTTCTGCTCTCTGAGATTACCGTAAAACTTGAAACATGTGTGTATGTATTTTGAGTCTCGTGATGTTTATTATTCATATACATTTATGGGTCCCCCAAAACATATAACGCCTGATTCATTAATGAATGTTATCAGAAATAATCAAGTCGCCTCGTAACTTTATGCCCACTACAAAACGCAAAAATAAAATCATGTAGAACGCACTTAACCATTCAAATTTTTAGATTAATTTCCGTTTGTTGTATAATGACAGGCCGATATTAAATACATCTACACTAAATCCAATTCTTTGCGACTAATTACTTTATGAATTATTCAACTTAAATTTCAGCAGTTGCCGTCAATCCATTTAACGATACAAGAGCTACAATCCAATCCAATGAATATGATAATTGACGAGATAAAAGATATTTACGCAACTTTGTCAACCCTAAATCCTGGAATACAAAGCCCTCAAGAAACCACTGGGAAAAAATAGACCTTTTCAATTTGTGGTTAATTAACGTTGTTATTTTATTTATATTCGCTGCCAAAAACGTGAATAAGACATAAAATAATATGAAAACATATATTTGTTTGTAAAAACAATAAATATCTCAGAGTTACAGAAGTCAAAATTTAAATAAAAACTAGTCGGCGTTGCCTGGGTATTTATTTATCTATGTCCGCAAAAGAAATAAATTCGACAGTAATCTGTTGGTCAGCTGACATAGAGACCGTCACTTTTCTGCCATTAACCCTTGACCTATGCCGTTAGCTTCAAATTGACCGGAACGATGAATGACGGTAACTTCTCCGAGTCAAAAATTCTCCTGGTACAATAAATGAGGCACGGTATCGAAGGAAAAATATCTCCGTTACGTAATGGAGTTGAAAATCCTCCCGATTCTCAGATGAAGTCAAGAATATAGGCGGTAACATAAAGAAGTGGAAATAGACCATGTACGTTATGGAGATAAAAATACACCCGGTACCTTACTCCAGTTATATTAAAGAGGCCATGAATAGTCCCGGAACAATAAGAAAGTCATGAATATTCTCAATCCATTGTGTCAAGAATAGACCCGGTATATTGTGGAAATAAAAAATAATCCCCGTACCTTAAGGAATTATCGAATTGGAATCAACATACTATAATAGGAGAGTTGAATATATTTGCCTGGTATTTTTTTCCGCCTTCATAGAAAAATGAATAATTATAATAAACTTCAGCGGAATAAATCTACCGATTAAAAAATTCAATATATACATATAAAAATTTATGGGTTAATATTTTAACAGCTTTATTAATTAATTATAAAATTTGACTTAATATTTTTTTTTGTAACTGTGACAAACGACTCTATTCTTTGAAGTTCGAATTCATTAGTTTTCTTCTTCTTAGTATTTTTATATTCATGCTCATTAATTCTTTTTGATATATGTTTATTTAACAAGTTTCATGAGTAACTATTATTAATTAAAATATTTTTTTAACATTTTTAATCTTTTCATTGTGGTGCTTGAAATTTGATAGTAATAATAATAATGGTTTTTCAAACCAATTAAATATCATACGTTTTTTTCTGTTATATTGGATGATTTTATAAAAATTGCAATAACTTTATAATGGTCGTAAATTTACTTTATTTCATTTAGATTCATAATTATTTGTGCAAAGAAGTGTAATAGTTAAATTTAGGATCGCTGGACCCAGCACGATTAACCACGTCACGTTACAAAATGGAGGAATAACTTCCCTTAATTTAACAGAAAATTTCAATGAAAGTGATGGTTGTTTTCTGAGAATTAAATTAATTAAAAGAGTTATATATCGGTATTTGTAAAATGTACCTTTAATTGTGTTGTAGGTTGTTAAAAATTGTTATTTTTACTATATAAGCGTAGTTGGTTTTGTATGTTCCGAGTAAAGTGAATAACTTAAGCGTAAAATTAAAAACGTGGCAACTGTATCTGAACAGTATCACTGAATTATTAAAGTGGAAATTCGTCTATATATACTGAAATATGAAACCGTTTTGCTCTGTCGAGGCATATAATGGAACCGAATACATAGGAATAAAATTTCGGTTGAGGATGTCATAGAGTTTGTTTCGTTCGAATTCTCGGTTATGTTCTTGTTAAATTCTAAACAATTACGGTGATAATATTTAATTTATCAACGCTTTATTGATGAAGCACTACATCTCACAGATTCTCCTTTATTATGGGTTATGATACGGCTTCATTTCCATAAAATTTCAAATCCACATTAAAGACGCTAATGGGTTTGGATGCCGTAACCATGGTCATAGGCATTGATAAGGGAATACATGGCGTTCCATTAGGCCCATATGTCAAGCAGTTAATAACGACAAGACAATAAAGGACACAATGGGCCATGTGCTGCCATTGAGTCATCTTTCCTTCCTCTCGCCTGCATTGCTTCAATATTCCTTGAGATGACTTCGTGTTTATGACTGGATCGAAGGGCCTGTTTTACGCACTCAGGCCGCTCCCCCTTTAATAATTAAATGGAAGCTCAGCTAACATACCTTTTTGCTTAATAAACTGCAACACACTTTAGACAGCTCGTAAGGACTATGCTTTGTTGAAAAGGTGACGCACGAATCTAATTTGATTACTACACCTATTCGAAATTCAAATTAATTTTTAATATTTTCATCTAATTGTTAATATGACATTTCAAATATTTCTATTTGCGTATGACGTTTGTAAGTATACTTACTTATTTTGTTTATCCCATTTTCTTGGTAATTTTTGGCTTACCATGCCAATGTTATCATTCAACTAATAAAAAGAGTTTTAGATGCTACTGGTAAGGCATATATTCTACACCTGCATCCGTAATCGAAATAATTCTGTTTCGCAAAGCTCTGGTGAATCCCATATCTTAAATGAAATCAGTCTTAAATACAACAGACCGAAACTGCATTTAATTATTTAAACTTACCGTACCAGTTTTAATAGAGCAATTATACCTCTTTAAATACGTTAACGAATTTTATTACCGTAATTCCTTTCCATTGCCTTTTCAACCAATATTATCGATTACTTTATAATACGTCAGTTTGGTGATGAATATTCCATGTTCCCATCGTATATTCCAGCAATGTCTCTCACCGACCGGTATTTGAGCGACTTTATGCGTTTACAAAATGATCAAAATAGTCATAATTATTCTATTTATATTTGTAGTGATCACTTTTTGTCGTTAAATACGTAATATTTTCTTATAAATATCTGGTTCTCAAAAACGCAATTTTTATATTTAGTAGATACAGCTTAGTGAGTAAATCAGGTTGAACTTCTAGTGTTTAACGCTCATAACTGAATTCAGAGGACCCGTTACAATATATATATATATATATATATATATATATATATATATATATATTGTAATGCCAATTAAACAGTCCATTAATTGTTTTAATATAATTAAATTCTTAGCGGTACGAATGCGTAAAGGCGACAATGAAGGCGGGTTTTTCCTTTGTTCGACAATGGAGACCGCTCACGCTTAAACTCTGTATGCCCTGGGTGAACGCCAGTCTGGAATCGGCTATGAATGATGGCGTATGAGAGATGAAATAGTTAAAAGTCGACGGGGAGATATAATACATTTGATTTCACCTAGAGCAACGAACAGTCAAGTTTGCAGTTATAAAAGTACGAAAGGCAAATGGTTGCTTCACGCTGATTGAACAATTTTCGCATTGAGGAATCCGGCATCCGCTAGCTGACCAGAAAGGGGAGGCTCATCCGAGGTTCCAGATAGCTGAGGACGAGAAATTCAAGCGTGTGTATTAAAATTGCAATGAAGTAGAGTCAGTGTAAAAAAATGGCTTTTTAGTGTGGTAGTGTTCAAGATAAAAGAGAGAGATCTGGTACCAGACAGATATTCCGTGAGTAACCAAAACTTTGATATAAATTTGTAAACGATAATTAAAAGGGTAGAGTCAGATTTCGTTCAGTTTTCATTTCGTTCAGTTTTCTTTTCACTTCTTTTCATATTGTTTCAGGTTAACTTTTATATTTGAATTGTTAATTGTCAGTTTATACATTGATTTTGTTCTAATTATCAAACCAAGTAGTGACCCTGAGATATAGAGATTCGACAAATTTGATTGTAATCATATAAGAACTGTATGTTCATAAATGCCACGACTGTGTACATGAAAATTAAAGTATTTGTTTAAATGGATGAAATTCGGCATGAAAATAGGTTTTGTAAATTGTAAAATTTATCAACAATAATAAATTTCTTTTAAAGCTTAGTAAATGTTGTTAATTGATTCATTTAATTAAAACTGTCCAGTTGCTCATTACAATATATATATATATATATATATATATGTTAAACACTTGATTGAGTTGCGGTTACAATTTAGTAAATCTGTAATCACTACCTGGACTTAACGGCTTAATATCGTACTTGTAGAGTATATGAAATGAGTGAAGCAGTGTTTATCGTCAATATTACAAAAATACTCAAAAGAATTGTTTGCTATAAACTTTATTTTCAGCTAATCAACGTGTTTCGTCGTCTTTTACCAAAATGCACATTTAATAATAAACAGATAACGTATTATTTTTTCGGTACAATTACTATTTTTTTGGAATCATATTGAAAATATAATAATATTATATGAATGAAAAAATTACAAAATAATCGAGGAAGGTTTCACAGAGCTGAAATAGTGTGGGAAGACAATGTGAAAGCGTAGCTTTAACCATATCTGTCCACAAGGTCGCAAAACCACCTGTGCACCTGACCGGCTCCAATGGCGTCCAATTGCTACATGCGATTCGCTCGTTAGAACTCCTGTCATTTGCAGACCACTGGGGAATAATGGATTCCTTCATTATTTTAACTTCACCAGAATTATTTCATGCGTGAGCACAGATGGCTTTGCCTTTGCTATTCAAAAAAAGGGAAATCCTCTTTTTAATCGTAATTAGAGGTTGTCAAATTGTTTCCAAAATTAGCTATTGTAAATAATAAATTCCTAAGAACTGAAATTGATTAAAAACATTATTATTTTTTCTTGTATATTACGGACGTAGTTTGAAAGTCTAACGAATCATCTAATTGAAAAATTAAATTAGTCCTCATTTAAAAATTAAATTATTTATAAATATACATTTAAAGAAATTAAATATTACTGTTAGATATGTTTAAAACTGTTTAAAACGACACCATTATTATTTTTAAAAGCATATAGTTCTGAAGCTACGTGGTGCGAAGCGTTTTGCGGCTATTTTTTTTATATGGTGTTCGAGAGAAGTAGCTTAGCTCTATTAAAGGGATGACTATTTGTTAAAAGCAAGTCGGATGTAAGGAACGTAGGTTTTCTCGGTGTAACTTCTGGATAAAATTTCCACAACGTTTCGATGGCTTGCACCGCCATCTTCTTCAGGTGAAGGTGGAAATTAAACGACGCTACCCGGTTGGAATCCCGAGAAAACTTTACCCAGTCGGATGTCGCTCGAAAACTACTTCCGGTGTTTTTTAATTCATCACATTCGAATTTATCAAATGAAATAGAACAATAAGCGTCATAAAGAATACAATTACGTAGACGTATTCATCATTTGCAGTTAATTAACAAAACACTGCTGCAGGCTTAATACGAACGGCGCCCTTGAAGCTGGTCGCCATTGTATTTTTGAAACACGTGTAACCCCTTTCTAGCCAATTACAGCTCCGTATGAATTTTCCAATTGATGGTATTTGGACAACCTCCCAGTTTGGCGGAGATATTAATTTACGAAATCTATAGTTCAATTAAAATTCCCATTTTCCAGTCTCATGACAAATTGCTCAGCATAAATTGTTCGTGTCTAAATTTGACGCTGATTTTAAGTTAATAGCGCTCTTTATGGCAGCTGTGATTATCGCTCCAATGTACTTTCAAACAATCACTCGTTGCAAAACGAAAATAAAAAAATGACAATAGACTGATTGCAGCGTATGAAGTGTGTCTAATGTTACGTGAATCGCATCCGATTGCGTCCAGAATGGGGTTAGAGCAGATGAAATCTAATTAATCCCTACTGAAAAGGCAAATGACCTCATACTGCGATCCACGTGCATTTCGGCTCGTGTGGGTATTTTGCTAGGTTTGAAATTCTTTAAGCAATTGTCTAATTGTAACAATCTACGAATTTTCATGTTTATTAATAATGGCCAATGAATCGTCTACTTTGTCTTTTTCTTTGCGTCACAAGATTAATTTTTTTTCAATAAATTGAGGCTTTCGCATTTGTTTCTTATCCGAGATGAAAAAATCTTCACATTTTCCTGATTTATATAAGAAATTAGTATCGAAGTCGCACCGTAATAATTTTCTTAAAAATATTGTGTATTTTCCATTATATTTACTGCTGAAATTATAAACTGAATTATTAGCAACTGTATTCGCGGTATAACTAGTTTACCATTTGAAACTCGCATTTGGTTGGCAACCAAGTCCAGTTGGACGCAAATAGTTTATCAAAGATAAAATAAGAATGAAGACATTCGGAAGAGTATTTTTATTTTATGTAGCCTAGACAAGTACAGTACACAATTTTGTTTTAATATTTCCCTTCACTTGTGGCGTTAAAATATTTTCCAGACCGATAATTTAAAATTGTTGTTATTAACATTTTCCTTGTTCTACTTCATTTAGAGTGTCCAGAGATTGTTCGGACCAAAAATTCGGCATTCTATAAGCTTAAAAGCAAAATTATTAGTATTATTTTTTATTAAAAGTTTATAATGGTCGCGTTAACAACTTGGTCATTGGCGACCCATAAATAAGTTACATATATTGCTTGTCTATGGAAGTATGCTGCGATTCACATTGATTCCAATACTATACATACAATTGAAGAGTTTGAAAAATTAATTATACATTTCAAATGTGGGTTTCTTACATTTACAATTCGGATGTGTTAATTATTTATTATAATTATATTAACTTATTTGAAGCTGCGACTGTTGCAGATTCCACTGTACTTTAGTTATAGTTTGTTTTTATTAGGAGGAGGCGTCTGCTTCTGAATATGAATCACTCTCTTGTTTCTTGATTAAATTTATGAGCCTTTTTATTCTACTTTTTGCCGTTTTATCATTTAAGTGTGGGTAAAAAGAGTTCAATACATTTATGAATGATGTAGAGGATATGTGGTAATCTCTAATAATGGTTCTTGGGTTCTTTGAGTCCGTAGCATTTCGTATAAGAGTCTTTAACTGTTCCAAAGAGATAGCTGGAGCACTGTTTTCTTCTTCATATAATATTTTTAGTGGACCTAATTATTGACTAAGCGCCTTATATTTATGATCCTGATTGTTTTGTTTTGTTTTCTTGGGTGGATTAGTGCTCGTCTTATGTTCAGTATTACTGTCGTCTTTCTTATCAGCTTGACTCGTCGAGCTCGTAGATGCAGTTCTTTTTTTGTTTGTTAGTTGGGAATTATCCATGTCCGTTGCAAAAATTATTGGCCGAAAGTAAAATTAAATTTTTGATGGCCAAAATTTTCCAAGTCATATTGCAGACCAACTCATGAAATAGATTTACGGAAACTCATTTAGATATGATTGTGGTGAGCTTAAGGTCAAATTAACTATTGATATGCGGTTTGTTGGGCGCCACCTGCAAGAAATTATTCACCCGCAGGAAAGGGAAATACAATTTTTAGTTAATAAAAAAACAAGAATTCATTTTATCAGAATTTATATAAAACGAAAAGCTCTCCAGCCTGCCAGAATGCATGTAACCCCCTCCCTTTCTCAAGATTAACCGTGGTTCTCTTCGTGGCAAACCGACGCGATACCTGGAAGCATGGAATGTGACTTACCAGGTCTGCAGCTCGGACAGGGTCGACTCCCGTTGGCGACTCTCTCTCTCCGCAGCATTCGCAGAAGACGACCGGAGACGCACTTGCAAAACCATAATCTTTCAGGATCAACTCTCCCTGACCACTCTCACCGACGGTCCAAATCCATCTCCTCGTGTTCGCAGACTTCTCTCTCTGCCTCCTCAAAATCCCTCTCTCCTGGTTGGTCCTTGAGCACACGTGACCCACTTCAATTTTTAGGACCATACCCTCCCGGCCGTCTACCCCTTCCTTGGCCGACCATGACCTTGCTTGCGGGACTTGCGGATTTTCCAATCCACCCCGCCATTGTCTTGTGTCTGCTGCTCGACCCCGGCAAGCCACATTCCCATGCTTCCAGGCAGTAATTTAGGCAACAGTTATAAAAATATTTTGTAACAAATCGATAACTAAAGGCGCACCATATGATTATCCTCAAAACTGCAACAAAATTAAGAAAATATATTGGATTTACCTTTCTTGTTTAAAGAATAACGGAGACCAACGTGTTGAATCTTGATGCGGAAACGGAAGCAATTTTTGCAACGCGTATATTCCCTTGTTCATATTTTAAAGTTATGCATAACAAAACGCGGATGATTTAAATTGAACTTAAAAAATAATGTAGCCTATAACATAAACGACGGCATAAAATGAGTGTTATGTGTTTGCACTCAGGTAGAGACATTTAATTTTTTTGTTGTTGTAAAAACGAGTGTACAACAAAAGTTCTTGTCAGAATATTATAGTAATTCTGGGGCGGGAATGACTTGAGTAGATCCAGGCTTTTATTTCTCCCCACAATTTTCTCGCTATCCTTTTTCAACTTCTTTTTTGTGTTCTATCTCGTACAGAATGCTAACGAAGAACAACAATACAAGTAGCGTTCTTTAACTCTATCTTATTTGTGACTCGCCATTTTAGGTCTCTGCAAATGCGTTTTGGTTGTTTACAGCAGGCCGCGACGGGTTCATCGGACGAGTAAAGAGAAAAATGTAATCAGGATATAACATTACTGATGCAGTTGCTGAGCTAGCAGTGCTCTATTAATATTGCGTGCCGTTACGGCTGCCGGAAATTGGGTCGCTGATAATTAAACTAAGATGTTTTAGTTTGGAGTGTGGCTTTCTCTTCAAATTATATCTAATGTGATTAGGTAAAATTTCATGTCTGCTGGCTATTACAGTTATATTTAACTTTATAAAAACTGCTTCATCTCGCAGTTTTGCGGCAAAACATTTTTTTTGTTGTAACTGAAACGTGATAACAAATATAAATAAAAACTAGTTTACGCCGCAATAATTTTTACGGACTATTTGACTTTGGAAATGTTTATTTTAAATTAATTTTTCCTGCTGTTCGTCTTTAAAATATTAGTGTGTCATAATTACTTTTTGGCAATGTATAATGTGCTCAACTCCTCGTAACCTGTCAAAAAATACTTTGTAAATGCGAGTACAGAATCGTGTAAACGTGATCAGCATTACTTTATAACAGTCAGGCATTTAAATTAAGTAGCCAGTTAACAGTAGTTTTAAAATTCCCTGAAAAAAGGACATGAATTAATGTTAATAATTTTGTAAGTTGTGTATATTGTTAAACGTTATGAATTACCAATACTCGACTCATTACGCAGCATAAAACTATCTAATAAATAAAGCAGAGTGTTTGTTTATATGTATATCTTCTTCTTCTTATAAATAAAAATGAGTGTATGTATGTATGTATATTTGTATGTTCCTTATACAAATCTACACCGGTGGAGAAAATTTCACCAAATTTCGTACACGTGTTCTTTACGACCAGGAAAAAAACTATGGGGGTGAGACGCGTCTACCACCCGCAGAAGCGAAGGTGGAAATATTTAAACTTGCTAAAACAGTCGATATTTCAGTCGGATAAATATTTTTTGGGGTCAAAAATATTGATAGTGTATCTACCGATGTTATATGACTATAACTTCAACCCCTTACATCATCGGAACGGAGCACCATTAGGGTTGGGGGTGGACGCATATTACAAGAAAATAACGCTAATACAATCAATATTCGAGTCAAATCCAGTTTTATGCATGTAGCTGAGTTTAATGATGACATTCAATTCGCCATTTAACCCCCAGGGGCGGGGATACACGGGGGTAGAATTTTTCTAACAGGTGAAATGGTCGATATTTGCGTGAAATAAATAGTTGTTGGGGTCAATGACGTTTATAATATATCTACCGATGTTGTGTGTAAAATTTCAACCCCTTTCGGCATGAGAGAAGAGCACATTTAGGGGTGGGGGTAAAAACATTCAAACCTTTAAAACCAACCGATATTTGAGTCGCATAAATATTTTTAGGGGTCACAGATATTGATAGTGTTTCTACCGATATCATGTGAATATAAATTCCATCCTCTACACCCTGGGGAAAGAGTACCCTTAGGGTTTGGGGTGGAGAATACAAATCTACAACGGTGGAGCAAATTTCACCAAATTTTGTACACGAACCCAGATTATTTTCCAATGCAGAAAGAGGTATATAAATATTTTAAAATGATGAATAGTAGGATATTCAAAATTATGTGGCCCGCAAGAGGAAAAGATCAAAATCTCATCAGGATAAAAACTTAATTAAACAGATAAGTTGAAATACTGAAGATGATACAGATTTTCATAAAAGAAGAGACTTAATAAAACCAAATTAATGAATAAGAAATATAGCCAATAGAGACAAAGAATGGTAATATAAAATTAATTATATATAATATAATATATTAATTAATAATATAGAATTAAAAGGACTGCAATACTTATATGAATTAGTGACGACAGGCAGAAATAAAATACCCAACTGAAAAGCAAATAAAAGGGAATTATTTAATAATTTTGTTGTATGGAAGACGAGAAAGAAACAATTCTTAAATAAAACAAAAATTACAGGCTCATGTCAGAGATGATTCACATTAAATCAAAGATCACACAGTAATTAATGTACAAAGGGATACTATGAAACTCCTTATTGTTACGTTGAGCTGTCTTCTGTCCCTTTGCCGTTGCGTTTTCGTCGCTTTTGAGTTTTGTCAACCGACTGTGCAGTTGTGTCGCTCTAGGCTCTTCTTAGCACCTGACGAAAGGAACAAGGATCCCAGAAACGTTGTTGTGTGGTATTTATATTACCCTTTAATTGACTATCTTTCTTATTCAATATTACGGCAATCAGACGTAAATGCAAGGATGCAGTATCAGAATATCAAGAATTGAAAGAAAAACTAACGATGGAACGCAAATGAGACAGTTATAGATAGAATTGAAAGAAAATCACTAAGTGGTACGGAAATATGTGGAGAATGCCAGATCATCGGTGGCCAAGGAAGATTTATGAATGGAAACCACCTGGCAGACGTAAACGACGATCTTGGGCAGACCACATAAACGATTTAATGGAGCGTCGCAACACCACGCAAGGAAGATGCACTGGATAAAGAGGCTTCGCAGAAGATAGGAATACAAAAAAATGTTCTTATTAATTGATCTTTGCATTGATTAATCCTGTAATAATAATAATATTTTAACAAATAAAACTATTTTTAAAATTATGTAAACTGAATTTATATTGAGTCTCAAAGTCATATTGTGATGTGTAACTGTGAAAAAAAAGTCACTCCTGCGACTGTACAAGTAAGAAAAATATATCATCACTGTCGTTTTCGTCACCGTTTTTAACCAAAAAAACGTGAAAAATTCTGTGTAGGTTGGGAAGAAAATTTGGTGTCCGGACGCCGGTGACGCGCAGAAATTTCATGCACAACATTCAAAACTCGAGGTGATCTGTTGCAGTGTGGCTTCCGAAAAGTATCTAAATCTGTAATAAGATAACTTGTAGTTACAATTTACAAATCATATTTTAATTACAGTCTCTACGATCGAACTATTATGCAAACTGCATCCAAATAAAATACTTAAAAATCATATCTCAGTCAAAATATGTGTCGTTCTAGCTCTCCTAACGAGAATTACATTAATCCAAGCGACTCATTGTCTTTCAATAGAACAATAATTTACCCTCAGTCGAGTACATGTTTCGTGTTCGCTCTCCAATCGTCGAATAATCTATTTCTCGGCACCAACTGAAAATATTCGTTTCAAGTGTTAGGGAAAAATTTAAAAATCGTTCAATTTAGTCTGTTAATTGGTCAGGATATTCCCCGATTCCTGTATCTCACTTAATATTCACAATCACTTATAGAATTTTTTTATATTGATTTATTTACAGTCGCATCAACAGCTCTGGTTATTAGCTGCTTAGTATGGGAAATAATTTTTTCTAGTCGGGGGACTGGTTTGCGGAGAGTTTCTTTCACGGACACAAACATTCATGCCCTCGCCGGGATTCTAACCCGCGACATCTGTGATGCGGGGCAGTCACACTGACCCCTACACCACAGGAGGTTGTTACAAGCGTGTTCGAATGATTTGTCAGATTCAAAGCCTGTAAAAAACTTTCAATACGCGGGAATTCTGGAGCGATTTCAACTTCCTTGCAGAGCATTAATATTCACAGACTCCGCATAATTTTACTCTCTTTCTCTCTTGTTTGGATTCTTACGAATATTTTTTCCGGGAAGTATCATTTAAGTCCTCGACGACGTGCTCTCTGCGTACCTTTTAAATGCTTGATAACGTTCCGATAAGGTAAAATACGCAACCCGTGAAAAATGTAATTTGGAACCAAGTATTATCCGGACATGTGAGTTGTAGAATGCAGAATGAAAAGAAACAGCAACCGTATGGCGACAGATGTTATGGCGAGCGTTGAGGCGCCTAATCTAATCACACGGACGAGGACACGGAGAAATACTGAAACATAACCCTAATAAAGATGACGTCCAACACGCCACGTGTCACAAATTGTGGTTTTAAAAAGCAAGTTTTAGGAATTTTGTGTATTATAAAAAAATCACATTTAAAAACATAAGTGAAAAATTACTGGACGAAAAATTCCTGGCACGCTAACCTCGTTGAATAATACACACTACAAATACAGCTAATTATTGGTTAGTGTGGACATTTCAGACGTAAGAAATCAAGCCGATCTCACGAGCGTAGAAACGTTATTTAACTGAATGTAAAAAAAATGAAGAAAAAATATTCTTCTTAAGTGTCAAGGGAAATTTAAAAATAATTAACAGTAGTTTAAGACAGCGTCGTTAATTTAAGCATAATTTGTATTATTACATGTTTTAAATGAATTAATTGCACTATCAATTATTGTCGAATATACCCATTAATTATTTTATGCATTATAAATTAACGTTTTCCTTTTCCGTGATTGAATGAAAAATTTTACTAAGTAACTTAATTAAAAGTGGTTTTTCATTCAGAAAAATTCACGTATTGTCAGTTTTTTAATTTTATATTTTTTTTCCAAAATATTGAAAAAATGTAGAATTGAAGCATATATTTATTTGTCATATCGTAATAACAATTAAATTCTCATTCAAGAAAAACTGTCATTTTATAATTTTGTTAATAAATTAAAACGTATTTCACGTTACTTTTGGTTTCTTATGGCGTTCGTATTTTTCTCTAAAGTCTTAGAACTTTTACTATCATTAGAGAATTCCCGGTGGCTTTTATAAATGAAATATACATTAAATACTGTCATTTCATAGATTTTCAAATTATATTACACGTTTGTGTTTGAAATTGAACAACAATGTTTATTGTGTATTATTTTTGTGGCAATATTTCTACTAGAGTTTTATATAAATTGATAATTATTTCCATATAGGATTGATTGGAAATCCCAGAATTCCACAGGGTAATTTTGTATATTATATTTTCTCACTTTCACATTTCTGTGAGGGCATACAAATGATATTTATATAAGCCAATATGCGTATTTAAAAATTATAATTTTAAAAATAGAAAATTATATAGTCGTAATTTAACATTTTATTTCTGATGTTTTCATTGAGTATCAATTTTAAATTTTAAAATTTATTTTTTAACATTTTTATTTTGAGAAGTAATTATGAAAGGTGTTTTAACTGAAGCTTAGAGCCAGTGAAATTTAATATCTGTTAACTCCGTAGCTCAACTTAATCTCTAAATGTAAATCTTAATGTTATGAATATTCAAACGTAAGAAATTCTGTTAAATCACTAATTACTATTTTATCAATGTAACAAATGATAGTATTTGAAATATAATATGTTTCTTCAAATACTTAATTCCTTTCAGTTTTATGCAAATTAGCGTTAAATATGTATGTATTCGCATACCGGGCAGTTGTGGTACAAGAACTTTCATAGCGATGAAAAGCGCAACAACATTTCACTGCCATTTCAATATACAGTATATTTTATGGGTAAGTCGTTTAAAGTCTGAAATTCTTCGATCTCATTCCGCCGTTCAACATAACAGGAGAAATAAGAATCTATACGATAATTACATATTTTTAAAATAAATAAATTGAAATAATGAATTGATATGGTTGAAGAAAAGGGCGGTATATAGAAGTAATTACCAAATCAAAAAGTAGCTTTTGAGAAATTAACGAGACTTAAAAGTTTTCTGCAAATATAATTCTACTTTAATGCTAATAATGAATTTATTGTAACATTATTAGGGACATAACATACGTAGTTTTACTCGGACTTTACTGTGGAAATTACTGACATTAAACTAAGAAACGACGTCATGCGCACTACTAACTAACTTGAGATTCAATTATGTATGCATTAAACGTTTACACAACACGTTACTGCCCGCTTGGATACACGTCATATCAATTATCTTCGTTCACAGAGTGATTGAATAGATCATTTTTAATATTTTGAACATGTAGGGAAATTCCATATATATATATATATATATATATATATATATATATATATATATAAATATTCACCGTAGCCATATACAGATAGACCATTACAATTATTATAAGAGAAAATTAATAATGTTTTAAAGTGTGAGTTATCACTTGTAAAACAAATTTGCCTGGTACCACGTACGGAATTATTGCCTTTGAAATATTGTCTGGTACACCGAGTTCTTTTAAAAATACGACCGTTATCTACGAGAGTGCAGACAGCCATAAAAGAACATCTAATAGAATTGAATGTTACGTTACCTTCCTATACTCAAAATGTGATCTAGAACTGTAAGAAACAATCATCATCGGTTCTCATACTGGAAAATTTAGTACCCAGGGAAATAATCTTAGCTGGGTTGTTGGTTTATTTTCTTACTTCATAATCGACGAAATATTTTTTTGATTTTAAAAAAGTTTCGAATTATTTTAATTCATGTTGCTTTTTTCGTTCACAAAATTTCATAATTTGTTTATATATTTTGGTTATTACGACTTATTAATGCTGGATTCTGTATAATAATATATTTAGTTATATGTTTATAAGACTACCTTCGATTTGTCACCTAGGATGTTAAATACTACATAAATTCGTTATACAAAAATGATTCAAATAAATAGGAAATATATAGATATCTAAATGTAACTGCTTATTACTTTTCTGTTATGTATTACAAGTTCTACTCTCTAAGTGATTTATCCCCCTGGCCTGCATCGATCGAGCAGCAAACTATCGGTTGCACTTGTGAGGGTTCCTCTTAAAAGTCTTAATGGATTTCAAGGAGAACTGGAGTACTTTTCTCCAGCTTCGGGGATTGACATTTCCTCAATATACTGTACCACTGTTATCTTTCCCGATTGAAAATCATTCAAAAAGCTTTCAGAGCATTTCCAGATAGACACGTACTCCACAAAATGGTAAACTCTCAGCACTTATCAACTGGATGTTTCAATCTTATACAGGTGCACTTCTCAATAATTTTCTTCATGTAAGTCCGAATAATATGGAGACATTATGCATTCACTCAGGTAACTAGTATAACATTAATATTTTCATTCCCTTCTTTTAATTTAGAGAAATGTAGCAAACAACAGGACTGAAACCAATGGGGATGTAATTTACTTGCTTAACTTTACATACACCTGCGTTTATATAGCGAGGTGTGTACAGATGCACGGAAAGTTAAATTTAATTAATAGTCATTTGAAGGCAGAGGAAGGAAACTAATTCAAAGCTACTATTGCACAATAGCGTCTGGAAAATCATTTCTTGATGACGTATGAAATATCGGATGTAAAATTGGAACACAGGAAGGCAACAAAGTGATGCTCGTTAGAGGGGAATCAAACAGATGACTCCAGGCACTCTTTTCATGTAGAAGAATGTTGAAAATTAGGTGTACAGAAAAAAGCATGACAAGGGATTTAAAAAGCGATGATTGAGAAGTGTTGTTTCTGGAGAATCCATGTAAATATTAATATTGTCAAAATGCCTTATAATAGAGGAATTTTTGGTTATTTCAGCATTTCATACTTTAGTGGAAAATATGTCACTGTCAACAAAAACTCATTGTTACACTCATTTTGTTCGCTTTTCACAAGAAAACGGTCTAACCGATTTTGTTAAGAATGTAATAAGGATTATTAATTGCCACCCGCCACTTGATTTCGGGCGCCGAGAAATAGGATTTTAACTAATTGTTTTTTCTGAACGGGTTTGCTCTCAAGGGCGCCGTATTTTGAGCGGCCGTGCCCTGAGCGGAAAACAGGTCCTTCCTCATTCGTCTCTTCCTCAATCCTGACCGCTGAGCGAGCAGGTATAAAGTTTTCCGAAGAACAACTTTATCAGTTTTTAACATTTATTATAAATAATAATGTTTGTAAAATCTTGCTTTGTAGGAATTTTTGGTAACTCGGATTTTGAACTTAGTTCATTTAATTGACTTTACAACATCTGTAGACTTCCTAATAAATTAGGGACGAAAATTTGAGATTTTTTCTATTATAATATTTAAAAATTTAAATTAAAAATAAATTTATAACTAAACAGGTTGATGTTCTCATTTATTTCAGAACGTCAGATAAATATAACTGTTAAAAGATTTGAATCTTAATTGATCATTTCTAAGCATATTTATTAAACGAATCACTACCAATTGGAACAATTACCATATTATAGATAGAGATCGAAATTATAATTCCAGATAAGTTTCAGAAATGTTATACATGAAACTTGTATTACATTCACTTAATGTTATAACGAAGACTTTATACCTGCTCGCTTAGCGGTCAGGATTGAGAAAGGGACTGTTGTCCGCTAAGGTCACGGCCACTCAAAATACGATACCCTCTCAAGCGGTAAATTACGTAGAGGCTAACTGAAATTTGCATCCACAATTGAAAACTTTAAAACTTAAAAGTCAGTCTCCCAAATTTATTTTAATATTGTAGTTCTTGTTATTAGTACTTAAACAAAATTTCTGTTGTCAAGAGTTGGTGAGTATAAAGTTCCAAAATAATTTTATAATTACAGCCAAAAACCGCAGACAAAACTGTGCCAAATGCTATTTCTAAGATTAATAGCAGAGCACAATGTTTTCGTTCCCGTTCGAAGGACGGGAAATCAGATATTTATAGAATAAAATAACAGGAGCCATTAAGAGATGATTTGAAGAACGCAATGATTGACGGAACAGGAAAGGAAATGCTAGATATTTAGAAATAGCCTTAAAATTGCGTAGAAACCATGTAATTGGCACAGTGGGGCACCATGGACATTGTTTTCAGTTAGAAACAAGTTTCATCCGATTTATTAGTCTGTTTGGCGCGTGTTTGATTAAAAAGTTGTGCTCTAAAAAATGGTTGACAAAATTCTCGTTGTTGATCAAATATTACCATATGAAAGGCTCTCAGGAGACTCAAGAACTGATTCATGAATATATGGGTTTCATTCTCCGTTATAAAATTTTTACCACTAGTTTTTACGGAGGAATGAACAAACTGAATTGTCGATGTGTTAAATGTATAGGGAGACTATTTTATTCCCACAAAATTTATTGGATTTTCATCCAACTTTTCGTAGCTTCTTAATTTCCAAATTCTCACAATACGAGCAAGGTTTCAGAAAATTAAAAACCAATAAATTTTAGACATTTATTTAACCAGATTATGAGACCCTCGGCTAAAAAAGAATTTTACAAAATATTTTTCAATATAACTACACAAAGTAATAAAGGAATGCTCGGAAGACATTCTTCATATTAACTAACGTATCATAGATACTAACCTTGTTTTATAGCAACCTTGTAAAATTTTATAAAATACCGTATCTGCATTCAAAATAGTTTACGTGTATTATAGAATGAGCTTCTTTGTAGCAACCTAAAAGGTAAAAAGAAAAATAACTAAGAAAAATGTTCCTCGGCAGATTATAAGAGCTTGGAAGAAACTCGGGAAGATTGGTTTTCCGCAGCAAGAGCTCAGTGACGACAGCGCCGCCTTCCCAAGGGTATCGTTAGCTTCAATGTATTATGGAAACTGTATCACAGTAAGCTACGGTTATGCGTCGTCGCTGGGACCATAAACCTTGCCGCGAAAAATACCACCCAATTAATACCTTTGGAACAATAATCTGTTGTCACTACAGAAATATCAACGCGAGCCAATCGTCTCCAAGGTTCTTGAAAAGTCACTAAAACAATCGAAACTACCTTAAGAGTTGAGAAAGAAATTCGAACGGTTGTCTGCTGTCACCCGTGTAAAGTTGGGCAGTAAAAGAAATGTTATTCGCCTCGTTGGCGTCGTCTTTCCGAATAGATTCCAATTATCTGAGTAAGGAGCGGCGGGGCCAACATTTCTGTGATAAATGAGTGATTAAAAATTGATCGTTATCGTCAGAATCGTTTCAATGAAGAATAATAATTATTGAAATCATAAATTAAAGTCTAGAATATATTTCTGAATTAAGTTTTAATTTAATGTTAATAATAACAGCTCTCGACACAAAAATTGAGCGAGAGACGTCAAGTATGCAACCAGCACAACTAACTGGCCGTTCAGGGAAATTACAGCGGAACAGAGACCAAGTTGCAGCTTGATAAACCGCGCGAAACTTGGGTCGGCACAATAATAAGACGTAGGTTACATAATTCCTTTGTTAGAATTAATAAGGCTCCGCACAAACCACCGTGGCATTGAAGATTCGGAAATAACGTTTCCAGAAACATGAACTGTATTTCCTCTAAATAAGTTTTTTTTCGAAAAATCTTAATATAAGTTGACTGATCGTATTTAGTTAATTTGCCAACATCAATAAATATCTTCACCATATAAGCAATCAAGGACCGGAGCAGGAACAAATTTTAAAGCAATTATATAAATAATAATAAAAAAAACTGTTAAACCGTGTCAGTCCAAAGATCGTAGGGTCGAATAGGTATAATATTAGTTTCATTTTGCGTTAACAGAAATGTGGGGAAATTATATATGTGAATTATTATTTATATTTTTCATAAATGTGCGAGGTATTTTGAGCCTGGTTGGATTCTTGTTACCAAAAAAGAAAGCCGTTTAACCCGATCGCTTAGTCAGTGAAAGTGGAAAGTTTAATAGCCATTAACAGACGTGATACTCGTACTTCTATAAATATGACAACTCTGTATTAGTGAAAACCGACAACTGTGAATTCTGCTAAGTTCGTGACCTTCAACTACTTAAGTGTAACTTAAACGCGTTGCGCTGGAATTACACTATAGTTATGGAACAAAGTGAAATGGGAATTATAATTATAGGTGGTATCTACGAATGTCATTTTTTTTTGTTTTCGACTTTTGAAAAAAAGAAATTTAATTGATAGTTATACTTCTAGCGTGCCGTTGTATGGAATGGCTGTTTAAGATCAGCTGTGTCGTTGGTCTCGTAGTTCAATATTCGACCATCACTATGCTTTCGATACTGACTTTGCAATTCCGCAACCCTGATAATACTTCCATTTTATGGAATAATTTGCTCTAAGAACTGATATTGGACGGTTAGACATACTATGGACGTCATCAACCGTAATACAATCATTGAAATGTGGATACAATTTCTGATATTTTCTGATATTAATTATCCAAAGAATATCCTAAATGAAAAGAATAATTTTCCAATTGTTTTTGGACGTACTAGGTATTTGTTTTGAGAAACAGGCCAATGAACCTGAGTGAATTTGAAACGGATTCAAAATATCCTTCGCCATTACAAACTAACGTGCTGTTGCAAAACGTACCGTCAGTTTTCGATACCTTTTATTTTACTTCCGGATAAGAAAGTAAGGAACTGAATCGTTGAAATGTGAGTTGTATATCTTCACGTCAAGAGCTCTGGGAATGAGTAGCTAGTTGCATGTCTTCAGGGGACGCTGCTTTACCGACGCGAAGTGTACAAATTACATTAAAATGCGTTCTACATTTCTCTCCAAGAGAAATTACTGCATTATAATTATTTTCTATACTTTTATATGGGTGGAGTTTGCTACAGGAATTGAGAGGAAATATATTTCACAATATCTACAGTTTATGACCGAGATTTTTCATAAAAAAAACCCTCTCACATTCGGTAAAAATAGCGGTAGAAGTAAAAATTTCACAATTTAATATAATTATTTCTGTATTCTAGTAAAACTTATTCTAACAGAAACGAGTCGGAGGGTTCCTGATATATTTTTAATTAGTCCGAAGTTTGAATATACCTTAAATGACGCGCCTTAATTAGCTTATTAGTTTTTTTTAAATGAAAGTTTATAAATTGATAGTTGGCGTTCACTCTTTGTATTCACGTTCTTACACCGAGAAATTTTCAGGTATGATGCGTGAGACGTGCCGATATTGCAGTCACCCGGAGCTATTCGGCGTTAGAATTCCTGTAAGACTTCGGATATTTTCTCATATTACGTCACTAGCAGAGGAATTGGAGGTCGTCTGTTGAATAACAAACTTTTTTACACAGACTTAACCCTCATTAGCTCTTAAGGCATTCATACAATAACCGGCTCGGACGAAAATTCAGTATGAGGCGGAAATAATAAAGTTTATTTAAAGATCAGAATCACATGAAATTTTATAATTTAATGATCTTAATTGCCTTTATATATTAATTTTTTTGAACTTGCATATTAAATAGTTTTTTTTTTCGGAAAGAGAGGGCCATGTGTTTATAAACTAACGTGTATGTGTATACAAAGATTATTATTATTATTTAGCCTTAACATGGCTGCTCAGTGTCAGCTGTATCTTCAAAATTATATAACATACTACAATTTACAAAATATATGAGTAACCTAACTGTCTCAGAAAGGTTTTTTTTAATCTGAAAAAAAAATGAACCCACTTGATTTCATTTCATGGCACTTCACTATATTTTTTATTTATTCCTTTATAAATCACTTCTTGTGGTTTCATTGCTTACCAGATAAAAATTAATATTTTTATGAGATTTTTTTTAAAATACGCCATGATTACTGTAATTTCCTCAACCTACGTCTAAACTGATCCGTCTTTTTCCGGAAAGTTCAGTATTTCTGCAGACAATGAATTCCAGTCGTGAAGTGATATATTTACAAATGAATATTTTCCAACATCTGTGCGTTACAATTGTTCTTTAATTTTGAAAAAGTGATCATTTTTAGAAATATAAGTGGGCGCTAAGAGATGATTTTTTTATTCATTTCTAGACCGGTTGATCCGTATAAAATTTTCGGAAAGATAAGGACTTTCTGTTGAAACTTATAGTATCAAGTTGTTGGAAAGTAAATGTAAAGCAACCATTCTGGTATCTCCCAAATGAAATCGGTCTTTTTAAACGACCCAAAAAACTACTCCAATCTCGACTAATGGAAATATTTCACGGTAAAAGCAGTTCGGAACATCGAAGCTTTTATTCTCACTCTTGTCTGTTAACATTTCGCCTAGCGCGGACTACGACGTTACAATCGATGTTGTTTTATAATTCTCTAACGAACCGGGCAGGCACGTACGGTAGGCTTTGCTGGAAATCATAATTATAAAACCGATGGGAATGATGACAAGTAATTTTAGATCTAGATAAATAGTCGCTGCAATGTGTGTGGTTTATCACCAAAATAGGAAAATGAAAGCGTCATTCTGAGACGACCCTTAGTGTCTATTGTGCAATCATTTTTGTAAAATAAGTAGATGTAAACACCAGAAGGTACATTTACAGACCATAAAATATTTACAGTGCTCAGCGCAACCGAAATAAGTTTCTATCTTTCGGCCGTGGAATTTAAATTAGTCATAAGGACAAAACAGGCAATAAAACTAATATAATTTAAATGCTGTTGAATTAAGCTAATTTTTTATAATTTTTAAATTGCTTGTTACGGATTTATTAATAATTTGTAATATAATAGTCTACACGTGCCCTCTTATCATAACGTCTCTTCAGCATAGCGGACCTAAGAGGGCGCAGCTGCAAGAACGCTGATGCAGTTAAAGACATCACTTTAGATATAGTGAGTAACGATACGCACCACATAAATCTTCACCCCTTCCGCCTAGGCAGCTGTGAAAACGCTGCGTCTAATGAAGTCAGCATTTTAAGTGCCTTATGCAGACATGCACACGGCAGCAGAAATCTTCCACCCTGCAAGAGCTCTCATTGGAGACTTAAAATCATCAGGGAGGGGGAAAGGAGTCTTCGAATTGTTCAGAGCTTCTTGGGAACGGCAGTCGTGATCCAACCTCCAGACGGGTCGGTGGCTCCTGGTGCTATCCGCCAGTTTGTCTTACTTTATTTTATTTCTAACTATTAAATCTCTTTATTCTTCATCAACTCTTATTTGACTGAAGTGCAGCGAAACACCAACCACTACGCCTAGGTTCAATTAGTTGAACCCGAACCCTCACGTTACCGACTTTCCTATTTCCTGTTCTTAATTCTTCCTTTATCCTCTAGATCGGTAGCCAGGTGAGCTAACGGAGGTATAGCTCGGTTGGTGAACGATCTATCTGGACTTCCCATTTCCAAGTGCTGGAATGTTACATGTTCACAGTGGTGGAGTGTTACATGACGGCAGTTTGGGATGTTACAAATTTATGTTTTTAAACATTCGTAACATGAAACGGCCTTTAATGATACAGACTGCAATATTTAATAACATCAAATTAACACAATACATGTTCGTTCCTTTTTTTGTAACAGAATCAGGTGTTGCACAATTGAATATTGAAAAATATTTTTATTACTTATTGTCATATAGCTTCACTAGCTTTCTTTATTAATTCCGTTACCACACACCTGCGAGAAATTTCTTTCAACTCGGGCTAGAGAGGATGTGTGGGCTTCAAGTGGCGACGCTGGATACGCAGAAAATTGGCGGTGTAGTGTTACGATGCTGCCTCGGTCGAAACTCCGTTTGAACCGGTTTTGGAGGGCCCTCTGAACAGATCACGTGGTGTGGTCTGAAGCTTTGATTCGTTTCACGCCTTCTGCTAGTGGGGAGGGGGTTTTTCTCTCCAAATTCGGAGCCGCTCTTAATATTCAGTCTTTCTACAACCATCTTCGAGGCTCCTCGGTACTTTATACTCAGACTAATTCTTTTATATTAAACTTTATCTTTAACTTCATAGCGCTTTCTGTTTTATGTTCATGTCTCTGGAAGGTACATAGATTCCAAGAACCCCACGTTATCGCCTTTCCTATTTTCCTTTTCTGAAATTTTCCTTTCGACACTGAAGAAGATACGGCACTGGATTTTCCTCCGACCTGACATTCCTCGGCCTGTTCATTTCCGCGACTTAGCTAGAACTAAAATTCTGTTACATCGTCCTTATTTCGATCTCCAAGTTTTAGCCGGTAAGCAATATTACATTATTTTATTTTAAAATATTACAAGGAGATAAAATAAATTGTATTCGAACGAACAATTAACACACAGTGTGTGCTAAATACTTTGGCTCAGGAATATGTTTCTTGTATTTATGAACTACGTATTGCCGGTTTTTTGACTTTTTGATTTCTGAAGTTCAATAAAACATTCTTTACTTGACAGTGTTTTAGAAACAAAATTGTATATAGCATAAAGTATTTTCCTTTTGAATGAAAAATTTTATTTTGCTTTTTAAATTTATTTTTAATATTCCATACAATAATATGTTTGTAATATTTTATTGTAAAACATCTTCACCTGTTTCAAATTAGAAACCAAACTTGCTGTGTTAATTTAATCTGATTATTTATTTTAAAGTCTGTAAAACTCAAGGCCATTTCAGTTAAGTCTCCAGTACAGATGAAAATATTTTCAAAAGTCTGTCAGTATTCACCTGACTGTACACGACAATAAAAAATATAAAAATGGAGTGAAGAATATTTGATGGTTTTTCTGAAATAAATTAATTTTTAAGATGTATGGAAGTGTTAAATTTAAAAATATGCATATAGGAAAACTAGATATTAAATGGGAAATACCAATAGAAGTCCATCTTAAATTTTAATAAATAATAAATAATAAAGGCAACGGAAACATTTCTTGTAATGTATAGTTGTGGTTTTAAGGCCACCTTGTTAACCTCTAGATTTACTTTTTTCCCTCTTCTACTTTCAGTTGACAGCTTTACTAAATTTCGTGATGAAATCACTAAATTCGTATATTACTAGGAAACAAGTACAGTTACTTATGTTTGAGCAACAAAAACGTAGAACAATCAAATTTGCCATATTATAGGAATTTATGTATTTAAAACAGTGATCTCACGAGAATGATAAATAACGACGACATATTCAGATAACAAATCAAGATTTTATTGACAATTAGAAGGATGAAAGAAGTAAAAGTTAAAGGCAGTATAAGCAAAATAATAGATAAATATAAATATTGAAACGCAAGATTACAGAATAAAAACCGCACGTGAACTCGTAGTTGAAAGAAAAATGTTTCTGTCGTGTGAGTCGTTCAGTTGAACTTTCATCAATACTAAAAGAGGGAGTCGTTATGGTATTAGTGTACTTCCAAGATACCTGAAGTTTTGTTATTCAAACCTCTAAGTAGGTTGTTGCATATATATAACTTGACGAAACACTTTCCACCTGTTCCCTCGTTCCGCCAACATTCAAAGAGATGTAAATAGACTTTCGCAACCTGGAAACGTAAATTGCCTTGAGTTGCGAACGTCGACTATTGTTAAGAATGTCGTGTTAAAAGTTTTTTCAACTCGTGGTTTGGACTATATTTCAACGGGGACGTATTTGGGTCGACACTTGACAATTACGGAAATGTATTTGTTTGTATTTTAGTCGAGTGTAAGAAATTTCATAAGGTCGGGGACCTTGCTTTGATTTTTACCTCGAATTAGGATACCACTAATTTTTTCCGGGTGAGAGGTTGAACGATATCTTCATCTGACCCAATTGTGGATACGGTCAAGAAATGCTCTCATCAAACACGAAATGTTGCCCATGATAGTTTAATATGCAACCTCACGACCGTCAGTGATGCATTGTGATATTCGTTACGTGAAGAATTCACGAATGCAAAATATTCCCAGTTACTCAATAGTTTCTAATGAACAAACCACTCCTCAGCTGTTGCATGATTTTGGCCACAGAGGTGACTCACGCAGACCTTCAATTTATTTAACCGTCTATAAAACTGAATTATTTGAGAAATGTCTGGTTGTTGGCTGTTATTTCATTTTGTCCACGTCGATGAACACCTCGATACACCATATAATTAGCATTTATACCCCGTGAATAAATAATAAATGGACAAGCTGTCATATCCTCTGATCAATATTTAACGGGCCCTGGCGCTGACCTCTTGATGTTATGTTTCATTACTGGTTTGACGAGGTGCTAAGTTAACACACCACATCAAACGATATTCTAAACTGTCGTGATCAAGACATTACCTGTGCCGGGCCGTTTAAAGCTCTCTGTTAACGGCAGGATCAAAAATGGGCAAAGGATATCAATCGTAAGGTCCTCTGATGAGGAGAAAGGAATAGTTACAAAGATAAACTTGTCATAATATATGAATTCTTTCATATATAATTAAAAATTGGTATTAGAACAAAAGTGAATTAAACTATAGCGGATTATTTGTGTATGAATAAAAACAAAAAAGTAATACATTTCGTAAGATAATTTACTTATACTTTCTTCGTACCTGTGTTAGTAAAATTTTAAAACTATTATTTTAATTACACTTTTTTTTCGTAATTATTGGAATTTCAAAATCCGGACTTAAATTACTGGCAACCATATCGTAGCTTCTTCTTCATAGTTGTCGTGATACGATAGTCAGCGGTTACATTTAATCTCAACCTGCCGATTTTCTGCGCGGTCCCTGAGCCAGTTCTTGAGTTCCGAACGTACTGGCGGCTCTTATCCGCGATTTCATGAAATTCCGTGAACCGTTACCCGCCGAAATTTCCGAGTCCAAATTTGTGGAATAACAACGGAAAGAATAAGAGTACACCTTTGGTGTTGGGGTCAGAGTGACTGCCTCGCATCACAGAGGTCCAGGGTTCGAATCCCGGCGAGGACGTGGGTGTTTGTAAGAAGGAGAGAAACTCTCGTCAAAGCAGGTCCACGAAAAAGGCAAAAATAAGTTCCGATAATAAGTTGCTAATAACCGAAGCTGTTGATGCGACTTTAAATAAATCAATATATATATATAAAATATTCGATACATTTTTCATTGGTACCCATTTTGAGAAATAAGATATATCACAACAGTAATTAAATATTCGTCACAGTAATGTATACTATTATTTACAAAATTTTACAGACAGTTCAAATGAACATGTTTAACTGGGAAAATTGTATCTTTAATAAGAAAAATTTACAGAATACAGTTTAGATTCAGGCAAAAGAAAGTAGAGCTTCAAATCACATTCACTATACCACGCGTCAGCATAGACGCAGGGTGGCGCAGATTGAGGGAAGGGTTGCCTTCCGCCCTGTCGAGCTTACTGAAGCTGATTGGCTGTTCACGAGGAGGAGGTAGCACCTACGAAGAAGAACACTAAACTGAGCCGCCCTCCAATATTACGCTTACTATAATTGCAGAACACGTAACGTCTTTCAGTGTTGACGGTTGTTACGAAAACTCTTCTTAAAAAGTTAAATACAGTACGGAGAGAGATAAAACAAAATTAATAATCATTAAGAAAGATAGCCAAGTCAGAGAAAAAAAAGAAAATATAAATACCACACAAGGTTTCTGGGATTCTTGTCCCTTTCCTCAGATGCGAATAATTTGACTTTTGTCTACTGACGAGTGCAGTTGTGTCGCTCTAGGCTCGTATTCGTACATGAGGAAAAGGACAAGGATCCCAGAAACGTTGTGTGGTATTTATATTATCACTTTTTTGTCTGAATTGGCTATCTTCCGTAATAATTATTTTCAGACGTATATATTTTCATTTTAAAATTAATAATTAGTGACGTATAATTGTATATATTTTATGTATATGAACGAAACGCTAAAATGGCCAGTTTGAATAAAAAAAAACCTTTCCGTAATGACTGAACGGAACTATATGTGTTTTCATATTTGTAGAATAACTTCCCCAGGGCACAAGATGGGGTTACACGTTAAGTGTGTGGGGGCTTAGAGGAAAGTGAAAAACACATTTGAATCATTGACTACCAATAACTGCATTGTCTTTGGGTTAATAACACATTATTTACGACTTATCATTGGTACTTTTCCCCGTCACGGTCGGAAGAAATAGATTATCTACACTCATAATTAAGTTTTGGGTGCTATATAATATGAAACATGTGAAACCACAAAAAATTAGGCAGAAAAATGTCTCAACTTTACGTGAATACAAATGATATTTTTGTTCACGACAAATAAATCTTTGGTTTAGTTATTTTGCATACGATAATTAACGAAATATTCACCAAAATTGTATATAAGACGATCTTCAATAAAATAGGTTAAAATACTTATTATACGAAACGCTAAAGAAAACACTGAGGAAAATTTACACATTCATTAATCCAATATAAAAATTTACAGGCTTGAAAACCTGAAATAAATTTTAGAATCATAAAGAAATACTTAAGTATTTTTTTTTGGGAGGAGGGGTGGAGGAAATTTAGGAATATTTTTATATTTCGTACCCGTCACTTCCATCGACTACTACCCGTTTCCAATTACTCTGCTGCGTAAGTCAACTTCCCGTAACGAATAGTTCAATTCAATCCAGCTAATATTTAGAGAGCCATAAAAGACACGGTCTCATTATGAGCGAAAAATCGTAAACTTGCCGTTCACACGGAAACTGTAGAAATGAAGTCTCCTTTCCCAATCACTCAGCAACTTAAATGCATCCTATGCAATGCTACTATTTAAAACTCAAACTTTAATTAGCACTTAACGGTCACAAGTTCTATTAAAACTGTCTAAATTTAAAATCAAGGTTTTCCTTGAATCTGACGAAAATATCAGGTTATATCCGAATATTGTAATAATTATTTAAGATGATTTAGGAAGAACGTGAGTGTAATGCGACAGCATGGGATTACCTGGTGCCTTATAAATAAACTAATCCTGATTTCTACTGAAACGCTTATCGGGAAATAAAATGGCGGAGATTATAAAACCTGCTTTCCGTACACCTAATTCCTTTCGCTAGAAATAATTATAAATTGATATCTGAGTTCACCGCTTCCATTCTCTGGAAACATTTTTTTTTATATTTAGATTTTTTTTGTTTTCCATTAGTCCTCGAAAGAGGAAATAGGATACGTAAATAAAATAAATACAAAATTATATAAACAGATTTGTTTAAGTAATAAATTTATAATACTTAAAGTAAAATTACACGTTACTGTACTAATACATGGACGTTAACAATTCATCGTATTAAAAATAATTAAACAATAAACATTAATTAAGTGTGCATTAAAAACTTAATATATTAATGCAACTCTGATATTATGGTTTCCACAGTGGTTCTTGCGTCCATTCAAGTCGCAATGTAAGGTGAAAAAAACAGAAAGACAGGATTATTGATATTTACTTAACTATTACAGAATTCGAGCAAGTTATTAGTGTATTCTAGAATTTACTTAGGACTTTCGAGGAACTCTTTACCTGTATAAAATGCTCCGTTAATGAACAGGTGTTTACAGTGTTTTATAAATACTAAGCTTTTCAGTTTTTCATATCATTTGGGTGATATATATATATATTTGTACCGGAATAAAGAATGTTTGATTCAAATAGACTAAGGCGATGTTTTTATATTCGTAATTTGCAAGATGTTTTGTGCCATTTATTGCAAATTTAGCGATCGCCAAAAGATCTTTAATATTATGAGTATATACGAACCGGGTTAGGTCCAAATACCTAAGTTTCGGAACAAAGATTTACAACTTGCATTCCAATACGCAGACTGCTCGCTTCTGTAATTATATTTTCAACGCGTGACTGGAGAGACCCCAGATTGCTAATTCGTAGGACATTTTTTTAAGGTCGCTTCAACTATATTAAAAAGTTATTAGCGACCAATAAATTATCGTACATACAATAGGTTTTATATTTTGTCAAATATATTGATTTTAGACAAGTCCCCGAATATTCCTGATTATATTAATAATTTTCTTTAACGGAGGGCTTAATGGATCTAGACTTGTGTAGTAATTGATAGAAATCATACTCCGCGCTTACATACTTTTCACTTGACAGTATATTTACATTTAGAGAAAGATTTCTTCCCGGACGACTTTTCTATTTGCAGCATAATCTTTTGGATATAATTACATTTCGTCTTGATTTTTTTTATTCGGTCTTTGCTATGTATTTTGAGCGTCATGAATAGTTTGAGGAATCCATGGAGTCATTATTTCAAATTTCGATTCGAAATTCAAGAGTCTAGAACGTAATTTTATTTCAAATATTTTTGAGATAATTGGAAAGGAGTGAGATATTCCGTTAGTTGGAAACATCTGGTTGTGGAACTTTTATTTTTATGAAATGAAAATAACTTTCGCGTCCTTCAAACTGTGGGAATTATCCTCGGGAGAAACATGTATTAATTATGTCCGGTAGTGGAGTTGCTTTTTCATTTGCGTAGTCTTTTATGAGTTTCCTATTTATTCCAAATATGACTGTTGCACTTGAAATTTCTATGTTTTTGATTATATTCATAACTAGCTGAGTGCTGGCGTTGCCCGCGTCTTATTTATATAAACCCGAAAAAGTATTTAATTCTATATTAATCTTTAGTCAATAAGTGACAACCCAAATCTAACTATTCCTAGTTCCGTACATAATTTCGACCAATAGTGCATTAATTGAATAGCTATAAAATACATTGAATTTTATTGCATCAATCTCAACACACGCTCCTCCGAATTTCTTTACCAATCGAATACTTAAATATACTCTTTGAGTATTGCAGTCTTCAGACATTACTGAAGACTGAATTTATGAAATTGTTAGCTATATTCACAATGTGAACAAATGGACGCCATTTAGGAGTCACTAATATGGCACGAAAATTAACTTACAGTTCCCGCAATTATAGTAAAGTATTTCATATTCTTTTTTTATTATCACTCAATGGAGTATTACTGGATAAAATTATACTTTTTATTTAATTGAAATATTTCTGCTTCATTTCATTACGGAAAAATTGAACTAATTCCTTTGTTCGTTGCGTAGTAACGTCATGGTATCTTGGCGCGCAGTAATTTATCACTTAATGATCACGTTTTAAAATTATAATCCTTTTCACATTTATCCTAGGGGTTTCTCAACCCCACAGTACTATTCTCGTGTTTTGAAGATTATGTGTACCAATTTTTGTTGCATTTTGTCTACGAGTTAAAATTTGTATAGAGATTAACGTAAATACATACATACATACAAATATACATCCATTTTTATTATATAGATTTTGTTTAATAGAGGGCTTAATGGATATAGACTTGTGTAGTAATTGATAGAAATCATGCTCCGCGGTTACATCCTTTTCACTTCACACTATATTTATATTTACATTAAAAAAAAATTCTTCCCGGACGACGTTTATATTTGCAGGGTAATCTTGTGGATAACATTGCATTTCGTCTTGATTTTTTTTATATGTCTTTGCTACGTTTTTTGAGGTATGCAGTCAAATTGCAACAATAATGACGTTGGTATAAATACGTTTGTATCTCCAGTAGTAATTTTTAAATTTAGTGTCGAAACGTATCAACTGATCATGAAATAATTTCCCACCGAAATGTTGGTCACAGAAATTTTTTTTTTTACATTATAATTCTATTTATTATAATCACGAATTTAGGTAGTCTTCTATCAGCAACAAACTTATTTGTTAAACAAAAATGGCGATGCAGTCGGATTTAAAACGCGTGAGTCACAAGGAAAAATGAGTCACTTAAGAGAAGCAAGCTGGGAGATTACTCAGTTCTTTGACGGCCTTTTCTCTGCGTTTAGCGGCTTCCTACAGACAATTTTCCGACTTATCTCAGGTTTCCTAACTGTCGGAAACGCGACACTTCAGCCCGGTGTCCGGCAGTAACACGGATCATAAACACTGTCAAGTCTTTAGCCGCAACATCTTGTGACGTATTTCAGACTTGCCCTTCATCGCCTGCAAAATTTTCCGATTCTAAGTTACGAACAGAATATGTTTCTCTTTTGTGGATATTAATGTTGAAATAATTATATAAAACGGCTTCATACTCGTATTTCCAGTTTCTACAATATAGCATTTTATAAAGGTGAAACAATGTGTAATTCTGAAGTCGATTACAGTGCTGTTGTAGCATATTCTAGGTGAAACCGATGTTTTAAAAGGAGCATACAAACAAAAATGAGTAGAAATTGAAAGAAATATACCGAGCAGAATATATAGACCAACTAGAGAAGCCAATGGCACACAGAGAATAAATTACTGAAATACTTTACAAGATAATAAAACGTATAAATGATATCAACCTCATTTGATTAAATTATATTGGGTTTGCATGTATGATGATGAAGACAACAGACTGGTTGCAAAGATAGTTAAACGGAAACCGACGATGAATACACGAAAGATAGGAAAACCAAAATGCAGATGGTAGGATAATGCTCAAAACGATTTAAAACTTAGTATAATTAAAAAAACTGGAGGGCGTGTACCCCGGACAGGAAGGATAATGTTGTAGTGCCTGAAGAAAAAAATACGAATTCGATTACTATACAAATTTCATTTATGAAGCATTTATAAATAATATGACGAATAAAATTAACTAAGCTGTTTCAAGAATCGTTATTGTGCTTATAAATGTCGTTTGTTGATTATTTTTTCGGGTTTTTCATTGTCTGTGGAAAGTTATGATATAAAAATATGAAGTAATTGTTTGAACAATAACTGTGTTAACCAGCAGAAGGCGAAAAAATGTGTTGAAAGACAGCGGTCGAAATGCCGTAGAATAAGATAAAGGATGAGAACTGGTCTAAATGAATATTTTTCTTCTTTTCTCTTCCCTATAACGCTTTTCTGGTCTTTTTAAGGACCGTAAGGGTTTCAGTAAATTTTTTATTATGATAAATTAGTATTTTATTCACAAAAAAAGGAAATAATGGTCTCATTATTCTATATTCTACTCGATTAGAGGAAAAGTCCTCTTTGTTAAAAAATTACATAAAAAATTTAACGTTCTATATCACTACAGTTTAGGAAATTTCTTTCAAGGAATTCGACACAAACTCGAATATAACCTGTTGATGTCATATATTTATCAGCGCGGACGTTATTCTAGGAATTTGGTCTGAAAGTGGTAATAACTACGTCTGCTATGCTGTTACGGAGCCAGAAAGAATTCAATCAAAGGCAGGAAATACAAGGAAACGTTCAGCACACGCGACTGCTAGAAGAAATAATCGAAGGAGCGCAACGAATGGATTTGTAGCATGAAAAAAAAAAGTGTAGTAAACTAGAACCTGTTTTTCTTTTTACGTCATTTCTTGAGGAAGGTGAGTTGAAAGACCACGGATTTTCCGTCCTCGCCAATCCCTGGGAGAGCAGAGAAAGCCAGACGCCCGTTGATCGATTCTGCCGTATAGTGGCGTAAAGTGAAGACAAAGAAGTGTCAACTCCAGCTCATTCATTACGTACTCAAACGTTCTGCTGTAAGGAAATTAGATGTGACGGTCTGCTAAAACAGGCTCGGAAAACCCCAAAAAATACTTCACAGCCAGCCTCACTTATTGTCGCAATTTTATTAATTTTGAGAGGTTCTGGTTTCGTTTCGCGATCGTTATAGGTTCTATTACAATATTCAGACCTGATTAAATTATTTATGTACCGGTACTTTGCTGATGACATTAGCCGAATTTAGCGGATGCCATTCGGTGGCTACGGTAATCTGGCCCAAGCAAATTAGTCATTATTGACACGAATTAAACGTCGTTGACAACAAAAGGCATTTCGCTTTAAAAGTTTGTTTCCTCTTTTTATACATTTCATATTTTTCTACAATAATATTTTTGGATTTATTTCTGTTTTCACTATTAACCCATACTCTCAAACTACATTCCTTTCAATGTCGGTGGTATCTCAATTGGCAACGGTCGTTCGGAATGTTCTCGTCCTGATACAGACATGGCGCTAGTAAACACAATCGACGATTTGCTGTTCAAGAATCTGTTAGGTGACATACTATAAACTTTAGATCACGTTTCGTCATATTTTATTGTAAAGAAGAAATGTAAACGAGTGTTGCGTGAAAATGGGTAAATTAAAAATAAAATCATATGACCAGCAATTATTTTCACATTTGGCAATTTCATTTTCGTTGAAATGAGGGATGTTCTAATTGCGTTACCACTCTGTGATATTCTTTCGTGCCGTAGTTGCATGTGTCAGGATACCGCGTATTCCCCGCTCAAGGCTCTAACATTGACCCCGGCACCTTTACCTTCAGCCTCTACGAGGGCTTGTGCAAATGAGATGCGAAAACTCACAACCAGTCTGCCTGCTGAGCAATATAGCACCCTTCGTTAGAAGCACGTCATTGCCTTTGTTCATTAAATTTATTTTACGAGCCTCTTTTACTCCCACGGTCTCTATAAGTGAAATGCTTCATTGACCCTTAACAGCGGTTACACGGTGACACAAAACTTTATATTGTTTAGGATTGGGCGTATAAAATAAAACCGCGTCTCGACTCAATGCTATGTTAATACACCCGAGGATGATGAGAGACAAATTCATTGACAGGTCATATTCGTGTTCTGCCCGGCTTCCCTCCTCTCTGGCGATGTGGCACTGATGCTGCAGCCTTTCCGCGTCATTGAGTAGCTTTGCTCCTAAGGAATAGGCGAATATTCTTGAAAGCCGAAATACGGTTTCTAGAACCCACGAAAACAGAATAATGAAGTACGGGACAAGCAGCGTTGCCGAACAACCGGCTGTTTTCAGTTAGCTGTTCACAAAGTCTAATTGCGATCACGTGTAGTGCGGCATCAGCGCCTATCCCCATGCCGTAACCATAAGTGTCTTCTTATTTTAATCGCGTTATGGTCTATTTTCTTCCTCCTTAAATTATCCTCCTCTATCTCGGCCAATTTTTGGTTCACATCACAGTCTAATGGATTTGTATCATTTGTATAAATGTTTTTCTGTAAGAAAAATTTTTGACTCAAGTTGGAATTTAACTATTTATTTGATTTCCATTTTTGTGTATTCTCTATCGTCATAAAATATGTGAATCTTCGTTTAAAAAGGCTCCTTACGCAAACCTTTCTGTGTTCTAAAATTTTGCTCACTTGATAGCCGCTTTTTTTTGATAAAAGCAGTAAAAACTTTTCAGGGGAAGCACATCACTTAAGAGCAATTAACACTAACAGAACTTCTTCCAGTTTCAAACTTCAGTTACTTTTCTCTGCTCCTGTTCATCGCCACTATCCCATTCTTTCTTAATTTAGTTTTGATTTTCGCCAATTGTTTCACGCAATGGAAGACCCTAAAATTACATGTCGTAACATAAACGCCAGTCATTTAACATGAATTTTTAGTTAATAAAGAATATATGATTCATTAAAAAATATTTATTAATAAAGATCCCTTGGGTGGTCTTTGGATAAAGACTCAACATTTAGTCATCATACCTAGCGTAGCTAGACGACTGTGGTTTATTGCGTTTACTCAGCTTTTTACGTCGTCTAAATATGATATACTATTATATAACAATTTTTTTAAAAAAACGGAGTAGGTCTCTGAAGTTATAAATCATAAGAGAAAACAGTTTATTCACAATAGATGAATTAATTGCATTACACTGAAATGGGCGCTCTTATGCTTTATTTTACTGGAAAAATATTAATAATATAATTATTCAAAGGGAAAAAGAATAAAAACCATTTTATTTTAATATAAATCTTGAAACAAGCACAAATTGTATTACAGACTCTAATTGTGGAAATTTCGGTGAAAACAAAAAGTATGATTTTGACCGTACAAGAAAGAAAAAATTATCATGGCAGATTTTTACATGATATTATAAAAAAAACCTGTCCAGATGGGGTCGCAACGTGGGATCCGGATACTGGTGGCGCTCAGAAATAGCAAGGAACCACCAAAAGACTCAAGCTGATCGGAGTCCATTGTGATGGTCTTTCTAATTGGGCTGCCGAACACTTAAATTGCTCAGACACAAAACTGAAAGCGGAATAGTTAGCTGTGATTTTTAATACAGTGTTTCGATTTCAGCACGAAAATTCAATCTATACGATACCCTCAGTCAAAAGCACGTTCCTTCGTTGCTCCCCAAACAATTAAAACTCCAATTTCCATGAAAGTTGGGCAAAATAGTACTTAATCGACTCCCTAAGTCGAATAATGTTTCTTTCTTGCTCTCTAAACGACAATTACATTCACTGAAAATCATATACGGTTCCCTCATCAAATATTGTTTCTTTTCTGTCATCCAAAAGACAATTATTTTAATTCTTCGCATAAAATGACGATGTGAACCAACATTATTCAAACCGAATACAAATAAAATTCAGAACTTCTGAGTTTTGAACACTAGAAACAATTACTCATGTAAAAATGAATAAAACTTATTCAATAATTAAATATTTTAGTTACTTTACAATCTTGTATTTTAGTTCACACTTTCCGCCGAAGGAGTATGTAAAATGCAGGACGCGAAAGAGAAAACTACATAATTTGTGAATTGACACTGTCGGCTGTTACATAGTCTGTAGTTAGAGGAAATTATCATTGAAGTTTCCGAAAGAAAAATATTCCCTGGTCATTTTTAGAGGAAATAATGGTGCGAATCAGAGATATACTGCATGAGTTCTACAAACATGAAAGTTCATATCACTCTATTACTGATAAAGTTATTATATTACGTTGATATTCCTCTGACGTTACAGACCACAAAATTAATTACAAACACTGATATATTTGTAAGACGACCAGTGTAATTAAAACTATGGTCAGAATTGGATTTATCGAGGTTAATAATGATTCAGGTCGCTGCAGATCTGATATCCCAATATTAATGTCGGGCCATGTTCTTGGTTGCGGATCTTGTCTAGTTATAAATGTAAATATTTACCTAGTTTAGGGGTTTATGCATTATTGCACATGAAAATTGGACGTACGATTTTAAAGGATTTCTAAACATCTCGTCAGGTCATCCGGTCGAGTGTCAGGAATTCGAGTCAACTGGTATTGAGCTTTAAGTACGCTTGTGTTTTGTTGATGTGCCATCATGTCAAGCCATGTGTGCAACCACGGGAGCTAATTATTGGTGACCACGACAGCAGTCGGAAGGTTAATTAGTGTATCGAGGGCCACTGTTTCAAGTCTCCCCGACACTCACCAGATACTCAGTTCATCCTTCGAAAACGACTGGGTAATCATTTTCATCAGCAGTTTGCATTGATTTGTATCAGCCAAACATTCTTAATTAAATATTCCTGTTTGTCGGGAGTAAATTAAAAAGGAATCGAATATTGCGTAAGTCAATTAAAGCGGTCGAATTCAGATAAAAGGGTGTTGATGTATAACATTTTACTTCGCGAGTTTGTTAATTCATCACTTGGCAGCATTCCATGGAAGTAAGGCCACGAGCACTTGCCCAACTGCCAAAGTGACGCAGAAGTTCGTATGTTTGCAGAAAATTAATGTTTCTACCATTAAAAGTTGTGGTCGAAGGTCTGAAAGTCAGACAAGTGGGAGAAAGAGAGAGAGAGACAACCGTTAATTTCACGATGCTATAAATCATACAGAGACGCATTTAATTTTGGTCCTTTGTTTTGCCTGGCTGCAAAACTAAGAGTTTGTCTGATAGAAGCGTGTATGAAATCTAGTGGTAGGTTAATGGTTCTTGGAGAGAAAGTGGCAAGATAAATGTCAGTCGCGCGAAAACAGTTGGCAGCGAAGGGCAGAGCTGTAATAATTCCTCCGGGGAATTCGCTAAACCCTCCCATGTGTTGTCCCGACAACTCAAGATACAGTCTCAAAGCTGTATATTTCCCCGAGTTTTAATGTGCCACAGAACTCTTGTTTCAGGAAACATTTAGGAGTAACATTTTCACGTTTGTTGCGAGCAAAATGTTTTGACTCTTGTCTGTTCACAAACTTTTTCTCGCGTCGATCAAATCACGTGAAATTCAGGCTTTCTTTCAGAACCGGAACAGAATAATTAATGGTGACAGAAAAATTGCACGGAAACAGTTATGATATAAAGTTTGAACTGCTATCTAAAAAATTCTATTTAATAACCATTTGAGAAGAAAACGTTAAAATTTAATTAGACATAAATCTCTCAATCATTAACCAATATTATTTTGAAATAAAGTAGTAGATAATTGTAGTTAGTATTTTATGAAAGCTCGAGTAAATATCAGAGTCTTTTATCAGTTTCGTTAATTGTGTTTCAATCGTTGCTCTTGTCTCTTCGTATATACTACAGTCATTTTTTTAAATAATTTTAATACTCACATTTTCAAGTATTACTTATGTTGGCGACCTTATTAAATGATTGGCTATACCATGTTTTTAAAGTCGCAAAAATATTGATTAGTAACGTAGCTTGTAGAGATCGAAATTACGTCACTTCATAAATTGACCATTTACAGACTCGCAAACAGCTATTTCGTTATAGGCTGTTTTTTGGAAGTCAAAATTTAGTATTGTCAGGATCTCTATGATGCATATCTTTAAAATAGGAACGGGATACTCAAGTAAATATTGAAATTTAGAAGTTTACGAAAATTAGTTTTACACATCAGAAACCACAGTAGGAGATTTTTTCTTTCAGTCATAATAGTTAAATAACCAGTTGAAATCAGGAAGGAGAACCCACGACTTGAAAAGCGGAGTGTAAATTACTTCCTATTTTTTAAAAAATAATTTTTTCTGGTAGCGAGAGTGATGTAGTAGTAACGCTGAAAGTCTCTAAATTATAATTAATTAATTGCAGAGCGTAAGATCCTTATATTTTCGACTCCCAAACGTAGGTACTAAGCACAGAATTAGTTTCCGAAGGAACGTTACAATTGTCTGGAACTCGGCTCATTTGTATTGGCGAGTACAATAGGTTTCCGGTCCTTAATCCAGGCAGTTGTTCTGTATTCTCCCTATGAAGATTTCTCGGTCAGATTCTGCCATTGTATCTTATACTACAACTGTATTGTTTCAAATTATAATTAAATACCACCCTCAAACACCACAAATAATTCGAAATCCCAGAACTATTAATAACGGCAGTAAATCACAATAAAAATTTTAACCGATGCACTTAATTAAATTGACATCAGCTAATTGCTGCGAAAACATTGAATTAATTAGTATTACATGCTAACTTTAAAATTAAACAGCTTTGCTTTACTAAATTACGAATGTATATTATTAATATTCTGCGTTTACTATTTCGATTCAAATGTTTAACGTGTTGATTTACGTAGTTTGCTAATTAGCTCAAATAACAAACAACGTTCGTGGTTATAAATAATTTATATCGTATTCATACGACCTGCAGAGGACTCAAAGAACACAGAATTATTAAAAAAATATGAAATACCAACGTCATTCACTTTATTGAACTTTGAGCAGTAAAGTTTTTCTAATTTTAGTTCAAGATTCACTGTTCGCACGAGCAGTTTTCACTTGTATTGTATGACGCGATTCAACAATGGCTTTTACTGGGCTCCAAAGTGCTGCATGACTGACAAGAGTTCACAGCTAGTCGCATTTGAATACCAAATTAAAGGGCTTTGAAGCCCCCTCCCTTCTTGGTTACTTTATTAAATCCAAAAGTCGCCTGTGATGAGTACCTCACCTCCCCCCCCCCACCACTCTCCCTCTCGTAGGCAAAGTGCTCGTCTCTAACTCATAATAATAAACATCAGAGTTTTGTTAATTGGGAGGTCCTGCATTACAGATCAAAGATGACGACACATAGCTAAAGTAATGTTTTTACATAGCGATTAACCCAAAAAAAAAATTATCTAGAGAACAGATTGAATTTATATATTTATTCCATTAGTCCAAAAGAAAAAAATAGTTTGTGAAAAATAAAAATAAATTATATAAATTAAGATCGTAATCACACACTCCTGTTCTAGGAATTTACTGTGAACTACTTAATACATACAAAAAAGATAGAACTATTCATCGTAAAACTTTGTTCTTGAGAGAGAAGGAATGAATAACTGAGTTCTCTATACTATGTTCTCGTTGATTTTAGACAGACTTTATATACTCAGAGAAGTTTGCGATAAATATTTTCTCTATTAATAATTTTAAATTGCGTTTAAGTTTTTCGTAATGATTCCGAGTTGATAAAGTACTGTTTATCTCTTAATTATATTCAGAAGTAAATCTTCAGTGTATTACATATTATCAAAATGAATGTCTGAGGATCGAATCCCAACTGTTTCAAAGGAATATGTAGATATTTAAGACTACTTGAGTTTTTTCTTACTTTATTATACAGATAATTTTGTTAATTATTGCTTATAATTTGTCTTACTTAATAAATACGTTATATAAACTTTATATTACTTCCAGCATTTACAAAAATTATAGAAAAAATCGGGTTCGTTAATAAATATATACTGGCAAGATACGTTCAATTTATAAAATCCAATAACAGGCCGAGAAAGGATTGTGGTAGAAAATTCCTTTACACCTGAAATAAATCAATTTTTGCTGAAAATTCTTATAATTAAAAAACGGTTGGTTAATGTAATGCGTCCGTGAAATATGTGCTTTAAATATATTTTCCTACAATATTTGTATGTGTTTATATAATTATTCAACTAACAGTTCATAATTAATAATTTAGTTTTATCTGATTAATTATTTTTCATGTATAAACAATTTTTAGTTCTGCTTAAAATTATTTTCAAGTCATCGCTTAGAAGTTTGATCAATTTTTGGTTTGACCTAGAAATTTTTTTTTTTTGGTAATCACTTGGAAATTTGAAGCATTCTTTTATGAACTTGGAAAACCTGTTTCAAAGATGAAAAATATGTCTGTGCCATATGAATGCTGAGTGTTTCATTATATATTACAATTAAATACATTGTGACATGTTTATAACTCCTCGTTTTGATTTGAAAATCAGTGAACCAATTAATATTTCAGACTTTATTTTAAGTGCATTTCAAAAGGAAAATTATACAAATTTGAATCACATAAATTTCCGCGTCTGTGATATTTATGACGTTAAATAACAAATATTTATTGTACTTAGTACTCGTAAAATCAATATAATCGGCTGCTGGAGTTTGGAAAAATTAATTTGTAACTATAAAAGATTTATCAGTATAATATTACTATGTCGTTTCTTTGAAGAATTGCCCAAGCCGGCTAAGCAACAAGTTGTCGTCGGTCAATATTGGTTGTAATGGATGATGTACTCGTAAGAACGGCAATATAGATTTAATAATAGCCAGGCATTTGCGTTTGTCAGCAGTTATCTGGATCAAATTACATTGTTTCATAAGCCATTTGTAGTGTCACGAAATAATTTGGTGTAGAAAACCCTCATTTTATTTGATACGAAAAGAAAATATTTTCATTGATCAGGTTTCACCTAATAATTGTTTAAACTGGTAAACTGGTTATACGAGTGGTTTACATTTAATCGAATTGCGATACCTATAAATAATTTCACCTTCGTTTGCTATTTATAGACGCAAGATTGACATCCGTCAATTTGAAATGTTCGACGGTATTCCGTTTCTTCGTTTTGTACAATTCCCTTAGTAATTATTTAACTCTATATCTAGTTTACATTTCATCGAATTTAATCCAAAGGTTGATCGACAACTTTCCCGCCGCTGCTCTCGTAGTTCGCCTTTTATTCCACCAACTGACAAAATCTTTTGAATTGAAATCTCTGTGGATAAAGTTTAAAAACAATATTCAAACTCCAGCTGCTGGTTATATTGATTTTACGTATTTTCTGTAATACAAATATTTGTTACTTTGCCGTTAAAAATCGTCAGAAATTGGTGTGGTTCAAAGTGATTGCGAAGTTCTTATGTATTTTATTTTATTTTATTTATTTTATTCCATTACTCCTCGTATAATGAAATAGGATACGTCAATACATAAAATTACAATATAATAATTGGATGCTACAATTATAAATAATTAAAAGTTAATATAAAAATACTAAATTTCGGGAACACAAATTCCCCTGTCCAAGATAAATAAAATATATTAATAATAACAAAAATAATAATTCTTTAACTATACTAAGGGTGTAATATAATATTTACAGTTCTAATAAAAAAATTCAATAGCTACTAATAAATTATTTTCTTTTTAAAATTAACTTAAAATGAAGTCCGAAAAATAAATTAGCTCCATGATAATCAAATGAAAACATGGAGTTCAGAAACGTGACAGAATGATTTGAATTGTAATATATATATTGAAACATTTAATATTCGATGTTCAAATATTTCAAATCGCCCTTTGAATATCACTGAGGAGTCCATTATAATGATATTACTATATTTAAAAAAAGCTTTCATACAAAATTAAACAGTTAAAGGGTAATAAAATGAAATTATAAGCAGAACTAACCACGTTTTCTCTTAGACATTCGTATTAAATTAATAAACTGACAGAATTAGTTTAATATTAAAATATATCCAATGTAAAATAAATATATATATTGTATATTTATAATTATAAGATACTATTGTAATGAATTACAATTAATGACTCATTCCAATTCTTGAAACCCAGTTTCTCTACAGGGTCTACGAAATATGATCTAATACTATGTTCAAACTATACTAGAATTTCCTTTAAACAACACCATTCGAAACTTTTAGATTTGACTTCTTGTGATAAGTGAATAAATTTGGAATATTTTTAATAGACATTGGGGTTGTTCGACTGGTTAAATTAGGGGTAAAACTTTAGTGAAGATAAAAGGCGAGCAGTGTTGATGAAAGGGAAGGAAGAAAAAATGAATTAAAAATTAAGGTTGTTTTAAGGGTGGATCATTTAAAGAATAAGAATAGTGTGTGTACTGTCACTGAGGCGTATAAATACTCAGTAAAACTCTCCCAAATTTTAATGATAATAAATATAGCCAAATACAGACAAATTAAGTGATAATATAAATACCACACAACGTTTCTGGGATACTTGTGCCTTTCTTCAGGTGCTAAGAAGAGCCTTCAGCGACTCAACTGCACTCGTCAGTTGACAAATTTTGCAGTGGAATGTTGAAATGTCTTTTATGAGTGGTTATATAGGCAACGAGGGCTGGGGATGAGCGATTTATGGGAAAGACTTGAGAGCATCGTTGTCGGTTAAGGGGCTGGAGCAGGCAAAAGTGTTTTGAGTTCTTATTAATTTAAGTTTCTTTAGATTTATTTCAGTTGGAAAAATATGAAGGAATGCCCATAAAATAAAATTTAATGTGTTACAGGTACGTTCCTCTTCGTGTGCTTGCAATTTATCGCGGCCAGGAGAATAGGTAGGTGAGAATATTTTGAAATGCTGTGATTTAGGGCTCCGACAGGTGACTCAAGCCATTCCTGCTCGATATTGACAAAGGTCTGTGAACGTTTCCTTGACCGCGTATGAACGACCGTATTTCGATTTACCAGTCTCATATTTGGAAATTGGGTAGACATTCTCGCCAGCTTAATTATTTGGTCGTGATTAAAGGAAAATAATTGGTTAAATCCATAAACATAATTATACCTTAATTGCAGTAAAGTTGCCTTCTAAACCTAAGTCTGTCGACGCGGTCCCTCTGATGCTGTTTAAAATTACTTAGGATAATTTACGCGCAAGTCCTGGAAAATGAAACCGTAAAGAGAATGACAAGTATGAATAGCTGAATGGCCAGTCACAATTTGGATGGTGTTGAGCACGATTACATTATGTGAAAGTTATTCTGGTCGCCCGCCTTGACCCCGGCTTCCTCAAAGCTGGTATTGACCGCGGCGGCTTGTCAAAACATTCGGCCATCTACATGGTTCTCTGCTCAAAACACACCACCCCTGTGGCTTGTAAGCAGGGAATACAGCTCATGTACGTTGTCCGATATTCTATCTAAAGTGGTCAGAAACTTCCACTCTTCCAACTTCCAACTATACTGCTAAATCTATACTTCAGGCCACTCAAAGTTTTAATTTGAAATCAACTTCAAACTTCTCGAGGTTGCCTCATTACCGTTATTATTACATTTTTATTTTTCGAAATCTTAGACAGATATACCAGATCAGTTACGGCTGCACGACACACAAATGGATGAACGCGAAGAACACGCAGAAAGTGTCGAATATTTCCTTTCAGTTCTTACTAATTTATTTCAAATTTCTTCATGCCTTAAATTTTCTACATCTATACATTATAAAAATACCGTGAGGTATATTATTCTCCGCGAATATATATTCTAAATATATATCGCTGTAAATAATAAAATAATGATTGTAATTAATTTGATTGAAAATACTTTGCTTCTGCAATACATTTTACAAAAGTGTCTTTCGTCAGGATATTGTAAAATGTACAATGACTGTCTTATTTCTTTTATTGTGTTTATATCCTTATCCCCAAAACTTTTAACTAATATATAAAAAGAAAAACGTTTCAGTAAGTGTCTCTAAAATTATTTATTTATTTGAACTTGGCAATTTGCCATTGTAATCTACTATATTATTAAAATATATTTTTGGAGAAATTTATTACAGGTTTTTTTTAATTTTTTTTTAAAGGCGATTGATTGCAACTATTGGGAAATGTGCATTCCGTTTCAACGATGATATTGATAATGAGGTACGAGTTTGTTTAGTTTACAGTTATATTACAGTCTTTATTACGTGACTACCACGCAATTTAGAAAAGCAGAGGAGTCCATTTGTGTCGGTGATCTTTATTTTTTCAAGTCGTGCGTGATAACTCTGTGTCGAATGTAGGACAGGAAAATCACGAAACGATGAAATGGCATTAAAACGTACAGTATTGGTTGGTTACAAACGTTCATGTTTGAATCACAACTTGAATAGATGCATACGACAGAAATCAAGACATCGTGTCTTAAATTTTAAAAAGAAAATGCAGACATTAAACAGCACTACGCTAAAAATTTTACACACACACACACACACACACACACAAATATATATATACTAGCTGGGTGCCCGGCGTTGCCCGATATGTCATTTATCTATAACCCCCGATATGACTCCAATTTCGGCTGCTTTTGCGCAATTTTTATGTAACGCTACTCAAACCCTAATCATTATAATTAACTCTGAAAAATATTTCTTCAACGCAAATATCTGCCGTGTTTGCATGTTCCAAAATTTGCACCCCGCTACCCCTGCATCTGAGGGGTAAATGCCAATTTGAATGTCGTAACTAAACACAGTGACTTCCATAACCTTTGATTTGACTCCAATCACGGTTGTATTCGCGTTATTTTACTGTAAAGCATCTCCACCCCAAACCCGAAGGGTGTCCTTTTCACAGGGCGTAGGGGATGAAAATTGTATTCAGATAACATTGGTAGAAACACTATCAATATCTTTGACCCCTAAAAATATTTATCCGACTCAAATATCGGCTGTTTTAGTATGTTTAAATATTTCCACCCCCGCTTCTGGGGGTGGAAGACGCGTCTCACCCCGACAGTGTTTGTTTCCTGGTCGCAAAGAACACGTGTACGAACTTTGGTGAAAATTGTATCGACTGGTGTAGATTTGTATTTTATTTAGAAAACGTTTGTATGGGAAATAGAAAAGGGCTGTTTTTAGGGTTTTCCCGGAAATTATTCGATTTTTTCTCGCCTTTTAAACCTTCCCTAGACCTCCACGAACATTTCAAGACTAAGATAAGATAAATCCGTTCAGCCGTTCTCGAGTTTTAGTGAGACTAACGAACAACAATTCATTTTTATATATATAGATATATATTAAAAAAATAATATACAAACAATTCATACATATATTAAATTTTAGGTTAAATAATTAGAACTCATCTACTTACTTCCAAGGCCGAAATGACAGTAAACAATTTAATATTTATAACTTTTAATGTTTTCAAATAAATATTTTGATTGTTTGACATTTTCTCCTAATTTAAATACGATATTCTTACATATGTATATAATATAAAAATAAATTAAATACATGATATTAGTTAAGTATGCTGGTTACATATATTTTTCTTATGAACTATTATAGATAGGTTTAAATTTATTCTCGGTTAGTAATGAAATAGGATTAACAGTATAAGGAAATATATCACACGCGGACAAATATAATTTTTAATAATAAATAAAATGTCTACATAGATGGTTAAAAAGTTTGACGGAACGTAAAAAAACAAAGTATATATCGAAATGCAAAATCTTTCTTACACAAAGTCAAACTAAAAATATCTACACACGTCTAAAAGAAACACACAAATACCAAGTTTATTCTCCCCTGACGACAATATTCGTTATTAACGCTTCTTATTTTGCTATATGAAATTACTGGAGTAGAATGAAGAGAAACTAAAGCAGATCCAAGTTATACTGACCACAATAAAAATATTACTGGCACATAACCAAAGTTATTTATAATGTTAGGAGTCGATATAAAAATTCACGTATATATGATGTAGCAAAAAGGTTTTTAGATATAAATTTTTTGTAAGATACAAGGGCCTGAATTTACAGACAATAAAATATTTATTTATATTAAATTACCACACCATGTTTCGTTCTATAACCATACACATTTCAAAACAAACCACAGTTTTCAGCTACTAAACTAGCTATTTAAGTGAAAAAAGTCTAAAACTCACTACGTACGTTCAGTCACTTATAGTTGCATTCTTCAGATGTCAAAATAAGTAATTTAGCAAGTAAAAAATCTCCAGTTAAATCAAAATCAGAGAGACATATTGGTTTGTTACAAGTAATCGGTAATAAATTAAATAAATCTTCGATTTTTCTATTCAACAATGTTTGAGTTATTTCGATAAAAATTATGAATTTTTATAAGGAAATTAATTTATATTTCAATATTTTAAACTAATATTTATCTCTAAGATATACTTTGTTGTCTTTAATTGTAATTTGACGGCGTTTTAAATTGGAAAGGCAACATTGTAATAAAATATTTTAATGGCTGTAAATAATATTAAATGAATGTAATTATTATGTATTTCATTCCTCACGGATCTCCAGCGCGCCGCCAGGGTAAGAAATACTAAGAAGAAGAAATTTCTGATTTATTATTTGGCTCTATACGATTGGTTTCTTCTAATACTCGCTTAAAATCATAGCAACTGCAATCTAATTTCAGCTTATTACTTAAAAGTAACAGATATCGCTTTCAAAGAGGAAGGGAAACGCCGTCTCTTATTTTCGTCGTGCTCGCTGGAGCGTAGAATTTTATTGTCCCAGAGACCTGTTGCTGATCTTCTTTTATATTGGCCTTCAGTGTGGAGATGTGCGTGAGCATGTTCCTGGTGATCTTAAAGAAGAGGGACTGGTCCGTAGTTGTACTGACGCCAAGTTTCCGACACGCCGAGGCAATTAGAGATTAACAAGACCTAGAAACTGTGTCTGAGTTTTCGTGGGTTCCCTCTCCAGCTGGAGTACTACTGTCTTAAATGCGAGCTTTGTCGACGTACGCGTGCGTGGTCCGGCGCTCTGCAAGGTTGTTCGTTGGTGGCGAGTGTCTCAAATCCGTTTATTTCAAAAGTATGCAACAAACAAATTATCCATAGCGCGATGAAGATTTCCGCGTTTCATATAAAATGACTGTACACACAGAGTTCAAGATAATTACTGGACCATAGCTCCTATAATAACTGGGGAAATTTATTAATACTATTGTAATAATACATAATTTGTTAATTGATTTGATTATTATAGTATACTAGCTGGGTGGCCGGCGTTGCCCGTGTACTTATTTATATAAACCCGAAAAAGTATTAAACTCTATATTAATCTTTAATCAAGAAGTGATTTATTCTAAATCTAACATAACTAGTTCCGTACATACTTTCGACCGAATTGAACAGCTGTAAAACACATTGAGTTTTATTGCATCAATCCCAACAAACATACCTCCGAATTTATCTACAAATAGAATACTTAAATATACTCCTTAAATATTTCAGAATATAATTGTCTTCGAACATTACAAAAGATTAAATTCATGAAATTGTTAGCTAGATTCATAATATAAACAATTAGTCGTCATATTGGAGTCACTAATATGGCGAGAATCGCAGCAAGGATCGTAAAGTATACGTATTTTTTCCTTATTAACATTCGATAGAGTATTACTGGATACAAATATACTTTTTATTCAATTAAAATATTTCTGCTTTATTTCATTACGGAAAAAGGAACTATTTACTCTGTCGCGTAGTAACGTTTCTCTCTCATGTACTGTGACGTCATGATTTCTTGATGCGTAGTAATTTAACACACAATGATCACCGTTTTTAAGTATAATTCTTTCCACCTTTATGCTGCAGGTTTCTCACCCCCCCCCCCCCATCTCGTCGTTTGTGTACCAAGTTTTTTTGCAATCGGGCTACGTGTTGTATAAAAATTAACGTAAATACATACAAATATACATACTATTTTTATATAGAAGATTCGTTGGTATCTAGGGGTTATTGAAGGTTTAAGAACCGTCAAGATAATTTCATTTAATGACGTTTAAGATGTACTTCCCAAAGTGTACTGTTGAATCCCCAAAGCAGACTATAACTATAGAATATGACTCACATTGCCATTGTTGGAGCTCTTGACAGTTATAAATGTGAGATACTAAATTCCATGAGAGTATCGTTAGATTATAAAATAACTCAAAATATCTACGGTCTCAGATTCTTTCGTAAATCTGACTTTCATAGGAAATACTATAACTTCGTAATGCGTTTAAAATAAATCGTCTAATTAAAACTACGAACAGAATTTTTTATTAAAAATAAATGTTCCATTAAAGTGTTACTTGATATTTGCGCTATTAAATCGAAATTATCCTGATTATGCGACATACAGCAACGAGTAAAATTTTACAGGTTTAGGCTATCTATTTCTGATTGAAAGTCAAGCGGCATTGGTGTTTTTCTGCGTAGTGTAGTAATTTTCGGTATTTAACTGAGCATACAAAGTGTAACATTCCAAACTGCCACCATGTAACATCCCAAACTGCCACCATGTAACATTCCAGCAGTTGGAATGGGAAGTCCAGATAGATCGTTCACCAACCGAACTATACCTCCGTTAGCTCACCTCGCTACCGATTTAGAGGATAAAGGAAGAATTAAGAACAGGAAATAGGAAAGTCGGAAACGTGAGGGTTCGGGTTCAACTAATTGAACCTAGGCGTAGTGGTTGGTGTTTCGCTGCACTTCAGTCAAATAAGAGTTGATGAAGAATAAAGAGATTTAATAGTTAGAAATAAAATAAAGTAAGACAAACTGGCGGATAGCACCAGGAGCCACCGACCCGTCTGGAGGTTGGATCACGACTGCCGTTCCCAAGAAGCTCTGAACAATTCGAAGACTCCTTTCCCCCTCCCTGATGATTTTAAGTCTCCAATGAGAGCTCTTGCAGGGTGGAAGATTTCTGCTGCCGTGTGCATGTCTGCATAAGGCACTTAAAATGCTGACTTCATTAGACGCAGCGTTTTCACAGCTGTCTAGGCGGAAGGGGTGAAGATTTATGTGGTGCGTATCGTTACTCACTATATCTAAAGTGATGTCTTTAACTGCATCAGCGTTCTTGCAGCTGCGCCCTCTTAGGTCCGCTATGCTGAAGAGACGTTATGATAAGAGGGCACGTGTAGACTATTATATTACAAAAGAAAGGTGAAATGAAAGTAACGGGAAATTAATGAATTTTTAGACTGGACGTCAGTTTAGGTAGGGTAATTTATATAAGAAATTAATACTTATTTAAAATCTATTCAAAAAATAATTAATATTATGTAAACTATTGAAATCTTAATTGTCCACTAGCTGCAGATACATTCACTATGATCCTGGAAATCCCCCACTAAGTGCTTTGACAGCCCGGCGACCGTCATAGGTGAAATTGCTTACGTGACGGTGTCGAAAATGACCAAGTTCCACAGCGTGTCTGCTGACCGTTAGTTCCAGGAAACTTGATCTGTCCCACTGATATTTTGCCAGAGATTCCGTCCCCTTTTACGAATAATTCTACCGGTCTAGAGATCGTGGATTTCATTTCCCCCTGAACACACGTGATTACAAAAAAAGACGATATGTGGGGTTATCTGCACCCCCTCTCATATTTTCCACCCAGTCACAATTTTTTCACTTAGGAGCTTGTTTTACCACACTCGGTCATCAATCAACCCTTTGGTCTGAGTACGTGCTACTTTAGTTTGTCGAGAGATTAAGTTTCATTGTCAACTTGGAGTCTCGCCGGGAACCGCAAGCTCTTGAACTTTATTAATATATGAAAATCTCAATTTTATTGGTGAACTACCGTTGGCGCTACATAACGGATGTCTTTTCATGCTGTAGTAAATCGACATCTATTCATCTTTCTTCGGTTAATTGACAATTACTTTGAATTAAAGAAATTATTTTTTTATTTTGGAATTATATTAATATGGTGACGGGAAAATATAATAATATGAATATATTAGGTGAAATTATAATAGCTAAATAATTTACTATTCAATAAGAATGATATCGAAAATTGAAGTATAGTTACTATAAAATAAATATTTACATTTTTTTTAGTTTCAGATTGCTTTTCTTATGTTGAAAAAGTTTAAACGAGATAAACGGTCACTGTTTATATGCTTTACTCCATATTAAAATTTACGTATTACAGGAGGTTTCGTTTCTCACTGTCATACTCATCTGTAGTGAATTCATTGTTCAAATTAATCTTAATTATTTGAAGTCATCAATAACATTTTATTTTAGTTCAACTTCTTCAGTTCTGATGATCTAAATTGGAATAATATCAATTTGTAATTTACCATCCACACGCAAATAAAGGAAGATATGTGGTTATGTACTGTTACCAGAATTTCTCATACATTTTTTAATCGATAACGCGCCTTCACGCTGGATATTTTCGAACGCAGATTTATGAGTTAGGGTCGTTAGCAAGTTTATTACTACAGTTTTATAGCTGTTGAGAGGCAATCGATCGTAATACATTACAGGATATTAAAGCATTCCAAGCCTTGTCCTTGGTTTATTTTAGATGATAATTTATTGATTGAAGAATTTCTTTTTGAACGACCTCAAAGGACAGAATCGGTAGCAGTGAAAACCAATTTGCCATTAGTCTAACAAATTTTCCATATAAATATAATTAAAATATGAATCGTCCCCTCATCTTTCGCCAGTAATAATATACTATCATAATATTAACACATTGACTATTGACCATTGAATGTCTGTTTTCCATTTCTATAATAATTACAACTAATTTATTTTCTCTCAGAGAAAACTGTAAAATGAAAACCCGTTTCTATATTTCGAAGGTTGATTTAAATTTATTGTAATCAAAATGTCGTACTAGAAAAACAAAAGTAGTAGCATGTAGTACACAATACTGTTACTTGTGGTCTTTTCTGATAGTGCCTCCAAAATATTTAACTATTTTTGTAGAAATTCGTTCTGAATAAAGAATATAGGTATGTGGGTTTTGTACATTTAATTAAATAATATGGACTGAAAGGATCTCAGCTTACATAGAAATCTTTTTTATTTTTTTTATTTATATATATATTATTATTTATAGGGCAACAGGCTACATGAGGGTGATCCACATTGGGCAACTCCCCTTTAATAGCATAGGAAGGGATTTGAAAGGGGGGATGCGGAATGGTAGAGGAATGTAGCCAAGGGTTACTAGGGCCCCCGGGCTATATTTTAAGGATCCTACCCGGCATTCGCCTAAAGAAATGTAGGGAAAACCTTAGAAAAACCTGCATCGGGTAGGTCGCAGGTTACCTGCGAGAGAATCCTCTCGCAGGCTCTTTAGAAATCATGTTTTCAGCTCTCAACTTTTATCTGTTCATTTTTTACAAACGCGGCTAAGAGAAAATCGCCTTTCACGGATTTAAAAATAATTTTTGTTTCTTTTATTACAGACTTTTTTGTTCCTCTCAGACTGTATAAAATTTTACACTAAAAGTCGGGATTATTGTTCTCGAGATTCTGGAACGAATTCGTATATATTTCACTATTTTGACAGAAATTGGTATGGAATAGGTAGACTTCACAACGCACTGTCGATAATTAAGTAATTCCAATGAATGGATGAATATTTATTGCAGCATTTGTACATTGCTCGGTGACAATCGCGACAATCAAACAGCATTGAACGGAATCATACCTGAGTAGATTTAATTCTACCATGTTATAATGGTCATAGTTGTTATATTGCTAGAAATAAAAGGTGTAAATGTAAGCATGTACTAATTAATTAACAATTACGAATTAATTCCAATACTAAACTTCAATGTGTCATATGTTAAGGTACGCCAGCAAATACTATTCCCTGTCTCTTCCTAGTAAATTTATAAATATGTTTTAAGTACAGTATTCAGTTTCACTGACGTACTGACGATGACGCAACTTTTAAGTCTGATCTTTTTGGGAAATATGTATGAGACAGGATTGAAATTTTAAATTCCTTTCAGGCCCTCGGTTTCATCCATGATTTTGTATCTCCCGGGAGGATTTTGTTTTGAAAGGGTTTGGTACAAAATCCCGAATGTCACTTGCCAGATGCACGTTTCCCCGACGACAATATCCAGATTGACGTTAGCCCGACACGTAATAAACCCGATTGACGTTTGCCTAAATTGGTGTAGAATAAATTGTTAAAGTGGTCGCCCAGACTCATAGAGTACTCTCGATGGTTTCAGTTTCTAATTTCAACCCAAAACGGCATGGGGCACACCTCTAGGGGGTGGGGTGATGTCATTATAGAAATGCATTAGTCTTTCCCGCATTAGAAAGTCCACATATATTTCTTAAAATGTACTTTTGAAGCGGTGTGAAGTTATCGTTTATGGAAGCTTCCCACATTCGTAATCCCAGATTCGTAATTAAAGATAAAAATTGTTCAGAATTAGATATGTTAATAAAATTATCAGGATTGAAAATCAACAATAATTACGAAGAATTTCCATAGGGATTTGATGAATTTGGGGACCTAGAAATTACAATGTAACCGGTTTATCGATTCTATTCGAACTGAAACTGTTGCGGCTATCCGATTCAGTGGGCCCTAGTAATCCCTTCCGGAATAATTCGTTCGTGTCCATGTTTACTATGTACGATGATACAGGGAGATACACAGTGAAGGCACTTAGTTCTGTAAACAATTGGATCACAACCTGTCTGCAAGAGAATTGCGTCTACCGTTATTTCTGTGGCTACGAGTCGCTGGTCTGCTTGGTTGCGTTCAGTCACCTCGAAATATTATAATATTTAAGACAATAATCTGGAAGGGTAACTCTCTTTAAGTGCCCTTGTTATTGTTTCGCCAACTGTTTCACATTCTGCTACAGCGCGTGTTGTAATAAACGATTAATTAAAATTCTCCAGAAATCATATTTTCATCATGTTTTCTTAAAATCCTATGAGTAACATCTTATACGTCGTTTTAATGTAAGGATATTTTACGTTGCGTTAATTTAATTTAAAGCTTACGTCTTTTACAAACAACATTATTTATTGTCGTTAGGAATTATTTAGAATTATATCGGTTCATTAGCATTTATATGTTTGATTAAAGTTATTATTGAATTTTGTGATTGGACGGGAACTGTGCTTCAAGACTAAGGAGCAAGGAACGCAGGGAAGGGATATGAAAGGGTCGCAACGAGCCGGGTCACTGTAAGCACAGTCGCTGGGAACACGACACCATTGTGGACGGGGAAGGGTCGGAAAGAGGCAGCGGGTGTGACGGAAATTAAATACGTTTAAAGTAGTTACAGTAAATGGTAAACGAATGATATTTCTCGTAATTTAGCAGTGCAATTTTAGACATACCCATTTAAAACAGTTTTTTTGAAGCTGTTAACGTACTGTAATAATTCGAAAATATGTAATATTATGTGGCTGGAATACGAAATAAGAATGCGAGAAAGAAATCTCAAGATTGGAAAAGTGAGTAGGTAGAAGCGCCTATTGAGAACCTTGGAATAAAAAGTTGTTAATTTGCAGGTAAGCAGCTTAAAACTAAAAAAAGTGTACGCGTAGTGATATCTCGAATTACCGACCTATTTCCCTCCTTCCAATTTTCTCTAAAATACTAAAAAAAGCGATACATTTGCGAGTTGCAAATTTATTAGAAAAACATAAAATTATCTCACCAGAACAACACGGCTTCCTGAAAAATAACGCTATGAACGATTTCGTAAATCAATCCAGGATTCTCTGGAAGACAAATTAAAAGTAACAGGGATATTTGCAGATCTCTCCAAAGCATTCGACGTGGTTGATCACAAAATTTTACTAGATAAACTTGAATTTTACGGAATTAGGGGAAAAGCTTCCTTACTTTTCAAATCCTACCTTGCAGCAAACAGTCGCCATAGACAACAATGACGGCAATATTTATGTCTCTGATTGGAAAGAAATAACTTGTGGGGTCCCGCAGGGGTCGATTCTTGGACCTCTGCTTTCTCTTTTGTACATAAATGACCTTCCAGATTACATCAAACCTATAAAATCAGTTCTTTATGCCGATGACACAAACTTAATAATAACCGGTAGCGAGGTCAAAACACTTGAAAAAAAAAAGTCATTAAATATCTGGTTCAGTGGAAACAAATTGGCTCTCAACTTATAGAAAACTAATCTTGTTCAGTTTTTGTCCGGTAACAACAACACGAAATTAGCGACTGATCATGCAACATTTCTCGGTGTTCAAGTTGACTGAAAGTTACGATGGAATGAACAAGTAAACTTAGTTCCGTCTGTTAATCTCTTCCATTATTAAAGCAATAAGTAGATACTTTAAATGCTAGATTATGCATATTTCCATTGAAACATGTGCTATAGAATTACGAGCTGGGGACTTTCTTCTCGCTCTGCGGAAATATTTAAACTACAGAAACGTGCGATCCGAATATTATGTGGCAAAAATTACAGAGAAAGTTGTAGACTGCTCTTCAAAGCTCTGGGAATCGTAACGTTACCTGGTGCATACATTTTGTAAGCTATGAAATTCGTAAACCGTAATCAAAGTATGTTTGTTACCAACGGGGAATTCGATGAATATAATACCAGAAACCGCGCGACATCAGCTCTCACTTTTTTTAAAAAAGTGTACATTATTCAGGAATAAAGGTATTAAATTGTCTTCTTCTTAGCATCAAAAGCGTAAGCCGTTTCAGCGTATTTATTAAGAAATGCAAAACTCTGCTGATCCAAACTCACATTAGTTCCCTAGAAGATACTGGTTAATTTATGGAATACTAATATAAATCTTTATTGTCTGATTGTCCAACTGATACTTCACAATTGTTTATTTGATGTCGTCCTCACGAGATTTCCAGCCACTGAGAAGATCTGCGAGATAAATTCTTCCGGAGGCGGCAACACTTTGAAGGCTCATCAATACAAGAGGAAGATATGCAAATGGGAGTGTTATTTGTCCAGTGCAGTGCTATTTTTGGAAAACCTTTTAGTGCTATTAGTGAAATTCAGCTTACAATTATTTTTTATTCCTTACTTCATATTTAAGATTTATTACTTGTGTAATGGTTCGTAATCCTTTCTTATTTTCCGTTATTTAGGTATATAGTAGTCCTTATATTCTCCCTGAACCTATTTAATGTAATTTCAAATATGTACACTTTAAATTCTTCATATCACTATTTATGTATAGTCTTAAACATCTAGAGTATTCATGTAAGCAATATCCATTTGACTTGTCCTATTTCCTCAGCAGAGGACTAATGGAACTAATAAAATCTAATCTAATCTAATCAACACATGTGCCTCGTGAAAATAGAAAATGACTATGCTGGTCATGTATAAGGATTCAGTTTCATCATTCAGCTGGATGCTTATAAAATCACAGAAAGTCCAAATTAGGATGGCCGGAAAATATTTTGTGCGTCCACGTCGGCTCATGATAATTTATGTACACATCTGAGTCCTTTTGTACGGTAATATGGTTAATTTGTTATGGAGTGTCTGGTGGGAGCAGGCCTACAGCAGCCGCTGTAGACAGCTTATTTGAATCGTAGGTCGAGGTTGGGAGATAACTGCAACTTTGACAGCGAAGACTGCGCCATTGTGCTTCCAGACGGCGAATTGCTTTGTGTATCAGCACGTTCCGGGAGGGAAGCCTCCACCATTTTAGTGTCGTTCGCTGCGTCGTTCATTGCGCTTACTTTGTTCGCATGCAATCATCATCGGCGAGAACAGTCGATATGAACTCCACCTCACTTGAAGCGTTCTGATATAACAAAAGGAAACCGTTGGTCTGAAATAAATCGCCAATCGTGACACAGAGCAGGCTCGGTGACGCAATTGCCACCTACTCTTCTCTCAACTTTAAGGCTGATGCTTTTATTCCGAGTGCGGTATTGGCGTGGGAAGTACGTTCACAGTGCTACAACACGTGTGATTGAAGATTGATATATACGGGTCAACTTAGGAAAAAATACGACTGGCAACTGAAAGATGAGGACTCAATGTCATTCTTGACGCGATAATGGGTAGAGACAATGACCTATAATTAATATCACAGCTGGGCAATGGCTAGACAGAGAGAAAAACAACGAGACAGAAAAAGTGAAATAATCTGTCTGCAGACAATCTCAAGTGATTTTACAACGGAAGTAAAACTTTCAAGAAATGAAATTAATTTATATTTTCAATGCAAATAGCTTCACATATACATATACATTAAATTGCGTTGGAAAAAGTCAAAATATAGTAAAACAACAGACTATAATCTAGAATACAACAGAAAAAAATAGTATAAACTACAATTGAAGTTTATTTTCAGTGCTGTGCTGCACAATTTAGGGCTAGAAATTTTGTAGCTTCCTTTGCTGCAATTCACATATTCATTAGTTTAGAACCATATGTCGCACCATACCTTTTTCTACGTTCGAACTGTTTCGTAATCCGTCGAATTCAACCCCTTATTGTTCAGTTCTAAACTGAAATTGTATCTAGGTCGGTCAATAGTCGCCCATGTTGAATTTCTTAAATTCCATTTTTTACATAAAATAGGATGGATGAAATAACTACATTACTCCATACCGGGTTGTTGCGATGAGGTCTGTGTAACACACGCGGTCTACGTTGTAGGGGTCTCGAAATGCTACCCCATAGTCAGGAAACTGATGAACTCATTATTCATAATATATTTCAATCTTCCAGGTGTTTCTCTTAAGAATTGTTTTAACGTAGGAAAATACGTCTCACCCTTCACTGACAACTTAAGTAACGTGTCACCCGCATGATATTTTTTTTACTAAAATATGTATATTTGCTGGTTACTTCTTTTAATTCTTTTTTCTACGCTGTGATTTGCGTTCTCTACATTTTTCTGTTTACTAAGTTTTTAAATTCATTCCGTTATTGACTGTTTATTTATTTTCTCTAGATCCACTTGAAGACTTCGTCGAGGTATTTGAACTTCTAAGAACTCGAGATTCAAATAAAAAACACATATGCTTTTCCACTATTTTAGTTTAAGTAATAATGCGGTACGTGATCCAAAGTTTCGCACAACTCTTATAACTATCGTGTCGATTCATCCACCTCCGAAAACTTTGGCGCGAAGATCTTGACATAACGTCACTGGCTTTCACATGAATATGGTTATGAATTTTTTTTAAAAAATTAAACAGTAGTACAACATAAAATTGCTGCGATACAAAGCGCGTAGGAAGGACAATCTAATAATAAAAATATTTAAATAGATAATACTACTCAGATTCCAAGTTCAGAGGCATTGGTTTGTGGATTGAAAAGTGCAGTTATTTTAGAGTCTCGGGAAAACCTCTAAATTTATAACAAGAATTTTACATTTGACAAAAATTTCGAAGAGAACGAGGTGGGCGTAATTGGGCCCGGTATGTGTTGAAGATTTATTGGATGTTGTAAAATTAAAAGTCGACGAAAGCAAAGACAGCTATTGAAATGATTGGAGAGAGAAATTGAACGAGTTACGTGTGAATTGTAAAGAATACTGGCTGTGATTAAAGTGGTATTGAAACGTGGAAATATGGTTTGTTGTGCTGACGTAGGTTGTGAACAGTGAAATACCGTGGCCTGTTAAATAAAATAAATAAAAGTAATAATGCGGTACGTGATCCAAAGTTTCGGAAAACTGTTAAAACTATCGTGTCGATTCATCCACCTCCGAAACCTTTGGCGCGAAGATCTTGACATAACGTCACTGGCTTTCACATGAATATGGTTATGAAATTTTAAAAAAGTAAACCTCTAAATTTATAACAAGAATTTTACAACTGAAAACAATTTCGAAGAGAACGAGAGTAGTAGAGAAAGAACGCTATGGTGCCACAATAAAAATTATCATAATCGTAAAGCAGCGCAAAGGTTTGTTATCACTTGTTTGTCACATAACTTTTCGTCTTTCCCGTGATATAGTGCTAAGTTTATGATACGATGATATGGCTTCACGCAGGGCTCGCAATTTCTGTTAGATTAAGCGTGACTGCCGCTGGAATTGTTAGTGTTTTCCCCTACAGCACTCCAGAACAATTTACAACGTCCGTATTTTTACATACTCACTACGAAGGAAAAGCGCGCTGCCTTCACCAACGAGATACCACCTTGGTATTGACATCTTCACCTGCGGCTTGAGTCCAAATATAGCAGAAATCTTTCGCGTTGTCATAGGTATCTAAATATAAAATATTCTCCCCCACGTACAGTGACTATTCTTTACAAATTAAATTAATACTGATTCTGATGAGAACTACTTTACTGAAAAAAAATATATTTAAGCAAACGAAATTGTGTAGTGGGTCAAAGAATAAAAATATAACCTTTGACTCAAACACAAATCGTGTCTTTTGGGACTTTCGCTAAAAACAAAAATTATTATTTTCACCGTTTGAGCAAGAAAAACGTCATTGTAGTTATTTACATATCCGCTACTTCGCAGAAACACATTGATGGCTTCGGACAGCAGACAATTTCTCAAAACACAAGTCGAGCAGAGTGCAGTCTGACCGTCTGCAGACTAGGCTCCCCAAAAAATTAACTAGCTAACTAAAACTTAGAGACAAAATAAGGTGGATCTTTTTAGTTTTTCGGAAAGGTACCGAAAGGATCCGACCTGAGTTGGAGAATGTCTTAGGAAAATCCAGGGGCCGACTCCTCTTCTGCGTCAAGACAAAAATATTTCGTTAAAAAAGTAGTAAAGTTAATAACGCTGTACGTTCTTGGTACCTATAATACTATCAGATCGCGCCTTAAGATGTTCAGCGTTAAAGTTTAAATGGAAATACTGAACTTTAGGAAGTCCAGGAGCCTTCACAACTTTATTTCGATCGAGAAAAATCTCCGTCCCTAGCGTCTAGGCGCCTGCACGCGTAGCAGGGAACCAATCAAGATATTCTGATTCACTCATGGGGTCGACGGTGGTGGGGCCCTTCCAAACCGGTTAATACTAGGACAGCATTGCGACGTGAACCGGGTTGAAAACTGTCGACCTGATCTTGTCTACTGATCACACCCACATCCGTTCGCTTCTGAATTGCTTCCCAGCTACTACCCAGTAAAATTCTCTATGAATAAAATAATAATATAAGAGGATTATAATAGTAAAAGGATATGAGAATAAAGTAACTTGTAACTCGGATCTCCAGACGAAAATTAAATTCCAATCTCCATGACAGTTGAGCAACAACTCAGCCAGACTTTTATTAAAACTCTAACCAAGCGACTCCCTCAGTCGAAATATGTGTCGTTCTTGCACTCAGAACGACAATTACATTAATTAAAGTACATATGCGATTCCTTCAGACAATACAAGAGAGATACGAAGGGGCTACCTTTGGGAATGCCTTTTCCTCTCCGTTTTTGAACTAAGGTTCCCACAAGCCGAGGCACCTCGGCCTGTTCTGAGAGATGTATGTTCCGGGGTCACAGACCTTGGGCATACGGTAAGAGTTGTCTGCTATTCCCATTGGAATAGTCGGCCAACTGCCTCATAAACAGGTCGAGGCACGGAGAAGAGAATGCTGCGACCCCACAGAAAACTCCTTTCCCCCTATCGGAAGGGCGTGGGACAAGTACCCAATGCCCGACCTACCTGATGCAGGATTTTCTAGGGTTTTCCCCTGCATTTCTTTAGGCGAATGCCGGGTAGGATCCTTAAAATATAGCCCGGGGGCCCTAGTTAACCCTTGGCTACCTTCCTCTACCCTTCCGCATCCCCCCTTTCAAATCCCTTCCTATGCTATTAAAGGGGAGTTGCCCAACGTGGATTACCCTCATGTAGCCTGTTGCCCTAAAAAACCCCCCAAAAAAACCTTCAGACAATAGCATGTTGCTTCGTTGCTCTTCAAACGACGAGATAGCCACTAAAATAGGCCACGTCAGAAACATGTTTCTTTGTCACTAAAAACGAAAATTAATTTAATTATTGGCACCAGATGAAGGAGTTTAGATCATAAAGACGCGCGTAGTAATCCTGCAAATTTTGATATTTGATGCTGGCGTGATTGTAACGGTACGTGATATTGAAAAAGAATTCTCAGGAAATAATATATTCTATTCTACAAAAGAATCAGAAAAAATGTATATATGAAGAGGTATATAGACTTTGCGCCTATGAATAGTAACGCAACTTTTAGTAATATATACGCAGACATGGATCGATTGTAATTCTTTTGATTATTTCCCTGTTCTCAGTTATACTTTTACCTTTAAACGATAAAAATATAACGTTATATATATATATATATATATATATATATATATATATATATATATATATATATATCTTTAATTTGTATACCACTATATATATATATAGTGGTATACAAATTAAAGATAAAGCAAATAACCCCGGTGTGGTGCAAATTAATTTAACAATTTATGATTTGTTAAATGAAATAATTTAAACAATTAAATTTTAAATACAAAACGTATATTACCAATTTATATTTAATTGTACAAAACTTTTACATAAATGCCACCAAATAAAGCAGTACGTCGCTTCGGAAAAATTATCTCTCTCCACGTCCAAAGCTGAATGCAAATAAAATTAAAAAATTACTGAATTATGAATCTTTATGCGATATTTGAAATATTGAACAACTATTACAAATAAACAGTAAATTTAAGGTCTATAAGAACGTTTTTGGAATTGTAGACTATACTCTTTTTAAGAAATTGAATTACAGAGGTGGTGACGTTTCATTACTAACTGACGTTTGATAGCAAGTCAAGAATTTCGGGAAAATATCTAAATTAATCAGGACTGTACAATTTCCAATTGTCCGTGAGTAATAGAAGTAGAACGCTAAGATAGTACAGTAAAAATTATCATCACTAACCCGTAGAAAGTTTTGTAACATTTAGTTGTTTGCTACTGAGTTTACGAAAATCTAAATAACTGCCACAAAGGGAACTTGCCCAACCGTATAAGTCAAAATCTAGAGGATTGTTGGGCTTTTCATATTGACGCCCCAATTTATTGTTCTTGTGACGGAAATTGACATCTGTACACCTAAATTTTTTTCTTTACATAATTTTTTACCATAGATAAATATAGCGTAAAGAAGGAACCTCAACTTATAATTACGTCAAGAACGTTTTCTAAAAGTCCTAATGTTTGTATGCCTCATGGAACTCGGAGAAGATATAATAATAAAATTCCTTCTGGCTCCCGTGGACACGCAACGATAAAATGGCGTAAATATCACGTGGCCGAAGATAAAAACCCGTAACGCGACAGTAAATTACTTCGGGACTGCAATGTGGTCTTGTCGTAAACCGCGTTCCAAGTTCTTTAGCGAACTTCTTCGGGTTCATAACCTCTTTTATTTCTTTCCGTTAAACCTGGTGAAAGTAATTTTCTGACACGTCGCTATTGCTTCTCGTAATTTTGATTACTTCCTAAGAGACGCCCGGTCACATTTATAGTTGTTGAGAGTAATGTGGATGACGATTATATAAATATTTGTCTGGTGTGTGTTATATGAAAGTGGGACTAACACGGTAGCATAGACTTAAAAACCACAGAGGTTCTGAGAGAAAAATTTTATTGTTGGTAAAAACTTCAAAGGACGAGAGAAAGAAGACATGGAGATTATTTGAATCACTAAACACAAATCCGAAACTGTAATTGTCACATCCACTCCGTACATAGTACGAAGAGATTTAATTCTTTCATTGACTTTAACTTGAAAACCATAACTATTAGTAGAATGGCAGTGTTAAAGGACGTCATAAAAGTATATATATATATATATATATATTGGTGGTGACCAACAATGTGTATAATGAAAGGATTTTTTTATAATTTCTTTAATATTTGTATTGTCAGCGTAATATTATGGCCCAGTTGGCAACAGTCGACATTGCATAAGAATGTGGATTTTCCAGATGTGTGATGTGTGATGTGTGATGTGGAAAAGCATTGTCGAGTGTTCAGTCAGTCGGCAATATGAATTGAGACAGAATAGTTGATTCTGCGTTCGAGGAGGAGAGAAATCGCCGAGGGCGAGGTCGGCGTAATTGGGCTCGGTATGTGTTGAAGATGTAAAGCATTTATTGGAGGTTGTAAAATAAAAAGTCGACGAAAGCAAAGACGGCTATTAAAATTATTGGAGAGAGAAATTGAACGAGTTATGTGTGAATTGTAAAGAACGTACTACTGGCTGGGATTAAAGTGGTATTGAAACGTGTAAATATGGTTTGTTGTACTGACCTTGGTTGTGAACAGTGAAATACCATGGCCTGTTAAATAAAATCTTTTTAAATGATTGGTGAAGTGAATAAGTAGTGTTTTATGAGAGCAATTTCCATTGTAAACCTAGTATAGAAATTGTATACCGTCAGATTTCTTAAATTATTTTAAGATATCATGAAATTTCTTCAGATTTCTATAGATTTTACCTATGCAATATTTTTCATGTAAATTAAAGTCAACATTTTGTTTTTCTTTAATTCGGTTATAATTGCGGATTACTATAACTGTTAGAGGTCAGATAAGCGACCTTGAAGAATTTAAGAATTTCAATAAAGCTGTGGCATTTATGTAAAAGTTTTGTACAATTAAATATAAATTGGTAATAAACGTTTTGTATTTAAAATTTAATTGTTTAAATTATTTCATTTAACAAATCATAAATTGTTACATTAATTTGCACCACACCGGGGTTATTTGCTTTATCTTTAATTTGTATACCACTATATATATATATATAACGTTATATTATTATCGTTTAAAGGTAAAAGTATAACTGAGAACAGGGAAATAATCAAAAGAATTACAATCGATCCATGTCTGCGTATATATTACTAAAAGTTGCGTTACTATTCATAGGCGCAAAGTCTATACCTCTTCATATATACATTTTTTCTGATTCTTTTGTACAATAGAATATATTATTTCCTGAGAATTCTTTTTCAATATCACGTACCGTTACAGTCACGCCAGCATCAAATATCAAAATTTGCAGGATTACTACGCGCGTCTTTATGATCTAAACTCCTTCAGAATATCTTGAGCAAAGTTACTCGTGCCCCATCAAAGAGGATCAGAAGGCACCTTCTAGGAAAACGTTCGACTTCAGGAAGCGTACCTTGAAAACCGGGACTTTCAATTACTGGAAAGTTTGTTTGTAAGGTCAAAACTTCCATCACTTCGCTTTGGCATCGACTCGGCGCATAACTTTCGCTGCGGTATGGTTTTTACTGCGTTTTGTGGCTACCGTTGTTTCATTTGTCCAATTATATGCTATTGTACTTCTGTTCCGATTAATAACTTAACACGTGCTGTAATGAATTTTAGTCACCGGCTTCGAAACAAACTTTCGTAATAGTAGAGCGTCAAACGTAACCGAGGGCTGTAAAACAGTGAACACGTGCATGGATGAAATTAAAAAATACACGTTTAGCTACGTAATTAAATATGAATAATTTTACGTACCCTGGTCGCGCGTTGTGTAAATAACAATCATGATATTTAAATTTCTTCAATAAATTGGTTGTGAGAAATAGATTTATTTATAGTGAGATTCGACCGATAATATTTACGTATTGATATTACTACTTACTTATACTAATGATATTATTCCTTGGTATGAAACAAATAGAAAAGGAAGCCTTCCGTTAGTGTTGAAAATCTGTAATTTGATTAACATTTGGCTACGGTATATTTATTATATTATACTTCTTTTATTGATTAGTTTCATATATAAACAGCTATACAAATTACATTCATAACGCATCGAGGTTTCTAACGTCAAAACTTGACAAGCATCCTTGTTGGATGGAGTTAACTTGCTGATCATGAAGCCCTGTAAGGAGCTACAATTCGAGAGAAATAGCTAATCGTGTCAAAATACGATGCAAAATCGTCCACTGGCCTGGGGTTGCAGTGGGGACGACCGGAGCTCACTTTAACACGTTATGACGTCATTCATGGAAAAATATCAACTAAAAGTTGAAGTCAATTGGGTGCGTATGAAAATAGAATTTTGGCAGCATGGTGTTACTAAACATTTTATTTAAAACATGTAAGTTGGAAATTGAAAAATCTCAAACCAATTATAACCACTTAAAATTTCATGAGTTTGAAGAAAAATAACGTTAACGGTTCGTAACCATCTGTGTTTGGGCTGTTGTGCCACGTTTGTTTTCGGCGATTTTGCACGGCAAGGCTCAAGGTGACCTTGGGCGCCCAGCTGCCTATATAAGCAGACAGACGTACAAAACTTATCAGACTTGGCCAAACCATGAAAATCCTCGGGTTTCACAAGCGAAACGTTAGGAAAACTCGCCGAAGAAAAACGCGGCACTACAGTCCAAGAAAACAGAAGATTACTTATTATGTTTCATCGGTCACTAAAACAATTATTTATTTTATAAAGTTATCGATATTGAAACTTAATTCTCGATCCACTGCGGGCCCTTGGTTTTTGCATACGAAAGTATTATGAGGTCAAATATGTCACAGGTAAAATAAATATTTGCAAAAATTCTTTCTACTTCTGAATATAAGTTTCTTTAATATTGTAAATATTCGCAAAATGTTTTATTTATTGGGACAGAAGGGTTAATTAATATTCCTTTTGAAAGTTTTAAGCATAATTTGAGAAATTTCTCTAATTAAATAACCACCAATATGCAATTAAATGGTAAATTAATACCTTTGTAAGAAAGATAATTAAGTAATTTCAAATTAATATTAAATCCTACGGATTTTTAATAAAAAATTTGAAGGAATCGTATTCATTTCCTCAAATTCCTATACCACAAGAAACAATATAAGTTTTGTTTGAAAATTTAAATGTTTCATATCCACTTCCAGCATCAAATTATAGTCAAGTCGCAAAATTGAAATAAAAGTGTCAGTTAAAATTTAAATAATGCTTCTCCACGACAGAGGACTCTTAATTTTCATCTTTGATTAATGTCCTCTAGGCACGTCTGATGATTACCATTAGTATAATATGCGGAAAAAGTGTGAAGGGAAAGTATTTAATTTCACATTTCTGCAAACGGTCTCAACGAGCGAAATCGTAAAAATTATAAATAACTTAAAGGCCTGGCAAGCAGCAGATATATACGGGAGCACCAACAAAATTGTGAAGGAATGTTCTGAAGCAATTGCTTTGGTATTGCAACATAATTTCAACACGCGTCTCACCGCTGGAGTATTTCCAGATTGACTGAAATTGCCAATACGATAGTAAATGTTTAACGTCCGCAGTTATTCTACAAAATATAATATTGCAAAATATATAGTTACTTTAGTATACTTTTTTACTGACCTGTGATAATAAAAAGAAACGGAAAAACTACTATCTAGCGTGAAGTGGTCGTCACACGATTTTTGGTTTATTTTCAATTATTGCTATGTTTTGTATATCTTCGGGAATGCACCTTAATAATATCTTATTTAAGTGGTAAGGGTATCAGCTGAATTTTCCCCGTATTTTCGATACAAATGTGGGATTTATGCTAGCGCCGTTGGCTGTAGTGCGAGCAGACGACACCGTCGTTGTGTTTGATTTGAAAGGTGTCAACGTCGTGATTAATGCGCAAGCAGTAAAAACCGGGCATTAATTAATTCGCGTGATCAATAATATGTCAGGTTATGTATGGCTGGAAAGGCAATAAGAAATTCCCGTCCATATGCGCGTCGATCTAAAGGCTAATTCGCTAGAAATAAGATAAGCAGGCGTTAAATCACGTAGATTCATTTTGAAAATGTTACGATTCATTCTAAAAATTTATTGCATTTCGAATAACGGCTATTACTGATTTCAGGAAGCGGATTGATCCGAGGTGAAGGCAGTTAATCACAAAAATATTAATACCGGATAGAGGCAACAATAAATTCAATACATTGCATTTGCATTTTAACTTCTTAATCTGTATTTTGCGACTTTGGCGTTTTTAAATTTTTAGAGGGAACAGACAAGTTTATTTCCATATCTTATACATACCGGTTTTAAGTTATTTAAAGGAAAAACAAAACACTTTATTATGATAATAATTACGAACAAATGGAATTCATTTCCGCTCTTCACTTGAGTTTAATGTTGAATTCTTAACGGTTTTAATTTCATAAGAATGATGAATGAAACCTTTCTTTTGAGTTTGACTTACAATAGAATATTTGTGTTGAATTAACAAATAATATTTTTTTCCTCAAAAACAGTTATGAATGAGGAATATTACAGTTACGATAAAAGGTAAAACACCAAAAAGTACACTACATACGTTAAAATAATTTATGTTCTGGTTATGGACGTTGATAAACGAAAGCTTGGAAGGAGATAAAGAATTGGGATAAAAATATAACTATGACCCTAAGAGGTAGAAAGCTTCTTGTATTATTTTGGCGGAGGTTAAATAAATTATTTTAACCTATGCTTGTAGACTTTTTGGTTTCTTTATCTTTTAAAATTTTCAGTTTAATGTTGTTCGTTAATGTTAAAACCTTTTACAAACGATTTTGCTGTAATATATTGTAATTATTATTATTATTTTTATTTAAATCATTTACATTGTTAGCGAATAAATGAATTGTAAGCGGCATGAGCGAGGAAAGCAACAATGAGCGGCGAGTTGTGTTTCTTTGTTGAGGAGTCGGAATGGCGATTACGCGCGCAAAAGTATAGTTAGTCTTCAGTCTACGGCGAGGAGCGAAAGAGAAAAGTCTACGTCTACGATCAGCCACGAGAAGAGAGACATTAAAAACAAATCTTCACCGAGATATTTAGCAGTTCAATCCAAATCGTGTGTTCCTGTAAGCAAGCAGATAGTTGGACAGAGAGAAGTTCTAACAACTAGCCAACGGTGAGGCAAGGGTTGCTTCATTATAAAGAACTTAAACAATTTCGCATTGAGGGAAATCGCCATCGGATAGCTGACCAATTAGGAGAGAATCATCCGAGTTTCCTGGGAGCTGAGTAATTGCATTTCGACTTCATTTGTGTAGAATCTGTGAGGAAATTTAGAATCAGTGTAATAAAATTTGCATTATAGTGTACTTTTGAAGCTACAAAAGAATGCTGGTACCAGTCGAACAATATGTGAGTAACAAAACTTTCACAGTTATATTTGTGAACGATAACTAAAAGGGAAAAGTCAGATTTCGTTCATCTTTCATTTCGTTTGCTTTTCATTTAGCTTTCTTTCATTTATCGACTTATTGTTTTTTAGGTAAATTTTAAACTGAATTGTGAATCAGATCATTAAATCATTCACTCTGTTAATTATCAAACCCAGTGAAAACCCTGAGAGAAGAGATATTAAATTTTGATTGTAATTGTTTGCAATTTTTGGAGGCCACAAATTGATAATAAATTATTTTGTTTGTAAATTTTGATTATCTTTTTCATTTAATTAAACCTATTTAGATACTCATTACAATATATTTTACTTAAAAAAGAATTGAGCCTTCTTGTAGCTATAGTTGTAGAAGGTTGATTTATGAGTTAAACTACTAGCACCTTATATAATGTTCAGTTAGAAACCCGCAAATCATATTTTGGTAGTTAATTGTATCATTTTCCGGATTTATTATGTATATCTTTAAAATAATAACTAGAAACACTCGGGAAACTGCGTAAATTTGATTATTTCTTAGATGAATTGTAATGGAATGGACTTTTTTTTTCATTGCCAATTATAGTCGAATAAACCTGTACGAGCCAAAGGTGTACTGCATTTTGTATTCAGGAAGGTGGTCCTTAATTTTTCTAATGTAATTGAGGAGTGGGACGATGTGGTATTAGCAAAAAATAATATTCCCTTATTGAAAATATTTATTTATTAATTCATATGAATGAACTGTTTCTCGTTTTCAGTTTCGAAACGAATAAAATATGGGATAACATTTCATATAATAGCAAATAAATCTCAGAAATGAACGACATTGTCGTGAAATAAGACGTTATAAATTTTTTCTACAATTATGGGTGATTTTCCATAACTATTTTCAACCGTTCATTATCAAGCGAATTCGTTTTTGCACTTTTAATTTGCGTGGTATGAAGCTAAGGGCAACGGTAAACCAAATTTGCGGTGACTTTCTGATATGACGATTCCTTTTTTTGAAGGTTTTTTTTTATTTTAAGTCTGTTTTTGAATTAATAACTCAGTTAATGACCTTTTACAGACACTTTATTTTTATTTATAGAGCTACGACGTTTCGACACGTTTTCGTATCTTATTCAGGTATTTTCCTAAAGTAATTGTTTGTAGTACTAGTTTGTTATAATAATTTGGTAAGTTGTTGATGTTTTTACTTAAGTGTGTCTTTGTTTACTTTGTGTAATTAGTCCGTATGTTAATAATTTGTAAATATTTCCTCTTTAGGATAATACCTGAAGATGTTACGAACATGTATCGAAACGTCGTAACTCTATAAATAAAAATAAAGTGTCTGTAAAAGGTCATTAACTGATATAGTGATTCCTTAATTTGTTAACGTGTTCTCAGGAGGCCTGCAAGATTTTCGAGAAGTAATTCACCGAAAGAGTTGGAAACCACCAAGGACATGATTATTCATGTTCAAAATGTATTTATGAATTAAAATTAGCAACTCGTGAATTTACATTGTTTTGTATAAATTGTACGTTTCCTTCAGACGCTGTGTCTGGTTAATTTGATGTGATATCTGCTTAAACATTTCAGGAGAGATACGAATGAGTACGTTTTTCTTTCTTCCTAAAACCTACACACTCGTTGTAACATGCAAAATCTATTTACTTCACGTCCGCAAATGTATTTAAATAACTGTCGCTACATCTCTTCTCAGACAAACAACAGGTCTGTCGAACTTTTATCCTATCTGTGTCTCGGAAGCGGTTCCCTCCGTAAACGTATCAAAACAAAATCTGTGTTTAGAATCCGTCGGATCTTTCTGCGGTCGATTGTGCGTTTCTGTTCTCACCGTGCAGCTTTACCAAACTCCGGGTAAACTGCATCAATTTAGCTGTTTCTTTATTAGTATTGGAATAACTATACCTTACTCCGTTTTATACTGACAATAAGTGAATTGTTAATTCTCGCGAATAAAATTTTGATTTACTGTTCGTTTTAAGGTTTCCTTGTGATATTATTATTTTTTGTATTAATACCCTGGAAACCAATATGTAATTGTTAAACCGGCTTCTGTAATAAATAATTATTCGAGTTGAAATGCTAATTTAGCAGACGATGAAGGAGGCCGGTTAGCTCCGAAATATTTTATGAAACTATAGAAAGATGCAGGGAAGATTAAGGAGGCGGGTCGGTAGGAACGCATAAGGATGCTAAATCTGTCCTCGGGGACCGGCTCTGCTCATCTCCGCCTCGCCTTAATCCGAATTCACTTACTCCGCTCGACACATTGTTGATGCCTAACGAATTTCGCTCATGAATAACATTGAAATCGAAATCCTGTAGCACTACTGTGCGCCTCTGTAATAAAGAAGCGTGGAGCACGAAACATGGGAGGGCTTACATAATTTAATGAATGTCGGTATTGTTTTCTGACAAATTAACTGATTGAATAATGTGCTGAAAAATATGTCCTATATGAACACACACAAGAATAAATTATTTTAAAAGACTAACCAAAACAATTTTAAAAATAAGTACAAAAATAAAACAATTTTGTCGGTGTTACGACCATTATTACTGTTTACACCTAATAAATTTATCAAGAAAATTCAAACTCTACAACATAATTTTTTAGAACCATATCTTATAGAATGAATATGCCAGACCCATCAACAAACCATAATTATAATTGCTACAGAATTGAACATCTAATTTCTGGAAACTGAACATTGCTCCAAATTATTAAAATTTATTTTTAAGTAAATAATAATTGCTTTGATTTACTTGATAAATTTAATTGTTCCGTCTCGAAACTCTAGATTGAAATTATACTTTAAACAGTCCCATAACGAGAATGTCAAATTTGGATATTGACGTATTTGATATAAAAATTTCCGAATTATTAATATTGCTTAAAGATAATATTTTGATTAAAGAGTGATTATGTAAAAATATTTAATTATATATTATAAATTTAATTTTGTTTTAATATATATAATTTTATGTGACAATTTTGTTAATATAAAATAACAAATAAATGGACTAGTTTTATGCAGTTATTTGATAGAAAAATAAGAGTTACATATACATATTTTTGTAGCGGATACCAACAATTATAGTATATATGTTTATATTTTAATCTTTACGTCATTTGGAAGATTCAATAGAAATAAATTTATTAAAACTACATTAAAGTACAAAATACCCGGTTATAGAATGAAATTTCTGGAAATTGTCACCTGAAAAACACTTTACTAACAGAAAATATATAAAAATAGTACAATGAAGTTCATAAAAGTTCTCTAAAATTATGTTCAAAGATGCTATGAAATACGATACAGCCTAATTAATAGAAAACGATTTGTTCCCTATTGTAATGTAATGTATTATGTTTGAATAATCATATATCAATCAACTTTTAAAGCAATTTACGACTGCTAACTTCGTAATAGTCTGCCCATCAAACTTGTAACAATAAAAATAAAAATAATACAATTATTTACAATTATATAATTGTTTAGAGATTTTTATAGTTTAATTCTAAACATAGGTACGTTTAAATTATTATCCGTCAGGGTATTTGGGCCGGTATTTAATAGGAATGAATTGACTAAAAATTAAATGGTATATCGATAAATTGATATATATCAAAACTACTCCGGTAAAATCGTCAACATTGGTTATGTGAGCTTACATATTGGATGCTATATAGATGGTGGTATTATTCTGAAGCGTCTGGGCCAAATGCTTTCATGTCTGAAAAACATTGGAAAATTTAATCACCTTCCTCCTGGCGGTTTGATATGCACTCAGCTGTTTGTTATCTGATTACCTGTTGGAAATTTCATCACTACCCTGACTATATCCGTCTATCTCTTTATCTCTATCCGATTATTTTCTTCTACCTGTGTCTATATGATTATTTTATTGATTAGCTGGCTGTATCGATGAATATATCTGCGTGTCTCTTTGGCTATTAATATGTTAATTGGTATAATTGCTTTTTGATTGCGTTTTTATAACTTCTCCGTCCGCCACTACACACAGTTTTATTGCCTTTTTACAGGAGATCGTACCACGTCACTGTGATTGTCCAATCGAATGAAATACATTTCTGGAAATTTTCCCGCTTCTAAAATGCCTTCAGCTAATTCACGGGGAAGGTGGTAGCTTTCTTTTTTGCACACATATCTCGGGTAATGAATCTGTTTATCTCAGTGGTTCCGTTAGTTCTCCTTCATCTTTCGACTTCGACTATTTTCCTTTTTACAATCAAATATGTGAAATAATGTGATATATTGATTTACGCATAAATCTATTTTTTCCCAAAATCTTACAAGCAATTCGTCAGTTTTAGTAGATTTAAAGTCAAATATATTAAATTATAATGACAAACAAATATTAGATATTGTTTTTAACATCATTCTCTGTCTTTTCCAGTGTGTTTTGCAATATATAATTGGTCAAAATCTTGGTCCGTCATACCATGTCAGCCATTTAAAAGTACAATAGAAAATTAGTTCCTCGGATTGTGTAACCTTTCAATTTTTTTTCATCTTTCGATGTTTAATTGCTGGATATAATTATATCTTTTATTCCATCAAAATATTTCTTTTTTATTTCATTACGAAAAAAGGAACTATACCTTTCAAGTGCAGTAACGTCCAATATTAAAGTCTCTCTCTCGCGTGTGCTGTAACGCCATTTTCTCTTATCACGTTTATTAATTATAATTCGTTCCACCTTTACGTTAGGGGTTCCTCAAACACACAGTACCGGTGCTCGTGTTTTTAAGAATATGTGTACCAAGTTTTGTTGCGATCTGTCTAAGCGTTAAAATCTTTATAAAGATTATCGTACATACATTTTTTATACAGATAGATTAATCTGATTCAGTGCTGGTTATATAATTTAATTTGGTTAACGTGTTTAAGAGATTATATCCATGTTATTATTAAAAAACATTGTTTTATTCCTCTATTATGTGCTGTGTTTTGACTGAAATTTTTGTGTTCAAGTATGCCATGTTCGATTTTAATGATTGACTCTGTTCGTTTTGTTCCAGGTACGGATCGGATGAATTATGCTCCGATAGGTGAGGTTCAATTTATTCTATCCAGAACTGTATGTATAATTGAGTATAATTTGCGGGTGCTATCTGTATTGTTTTTCAACCTCGCTTAGGTGTTTGCTTACACATGCTGAAGCTTCCACACAATAAGCCTCTATTCCCGGAAAGGCTAAACATGGATCACTCAGCCACAGATGCGGTCAAACAATGTTGATATCAACATTCCGCTAGCTCAGATCACACAAATGTAATTATCCGTTAACCGTTTTTGGAATAATGCTTTATGACGGTTCGTGACTGAAAGGAATTAATATAGATTTTATATCAAGTTTAGCCGTTTAAAACTTAAGAAAAATTTATATATATATAATTAATTTGACTTTGATAACGTCCTCAAATGTAAGAAAAATAAAAATAATTGCAGTTAAGTATACCCAATCCATGGTGTATTTTATAAATTAAAATACATAATAGCATTTGGACGAATAAAAAATCTGGTGGATCGTCTAAACGCCAAATAAATCATCAATGTACATTGATATTGTATTTTATATTCATGACTATATATTTTTTATATAGATTAAGTGCTAATATTGATGAGGTAATGTTGCTAAAGCAAGAATATCGCACATCAAGAAACTTTTTTTATATATCGATTTATTTACAGTCGCATCGACATCGCAGGTCATTAGCGACTCATTATGCGTACTCATTTTGGCTTGTCGGGGGACTAATTGACGAAAGTTTCTCTCACGATCACAAGCAGCCATGCCCTCGCCGGGATTCGAACTCGGGACATCTGTGATGCGAGGCAGTCACGCTGACTCCTACACCACAGGACGTCAAGAAACTTTTATTTAAGCTAATTCTGCGTATAATCGGGTAAAAATGGTTTTAAGTTGGCGGAAAAATTAGTTTTCAGGAGAGGTGTTGATTCGGAGTGGAGTTTGTTGACCTCTGCATATGTTGTACGTTGTGGCCTGATATAAGGAGAGAAGCTTGATAAGATACGTAAAAGCTGGTGGAGGAGTTAAGACAATTCAGTACACTAGATTTTCCAAGTTGGTAGCCGATTAAAGTCGAAAGAATCAGAAAAGACGAGTGATCCACTATAAGGAGCGGTTCTGTGAACCCTGGTCCTTGGATCCACGCCTCTATGTGCTCCACCCGCAACGCAGCAGCTCCTACCCTAGTCCCCAGATGAGAGTCCAGCACATGTCCAGCTCCTACGCTCCACATCGAATCACGACTGGATTACCTGAAAACCACTCCACACACCAACTATAAAATGACGTCAGTGCAGTTACCCTAAGAACCGTATTTAGGACGTCTCTAGCTCGGATGTAGTACAAAATCCCGACACACGTTTGACAGAAGCACGTTTTCCCGACAATATCCCGATTGACGTTTTCCCGACAGGTCATATTCTCGATGGGTCATTCTCCTGAAAGGTGCGTTTTTACGAAATAAAGCATAATATTAATATTGTAGAACATTTAATATGTTAGTTATATTATTATACATTATAATTGTAAATTAAGTTACCCATTAATGCCCGAAACAATTGCAACCATACCTGCTACTACACGTATCACTAAAGATCCAGGAACAACCTCCATGGATTTAAAATAATTCTAGCACCTACGGGTGGGGATTGAAGTGGGTGCTATTTTCAAAATATCCGATAATATATTGGCGACGAATAAATAGTTTACGGGGTCGTTCAGATTCATAATTCCACTCTAAATGTTACCTAACGGAATAAGGAAAACTAGAGGGGTGGGGCGAAAGAGATTTTAACAATACTGCAAAAACGATCGAGATTGGTGTCGAATCGGTTTAGATTTAGTATTCATCCCATTAGTCCTCGATCGGAGAAATTCCATACGTCAATATAAGATTACAAGAAAATAATAAATTATCACAATTAAAAAGTTTAAAAAACAAACATTGTACTTTTCAAAAAAATATATAATTTAAAACAACGATAATAACAGTAATTAAAGAAATGTTCAGTTTTCATTCGGCAGAGTTTCAAGCAGCAAATATTACTTGGATTCCCGTTTAACATGAAGAAAAAAATAAGTCAGCAGTTAAATTCTAGAATATTATCATCGTAAATTAATAGCGTAACTTGATAGGATACCAGCAAACTATTTTCTTAAAGAGGATCTAATCTATCCTTTCACCGAGTAATATGCTCAATTAATTATCAGAGATTTACAACTCTTTATAAATAAATTTTGTATACTTAAAGGTTTTATTTCATCCGGAAGACTATTGAATAGATTTATCCCGGAATTACGAATGCTGATTCAAAAAGGCTTAGGCGATGTTTTTCTATGCGGATTTGAGAGCGATTTCTAGTGTTGTATAAATGATTTCCTCCGTTTAGGACATATACAACTCTTGCAAAACTTTAAAATTTCTAGAATATACGTACAATGCATTGTTAAAACCATAAGATTACGAAACAAATGTTTGCAACTGGAATTCCAATCCGCACCCGATATGGAAGTTTAAAAATTTACCACAATACCGGATTCGACACCAATTTCGGGCAATATCAAATTATTATTATCACCCCCTACCACCCCACCCCTAGGGGCGAAACTTTAACTTAATGCTGCCGGGATGCCATAACAAAACCCAGCGACTACCATAACACCGGATCTAAGGCTTGTTCCTGGATCTTAAGTGATACGTGTACCATATTAGGTTGAAATTGTTTCACGTGATACTGAGTAACTTAATTTAAAATAATTATCTTATATAATAAGATAAGTAACATATGAAGTGTTCTAAAATATTAATTTTATGCTGTATTTCGTGAAAATTCGGAAAAATGACCAATCGGAGAAATATTCTGTTGGGTAAACGTCAATGTGTCGGCAAACGACCAGATCCGCTTTGGCCCCTACCCATCGTCAATATCACGGAATTATTGAACTATTAATTAAGTTGATTTGTTTGATTCTTATTTTTATTTGTTTAATAATTAATATGTTTATCCTATTTCTGCATTTCTTTCTTTCATACAGACATATTTTAGTACAATTTATTTAAAAAAATTATTTGTTTAATAAAACTTTTAAAAATCCCAGTTGGGAAATTATATAATTAATTAAGCCCACGACGTTTGGAATATCGATTAAAGCTCGGGAGTCCTCTGATATTAAGCTTACGTAAATCGTAAAATGTTTGTCTTAAATTCTAAGCGGATATTTTCGCAGTTGAGCCATATTCGATTACACGAGTCGACTGCTAGTTAAACTCATCACAATTGGAAATTAAGATCAATTCCAGGTGTTACCGTAGTCATGTAATTTTTTTTCTTGTCCAGTTTAAGACTTCATAACACAGAGAGTCCTAAAATAACATTTAATAAACTCGCCGCCACGGTAACGATCACGTCAAGTCCACCCACAATGCCACAACGGTGGACACATTATTCGTGCCCTTTCATGCCTTGTGCAGAAATAAACGGGAATGACGTTGCGCTCTTTACCACGGTGCTCTCAAAACGTTTTTTTTAATGACTGATCAAATCCCGCATCGCACAAAAGCGCGTCGCTCTCTTCATTACGGATGTAATTACACTAAATTTTGATTGCGGATTGCGATACATATGTTTCACTTGTTTTTTCGATTAAAGTTTCATCCGTTGTGATGTCAAAACTTGACAATTCATTCAAAGTTGGCCGATTCGTTTTTTTTACTTTTGTATGCTTGTTTGTTTTTCTGTTGTTATTTATCAAGTAATAAAATATATAAACTGTTTTATTGAGCTTCGTCTTACATACGTATATAAATATAGAACGTATGATTAATAATGGTACAATGGGACTAATTGAGAGCTCAAATCTTCGTTGCAATTTTGGATCCATACCGTTGCCTAAAATTTAACCTGAATTAAAAATCATAAATCTTAGGGCTTGAATTGTGATTAGTAAAAGAGTAGTATGGATAGAGCGCATTATAAAATCTCTCAAATATCAAAATTACTAATTTGGATCCAACATCAAAGTATGGATTGTAAGGAAATTTTTCGTCAAACTATAGCTCAGTGATAATAATAGTGAAATCATAAATCATTACGTTTCGATAACACCAAATTGTCATACCTGTGAAGAAAAAAATCAATATTTTGCCACTTTTCCTCACTGTCTTTCCGAGATATTTAAAAAGTAACACTAATTTGAAAATTTATATTTTTATGTTATTATCCTCTATTATTCTATTCTCTTTGGCTCGACCATTTTCGACCTTAGCCTACAGAGACGACTGCCAGACTGTCATCTTACATTACACATTCTGGATTTAGGAGCGACACATGTTCAGCATGTCGATTTTCTATCATTTTTAAAAAATTGAAAATTTGTTGCGTATTATTATTCTGAGTAATAATAATTAGTAGTTTTCAGGTTAACGTGATTATATTCTAACGTCTGAAACGAACTCAAAACAGTACATTACCGAAACAAAACTGAGCGTTCTTCTTAATGCAACCCGCAACACACATTTTATACCATTCGTTTATTGGACTACACTTCGCAAATATCTCTAATTAACAACTATGTTACTTTTCGCACTGTTTCTCAGTTTGAATATTCCTTTGTTCATATTTTAGCGATGTGAGTCGTGAGTATACAGAAAATGTCCATTTAAATTTTGAAAATAACGTAGCGTATAACGAAACAAGCTGAAAATTATTTTTAAAGTTTTGCAATATAAATTTATGATTTTTAATTATAGTAATTGAACTTTTCAACGGTATGGGGCTGTTTTATGAGACAACATTGAACTTTTCACATCTGTAAATGATTTTCTGAAAATTTTATATTTTTTTCTGTAAATATTCCAGAATTTGACCTTGAAGAACAAATATATCTTTCTTTATCAGCAACTGTGTGTCTTCCATTAAAACTAGTCTTCTAAGACGGAACCTTAATTTACTTCTAAATATATTAAACTATGTACTTAACGACCAGATTTTATCCAATGTTGTCTTCTAGATTTACCTTGTCTTTGTACACTTCACTCACGCACTGCGCTCTGCTGTTATACTCTGCACTTTACACAAGATCAGCTGGTTTTCTTATTTTCAATCTTCTGGGTTGTCGGACCAGTGGGTTGATGTGGAGGTGAAGCCCAGCTTCATGTTTCCCAGCAATCATTTTTATTTCTTCTTTTATGGTTGGAATCTAGAGATCTCCTATGGAAATCTGCATTTCGGTTATACCAAGGGGCATTCACAATGTTTTGAAATGTTTGTATGCACTCAATGTTTGTGTCACAGGCACAAAGCTGAATACTGTAGAGCCACGTTGCTTTCAATATTTGATTGTAAATCATTAGTTTGATGGAACTTGAAAGTTTCATAATCCATATGAAATATCTGCTATGATCCCTTATTATTACGCTAAACCTTCTGTTTTCCCATTGTCGTTGTTCCCTTATTGTTACGCTAACCCTTCGGCTCTCCAATTGTTTCTGCGTTTTCGTCGCTTTTGAGTTTTGTCAACTGACAAGTGCAGTTGTGTCGCTCTAGGCTCTTCTTAGCACCTAACGAAAGGAACAAGTATCCCAGAAACGTTGTGTTGTATTTATATTATCTTTTTGTCTGAATTGGTCATCTTTCTTATTTTATTAAAGACAAGAATTGTTGTACGCATGTTCTTGAGAATTGGTACATATACTCTAATTTGGTAACCATGGGTTTTTATAGGTTGAACAGGCATTAAAATCCATAAATTCAAGCAAGGGGATGTATATGCGTACGTGACTAAGAATTTAAAGTACTAATTAGTGCTTGGTATGCAAGTGAAGAACCCTGTGAGTCCTGGAACAGATATTTAGATGAAACTCGAACACGGAAGCGCTGAGAGTCGCGCATTTCGAGATAAGGGAGGCCCTAAAAGCACTCGGCCGGAATAATATTCTGTTGGATCGCAGCTATCGACACGCGACATCTCCCTTCACACTCTTGTTAAATGGCCTCATTTTGCCCAGCGTCCGCGAAACATGGTTATGGGCGACAAGAAAACATTGATGGCGGCTCTGACGACGAGAGGGTCACTGAAACTAGTAATTATAACCTGAAATACCCCGAATAACGCTGCAAACCATCACGCTACGAGAAGTTAAATAACCCTGAAAAGATCAGTAGTTGGCACAGTAAGTTTTAATGAGTTATAATCATTTGAGTTCCGAAATAGTCGGAAATTGAAGAGAGTTTCGCTTAAATGAATTTTTTTTTTAAAAGTAAAAATATCATTTATTTACATTAGTTTAGGGTCAGTTAGTTCTCCAGTAAAAAATATTTTCTGGATCAAAATTATCCTGGAAATTAAAAGAAAACGAACACGTATGCGTCAGTTAAACGTCGTTCAAAAATTTTCTAGTCCACACACAAACGAGTATAGAATGAATATAGAAATGGATTAGAATAGCACAGAGTGATTTTCTGGGAACACCAACAAATTTTACAACTTTGTGAAGGTGAATTAATGAATTTATTGACTGCAACTAAGGTTACAGTTGGCGTCTCTGCTTGAATTATAAAGAAAAGTAACCAAGCAACCGTTGCAATAGCATTCTATTTAGATAGTTTCATCATGAAATATAAGTAAATATTTCCTATTATAAAAACTTGATATTAATATATTTCTAGAGATACTGCATATTTTATAGAATTAAGTAATGTAGTATACTGGCGACTAAGGCCCTAGCAAGAAGGAAGTTGTCTTAAGAATTTTCCGGAGGAAATCTACCTGTTCGTTAATCCGCTTAGGAGGCGCAGAGGCTGTGAAAAAACGGCCAAGGATTTATTTAAAAATAGTCAGACAAAAGATTAACTTCCATCTTGAAAAGTAGTAGTAGCTGGTGAGGCGAGAAGAAAATATTGCTATTTAAAAATAGATCCTTACTGAAAATAGCCAGAATGGACATTTTTATCCATTTTTTATGGGTTACTTAAAAAGGAAAAAAATAATAATAAAGTGGTTCAGCCTATAAATTGTAATAATATAAGAGGATGATTATGATTAATTAACTGAAAGCCCCTTAAAATAAATTCACGGACTTTATTAAATAAATTGGTAAGTAATATTTTAAATTTTAACATGAAACTAATAATAACTATTTGTTTACGTAAAAACACAATCGGCGTTTATAGTAACCATTCAGACAGAAGATGATTTGTTAATCATCCTAATGAAAATGAAAACGTGAATTATTTTAATTTTCAAGTGATATACCAAACATTCACTTTTAAGATGAACGTTAATTTCTAGCTTGTTAATTTTAATTTCTCCTATTCTGTAACCCTGAGATGTATCATCAAGTTATTCTTTGAAGATTATATAATTGCTTATATCGTATAAAATATTATATATTTTTCATGCTATTTAAGGAAACTTACATTCTATTCTTAAAAATTTTAAACTCCAGATTAAAATAACACGATTTAAAGTCAGTTTTTCTGCTGCTTACAATAAAGGAAAGAATCGTAATATTCAGTGACTATGGAAACTTAACTCACTTATGTTTCATATTTAATGCGCGGAATGATAAATTCGCTCATGTTATATTCAGTACACAAACGCTGGAGTCGTTTATAAACTCTATCCTGCCGGCTGGAGTGACGTCAAATATCCCTCCCACCAGGATACCGATAATCCTATAGGCCGCTTAGTATCTGAATTACGAAATAAAATAATGCCCATTATTCATCACCGTGTCAAAATATCCGTTTGTAGTCATTTTTGTGTCGAGTAATTTCGTTAATCACCTACTGATGCTCCGCGCATGTAGAACCGCTCATAAAGTAGTCGCCGAGCATTGCGAGATACTGTTTTAAAATAATAATAAGTATGTAATAATTGGAAATCAACTACGGGATAACACTGTAGAAAATACTAAGCCCTCTGTACAAGTTTTCTTAAGAGTTTTTAAACCCTATTTCAGCTTTGAATAAAGATTATGATAATACAGAAGTAATAATAGTTAAATAAAAGTACAAAATTACAGATTTTGTTAGTGTTATTATATTGATTGGTTAACTAGTAAAATTATTAAAGTTTTTTAAAAGTGAAATTAATGATGTTAAGACCAAATTAAGAAATTGTTCACTACGATACAGGACGAAATACTGATTAAGGGCGGGAGAAATGTAGACTATAAATATATGAAGCCTAAAAATAAAAATGAACATGTGAAACGTTTGCAGCATCAATTTGATTTTGAGAGCATTTCAATTAAAATTAGATAGATAGATTTATTCTCCATTAGCCCTCTTAAGAGAAAATAGGATTCGTCACAAATGTTACACAAGTACATAGATAATATACAAGTTTCTAAATACAATAGACAAATTACATATAAAATGAATGAATATTGATTATAATAATTAATAAGTGACATATAAAAGTTCAAATCAATAAGGCACAGTTCACATTAGTAAACACTTTCTTTCAGATACAAGCACAGAACATTTATCACTTCCTGGTATTCATCTCCTGTTGCTAGGTACGGAGGGATGTCGTCATGGATATTTACTAAAACAGAAAGTAGAGGCCTGGAAAAGAGAAAAAAACGGGGAGAACTGGACACACTATTTAAATATGGGTTACATATTCGGCAATTTTGTAGACAAGGCAGTTCAGCGAATGTGAAGGCGATTCAAAAACTGTGTACGGAGTAGTCAGTTCCCTTTACAAGAAAAGTTTTACAGTCATTGACGAATGAGTTGTAGTTGTTGATGTTGTTTACATGCTGAGGAAGGTTGTTAAATAGTGCGATACCGGAATAATGAACGCTAGACTCGTAGAGACTGAGGCTGACAGCTGAACGCTTCCTCCATGACAGTCACCGTTACTTACAAAAAAGTTCGTCTTGCGTTTAACAATTTCTGATATTAGTATTTCTAATACGTAAGCGCTAGGTAGAGTCAGAATATGAAGTATTTTGAACAGAGGTCTGCAGCTTTCTCTAGCAACTCAACCTGATATCATTCTAATGGCTCGTTTTTGCAGTTTGAAAACTTCCACACTACGAGAACAATTGCCCCAGATCGGCAATACCGTAACACATATGTGAATGAAAGCAGGAAAAATAGTCTAGTGACAGAGTTTTGGTATCAACTTGTTGCATCAATAGCCCCAATGAATAACAAACAGAACTAAGTTTGCGCACAAGGCGATCAACGTGCAAGTTCCAGTTTAATTTACTGTCGACCTGCAAGCCGAGGAAAGTCGCAAGATCTGAGAACTTGTCAGTTACGATGTTGTTAGTTTCTGTTGTAAATCGAACTAACTTAGTTTTCTGTACATTGAGTGTTAATTTATTGGCGGCGAACCAAGTATTTAAGTGTCTAGATGCAATCTCAATATCCGCATTTATTTAAATCAATGTTCGTAATTAATAAATTAGTGCCATCTGCGTATACGACAGATTTTATATGTTATGGAAGATTATTAATATACCAAAGAAAAAGCAGTGTACCTAATATTGAGCCCTGAGGCACGCCACAAGTAATGGCTGACAAGTCCACTTCAGCAGCTTTGTTTTGTAAAGTTACCTTCTGTTTACCGTTGTTGAGGTATGATTCAAAGAGTGCTAAAGCGTTGCCTCTGATCCCATAATATTCTAATTTATTGAGAAGTTTGTTGTGATCTACGAGTTAAAATGCTTTCGAAAGATCGGTATTAGTTTGAATAACGGAAATGAAATAAAATAAAGTTCATTTGAAGCTATTTCAATTTAAGAAAAGAATAAATTGTGAAGAATAGAATAGAAGGAAATGAAATGAAAAGGGATTATACTGGAATTTAAAGACAAAATTGTAAAATTATGAGTAATAAGAATGATCTTTGACTTAAGTGGTACCTCTGTTAGAATATCGACTTAATCCTGATGGATGTTTTCAACTAAAATTGAAAGTAAATAATAATGTTTTTTCTACATTGTAATAATTGTGTGTGGAACAGATATTTATTTAATTAATATTGATCATATTTTTGATTCCACGTTTAATTACAATAATACGACAACGGCACGATTGTTAAAGGAAGTGTTTATTGACTTACTTGCTTATTTTTTGTTGTCTAAGAACGTATAAAATGCATGTCATAAACTTCGTTTACCGTTTTGTTTATCTCCGTATTTTAGTAATTCCTGTAATTCGTATATCACATGTAGGTCGTAAACTGGAGCAATTCACACTTGATTGGCAAAAAAGGCCAGTGTGCCGAACACACAGGCGAGCTGAAACGAGCACAGCAGCTACAATCAATGTACCATAAGAGCTCATCTCCTACTCATTAAAATTTTCTGCTCCATAGGAGGGATTAGAATCCGTAGCTCACGGTAATGTGCAAAAAGTGAAGATAGCTGACACTCTCAACGCTATTGGATATAGCGTGTTCAAAGACAAAAATCAATTCCTTTAATATTTCAGCAATACACTTTTTGCGATGTACTTTATTCACTTTCACAATTGGCCTGTTAATTAACAATTACTTTTATCCCTGCACTTTTTAGACTATGCAATTCTAATTAACTCAGAAACATCATTACAACGAATTTGAAACCGCAATTAACTATCGGGTGTCGTAGAATTGATAAAAGAAACTTACACATTGCAATTAACACTACTTATACTTTACTTAATTGGAAAAACGTATTAGTAAAAAATAACTGGAAACAGCAAAGAGCGAAACTATTTTTAATTTTTATGAAACTTGAAGTAAGCACAAATCGCATCTCAGGTTCGTAGTGTGGTCCATATAATATTTAAGTTAACCTAAGAATTATAAATTAATAAATTCTCAGAAGAATGGCCAATTTGTCACAAAAATGAAACAATAAATATTTACAATATTACGACGTTTCGTCCACAATGTAGTGACTTCGTCAGGTAACGGAAAGTTTTGAATGTATGCACATATGTTAGTGGTCTAATTATAAATTTATTTTCATGGACTGTGTCCTATGACGGCTGTAGCCGAATGTTGTGGCATGATGAAGTCCGAAATTGTGGACGAAACGTCTCAATATTGTAATTATTTGTTGTTTGAGTTGAATAATACATTTTTCCAACATATTGGCTGTTTTTATGTTTTATTTATTAAATTAAAATTGTCGGATTAACTAAAACATTAAATTTCTGAAGTTTGGCCTGATAAATGAATATCATATATTTATATTTTTTGAGACTTTTTATTCAGTTAGTTTTGTAATTATGGCATAAAATATGGCATCGTTAAATATGTTGGTTTGGCACATAAATTAATTAAATGGAAGCTATTGTTAATCACGTTTGCAAGTAATCTTATAACATATATGTAACTTAATCACATCAATCTTGAAACTCGTAAGTTCAAGTTTTTCATAACAAAATTTGACTTTACATAAATAGAAATATATATATTTTTAAAATTATACAATGGCAGTTGTTTACACCGTCGCTTCTCAAAACAAAATTAAAAACTCCTATTCAAATGTGGAATACGATGTAGGCCCCAGTCACCGGTAGTGCTCAGAAATGGAGGTCAATAAAAAATAATTAATCGACTCCCTCAGTCAAATCATATTTCGTGCTTCTACAAACAAAAATTAATCCATGACAATATATAACTACTCTCGCAGTCAATTTCATGTTTCTCCGTTGCTCTCCAAATGTCGCTTAATCCTTAAAAATATATAAACGACTCCCTCAGTCAATAAAACTTACTTTGTTGCTTTCCAAACTACAATTAATTTAAGTCGTGGTAGCAGATGACGACGTATACCAAAGAATAACACTGCCGTGCCTCGTAAAATTATCTCAAAGAGATATCTATTGGACAATTTGATTAACAATATAATTTACAACTTCTACTTTTTTAATAAAAAGAGATGTTCTCTCGCAGGCAGAACCTTGTAGGAGAGACACGAAGAGGCTACCTTTGGGGATGCCTTTTCCTCTCCGTTTTTGAACTAAGGTTCCCACCAGCCGAGGCACCTCGGCCTGTTTTGAGAGGTGTATGTTCCGGGGTCGCAGACCTTGGGCATACGGTAAGAGTTGTTCGCTATTCCCATTGGAATAGTCGGCCAGCTGCCTCCTAAACTGGTCGAGGCACGGAGAAGGGAATGCTGCGTCCCCTCAGCAAACTCCTCTCCCGCTATAGGAAGGACGTGGGACAAGTACCCAATGCCCGACCTACCTGATGCAGGTTTTTCTAGGGTTTTCCCTGCATTTCTTTAGGCGAATGCCGGGTAGGATCCTTAAAATATAGCCCGGGGCCCTAGTTAACCCTTGGCTACCTTCCTCTACCCTTCCACATCCCCCCTTTCAAATTCCTTCCTATGCTATTAAAGGGGAGTTGCCACCATGTGGATTACCCTCGTGTAGCCTCTTACCTAAAAAAAAAAATATTTTTTGGATTATTTATTCTTCGAAACTGTACCATATTTTGATATTTTAATAAATACAATTCATAATTGTTGTTTACTTATTATCTTTATGTAATTATTTCTCGTAAAAATTTTGACGTAACTGTTTCAGTTATTAATTCTGTTTTATCTTACAAACCGTACAGAAGGATCACTTTTTCAGGGATATTAATTAATTTTTATTCTAAAAGGTATGGCTTACAATTTAGTAGATAGCGCCATTCTTCTATCGAAACTGTATTTTCACTCTCTAAATTTAAAGACTGAGGTTAATATTTCGGTCACGTATGGTTATCCAAATACTGTCATTAATTTACACAAAAAAACACACTACATAAACATCTATTTTCCTAAATATTTCCCATACCGATAGATAAATATAAAGTTTCATGGTTTTTGCTTTTCATAAATTTTTAGTTTCAGGAATTTATTTAAGTTTTTAAACATCTACACAATATACAAATGTACTAATTCACTATCTCTAATTATTAATAATTGCAAAGACCCTATTAGTTCTCAACCACAATGTAGTATAAGAGATTTCTTGCAATGATGTCCTGCTGTCTATACTGGACAAACAAAAAGAGCCTACAATTAAGGAACAGTTGTGAAATTATATACTTGCGGTTGAAAATCTGTTACAATCTGTGACAATTATTGAATTTTAAATAAAAAATATAATATTTTGGCTATTGATAGTAGCTTTCATGCCAGAATAATTTCTGATATTCAACAAATTAAATTGAATAATTATATAATTAATGTTCAAAGAGCTACAAAGAATCTCACCAATGACGGGCTTCTTTCTTCTTAATATCTTTGTATATTTATTTTGTGTTTACTTCGTATGTATGTTTAGTCAAATGTTTTTAAGTCACCTGATGAGGTCCACGAGATGTGGGGGAAACCTTATATTTTGTAATGTATTAATTTAACTTTTAAGTGTCTGTATGTGGCCAATAAATTAAATCACTATTCATTTATATAATTTTACATTGTTGTGCGTAACGGTTTTGTTGCAATGCGTTTTTTTTTGGGGGGGGGGGGGTGGTCAGATTAAGACTTTTTCTCATCATGTATAGGATGGAAACACCAACAATTCTTAAAACAATTGAGTTCTGAGGGGAAGAAAAAGTGGCAAATCGGAATTTTAGCCCACACTTCTCAGCCAAAATTGCTCAATTTCTCCCCGGGCTACGTTCTTTATCGTCGTTTCAATTCGTTAAATATTGAGCTGGAAGATGCACGTGTTCAGTCGTGCAGTCTTGAGCGATACGACGGCACGCTCTGACGAAACCACGTAATCGATAAATCATTCAGCCACCGCTGTGTCATGTCACGGAAGATACGTACCTACCTCTGCTTTGCTTACAATATTTTTCTTCCACCGACGGCGTGCCATTTCAGTGAACTCATTAATTTATAATTCGTCTGTAACAATGTATCAATATAAAACGAATTTCTTCACCATTGCGTGACCAATGTTAGTGGACGACTAAAACCAGTAGCTCATTCACCTTAGTCAGACAAAAATGAATTTGTCTCGTTTTTGGGTGAAAGCTAAGCAATGAATAGTTACGTTCACTAAGCAAGCATCAGAAACACACAAACGGTACAGATGATATAGAAAAAAAAAATTCAATTCAATCAAACTTAACTCAAAATCTGTGTTCTTGGATTAATTCAGTGACCCTATGATCAGTTTACACACAATATTTCCATTATTCCTTAAAGTCCTAAAGTGAGGTCGTGAAGAATGTGATTCAGTAAATTGTAGGTGAGTCTGTTTTTAGGTGAATACAAGGGATAGCTCATTGGTTGGAGCGACTGTGTACTAAGGGGTGGTCCTGGGTTCGATTCCCGGTCGTATCTGTTGTAATCTGCTAAGATGAAGTACACAAACCATCTGCATGTAAGATGTTAAAGGAAATATGCTTACATAGAATACACAATAATTGTATTTATATAATATATTCACAATTTTTGTGCCGTAAAATATATTTATTATAATTTTACATACGTTTTCTTGTACGAACGTTTTTTTTTAATTTTTACAGCAGTATTGCCGTTATTTTGCATTTTTTAGTACCTTGAATAATTATATACACCTGCCCTATGAAGTTAATTCTTTGTTTAAATATTTTACGAATGGTACGAGATAATTTGTGGGAGTTGTAGTTGAAAAAAATAATATTTAATTTTTCATCTGTTTTTTACACTCAGATAAATTTAACGACCATTGTAATTTTTGTAACTAAAAAAGTTACGAATCAAAAATCTGTTTTCATTTTTATATATAAATTTATAATTATCAATCATAAAACTTTTTTTTCGTTCAAAACAGCCTGAAAAGGGTACAAATATGTAAAAAAAGTTACTGAGTTGTTTATTAAAGATTTTATGATTAAAGTTTTTTGCTACTATGAATTTTAATGGTCATCAAATATATCTAATTAATTTCAAATATTGTTCTGCATTTTTATTTCCCCGGATGATTTTATTTAAAAGTACTTCCACTTCTTAAAAAGAATCTGCAGCCAAATCTAGCAATAAAAATTTTAAATTATCCCAATATTTTAGGGGACTTATGTCACAACTTATGAGGACTACGAAATGGAATTTTTTATTTCTGTCCCAGTAACGTCAGTTGTTATCTTTTCATATAAATGATATGGGATTAAGAACAATCATTGAATTTACGAAGATCGACGGGTAGCATACTTTTTCAATTTACCGCTACACACTACACATATTCATGTCAATACTCAATAAATGTGTAAAAACTCATGCATGAAAAATCCACCATAATTCACTGAAATTTTTAAATACGACGCCAAACAGACTACAAAAGGAATGGTCCTATAATCATAAATGTTTGCATTTTTCTGACGTTGAAAAGATGGAATTCGATTTTGCAAGTGTAGTTCACGGAGAAATAAAATAAAGAAATCAATAATTACAGATGTATATATTTTCGACTATGTCAACCAGTATTATTATATTTTTAATTAATTTTATTTATAGTTGTATCAACTGCTAAGGTCATTAGCGACTTTCTACGCTATTGTTTTTTATGTGGTCGGAAAAAATAATTCGTGGGGGTTTCTTGGTATGGAAACTCACACACACAACATCCATGTATTATCTTATATCGTGTTTTTCTTGGAATAGCAAGGAGGGCATTTCTGATGTCAGTATATCGATCCTAAACGCGTCTCCCCTTCAGCTTTTCCTTGAGCAAAACTATTTAGCTGAAGTATATCCCACAAAGGGACTCGTCAGTGCAACTTTAATTATTCACTGCCTAGTCGATACTATCGACTCTTGTTCCATGTGTATTACGCGTCCCTGGTACAGTTCGTCATGCCAGAATTATAAAATCTGTAAGAGTGAGCTGTAGAGAATGACAGACATTATCATTAAAAGTAAAATTTTTAATTGTGACGCATACTAATTTTATTATTAAAATTGGAGACTGATAAAAACATTGGGAAAAATACAAAACAACAAATAATCAAATATCACTCATTAATTTAAAAAAATTAATTTTTTAAAATAATTGTTATGTTTGAAATCCTATGTGTTGCTTCCGGTAAAGATTAATTGAGAGACTTTCCTTGAAACGAAAAGCGTACAATATCGGTGATGGCAGACCAGTGAACTATTACTTTCAACACATTGACGTTGAATTCTAAAGCCAGATTTTCTTAAAATTTTGGATCATTTCCAACAATATGCAACGTTATTATTGAATGTAGAAGATAGATTTTTATTTTCTGAACTAAATATCAGATTCCGGTAAAATAAATAAATGGATTTTTTAAATTTACATAAATATCGTTAGAAGGTCAAAACTAGTTTCATTTGCTATAAAAACTACGAAGACTCACAACTGTCACCATAATGTGATTTATTAAAAGAAATGATTAAATTTGGAATTAAGTTATAGTGGGCCATTGAGATTTTTGTCCTATTGTCTGCGAAGTAAAATTTAATTTTGGACACACGATTGCTGGGGACGGCCGTCAGAAGTCAACAGTTGATGCGGATTAACAGCACCCACTTAATAACGCACACTTTGAGACATGGACAAAGTGATGTTGATTGTCTGATATTAACAGGAAGCAATTTTGAGAATGCTCACTTCAAAACGATTGCTACAGGCAATGACATGAGAGTTGCGAGTTAATATTATGAAGTGGGGAGACGGGTAGGATAAAAGGGGAAGAGCGAATATCAGTGTAGAGAAAAGTCAGAGTTATCAGCAAACCTATCTGACTGATAAGGAAGAATCCAGAAAATGTATTTGAATATTGCATAAAAAATAGTAAATGTAGTTATTGTGAAAGGGAAAAATTAATTGTTGGAGAATAGTGTAGCCAACGCATGTTGTTGGCAAATTGATTTGAAAACGTCTGAAAGGAGAAGCAACTCAATAATGTAGCCTGGTTCACCCTTTAACCTCTGGCGGGCGTTATTACCTACTTTAGCCAGCTTTAGGACGACACATAATCCCATGATCTGCCAGTGAATAGAACCGCTGACCATGACGTGAATACAGGACAAGCACATTCCTGTTGCGGGAAGCATGTTACTGTATCGCTCTTACCAAAACAGGAGTTGCGTATTTATAACTTTCTCAGGTTTTTAATCTATAAATTTGAGTGAGAATCGTCTGGGGAATTTACTCGGATCCCCATTCTCATCTTCTCCGCCTGATACCGACAGTCCTGACGCACGGGAGCATTTTTCGTTAAGGTTGGAATTGAAACGGAATATCAGTCCATTTCAAAATAAAAATTTGGAAAATATTTGGGCGTAAGTATTAAAATAAAAACTTTTCTGACAGAGTTTAATAAATTTTTACTGCTCCCATATAAGTTATTCCATGCAGTAACTGAAAAGAAATAGCATTTGCTAACTTCTCTTGAGATTATGCAAATGCTGTAAGATTTTTAGGTTTAATCACTATCAGGCAGGAATGTTATATTATCTATATAATAAAAAAGGATGTATATTTGTATGTATTTACGATAATTTCTACACAAATTTAAACGCGTGGACAGATTGCACCTAAACTTGGTACACATATTCTTAAAAACACGAGAAACGGTGCGGGGTTGAGAAACCCCTAGTATAAAGGTAGAAATAATTATAACTGAAAAAGTGATAATTTTTGTGTTAAATTACTGGGCGCCCAGAAACCGTGACGTCACGCGATAGAGAGAGAGAGAGACGTTACTACGCGACGAACAAACGAAATAGTTCCTTTTTTCCGTATTGAAATAAAGCAGAAATATTTTCATTAAAAAAAATTATAATTCTATCCCGTAATAATCCATCGAATGATAATGAAAAAACAATACGATCCTTGTGGAAAATGTAAGTTAATTTTCACGCCATATTAGTGACTCCAGTTTGGCGACTATTTGTTTACGTTGCAAATCTAGCTAATAATTTCTTCAATTTAATCTTTCGTGATGTCTGAAGACTGAGGGACAATTATATTCTGAAATACTTTAAGTATTCTATTCTTAAAGAAATTCGGAGGTGTTTTTGTTGGGACTGATACAAAAAAGTTCAATGTGTTTTTTAGCTGTCAATTAATGCATTATCGGTCGAAAGTATGTACGGAACTAGGAACAGTTAGATTTAGGTTAAATCACTTCTTGACTAAAAATTAATATATGATTAAATTCTTTTTCGGGTTTATATAAATAAGTACACGGGCAACGCCAGACACGCAGCTAGTATTATATATATATATATATATATATATATATATATATATAGTAAGAATCTGAAAATGATAAACCGTATGCAACCGTTCGTATTTTATCACTAACGTAAAGTTTCAGTGTTGAATTCTGCGTGCGGTCTCTGACTCGCCTTACTTATTTATGTGTGACACAATATGTGACATAAAAATTCAGGGTGTTCTCATTGATGAATAGTGAAACAATAAATCAACCAAAAAAATTTCAATCTATGTTGTGCATCTCTTAAGGCTTATTAAAAGCCTAAACTTCCCCTCTTCAGTCACTAAAATAATTTATTTTTCAACGATTACATTAGGACGTCGTGTTAAATTAAATAAAGATGAAAAAATAAAAATACAACCCTTATTCAAAACAGAAGTATTTTATCTGTGTCCTATTGTAGTACCTGATGGTCGATTTATTTCTGGATATGAACGTGTTTGCCAGACACTGGATACGATACAGCTAAACAAAAATATGTTTTGTTTGAACGCGAAGTAAATAGAAGCAAGTATACCGAAGGGATGGAGCGGGTGAAAGCATCGATTCACCGAAGGCTCAGGTGCGCATCGCCCGCTTAAGTGGAATGACGTTCCTTATTAGGAGCTCAGTACGATGTATCATTACGTCGGAGACGAGCGAAACAACACGTACTCTATATCCTACCCACATATAGACCTCATATTAAGAAAAATTCCCCAAGAGAACGCTTCAAGGCAGTTAAAACATAAGAGTGCGAAATATGGTAAAAACAAAGACATCACACACTAAAATTAGATTTATCATCCAATTTACATGAAAGATTTTCATATTAAGTTTAGAGAGTTGCTTATATAAATATATATTAACTATGAAATAATTACACGCTTATAAATTAAAATAGGAAAAAATACAGCGAATTTTAAAGGAAACTAGATATCGATTTTCAAAGGAAAATGATGCCGTTTCTTATATTTTCAATAATACAAAATATTTCATATTCGCAAAATACCAATTTAAATCTACGTGGGTACTGAATCGAAACCGTATTCACTAATTGTGGTACATAAACTGGCTTGAAACAAAGTCTATATTGTGTAGGTCACGGAAACATTAAATATGTGGTCTGAAACTACAGATATTTGGGTTCGGCCGACTCCCTGTTGAAAAATAAATTTCTAGCGGCCGATCAACTTTGGAAATATTTTCCTCTCAACTACTTATAGAGACAATTGTTACTTTTCCTTTTAGCAATTCCAGAAAAGAACGATAAAACTCTTTACATCTATTCTTGGGACTAAGTTCTTTTCGTTAATCTTTTAATCTACCTCGATTATCCGCTACCGCCAGTTTCTCGCACATAAATTGAAATGCAGCTATAATATTTAATTCAGGATATATATTGTTCAGAAAAGGGAGAACCTTGTAGGAGAGACTTCCCCTTTGGGGATGCCGTTTCCTCTCTCCGTTTTTGAACTAAGGTTCCCACAAGCCGAGGCACCTGGGCCTGTTTTCAGAGGTGTATGTTCCGGGGTCACAGACCTTTCGTCACACAGTAAGAGTTGTTTGATATTCCCATTGGAACAGTCGGCCAGCTGCCTCATAAACTGATCGAGGCACGGAGAAGGGAATGCTGCGTCCCCTCAGCAAACTCCTCTCCCGCTATCGTTAGGGCGTGGGAAAAGTACCCAATCCCCGACCTACCTGATGCAGGGTTTGTCCTGCATTACTTTTAGGCGAATGCCGGGTAGGATCCTTAACCTATATCCCGGGGCCCCTAGTTAACCCTTGATTGCCTTCCTCTACCCTTCCGCATCCCCTGTTTCAAATCCCTTCCTATGCTATTAAAGGGGATTTGCCACCACGTGGATTACCCTCATATAGCCTGTTACCCTAAAATAAATTGTTCAGAAATTTTGATGACCCGATTAATACATTAAATACTCTGTAGACCCTGTTAGAATAAAATATATAAACATAATTTGTTTCTCTCTACTATTTGAGGAATTCCTTTTTACTCTATTTGACATTTTTTTAGATGACAAGTAATAGAGATTCCAGTAAGAGTTCATTTTAAAATAGCTTAAAGAAAGAAAGTAGGAGAGATCGAAACTATATTGTGAACATTTATAGTAAGATTGAGAAATAATTTCACAAATTACATAATTTTAAACTATTTTTCTATTTATAGGAGACAATATAGTTTTACGACTAACTGAATTAATGAAAACATGCATGTACAATTTAATTGGAAATTTTAAATAAAAACCGGATGAGGTTAATTTGTTTTACATTCCATTAATTTTTTCTAAATAATTAAGTGGATGAATAAACATAAAGTGCTTTAGTACCAGCGGCGCAGCATTCAATCGAATAATATATCTTATATTTTAATATTGGTAAAATACATTATTACCGTGATGCTACTTTTCAAAATTATTTAACTTTGTTTTGAACATATTTAATAGTTTATATAATATACCTTCTATATTACAGTCTGTAATATTTTTTACATTTTAATACATTTCGGTATCCTAACTCTAAAAAAGCAAAATAGCAAACAGAAATTATATCTATCACGAATAACGTCTTAACCTTAGCCAAGCATTTATTTTTTGTATCAATTAAATTGATTAAAAAACTTGCATATTTTCCAAGACAAAACCATATTCCTCTTGAATATATTAATTGAAACTCTGATGGAAATTTTCAATATAAGAAATTATCACAGAGGAATGTAAATTTATATTTTTAATTACCCATGTTTTTTTATTAATGACATTTTAATAAGAAAACTAATGAATAATTTTCGAATTTATTTAATTTTGTAACGCTACAGCTTTTTCCATATTCATTATACAAAAACGAAATTTTATAACTTTTTATAATTTTACAATTCAACAATATTAACCTATATATATATATATAATATTTGAGGTTTTTATAATTACGAATAAATTTAAGTTTAAAAAATTATTTAATCACACTTGAGTCACATTAAATCTAAATTATTGAAGTAAAGTGTATACTTTTCTTTTTTAAAAAAACTTCTGTGTGTTTTCAATGTTTAAGAAAAATTTAATATAATGAATTTAAAACATTTGGAGCTTACAAAATATATTTATTTATTCACCGATGATATTTAAATTGAACACAGCATAACAGGAAGAAACTACGTGTGTAACTCAAGCCAAGGGTCTAGTAATTTCCTACAGAACAATTATTGTTTTTCGGATATAAATTGATAGTTCCTGCAAGTAAATGTTCACATAAATTTTTTGACCTTTCATATTAGAAACGATAAAAAAATGAACAATAAAACTATTTATTATAAAGGCGTATTTCTCATTATCAATAAAGGGAACTATAAGTAAGCATATCATATTGACTGGTAAATGCCCAATTCTAAGTAAATAATTCCGTTTTTAGACAGTATTATTAAATGGCTGTTACAGAAAAAAATAGTATAAGTAATGTAACGAGTTTTAGTATATCGGTAAGCAATAACCGGGTAAAAAAATTCATATCTACATGCAAAACGAGAAAGTAAGGTTTTGTTTCAACGGAAATGTTTTAATAAATAAACTTTTGTACTACTAATAATTGGTCCAAAAAATTTTGCATCATATGCCAATATATAGCTAATTAAAATAATTTATGAGACTGTTATTCTAATGACGAATTTTTGTGAACTAAGGTTGAAATCGATTGTCGTCTTTCTGGAAGCGCTGTTTTGAAAACGACGTAGCCTGTTAGACGCCGGAAGTGGCGAATGAAGCAGACGCGTAGTAAAACGCATCACATCCTAAAATACCTTCCTATGCTAAGGAGTAGTCTGTGAAAGCAGATTGACATTTTAGCAGGGTTTGGAGAATAATTTTCCCGTTTGCGCAGACTAGTACACACATAAATATTCCCGATATAGAAATATTTCGCATTGGATATGCGTACACTTGTACAATACAACACTGTGGTTTTATTTATGGGAATATCAGTTTTATTAGTCCTTATTTATAGTCGCATAAAACATTAAGCTAATAAACGACTCCTTCCACTGCTTAATCATTAATTACAAACATCTCCTTGATCGTGATAGTGTTATGCTTAATTATATTAATTACAGTAATAGGAGTGTTTCTTTTTATTTATAGTCTCAACTGTTTGTGTCAGTAGCGACTTGTACAATTGTTACGTTTAAATTTCGGGGTAAAACTAGTTTATTTATAAGAATTTGATGACGTTTTCTTGGACTTTGATCGATTGCGTACTTTGGTTTATTATGTTTCCTTCCAGTGTCTCTTGATCAAATTTGGGGCAGAACTTTATGAGGTGTTCCACTGTAATCGGAGGGGGGTTTATGTTATCCTGGTGTGTTCTGGTCTTTTCGCGTTAGGTTTATTTGGTTTCTTCTATTAGCTTTGGGATTGAGCTTTATTGTATTAAAGTTGTTGGTTTACTTATGGCTTATTCATGATTTGAAGAATTTACATTTTTGATTCCATAGTTGTAGCAGATTTCCGTGGGAATATTTCCACAGGATAAGAGTTTTGTCGGTATAAAATCTTATTTTAACCTCTGCGCAATGCTGTTCTAGGAGTGAGATTGTGAATAATCTTATCACCAGGGTCTATATACAAGTATGAAAAAATATACTACATTAATTCAGTACAACTAAGTGGCTATATACTTACTCTATAATGAAAATTAAATCAGCCAACACTGAACTATGGCAGTAAATAGACTCAGAGCGATTAAAAAATACAGGAGTATAATAATAAGCACCTTTCATCAGAACAATTTTGCAGGTTTTCGTGTAATGGTTCTAACTTTTATATTTTCCGGTACACAGTTTTATTCCCGAGCAATGGATACTGTTATCGTAAACTTTCCTGTTCGTGATATTCGCCGTTGGTTAGGAGTAGATTAATATGAAGTTTCATAAATTTTAGTTGGATGTATATAACCAGGAGGGTCATTAGTATACAAAATATATTATTAGTAATGGACCCAGACGAGACGACACTTTTTTTTAAAAAATTATTTATGCTTAACATTTAAATCCGAAGATTTTAATATTCTGTTAGCAAGTAAAAGCAAGTAAACATTTAACTTGGACACTTGAACAGCTGGAAGGTTCATTGACTTTCCTGCCCTTTTGTTCATTGTTGTTGTTCTGAGGGGGTTGTGGGGAAGTTGGGATGTGCATTAGTTGGCTGTTGAGTTTGTTTGATATGTAGGGGAATGTTGGGGTAAGATTGTAGATGTTATCGATGAAAGGTGATCCCAGAGAGGATGTTGTGTATGGTGAGTTTACGCTTCAGGCGTTGGGCTGGAGGAGGTCGGGGGAATTGGCGTAGAATTGTTCTATTGTGGTGATTTATAAATGATTTTATCTGTGAAGAGGTAGTTTCGTTGATTTTGGTAACGATGATGGCGATTTTAATTTATTGGTGGATGACGCCGTTGCGAAGGAACCAGAAGGAGTTAGTGATTGATTGTGCGGAGGATACAAAATATATTATTAGTAATGGACCCAGACAAGACGACACAATCTTCTGGGAGCGGTTTTTCACGAAGGAGCCCCAAATGGGTCAGGAGTAGGCCCAAACAGGCTGAATGAAGGAGAGGTATACTAATCTTTTGGTGTTTTTTTGATAATGAGGAGTTTCTGTTGAGTAAAGTGATTTGAACTTGTTTTTCATTTTTTGGATGAGGTGGTTGATGTGCTCTTGCGAGGAGAGTTTGTAGTCGAGGATGATACCCGGGAACGTTTTTTTTTGTGGGATAGAGAGTTGTTAAATAATAGAGGGATTTGTTGAGCGAGGTGCTTTTTTGGGGATAATGGTATGGTTTGGATTTAGTGGGGTTAATGTGACCACGCGGTTTGAAGTACATGGAGACCTGTTGTGAGGGAAGCGGTTTGGAAGAGTTTGGTGACGTCGGCGAAGAAGATGGTTTTGGTTTCGGAGTGAAAGGGAATGTTGTGGGATTATATGTTTAATAGGAACTGAACGAGCATGCTGCCTTGTGGAACGCCTGAGACTATAGGATGAGGATGAGAGAGGGTGTTTGTGGGCTGGTTTACGAGAATTTTGTAGTAGGTATTGTTTTTGGCGAGGCGACACTACATCCAGAAATTAAAGGCTGCAGTGAGCCTTGTAGACATATAATACTTGACCTATCTAATCAACGGGCGGCCAATTAAATTGATGAGAACTGAAGTCAGAAGATAAAATAATTTTTTTCTTATGTGTGAACAGCATTTTTTTGTTGACACGCCGTTTCCTACGTTTAATATCCGGTCCTTTTCCCCGGGCGTTAGCACTTTTGCTGTTTATATGACGATGGTGCAGTATTGCGAAGTCGAATCGTCGTTGTTCCACCTCGAGACCCGTCGAGACGCATTAAATTCACATCAGTATGTTACACTCCAATTTCCATATCCCTGAAATTCCGAGTTTACATTTACCTCTTCTGTTCTACCTACTACTTAAAACTCCCCCGACGGCAGGCCGTTACTCATACAATTATTTAACGGCAACGTACTAATAGAAGATTGTAATTATATCGTGTGAGAAACTTCGTTTAGGTGTTATTTAAGATAAATTTCTGTCATCACCAAATTACGACTTACGAAATAAGAAATATATTTTCAGTACGTCTTCTCGTACCAAGTTCGCTATATGAGTTATTTTTTTTTTGTAATTTCAACAACTACTGTCAATTTATTACGACTGATTATAAGCTTATTACTGATTGAATTGCCCGATATTTCTTTCACAGGTAATAAAAAGTTATAATTTTCCAAACAAATTTATTTGGCCAAAGAACCTATCCTCAACCAACGTTTTAACGAAGTTGTTTTCACAGGCCTGGTGAGGTAGTTTTATTAATTATATAATCATTTCAGAAGTCTTTTTTCGGCTATTTTATTTATTCAAAATAGAAAAATATAATTAATTAGAATAAGAAAATTCCCTGCACTTAGTCAATGAAACTATCAATAAAATTATTTGGTTTATAGTAAATTGTAGCGCAGGAAAAACAAATATGGGCAAAGAAATTAATTTCCTCCTATTAGCTGTTTTCTTGACGAAACGGTCCATAGATTTACAAATATAACGAAATTTTTCTATACAATACTATCATTAATATCCAAAGTTATAATTCCTTTTAATGATGACAAACATAAGAATTATTTTGATTTACAGCCTTACAAGCAATATTAAAAAGTTTTTCCAGGTTTTTGACATTACTGGTTTTAAATTTAGATTAAAACTGGTAAATCATATTACAAATATCTAACAGAATTGATATTTTCAATTTAAATAATTATATATATATATAAGGGTCATTGTATAAACTGTACAAAATCCTACATTTATTTTACTATCCAATGTGTAAAAACAAGGTTCTATAAACATAAAACGATTTTCAATTTTGTTAACTCTAAAATACTCCATAAAGATAACTCTTTAAACTTCGGAAGTTATTTAAAACAATCTGGAAAATATATTATTTCTAAAATGGACACTTTATGTAACATTTTAAATAATTTATAATAAAATAGTAGTAAATATCATAATGTTGCAAAATATTTTTTATTGTATTGTCAAGTTTTAATTCCTTTCCATTTTCATAATTTGATTTTATGAAATATTGTAATTTTATTCGTTTTATATCGAAAATAATTGTAATTTTGTAAGCATGATAAATCGAATTTTTGTTTATTAAAAGCTACTACTACGAACGATATATTACTGACTTCGCTAGTCCTAATGAAAAATGACGCGAGACTAAAACTGGAAGAATCTCAAATGTTCTTATGTATATTATTATTTGTTTGCGGTATCTTGAATATAACTGTTGATCTTTGTGCATTGTTTTAGAATAAACCTCATTGAGTAATATATATATATATATATATATATATATATATATATATATAATAAAATATTTTGACCTTACATTAAAATTGCAAGATTGCATAATTGTTTTTATTCTCTTTTTCTCGTTATAAATGTGACGAAAGCTTTTGACATCGAACGAAGAAATACATTATTGACAGTAAATTATATTTTGGGGACTGAAAAAGGTTTATTCAACTTTTATAAGCAGTGAAATTGAATGTTTCTAATATATAGGCCTCTCTCTCTCTCTCTCTCTCTCTCTCTATATATATATATATATATATATATATATATATATATATATTGTAAAGACCACCAATGTGTAATGAAAAGATTTTTTTATATTTTCTTTAATACTTGTATTGTCTCTATTGTTGTCGGTGGCGCGTGTGTTATAAGAGCTTAGACGAAATAGTCAGTCGACGAGGGGTAACGACCTAGTAGCGGTCGAGCAGAGTCTACGCTGAGGAGTGACCGATGATGGTCATGGCAAGTCTATAATGAGAATGACGAAGTGACCGAGCAGAGTCGACGCTAGGTAACGGCTGATAATGGTCGCATTCAGCCTAGGTATTAAATAACCTGTAAAGTAAAGTCGGCAGATACATGTAGGACGGAAGAAACTGCTAGAAGACGTGTCCGGTGGTCAGTTAGCCGGAAATTTTTTAGCAAAACTAAAGTTGTGTGCAGGTTTATGTTGTGAACAGTGAATGCACTGTTAAATAAAATTTGTTTTTAAAAAACGGTGAAATGTATAAGCAGTGCAGTACGAGAGCAGCTCTGGTATGTAAAAATCTGCCATTGTAAACCTTATATAAAAATTGCGTACCGACAGTTTTCTCTAAATTTCTCTGGTTTTCCGATTTATTTAGATTTTTTACATTAACATTTTTTGTAAATTTAATTATTATTTTTTGTAACTTTTTTGATTTTCATTTGATTTGGTGATAATTGCAAATTACTGTAAGTATTAGAGGGTCAATAAGCGGCTCTGCATAATTATGAATGTCATTGAAAGCTGTGGCAATAATTTATGTAAAGAACCCAAACTAAATAGAAATTTATATTAAATATTTTATCTTTAAAAGTTGTGTTAATTCATTTATAAATCCTATTAATAATAATTTTTATTTAAATTTGTTTCTTACATAAATTTCACTTCAACGTGAGTTTTATATTAATAAATTTGTTGATTGTAACTGTATTAATTGGCTCCAACGTAATGGCACTTTGCTTGATATTTTAAAATGAATATTACAATATTTATGTATAGAACCGTCAGCCGTATTAAAACTGCAAGGCATAGAAGTTTAAAAGAGACTGGGAACTCCGACAAGGTTAAAATTAATTAGAGGTACATCGATTTCGATTCGTAGTTAGTATATGCATAATGTTATTATTATATGCACACGAGCTACCGGACGCATAATTTCCAGGTGGTTGATTGTAAAACCAGGAACTGCCCTTTGTGCTTCCCAGCTGACGTAGGGGAGTGTTGTGGATAACGAGCTGAACTTCGTGTATTTGCAACGGCTATAGTTTGCTTATTACCTATAAGAGAAATTGGGAACTCCGCGCGTCATTGCCTGCTGCTAGAAACCTATATACCACTGAGATCAAAAAGTAAGGTGATATTGTCATTTAAAACTCCCGGGTATAAGGAAGGCACGTAATTTTTTTTTCCTAGGTTGGTGGGACTGTCTGTAGTATTTGCCAAGCGTCTGTTTGTTAAAAGGTTTCATTATCTCCGAGTTACACGTGTTTTTGTAAGCAAACAAAAGTGAATTTTATGATTTTTGCAATTGGTGATTTTGTTGAGGAAAGAACTTGCATCAAATTTTGTTTTCGGAACGAATATTCTTGTGCGGACACGTTGAATATGTTGCGGAAGGCCTTTGGTGATAAAACTATGGCACAAAAAAACGTTTATAAGTGGTACAACGAGTTCAAAGAGGGCCGAGAACGCGTTGAAGACGAACCGCGCTCTGGACGACCATCAACGTCTACCGAAGAGGGCCAGTCCAAAAAATCAAAGATTTGGTGCTTGAAAATCGTCGGTGGACAATTAGAGATCTCGCTGATAGTGTTGGAATATCATTTGGCTCAGCCCAAACAATTTTGAAGAATATTTAGTGTCTCAAACGCGTCAAGTCTCGATTGGTGCCAAAATTGCTCAATTTTTTGGAAAAAAAGCGTCGCGTTGATGTGTGTGAAACTCTGCTGTCTGACTATCAGGACCACTTGAAATGCATCATTACTGGAGACTAGACTTGTATTTACGCATACGACCCTGAAACCACCGACCAATCCAGCGAATTTCGTGCAAAAGGTGAAGCAAGACCGAAACGAAAGTCATGGTAATGTTGACAGTTTTCTTTGATTATCGTGGTGTGGTGCACTATGAATTCATTCCATTGGGCCAAACTGTCAACAAAGAATATTATTTGAGCGCTATGCGTCGTTTGCTTGAAGCTATTCGTCTGAAACGAATTATGGGCGAACAACTCTTGGTTCCTTCATCACGATAATGCACCATGTCATACTGCATTGGTATTTCGCGACTTTTTTGCCAAAAACTCGATTCATATCGTTCCGCAACCACCGTATTCGCCTGATTTGGCTCCGTGCGACTTCTGGCTATTCAGCAAACTCAAAAGGCCAATGCGGGGACGCCGTTTTGACACAATTGAGGAGATAAAAACCGAATCGAAGAAGGTCTTGAAGGCTATACCGGAAAAAGGCTATTCCGACTGTTTCGAGGACTGGTAAAAGCTTTGGAAAAAGTGCGTTTTATCGGACGGGAATTACTTTGAAGGATGAAATTGATTTGGAAGAATAAATAAAGAATTTATATTTTATAAATAAATTCACCTTAATTTTTGTTCACAGTGGTAAGTGCATGCTCCGAGCGCTGCACAGTTCAACCCACATGCTTTAACCGTACGTGTATTTCATTAGCTCGCCTTTAATGAAGTGCCTAGCTCCAGAATTTGAATGAAATTCATGCTACTCAAATCCTCTCACGAGGATCATACACCATAATTGGATACAAAATGAAGTGACGAGACGCATGCCTCAAATCGGTCACCGGTTAATAGAAGAACACGGATAACAGATTCATTATTCTATCATTATTGTAATGACGAAAATATAAGTGAAAGTATTTGCAATTTAATTCTTCTTAAATGCGTCTGATATAGGAATAGATGAAACATTTCACGCACTTCTAGAGAGATTGTTTCTTAAGTTTTATTAGACAGTTTTCAGTACAGGCTTTCAGAAATTTTACAATTAATCTTCGAGGAATTTTATATTTCATACAATACTGTTTTTAAACTAGTCGTGTTAGGTACAAGCCTCGTCACATAAACTGAGCTTCCCTTTCTGAATGCAACACGCAAATCACCTTCGGTTGGGGAAGTTTATACGAGGTTATGAAAGGAAATAGCACCTCTAATTTGTAAAGGAATTTTCGTTCAGGTTCAAAACTATATTACACACTCGCCGCCTTGTTCTTATTTTTATATAAATGCCTCTTAAATATCCGGAAATGATAAAACAAGCCAGCGATTTTCGAGTCTATAATTAGAAAATTTATTGAGTGCCAATAATCTAAGAAACTGTTACCATAGCTAAATGGTATGAGGAAAGTAGGAGGAAGCTCAGGTCTTACCACCGAAAATTTTCTTTTCTTTTCCAAGTGTTGCAGGAAATACATTGTTGCATTTAAGAGACACGTGGGTCGTAATCTTAACGGACAATATTTGGTTACGCAAATAGACCAGAAAGCTTGAATTATAATTAAAACCTACGAAATACGTTTTATGTACCAATGTTTATGAGAATGAAAACGTAAATTATTTAAATTATAAATGAAACTTCGGCAATCACAAACGTTGAAGTTGAATGTATACATGGGCCACTAATTGAGTTTGTTGTAAAAAAAAGAAAAGATCCGGTAAGAAATTGTTTATTATTAAACAAAACAAACTTACTTGTTCATCATATCCCTTTTTTAAAAACTTCTGAGGCACTATTAGAACCCCCGAGGAAGATCGTGTGAAATGCTGTACGAAGAAACGAGACCCTGGTTTGTCTTTCGTGTATTTTCCTGGTAGTACGCTGAATGGAACTGGGAACTGACGTTTTGAAAGTATGGACATATCAGGAGACGAAATATATTCTTAAACGCGTGTATTATGAGAATAGCTATAGATAATGTTATTATTAAAATTAATTTTTAAAACTATGTTAAATCAATTAACATGTAACTTAATTAAATTATTTAGAAGGGCCGGATTAATAATTTTGAGTCCCTGTAATTCAGAAAGAACTATTTTAATTTAAATTTCTGAGGGAAAACAGTGAATTTGTTGTTGTGCCTCTGTGAATTATAAGTAAATAACATTAGTAGACCTAGTAGTAGAATGTTAAATTAAAACTCTATTTGAATGTTTCTAAAGCTTCTATAATTTATGTAATGATTTTTTCCTTCCTTTTTACTTTACACTTATGTATTTATCTATTTTAATTTTATTTCTAATTTAAAAAATGATTATTTAATACAATTTTTTAAGTATGTATTATTTTTCTTTTTCTTGTACATGTGTTTGATATGTATTGTTCTTACGTTGATGCGTGTATTTTTTCATGTTATGTTATATATTGTTGTGTTTGTTTTTCTATGGATGTAATAATTATTTGACCTCAATAGAGGATTAATGTAATCAGTAAATAAAATTATCAGAAGGAGTTATTTACCGTCATTTCCGTGTATTTTTGTAATATCATGCAACTTTGTTTGAAAAATATGTATTTGGGAGGTATGTAGCTGTTTGTTTTTGCTACTGTTATTTAACAACAATTGAAATTTTTTCCGACGTCTTGCATTAATATTAAACTTTTGAACTATCATTTATTTAGGATTTTTCTTGACGCCGTAATAACTTGATTTGTGTGATTAATAATTTAATCAGGGCTGTTATATTTAGGAAGTTTACAGTACTTATTGTTTACAATTGAAATTTCTTGAAGACAATTATTTCCTGTTTAATTACTAAATAAGTATTTCGTATGGGTTATATTGAACTGTCCATTAGACTTTTAAATAAATTGAACCATTTATCTGGAACACTAAATTATGTATGCATTATTACGCGTTAACGACAAGTTTCTCCGCGTGCTTAGTCGCAGAACAATGTGGAATTTCCACGAAACAAAGCCCTTATGTTTGCTGATTTTCCAGCCCGCCCTTCGCCACGGTGTGGTATGCTATGAGAATCGATTAGCTCCCGTGTACTGAGAGGAATATCATGATTTACGACGATACGGCGTCTGGCCATTACAAGCCCCGACATTTGACTTTTATGGCACACGCCCGTTTTAAGGTTGCACGAGTTCATTACTTAATTATTATGTCATTTTCTGCAATAGTTTTCGAAAAGGATTACGTCATTTAAAACTTATTCCAATAAAATGCTTCTATACCGCCGCCTTTCTTAGCATATGATTCCTCATCAGTTACTGAGAAGAATAAGAATATTGTAACATTCAAGATGTATTCACTCCTCTTGTTGAATTAAGCTATTCTCTTTATATCTATCAGTTGTCAAAAGAATAAGTGATTGTTTATATCTTGTGGGATGCTACATGGATTTATTCTCTGTCCATTATTATTATTAATTACTCTCCAATTCAAATAGTAAAACATAATATAAATCTATTCGTAATCACAGACACGAATCTTTACGAGAACAGTATTCAATGACATGAATAAAATTGTATAATAGTCTTCCAGGAAATATAAATGTATTATCCATTATAACAAGTATACAAAAGCCTGTAAAATGCTGCCAGGCGCTTATTTATTAACTGCTTTATAACGAATTTTCTGCAATAGCGAAGAATCAATGTGAATAATTTTATTTTAACGACTGTATTTACATGTTTAAAAATTCCCAGCCTGCGCTCTTAAGGGAAGTAGTTGTGAATTATCCCCACAGCAGTTGTTTCCGATTCGAATGGAGACCTGAACCATTTTTGATTAACTTTGCTCCACGGGTGTCGATTTGTATGGGCAACACACATTGTTTTACCCTTCCACCCGCACTCATAAAGCTAGAAGTAGAACTTAACTGGTAAGCTGAGTGTTGTAATTGAAATCAGCGACATCCATAACCCCGGATTCGACTCCAATCATGATTGTTTTCGCCTTATTTGTGAGTAAAAAAATACATCAATCAATTTTTTTAAACGAACATAATTAATATTTACTGAACAGCGCCATGATTTCAACAATCATATTCATGTCCAGACTCAAGAGGCGTTTAAAACATCTAGGCAAATCTTTCAGTCAAAAAGAGGTAAAAAAAGTACTAAACCGTATATCTGTTAAAAAAAACAATTGCGTAAACAAAATTGTTATATAACAAATTAAATTAAATTTTATACTAAATGTATACATTTTGTTGCTCCAAATTTATCTTGCGTGCTTCATTCTTATGTATCGACGAAGAAAGCCTCCTAAATAATTTATTTTATAGATTTTTGTTTAGGACATTTGTTTATTTTTAGTATAATCAGATTCAGTAAACGTTTTCTTGCTCATGACAAAATTCATAGAACACACAATTTATTTTTTCTTGTGTGCAAAACAATCGTGGTTTGTCTATATATTATTTTTTTCTCATTCAAGTACTACGTTATTCATGAAAGTTTCATACTTTTGTATTTTCCTATTTATGCAATATAGTTTCTCTTTCAGGTATTTTGTAGTTCAGAATTTCATTTCTAATTTTAGGTTTTTTTTTTGCCTTGTTATATTGTAAAGTGATCACTATTTCTGGAGTTAAAAATTGATAAAACTCCACGTTTAGCGTCAACTGTAACATCCTTAGATCTATTGCAAGGGAAGTATAATATTAATTACTAGCTGGGTGCCCGGCGTTGCTCGTGTACTTATTTATATAAACTCGAAAAAGTATTTAATTGAATACTTAAATATATTCCTTGAGTATTTCAGGATATAATTGTCAATTGTCACTCAGTCTTCATACATTACGAAATATTACATTGATGAAATTGTTAGCTAGACTCACATCTAATATAGCGCGAAAATTAACTTACATTTTCCGCAAGGATGGTAAAGTAATTCGTATTCTTCTTTATTACCATTCGATGGAGTATTGCTGTATAAAATTATACTTTTTATTTAAAGAACATATTTCTGCTTTATTTCATTCCTAATAAAGGAAATACTTCCTTTGTTCGTTGCGTAGTAACGTCTTTCTCTCGCGTGACGTCATTGTCTCTTGGCGCGCAGTAATTTAATATTTTATGATCACGGTTTTTAATTATAATTCTTTCCACATGTATGCTAGGCTTTTCTCACCCTCACAGTACCGGTTCTCGATTTTGGCAGAATACGTATACCAATTTTTGTTGCATTCTGTCCACGCGATAAAATTTGTATAAAGAACAACGTAAATACATACATACATACATACAAATATACATCCTTTTTTATTATATAGATGGTGGCAATTGATACGAGGGCACACTCTAATATCGATGGGAAGGATGTAAAAAATTAAATATTTAATTTAATCATTCAGATCTATTTATTTACGTATATTTAAATGTAAGTATGGAAGTAGCAAAGAGAATAAGTATAGGAAAATACATAAGCTTTGACTTTAATTTACAAAATAAAAGCGTCTGGGTAAATGTTGGTGGTTTCTAAACGGGTTACACAGGCTGAGAAGTGCCAGTGTACATACTTGGCAAATTGCCTATCACACTGACTGCTTCCCATGATACTATACTCACGAACAGCCTCACTGCACGGCAGTTCTCTCCTCGTCAGGTTCTTCGGGTGCTGGCTGGAAGTTGATGATTTCCTCCCGTCTCGGCTTACTCGGACTGCGATGTCTGTTTACACTCGTAGCATCAGTGGCAGCCGGTTTGCATTGGATATGCAAATAATCGCGGGTGTGGTGACTTATTAACCATTCCCCGTTCAACTATAATATTACTAATGTTACGTTTAATTCCAAAACAAAGTTACTCGGTACTGTTTCATACTTTCCTGTTCTACCCCTTCCAGCGTACACAGTTCTCACTATGGTACAATATAAATATTTCTAGAACAGACTTTCATGGGAATCCCCTTCACCTACTTTTCCTCTAAAGCGTACAAATTATCCCTTGAGAAATTCTTTTGCCATATAAGGTTTTCCCAAGTTCGAGAAAAGCATCTTCTTCCCAACAGCCGGCCTTTTGTCTGAGAAGCGATTAAGCTTAGATCCGGATGGGCTTTCCGCAAGATCTCTCCGCCTTTGCTTTCTGCCGCCAAGTACAGTCGTCTGTAAACCTTCAATCTCATGGATTCACCTCGTTCAAATTAATTTCAATTGGCCCCATTATATAAAATACATATTTTTCTTATTCGCATATCATTTTTAAGGAGTTATAGAAGAAAATTATTTGCGATTTTTCAAATTTTTCACAATTTACTTTCTCAGCTTTATATATGTTACTAGCTGGGTGCCTGGCGTTGCCAGGGTTGTCATTATTATACTCAGCGACATTCATAACCCCGGATTCGACTCTAATCTCAGTTATTTCTGCTTTATTTTTATGTTACATCCCTCCATCCCCATCCCTAAAGGTTCTCTCCTTTCGTTCCGAAAGGGTTTGAAATTAAACACAAGAATATCTGTAGAAACGCTGTCGAACTCATTTCTTGTGTATAATTTCAACTACTTTCGGAATGGGAGAGGAGCACATGTGGGGTTGAGGGCGGAGTGGCGTTGCTTAAAAATAACGCAAAGCAACCGAGATTGGAGTCAAATACGGGGTTATTGATGTCGCTGAGTTTAATTATGACTCGGTAAACGCAGGACACTCAGATAGTAGTGTAATATAGGTGTTAGGACTACGGTTATCACCTGTCAAACTATTCTAAAATAAAAATATATGATTTGTATAAAAAAATTAATTAGTAATGCCATAATACCCAAACTAAAGAATCACAATATGCTTGTTTCTTAGTATCATTAATTTAATATTTTGGAGTGTAAACACTGAATAATTATAATAATTAATTTATTGATCAATGTGTTTGTTTCTTTATTCCGTGAATAAGCAAACCTTTCTAAAGGAAGAATTTAACGCGTGGACTTTAGAAATCGCAGTTTTAATATCATGTAGCAACTGGGGAAATTACGGAAGTAAGCAAGTTAGATTACGCAATAGCTCCTGGGAGCTCTGAATAAAAAGGATAGAACATTAAGTTTATTACTGTTGCGAACATTCTTCTAGATAAATGTGGATGTTCTCTTTCCCATCTAGTCGATGAGCTATGATTACTCAGGTAAACGGACACACAAACGGATATTTATGTGTTGACGTCTAAACCTCAAGAATATAATTGATTAACTAATTTCCTTCGATCTTCAAAATACTAAAATAGATCAGCCTTTTATTTTCTTAGCCGGATGAGATCCGTGGTCAATTCCCGTAATTTGATTTCGGATGTATCTTTCTGGAAGCGATGTGGTCAAGCGCTTGATCCTGCCATTTCTCGAGAGACATTTCTGTGAAATATGACGATTGAATGTTGTCCTGAAACTGACGAGCTCCTGAATTTGTATCATTATTTCTGGATTGCTCCTCAGGAACTCGCTAAGGATTTGATTGAAGAAAACAAAAATAATACCACTTAGATCCTGAAAAAGCTTTGTAGGAATTAATATACAAAACTAATCAAAATTTAAAACCCACAATATATATATATATAATTTGACATCCTTAACTGTTAACAACCTAAACTCTTCGTTATATAATATTTATACAATTATATTTTACTTAATCGATAAATTTGATTAAGTAATTGTAGAAACTAGTTAATATTAGAAAGAATTTTAATCGAATTTTGTCAGACATTTTCACAACACATACAATCAATTCTTTTAGAACTTAAGACTACAGAATTGTATTCTTTGCCAAGTCAGCTCGCATTTATTATCGCCATGTTAATTTTTCCAGGAAAATCGGTTAGTATAATAATGATAAAAATAATACATCACCAGGTAGTTTGTCTCTGGTCACCAGCCAAATTCAATATTGGAAATTTTTTAAAGAGCTTCCATACTCCTAGTACGACTTCGAATGTGGACATTCTTCTTCGACGAAGATAGACAATATGATCATTTTTACTCCTTTACTTTATCAACAACTTCAATCCTACTGGGACCACTTTCAACCACCTCGCCCCATTGCTACTTTCTCATTCTACTAAGAGAGACTGTCCTTTTACTGCAGCTTCCGTATTTAAAATATTTTAAAAATTTACTTTCAGCAAACTTCAATACTACTGGCCGACTCCGGACGACCTCGCCGCGTGGCGATCTCTCTCCTCGACGACGACAGAGCAACTAACAATTTTTACTGATCAAAATTACTCGCAATAATGCTGTATAGTGGTGACTCAGCACGACTTTTAAAATATTCTCACAACTACATGGCCAACAAACTGTATAATCGCACAAATCGGAAACGCATATGAATAATATGGTGAATATTACAAAATATAACACGACGAGTTAAACTATTTGTACCCGCAACTATATATTGTAGGTATAACGTATTGTATACGGAGCAATTTTTGATCTATTGTACTTCCTGATAGGGTTTTCTTTAAATTATTTATTGTTTTATAATATAGATGCAATGACATTTCTTAGACTTGTAATATTTTCTTCTGAGGATTTCCAATCTTCCTGTAAACACGCTGCTATCCTTCCTATCTGCTCCCACAGAATCAGAATCGCTTTTATGCAACCGGTCATTCGCCTCATTACCGCTGAGCTTAAAATCATTCCCCTTCTGAGATTCCTACTCCGCGTTCTCTGTCTACTGGAGTCATTCTCTTGTAATCTGCCGTTACTGTTTTGTTTGGTTGCGCCTTCAGCCGACTCGAGACCGAAGCCAGGACTAATTTAACTCAGGAAGTTAAATCTACATTAATTCGCGTGGAAGTCTATTTTGGGTGCAATTATTGACGTGTGTGAGCCGAATTTGTTACCCGCGTAGCGGAGTTATTGTTCCCCTTGTGGAGACTTGACTCCTCCAATTAAGAACCTCGTTTCTAATTTTTAGTGGTTTAATAAACTGAAAAATCTCAATTCGTTTAAATTTAATCGAAAGTGGCTTAACCTAGGAAGTAAGACAAAGTGCGCTAACCAAACATTCACAGGCGTTCTAATTATCCAATATTCACATGAGTGAAGTAATTGTCGTCATTATGGAATGGAAAACAAAATACCACAAAAGAAACAATGCCTTTTTTACCAGTGCAATTTTGGCCGTCTCTAGTTATGGTAATTGGACTGATTATATTCGGATTATTTTGTGTGATATTCGTTTTTATCCGAGACACACAAAACAGTTGTGTTATTTCTATCCATATAATGACATTTTCGAAACACGAGTCCATCCATCTCTCAAGTATTTGTTTTCAATCCCATTAAAAATTTAAAATCACGGATGCATCAAGAGTAGACGATGATCTTTTGGATTCAACATTGCTGAGTACAACAAATAGACCAGAATATATTTTATTTTCTGAAGAACTGAATCTGTTAGGAAAAATACTCATATTTTTTTACAATGTTACTTCTATATTCTATGGAAGAAAAAACTTACAGCTTACACCAAAATAATAATTACTTAATACCTAAAATTAATTACCAGATCCTGATTTCGAATTAAATCTATGCTAAAATTTCTTTACCGTATTCTACAATAATCGAGTGAAGTATGAATTTTAAGAAAACGTAGAAAAATTGTAATGGGGTCTAATCAAAACGAAGAAACCGGGATACCTTTAAGTCTCATTTACGGTTAAATTAATTAAATTGTTTTGTGCTAGGAATTATTTATTGACTCACAGAAACCTTTCCTAATATTCCAATTGTTGAAATTTTATGAATTTTAAATCTAGTTCTCAACTCCACGTATTTTAAGTTTAATGAAATACAGTGTCATCAGGTCAAAGGTTCTACCCTTTCTTTTCTGAGTTTGTCTTAGGGAGATTTAGAGAATTATTGTCTTTCTCTATGTCCTGCCAAACCGTATTGCTACATTAGATATGTAGATGACATTTTTCGTCTGATTTCAATTATATGAATTAAAGTGTAGTTTATGACTAATAATAGACAGTCCATTTAAAAATTTATTTTAAAATACAAATAACGTTTCGATACATATTTCTTCCCTCTTCAGACAGACATTTGACTATGAAGGAAAAATGTTTGAATTTCAGGATTAAAGAACACCGAACTTATTGACATCCGTGGTTTTACATACTACACACAATACGATTTCATTTAGCCTAATAAATCAAATGACAATTTTTTACAATAATACAATTTTTATAAACCTTTATCTTCTATTCAATAAAATTGACTGTATGTGTGCATGTATGTATGTTTGTGTGTATATTCCGCATAAATATCTACACCCGTGGAGAAAATTTCACCAAATTTCGTACACGTATTCTTTGCGAAAGGGAAACAAACACTGTGGGGATGAGACACGCTTACCAGGAGCGGGGTGCATGCTAAACTGGACAATATTTGAGTCGGATATTTATTTTTAGGGGGTCAAAGAGGTTAAGAGTGTTCTTACCGATGCTATCTGTGTATAATTTCAACCCCTTAAAGTATGGGAAAGGAGCACTCTTAGGGGTGGGGGTGGAGGGGTAGTACAAGAAAATAATGGGAATTAAACAGAGATTGGAGTCAAATCCAGGGTTATGGTTGCCATTGAGTTTAATTAAGACATTCAACTTGCTATTCAACCCCCGGGGGGCTGGGGTGGACGGAACTGTAAATTTTTAGACATGCAAAAACGGCCGATAATTACGTTCAATAAATATTTTTCTGTGTTAATTAGATTGATAGTACTTCTACCGATGTTCTTGGTGTGTAATTTCAACGCCTTTCCGCGTGGGAGGAGAGTACCCTTAGGGGTCGTGGTGGAGGGGCGTTACATAAAAATAACGCAAAAGTAACCGAGATTGGAGTCTAATCGGAGGTTATGGATACATGCCAACCAGGGCAACGCCGGGCACCAGGCTAGTACAATATAAAAACGACAATAAACAACTCAGAATAAATTCACCTATTTTTCTACCTCACTCCGTCAAATTAATAATTTATTAAATATATTTTTTAATAAATAAAGACAAAGTGTAATTTCAGTATCATTATTACAGGTTGCAGTGTCAATTGTTTTTTTTGCAAAGGTTGATATTCATACCCGTTTTGTACTTGCGTGAGCTATTTATAACTTACTGTTCTAAGTTACTGATTCTGAATTATATTAACTTATGAAGCAGAAATGTATTACTCTATTTCGGGATAGTCCTTATACACGTGTGGAACTGTAATGTTAATTAAGGAATAGTATTTAATTAAAGAAAATGCTGGTGAAGGTAAACTGTCTCTCAAGAAATTACAAGGTGCTTGCTGTACGAGAGCAAGAAAGTTAACAAAGTGATTAGTGAGCTCAAACAAGCAAATATCTTCTTTGGCCTTCAACTGGGTGGAAATGTGATACTCTGGTGTTTATTTGTACGAAGTAAAAAGCGGCTGTACCAATCACGAAACCAGGATAAATTGTTACGTGAGTAGTTTTCTATTTTAATTTTCCGGCATGAGCCCTGTTCCTGAATTAAAGAGGCAAGATCAATACAATCAGATTCCGAGTTCGTGTACGTGTGCATTATTCAAGTAAACGACTAGGTTTAATGATTTACTGATAGTCTCGTTTCATTAGTTCGCTTCTAATTACAACTAAACATGTGAACAATAATTTTACAACTACAGAAAAATGGAAAAATAGCTACAGATTCACTTTTACTGGCTGCATTTAAAAATACGCACTTTTTTGCGAGGAATATTTAAATGAGCGGATTTATTTATTTAAAATTAGAAAAACGTTTGGTTTTCAATTTTTTTAAAAAAATATAAAATCCCGGATGCATCTTCTGGAAAATAATTTGTGATTCGGGGGAAAGAATTCATTATTGCTAATTAAAACAAATATAACAGAATATATTTTCATTCTCAAAAACAATGTGTTCGGAAAAATAAAAGTAGATCACATTGTGCAGTATTTAACTTTTGATAATTCAATAATGTTCTAAATAATTTTTTCGGTTATAACTGGAATTGCAAAGCATTCCTTGAAAATTATTTATACGACATAAATATATGGCTAATATTTATAAAATAATTTGGTGATGTATATTTACTCCATTTTAACACGATATTTTTAAGTTAGTAAATTATTTATGACTAATTTGGATGTGTTCATACATTCAAAAGTTTTTCTTGTAAAATCTATTTCTTAAAGATTACCTAATAATTGAAATTTTATGATTTTTTCCAGTTGTGAAGAAATAAAACATTTTCGAAGTCTAGACTAGTATTGTTAAGTTTTGTGTGGCTTTACATATGTAATTGTTAAAAACATTAGTTTCTACAACTTCCAGGAAGGAACATTTTAGTATTCATGTCTGTTATGTCTTTTAATAAATTATATGTTATATAATTTATTCTTTATTTTAGGCCAGTGAAAATTACGTAAAATATACTCAGTAATTACAGTGCTTACTGATATATGAATATTCTACGACAGTATGACACAGCTGAAAAAAATAACATAAGGGTGAACATATCTCTGATTGTGTTTGCGAAAATAGTTCTGCATGTAAAAAAAATATTATTTACGAACGGTATATGTAAAATACATGGTGTTATGAGGTAAAAGATAATACATCGACATGTTTTATTGAATTTAGAGAAATACTGTCAACAAAATGTATCGTGAAGTTTTAGTCGTAGCGCCCAGCTTATCAGCATTTAATTAATATTATATTTATAAGCTTGAGGATCCTGATAAGTGTCAAAGCAGTGACGTTGTTGCTCGAGATGCGAATTTGCAACAGATGAGAAATTTTATCTACATAAAAGTTCTTAAATTCTAACAATGTTTTTGCTAACGAATGTAGTATTTTTAATTACTAAAATTTTTATAGATTTAATTACAGATGCTGTAACGCCAAGAAAAATTTAACAATATATATATTGTGAACAAAAAGTAAGGTTAATTTATTTATAAAACATAAATTCTTTATTTATTCTTCCAAATCAATTTCATCCCCTTCAAAGTAATTTTCCGTCCGATAAAACGCACTTTTTCCAACGTTTTTCCCAGTCCTCGAAACAGTCGGAATAGTCTTTTTCCGGTATAGCCTTCAAGACCTTCTTCGATTCGGTTTTTATCTCCTCAATCGTGTCAAAACGGCGTCCCCGCATTGGCCTTTTGAGTTTTCTGAATAGCCAGAAGTCGCACGGAGCCAAATCAGCCGAATACGGTGGTTGCGGAACGATATGAGTCGAGTTTTTGGCAAAAAAAGTCGCGAAGAACCAATGCAGTATGACATGGTGCATTATCGTGATGAAGGAACCAAGAGTTGTTCGCCCGTAATTCCGGCCGTTTCAGACGAATAGCTTCACGCCAACGACGCATAACGCTCAAATAATATTCGTTGTTGACAGTTTGGCCCGGCGGAAGGAATTCATAGTGCACCACACCACGATAATCAAAGAAAACTGACAACATGACCGTAATTTTCGATCGACTTTGCCGTGGTCTTTTCGGTCTTGCTTCACCTTTTGCACGATATTCGCTGCATTGGTCGGTGGTTTCAGGGTCGTATACGTAAATCCAAGTCTCGTCTCCAGTAATGATGCATTTGAAGTGGTCCTGATAGTCAGACAGCAAAGTTTCACAAACATCAACGCGACGCTTTTTTTCCAAAAAATTGAGCGATTATGGCACCAATCGAGACTTGACGCGTTTGGGACACAAAACATTCTTCAAAATGGTTTGGGCTGAGGTAAATGATTTTCCAACACTATCAGTGAGATCTCTAATTCTCCAGCGACGATTTTCAAGCACCAAATCTTTGATTTTTTGGACGTGGCCCTCGTCCGTAGACGTTGATGGTCGTCCAGAGCGCGGTTCGTCTTCAACGCTTTCTCGGCCCTCTTTGAACTCGTTGTACCACTTATAATCGTTTTTTTGTGCCATAGTTTGATCACCAAAGACCTTCCGCAACATTTTCAACGTGTCCGCACAAGAATATTCGTTCCGCAAACAAAATTTGATGCAAGTTCTTTCCTCAACAAAAACTCTAATTGCAAAAATCAAAAAATTCACTTTTGGTTGTTTCCAAAACACGTGTAATTCGGAGATAAGTAAACCTTTTAACAAACAAACGCTTGGCAAATATTATAGACAGTCCTAGCAACCTAGGAAAAAAAATTACCTGCCTTCCTATTACCCGGGAGTTTTAAATGACAATTTCACCTTACTTTTTGATCACAGTGGTATATATATAGTACATATAGACTTTAATTTTAAATCGCTTAATCACTCCCTCATCACACACAAATATGTATACTGTAATTTCTTTTATTTTTAGATATTTCTGATGACAATTGAAATTATTCAATATATATATATATATATATATATATATAAATTGAATAATGTCTTTTTATCAGGAAGTGTCGTTGGATAAAGGGGCATATTCCTATTTTTTCAGACTAGGAATACGGTTCCATAGCCGAGTTTCAGTCTAGTCTGTCGGGCTGAGTATCTCTGGGACCAGGATTACCTGGAGTTTTGAAGTTTGTTGTGCCGAGGGCACTCGTCTTCTGAGGCGACCCTCATTACCTTGTTAGTAGCGCTGTTGTTCTAACTTATTTAGAGCTCGATCCGCAAGTTAAGTGAATAGCGAATGTCCGACATTGCTTAATCCGTCGGAAACTTTCACTGAATTGAAAGGAGCGCCTGTTAATTTTAATTCGTTTGAAAGCTTCCTCGTTTCAGATGAGAAACGATTGTAAAAGACAAACCCCGATGTGGTTTAATTTTAAATTGGTAAAATAAATTGTTTCTTTCAATAGGAAAAATTATATGCAGCAAATTTTTAGACGTTTGACAAAGAGAATATTAATTTGTTGAATTCAATAATGTTCACCGGAAGGAACGTGCGAGTTATGGATTTTACTTTCACTTTTATTGTGTATATAAACAAAGACAGGAGTGACAACCGAATTTTTTGAAGCCAGCCAGAATGCGACATCGATTTCTGAAACCATCGTCCATCCGAAAGTGACCTACGTAGAGGAATTGTTAACTGCCACTCGTAGCAGAGCAAGTCATCGTTTAATATTTCAATATTGGAATTATTAGGAAGGGTATTTAAAGGAATTTTATTTATTTTTAATTCAACCCCCATAGCGTTTTTAACAATAATTAAATTACAAAGTAGCATGCATAATTTATTCAATAGTGAAATATATACTTTAGCAACTGTTTCTCTAAAGGGAATTTAGGGTTTAAACTATCTCTGATAATAATTTAATGCAGTGTTTACATTTAACTTTACAGTACCCGGACGAAACTGAATTTTGCTGACGTTGATTTCCTGGAATTGTTTCTGGCGGCGAGCAGTTCCTCTAGGCAGCTACAACGGCAAGTCCAATCTTTATCCAAATGGAACCATAGATCTATTTACGTTTTATTATCTTACAGATATCCAATAACATATCCATCTTTGAGATCTGTCTGAAATAACTAACTTGAGTGGTTTCTCCACCTCTACTGGCTTCACCATCACTTTGCAACTACCAGCTATACACAGCTCTACGCGCGAGTCTCAATTTTTCATCCGATGTTAAGGATTTAAAAAAAAATCCTGTCTCCCGGCTTACATCTGTTGGTTTTCGCGGTTCAGGCAAATTGTTTCCTGCCGGAAGAACTTTGTTTACTTCCCAGATGTCGATAAGGTAACGTGTGGTGTTTTTGCTCACAGAGAAAACGTGCTAACAAAGTTTTCGCGAACGAATGTAGTATTTTTATCTACTAAAATTTTTATAGATTGAATTACTGAAACTGTAACGCCAAGAAAAAGTTAATAATATATATATATATATATATATATATATATATTGTAATAATTTATAAATTGTGCTTTTAAAATGAAATACACTAATAACTTTAAAGAACAAACAAAATTTATTATGCCAAATTTAAAAACAATTATACAAATTACAAAATATTTGGGATCTCAGGGTCTTGAACTGGGTTTGATGATGGCAGAATTTATATAAACAAAATCACAAAACTTACATTTACTTTTTATATGGGAATCAATGCGTCTGAACATGACGAAATTTGTTGCTGAAGAAATAATGCTAAAGAGTGAATTTAAACAATTTCAATTTTTATCAAGAAATAAAGAATGATCTGAACAATTAAAGACCTCATTTTATCGATAATTAAAGAATGATCTGAATAATTAAAGAACGATCTGACGTTTATCTTTTAAAAACGGTTTACAATAATTTTAAAGTTTTCTTTCTACTTACGGCAGCCCAGGACTCATTTTACTTTTCATGCACAATTTTGGGGATATCACTGATTCTAAGTACTCACAGACTCTAAATGTTCACAGACTCTAATTAGCGTAGTTTGTTAGTTGGTTTAAAATAAATTTGTCGATTCTCGATGATTTACTGGAAACTGGATTCGTAGATCTCGTGAGTCATGTTGAAAATGCCACTCACTGGTTTTGTCTGTTGACTGAAGATTGATTTAGTTTCTGCAATTTGATATAACAGCGTACTGGTTACTGGAACACATTCTCTCGTTCTTTAAATTAGACCTTTTCATTCTCGCTGCTGACTGACTAAATTGTTCAACTTTTCGTGTATTAGAATTTTGTGGTCTTTACACCTCGCCGTTCATTGCCTGACTGTATTACTTTTGTAAAATAGACTTTGCTGGTCTTTATGCCTCGCCGTTCATTGCCTGACTGTTCGTTCTTTTCGTCTCTTCTATTTGCTGTCTGCTGCCCGACTATTCGTTCGTCTCGTAAATTTTGAGCGCGTAAAACCTTCTCGACCGATCAACAATGCTTTCTTTGTCTTGCCGGTTTGTTGCGGCGTCCGCTATATCCACCAATAATGAGTCCTCTACAATTCAACTTTTCAATTAGAACAATGCCGTAATTACCAATTACTACAATATATATATATACTTTACGTTATTTCTTTACTCATTCCATAGGCATTCCAGAACGAAAAGTACTTTATTCGGTGCTCGCTGCTTAAACATCATTACAGCTAAAACTCGCAAGGAGTTGAACAGTAACATCGTACTTTAAAACCAATGATCAAGTCAAAAAATTAATTTAATATGCTCATCTATAACACCCTTGTCTTTTAACAGAATTTGATAAACATCCAGACCGTATTGATTTCTCCTTTAATTACAACATGCGGCGGCGAATACTTAAAAGACTTCTGGAAACAGTTTTTCAATCCTTTTTTCTCTTCAAACAACTTCTTCACTTATCCATGCACGATTGTCTGTTTTCTCGCAGCTAATACACACACACACTAGAGGTAATCCTCCATATCTCTCACAATATATTCTTTTCGTCGCATATCATATTCACTTATGGCTCTGGCCCCAGTCAGTATTATCGCAACCACCTAAAACTAATCTTCCAAACTGTGTCGAAGTACGTGAGGTTAATGATATTTAATTAATTTATTTTTTAAATTAATCGACATCCCGAAAACATAATTTCCCGATCAGAGATACTCCACTTATTAGGCGTGATCGTCCTTGATCCCTCGATTTATGAATGAATTTAAATTTACACATTTTAACGACCTCGTTGTGACCATTTTTCCTGCAACATTTATAGATTGAATCAGTGAATGTTGCAGTGCAGGCTTGAACAGACACATTGCCTTTTTGAAATCGAATTTTTTTTTCCGTCTGACCCTTTGACGTGAGTCAGTATTTCCACCGCGACAATCGCGCAAAACTGACAAGCTCCCTCCTATAAGCTTATCATGTCAAAACATTTTCTGAAAAATTACTCGTTGAATATTCTCCTTTTCTCTTGTCATTGGTCACCTACTCCTTTAGAATCAATTTAAGGACAAAGATAAAGATTTAACAATATTTTTAAAACAATTTAATTTCAACGTTATCGTATTCAATAATTGTATGCTAGATAATTATATACAATTTGTTTTATGCATTTAAATTAAGCATAATATCTGTTATTTGTACAGCAAGCGTCATGTCTCAGATCCAAGTAGCGTCTACAGCTTGACCTCATTAGATCGTTGTGTGTGTCGGCGTGAGGCTAAACCTTTCCCTCAATCTGCGCTTCTCGTCGTCTCTGCCCACGCGTGCTATACCTGGTTACAAAACATTCAGCAAAAATATTGTGCACCGTTAGGGTTACTTTGTGGTACAAAATTTTGTCTACGTGGTATAAATTTCATAGGACAGAACTTTTGACTTTTTTCTTTAACACGTTACGACTGGTTGTTGCAGGTTTTTACTTCCGTTACGTGTTTGCACCATCTAAAAAGATTATTGTATGGCTATCTTGTCGCCCAGTCTTGAAAACAAAGTATTCAGATTGAATGACTAGTTTTCGCTTTTCAAATGACGGATGTCATTTCAGGATAGCCTAAAAGTTATTTACCGCTTCAAACAAAAATGAAACAGCCGTTTTTATATAATGCGATCAAAACTATTCTATAAAAATTCATAGTCGAGTTTTGGAACGTTCATGTGTTCTCAAGATGGCGGATGGCAGATTGATGTTGTTAAAAACCTTCTTATGGCTGTATATAACAACAAATAACAAAGATGGTTAATTGAAATTAGTTTTCTTGATATCTAACAAACAGGCGTCAGTCTGGGGTTAAATGGTAAAATTAATGGTAGATTAGGTGTATAGGCAATTAATATATATATATACTTTACTTTATTTCGTTACTCATTCCATAGGCATTCCAGAACGAAAAGTACATTATTCGGTGCTCGCTGCTTAAACGACATTACAGCTAAAACTCGCAAGGAGTTGAACAGTTACCTCGTACGGAAATATTTAATTTATACTCGAGAAACCCCAATTTCCCGCAGGCTCTAGGGAGAGTTTTGGCTGTAACGCTTGAATTTAATCGAGAGATAATTTCGTTACGCTAACTTCAAATACATAAAATTGTTAAGTCTGCGACACCGGATATCTGCATAGAATGCACAGAAGTCAGTAATGCCGTTATTGGAAAGGCTGCACGGCAATTTTCGCTCACAAAGTCACTTTGAGTTTCCGGCGAAGGCCACAAACCACTCGCCTCATAGGTAAACCACGAAATTCTCACTGAAACTGGAATGAGATTATGAAAATAAAGGGGTGGAGTCCGCGAAACTTTTCATTTGTTATAAAACAGCCGTTTAAGTGTAAGTCCTGGGAAAATAACCATATCCTGGTTGGGTTGAGAGATTCGTAACATGGGAATTTTCTGATACATAGCTACTCAGTTAAATGATAAGGATAGAAAAATCTCGACCGGATCGGGAATCGAACCCAGGACCTATACTTATTACGTTGGGCTGTTTTGATTGAAAGCATTTATTCTGTTCTTAAGTTGTTTAACTTATTTAACACGTAAGGAACAAGCGTATGTCTAAATAAATTGATATAAAAATCTAATAAATCGTCTACCACCCCTAGGAGCAGGGGTGGACGGGGTTGGAAATACTCAAACCAGCTAATACAGCTGATGTTTGAGTCGGATAAATATTTTTAGGGGTCAAAGAGATTGATAGTGTTTCTACCGATGTTACAGCATGGGAACGGAGGACCCTTAGGGGTGGGGGTGGACGGTCGTTACAAGGAAATAATTCGAATATAATCTAGATTAGAGTCAAATCCAGGGTTATGGATGACGCTGAGTTCACTTATGACATTCAATTGGGGGTGGACGGGGATGGAAATTTTCAAACTTGTTAAATGGTTGATATTTAAGTGGAGTAAATAGTTGTCGGGGTCTACCGATGCTGTTTTTAAAATTTGACCCCTTTCGGCATGAGAGGGGAGCACGGGAGTTAAGAGAAACTAACGCGAAAACACATAAGATTGGAGTCAAATCGAAGGTAATTAATTTCGCTGAGTTTATTTATGACAACCTGAGCAACACGCGAGGAAGGGCGGTGGTGGGAGGGGCTGGGCAGAGATGGGTGGGGGTAGAAATTTTCAAAAAAAAATTAACCGGCCGACTTTTGCGTCGAATAAATATAATTCTGGAACAATAAGATTATTAAAATTTCTCTGTGTATAATTTTAAACCCTTTCGGGCTTTGGAGGGGATCACCCTTAATGTTTGTGGTGCGGGGGATGGTGGAGATTCAATACATAAAAATAACGCAAAACAATCGAGATTGGAGTCAAATCCAGGGTTATAAATGTCACTGCGTTATATTAGGACATTCGATTGGCCATTTACCACCAGGGGCGGAAATTTTGAAACATGCAATCAAGGTGAATATTTGCTTTTAATAAATATTTTTCTGGGTTAATTAGATTGATAGTATTTATACCGACTTTTTTGTGTATAATTTCAATCCCTTTCGGTATGGGAAGGAAACATGGACAGGGGTGTGGGTGGAGGGAAGTTTCAGGCAAATAGCGCAAAGACAACCTATATGCGATACAAATCTGGGTTATGGATGTCGCTGAATTTATTTATGTCAACAGGGTAACGCACGGATGTGGGCGGGGAAGAGAGGGACTGGGCGGGGGTATAAATGTTCAAAAATGTTAACCTGTTGATATTTGCGTAAAATAAATATTCTTCGGGGTCAATTGGAGTCATAATATTTTTTTAATATTTTCTGTGTATAATTACAACCCCTATCGGCTTGGGAGGGGAGCACGCTTCGGGGGTGGGGTTTGTTGGAGCATTGCTTGACAATAACGCGACTAGACCGTTATTCGAGTAAATTCTTGGGTTATGGATGTCGCTGAGTTTCATTGAGCCAAACTGGGTAACGTGTGGTGTTGGCGGGGGTAGAAATTTTCAAACAATGTAACCTGGTATTGCATGGAATAATTGTTTTTGTTTAACACACACTAGCCGGGGTGAAAATTTTCTAAGGTATACATACGGCTATATATTCGTCGAATGAAACTATTTCAGGGTCAATGAGTTCAACCTCCTTCGGAATGGGAGGTGGACACATTTAGGGCAGGGGTCGAGTTACGTTACATAAAAATAACGCAAAGACTACCTAGATTAGAGTCAAATCGGGGGTTACGGATAAATGACATCTCTGGCAACGCCGGGCACACAGTTATTCTTTTTAATTAAATATAAAGTCATTTCTGTTTAAGTTGTAGCTGCCAAGGCTAAATAACTAATTATCTAATTTTCTGAGTCACTTAATAAACCTTCTTCTTTGAAATTTCTAATCCAAACTGCATTTTAATAATAACTGTATGGTGTAGCAGGGTGCTCGTGATTATAATTGGTTGCTGAAAATTATTAAAACAAACCAGGATTTATCAAAACGTATCTAAAAGAATTAACAACAAAAATGATTTTTTTATTATTCCTCGTGTATTACGCCCATGTATATTCGATAGATCAGAATAACAGACTAGGCGCGTCAATGATAAAGGAAAATTTTGTTGTTACCAAAATCTGTCCGTTGTCCTGTGTCTGTGAACAACTTCGCTGCTGTTGCCTCAAAATCCTCCCCTCACCGACAAAGTTTCAAGTTATTTGTTCTTTCTGGACAACATTCTTGACCCTCACACGCCGACGATTTTCCAATTACGTCATCACTTTTAAAGGAATAACCTTTTTCGACAATATGAGCCGCGCTCTCTGGACTATGAGATCCCATTGGTCCAAAAAATAACTTGGCTGACGAAAGTTTTGTTATCTGGAAGGTGCCACGCGTCCCATTCCCAAATCGTTGGTAGATTACGAAGTTTACCACCAAATACTCGCAGAATTTGGCAAACCAACTCTTGTCAATACCTTTAGTGATCCATCGCGTCATTTAAATTCCCACTATGAGAGTAACTTAATGAGAGGGTCGTTAAAAGGGTGTAATAACCAATCACGATAGATCAGATTGTTTTTCTTGACATTGGTGATGGTCATTCTAAACGAATATAGAACTTAATATTACTAGTTACATACTAATGTCACAAATAAATTAAATTACTTTTTTATCTCTAGTTTCTTGACGTTTTAAACAGGTCTCCTCTCGTTATTCATTCAAACATTACGAACTATAAAATCACACAGCAACCATGGCGTTGGTTGACGAATGTCACTTGATGTTTGATACGACCGGGACCGTTGCATTGTCCCGCGGGTTGGGTCTTTTGAACCGCTTGGCTTCTACGTCACTCCCTTTGTTCCTTCGGAAATGATCATTAAAGAAAATAGAATGAAATACTGCTAGTTGCCTAATAGTGTCTGGGTTAAAATTAACAAGAGTTGACGAAGATTGAAAGAAAATATTCTCAAGCGTTCGATCAAGAGAGATCCAAAGAGGGGCTGAGGAAAGATATTCAGTGACAGACACTACGATGCTTATGTCACATCCACTGGACGTTCCCTGTTCGTCACATTTGTGGCTGATTCCTGTGACAGACGACTGCCGCTTCGCTTTTTGCCAAACTTCCCCAACTACCGATTGAGTCAGATAAATACAGCCACTGTCTGATATTACTCTAATGATAAAGCTATAATTCGTACGTAACGTTTTTGTTCCCGAATGTTCGATTCCCTTGTCCTAGGATTATGTGATGTCCTAGGTAATCCTTTGCAAAGCCTCCATTGGCCGCTTAGAGGCTTTTCGACCGAATCCTAAAAACGTTTCTGCCTCGGTCCGTTCCGAGAATTCACCTCAACACGCGCAACAAAAAAATTCCCAATGTTAGTTGTATGTCTGTGTTGCAGTATATCCGTACCGCGTAGTCGTCAATTCTGACCTGATGTTATCTTTACTACCTGTCCTGTCAGGGCCGACCTTTCCATCACGAATCGATTTCCGGATTTCTTAAACGGAATTTACGTATCCTATTTCCGCCTCAGATGCAAGACCTCCTATTGCGTTGTATTTCTGATTCAAATCCATCCCACTTCCTTCCTTATTTCCAGCGTTCCTCGAACAGGATTAATCTTTACTTCCAGCGAATTTATGGCTTAAATTATCCATATTGTTGTTACATTCAATTAAACTAGTGGTGACGAAATATTGTTATACGTATTTTTCGGGTATTCCATTGTCTAATTAAAAATTGAAGAAAATATCTAGCAAAGAGAGTGGAAAAAAGGACTAACAATAGATACGAGATATAATGAACGCCGAGTAAATGGAGAAACTAAAAGTCAGAGGTAGCAAGACAGACAAACCAGAAATTATATGTTTACTGAACGACGAAGTAATAAATCGTCTAGTAGAAGAAGTGGATTGAATGAATGTATTTAGAGTGAAATTTCGTGTGTATTGTCTGCCCTTCGGGTTTTCTTCTTCATTTTTAGTCTGACAATGGTCCACCCCGGTTAGTGTGGGTTAAACTAAAATAATTATTCCATGCAAAAATAGGTCGGTTACATTGTTTGAAAATTTCTACCCCCGCCAACACCACACGTTACCCAGTTTGTCTCAATGAAACTCAGCGACATCCATAACCCAAGAATTTACTCGAATCTCGGTCTAGTCACGTTATTGTCATGCAATGCTCCAACAAACTCCACCCCTAAGCGTGCTCCCCTCCCAAGCCGATAGGGGTTGTAATTATACACAGAATATATTAAAAAAATATTATGACTCAAATTGACCCCGAAAAATATTTATTCGACGCAAATATCAACAGGTTAACATTTTTTAACGTTTCTACCCCCGCCCAGTCCCACTCTTCCCCGCCCACATCCGCGCGTTACCCTGTTGACATAAATAAATTCAGCGACATCCATAACCAAGGTTTGTATCGCATATAGGTTGTCTTTGCGTTATTTGCCTGTAACTTCCCTCCATCCACACCCCTGCCCGTGTCGTTTCCTTTCCATACCGAAAGGGGCTGAAATTATACACAAAAAAGTCGGTAGAAATAGTATCAATCTAATTAACCCAGAAAATATTTATTAAAAAATACTTATAATAATATTGAGTTAACGTCTTACTTCTACTCGCAAAATTCCAAATCTGTCCATAATCTATATCGTTCCTTACCTACGTTTTCCTTTGTTCCGAATATGTCTGGACTCACCTCCCCCCCCCGCACACATACACACATTTTCTCCCTCATTTTGATTCAGGAAACATGAGGAACGAAACTGTTCGTCTTCAGCAACAGAGTTACGCGAGGAATATCCAAATATTCCTACAGCCATAAGCATACTTAATCGGATTTAATATCAGAGAACTTGATAACTGCAATTTCTCCTCTAATGCGATGCGATGTTTTTCTTCGCTTTCAAGTTTCCTTCATGAGACGTATTGGCATTTTTATTTGATTTTCCCCTACGTTACACCCAACAGAAGCAATCAACTGATTTGTGTATCGTGATGGTTAACTTCCTCAATTCTTCAATTTCTATGTGCTTCAGCCCTGGGTTCCGAAGAATATGAAGCATTCTCCTTAGACTTCATTCTTCATGATTATTTTATTTAACTTTCTTATTATTTTATTTTATCTGCACCAATTAATCTTTATTCTTTCTCTAGAGTGTCACTGTTCTTATCGTTCCGTTTTCATCTTTTAGGAATTTTTGATTTTACGACTTCTACCTCCCAGTAATACCACAATGTTATTTTTAACATTTTCCGCAGTCCTTATAAATATTTTTAAATAAATCCCTCTTAGCTTGCACCATCACATTTTGATGTCCTCGTACCGGGTAATGTTCCTCCCTATATAACATACTCCTTGCAAACTTTTCAACGAATAAAGATTAATAAAGAGGTAATAAAATTATGCATTTTATTGACTTCATAAATTCCACGCTACTGGAACTACTTAGGTGGCTATTAACTCGACGTGATGTTGAACTTAACGCTTTTCAACTCCGTAGATATTTAAACGATTGCAATAAAATTCGCTACGATAGTTGATATACGATTATTATCTATTTTTGTTCCAAATTTGATTAGAAGAGGCCCAATTCATTGCATAGAGGCTTGCGTACTTCTTCTTCGTTATTACCGCAGCTCATTATATATACAGTGCCCTCTAGAGACTGAAGGCTCAACAACGTTATAAATTAATCGGCCCTGTTCTAGAGAATGCCTTTTACGGGTCTCCTGTGCAGTTCGCAATTTTAGTATTTTAGAAAATAAAGCTAGTCAATGGCAAGAAATAGAAGGATAATTACTATTTTACTGAGCGTTTAAAGTTTCAATAAAACGTCCGTATTTGAATCCTTGTTCGTTTTTGGCCTGTAATGTCATTTCCTATAAATACAACTTTGCTATTAAAAAAGAATTTTGACATAAATAATTGATTACCTATAACGGTGTGTACATTTGATCATTAAGTGTCACCTTTTAAGATTCCTTTGAAACAAAACGCGAATAATTGTTTTTATTTGAGAGTGAGAATACGGTAGGATGAACGTTCGGTGCAACGGCCACAGTCACGATCAACTCTGGGGTCCACCACAGACAGTGTCTTATAAGCTTTTATTCCACATTGCTCGGCTGAAAGTGTAGCTGGTTTATTCTCGGCTCTGATAGTTACTTACGCTACAGTACAGCACGTAACCCGCTTTTTTTTTGCTGAGAGAGAAAGAGGGGGGGGGGGGGGGTGTTGCATCGAGCAGAGCAGTTTGGGCGAACGGAGAATCGATAACACGCTCGCAGCTCATCAGGTCTGGAGTCTATTTGGAATGCTCGAACCAATGTGTGGTTCCACAAACACCTCACTTGCGCTAATTCTCGTTTACTTAACACGATGGATTGAATCGCGTGACAATCTCCCTGCTGCTACTCTGCATAACACGGCGAGACCTACACCAAACTTGTGCATCCGTCGGGACGCCACGTTTGCCGCAGTCCGAAGACTGTGGAGGAGATAGAAATATCGTGGCAATGTATGTGGCCTGCAGGCAGTGACACTTAAAGACCCTAGACTGTGTTTACCACAGTTCAAATAATCTTTTATGGAATTTGAATTTGTATTTTATGTTCGTACGAACTTTGATATCGTCGCTACATATAAACTCTAATTATTTACCAGCCGTTTATTTTTTCCCTACTAGCCTCATTATTAAACAATCTCCGGTGGAGATATCGACCGTAAATATACTACCACTACTACTCCTTGGCTCGACAGCCTATTGAGGACGTTGGCCTACCGACATGACTACCAGACTGTCATCAATGTTCGTGACCAGGACGAGCACAGGCATCCATGCCCGTGCCGGGATTCCTACCCGAAACCTCTGTGCCGCGAGGCAACGACGCTGACCACTACACCACAGTAGGCCGGCTGACACTAAATCTACGGTCTACAGATATTTAAGGTCGTTACAAAATAGCAATAATTTTAACTTGAATTATAATGTAGCCTACGGCCCCGGTGGTCGTGTCTTACCTTCACAGCGTTTTTCTCCGTGTCGTAAGGAACATGTGTACAAAATTTGGACGAAATTGCTACACGCGTTTGCGGAACATAGACACAAACACACAATTTTAATTATTAGATCAAAGTATTTTTTTTTTACTGACACCGGTGTCGTATTTTGAGCGGCCGTGCCCTGAGCGGACAACAGTCCCTTCCTCAATCCTGACCGCTAAGCGAGAAGGTATAAAGCTTTCCGAAGAGCAACTTTATCAGTCTTGGCTTTAACATCAAGTGAATGTAATACAAGTTTAATGTATAACATTTCTGAAACTTATCTGGATTTATAATTTCTATCTTTATCTATAATATGGAAACTGATCCAATTGATAGTGATTAGTTTAATAAATATGCTTAGAAATTATCAACTAAGTTACAATTTACAAGTCATTTTTATCTGAAGTCCTTAAATAAATAAAACATCAACCTGTTTAGTTATAAATTCTTCTCTTTAATTTAAATTTTTAAACATTTTAATAGAAAACATTCTCAAAGCTTCATCTCTAAATTATTAAGACCTCTTCAGGTGTTGTAAAGTAAATTAAATAATCGAATCTCAACATCTGTGTTTCTAAAAATTCCTACAAAGCAAGATTTTACAAACATGATCATTTATAATACAATTAATTAAAAATTTATTGAACATTACTTACAATTAATTACATGAAATGTAGTGGACATTAATTTCTTAGATGCGTAACTAGATTGCTTTTATTTCTAAAGAACTTACTCTTGTTAAATAATCATTAGTTTGGTCAAATTAATAAAATATTTAGCCATATTATTATTTATTAAAAATTAACTACGAACAAAACATATCTTTTTCGTTACATTCGGACACTTCTACGTCGATAAAGAGAGAATAAAAGTATCAAAAAATGACTCACACCTTTGCTTCCTTCACGAGTATCAACTTTAGGTTTTCACTTATAAATCTAATTGCTGTAGTTGGTCGACTTGTGATTCAAAACCAATTCAACTGTTACCAACTGGAACGAAAGAATATTAAAATGGGGTGAAAAACAGAGGCGAGTAAATTTGAGATATTCTTATAATTAATTAACATCAGTTTTAATAAATCGTGGTAATATATCTCGCACTACAGGGTTGAAGTAAAAGTCCAGATTGCATTCTGTTAATTTTATCACAATACTAGCTGGGTGCCGACGTTGCCCGGGTTGTCATATATCCATAACCCCAGATTTGACTCCAACTTCAGTTGCCTTTGCTTTATTTTTATGTAATGCGCACCTCGATCCTTATCCCTAAATGTGTTCACCCCATGCCGAAAGGCGTTGAACTCATTGACCCCGAAAAAGTTTCATTCAACGAATATATCGGCCGTATCAACATGTTAGAAAATTTCCATCTCCGTCCACCCCCGGTACTGAGGGTTAAACAATTTAATCTCAGACACATCCATAAACCCGGATTTGACTCGAATCTCGGTTGTCTTTCCGTTATTTTGATCGCCCCTCCACCCTCACTGAAAAGTTTGCTCCACTCTCATGCCCGAAAGGGGTTGAAATTATACACAGAGAACTTTTCTGAATCTCATTGATTCCGGAAAATATTTAATCGACGCACAAATCGGCCGGTTAACATGATTGAAAATTTCTACGTCCGCACACCTCAGCCTATCGCCTCCAACCACCGCCCACCCCCCGCGAGTTACCCATGTTGTCATAAATAAACTCAGCGACATCCATAACCCTGGATTTGACTCTAATCTCGGTTGTATTCGCGTTATTTTCTTGTAACGCCCGTCCACCCCATCCCTAAGGGTGCCCCTTTCCCATGCTGTAAGAGGTTGTAATTAAACACCGATAACATCGGTAGAAACACTATCAATTCCTTTGACCCCGAAAACTATTTATCCGAGGCAAATATCGGCCGTTTGAGCACGTTTGAAAATTTCAACCCACACCCTTGGGGATGGTAGGCGTGTCTCACCCCCAGTGTTTGTTTCCCATAAGAAGAAGAAATAAGATAAGACTGCACCATACGGTAACTTACGGTAACTATGTTCCATTCTATTTCGTTTTTCCTTTTTAATCGTGATTTTAAAGTTAATCGCCCGTTGTGAAAGTTTCGTTTTTAACTTATAAAAGAAGCACGGCGAGTGAGCAGATGAGTTCGTAAGTGAAGAAATGTTTTAACAGTGTGACAAACTCGACGCTGGGTTTGCTGAGAGAGAAGGGTGGGGGTTGTCGCCGAATTGAGAACACATGTTGGCTGGATTGATAAATGGATCTTCCGTCGCAATGCTCGTCTCTGAAGTTAAATTATATCTGCACCATAGACGAGGAGTATGATCACAACTTACAGCGCGTTCCTAATGCTTTACGGGCCATTACATAAGATGTAATAATGAGTATTAACTAGCACCAATTTGCATAACTGACATTCTGAGTTTATTGTGATTTATTTATTTTTCCTGGTCAAAAAACGTGCAATTTTTGTAATAACCAAACTTTTGGCTAAGGAATAGTTTAGTATCATCGGTGACGTCATACCCCAGACCAAAGTGTAAATTGAAATCAGGAATATATCTCTTCATGTTTTTATATTTACTAATTCAAATATATAATTTATCGTCTGATTTTTCTTCATTTCAGCCCCACATTTAAAAAGAAATAAGGAAAACGAAGTGATACATATTTCCATGTGCCTTGAATATAACCCCCTTCATTGACTTGGATATGGGTATGACGTCAGTGCCGTTACTAAACTCGTTACAAATAGTGTCAGTAATTTTTTAACTGGCTTGAAAAATACAGGAGTGCTCAATTGATCATGTCGCCTCCCATAAAAATCTCCAAATGTCACACATTCTCTCACTTCTACGTCTAGAAAAAATAATGGATACTAAAGAGTACGTTTTCTGGTTTAACTGCGTCATCATTATTAAACTTCAAATATTTTCGTCATTTATAATAAATATACCATTACAATTTGTAAACTCGGGAAAAAATATTAGGTACTTACTGTGTATAAATATGTACAAAGAAAATGAAAGATCGGTTATATATTCCTATAGAGAAAGCTTGTGTTAATACTTGTGTTTCTAATTCACCGAGCGTACAAAAGAAAACGAAAGTCAAACTCTCTGGTCGTTAATCTAAATGAAGCAAAGAATTATTTATCATGGAGACAAAAGTACTGTTCAAATTTTATTTTTTTAAAAAAAATTTTTTTGCTGACACGTTGTTAGAGATCTTCTGAATAATTTGTGATGTTTGTACGACGAACTCTGTCGAAAATTTAATTAGAGCAATGAATTATTTTTGTGCTACTGTTTCCAGCAGTTTGTAGCGAAAATATATATGAAGCATACCAGGACCAATTAACCTCCGTAAAATAGTAGCTGTAGTGGGGGCAGGGAGCGCAATTTTACGTAAATTACTATTCGTCTACTTATATATATATATATATATATATATATATATATTATAATAAACAACTATTAAGCGATTAATTAATTTTCCCCACGTTGTGGTACCATTTATGTAATGAACAACTATTGGGTCGATTAAGAAAAATGATTATCAAAAATTTAACAAAATAAAATAATTTATTATTTATTCATTTGTTACTTCGAAAAATTTTAAAACAATTACAATTTAATGTAATCTTTAAAATGATAGGCGATTAATTAATTTGCCCCACGTTGTGGTGCAATTTAATGTATTAAACAACTATTAGTCGTTTAATTAATTTTGCCCCACGTTGTGGTGCCATTTATGTAATTATCAAAATGATAAGGTTAATTAAATTAATAGATTACGAAAAATTAACAAACAAAATAATTATTTATTCAATTGTGGCTTCCAAAATTAAAACAATTACAATAAAATTAAGATCTCTTCTCTCAGGGTCTTCACTGGGTTTGATAATTAACAGAAAAGTGATTAACAATTCAGTTTAAAATTTACCTAAAGACAATTTGTCGATAAATTAAAGAAAGCTAAATGTAAAGAGATTATACTTGAAGGAAATGAAAAGTGAACGAAATCTGACTCTACCCTTTTGGTTATCGTTTACAAATATTATTATCAAAGTTTTGGTTACTTACATAATGTCCGACTGGTACCAACATTCTTTTGTAGCTTCAGCACTACACTATAAATGCAAATTTTATTACACTGATTCTAAATTTCCTCACAGATTTTACACATACGCAGTCGAAATGCACGTACTCAGTTCTCAGGAACCTCGGATGATCCTCTCCTAATTGGTCAGCTATCGGATGTCGGATTCCCTCAATGCAAAATTGTTCAATTTTTTATAATGAAGCAACCTTTGCTTTACTGTTGGCTAGTTGTTAGAAAATATCTCTGTCCAACTATCTGCTTGCTTACAGGAACTCACGGTTTGCAGATTTTAGACTTTTACTGCTTTACTTATCGATTTGGATCGAACCGCTAAATACCTCGGTAAAGATTTGTTTTAATGTCTCTCCTCTCGTGGCTGACCGTAGACGTAGACTAACTTTACTTTTGCGCGCACAATCGCCATTTCGGCTCTTCAACAAAGCAACAGAGCTCAGCGCTATTGTCGCTTTGGTCGCTCAATACCGCTACAATTCATTTATCAAAACAATTCAAATTATCCCTAATCAATTTAATGGCCTAATTAACTATTGCTACAATATATATATATATATATATACTCTCACAATTACAGTTCGTGCATGTGAATATGCTTACATACACAAAACGTCTATATATATATATATATATATATATATATATATATATATATATTCACATGCACGAACGGTAATTGTGAGAGTCGAGAACTATAGGTCCTAAGGTATATATATATATATATTATAATTAATTATATATAGCATATTTCTATACTTTACACAGTGATTAAAGATTGTCGACATCGGTCTTGAAACATTTGGTAATGGTGTTATCGTAGTTAGTAAAGGACTTTTCTTCCTTACTTATAATTGTGGAACACCCGACAAGATATTTACTAATTATACATAATATAATATTGGTGGCGGAAAACGTTATTACAATAAATATTTTTTATTAGACGGTAAAGATGAATTGAACGAGACATTATACACAATGGCTGTTATGGGGGATGCTCATGTATAATCACGACTTATGAACATTAAGCCACATGTCGAGAAAGCGTCATCGTCGAACAATTTACAGTTGTCCAGTATTCCACTCGGAGACGGTTTTAAGGAAATCACGTAAAAAAATATTGCTTGGATGTATTAGACTTTACTTATATATATATATATATATATATTATTAATATAGTTTTTAAAAGTTTGTTCAATTATAAGGTTTGGTTCCGCAAGATAACGGCCATGTAATTGAAAGAATGCTCGAACAGTCGCTGGGCAGCGTGAGAAACGTAAATTCAGAGCATTCGCAGATTTATTGTTGTCCCCCCTGCCCCCACCCCCCCACACACACACACGACATCCGCCTTCGGCGAGTAAGTCAAATGGTGGCCGGCGGAAGCCGTGCGGGAAAAAGGAGTATATGAATTTCTCACTTTGTAAACTTTGTGGAGGGGGTAAATTTGATGCAAAATTATCGGTCTGTCTGTCTGTCGTCGAAGAAGAAAGTCGTCCGGAGTCGGACGAGGAGTGAGGAAGTTGTTGAGAAAGAAAAAATTATTAACATTTTAAAGAATTGAGATACATTATTGAACTGTTAACGGATTATAATTTAGCGAAGATTGTGAGATGAGAGATTTCGGCAGGTAATAAAGATGAAATCTGCTACTTTTGTTGGGTTTTGTAAAACTGATCGGTTCCCATGGTAAAAACATCTTGGGCTAGCTGATGGGTGAAACATTGAGCGTCCGTAAACGGGATTCTATTTGTCTGGAGCTCTAAAAGAATTGATTGTGTGTGTTGTGAAAGTGTATTTGCAACCAAATGGCATATTTTAAAAGTTAAAAGTTTTGAATTGTTTAAAACCTTTTGTTTTCGTAAATTATATGCAAGTGTAAATTGAAGATCAATCTAAATTGGTATGTAGAGTGTTATTTTTTTAAATTTGCTAAAATATCTTGTAAACATTTTGTAATTTCTGTATCATCAAATATAATTTAATTTTGTGTTTGATTTTGGGGAACATTTTAAAGTTTAACCTTCTATAATTAAACTGTTCTATAAAATTTATATTTATTTTCAATATAAACTTTTCTGAGGCCCGATATAACGCCTTGAAATAAAATTTAAAAAACCCATTTAAATAAATATGTGGCGTATTTTGTAAATTTATATGTAAAATTCGTTTTTCTGTTTCTAATAAATTCTTCGAATGTGTTACTAATAAAATTTCAGTTTCATCGTTTCAAACCTTTTACTAAATGTTAAGAATTGTTATTAAAATTTTAATTTCATTAATTTGATTGAAATTGTTTAAAATAAATATTTCATTAAATAATCATAAGGTGTAAAATAAAGCCAAAATTTAAATTCCTTTAAATATTTTAAAGTTCATAAATACATTGAATTGCTTTTCAAAGTTAAATACCGTAAGTAATTAAGTATCTTCAAGTTCGTTATTACATAATTGACGCAACGTGGGGCTAATTGATTATGTCTTCAAGTTTAACCTATTTATTAGCTTGAAAGAGTATATTACAATATACTGAGATCAAAAACTAAGGTGAAATTGTCATTTAAAACTCCGGGGTATTAGGAAGGCAGGTGAATTTTTTTTCCTAGGTTGGTAGGACTGTCTATAATATTTTCCAAGCGTCTGTTTGTTAAAAGGTTTAATTATCTCCGAGTTACACGTGTTTTTGTAAGCAACAAAAAGTGAATTTTTCGATTTTTGCAGTTGGTGATTTGTTGAGGAACGAATATTCTTGTGCGGACACGTTGAAAATGTTGCGGAAGGCCTTTGGTGATCAAACTATGGCACAAAAAGACGTTTATAAGTGTTACAACGAATTCAAAGAGGGCCGAGAACGCGTTGAAGACGAACCGCGCTCTGGACGACCATCAACGTCTACCGACGAGGGCCACGTCCAAAAAATCAAAGATTTGGTGCTTGAAAATCGACGATGGACAATTAGATATCTCGCTGATAGTGTTGGATTATAATTTGCCTCAGCCCAAACCATTTTTAATAATGTTTTGTGTCCCAAACGCGTCAAGTCTCGATTGGTGCCAAAATCGCTCAATTTTTTGGAAAAAAAGCGTTGATGTGTGTGAAACTTTGCTGTCTGACTATCAGGACCACTTGAAATGCATCATTACTGGAGACGAGACTTGGATTTACGCATACGACCCTGAAACCACCGACCAATACAGCGAATATCGTGCAAAAGGTGAAGCAAGACCGAAAACACAACGGCAAAGTCGATCGAAAATTACGGTCATGTTGACAGTTTTCTTTGATTATCGTGGTGTGGTGCACTATGAATTCCTTCCGCCGGGCCAAACTGTCAACAAAGAATATTATTTGAGCGCTATGCGTCGTTTGCGTGAAGCTATTCGTCTGACACGGCCGGAATTATGGGCGAACAACTCTTGGTTCCTTCATCACGATAATGCACCATGTCATACTGCATTGGTTCTTCGCGACTTTTTTGCAAAAAAACTCGACTCATGTCGTTCCGCAACCACCGTATTCGGCTGATTTGGCTCCGTGCGACTTCTGGCTATTCAGCAAACTCAAAAGGCCAATGCGGGGACGCCGTTTTGACACGATTGAGGAGATAAAAACCGAATCGAAGAAGGTCTTGAAGGCTGTACCGGAAAGAGACTATTCTGACTGTTTCGAGGACTGGAAAAAGAGTTGGAAAAAGTGCGTTTTATCGGACGGGGATTACTTTGAAGGGGATGAAATTGATTTGGAAGAATAAATAAAGAATTTATATTTTATAAATGAATTCAACATATTTTTTTTTCACAGTGATATATATAATTTTTTTAACTAATATTTACAAGCCGTAATCTGTCTTCGAATGCAAGAGAACGATTCGGAGTATGTTACATGTAAATGCCTAAATGTTTACAAGCAACAGGATAAAGTATTCTGTCTTCTTTCTCTTATGAATGATTAAGGAGACTATAATATAGTTGTTAGACCTATTTTATTTGGGTAGAACGTACACAAATTTACACATAAGACTTAAAAAGTCGATATGAGGAATGATAAGTCCTTCAGAACCGCTTTCCTCGTCTTCGACACATGTTGAATTATAAATTTTCACTCCGAAAATTGTGATTTTGGATTTTCAACCACCATTACGTAGAAATGAATAAAGCAGTATTTTTCTCGGGGAGGTAGACTCATTTTCTGTTGGCGTGCTGGCCACCTTGCAGCTTCTACTATGTCTACCAGGGTAGAGGACCTGTCACGAATGCATACATTTGCATGCCAAGTTGCCTAGCACCAGGCAGGAGCGGGAAACGTTATTTACGAGTTGAATCGAGTACCTTCAGCGTAAACAAACAGGAAACTGATCAATGGACCTTACATTGCGCATGTTATCCTGCCAAAATTTCAATGGTGGAGATTCAAATGAAAGGTTTTTCACTCAGAATGAAGCTTTTATCGGTGAAAAAAAGGACGGCTACAAAGCAATCGTCGATCAGTGAAAGCGCCACGTCCAAATGAAAAACAAAAACGTGTTGTTAAATTCGATTCCTGCATATTGTGGTGCTGCAGTTGAAATTTGAAAGCATTTGTTAATCGTATGCGTTGCACCAGTTCAGAATTACTGGTGTTTTAAAAGTATCCTCGATCAATTTCGAACAATTGATGAAACGTTGATTGCATATTTAGTCTAAAATAGACCTCAAATTTTGTTAACGGCAAGTGGAAAATGGCTCTTGTAGTTCATAAATTCGTTTCTATTTTACACGGAGGCTCTCCAAGTCCCAATGTTAGCCACACTTTTGGCTGAAAAGGTAACGAATATAATATTGAGGTCGCTATTCGTTCCTTCATCCGACGAATGGTAGCTAGATATTAGCCAAGCGATGACAATTTTGTTCTTTTTGTTAGCAAAAATTTTAATTTTTTACTTAAGACTGGATTTATTATCTGCATAAAAAATTATTTGTATAGTTTGGTTACACTTATCGAGCTTCATCCTTAAATATGAGCAGAATTTAAAATTTATTTGTGCCGTTGGCTTACACAACGTATTATTCCGGTGATGCGGATGATCCATCGAGAATAGCTGAAATTCAAGTGTCCGATACGCAAATGTAGAAAAAAAAATAATACAGAGCGTTAATTGTTTCGTGCGAGGTGGACGTCACCGGCACAGTCCGTTCAACGTCCTTTCCCGATAATCTGACTGTCGCTCCGCAGGCGGCATTGTAATATTCTTTGCTGAAATTGTTGGTTGTTTTGTATGACATCCGTCTTCTACAGTTTGTGATATCTCCGTTTCCGATGACGTAAAAGTTTCTTGTGAAAGAATAACAGATTTTTTTTTTCTGCTCGGCCGCTCTGCACTGTTTCTTTTGTTGCATCCTTTGTTCCCCTTTTCCTTTCTTTCACGCGATATATACTCGTGTCTTGCCTCAGCATCTCTCTAGTTTCGGCGCTTGTGGCGCATTTGGGTGTCTTGATGACGTAATGGAGACGTCGGATTGAGTAATCGACGCGTCACTTCATGTGAGAAGTTTCGATCGGATAGAGGTACCTCAGATACTATGTTTGATCAGTACTGTTCACAATAATAATACAATATACGACTTCCATACGGACAAACTTTAGATAGAGAAACTATAACCATGTTTTAAGGTGTCGGACGTTTCGACGCGGATTGGCGTCTTCTTCTAAAGGCCAAAACCATAATTTTGTGTGTATGAAGGCCGTATTATTATTTTTAAACAGACGTTAATTTCTATGTTACTGTTCATAATGTACAATTCGATCAGGGAGTAATTTTCAATTAGTAAAATACAAACTTTTCTTCTAATTTCACAGTTACTTATACAAAAAATTTATTACTATGGTTCAGCGTGAACTGTGAATACCAGTCAACCCAAAACGTATTTAGGGGCATTTAACGACAACAGAATATTAAACTTATAGTTCTTCAGTAACATTATAGGACTGACAAAGACATCCCTGTTGACGATGCCAGAGCCAGCCGCCGAAACGCTGCACAATTGTCCGGTGACTGCACGGGTTGTATCCGGAACACTATGTATTTAATTTTTGTACATATATTTTTTTAATTATGTGTACTAAGGCAGTTTAGAAAATTATGTTTAAAGAATTTTAGGTGAACTACAAACTACACTTTTATAATTTTATATACTAAGATTTTCGATAACGTAAATATGTCAGATTAATTTCTGAAATCATTCCAATTAAATAAAATAATATATCTTTATCGTTCCAAGTTGATAGAAGAGAACTCAGCAGTATCTATGACGCATTACTTGCTGCTTCAAATCGTTTTTAATTTTTATGTGACATTCTTTGTCCATTTTATTCAATATTCACTTGATGGTGTCCACAAAAACACACGGAAGAAACGTCGTGTATTATTTTGTAATGTATTTATTTATTTTTGATTTATAGCATTTAAATAACCCAACATTTACCTTTTTTAATAAAAGCAAGTTCAAGTGTAATGTAAATGTATATTCGCCAAAGACCCAGACGTTAATGTGACACAAAATAAAATATAAATAAAAAAAAAGACTGCGCTATTTTAACTTATTAATTACGACGAAAGCCCCCCGTTGGCGTTGAATAATTTCAAACATAATACACTCATGATAAAAAAGGGGGAGTGTTGCCAAAGTGACCACAACACCGACACTGATGAATGTACTGTGAATAACTGGCGGGAAATAGTACAGAAACACCACAAATTCTCTGTCCGGTGACACCTAAATAATTTGCCATTCAGTGGAAAAGCGGTAACCGAGAGTATTGGGATATTTCACAAACATGAGGTAATATTAGCCTTTCATGGGTATGAATTTAAATTGACTGCATAACGTCACGTTGAAATTAAACCACGGTCTTGTTAATTCATTCTAAACAACACGTGTTTTTTTTTTAAAAAAAAATGTTTGATAAACACGTACAAAAGTATATTATACGGTTTCTCAACCTATTAATTTACACATAAGAAGAAGAAAAAATTATCAGTACAGTACATATTTTTTTCAGAGAAACATATATTTCCATTTAATAAATTTTTGACTTTAAGAGTTTTTTTTAATAGGGGTTTTATTTCGTAATTCATGTTTGGAGATTTCTCTATCTGCCAATTATAAATCAGAAATTGTTAGAATTTTCCAGCAAATTCTTTGTCATTAAAGGATTCTTAATAGAACTGTAATTTATTGCTGAACGTGAAATAATTGTTGTAACAGAAACATTTTCAGTCTTAAATAGATGGAGAAGAGATTGGAACAGTTCACGTCGTTTTCTTCCTGCAGCAATTCTGGATAGAATCGAGAACTGAAAATTTTTTATTTTTCTCGTAAATTTCCCATTTTTTACTTCAGCAGTTTAGAATTTTTAATATGACAGATATTTGTTCTTTCTGTATTATATCCAAAGTTTTCAAGCAGTCGTCAATTTGAATAATAAGAACTATTTAATCATTTTCAAATTATTTAAATTTGAATTTTTTCGTATATAAACATAGTTTTTTTTAAAAAATAATTATTTTGAATTAATTGACTTTGAAAATAAATTATTTAAAGTGTGTACATTTTTTAAACTTTTCTTTTGATTACCATTTAATTTAGTAATTTTGGTGATGGTCATCTTAGCCTATGGTAATTTTTCTTCAATTAGTCATGAACAGTCGAGATTCTGCTAAATTGGTGTCCAGGCGTCTATCGGGGTTTGACTATGAAATAATGGTTGAAAGATGAATTTTATGACTGTAAAAATGGTGTCAACAGTTCCCTTAACATAAATTTGAATAATTGGACCAGTCTACTAAAACTAATCGAAGGTATATGAATATTTTACTGATTTGCATCTGAGTATTGAGCTCACGATACTTAAATAGTTCCTTTTGTGATTACGGTTATTGCATAGCTGGTAGAAGAAAACTAGGAGAGAGTGGTTTATTTTCTTTGTTAATTGAGTGAGTTAGAATCATGAATATTGTTTTAGCCTTATTTTGATCTAGATGAGATTTTCAAGTAATATTTTACGCTCGGAAACAATGACCTCCCAGAATATTAACCTTCTGTCCCTGGACATCGTATATTAATCTATACACTTACCTATTTCTGTGATTAAGTTTTAGGCTTAAAGGCTTGCGGATCCCTTTCCTGGTAAATGCTCATTACCGGCTGAGCTACGACAAGAACAAGCCCGGAAGATAGGCCCTTTGTAATTCTGTAAATAGTTAAGGAGCAAAGTCGGGCTAACTTGGCCATTAATTAAGTTTGCCTTCTCCGAGAGTTGCAATCATTTGATTGAATAATGCGTCTTCTGTTACAGAAAGGCAGGTAACTAAGGGGCCGCAGCACAAGTAACAAGACGAATGTTCGGGGTGAACCCAATCGGTCTTCGAAACGATTTGCGGGTGCTCCCAAATAATTACTTCCTGTGTGTTTCCCATTTTATTTCATTTGATTATTTGAAACCAGGATAAATGGCTACACGGTTCTGTTGATATAATTGGGACAGTTGTAGTATGCGCGTTTCTGTAGTTTTGAAAGTTAACCTGGAAATAACCAAAAATAATTTTTTTAATTCATATATTAAACGGCCATTATAACAGGCATTTCAAAAATATTTTATGGAACGACGTTTAGTCAATGTTTGTACTTTAACCAAGTTGTTTACTTTATGTTTTTTTGGTAAGACAATATTACAAATTTCTCCCTTACGATACTCGTTGATAAGAGTTCTGTTACTTAGTATATAAAACAAGATTATTTAACTTAATAATTAAAAAATCAGATATTATATATTTTTATGTGATATATATTATTATAATTAGTATTAAAATTATTCGTTCACACTGCTTCTAAACGAAGCTCCGCTATAAAATATATCATTTTATATATATTTCAATTTGTAACATTATTTGTTCTTAGTACATCTAAACGAAGTGTAGTGAAATAACTACGCTTGGCTATAAAATACGTTATATATATATATATATATATATATATATATATATATATATATAAATAGATAGATAGATAGATATAGATATAGATATACAGAATTGGCGACATATTGTCTAATTCCTAAAGATAATACGTAAAGCGTACGTGTATAATTTTAAAGTGCTATATGACACATTGTTATTATTTAATATAATTTTTTATGGCGCCAGTTAATAACCTCACAGCCTGGCCAAATGCTCAGTATAGACAGTAATATCATCGAGATATTGTTGATTCGAAGAGTATATAACACCAGATGGCCCACATTTAGACAGGAATTTTGGAAGCTGATTTATTAACACGAAATTTTTGTTAGCTATAGACACAATATTATTTTAAATTTGGCGCCCTGCTTGGAAAGATTCAGTAACTTATTAGGTTAAAATAGCTAGCAAAGCAATACGCTCATTCCTGCGATAATCCATTGAGTCGAAATTTATTTACGACAGAAAATATTCTTCAGAAAGCCTTTCACAGTTATTCCTAAAATTGGTGCAGTTGAAACGGCGTTGTCGAAAACTCTCTGGAAGAAAACATCGTAGAAAAAATTATTTTTCTTAATATTCTTCATAAATCCACGTCATGAGGATAATCAGGATTCTGGCATTCATTTAACATTCAGAACTGGTATGATAATGAATTTTTTCAACTTATACAATCGATATTCGAGTCGAATCGGGGTTATGGATGTCGCTGAGTTCATTTAATCCGATTTTGTTTGTGTATAATTTCAACCCCTTTCGGCATGGGAGCGGAGTACGCTTAGGGATTGGGGGGAAGTGCCACTGCATAAAAATAACGCAAAAACAATCGAGATTGGAGTCGAATCCGGTGTTATGGTTATCTCTGAGTTTAATTATGACATTCAACTTGCCGTTTAACTCCGCGAAGCGGTGGTGGACGGGGATGGAAATTTTATAGCATGTTACCCGATCGATATTTGCGTCGAATAAATATTTTTCCGGTCAATGATATTCATAATATTTCTCTTCATGTTGTCTGTGTATCATTTCAAGCCCTTTCGGCATGGGCTTAGGGGTGAGGGTGGAGAGATGTTACAAGAAAATAACGCAATAACAACCAAGATTGAAGTCAAATTAGGGGGTTATGGATATATGACAACCCGGTCAACGCCGAGCACCCATCTAGTAATTAATAAATAAAAACTAGATAATAATGTCAATGATTCACTTTCATTAAAATATAGTAATGGCGTATTCAAAAAAATGTAGACTATAAACAAAACTTTGATTACACTTAATTACCGTACCTAACTTCACATCATAGTCCTTGTGAGGAATAGATGCAGTTATAATTTTCTCTGAATGATGAAACGAATTAGTCCAGTTCCTCATTTTGGGTGTGAAGGTTCCTCTTAAGCGAAGTACCTGTTTCTTTAATTTCTTATAGGAAAGTTTTATTTGCAGAGGGAGTAGTCGATAAATATTAACGTCATTCAAGGCGAGCGAGGATACCACGGAACGAAGGAACTTCGCGAGTTAAAGTTGTACGACACTTGGAGTTTCTGGCGCGTAAATATACACACCACTGGTTCAACCAGAGCAACCACCACCTACTTTTTCCTCGGAATTATAAAAATAAGATGTACTGTAAAGTCAAATGATATACAAAAATGTGCGAAAGGAAATTACTGCTAGAAATGCAATAAAACATACATTGTTCCTTCTAATCAATTTATTTGTAGATGTTAAGAAGCGGCAATAAAGTTAACGAGTAAACAGATTATTTTGGGGTAAGGTTAGCAATCAAACGTTGACGGTTCACGAAATAAATATTAAATTTTTAGTGAAAAATAAATCCACAAAATTTGTTTGCAGGGCCTCATGAGGGATCCGCTGTGGCACATTGACAAGCGACGTTGAACTCTTCAGCTCGTGTCGGGGTGTGTGATTAAAGACTGTGAGTTGAATCTTAAATTGGGGAACGAAGTTGTAAAATAACTCGCAGCGGGTGAGAAGGAGTTAGTTCGTAAATAACTAAATGAATAAACGTTGAAGAATCAGTTGGCTTCGTTGTTTGAGGAAATGAGTTACAAAAAGATAGTTGTTGGTAGGAAGTTATAGAAGAGAGTTGTATAGTAAGTCTGGAAGAAAGAAGTTAATATTATATTTAGTGAGAGTGATAGTTGAAAGCTAATTCTTATTTTACAATAATATGGGTAGAGAATATGAATGAAACGAGAGGAAGGATAGTTGCGAGCCACGTTGCATCCATACACAGCTGAGCAACTTGACCACACGTTGCTCCTGCCACCATCTGTACTAGACAGATGATGCATGTCCGACAGAAATCCAGGAAACGCCAGCAATATTCAATTTCGACAGAGTAATGTAGGCACCAGTATTAAATAAGTGAACGCAACAGAGATTAACACAAAACCCCTGGAAAATAATTAGTTTTTTTCGTTTCTTCGTTTGATTATTACGTCTAAAATAATAATTTTTCCTACTCTTATTTGTTCTAATTACATATGTTCAATCAATTATTATTACCTTCCATCCCAATTATAGTATAGGCGTGTAAAATTCACAGTACAAGAAGGGTCAAGATGAAGGGGAGTATTGTCGTCAAGTGCCACTATCGTTCTAAAAAAACGTTACTTATATTCTTACGAACGAGGTCTTTTTACCACACCCTGTACTTATTATCCAATAACTTTTACGGATAAGTTTTTTGATGTACATCATATCCTGAACTCAACACAATACGTTCCCTTGCGCCAATATTTCCACAATAGTTTCTACATTACCACTATAAATTACACGGCAGTGGACGACTGCGCATCGTATTTTGACACGACTACCACATTAATTTAATACGAATTCAATAAGCGAATGACTTTCAAGGAAGGGTTTCAGATAAAAAAATGGTTTGTAGTAGATTTTTCAATCCAGTTGGAAATATGTTACATTGACATAAGTGTTTATATTTTAATTTTCATTAATATTTTTTTCCACAAATATAAAATAATTTTAATATATATGTGTATATATATATATATATATATATATATTGTAAAATACCAAATACATTTTAACGCAAATCAAAAGAAACCATCACGTCACACCTAGGCGTTACGCTCTGTACGTTACGTCTGTGGACAACTGGACTAAAAGGCCTTAAAAACTACCGAATTAATACATGAATAAGAACTACACATGTGCAATATGTAAATCAGGATAAATCCCTCCGCCATTTAAAATATTTTTCTCAAGTATATAAATACAATATTTTGTCAATTTACAACTCGGATAGATAATTAGCTGTATATGTATAGGTCTATATAGTTATTTCCCTTTCTAAACAAGATGTCACTGGCTCCAAATATTTTATAGAATATAAATTTTATCTGTACGTGCACAAACTAAACTGTTTTCGTCAGGTTAATCCGTAATTTGTTGAACTCACCCACAGCGATGAAATCCATAGGTTTTTCCAGAACTCTCGCTGTCTTTTCGTTGCCGAAACATGCCGTTGTCATGACAACAAATAATTTCAGCGGAGCACTTCGACTGATAAATAAATTACCGTCGCGTCCTTCCTACGGAATCACAACAGGCGTGTGCATTATGAAGCGCGAAATTCAATAGAAAAGGGAGACGAACAAATTCCACAAATAACACTTGCTGGATTCACGTAGGCCCACGAGCGTGTGGCCAACCAATTAAAACTACAATTACGCTGGTCTGCGTTCAAACTTCCCGACCAGTTTGGAACAGTGGTCTGTCATATCAAACGGTTTATTTGAACGCGGTGTCATACCATTGTTTAGAAATAGAAAGTATCGCGGTAAAACCTATTTACGATTCCGAATGTTTGTTATTCATACAATTATGAAAGGCTTCACTTTTCATTTTGCTGGGTAAAGTAAACTCAAATTAGTTTTTATTGATGTTACTGGTTGATTGTCGTATAACCGTTTATATTAACTTACTATATGAGAACGTCCTATTCATTCTTATTTCAGTAACTATTTCTCATTTATTATCCACTAGCTGGGTGCCCGGTATTGCACGAGATATCATGTATCCATTAACCCCGATTTTTTTCGTTATTTTCATGTAAGTAAACTCCTATCCCTAAATGTGTTATCGGCCGGTTACATTATATGGAAATTTCTACCAACGCCCAGACCTGCCTCCCCCCCCCCCACCGGCCAAACCCCGAGCATTACCCAGTTTGTCACAATGAAACTCAGCGACATCCATAACCCCAGAATTGACTAGAATCTATTCGCGTTATTTTCATGTAACGATCCACCAATTCACCACGCCTAAGTGTGCTCCCCTCCAATACCGATAAGGGTTGAAATTATACAAAGAGCATATTAACCGAAATATTGTGAATATAAATGACACAGAAAAATATTTTTCGCCCCGCACGGTACCCAGATTGTCATAAATAAACTCAGCGATCAACATAAACACGACTTGAGTCGAATCCAGGTGGTTTCCGCGTTATTTCCTTGTAACCCCCGCCACCCCCACTCATAAGCATGCCGAAAGGTGTTGAAATTTTACACACATAATATCGGTATAAATGCTATCAATTTGAAAAATATTTATTCAACGCTAATATCGGCCGCGATTGAAAATTATGTCCACATCGGTAGCAACACTAACAACCTCTTTGACCCCTAAAAATATTTATACGACTCAAATACCGGCTGTTTTAGAATGTTCCAATATTTCCACTCCCCCTCCTGATGGTGGTAGACGCGTCTCACCCCGATAACGTTTGTTTCTTGGTCGCAAAGAACACGTGTACCTAATTTGGTTAAATTTGCTCCACCGGTGTAGATTTGTATAAGAAACATACAAATATACTTACAAACATACATACAAACAAACAAACGCTCTGCTTTATTTATAAGAAGATTACTAATTACTGTATGGTAATATTACTCGTACATAGTCTGGTCTCACTCGTACCTTTCTTTAAGTTCTAGAAATATTTTCGTTGGAACAATAAAGTTTTGCAAGCCTTCAGCATAATTTGTTACATATGGCGGTGTTAAATAGCTGTTATTGCCTTGAAACGCATCTGATGGCAACGCATAAGCTATTTTTATAAACCGAAACATTATATTCGAATCATCAATTTTTATTGATTGTATATTCACTACAGCATGTAATATTTAAATAAAAATAATTCCAAATATACAGTTTCATGTTTATGGTTCTTTTCTAATTTCTAATTTATTGAAAGAAAACTGCATTAAACGTTTATCAGAAGCAAGGAGTCAGGATAAAAATGAACCAAAATTGTGTGTCCAATGTAATTTGTGATTTAACCTTAATTTAATTCTCCGTACAAGACGATAAAAGACAACTTTTTTGTTTTTCAGACATTTTAAATCTTGAAAGAATGTGGATGTAACAATGCATGAAATATTGTATTAAAAATTGTATAGAACTTGGTGGGACAAAATAGTGTACTTGCGAATTTTTTTATTATTGATTTACTAGCTGGGTTCCCAGCATTGCATGCGTACTCATTTTTTACACATTTACAATAAAATATGTGAAATTATAATAATATACACATATATCCAAATTTTTTCAAGAATCTCACATGAAATAATTCGTCAGTTTTAGCACATTAAAAATCTATTAAATTATAATGATTAACAAATATTATATATTTATGTTACCATCATTCTATTTCTCCTCCAGGACATATATCATCAGGCTACGTGCTATATTTATGCCCTGTCAGTCATTTAAAAGCCAAGTTATTGAAAATAAAGTTAGTTCCACAGATCGTATAATCTTTCGTATTTTTTTTATCATCATACGATGAAGTATTACTGGATAAAATTATACTTTTTATTTAATGAAAATATTTCTGCTTTAGTTTATTGAGGAAAAATTGAACTATTTCCTTTGTTCGACGCGTAGTAACGTCTCTCTCTCTCTCTCTCTCGCGTGACGTCATGGTACCTTGGCGCGCAGTTATTTATCATTTAATGATCACGTTTTTAAATTATAATCCTTTTCACATTTGTGCTAGGTACCGTTTTTCGTCGTTTGAAGTATATGTGTACCAATTTTTGATGCATTTTGTTCACGCGTTTAAATATGTATAGAGATTACCGCAAATACATACATACATACATACAAATATACATCCTTTTTTTATTATATAGATTTACAGTCGCATCAACAGCCCAGGTTCTTACCGACTCATTATGGGAACTCATTCTGACTTGTCAGGAGACTAATTTAACGAGAATTTCTCTGACGCACAGAAACATCCATGCTCTCGCCGGGACGTCTGTGATGTGAGGCAGCCACGCTGACCCCTACACCAAGGGAGGTCGACTTTGAATTTTCTCAGTTACAAATTATCTAATATTTAGTCACATTTCACAATGAATTAATACAAACGGCGACGATACAGGAAAAAATTACTTATATATGTTTGCAAGATACAGGTGTAATATTTTAAGAAGAGCTTTGTTGTGCTTTCTGGCTCATACTCGTAAGAAAATTTGTTGATTATTTAAAAATTACTGAGGCTCATTAATTTGTTTTATATTTTTAAATTTTATTTCGTATGTAGTGTTAGTATATTTACAAATTTGCTGAAGCAGAGCTATATGATCTTTTTGGATTTATTTATTGTTATGCATTTGCTTTTTGATAGTTGTAATTTTCACGGAACTAATCTCTGCTCCAAAAATATATATTTTTTAGTAAAACAGTCGCCCACATGTCACGAGATATTTTATATTAAAAAATACCTGCGACTGTTATGGGTGAATATTGTTGTTTTGTAGAGAATTAATTGACTGAAGCAACTTATTCAAAATACGGTTTTACTACGTACGTGATTTGTTTACCAACGCTTCTTGTATACATCGTCAACAAATCGCGTACCTGTAATTTGCCTCTGCAGCATAATTGCTTGAGACGCTTGCTATTAGTCACACCATGCTGGAGCACAGTCTCCGGCCCAGGTGATTAGGCAATTAGGTGAACCTAGTTACGTGTCATAAAGTATAGATCTGATAGACAATACTAATCACCTATGACTTACCCAGGATTACGCTAATGTTATGTCATTACGGACACCCACGCAGAACTCCGTGCATATTGATTGGTTTGGTTCCATCGAGGCGAAAAGTTAGTTGGATGGTAACGTTTCAGTCATCTGTACCCTAAGATTATTTTACGATGAATATAATAGATACCATTCAAGTATATATATATATATTGTAGTAATTAAAAGGCAATTAATAATTAATAATTAAAAAACATTGTGGACTTGAATTGTTATCGGCAAACAGACACAAATCACACAAGAATGGACAATAATAACAGGTCTAAAGCGTTGTAGGACTGTTTGGCGCGCTAAGAGAACGATCAAGAACAGCAGAAAGCGGTCGTAATAGAAAGAGACGAGACGTTTTCAAAGTATTGAAAAGTAAAGTTGTTAAGTAGAGGCAGAGTACAGCATTCACCCGGATATTGCTGCGGAAAGATTTCGGAGTGTTCCAGTTTATGCCAAATAATTTTGAAAAGTCTACGTGGAGGAATTATTTGAATTACCGCAAATTGGCATAATTGCAGAATAAGTCGTCTTCGAGATATATCAAACACTTGCTAAACCAATAGTAAAGTGTAGAGTCAGTGAAAAGAATGGCCTGTTTTTTTAGAAAATTGAGTGTGTGTAAGTGTTGCTGACAGAATTAAAATTTCCCGGGTACCAGAGAAACTATAAGTCATATCTCAATTAAATTATTATTGTAAACCTTTGATTAAAGATAAAATCGTCATATTTCGTTTTTTTTGAATATTGTAAATATTTGTGTATTGAATAACTTTACAGTGATTTGATTGTTTAAACAGAGTAAAACCTTTCTTTATTTAAAGTCCCAGTTAAAGACCCTGAGAGAAAGAGTAAGAATTTTGGATTGTACGTAATAAATTTTGTAAATTCAATAAATATCTATTTTGTAACTTAAATTCCTTTTCTGCATATAATAAATTAATGTGTTTGTTTAATTGAATAAAATTTTATTGATTAACATCCTTTCATTTAAAGTTAAAGTAGTTAAATTAATGCATTCAACGCGGGTTAACTGTTTTATTTAGTTGTAATTTCATTTATATACTACATTTTTGGCTTCACCAATGTGGGCACTGTTTCATTTTAAATTGTTTAATAACATATGATTATTACATTTTGGCGTCACAAACGTGAGGCTAATCATTTAATTAATTGTTTCACAGTCGAGAATTACATTTTGGCGTCCTCAACGTGGGGCAAATTAATTGTTTAAATTTCTTTCATTATTATATTTTTGGCTTCACCAACGTGTGGCTAACTATCATATTTAAATTGTCTTCATATTTAAATACTACATTTTTGATGCTCCAACGTGTGGCATATTTTGATTTGTTTCTATTTTACCTTTAATTTCGTTTAAATATAGTTAAGTATTACATTTTTGGCGCCCAATGTGGGGCATTGTATTTATAAAAACTTTAATTTGATTTGTATTTATTACAATATATATATATTGTAGTAATTGGTAATTAAGACATTGTTCGAATTGAAAAGTTGAATTGTAGAGGACTCATTATTAGTGGATATAGAGCGGACGCCGCAACAAACCGGCAAGGCAAAGAAAACATTGTTGACGAGTCAAGAAGGTTCTACGCGCTCAAAAACTTGCGAGACGAACGAACAGTCAGGAAATAGGCAGTCGGGCAGGAGGCAGCGAGGAGAAAAGACTAAAATTCCAAGTCATGAAAATTTGAACAGTACAGTCGGGCAGCAGACAGCGAATAGACCAGACGAAAAGTTTTACAGTCGGCAGTCAGAACGAAAGAATGTGGTCCAGTCACAAACATGCTTTCAAATATTAAAAAGTAAAGCAATATTCAGTCGGGAAGGAGACAGAGCAACTAGTTGCAGTAAAGCATCGAGAAGCAACCAATTTGTGTTAAACCATCTAACAAACAACGCCAATTAGAGCCTCTGAACATTTAGAGTCTGTGAGAACTTAGAATCAGTGAAGTCCCCAAAATTGTGCACGAAAAACTAAAAATGAGACCTGGGCAGCCGTAAGTAGAGAAAAACTTTAAAATCATTTGTAAACCGTGTTTAAAAGATAAAAGTCAGATCGTTCTTTAATTATTTAATTATCAATAAAATGAGATCGTTAATTCTTGATAAAATTTGAAATTGTTAAATTCAATCTTTAGTATTATTTCTTCCGCAACAAATTTCGTCTATGTTCAGACGCATTGATTTCCATAAAAAGTAAATGTAATTTTGATTATAAAAGTTCTGCCATTTATCAAACCCAGTTCAAGACCCTGAGATCCCAAATATTTTGTGTATTTTATACTTGTTTTAAAATTGTTAATAAATCTTGTTTAATAACTTTCACTTAAGTTTTTTCATAGTATATATTTAATTATTACAATATATATTACAATTTTGATTCCATTTAAATATATTTCAAATTTTACACATTTCATGTTTTAAATTTTTACGGGTGGACGGCTAGAAGTATTTTTAAATTATTGGCGAGAAAAATTTGTCAGATTTTTCTTCATATGTTTTGTCAAGATTGAAAAATCATACATATTTTAAGAATTTTTAAATTATTATTATTACTATTGTCATTGAAAAAAAAATAACATCCGCCTGATATTCAAAAAATGATTTTCTGTATCACAGTTCTTCTTTATCATGTATTTGATATTGCTACGTATGGAATTTAACTCATTTATAACAGAAAATTTTCGGCTTTCTTGATGAGAAGTGATGTAAAAAAATTTTTTTTTGTTTGATATTTCTCTGTACCTTCCTAATTAATTGGAGTGTTTACATCTGAGAGGTTTATTGGCTGTTATTAGCCACCGGTGTTTACTCTAGATACGGGCGGTTGTAAAGGACTCTGTCCAGAAACCGCCTTGGTTATCGATCTCAGCTTACAGTTGCATTAACCTGAACAAGTTTGAAGATTGAAATTGGAATCGAAACCACTTGTGTGGTAGAGTTTCCTGTGTTTGTACCAAGTTGTCGGCGACTCGCGTCCTCGTGTGTTTGCATGACGAAATTAATTCGGTGTTGTGTTGAAACTGTTAATTATCAGCACCGAATTCGAGTAAAAATTTCAATTAACCAAAATTTAATTGCTTAAAGGATAGCGAATATTAATATACTCAATTTGCGTTGAAGTAAACTTCTGAAATCAACAAAAATTTACATTGAAAAAGAAATCTTTACCAGAAACTGTACGGCAGAATTATATAACATTCTTTTACCATAATTTCTAATGTCGTTTTAAAATATTGACAGGTTGCGATTGGTTTTAATAAATTTCCAAATAAGGGAAGACAGGCTTTAGTACTCGTATAGCTGAAGAGAAAATGCTGATAACCGAACTGCAGCGGTTAAATTCACAAAGATTAATTAAGTAAAGCCTATGTAAATCGTTCGTGGTAGGTCCAATCAGGCAATTATGAAATTGTCGACTAAACCTTTCGTATTTCAGCATAAACGCCATCAGGCTTGAAAGTAATTCGCTTTAAAAAACTACCTTCATTTAAGTGATTAAATACAATGAATTTTATTGTCAATGAAATGTATTAGACTACTTCATTAATTGAGCACCACAATGAAATGTCTCTTATGAATCACGTTTCTTAGGTTATATTGAAGCTATAAATTTATAATTTAATCTAACTGACAATTGGTCGGTTCATCGATGCGAACAGAGTGGCCGTAATTTAAATTAAGTTTAATGAGAAAATACAAAATAATCATCTTTATATGATGTTTTGTCCTTTATTTGCAGACGCGTATTCTAAAATAGGCTTAGCTTTACAAAGAATAAAAGAGGATTTAAACACACGGCGTGTTGTCACATGATGGAATGGGCTTTCAAACTGATCCCTCTAGATTGTCAATCACTCAAATCGGCGAGGCGAACGATTTGGTAAATTATCAAATGTTTCGCTAATGGTATTCTCCAATATTCTCACTGACTGAAGCCGACATCAGTTTTGCGGTTTGGCCTTAAAAAATGCCAAAACACAATAATGGAACAACAGGACGTCAGTATGCTTTATTCCACTCGGCTCATTCCTCGTTTTCATGCTTTCGGTGTACCCGTGACAAAATACTTAGTTTTCTGAAATTTGTTAAAATGAATAAACCCAAGTTATTTGTGTAGTAAATTAAAAATAAAGTATTTTGAAATTACACACTCATTAATTTGTAAAATATTCGACTTTTCGTGAGAATAAGGTATCTATCCACATAGAAGCGGCCACGCTGATTACAATGGCGTTTACCGGAGATAGGTAACTGCAGTCGTTTACAAGATATAGCTGTTTTCAGTTTTTTTCAACTTTTGCTCTTATACTTCCAAATATTCGTCTTTTCGCAAGAATTAGGTATCTATCCGCATAGAAGCGGCCACGCTGAACACAATGCTATTTGCAGTTGTTTAGGAGATATACCTTTTTTTCTGTTTTTTTTCTATATTTTCACTTATTCTTCCACATATTCACTTTTCTTCTAAATCTTCGTCTTTTCGCAAAATTAGGTGTCTATTCCTATAGAAGCAGCCACGCTGAACACATTGCTGTTGACCGTAGATTGTTATCTGAAGCCGTTTAGGAGTTATAGCTGTTTTTCTGGTTTTTTTAAAAATTTTGCTCTTATTCATGTAAATATTCTTTTTTCTTCTAAATCTTTGGTATTTTGCGAAAAATAGGTATCTGTCCTGATATAAACTTAACTTAGTAATTATTTAGTTTTCAATTATTCAAAGTAAATATAATACTCAGTTTCTGTACATTCCTAACGACAAATAAAAGATTTTTCATATTTCTTCATCACTACTGTTACGGAGTCGTGTTCTGAGCGGCCGTGCCCTGAGCGGACAACACTCCCTTCCTCAATCGTCCCTTCCTCAATCCTGAGCGCTAAGCGAGCAGGTATAAAGTTTTCCGAAGAGGAACTTTATCAGTCTTGATTTTAACATTAAGTGAATGTAACCCAAGTTTAAGGTATAACATTTCTGAAACTTATCTGGATTAATAATTTCTATCTCTATCTATAAAGTGGAAACAGTTCCAATTGGTAGTGATTCGTTTAATAAATATGCTTAGAAATTATCAATTAAGATTCAAATATTTTAACAGTTATATTTATCTGACGTCCTTAAATAAATGAAAACAACCGGTTTAGTTATAAATTTATAATTAATTTAAATTTTTAAACATTATAATAAAATAAATTCTCAGAGTTTAATCCTTAATTTATTTGGACCTTTTCAGGTGTTGTAAAGTCAATTAAATGATCTAATTTCAAAATCTGTGTTTCTAAAAATTCACGATTTTACAAACATGATAATTTATAATAATTGTTAAAGACTGATAAAGTGTTTATACGTGCTCGCTCAGCCGTCAGGATTGAGGAAGGGACTGTTGTTAGCTCACGGCATGGTCGCTCATTATACGGAGCCACTGTTACGAGCAATGGCTTACACACAATTGGAAACGGAACTCATCATCTACCAATTATTCTTCATATCTGTTTTTATATATTATGTAAATACTCCCGTAATAGGCTTGAATACGTTATAGCAACACGAAACTATGAGACCGCTAAATATTGATCAATTTCATGGTAATTGTCAACGTATTTTAAAACTACATCTTTTAAGGTGGTTTGTTTGATATTTTTTACACTTACACTTTTTAAAAAGTTTTAATTTATGAGAACAGAAAATCTAAATAAACAAAAACTGGTGGTCTATATGTTTCCAACAAAAATTGACAACTGGAAGAAGCTGGAAGAGACCCATTGCCTCCAAATTAGGGGAATAACAGCAGCAATTTCACGGAGTTGATTGACCTACCAAACAGGGAACTGACTATCCTTTAATGTCAATAATTATGGGCGGTCACTGTGAAACTCAATTAATTGCATAACGAGGTTGAAGGAGTGTTTTGTCAAATGAGAAACGGAGAATGATTACGGAATAGTAAATACTGGAAAATGTAAGAGGAAAACTAAAGTGCACCTAAAATAACAGCCTAAAAATTATATATATATATATATATATATATATATATATATTTATATATAGTGGAATTTTAAGGCCCAGGTTACGGACTAATCCTAACAGGGACACAATTTATGTGCATCAGAAGTCGCCAGCATAACGATCGCCAAGGCTCGAATAAAATATTCTAAACACAAGAACGCTTAACACAGATCTAAAGATTTTACAATTAAATAAACATTTATTTAATAAAGTTAAAAATCTTGGACACTGTTTTCGGTTTTTTCTACTCATCAACGTCAACAGTCCTTTTTACCATAATTAAATAAACATTTAATTTATAACTTTATCAACGTTTAAACAATACATGTATTTCATTGATTATTATTAAAAGTTTGAGTAATACATTACTAATTTTGATATAGCTAAATTGTCCTGATTTAAATGTTTAATTTATATTCATAATTATTAATTGGAAGGAATGAAGTGGTACTTTGCTTAACAAAAATAATTTTATCAATTACTTCAAACACATCCCATATTTAATTATTGTAGTGTCCTTGTATTTATTTTAGTAAATAGGTGTTTCTACAGCCGTCAATATAGTCGGGACTCGTTCCAGCCTAAGAGCTATAAAAATTACAATGACGAAACTTGTTTCAGTTATCGGCCATAATATCTAGATAAATGGACTGAGGATAATCTGGTGAATATTGGATGGCAGTTAGTCTTCTTGCCGTCAGCGTGGAGAATTTAAAATTGGTCGATAGATAAATAATGTGTTCTTTGGGATATTAAATCTAATATTTTGGTGAAGTGAGACACAAAACCGGATCGATACAAATTTACAAACACCTAACACCGTATAAAATAAGAGATCGTTTTCGTGGCCTATGTAACTTCATTATCATATATCGGTATTTGGACTGTTGGGCCAATTATGGTTTCGGCGTTTCTGCCAACGTTTCGCTTGTAGTCTCCAATCATTACCAAGGATGGGCCAGAACTGATTGGCCTTGTTCGCAATTGCCCTTATATAAGCATCTGGCGTTCAAGATCACCTTGTTTCCCGCCGCAAAGGTTTTCCTGCATCTCTGCTGAAATGAAAGATTGAAGAATTCCGGGTGTAATTGTTGTATAAAAAGTTCTCGGTTTTCACTCGGATGCTAACAACGATTAAACCGGAAGGGAATGGGACGTTTCGGCGAGGCCGTTTCGGCGCAAGGCCGTTTAGGCGCGAGCCATTTCGGCATTTGGTCATTTTGGTGTGACAATTTGATTGAAACTTAGTTATTATTAATTCCATTAGTACCCGGATAAGGAAATAGTTTACGTTCTATTATATAATCACAAATAATTATTATTTTAGCGTTTAGAAATTTAAAATTACATAAAAACACAAAAATTTTAGTGTACAAAATAATTAAGAATACAAAAATTACATGCAATTATTTTGTACGTAATTATATAACTTAATAGATCACATAAAACTTTTCATTACTAAGAGTGCAATATTTTATTTACAAAATATGCATAAAATTCATGTTGTTATAACATGTAAAGTAAACTAACAGTCAAATAAAAAACTCACTGAAAGAAAAGATTTCTATTGAATAACAGGAGTTCCCCTTTCTTTATTACGATCTTACTTTTAAAATAGGCGCCAAAAAGTTGCGACTGTAAACTCTGATGGAAATGAGCATCTGTCAGAATGGGAAAGAATTACCCGCGGTGTCCCTCAGGGCTCAATTTTGGGACCCTTACTTTCCATCATTAACGATCTACCGAATTATTTACATCCCTTAAAATCAGTCCTCTACGCAGACGACCCAAATTTGGTAATCACGGACAGCGACTCGGAAACGTTGCGTGGGAAAGTAGAGGCTGCGATGAGCCGTTTCAATCTCTGCTTATCTGCAAATAAATTCCCTCTTAATCAACAGAAACTCAAATCGTTACCTTCACTACAAACACAAAGAGTTTAATTTCTAATTCGGAGAACATTTCGGAGCACGTATCTTTTTCTTTGTCTGTTGATTGACAATAAATTGAAATGGAATCACCACATAAATAAACTCTCGGGAAAACTTAGCAAAATTTGCTTCACATTAAGAGTGTTAGCTCGGGAAAGTAAAATCGTATAGCATGCACATTTTCATTCTGTGATGTCTTACAGCATAGCAAACTGGGGTCGTTCACGTTACAAGTTGCAAAATTTTAAACTTCTAAAGAGGGCCGTGCGAATCATATCGGGTGCGGATTGTAATGACACTTGCAAGCCTTCGTTTCGGAATCTTGGGATTTTAACATTGCATTGTACGTATATTCTATAAATTTTAAAGTTTCTCTGAAGAAACACCAATTTATATGCCCTAAACGGAGCACATCATTTATACAACACTAGAAATCGCTCTCAACTCCGCAGAGACAAACATCGCCTAAGCCTTTCTGAATCAAGCATTCGTTATTCCGGGATAAATCTATTCAATAGTCTTCCGGAAGAAATAAACACTTTAAGTATACTAAATTTATTTATAAAGAGTTGTAAGTCTTTGTTAATTAATGGAGCATATTACTCGCTGAAAGAGATCGTAGAAAGGAAAGACAGATTAGATCCTCTTTAAAAAAAATCGTTTGCTGCTATCCTATCAATTTATGCTTTCATTTTACGATAATAAAATTCTAGAATTTAACTGCTGACTTATTTTCTTTTTCACGTTCGACGGGAATCGATGTAAGATTTTCTACTGGAAACTCCGTTGAATGAAAATAGAAGAAGAATTAAAACACTTATCATTTCTTTAATTACTAATTACTGTAATATCTTTAACATAGTTTTAAATCATACATTTTTTGGTAAAGTTTTTTAAACTGTGTATTTGTAATAATTATTCTTTTCATGTAATCTTATGTTATGACGTATCCTATTTCCTCGACCGAGGACTAATGGAATTAATAATAAATCACCTCGCTCACCTATTTAGTGAACCGTTTCCTCACTCTCACATTTAAAATTCAGAACCACCAACGTTAGCATAGGGACTGTCGGAACATCATCATAATTCTGAATTTTCTCAAATTTATGTATCGCAAAAATAAGCAAAAATATTGAACCCCGTCATTAAATAGATATTAAGTTATAATTACTTTCGTTAATACTGGTGCTTTGTATTTTAATGAGAACCAAATCGACAGCGTTTAAAAGCGACTGGGGAAGGAACGCTACTGAACAATGCAGCCGAAGGGGGGTAAATTGCTGGGTCAGCTCGGATTTACCGATAGCCCGTTAAACGTTCTCTTCAGAGACAAATGGATCGTTTCGGAAATATACGTGGCGCACTCAGCGACACCTGGTGAGAGCAGCATCCCAAAATAGATAAAGATGCGATCGGTTCTAACGACATTACACCGGACCTTCGCCCATTAACTCGAAGCGTAACCGACCAGCTTTTCCATATCGTACCGTGTTCTTAAAAATAGTCCAATATATATCGCACTTCTTATTATTCTCCATTTCCCAACATTTTGTAGAAGGACTTTGAAAAAATGTTTATTATTATAACAATTGGCGGATTATGATATAACAAAATGTGATATGCTTTAAAATAAAATTTTAAACGGGTTTCCAGACTGTAATAATATTTTAGGATCATTATTTAATTATAATAAAGACGATGAGAGGATGTAAGACGAGTCGACCGGATGTTCATCGCGATCACTGTCTGCCTAGCCTAATCTAAAATCCAATCCTGGCGTGGGGATGTCTAAACGGCTGCAGTTAGCCACCTGTGGTCAACGGCATTGTGTTCAGCGGGGCCGCTTCCATGGGGATAGATACCTAATTCACTCGAAAAGACGAAGATTTAGGAGAAAACGAGCAAAATTTGAAAAAAACATAAAAACGGCTATATCTCCTAAACAGCTGCAGTTAGAGCCTGCGGTCATCAGCATTGTGTTCAGCGTGGCCACTTCCGTGGGGATAGACACGTAATTCACGCGAAAAGACACAGATTTGGAAGAAAAAGAGCAGAATTTGAAAAAACTGGTGGCAGCAATTTTATAATTGGATCCTTATTTTGAAACGTATTTAATCTATTTTAATACAATAAATTAAAACAAATCTTTACAATTAAGGAAAAATACTACCAGAAAGGAGTTATTTATAATGGTATTACTCTATTTAATTAAACAGTTAAAAGCTAATAAATACTAACCTACAATTTTTACTCAGCTAAATTGATTAATTGATTCGAATAAAGAGGAAACTTCTGTAAATAACATTATAGGACATTCTTGTCAACGTAAGAATTATATTTTATTTATTAAGTCATTTTGTGGTCTCTTAATACATTAACTAGTTATAAATTGATTGATACTCGTAACTGAACTCGATATGTTACTTCTAGGGGCAAGACACAAGCAACGCCTGACACGTTAAGTTCCCAACGGTAAGTACTGAACTTTTATTTCCTTTAACAAATTTTAAGTTTTGATACTGTATTGGAAATTAATTAATCTTACAGTTTATCACATCAGAATGATACATAAGATACATTTTGATGTAACATTATTTTTCTTCAAATTTTCAACATACTATCTCCAGTACCATGGTCTTTGTTGCAATTTATAAGAAACAACTCAAATAATACTGTTTTAAGGTAAAAATTTCAAAAGTCAGTAGTCTCAAAAATTCTGTAGATACTAACACATTTATTGGGACGTAAAGGTATAAAGACAAATCGACAAATTTATCTTTAGAAACAATTGTTCTTTTAGATAAATCCTTCGAGATGATTGAAAAAATTTACAATAATTATTTCCAACAAAATAATGGCCGACGCAATATTTATACAATAATTTATCATACCCTATCGTATTAAAATGTTATTCCAAATTTATAGACATTAAATTTATGAACAACAAAAATAAATTCGTTGAGAACCATCACTTCTAGAAATTAAATTATGTTTCATTTATATGGATGATCATAGATTTTCTATTTATTTCAGCGTTGAATTATATAATTTTTCATAAGGTGTTCCACTGTGTCGTATTGTTTTCTTTCTGGAAACATTATTAATTATATTTACTATAATGATGGTCCTTAAATGTAGGCCAGGCGTTTCTTCACACAATAACATTTTCGTGTGCAAGTATTTCTTTTACCAAAACAAAAAAGGCAGCAGTGCCATCTAAATTTCCTCCATTCGTACATAAAAACCTCCGCGCTAACTTTCAACTCAATCTTAATTTAATCGCCACTGGAACTGAAGCCGAAAATGTGCTTTGTTAATGAAACTGCCGAGCGTTACATCAGTTTTTGCAGCAATTTATCTCAAAATATTTCCCTTTTGTTCCTCCGTGAAATTTTCTCTTATTGAATCATAAGTCATGTTCGTGGTTTTTGATTTTATAAAACTGTGCTTTGTGCACGTTTTCGTAAGAACCGTAAAAATCCTCAAGGTATTTTTTTATCAAACAGAAAATATTTAATATTGTTGAGAATGTCGAAAGGTAAGCTGAAATGGAAAATATTATTGGAATTCATAAATCACTATTCCATTTACTTTTTTTAGAATGCCACTTTTTAACAGTAATTAAAACAAACAATTAAATAATTTACGAGCTATCTCTTAAATCATGAGGCCCCTTTGTTTTAAATACAAGGAAATACGTTGTTCATGAATAAGAAATAATTTTTACATCAATTATGTGTGGGTTCCGTTCCATGACTGCGTAAATTCTCTCTTGGTTACAAATAGTCAATGACCAAGTGTTCTTCTGGTCTGTTTTAAGATATGTATACCGTTGAAAACCTGAGACAATGTTACCCCGTATTCTCCCTGCCTCAGCATTTAAACGATTGACCTAAATATGGAAACATGAGGCCGGTCGATATCTCACGAATGTAAGGGTGGGATGGCCGCCCTCAGGACTTTGCAACACGTTCCAGAATTTGGACACCAACGAGCGGTTCATCAAATTCGATCACGAGTCTCAGCAAGAAAGTGGGGTTCAACTTAAAGATCAAAATATTATTATAATTTGATGAATCAATCGCTAGTTAGTTACATGCATACACTGCAGTAGATATGATCGATTGCAGTGACACTGATCAATTAATTAATTAGTCAACGCTGGTCGAAGAAAACAAGAAATTTCAATCCTCATTTCCAGCTCAGTTTCTCAGTCCGCAGAATTCCTTATACGATCTAATTATGTAAAATTGATAATGAAACTTTTATTTTATTGAAAATCCGAAAGAGTTTCAAACACAACATTGGAAGAAAAATACATTTCAAGGTGTGTGGGAAAGGAGAAATCTGTTTATCTTACCGTTGAACAGTTTGTGGGTCCTAAATTTTTCCTGTAATTATTCAACTTTGGAATTTTCAATATATTGTAAATGACTGTTCATAAATTTAATATTGATAAAATGGCCGAGACACACGAAATTAAAAAACAGAACTGCACAACGTTTCTTCAATTTATAAGTTGATCTCATCAGATGAGAATCTTCCATGAACCTAAACACACATTGATCTACGTAAAAATGATTTATTAATGTGTGTTTAGATTCATGACAGTTTCGAACCTGACGACATCAATTCCAAGTCAATCGCCACATTTTTTGCGATAGCTAACACCGCGACGTAATTGGATTTGCATATAAAACGTGTTATGGAAAGAAGCGGTAATGCCCTTTTGTTTTATTTATTACTGGCTGCGAGCCTGGCGTTTCCCGGGTTGTCATAATTAAACTCAGTGACATCCATAACACCGGATTTGACTCGAATCTCGGTTGTTTTTACGATATTCCCTTGTAGCGCCCCTTCTCCCACACCCCTAAGCGTGTTCCCCTCCTATGCCGAAATGGGGTTGAAATTATACAAAAACAACATGAGGAGAAATACTATCAATGTCATTGACTTCTAAAAATATTTATTAGACTCAAATATCGGCTGTTTAACATGTTTGAAAAATCTCGCCTCCGTCCACCACCGCTCCTGAGAGTGGTCTCACCCCCACGATGTTGGTTTCCGGTTCTAAAGGTACAGCTGTACAAAATTTGGTCAATTGTGCTCTAAGGGTGTAGGCTTGTCATAGGGGTAGAAATAAAGCTAGACCGGCAAGTTGAATGTCATAATTTAAGTCAGCCACATCCATAACCATAGATTCCACTCTAATCTCGGTTTCTTTTCCTTATTTCTATGTAACACTACACCACCCCTTCCCCTAAGGGTGCTCCCCTCCTATGTCAAAAGGAGTAAAAATTATACAAAGAAAACATTGGTAGAAGTACTATTAATCTGATTGACCCCGAATAATATTTATCATACGCAAATAAAGGTCATTTTAGCATGTTTAAATATTTCCACCCTCGTAGACGTTTTACCCACCCCCACACTGCTAGTTTCCTGGTCGCTAAGGACACGTCTCCGAAAATTGGTGAAATTCTCTCCACGGGTGTAGATTTGTATGGGGAACATACACACATACATACACAAATACAGGTAATTTTATTTATTAGGAAATACAATGAAAGCATATTCGCGTTTCGTTTGAGTGGGACACATCTATCGTGTTTTATGAAGGTAATTTCTAATTACGAATAGGAAAAAAGTGATAATATAAATACCACACAACGTTGTTGGGATCCTTGTCCCTTTCCTCAGGTGCGAAGAAGAGCCTAGAGCGACACAACTGCACTTGTCAGTTGACAAATCTCAAAAACGGCGAAAACGCAACAACAATGGGAGAGCCGAAGGGTTGGCGTAACAATAAGGGAGCAACGACAATGGGAAAACAGAAGGGATCATACCAATTGTTGAGTTTCATTGTGTCTGTTTGTACATTAATAGCTGTGATGTTTGATTTAATGTGAAGCATCTCTGAAATGAGTCTGGAATTGTACCTGGTGTCAATGTCTAAAATCTTACCGTTTAGCCAATCAAATGTATATTTACGATATGTTTGGATACTACAGAATGTTTATCAATGGGAAGTTTGATATTAGACATATGTTTCTTGATACGTGTATTAAGGGAACGTTTTGTTTGCCCTATGTAGCAGGAATTACAATTAGAGAAAGAGATTTTGTAAACAACACAATGTTTGCTGTAGGTGTCAAGTGAGTCCTTGTGGTTTTTAATCAAGTATTAAAGGGTATTAGTGGATCTGTAAATGATGGACATTTGATATTCTTTGAATATTTGGATGAATTTGTGACGAAACTTAACAACTGCTATGATCCCTTCAGTTTATTGTTACGCTAACCCTTCGGCTCTGCCATTGTTGTTGCGTTTTCGTCGCCTTTGATTTTTGTCAATTGACGAGTGAATTTTTTCATTTTAATTCATAATTATGTTTACTGTAGAAGCCAGTATCTGACATTGTCCAATGTTTTTGTAAGATAATTTCCGTTGCATAATGAACTGGGCAAATTAGAATTACTATTATCGAGATACATTCTATGTCATTGAATGTAACTGACACACTATAAAAGTATTGGTGAGAGGTGGTAATGAATTCCTTAGTCAAAGTTAGGAAGATAAAAAGTTTCATATATTCTATCTGCTGTTATTTAAGCATAAATATTTACATGAGTTGATTATAAAGTAAATAAAACAGGTGGTTGAAATAAGCTTAGGCCCCTATAAACCTCATGAACTAACCGATTCCTCATGGACATAGTGAACCATTATCCATAAATTCTCACTATATTTGTGGTAGTAGACACTGTTGCTGATTCTCCGTAGTTCCGATGTACGTCTTATTCCCCTCCCAACAGTACGGTGCTTTTCATCTCAAGTTGCTGAGGTGATCTGTCAATACTTGAAGTTGTCGAGAGCGCTTCAAGTATCAGCCATGTATTGTCAGAGTCGAGACTCAATAGTGGAATTTAAAGCCACAACTCAGTACAATTCTGAGATTCACTAATCGCCGAGTGAGGAAGCGAGGAAATGTGGTGAACGCCCGTCAGGTTGCCAATTGTTGACAAATGATGGAACGGCTTGAGAGGAGGGTGTTTCACCCAAGTTTGCCGGAAACGGATTCAATTCACAAGAATCCAACAGACTGTGTTAGGATGATTCAATGAGCTTGTTTCAGATTTCCTTGTCCTATCGCAGTATTCCTCCGGTTCGTCAACCTTTCTGCTACCCCAACATTGCTGCGTTCATATTTTGACATATATATAATATACACATTACTTATAAATTATTTGAAGATGTTTGATTTCTGTAACGTCCACAAGACTCTACTAATATTTTGAAAGATATAAATTACTTGTAAGTGAAGATGTCGAAACTCTGTGTCAAATAATCACACGAGTACATGATACAACCTCAAATTCAGGGCGCCTTCTTCATTTCTCTCTGTTGAGCTTTGTGATTCAAATCAACTTGTGTTTAAAGTAATTTTTTTTTGGTTCGGCGGTCTCTGTGGATGTCAATGTCAACGAGGAACGATATTGTAGCGCGTGCATCGCGAATAAAGCCGTCTGCTGTTAGATTTATTCCAACGTGGACATGCAGGTCACGAACGCATCTGTCAGACACGTACGTGGTTTCTCTGATTATCCCACGCCCAATTCCCCCGGGGATCTATTCGCATTTAGCGTTAAAGTACCCTCAAATGTACCAGTATGTAAGCCAGAAGCGTAGCTGTATCGGAGAATCCAAAAAAGGGAACCGTCCTTCAACAATAAATAATATTCAATACAATTACACAAACCGCAATGTTTTGGTTTTATATTCTCTTTGTTGGTGCGAGGTGTAAAACGTTATCGTGGTATACGAACATAAAATTTGGCATTTGCGGCAGAAAGATTTTGAATAATTGTCCGATAGTAGTTCAACTGAAGTGCCATGAACGTAATCGGTCCAATTCAGTGTCTTTCTCTGCAGCCAATTAGCTTCAGTATGCACCTAGCGAATGGCCCCGTTGTGTGTGTATATTCCGGAAGCATCGTGGAAACGTCAGACTTGACTCTTCTCCCTCAATCTGAGCCGCCTGCCTTCGTTCGTGACGTTCACTATAGCAGAAAACCTTCAAATACGCTCTTTCACGAATTGATTCGTTCCTCCAACTCGATTCCAAAATATTTTACCTTAAATTTCCTTACTTGTTATCCAATTCTTCTTATCTTACTTGAACGTTTTCCTGTTTGCTTCTTCGTACTAACTCTGTGTTCCTGTTTGAAAACTTCATCTTCAATCCACTTCTTTCAGTTACTTTATAACTTACTAACTTTTACCTAATTCCCATTTTCTTCCTAAATGTAACTCACACTATTTCTATCTTACGAAACTGTAGAGGACACCGTTGCTATTATTTACTGACTATCTCCGCAAACTTAAATAGTAATGGTCGTATAGGTTTTCGTTTCAGTGTGGGCCGTCTCCCCGAGAATTTCATCCCAGAAAACAGTTGGGGGGGGGGGGGTTCAATTCCCGTTGCCAAATAAATTCTAGTCGATGTGACCGCACCGCATCTCAATCTCCTTCAAATTTCCGTTAATGGAACACAATTACCCAAAAGCCGCCTAACTGAAACCAGTGTTACCAAATGTTAATATCAGGCTCCTGGCTGCTCACTATAGGTCAATATTAAGAAAATTGTTAAGATTGTATTTTATTAAAGAATGCAGCCTTTCTCTTGAGTGTTTCCTGACATAGTGAGCGTCACGAACGAAGGCGGGCGGTTGAGATTGAGAAAGGACAGGCAAGTCTGAAGTGAGTTACAATTTGCTGGAAGACGATGACTGAACGTCATAGAAACGTCGCGCATACAATTTGTCACTCGGTCAGAAAGCTGAGAAGATTTTATTCCTTGTATTTTATAGTTTTATGTTGCTGTTAAAGTGAACTTTAGAGTAAATAAGAAAGATAGCCTATTCAGACAAAAAACAGCTAAAATAACACAACGTTCCTGGGATTCTTGTCCCTTTCGTCAGGTGCGAAGAAGAGCCTAGAGCGACACAACTGCACTTGTCAGTTTAAAAAACTCAAAAGCCTTTTAATGAGAAAACAGAAGGTTAAGTATATTAATAAGAAATAATAGCAATTAATTCGTTTCATTGTGTCTTGTTGTAAATTAATAGCTGTGATGTTTGATTTAATGTGAAGCATCTCTGAAATGAATCTGGAATTGTACCTGGTGTCAATGTCTAAAATCTTAGCGTTTAGCCAATCAAATGTATGTTTACGATATGTTTGGATACTACAGAATGTTTATCAATGGGAAGTTTGATATTAGACATATGTTTCTTGATACGTGTATTAAGGGAACGTTTTGTGTGCCCTATGTAGCAGGAATTACAATTAGAGCAAGAGATTTTGTAAACATCACAATGTTTGCTGTAGGTGTCAAATGGGTCCTTGTGGTTTTTAATCAAGTAGGAAAGGGTAGTAGTGGATCTGTAAATGATGGATATTTGATATTCTTTGAATATTTGGATAAATTGATGATGTAGATATTTGTAATAAGGGAGTAGAGTAAAAATTTGGCTTGGGGTGTTTGGGGACGGTTGACAGTAGGATATTGGATTTTGTTCAACGTGCTGTTTATGTGTTTAATAATAAAATTCAAATGCTACTAATTGGAAATTAAAATGTTTCGGACAATATTTAAGTTGTGCTGATGGATCTTGGAGTTAGAAAGTAATATAGATTGTAGCTCTCTTTTGGTTTGGAGGATGATCAGAAAGCACCTCCAGAGTATGTAGGTTTTCTGAACCAATTGGTGAGAATGGAAGTATTGTGGATGGATACAGTGACATCAAGGAAATTAAGAGAATGGCTTTTGAGTTTTGTCAATTGAGAAGTGCAATTGTGTCGCTTTAGGCTCTTCTTCGCACCTGAGGCCAGGGAAAAGGATCCCAGAAACGTTGTGTGGTATTTACATTATCCCTTTTTTGTCTGAATTGGCCATCTTTCTTATTTATTATTTTCAATCAGACGTAAATTTTTTCATTTGAACTTTAGAGTATTCGGAAGTTTACTTAATTTTTTGTTGCTTGTAAGTTAAAGCACTTTGTTTTGTCAGCGGGTTTTAATACAATTTTTGTAGGATATAAAAACTTAGAGACATTTAATTTGAAATTACCAACCGTTCCGGAAGCGATATACTTAAATGTTCGGGATACTTGTGTTATTCCTTGCGGTTCTGTAAGTTAGGAGGCAATTACCACGAGCGTCGCGTATCTGACACCATGCATCTCCATTAGCTCGACAGCAGGAGATCCCATTCTTCACTTTTGTAGACAGCGTACCTATTATGAGGACATATTTGAAAAGAAATCCATTCATCCATGTCATATTTCACTTACTTATCTCAATACTATTGAGGCGATTCAAATGAAAGCATTAATGGAGAAATTACAGGAATAATATACATCAATCGACGTAATCCCCGTGACCTGATTATTTTCTTCACAGTAATACGCCGGCCGGTTTTCCTTCAGAAGCTTTTCCACTGGTCCGATGTCCACGTGCCTAACCCAGTCGTGGGGCCATTTCTGCAGACGTTACGCAGTTTTTTTTACCTCCCTTCACCACTGCAGGGAGACCCAAGGATCACATTACTGAGCTTTCATTTTACGAATCATTTTAAGGGATTAACAATTTCAGTGCTCACAAAAAAAAAGTATCACTAATCCCTCCTGTAACGCGGCGGATGTTAAAATGCGGCCGCCACATTTACATTGACACTGCTTCCTTTTCTATAACGATGTTTAATTTTTTTGAATTTCAAAGGTAACTCCTCCAAACTGTCAAATAAATCGTATAACTGTTAGGAACTTTATAGGACCGATATGTAAATTTAAACGTCACGGAGAAATTTTATTTTACCTTCGTCTGCACCTTACTGATGTCGCTTGTGTCGTCCACTTCAGATGCATCCGTTATTTACATTTACTGGAAAGCAACGATTGTACTTCGTGTATTAACTGGATCACCAGAGATGCCATAAAAATTACATAGTCGTGAAAGCCTTCATCCGGCCGGTATATAGTCGGGGAAATAAACCTCGGCTTACGACCTGGTTACGTTCTAAAAGATAGATGAGAAATCCATTTCGTCGTCACACTGTCGCATTGTTTTAAACCGTCTGCAGTCTACAGAAGCAATCTGACTCGCTCCTACGGTTTACATAAACAGCCACCAGGGGTTGGTTTTATTGTCAAAGACTGTAGTGAGCAGCACCGGTAAATAATCATCGAGGAGACCTACATCACGAAAGTTCTGAACAGGGGGAAAATTCTTTTTTGTTCAAACGTTATCCACACCTAACACGGATAAAGTTATTCATAACGAAAGTACACGAGATTGTAAGGCACAGAATTGTTTACATCTGCGTGAATATGTCGGGCGGTTTTATTATAAACTAGCTGGTTGACCGGCGTTGCTCGTGTACTTATTTATATAAACTCGAAAAAGTATTTAATTGAATACTTAAATATATTCCTTGAGTATTTCAGGATATAATTGTCACTCAGTCTTCATACATTACGAAATATTATATTGATGAAATTGTTAGCTAGACTCACAACTAATATAGCGCGAAAATTAACTTACATTTTCCGCAAGGATGGTAAAGTAATTCGTATTCTTCTTTATTATCATTCGATGGAGTATTGCTGTATAAAATTATATTTTTTATTTAAAGAAAATATTTCTGCTTTATTTCATTCCTGATAAAGGAGAATTTTCTTTGTTCGTTGCGTAGTAACGTCTTTCTCTCGCGTGACGTCATTGTCTCTTGGCGCGCAGTAATTTAACATTTAATGATAATGGTTTTTAATTATTATAATTTTTGTGTTACTGTATTACTGAAAACAAATATTCTTTTTATTCAATCAAAATGTTTCTGCTTTATTTCATTACGAAATACAGAACTATATTTTTATGATGCGTCAATGTCTTGCCAATGACGTCACCGTCTCTTGGCGCGCAGTAATTTAACACTAATTCGTAACTTATTTCAACTATAATTATTTCCACGTTTATTCTAGGCGTTTCTCACCCTCACAGTACCGTTTCTCGTATTTTGACGAATATGTGTACCAATTTTTGTTGCATTCTGTCCACGCGATAAAATTTGTATAAAGAACAACGTAAATACATACATACATACAAATATACATCCTTTTTTATTATATAGATTCCTCAACCAAAATAACATAATGATCGAAGAATTTTTATTATTATTATTTATTTATGGTCGCGTCTGTTAAAGTAAAGTTTAATTGAAGTATTTAAATTTTAAATACTGTTCACCAAAGAAGTTATATATTTCTAAGATGTCAAAAACAGTTGAGAATACGACAGAGTTCAAGTAACAATGGCAGTGTAATCGAGAGTGTAACTACTAATAAATCTGCGTCAAATAAAGCTATTAAGTTCTTTAATTACAGTAAAACACAACAGGTTATGGGTACCAGATACGCCAATAAGAACTAATTTCAAGTTTTGACGATATATAAAAGATTTAAATGTCGACAGAAAAAGCGGCAACAATTTGAGGTTATGTATTTTCCAGAAGCTTCAATTCTTGAATTGTGTTAGTTTGTCACGTGTGGAAATAAGTTTTAAGCACACTTGCAAAAGCACAGTAGTCAAGAAAATTAAGAAAATACATAAGAAGTTTTTTTTTGGTTAAAATCATGGATTTGTCCAGACACATTAAACCATTAACTGGTGAGACAGATTGGCCAGTTTGGAAAAGAAAAATTCGAGATTTATTAGAGTACCATGAAGGAGCACTGGATACCATTGATGGAAAGTTACTTAAACCAGAAACTTTACCAAAGGATGCTAGTGAAGAGCAAATCAGCAAGCACAAGGAGAAATCTGATTTGTATCACAAAGCAAACAGTTATGCAAAATCAAGATTAAATACTTTTTTTGTTCGAGAAAAAGTGATGGAAGGAGAGTTGAGCGTTCAGCATATATCTACTGAAGATCAAGTGGCGGATATTATGACAAAGGCTCTAGCAAAACCAAGACTAAGAATTTTATGTTCCAAGATGGGACTTTTGTGTTAAAATTTGAAAGATATTTTTTTTATTTAAAGTTTAAATAAGGGAAAGTGTTAAAGTAAAGTTTAATTGAAGTATTTAAATTTTAAATACTGTTCACCAAAGAAGTTATATATTTCTAAGATGTCAAAAACAGTTGAGAGTACGACAGAGTTCAAATAACAATTTCAGTGTAATCGTGAGTGTAACTACTAATAAATCTGCGTCAAATAAAGCTATTAAGTTCTTTAATTACAGTAAAACACAACAGCGTCAACGTGTTGGTTATTTACATAATTAAGTTACAATAGGTTTGAAATTTCCAATTGTGATCATCGTTTCAAATAGCGGATGACAGTTTTGAGTCGGAGACGAACTCCAGGTGTCTCTTGATCGCCGTGGCGTGTATGCAGAAGTCTTCTCCAGAGAATTCGGCTAAGGTCCTCCTGCGTACATCCTCATATTTTCTGCATTCAAATATAATATGCTGGATGATGAGGGCTTGATCACATGCATCACAGGTGGGCTGATCTGTTCTGGAAAAAATATATTCGCGTGTGAGTTGGGTGTGCAATGTTCTAATTCTGGAAACTGTTGTTTTCTTGAGATGTTGTTGAGGTGGCACAGATCTGCGGATGTTCCCAGGTTCTGATGGAAGAAGCCGATATTTCCTCCTCTCCTCGTGTCCTGCCAGCTACCCTCCACTTTTCCTGTACATTCATTTAGAATGTCCGAGCCTGTACAGGTTGGGGCTTCGTACAAAATTATTTACTTTAAATAGAAACGAAGAAATGAAAAGGCTATATACAATTAATTAATAATTTAATAAATCTGTGTCCAGAAAACCAGGAACAAGGTACATACTTTAACGACTGTTTTATGGGTGTTCGTATGTGATTAAAAAGAAAATTTTACAGCGTAAATTATAAAGTGTAGTTTCATATTTATCGTATACTATCGTCAGCGATGACGTCATCAGTTTAGATACCGGTACAGAAACCTGTGGTTCATTGGTCCTTACGCCTCGTCGTCTGAAACTGAAAGTGTTTCGGTTTCGTCCAGGTAAATTGAGATTGTATTCTAACGCCTACAGAAAACAGCAACACAATTGGAAACTTTCCTTAATCCCCTATATTCAATTAACCACATGCTCTTCTGTCTAGTCTCTATCTGTTCACTTAACCATCTATCTCTACCGATGCGACGTTTCTTGTGGATCCCCACTCACGACATGTGCCGAGTTCAGAGAACTTCATCAGAAATAAACGCCCCTCAGAATATGGTAAATATGGCTAAATTGCTAAACGCTAAAAGCAAAGTTTTCGCATAATAGCGCTTTGCGGCCTTTTAGCAACTGTAACTGGTCCCCAGAGTCATCTGTTTGCTCTTAAAAGCTTTCTCAACGCCCAGTTACAAAGTTTCACAAAAACTTATCAATGTGTCGCATTATTCTAAATAAAAATTATAGAATCAGGAAGAAAACATCTCGACCGGACTGGGAATCGAACCCTGGACCTCTGCTAAGTGCTCTTAACATCTAAGGCACCCAGGTCGACTACAACCGATGGAGGAAGGTCGCACCTGGCAGGGATTTGACTATAGTAGCTCAGGTGGTAAGAGCATCGTGTACTAAGTGAAGGTCCTGGATTCGATTCCTGGTCAAATCTAGATTTTCCATCGTGATCCTTAAGTTCAGTGCTGAGGTTCAATTCATTCTTGAATAAATATTATATACACACACACACTCAAATAAAGAGTATAATGAATAGTTAATTCTATATAACAGTACGTTACTTACGCTATTACACATTTTAATAGTTTCATATAGCTATCATCGTTATTTCAGCATATTTCGTCGGATAGGCACAAGTATTTATTACCAAAGATCGAAGACTTTTCCGGTGTATTTGTTGAAGAAAAAGTTCTCGAGTTTTCCCCCCGGGTAACACAGCGATTGTAACGCGACGTTTCGACGACCAAATGCACCAGATGACGGCAGTGCATTTGGTCGTCGAAACGTCGCGTTAGAATCGATGTTTTACCCGGGTGGAAACCCGAGAATTATTTCTTCAAGAATTTATTATTTTTTATTATAATTAACATCTGTAGGATCAAATTTTAAAAAATTAATAAGTGAGCTATTATCGTGTTTGATGAAAACCTGCAGGCGGTTCGAAACTGTAACACATAGGTTTCAAAATTGTTTTTAGTAATTTTAGTCTTATGTCATTAAATAATTAAATAACTTTATTATTCCCAAATTTATACATGCATTGAATAAACTTAAATTTCGAATTAAAGTGATAATGATTATATAAATAATTTTCCAAAGCTCATATAAACAATAATTTACATTGTGTTTGAATTCGTTATTGAGGTTTTAAAATATGGCTTGTTAATAATTAAATATTTGCATATTTCAGTTTTTCTCTCAGGGACTCCTTACAAATTGAATGCATATTTATTTGTTGCCATTGAACTGTCGACCGTGAAGTATAGGGGGCGAAACAGTTCATAAATCTTTCAGTATTTAGCACGAATTTTACGACAGAAACACCATACATATGAAAATAGAAACGTCTGATGAAACACACTACAATATACAAAAATATTTTTCACCAGCAGTTACAACAACTCGCATATCTTTGGAAAAACGTACCAGCAGAAAGGACTGACTAAACATGTATGAATCTAGTTTTTCAGAAACTTAATAAATGATTTCAATCTTTCCACTAACAGTTTATTGATTTATCTCCTTCATTTTTAAAAATTACAAATTTTGTATCTCTTTTTGCAGTTTATTCAGGCCTCAGTTCTGTTATTTCCGTATTTATGTTTCATAGACAGAGCCATAGACGACATATACTTTTGCGGTGTCCTCGAATCCGTCATCTAGGTTTCTGTCCCGTTTGTATGACTTTTCTCAAGTTCCGAACCTCCGTCGAAACAAATATAATGGCGGGCTATTTTCCAATTTAAAAATATACCTGAAGAATCTTCTTCAAAAATTACTCCATTTATCCACACTCAGCTCAAAAATATCTGTATTAGACTATCCCTGATTACTCGAGGAATAAATATAGTTACAAAACATTGCATGACGCTGCCTTATAAATCAGGCCTTGTTTCCGTTAGGATGTCCGTTTTAAGAATAGTTGTGCTGCATGTTAAAATATAATCTTACTGCAATGCGCTGTAAGTGGCTCTTCGTGGAAATACAGATACTCTTAGATATTCATGGACATAATTTTCAATTATAGGTAAACACTGGAATTTGGTCTATTCCGATACATAAAACTCACAAATAGATGGTCGCATTAAATAATCTCTTCATAACAGGAAAATGTTAGTCACATGTTGGGGTTACAGCACGGAAACTTTAATACTATATTAAAAGTAATGCAACAGCTTTAGGAATGGGGATAGATGGAGGTGCATTATATAAAAATACCGCAAAAATTGGAGTAAAATTATGGACGTTACGGATTTTAATTTGGAGAACATAAGAACGCCACGAACACATCTAATAACACTTTTATTACCCTACCTTCAAATTGAGTTCATGGAAAACACGCAGATCCGAAAATAACTGGTCCATCCAATTAAACCATCTGTGTCAAGAATTTTACTTATGTTAACATAAATGAACGAAGCGCGCCTTATGAAAGGATAACAGAAGAAGTTAATGGTTTGCATTACCACCATGTTTGTTGAAAAGTAAAGAGGACACTAGACGATTAATCGATCACCCATATACACATGATAGAATTTTAGATCTCAATTCCATATAAAATTTGTATTCAGTTGGCAGTATAAGTAGTAGATACCGACTATGCAATTCTGTTATTCTTATTTAATCTCTAATATGGAAAATTACCTAGATGACGTCCGTTCTGTACAAGTGACAGCAAGCCAAACCTGTGGTATCAGGATAACAGAAAAGCTTAAGTAGTATCCGGTCACTATTTCCGTTTTCAACTATAGTGAAAAAAGTTTTTGCTAGAAACATTGTATTTTAACATTTTACGACGTCAATGTATGTATTGGAGACATGTATGTGAATATCCGTAACCCTTCAGACCCTAATTTCAGCCGAACGTCATTTTGTGCTACATATTTGGCAGAAAACAAACACGTATGCTAAGAGAATAAAATAAAAATTGTAAAGGGTACTCGGCCGGCTATTGTATTGCAAGGCAAGCCACCATTTGTGTAGGAAACAGAAAACTATTAAAGTTTATATATAACTCAGAAATGAAAGTAGGTCATGGTGGTATGTAAACTGCAGATGGTACGAGGTTTTCAGTATTACGTACCTTCATGCCGTACGTTCTGTACAATTGGCAGCTAGCCAGTACCAGTCGTAACATGATGACAGAAAAGCTTAAGAGGTAACCGGTCACCATTTCTGTTTTCAGCTATAGTGAAAAATCTTTGCTAGACGCATTGTATTTTTAGGTTTTACGTATTAGAGACATGTATGTGAATAGTCGGATCCCTTTATACCCTAATTTTTGCCAAACGGCATTTCTTCCTATATAAGTGGCAAGAAACCAAAAGATATGGTAACAGGATAACAGACAATTGTAGGTGGTAAACGGCCACCTATTTAATGCAAGGCCAGCCACCATATGTGTAGGAACCAAATACTATTAAAGTTCATATGTAACTGAGAACTGAAAGTAGGTCATAGTCTTAGCTAACAGCAGATGGTAGGAGGTTTTCAGTATTCAGTCAGTACCTTGATGCCGTCCGTTATGTACAGGTGGTGGCAACTAGCCCGAACCAGTCGTAACAAGATGACAGAAATGCTTAAGAGGTAACCGGTCACCATTTCTGTTTTCAGCTATAGTGAAAAATCTTTGCTAGAAGCATTGTATTTTAAAGATGTTACTAAGTCAATGTATGTATTTGAAACATGTATGTGAATATCCGTAACCCTTCATACCCTAATTTCAGCCGAACGTCATTTTGTGATATATATGTGGCAGAAAACCACACGTATGGTAACAGGATAACAGAAAATTGTAAGAGGTAGTCGGCCTCCACTGGTATTCTTAAGCCACCATTTGTAGAGCAAACTGAAAACAATTGAATTTGATATAAATATGAAGTGAATAGGACATGGTGGTAGGGAAACAGCAGATCGTACGAGGTACTCAGTACTTCGTCGATGCCGTCCGTTCTGTACAAGTGGCAGCAAGCCCTAACCTGTGGTACCAGGATAACAGATAAGCTAAAGTGGTATCCGGTCACCATTTCTGTTTTCAACTACAGTGAAAAATCTTTGCTAGAAGCATTGTATTTTAAACATGTTACTAAGTCAATGTAAGTATTTGAAACATGTATGTGAATATCCGTAACCCTTCATACCCTAATTTCAGCCGAACGTCATTTTGTGCTACATATGTGGCAGAATGCCACACGTATGGTAACAGGATAACAGAAAATTGTAAGAGGTAGTCGGCCTCCAGTGGTATTCTGAAGCCACCATTTGTCGAGCAAACTGAAAACGATTAAATTTGAAATAAATGAGAAGTGAAAATAGACCATGGTGGTAGGTAAACAGCAGATCGTACGAGGTACTCAGTACTTGTCGATTCCGTCCGTTCTGTACAAGTGGCAGCAAGCACTAACCTGTGGTACCAAGATAACAGATAAGCTAAAGTGGTATCCGGTCACCTTTTCTGTTTTCAACTATTGTGAAAAATCTTTGCTAGACGCATTGTATTTTAAAGATGTTACTAAGTCAACGCATGTATTTGAAACATGTATGTGAATATCCGTAACCCTTCATACCCTAATATCAGCCGACCGTCATTTTGTGCTACATATGTGGCAGAAAACCAACACGTATGGTAACAGAATAAAATGAAAATTGTTAGGGGTACTCGGCCACCTATTGTATTGCAAGGCAAGCCACCATTTGTGTAAGAAACAGAAAACTATTAATGTTTATATGTAACTGGGAACTGAAAGTATGTCAGGTTGGTAGGTAAACAGCAGATGGTACGATTCTTTCAGTATTAAGTGCCTTGATGCCGTTCGTTCTGTACAAGTGGCAGCTAGCCCGAACCAGTCATAACAAGATGACAAGAATGTTTAAGAGGTAACCAGTCACCATTTCTGTTTTCAGCTATAGTGAAAAATCTTTGCCAGGCGCATTGTATTTTAAAGATATTCCTAAGTAATTGCATGTATTTGAGACTTGTATGTGAATATCCGTAACCCTTCATACCCTAATTTCAGCCGAACGTCATTTTGTGCTACATATGTGGCAGAATACCAACACGTATGGTAACAAGATAACAGAAAATTGTAAAAGGTAGTCGGCCACCATTTGTCGTGCAAACTGAAAACGATTATTGAATCAGAACTTCGTCGATTCCATCCATTCTGTACAAGTGGCAGCAAGCCCTAACCTGTGGTACCAGGATAACAGATAAGCTAAAGTGGTATCCGGTCACCATTTCTGTTTTCAACTACAGTGAAAAATCTTTGCTAGACGCATTGTATTTTAAAAATGTTACTAAGTCAATGCATGTATTTCAAACATGTATGTGAATATCCGTAACCCTTCATACCCTAATTTCAGCCGAACGTCATTTAGTGCTACATATGTGGCAGAAAACCACACGTATGGTAACAGGATAACAGAAAATTGTAAGAGGTAGTCGGCCTCCACTGGTATTCTTAAGCCACCATTTGTAGAGCAAACTGAAAACAATTGAATTTGATATAAATATGAAGTGAATAGGACATGGTGGTAGGGAAACAGCAGATCGTACGAGGTACTCAGTACTTCGTCGATGCCGTCCGTTCTGTACAAGTGGCAGCAAGCCCTAACCTGTGGTACCAGGATAACAGATAAGCTAAAGTGGTATCCGGTCACCATTTCTGTTTTCAACTACAGTGAAAAATCTTTGCTAGAAGCATTGTATTTTAAACATGTTACTAAGTCAATGTAAGTATTTGAAACATGTATGTGAATATCCGTAACCCTTCATACCCTAATTTCAGCCGAACGTCATTTTGTGCTACATATGTGGCAGAATGCCACACGTATGGTAACAGGATAACAGAAAATTGTAAGAGGTAGTCGGCCTCCAGTGGTATTCTGAAGCCACCATTTGTCGAGCAAACTGAAAACGATTAAATTTGAAATAAATGAGAAGTGAAAATAGACCATGGTGGTAGGTAAACAGCAGATCGTACGAGGTACTCAGTACTTGTCGATTCCGTCCGTTCTGTACAAGTGGCAGCAAGCACTAACCTGTGGTACCAAGATAACAGATAAGCTAAAGTGGTATCCGGTCACCTTTTCTGTTTTCAACTATTGTGAAAAATCTTTGCTAGACGCATTGTATTTTAAAGATGTTACTAAGTCAACGCATGTATTTGAAACATGTATGTGAATATCCGTAACCCTTCATACCCTAATATCAGCCGACCGTCATTTTGTGCTACATATGTGGCAGAAAACCAACACGTATGGTAACAGAATAAAATGAAAATTGTTAGGGGTACTCGGCCACCTATTGTATTGCAAGGCAAGCCACCATTTGTGTAAGAAACAGAAAACTATTAATGTTTATATGTAACTGGGAACTGAAAGTATGTCAGGTTGGTAGGTAAACAGCAGATGGTACGATTCTTTCAGTATTAAGTGCCTTGATGCCGTTCGTTCTGTACAAGTGGCAGCTAGCCCGAACCAGTCATAACAAGATGACAAGAATGTTTAAGAGGTAACCAGTCACCATTTCTGTTTTCAGCTATAGTGAAAAATCTTTGCCAGGCGCATTGTATTTTAAAGATATTCCTAAGTAATTGCATGTATTTGAGACTTGTATGTGAATATCCGTAACCCTTCATACCCTAATTTCAGCCGAACGTCATTTTGTGCTACATATGTGGCAGAATACCAACACGTATGGTAACAAGATAACAGAAAATTGTAAAAGGTAGTCGGCCACCATTTGTCGTGCAAACTGAAAACGATTATTGAATCAGAACTTCGTCGATTCCATCCATTCTGTACAAGTGGCAGCAAGCCCTAACCTGTGGTACCAGGATAACAGATAAGCTAAAGTGGTATCCGGTCACCATTTCTGTTTTCAACTACAGTGAAAAATCTTTGCTAGACGCATTGTATTTTAAAAATGTTACTAAGTCAATGCATGTATTTCAAACATGTATGTGAATATCCGTAACCCTTCATACCCTAATTTCAGCCGAACGTCATTTAGTGCTACATATGTGGCAGAATACCAACACGTATGGTAACAAGATAACAGAAAATTGTAAAAGGTAGTCGGCCACCAGTGGTATTCTTAAGCCACCATTTGTCGTACAAACTGAAAACGATTGAATTTGATATAAATAAGAAGTGAATAAATAGGCCATGGTGTTAGGTAAACAGAAGATCGTACGAGGTACTCAGAAATTCGTCGATGCCGTCCATTCAGTACAAGTGGCAGCAAGCGCTAACCAGTGGTACCAGGATAACAGATAAGGTAAAGTGGTATCCGGTCACCATTTCTGTTTTCAGGTATAGTGAAAAATCTTTGCTAGACGCATTGTATTTTAAAGATGTTACTAAGTCAATGTATGTATTTGAAACATGTATGTGAATATCCGTAACCTTTCATACCCTAATTTCAGCCGAACGTCATTTTGTGATACATATGTGGCAGAATACCACACGTATGGTAACAGGATAACAGAAAATTGTAAGAGGTAGTCGGCCTCCAGTGGTATTCTAAAGCCACCACCATTTGTCGAGCAAACTGAAAACGATTAAATTTGAAATAACTGAGAAGTGAAAATAGACCATGGTGGTAGGTAAACAGCAGATCGTACGAGGTACTCAGTACTTGTCGATTCCGTCTGTTCTGTACAAGTGGCAGCAAGCACTAACCTGTGGTACCAAGATAACAGATAAGCTAAAGTGGTTTCCGGTCACCATTTCTGTTTTCAACTATTGTGAAAAATCTTTGCTAGACGCATTGTATTTTAAAGATGTTACTAAGTCAACGCATGTATTTGAAACATGTATGTGAATATCCGTAACCCTTCATACCCTAATATCAGCCGACCGTCATTTTGTGCTACATATGTGGCAGAAAACCAACACGTATGGTAACAAGATAACAGAAAATTGTAAAAGGTAGTCGGCCACCAGTGGTATTCTTAAGCCACCATTTGTCGAGCAAACTGAAAACGATTGAATTTGATATAAATAAGAAGTGAATAGGCCATGGTGGTAGGTAAACAGCAGATCGTACGAGGTACTCAGAACTTCGTCGATGCCGTTCGTTCTGTACAAGTGGCAGCTAGCCGAACCAGTCATAACAAGATGACAGGAATGCTTAAGAGGTAACTGGTCACCATTTCTGTTTTCAGCTATAGTGAAAAATCTTTGCAAGGCGCATTGTATTTTAAAGATATTACTAAGTAATTGCATGTATTTGAGACATGTATGTGAATATCCGTAACCCTTCATACCCTAATTTCAGCCGACCGTCATTTTGTGCTACATATGTGGCAGAAAACCAACACGTATAGTAACAGGATAACAGAAAATTGTAAGGGGTACTCGGCCACCTATTGTATTGCAAGGGCAGCCACCATTTGTGTAGGAAACAGAAAACTATTAAAGTTTATATATAACTCAGAACTGAAAGTAGGTCATGGTGGTAGGTAAACAGCAGATGGTACTATGTATTCCTTCCGTAACTCTCTATGCCGTCCGTTCTACCAAAGTGGCAGCAAACCCTAACATTTGGGATTAGGAGAACAGAAATGCGTAAGTGGTATTCTGCCACCATTTGTTTTGTCAACTGCAATGATAATTATTTTCCAGACACAGCGTATTTTAAGGATGTTACTAAGTCATTGAATGTATTAGAAACATGTATGTGAATAGCCGTAACCCTTTATACCCTAATTTTAGCCGTACGTCATATCTTGCTACATATATGGCTGGAAACCAAAGTGTATGGTAACACGATTACAGAAAAGCGTAGATCATACTCAACCATCAGTAAGGCTCCCATGTAAGTAGATATTAATTGGATACAGACGGATCATTGTATAGATTTGTACTACACTTTAATTTATTTGACCATCTGTAGACAGTTACGATTGATTATATTACAACATATTTCACAACGATTCCGTCGTGGATCTCATTAGGTGATCCAAACTCCAAGAATAACCCGTGCAATGACGTCAACTTAAATAACATGACAAATATGTTAAGAAGAGATTAAAACATTATAAGTCTTCTTGCATCGCTTAGGTAAATCTAAGAGAGCTTCAAGACTAGGATTAAGGAAAGTTCCAGTGGATAAACAGTAGGTTATATCTAAATATTGTGGCATAATCAACGACACTTTTGATTTCTTAATTACTTTGATTGTAGATACTGAATGTATATTCCATGCAAGATTAATTTCTGAAATCATTGTAATTAAATTAATGAAATGTGCCATGGAGTAAAGGTTCCGGGGACTTTTTCTCCCCCTGAGATGTGGAAATGTTAGTGATTTGAATTTCACGTATGGTAACTCATCGTAAAACCGAGTGAAACGCGTGCATATGTTTGTCTCTAGCTCTTCACCGGAAATAGTGGCAGAAGTAAGGAAATCTTCGCGACTGGATACCGTAGAAGAAGACGTCGCTTCCGTAACTTTCTGAACGCACCGGAAAGTATTCCCGAATGATTCTCAGATTATAAAGACAATTACTTCTTTGTTTGCATTTCTTGTGAAACGGGAATCAATTAATTATTTTTATTTTTAGTAGTTCGAAACACGCAATTTTTCTTGAAAAATCTCTGAGCTAATTTGTATTTTTGCATTAAAATGATGGCTTGTACTTTCCAAAATAAATATAATAATTTATTTGTCAAATAATTACGAAATTTAATTTAAAACAATTTATGAATCAACGCAAAGTAATTTGTGAAATAATTTGTAATTGTAACTTAAAACAGTTTGGAAATCAATGAAATGTAATACTTAATTTGTCAAGAAATTTAGAAAAGTTATTTAAATTACTTTGTTGATTAAATTAACATGTTATATACAATTTTACACTTTTTACAAAAATACCAGGATTGTATTTTCTATAAAATTGTTCATATTATACGGAATTTGTGCTGAAAATTACGTCGTTTCACATTATGCTGCTCTGGATTAATAATGAAGTTGAGAATTACATTATTAGGTCATTTTAATAGTGCCGCCATCTTTCTTTTAATCCAGATACAGGACGCCTTCCACAGTCTGCATTTATGGGTGTTGTAGATGCAGCTTGCTAATAATAACAAAAAACAAACACAGAGCCAAAAACTTAAACTATCACCATTCACTACAGACTTTGTTTGCCATTTCACTTCAAGTGGTTGGTTACCATCAACTAACACACAATCTAGTTCTAAGTAGGTTTCCAAGTCTACGTTCTTGTGTCACACAAAGATATCAAGGCGTAAAGCCAAAACTCATACTAAGTAATTAACAGTCCTTGCATTATGTCCTTTGAAATTATTACTTAAAATTTTGTATGCTTGGCTTTTTTCAATACATATTAAAATTTTACAATTCACTTAAATTATGTAATTTTACTATGATAGTTGTGAAGGATTTATAAAAAAATGAAATCTGTGGGTTTAACAGGTGTTTAAAATTAGCTGCTTATTTTTAATTCGTTGTTTGATTATCTCGTTTACGAACTCTAATTTCTAACATTAAATTATAAAAGGAAATATAACATGATCAGCTTAATGTTACAATTAATATGAAATATTGCAATGTCTTTAAATTTCTATCAGGCAGAATAGTACGAAAAACTTTAATATGTTCTTATAGTGTTCACAATTGTTTACGACAAAGATATAAACGAAGTTGTTATCCTCTCCGTTCTTTCACGATAGTATGTGCACATTCTTTGTGCTAGCCTTATACATATTTTTCTTTATCTTTCTTCCTTGGGGGAAGACTCACTGCGTTACTTGTTTCCACAATGGGAAGACTCTTTATGAATTTCATCCCCGAGCTAGAAACAGCGCTCTTCCATTTTTAATAAGTTGTGTTACTTGAGATGTTCTCTTGTAACGTCACTTTAAAATTGCTTAGAAAGAACAATATGTTTCGAGAGTAGTCCTGAGATAAAGGAAAGGAGTAAGACAGGGACAAGTGGGCTCTTCCTTCGTCTTCGCAGTTTCCGGCTTCGATGATGTTGAATTTAATAGATTTCTAAATTGAACTGCAATACTTGTTTTATTTTTTCCACTTCCATCTTCCTTCGAGTTGCTAATAAAAATATAACATTGTGAATAACATAAAATCAAAGTATAAAAGATAATTGAATGAATCGGTAGGACCTTTTCGGGAGAAATGTAAATTAGTTTGAACTATTGTCCGTCTAAACGGGCGTGACCCAATTCCTTCGCGGTTTACTGCTGTCACTCTCAGGTAGATAAATGACACATCCCGATTCTTTCCCGCCTGAAAACTCGGCGAGTCACGAATCCTTCCCGACGTATTGGTAAGTACTGCACGTCTCCATAGAAAGATTTATTCTCCATTAGTCGTCTAATGAGGAAATAGGATTCGTCACAAATGTTACATAAGTAAATACAATAGATAAATTACATATAAAATGAATTAATATTAATAAGTTACACAAAAAAGTTCAAATCGATACAGCATTGTTCACGTTTGCCCAGTCACCACATTCATACACACTTCCTTTAAGAAACATCATCTCCTGTCGCCGGGTACGGAGGGATGTCGTCATGGATATTTACTAAAACAGAAAGTAGAGGCCTGGAAAAGAGAACCAAACGGGGAGAACTGGACACACTAGTTACATATTTGTTACATATTCGGCAATTTTGTAGACAAGGCAGTTCAGCTTGACCAATTGAAAAACTCGTGTACGGAGTAATAAGTTCCATTTACAAGAAAAGTTTTACATTCATTGACGAATGAGTTTCAGTTGTTGGTGTTGTTTACATGTTGAGGAAGGCTGTTAAATAGTGCGATACTGGAATAATGAACGCTAGACTCGTAGAGACTGAGGCTGACAACTGAACGGTTCCTCCATGGCTGTCACCGTTACTTGCAAAAACGTTCGTGTTGAGTTTAACAAATTTTAGTATTTCTAATACGTAAGCGCTAGGTAGAGTCAGAATATGAAGTAATTTGAACAGAGGTCTGCAGCTTTCTCTAGCAACTGAACCTGATATCATTCTAATGGCTCGGTTTTGCAGTTTGAAAACTTCCACACTACGAGAACAATTGCCCCAGTTGGCAATACCGTAACTCGTATGTGAATGAAAGTAGGCAAAGTAGACTAGTAAAGGAGTTTTGGTATCAACTTGTTGCATCAAGAGCCCCTATGAATACCAAACAGACCTAGGTTTGCGCACAAGACGATCAACGTGCAAGTTCCATTATAATTTACTGTCGATCTGCAAGCCGAGGAAAGTCGCAAGATCTGAGAACTTGTCAGTTACGATGTTGTTGGTTTCTGTTGTAAATCGAACTAACTTAGTTTTCTGTACATTGAGTGTTAATTTATTGGCGGCGAACCAAGTATTTAGGTTTCTAGATGCAGTCTCAATCTTCCCATTGAGATTATTTAAATCAATGTCCGTAATTAACAAATTAGTATCATCTGCGTATAAGACATATTTTATAGGTTCCATATATTCTTGGAGGATCATTAATATACAAAAGAAAAAGCAGCGTAGCTAATATTGAGCCCTGAGGCACGCCACAAGTAATGGCTGACAAGTCCACCTCACCAGCTTTGTTTTGTAAGGCTACCTTCTGTTTACGGTTGTTGAGATAAGATTCAAAGAGTGCCAAAGCGTTGCCTCTGATCCCATAATATTCTAATTTTTGGACAAGTATGCTGTGATCTACGAGATCAAATACCTTCGAAAGAACATAAAAAAATTCCGGCTACATTGAGTTTTTCATCAAGGGAATTTCGTATACTTTGAATGCACTCGTATATAGCGGTGCTCGTGGATTTTTGTTTGAGGAAGCTGTGTTGAGCGGGAGTAATTACTTTATACTTCGTCAAGAATTCCAGCAACTCTTTGTGTATAATTTTTTCTAGAAGTTTTGAAAATATCGGAAGTAGGGACATGGGTCTGTAATTTGATGCGTCAGTTGGACCTTAGCACCAACAATCACAAAAAAAGTGTTACTAAAACCTTATTCAATTGATCAAAGTGTGCAACGATTACGAGCCTCATAAAGTAATCCATTATTCCAAAAACGTGCAATGGTTTATAATTTACTTCATAAAATTCCTAATAAAAATAATTTAAATTAACAGTAAACGTTTTGATGACGAATTCTTTTTTCAGTAGTTTTTATCAAAAAATATATTAAAATTAGACTTAATTAAATCATCTTGTGACTTATCTACCAGAAGAAAAACTATAACATTTTTTTGTCATATTTTCATATAAATCAATGAGATTTATAAAATTTCTCTACATGTTCTCCGTGTATAATTTTAATTCCTTTCGGGCTTGGGAGGGGAGCACCCTTAAGGGTGAGAGTGGAGTGGCATTACATTAAAATAACGAAAAAACAATCGCCATTGGAGTCACTTAGTTTAATGACATTCAACTTGGCGTTTAACTCCCCCAAGCTGGGGGTCGTTGGGAGTGGAAATTTTCAAACATTTTAAACGGTCGATATTTGCGTGGAATAAATATTTGTCAGCGGCCAATGACTTTGATAGTATTTCTACTGATGTTGTTTGGGTATAATTTCAACCCCTATCAGAATGGAAGGGGAGCTCGCTTAGGAGTGGGGGTGGAGGGAAGTTACAAGAAAATAACGCGAAAACAACCATGATTTGAGTAAAATCGTGGTTATGGATGTCTCTGAGTTTATTTATGGCTTTGTCCCTTAATATCTCCGACCTTGAGGGGACGAGCGGTTGGAAGAAACTCGGGGCCGAGCGAAATTGGTAGCAGGTTGCTAGAGGAATAGTTTCGGAGTAAGTACCTCGCCAGGACTCAAACCCAGACCAGATCCGGACAGAATCATTGCGATACACATTTACACTCTCCTGAACTGAAACCTGTGAGCCACTGAGCGAGGTGAGGGTTGAAAGTTTTAATGTCCCTTAAAAGTCGCAAACCTCGACCGTGACGGGTAAATAAATTCGTATAAGAAATAAAAATGTATTAACCCTGTGAGTGAGGCTCGAACCCGGAACCTCGAGCTCAACGTGTCCAGATTTTAACCACTTCAGTCACTGGGTTCCGACGGTGACTGTAGCTTTAGAACTCTCCCTTCACATGAAAGCCGCAGCAGCTTAAGTACGATTTAGTGACTGTTTTATTGGTTTATCAACATAATTTTAATATTTTTGTTTTTATATTTGTTTAAGGTTTTTGTGCAGAAATGTTGTAGTATTTTTCTTCATAATAAGACAAAATAGCCAAATACAGACAAAAGAAGTGATATAAATACCACACAACGTTTCTGGAAACCTTGTTTCTTTCTTCAGGTGTGAGGAAAAGTAAAAAACACAAGGGCCTCGAGTGACACTAATGCACAGTTCAGTTGTGTCGCTCTAAAGTTTTCTAAACTGTCATTAATTAATTAGATTTTATATTTTTAATGAGTAAAACATGGCATGAAAATAAAAATTCGCGATGAAAATACATCCCACTTGATATTCCACGGTATTAGACAAGGGACCTCATGATGGTATTAAAATAATTTATGAAATGTTGTTAATTAATAACGCCTTCAATATTAAACTTGACACCCAAAATTTCAGCAGGTATATTATATCTTATTTTAAGGTATTTAGTATTTCTTTATACATATCCTTGGCTTTAGATCTTTGTTTTACGTATTATTCAATGTTTCTGATGATGTTACAGAAAGACTCAAAGTAGCACCAACCTATGTTTAAATTATTTTCTGTGTAATTGTTTCTCATATTAAATAATTCTGGAATTTAAGGCCATATTAATTTTTATTTATAAAAATAGTGAGATATAAAGTTGTGCCCACCGAGTTCACGACGTTTGAATACGAATACATTTCCCCTTCCCCTTTCGCTTTGCGATATGTGGCACACACACACACACTATTCCTGATTCAGTGATGTGACTGTGTGGACTTGCTGTAGAAAGAAGCGGAGGATTGTTCTCGTTGTTCACAGACCTGACTCTGCTACTCATTCAATAGTTCTCTCATTACAGTTGACGACGTAACATAAAGGAACTTCATGACAACGGCGATTGAGCTCGGCCGTTGCCGTCTTCCTTCTACAGAACTTAGTGAAAATCTATTCAATTCAGAGTAAACACGAAAACAATGCGACCGACCGCTGTCTGAAGTTCTAATCTGCGGAGGTTCATGTAACTATAACTGTTGTGTTTAGTTCTGAAAGTGTTATTGTGCCCTTATAAAAAATTTTAAATAATATTTTTGTGGAACAGTTGAAGTTTATATACGTTTCGTTGTAATCCTGGTCGAAACGTATACTGTCTGCATTAATATTTTCGGGCATTTAAAAATAAACCTTTAGTAGGATAAATTCGCTGAATATAATACTTCGATTCATATGATGTCTTATTAACGTTGATAGCAAATAATTATAGAATAATATAATGCATTCGGAGGAAAAGAATATTATTTTGTATTTTAAATAACCAAAACCAATTTACTGAAACTCGTGTAGTTTTTGGCAAAATAATTTTTTCTGCAACCATTAAAAATAATAATTAAAAACGATCACAGCGTCTACACAGTCCCCTTTCACTATTTAAATAATTAAATTTCCCTGGAGTTGTCTCCCTCCCTGGCCGGCGTTGCCACGATGTGCGCGAAAAAACACACACACATCGATCTAACATGGTCAAGCTCTAGGCGGGTACTGAAATTTACTGACTGCGGCACGGGGACGGGGTTGTACCTGCGAGGAAAGGCACTACAGTGAGCCGTCCTCAAACATGACGGAGAGCAGGAGAGCATTCTAGTGAATGAAGTGCTCTAATAATTTTTTCTCCTTCATGAATAATCTCATATTGTCAAGTAACAACGAACGAACGTGGTAGTAGGAAAGCAGGATACAGCTAATATAGCTTTGAAATACATACTGCACCAAGCCTAACCTACATATTGTTTATTCATAAATTTATCTGTATTACTGGTGGTAGGATAAAATTATAGTGAAGGAAGTAATATGTTTATCTTTATATTTAATGTTACTGTCGACTGGGAGTGATATCGATTCCAACGAAGACGGCAGCAGGCTACAAGGATAGCGGTAGGGGTATTTTACCACTCTCGATGCAATTTGAAAATATAGCAAAAATTCTAGCAAAATATATACAGATTTGTATATATTTTTTTCATTACTGGTAATGGAATAATATTTACATATATATTATTTTTAGTTTTATGTAAAATGTTACTGTCGACCACGAACTGGAAGTGCATATCGATGCCAACGATAACACTAGTAGGCTAAAAGGACATACTTTTAACTTGTCAAAGCAAACGTGGACTTGTTTTTATCGATTTACGTCTCTACTGATAAGAGATATTGAACTAGATATTTCAATAATATTTGTCTTCAAGAATAATGTAATTTATTTCCAAGAACTGGGAGTGACATCGGTACCAATGAAACAAGGATATCAGGCATTACACAACTCTCAGAACAAATTTTAAATATGTATTGCTCCAAGCCAAGCTAGGCTATGATTCTAGTTATTTACATAATCTGTACTACTGGTAATAGGATATCAGTGTATTAAACGGGAACGTAGACCGACGCAGGTTTCAGCTGTGCAGACATTACGACCTGTTTGTCATACTTTCACGTCCCCGCGTGCGTTATCCTAAAACCTTTAGGACTGCCTCTAAATCGGTAACGCCCCTTCTCATCAGGACAGCCAGGCTTTTGATAGCATCAACTCAAATCCTCCTCCGAGTTAGCTCTAATTTTCCTGAGTGCAATTGATAGTTTCGTGCATGCGGAGTGCAATTCTACGAGGACGTTACAATGGCTGTACCATTCGCGTGGTACGAGGTAAATGTATTCGTCGTTTCTGCGTGTGCAAATTGTGTACTAGTTTTATGAAAACTAACGAATTTTTACGTTCGGCAAACATAAATGTAGTCATACAACATACATTTTTTCTAATCTCCTTCAAAGTAGTTCCCTTTAAAATGCTGCAACCAGATCTTTTGGAATGAAAAATACATCCACGCCAAGAAATTCCCATATCTGGTCACAACTCAAGTCAAATTTTTTGGTATATAAATAATTTATTTTTTAACATATGTACATGGTATTCAGTATAACCACAACGGTGAATTTGTTATCAAAAGATCCTCTACTTTCTCACCTCTCGTCTGTTAAGCAGCAATACAGATTTATTATTTAAATCTTATGATTCCCTAAATCTACTAACCGACAAGAGAGAGGGAGAGGGATGGAGAGGAGAGAGGGAGGGGAGGGAGAGAGGGGGAGAGGCAGAGGGGGAGAGGTAGAGAGGGATGGGGAGAGGGGAGAGGGGAGGGAGGGATGTAGAGGGAAAGAGGGAGGAGGAGAGAGGGAGGAAGGAGAGAGGGAGGGGAGGGAGGGGAAATGGGGAGGGGAAGGGGAAGGGGGAGGGGAGAGGGGGAGGGAGAGCATCACCACTATGGATGGTGGTGACAACCATAATGTGTAAACGACCGAGATTGGTGTCGAATCCAAGGTTTTGGGGAGTCGCTGCGCTGAATGCTGGCATTCGCCACGCCGGTTCAGTTGACGTTTAGTTCTTTCGGCAAAGAGGGAAGGGAAAAATCGTCTAAAATGGTACATGTTATTGCCGAGTCAATAGTTGTCCTTGTCGCTGAGATGAACCGTGACGTTCCCCTATGCCAGTTCAACCACCGTGTCTACGTGGGGTTAATTGTAAAATATTCGAAAGATAGTATCAATTAATTTATTTTCCTGTCTAATATGAATAAATACACCTGGCACTCATCTAGTACTATATAAACAATAACGAGTTCATTTGACTGAAACAAGCCTCTAATTAATTACAGAAATTGTGATTTATTGAAAAGCCTTTAGCTTAGGTTACTGATACAATGTTTAAACCACAAATTATGACTCGTTCGAACGTTCAGAATACGGGTCTGAAAAGCCATTTCGTACCTTTTCACGGGCACAGAAATGTGCTACCTAATATTTACAGTTTACAATCATCTTGACTACAGCGTGGGCTATTAATAGCAAACTTGTAACAGTAATTATATCTGCCTTAGTAATTGCTGAAGTAAGGGATCCTGTTGCGGTATTCCTTACTTTGAACAATAATTAAAAGTTTCGCTGGTCTCTGTTCCCATTAACATATGGTATTCAGAACAGTCAGCTTTTGTTCGCACGTGTTGCGGGTTGCGGTAAATGGAGTTTCGTCAGAATTTTAATTCACATTTTGCTTAATAAACCTATATTATATATCATTTCATTAAAAGTATATTGTTGAAATAGTTTACGCCTGGTAGTATAATTAAAATAGTAATATATATACACTAAAGTTACAACAAACAAATGTGCCAACTCGTTATAGCCTACTTATGTAATAATCAAAATTTTATTAAAAGGAAAAAAATGGAAGGAAGTTTACTTTGAAATTATAAATTTTAAAGAGAGAACAAAATTTATTTATTAACAAATTTGATTTTGTTGAATTTACATTTTAAGTTCATGCCTCAGTTTTTATGAAAAATCTTAATTTCATGGACTCTAATAAAGACAGTAAAAAAATTAATTTAAACTCACAATAACAATAAAATATTACAAATCTGAAAAGTTATATAAATCAAGCAAAGTTATAGAAATATGGCGGTTAACGATATTTAATTAAAGATTTACAGATAAAAGTTTTTTTTTTATATGATGTTTAGTTTGAGCTGCTCTGGTTTGGGCACACGTGACTTATTTTCATTTTATACAACACTAATTTCACTGACAAGGCCATAGCACTGATTTTATCCTTTACTTAATTTCCAACACTTTGTTCGTATTGTCACGCTCAGTTTTCCTGTGAATAACTTTAATGAAACATGATGATCCATCGCTGAATTCGAGCACCACGGGACTACCATGGTCAAGTCCTCCAATACACACTCACTCTCTGAATATCCGAGTACCTGACCGCATATCTTTATATCTGCGTAACTTTACATTTTAATATTTTCTGAATATCTCGGTGACTTGCTCTGCTTTCTGAATATCTAAAAACTGCTGACTTTCCTATCTGGTCAGGTCCTCCAAACAAACACACACACTGACTGTCCGAGTAACTCATGACCGCTAAAGTGCTGAACGTCTTATATGCCTTTTCGACAATACACCGTAGGAATCATTATAGTGTCTGCATTCTCGACAACCAATTATGTTCGTTTACAATGCTCTGGCCTCAAAGTTTTAATGTATTAATTCGTGACATATTTGTAATTTATTTTTCGTAGAGAACAGGCTACATGAGGGTAAACCACGTTGTGGCAACTCCCCTTTATTAGCATAGAAAGGGATTTGATACGGGGATGCGGAAGGGTAGAGCAAGGTAGCTAGGACCCCTAAAGTATCGTTTAAGGATCCTACCCGGCATTCGCCTAAACGTTAGGCAGGACGAACCCTAGAGAAACCTGCATCAGGTAGGATGGCGGGAGTGTGGTTTTCTGTGGGGACGCAACATTCCCGATCCATGCCTCGACTAGTTTTGGAGGAAGTCGGCCGACTGTTCCGATGGGAAAAGGGGGACAACTCTTACCATATACCCAAGGTCTGCAACCCCGAAACATACACCTCTCAAAATGGGCCGAGGTGCCTCGGTTTGTGGGAACCTTAAGTCAAAAAAGCAGATTGAAGAGAAGGAATACCCAAAGGTAGCCATGTGGTAAACCACATGGTGGCAGCTCCCCTTTAATAGCATAGGAAGGGATTTGAAAGGGAGGATGCGAAAGGGTAGAGGAAGGTACTCAAGGGTTAACTAGGGCCCCCGGTTTGTAGTTTAAGGATCCTACCCGGCATTCGCATAAAAGTGATGCAGGACAAACCGTAGAGAACCTGTATCAGGTAGGTCGGGCATTGGGTACTTGCCCCCCAAGCTCTTCCGATGGCGGGAGAGAGGTTCACTGTGGTGTCGCAGCATTCCCTTCTCAGTGCCTCCATCAGTTTCGGAGGCAGTTGGCCGACTGTTCCAATGGGAACAGCGAAAAACTCTTACCGTATGCCCAAGGTCTGTGACCCCGGAACATACACCTCTCAAAAGACGACGAGGTGCCTCGGCTTGTGGGAACCTTAGTTCAAAAACGGAGAGAGGAAAAGGCATCCCCAAAGGCAGCCTTCTCCGTCTCTCCTACAAGGTTCTGCCTGCGAGAGAATAGCCCTCGCAGACTTAAACTCTTTTAGTCCAAATATTGTCTTTTCAATATCTATATTATTAGAAAATAAAAAACGAGTGCGAGAGTTATTACGCCTTACGAAGTTATCAGAGACACTTTGATGAGTTTGTCAGCAAATATATTTTTTATTTTCGATATTATCGTAAAATATTTGTCGACGCGATGAGATATGATCTTTATAACACCGTTGGTAAGTCGGCTGTAAATATGGTAGTAATACACAATGGCCCGAGTGTGAATTCACAGCAAATTTTTTATTCATACGCTGTTTCTTTTGCACAGTCTCCGGGATCAATTTTTCGTATATTTGTTCACCTACTCATTTTTCTTGTTTATAAATCATTGACTTCCGTGACAGCCGTCAGGACTCCGTAAACATATGTCGGAATTTCAATTTGAAAGTACGAAGGCAGTAATTCATGGTTCCTTGATGTATATTGTTCAACGAGCTTCTCAAGGCAGTTTCGCAATCTGAAGTCTAAGCTTGCCTTATTTAATCTATTTAAATGTTCTGCAATATTTCTTGCTGCAATTACGTTTCGTCTTATAAATACAATGACAAATTAGAAGATGGAAATGCTCTACGAATCAATGAAACGTTACCAACAATAAACAAAGGTTGAAAAAATTAAATTAAATTTCAACAGAGGAATTTTTCTTATGAATATTCAAGCAAACAATGATTCAACTTAAAGTTGAGAACATAAATTCAGACGTTTAGAACCACGTTTGAATCACAAACAGTTATTTTTTCTAATATAATAAAACACTCTTGTCAATAGGATGATAGCCCCGCATATTTTTCCAGCTGGAAATTTTGGCCATCCAACTTGCTACACGAGCTGCATTACACCCCTATCGTTGTGATAATCTTTGGTGAATATATGGTACCCTCGTTCCACATGCTCAGCCTTGTTGGATAATAATAATGGATTAGCTTGGGATTTGCTCGCGCGCGGTTATTAGGCGGCAACCACCAGGCATGGAAACGCAGACGATTTATATGACGATGAATATTCTTCTATGATCGTCACAGATTCATGACCCTAACCACTTCAATATGACTTCTTCATATATATTTAGATTAATGCTTTTGTATCCATGATTATTTTTCATCACAATATGAATTTTAGGGAAATAAAATAAATATATGTACATGTAAAAATATTTATAACCTACTTTGTAATTTATATACTGTAAAAAAATGATTTTGACTACTCCATCTGTTATCTCATTATATTTAATTGCGAATGGTTGTGTCTTTCAGATTACTAGGACGTCGAAAGCTCACGTTTATTTCTTTGTGATTCTAATTAAAAAGAGGATTGGTTTCTTGGTTTATTAAAGACCAGCTGAGTGCCCGGTGTTGCCCCGGTTGTCATAATTAAATTCAGCGACATCCATAACCCAGGATTTGACTCCAATCTCGGTTGTTTTTGCGTTATCCACCCCCATCCCTAGAGGTGCTCCCCTCTCATGCCGAAAGGGGTTTGAAATTATACACCCAAAAATCTAGAAAAACGCTATCAATTGTCATTGACCCCGACGCAAATATCGGCCGTTTGAGCATGTTTGAAAATTTCCACGCCCGCTCCTGACGTTTGTAGACGTGTTTTATCCCCACAGTGTTTGTTTTCTGTTCGAAAGGAAATTTGGGCAATTTTTTTCCACGGGTGTAGATTTCTATGAGGTACATACATTCACTCAAAGAGTCTATTTTATTTATGAGATAGATAATGAGATTTGACTTGATTATTTCATTTATTATATTCCATTAGTCCTCGTACGAGGAAGTAGGATACGTCAATACATAAAATTACAATATAATAATTAAATGCTACAATTATAAATAATTAGAAGTTAACATAAAAATACTAAAATTCTGGGAGCACAAATTTCCTTGTCCAACATAAGGAAAATATATTAATAATAACAAAAAAGAATAATTCTGTAACTATACTAAGGGTATAATATAATATTTACAGTTCTAATAAAAATATTGAATATGTAGTAGTAAACAATTAATGATTCGAGAATGAACTATCATAAAAAAGAGAATTACACGTCACACAAGAATTAACACAAAACTTGACACAGACACACTAGGAGGATACACAAACGACGGACAAGTCACTTCACGAAACAGAGCGACGAGGAATCTGCAAACTCCTGCCTTATTAGCAACCTATTGAACACTCCTGCAGTTTAAAAACAAATAACTAATTAATTAATCTAGGGGAACGATCAAGAAACTCCTTTACTGAGTGAAACACAGGCGCCTTTCAGTAGAATATTTTTACAGTGTATCCCAAAACTCTTGTAGTTATTATAGTTCTTAACATCTGGAGGAAGACTATTGCATAAAACTATCGCTGAGTGGTGAATACTTCTCTGGTAGAAAGCAAAGATCTTAGACCTGAGCGATTTCTAGTCTCATAATCGTGAGACTCGCCGTTGGTTTGAAAAATATTCATGTTCCCCTTAACAAACTTTAAAATTTCGTTAATAAACACGCTGGGAAGAGTTAATATTCCGCAGACTTTTAGAAAACATTTTACAACTGGATTTATTATCCGTATTAGAAATTATTCTGATGGCACGCTTTTGCAACTTGAATATTTCAATGCTCCTGGAGCAATTGCCCCAATTTGCAATTAAGGAATGAAAATACGCAAAATACACCATTTTCGTTGTGTTGATGTCAAGATGTTGTTTTACGTTTCTGAGACAATAAACAATCCAGTTTGACGTATATTGGTCGATCTGTTATTTAATATGTTCGTACTGATTCGGTAATTAATTTAAAAGTTACATAGCATAGAAGAGAATATTGGTATAAATTACAAACAACTTAAAATTATGGAAATAATAAAGAAACCGGGAGGTGAATTGTTTGCAGCGGCTTGAATTCTCCGTAGGGTTTGCTTGTTTCTGGTTGCTGTGATTATGGAGGAAGCCAAAATGGCTGGCGTGTCAGGCCTCAACAACTGTCACGACTCGCGACTGCTCACGCCTACGGGTTGGGTTGTCCTAGTCATTTAAAACATTCCCTAACAACTGAGGGAGCATCCTTTTCTTCCCCCACAGTAGCACAGATAGGCATTAATTTGTTCTAAGACGGCAGTTAGCACAACAAAAGTGACTATGTCGCTTCTTAGGTGCTACAGACGCATTGATTCAGAAACTGTCCATTTTGCAGCTGCAACTGAGCTTACGGCACCATTAAAAAAAAACTCTGCAGAGCACATTAACGAATTTCAGCTGCAAGCTAAATTTACGTAATGGGGTTGTTTGTTGAATTTTTTTAATTTATCGTGTTTTTTTTTCGTCCAACTTCGTCTTAACTTCTGAGAGAAAATAATTTCAAATGTTCAGTAAAGACTCAAATCTTTTTTGAAGTTATGGTGAACGAAAATGCATCGATCTAGAACCGGAGTAATATTTTACTGTATCCAACCTAGATCGAGCAGATACGAGGATGCGGTGTGTTATCCGTAAGAACCGTGATTGCACATTTTGAAAACGCAATTACCCGGTGTAATGCAACGAACGGTTGGGGGAAAAAAAACAATTACAGCTCATTGACCCACGGTACAGAGATTAACAAGAATGTAAGAGATGGGTTAGAAGACCTTCTCTCTGATAAAACCTGCCGTTCTGAATAGAAAGGCCCTCCTTTCAGCGGCTGATATTAATCAGAATTTCGGTAAGATGAGCCATTCATTTTCTGATACACGTGACATTTTTAATTTGAACGGATTTTCTAAACTTGGGCTACGTTTGACCGTGTGGAAGACGACTCTACGTCGCACACGCGGACCCGTTGAATATGACGATTTCGTTGCTATATCTCTACCATGTGGTCGGATGCACTATATAGCTTATAATGCGCAACAAAATTGCACGTCATCTTCTCCCATATTCACTTCTAAAATTAAAGATGTATTTTCCCATCAGTAGCGTCAGAAAATGAGTGATTCATTTAAATCTGGTTTCGCTCCATCACAAACGTTTATTACGATTATTGTTAGTAATTACGTGACTGTAAGAACAGAATCATAGGACTACGAATTACCTTCAAATCATTATATTGGAAAACAAATCTTCCGTCCACATCAATCAGACAGTTGAGTAACAAAGAATTTTAAAAATACATTGTTAATTGCACTTAGAACAATGTCGGAGTGTAACAGTTAAAAAGTCCGAAATTATTTTTACATTAACTATACAAAGAAACAAATACAATCAGAAGAAGAAAAAATGAAAATAATTTAAATAACGAAATAAGAATGAAACGGAGAAATAGGAAGCACTATATTGTCGGAATTTATGTGTCCATTTGTGCTCTAGAAGAATCGAGATTCCTTTGATCAAGAAAATAATTATATTGAATAAGAAAGATAGTCAATTCAGACAAAAATGTGATAGTATAACTACCACACATCGTTTCTGGGATCCATGTCCCTTTCCTCAGGTGCGAAGAAGAGCCTAGAGGGACACAACTGCACTTGCCAGTTGACAAAGCTCAAAAGCGACGAAAACACAACGACAACGGGAGAGACGAAGGTTTAGCGTAACAATAAGGGAGCAACGACAATGGGAAAACAGAAGGTTTAGTGTAATAATAATGGATCTTAGCAATTGCTGCGTTTCACAGTGTCTGTACATTAATAGCTGTGATGCTTGATTTAACGTGAAGGATCTCTGAAGTGAGTTTGGAATTGTACCTGGTGTCAATGTCTAAAATCTTAGAATTTTAACATTCAAATGTATGTTTAGAATTGATTATATGTTTGGATACTACAGATTATTTATCAATGGGAAGTTTGATATTAAACATATGTTATTTGATACGTGTATTAAGGGAACGTTTTGTTTGCCCTATGTAGCAGGAATTACAATTAGAGCAAGAGATTTTGTAAACTGCACATGTTTGTTGTAGATGTCAAGTGGGTCCTCGTGGTTTTAATCAAGTAGGAAATGGTATTACTGGATCTGTAAATGATGGATATTTGATATTCTTTGAATATTTGGATAAATTTGTGATGTAGAAATTTGTAATAAGGGAGAACGAGAAAAAAATTGTCTTGAGGTGTTAATACACGTATCAAGGAACATATATCTAATATCAAACTTCCCATTGATTAACAATCAATCCAAACATATCATCAATTCTAAACATATATTTGATTGGCAAAATGCTAAGATTTGAGTCATTGACACCAGGTACAATTCCAGACTCATTTCAGAGATGCTTCACATTAAATTTAACATCACAGCTATCAATGTACGTACAGACACTACGAGACTCAACAATTGCTATGATCCCTTATTATTACGCAAAACCTTCTGTTTTCCTATTGTCGTTGCTCACTTATAATTACGCTAAACCTTCGTCTCTCCCGTTGTCGTTGAGTTTTCGTCGCTTTTGAGCTTTGTCAACTGACAAGTGCAGTTGTGTCGCTCTAGACTCTTCTTCGCACCTGAGGAAAGGGACATGGATCCCAGAAACGATGTGTGGTATTTATATCATCACTTTTTTTGTCTGAATTGGCTACCTTTCTTATTCATTATTTTCAATCAGACGTATTTCTTTTTTAATTTTAAATAATTATAACTTCACTTTGGAGACTCTACCATGAGCACAATCTTCGCTTCACTGTTCTCGTTACCGAAATTGATGTGTATCGTAGACGATTATTTTCAAAATTAAGAACACTCGATTGAACTGAAACTTTTTAACGTGAATTTCCTAACACGATATGAATACTGGTGGCACTATAACTCATATAGGGGCATGACCTGTCGGGACAACTGGAAAACTGTCATCTTACATTACAAATTATGGATTTAGGAGTGACACGTGGTTAGGGTGTCCATTGTCCTTCAGTGACTTGATCGTGATCATTTGTTTGCCCATTTCACTTCTGAGAAAATGTATGCAGTCCCACCGCGTCCCTATAAGCTATATAGAAAACAAAAATAAAGAAACTACATTTTAAATACTTTTATTTATTCTTATTTTGTTATAAGATCTGGTCATTGTAACCGTTTTCTCTTTATCAGAAGCAGCTGTACGCGCCAATGATAGGTTCGGATATTGACCTCAAATCGGCGTAGACCGTCGCTAAATAACAAACAGTCAACACAGAAGGGAGCAGATAAATCCGGCTACTACTGTATTTGTTCCCCTGGACACAGTTCCGGAAGCACGGCTGCTGCATAATTACTTGCTCCATTCCCGACAGGAAGTTCGTGTAAACGCGTACGTTCAACAGACCAAGACAACCGTCCACTTTCTCAAAAGAACTCGATGTAGATTAATTAACTTTGAAAATCGCATATTTCGACGTTGTGCTCCATTTAAATCAGAAGTAATGGTTTTTTTTCCCGAGACGTAATAAGACCATAAATACCCTTCTGTGCACATCCCTCTGTAGATGTAGTTATTTATAATTACCTCAAGAATTTTACAATTTACGGTTATTTTTCTGTTTTAAAAAAGAGAAGTCATTTGCTCTACGTTTTTGTATAACGATTTCTCAATTGCAGTCTGCATTGCTCGGTTGCCTACCTGATAATAAACAGCCTATGTACATGTATCCGGAAATGGTTGGTTTCCGAGTTATGGCCTTGAAAACAATGACGGTTTTCTTTCCACAGGAAGTTGCTTTTACAGAAGATGTTCAAAATGTCCACCTCCAGCCTGAATACAGACCTTACATCGACGTGTCGTGGTCCTGCGTATTTTCTCAAAACATGCCACAATTCGACTCAGAACGGAATCCATGTCAGGGACCGGAGACGAATACACCAATGATTTAAAGTGGAAATCGATTGGATTCAAATCAGGTGAGCGCGGAGGCCACGAAATTGGGCCACCTCTACCTATCCTTCAGCAAACGTTCCATCCAAGTATCGGCGAGCAGTACGACTGAAGTATGCAGGGGCGCCATCATGCTGGAATTGTGGCTGTGAGAAAATGCGCAACTGTCCTGGGATAGTGTTCGCAGAGCCATGACACATCGATGTCAGGTCTGTATTCAGTCTGGAGGTGGACATTTTGTACATCTTCTGTAAAGTCAACTACCTGTGGGAAGAAAAACGTCACTGTTTTGAACGCCATAACTCCGAAACCAAGCATTTCCGGACACATGTTGTACTGAACGTTTTTGATTGTCGACATGTGAGGGTATTTATGAAATTATTCCCTATATTTTCAAAACAACCTATATAAATGTCAAATTATAATTTATTTTCCCTCTATAGAAAATATTTTACTTCCAGTTAGTTATAATTTTGACCTGTAGTAAACAAATTTGAGGGGTGCAAAATATAACATTAATTCACTAAAACTTTGTAGTTAGTGAATTATTTCAAAATTACATATATTAACATATATTAAAATAAATACAATGACGATATATGTTACTTTCTCTGAGAAGTACGCACAGTTCTTCCGACTAGAAAAATTATGCCTGAGGTACGGAAAACAACAGCTGGTTGCCAGCGGAGTTTTTGAATCGCTGATATCGGCAGAGATTCTCGAGAAACTGCGCGTGCGAGTGAGGAGCTTGTGGAAGATTGGCATTTCGGAAGACTTCGTGATGAAAGCTTGGAAGGAGTAATAAACTCACCTCATGGGGAGGCAGGAACTAATGATCACAAACTGTTGGCGGAGGTGTGAGAACGGACAAAGAGGTCGTGGAAGTAGAAGAAACAAGTCGGTAAATAAGTGAGTTTGTAGATACTCAAGTGTTCTAGAATTATAAGTAGCCATAATCAAACAAAATGACAGTTATAGGTTGAAGTAATATGTATGTGAGAAAAAAAACGAATTGTTCGAGCATCAAGAGGGGTAAACTGCAAATCATAGTATCTGCGTTTGTATAGCTGGAAAAATTCACTCTCCTGCGTAAAAATATTATTAATTAATAATGAAAAAAAGTTTAGCACTGACTTACCCATTAAATTTTATGTATTTTATTAAACTGAATTATGCAAGTTTGTTTCTTATTTATTTTTTGTTATTATGTTCAGTCGAAACCCAACTGAGGCTAAATATTCAGAATAAAGCAAAACCCCCATTAGATGTACTGTTTTATTTATAGCAGCTAAAATAAAATATTTCCACTACCTCTCAGTGGTTGAAAGTTTGTGCCTACATCAGTTTTTGTTCTCCGGAGGGTTTCCATGCATTACAAGCTCGGAAGACAAAAGCAGTTCACTAACTCCATTCATCTCTATCTCGACAACCGATCTTATAAACCAGCCTCTGGACCGGAACACCCCCTATATGACGTTCAAATATCAGAAGAATTTCTTTCATTGAGTTATGATAGTGAAATAAAGCCAGTATTTCATCAGCTGAAAAATATATTCAGCCTTTTGCAGTTGAGTTAAAAAAAGTTCCACTTTTAAGAGAAATGTGTAGGAGACACAAAGGAACCCTGGCTGCGAGGGGTATTCTCTCGCAGGCAATACCTGCGAGGGATGTTCTCTCGCAGGCAGAACCTTTTAGAAGAGATACGAAGGGGCTACCTTTGGGTATGCCTTTTCCTCTCCGGTTTTGAACTAAGGTTCCCACAAGCCGAGGCACCTTGGCCTCCGGGTAGGATCCTGAAACTACAACTCGAGGGTCGTAGTTAACCCTTGGCTACCTTCCTCTACCCTTCCGCACCACCCGTTCCTATGCTACAGACGAGGAGTTGCCACCACGTGGCTTACCCTCATGTAGCTAGTTACCCTAAAAAAAAAGAGACACAAAGGAAGCCTGAGAGAATTCTCTCGCATGTGAACCTCCAGAGAGCTCTGGAGGAGGCTAACTTTGAGGACACTCTCTCTGGTTTTTTGAACTAAGGTACCGACAAGCCGAGGCACCTCGGCCTGTATTGAGAGGTGAATGTTCCGGGGTCACAGACCTTGGGCATACGGTAAGAGCTGGCCGCTATTCCTATTGGAACAGTCGGCCAGCTGCCTCCTAAACTGGTCGAGGCACGGAGAGGGAATGCTGCGTCCCCACAGAAAACCCCTCTCCCTCCATGGGAAGAACGTGGGACAAGTACCCAATGCCAGACCTACCTGATGCTGGTTTTCTAGGGTTTGTCCTGCATTACTTTTAGGCGAATGCCGGGTAGGATCCTTAAACTACAACTCGAGGGTCGTAGTTAACCCTTGGCTACCTTCCTCTACCCTTCCGCATCCCCCGTTCCTATGCTATAGAAGAGGAGTTGCCACCACGTGGATTACCCTCATGTAGCCTGTTACTCTAAAAAAATTAAAAAGATAAAAAAGTCTTCAACGATCGTGTGCTATAAAAATATTTATTGAAACTTCATACAATTCGCAACGTTGTGATACATTTGAATTGTATTTGGGTTATCCCTCGCAAACATAATTGCTGTAACGTAACTGACGCGTCCGTTACACCGGATTTTGTGTAATCTGTCTCTCAAATGCGCATAAACAAACTGAAATGATTCAACACCTCCGGGAATTCAGAGTTGCCTTGCTGCTGCGTCAGGACGAACTGGGTTTAATTAAAATTCACAATTTAATTGGCAACCAGTTATTTTAGTAGAGCGACTAGCGGTCTTTTAATCTTGTATGTGCAGTGCTCGTCTCGTATGAATCAATACGATTGTCTGGCGCATAGAAACTTCTTAATGTGAGGATTGTTTTGTTTGCTGCTCCTAACTTCATGGCCGACATCGAATTTGTGAACATTAACAGATTTGCTAAAGTATCTCTCAATCCTCTCATAAAAACAAGAAATAAAATTTTTTTTTTTCTGTGTTTCGAACAATACACGTGCAGTTGCCTATACTTAATTTTTTCGTCCAATGGCTGAATTTGGTTCCAATATTAATATTTTAAAAAAATTAATAAAGTACTATTCAGGCGATCAACGATAGCGACGTATTTTAGTTCACACAACTGTCAGTACAATTTTTTTTATATATATTTAAAACGACAAGTAGAGTTGAATATGCACGAAATTAAAACAGTTATCGTTAAAATTTGAGTATTAAGTAGAAACGATGCCACTATATCGGTTGGAAGACGAATTAAGTTTGGCAATAACGTTAATGAAACAGAAGAAATCTACCATTTTATGAGTTGAAATGACAACGTCCCACTTTCACCTTTTGTAGGCGGAGACTCATTTCGTCAACTAATATAATGGTGGTATATCCGAGTTACAGTTGATAAGTTGTTATATTTATAAGCATCAAATTAATTGTTTTATTTCCGGTGAATACAGTTTCAACATCTTATACTTCGCTGATCGTATTTTGTAATAAATTATAATGTAAGACACTTTATATAACAAATCGTATAGAAATATTTTAGAGGAAATATAATTTAATGAAATGTGTTTTCATTTCTATTCTTCTTCAGTTACTCAACAGTTTCGACTTCGCATTGCCTATAACAATACGGAGCCCGGTTGCAGGCAGAATCGATCTAGTTGTGAACAGTCCCAAAATTTTCGCTTCCGCATGCGTCCCATACTTCATACGAGTACACAAAAGTTAAATGTCAAAGCAGCGCATGACTTTGATTTATGACAGCGGCTGAAGCGATTTTGCGGTGCCGAAATTTTGCAGACGTAAATATTTATCATGTGAACGCTAATATTTTTTTTAATTTCGGTATAGTTTATACAAATATTTTAAAATATATTTTCACATCAGGTTCTCGCAGTACTACGTTATTGTTTCGTCGAGAACCATGTGTATTCCAGGAATTTAAATTTAGCTGAACCGTCAAAAAGGTTCTGTGATTTATTTGATTATTGTTAAACACGTATTGAGAAATAGAGAGAGTAAAACATGAATTAATACGGCAGTTAAAGTCTTGTAAAAGCATCCAGAAAATGATTAGCCAAAATAAACATAGGTTAGGAAATTTAATGAAATACGAATTAAATTTAGAAGCCTCTACTCTGTCTGATCAATACTATGTATTTAGAATTAGTGTTGAATTTTCCAGAAGGAAATTAATTCCATTACCGGTTGCCTTGATTCTGTTACTAGCCATAAATCTCGAAGTGCTAAGTTTTCTGGCGGCCACGAGAACTCTCTAGTAAATACGTGTGTAGGATTCAATGTGGTTAAGTAATTGAGGTAACGCGAAGTACTGTATAAATTTGCTTCAGTAACACAGTTTTTACGACATATTTTAATATGCTCAGTAATAAAATATACTGATCTAATTTTTTTCTAATATTTAATTCAATAACTGCTATAGTAAGCGCCATATTTATCGGCGGCCCGGTTTAGTGTCTTCCTGTGCAGGTGCTACCCCCTCCCCGTGGGCAGCCAATGAGCTTCAGTTAGCGCCTAGCGCATAACCTCGGCAGATGTTGTCTTGAGTGTGTTTATTCCACACGGGCGAGTTAGAGGTACCGACCTCCTGTGGTGTGGGGGTCAGCGTGGCTGCCTCGCATCACAGAGGTCACGGGTTTGAATCCCGGCGAGTGCATGGATATTTGTGTGCGTGAGAGTAAAACCTCGTCCCATCAGTTCCCCGACGAGGCAACATCATGAGCTCTCACACTGAGTCGCTAATAACCTGAGATGTTGAGCCGACGGTAAATAAATAATTGAAAAAGAAAATTAGGATGCGAATCGTTGGCAGCGAGAAGCTATAAACCGTAGGTTTATTTATATCGTACACGGGAAACGAAACGTGGAAAGACATACAGAGGAGACAAGCTTGGAAAACCAACATACAATTGGCGAGGTGATCACAAATTAAAAATCAAAACGTGGCGGTCAAAAACTGGATTAATTTTTTCCACCTGTCTTGCACAAACGAAATTTCTCTGCTAGACGCCAATTCGTTGGGTATTTGATAACATATATGAGGCGTCCTGTTACAGCAGCCATATTTGTCATCCTGAGTAACACGAGGCCTGTTAATATTGGATGGTTGTCAACGTACACCTGGCACACACACACACATACATATATATATATAGTTACATAATTGCAGAGAGAAGGCGTATAATTCTAGTCCAAAGCGCGTTGATGTATACCATCACTCGCCGAGTCTGAAATAGAAATAATCGATCACTTTTCCCGGGAAGCGGGTGGTCCCGGGCTCGATTCCCGGTCCGGTCGAAATTTTTCCATCGTTATACTTAAACAAAAGGTTTATCAACTACATGAATCACCTGTCAGCATAAGGTAATTCTGCTTTTAACGGCTATCTTTCGCTTCGTTTAATCATAACTGTTTCTCCCTTGATTACTTTTATCTTCAGATCAGAACGGAATGATTTACAGTACCAGGACTCAATTATTTAGTGCAATATTACGTCATACCTTCAATAAGGACTGCTGTGAAGTAGTACCTCAGTTATTTTCATCGTAGCAACAATTTTTCTGGCTAAGCAGGTGGTTAATATGTATAAAAATATTAATGCTTTGTAAATTAAATTTCACACCTCATTTTCATTAAGTAATTCACAATAAATACCCCATACAAGTCTATATTTTAACGAAGTCTCGTTTCTTTAAATTTTTAACTGTAAACTACTTTTCCTTCTATCATATGATATGGAATTAAATAAGCAATAATTCTATTAAATAAATTAAGTCGTTTTCACGATTAAACAAAAAACGTTGATAAATAATACTCATTTACAGAACGCTAAATATACAACTGTAATGTGCTATTATTACTTATTTTATTTTCTTCCAATGTATATATGTATATTTCGATTAAATATGTACATCAATTGTGGAATATTAAATAAGAAAGAAGAGAATCGTAAGTGAAGAAACATTTATTTAAGCTAATGCAGCATATAGTCAGCTAATGGTGGAAGTAACGGTCGAGAAAACGACGGTTTTAGGGCAATCAGAATGGTTTTAGGAAAGAACTAAAGTCACTAAAAGGTCGTTAGGCGCAAAATTTGATATTTTAGCACAAAAGTCAGTTAGCAGAAAAACATATTTTGAGGATTGTTTAATTCTGCAGTTTTCGCTATGTGGTAAGTATTAAAGCCAGATTGGATCCACGAGGAAGTTAACGAGCTGTTTTGCATTTTGTATTCGAGTATTAAAAGTTGCCATTTCAGGTTGGTGGCAAAGTAAAGTTGGAGAATTCAAGTACGAATAGATGCCACTTGAGCTGCTGCTCTTACGAAGGAAATATCGAGTAGAATGTCCATTTACCCCGTCGAAGACGAAATAAGTTTCACGCGTCAAGAGGAGCGACTACGAATGGATCTCAGCTGCTTGAGCCTCATTTATGAAGAAGTCCTATTCACGCCACGAGAGTGGGCCAGCACCTTCTTAGCGCCTGGGCTCCACATTGCCCTCACATCATATATCAGGAAGCGGTAAATAACAGTCCGAAATTACGTCGTGGTAATTTCGGTATTAGCCACGAGAGTGGGCCAGCACCTTCTTAGCGCCTGGGCTCCACATTGCCCTCACATCATATATCAGGACGCGCTAAATAACAGTCCGAAATTACGTCGTGGTATTTTCGGTATTAGCCACCAGAGTGGGCCAGCACCTTCTTAGCGCCTGGGCTCCACATTGCCCTCAAATAATATATCAGGAAGGGTAAATAACAGTCCGAAATTACGTCGTGGTAATTTCGGTATTAGCCACGAGAGTGGGCCAGCACCTTCTTAGCGCCTGGTCTCCACATTGCCCTCACATCATATATCAGGAAGCGGTAAATAACAGTCCGAAATTACGTCGTGGTAATTTCGGTATTAGCCACGAGAGTGGGCCAGCACCTTCTTAGCGCCTGGGCTCCACATTGCCCTCAAATAATATATGAGGAAGGGTAAATAACAGTTCGAAATTACGTCGTGGTAATTTCGGTATTAGCCACGAGAGTGGGCCAGCACCTTCTTAGCGCCTGGTCTCCACATTGCCCTCACATCATATATCAGGACGCGCTAAATAACAGTCCGAAATTACGTCGTGGTAATTTCGGTATTAGCCACGAGAGTGGGCCAGCACCTTCTTAGCGCCTGGGCTCCACATTGCCCTCAAATAATATATCAGGAAGGGTAAATAACAGTCCGAAATTACGTCGTGGTAATTTCGGTATTAGCCACGAGAGTGGGCCAGCACCTTCTTAGCGCCTGGGCTCCACATTGCCCTCACATCATATATCAGGAAGCGGTAAATAACAGTCCGAAATTACGTCGTGGTAATTTCGGTATTAGCCACGAGAGTGGGCCAGCACCTTCTTAGCGCCTGGGCTCCACATTGCCCTCACATCATATATCAGGAAGCGGTAAATAACAGTCCGAAATTACGTCGTGGTAATTTCGGTATTAGCCACGAGAGTGGGCCAGCACCTTCTTAGCGCCTGGGCTCCACATTGCCCTCAAATAATATATCAGGAAGGGTAAATAACAGTCCGAAATTACGTCGTGGTAATTTCGGTATTAGCCACGAGAGTGGGCCAGCACCTTCTTAGCGCCTGGGCTCCACATTGCCCTCACATCATATATCAGGAAGCGGTAAATAACAGTCCGAAATTACGTCGTGGTAATTTCGGTATTAGCCACGAGAGTGGGCCAGCACCTTCTTAGCGCCTGGGCTCCACATTGCCCTCACATCATATATCAGGAAGCGGTAAATAACAGTCCGAAATTACTTCGTGGTAATTTCGGTATTAGCCACCCACAAGTACATTGACATACGTCTTGCTCCTATCAATTCTAGATAACAAGGACGTATTGAATTATTCATTATACATTTGTCCTTCTCAAAGCAATAATATTGATATTTGAGTATCAGTTGTGAAATGTTATTATATTATTACAAAAAATTCTAGGAATATGACGAAAATCCCAGTTTCTGTCAAACGATGAAATAACTTTTGTATTTTAAGCATTCCAGTATATCTCAGAATTTACGTTCTCTTTGCTGATTGCACAGTAATTAGTGTAGATACTGAATTTAAGATGTAAGTTTACGTCATGATTGGGCCTATGTCGTGTAATATGATTGCAGTTTTCTTTGTATTTACGAACGCATTAGCCATAATATTTCTTTTTCCCTAACTTTCACATCTGAACATTTATTCAGAAATTTCTACAAATTTGGATTAATTTACGATAACATTTAGTCAAAGTAGCTTACATTACGAGCATTGTCACTTCATCAATTTAGAGTTTCAGATTAAACGATTGTCAGGCTATTCATATTATCTTAGTGAATTATTCAATTTTCCTTACTTACAGGTGCATAGGTCAAGTAGAATGTCGCAGGTAGCAACGCACAGTCTAGCTCTAAGGTTCTCCTGACTAGACTTTACTACGACAAGCTGACACGTATTGACCACGAGAATCTTATTAGGCCCGTGTCGGAATGTGGACCACAAATAATTGCAAAACAAAACACTGACACACACGGAAACATTTGTAGCACAGTCGGTACGCCGGAAAGTTGGCGTTTATAGATAACAGATGATAACTAAGACGTTTGTTAAGTGTTACGTATTTTTCACACTAAATTAGTATTTACGAAAAGTGAAATACTCAATTTCTAAATTATTGATGCAACATTATATGCTCAATGATTACATGCACCTCCAAATTAATAATGCGCCATGTCTGAGGAGAGTCTGGCAGTAGTATAGAAAATAAGTTGTTGAAATAAATTGAAGAAAATAGGTTTGAACAGTAAGAAAATTCTTTTTCATCTTCAGATAAAAGGGCTAGCGTATGGGAGTCGAGAAACAACTGTCCGGCTTTTCCCATGTGCGTCATTTTTTTCTCTTCGCCATTTATTTCAATCAGTTCTCGTTTTTGCCGTTATATTTCTTTCACTCCGGTTTTTTACCTTTCTTCTGTTTGCTACAGTTCGCATCATTACCAACTAACTCCCCTCCAATCATTTGAGTGAAAAAAAAGATGATGTTAATATGCTGTTAGATAGCATCTGTCGTCTAATGACGTGCAACACAAATATGTATAAAATTAATATATCTATATATTGAACACATGGCCTGTATTTTTATGTAAAATAAATTTCATTTAGCTTAAATTTGAGGTACTTTATAATTACCCTAATGTCTGGAAACACAACTACCATTGTTGGCGTCGATTCCGACGCATGTCGCGTTTCTATGCGTGTGAGGGACGTTTCGGGCTTTATTTCCGCTTCATTTTACCAGCTTCCGGTGGCGCTAGAACGCAGTTTTACCGTCTCCGCTTCGCAGGGAGCGGTGACGCGTGAAGAAACGCGGCTAACGACGTCGCGAACTTTCGAGTGCAACATTTTGCTTCTGCCCGACTCGAGCCTCGTACGATTTTTGGCATTGTGTATTTCTTGAGGAAAGGTGCACGCGATTTTTTTCGTTTGGTAATTAGTTATTGATTCAGTTTGAAGCAGACGTTGAAACGATTTTTCGATGTAGTCTTACTATAAAAATTAATAAGAATAGATTATAGTTTTTTTTTTCTATACGCCTCCGCGAGGAATAGGTTCAAATTCGATATTATCTTCAATATGACGAAATATTAAAAATTGTAAATATTTTTTTCTTGCATTGTAACGAAAATACTGAAATTTTTTAAGCTGTGCATAAGCAGAAACTATGTTGAACTTGGTTGCTACTATTACTGTTCCATTAACATAACTTTCCCATTTACCTATTTCGAATTATATATTTTTTGTCACTTTCTTTTCAATGAAAATTCCATTTATTAACTTCTATAGTAAATATGAATCAAATATTATACATAATCGATATACGGGGTCGTAAATAATTGATAGGAAACGACAATTACTTAACCTCTCAAATCTTGCCAATGATCGTAACTCACTAAAGTACTGGAAGAAATTGAAATAAATATATGTTCAACTTTTACGTTTCCTGCAGACCGCTTCTACAGAAAGCGGATTCTCGATAACGACTCGTTATTGTATTGAAATACCTTACTGGTATATGGGATAGGTACAGTATTACCGCTCGAGTGAAACTTGAATACTGTTACGAGTCCCTGGCGTTGCGATGATATGGTCGTTTGAGGTATTAGCGAAACATTCATCAAAGTACGTAAATCCGTACATGAATCAATCTATTGAAACTATAATCAGTTGAGGGTTAGTAATGCAGAATTTCAGGACAAGGTTTCGAGGATGTGGCGAGTTCCTGCGTTGATCAATGAGAGACTTGGGCACAAGTGATGCGGCATTAAAGCTCGGAATCATTCTGTCCGAATCACAGCTGTTAATGTCATGAGGTCAATCCTGTTCATAAAATTCTACTACTTATAAAGAACAGTTACATTACTGATTTCGTTAAAAAAAACTGAATTAAAATCTATGTTTGATGGAGAAATATGTGTATTAATTAATATGCTCTCTGAATTTGATGAAACACTAACGAATAAGCAAACAGATAAATCGTGGAAAAGCTTTATTGTAACTTTTTAAAATTTCTTTGTTTTGATACTTGTATTATTTATATTGTGATTTCTAAATTGAACAAAGCTGTAAAGAATTATTTTTGTGGGCTGGGTTTTTACGTTAAATCAAAAAAATATTGACCATTAAAGAAATTTTATATAAGTTTATTACAGTTATCTCAGGCACCTGTGGTTTTTACATAGAAGAGATCTGCTGCCCGTACCAAATACGTACTGCTATTCTGTGTTGTGTTGCTTGCTGTAGCTCTCGTACCGACGTCTCCGTATCTCACAGCCGGCAGAACGGGTTAAGTGCAGTGATGACTTTAGTCAGGACCATTGCAAGGCGTCGACTCAGGGGTTTGATCACTGGCTAAGGCGTCGGCCTCCGTGATTGATTGCAAGCCGTCGTACTTCGATGAACTCTTCACTAACAAATTGCGGCCCCTTTCTCACGACGATTCTGCCTCGAACTATATTAGAGACAACAACTTTACGGAGCCTCTCATAATCACATCCACCAGCTGCGGTGAGCGCAGAACAACTGTCCAGTTTCAGAAGCTTATCTCCGTTCCCTCCATTATAGCCTCCCAATCTTTTACTTTTTTTTCATTATTAGAAAACTTCGTCGAAATGTCAGTTTCACTGATTCTTCCATTGTCACAAGATTTATAGCACGCAGCTGCAGTTCCGTAGTCAACAATGGCCAACTATTATGTCATGTTGAGGCCAACAATCGATACAGGACACGAAAAATACTTGGATGGAAATATTTTTCTCCTCCACTTCGACGCACGTGCACGATTTCGAATTCTGCAAACCACAGCAACCAACACTTCCGAGACAAAGCAAAACTAAACCAAAATACACGCGTTACAAGGCAGAATAATGTTTCACTTCTTTACTTTATTGACTCAAGCGCAGCAACGTTAGTTTTACTGCATGAAACACTGAGTGATGTAGAATAAATCCATAAGCTATTTCCGTAATATCTACTGGTCTTCTCACAAAAATACGATATGCGTTTTCCCAAATTTACGTATTGGATTTTAAAATGTGTATTTAATGCTAATACGCAAGAATAAATATTTTATTGCAGATCTAATTTTAGTTTCAAATTTCTGAAACATTTGAAGGTGATCGTGTCCGTTTCTGAACGCTACAAGTACGTTGTACGCAAAGTAAAGTATTTAATAGAGCTATGCACTGTCAACACTCATATTGGAAGCTGTTGATCCTGATCTTCGCAGTGGAGGCACGCATGGAGTTTACTGGAATAACTTCGCGTCGTAAGTAGACTCTCCGGCAACTCCCGTAAAACTAGCACTGCCTGCAAACTTGAGTGAATTTTTTTGTTATCGACTCCGAGCGCAATGCTAAGGCCTTCAGGCTTATCTCTTAAACCATCTCGGCGGAACATCAAAGAATTTGTTTCAATTCCAAAAGATTAAAGAGGAAATTCCTCAACATAACTAGAAATTTTATTAAAAACTTTTTTCCTGTCGAAACATGATTATTAAAACGAAAATTGTAAAATTCAGGCACAAAACAGACGACGTTATAATTATATTCTGGTACTATTTCGTTTTAATCATTAAATTTTTCTTACATTTTAATTTTAATTTATACTACAACTTTATTAATGTAAATTTGAAATCAATTATGTATATTCAAACATATAAATCGATTGTATTTATTTACAAGAATAATTGAATGATGTTTCTAAATGACTATTAAAATTATATATGTATGTGAACAAAATATTAATGTTTGCATCTACAGTTTGGTCACCCTTCAGAAATTAATTTATAATATTTTTTTTTAGAATCATATAAATTTTGCAGATCCATTAACAATTATAAAAATATTGCTACAGCATTTGAAATACCAACTCTCGAATCTGAACGCTGCTCCAAAGATTTAATATTTATTTTTAAGTTGGTTACCATTTATTATTATTTATACCGTGTATGAAATTATAAATAAAAATTTCCATTTACAAATAATTTTATAAGTTAAAAATATTCTTACATTGACAATGGCTGTAACTATACTGGCGGAACTGATTTTTAGATTTCCAGGCTAAGCATTAAAAAAAATTCATATTCGAGCTGCGAAGTAACGGAACCCGAATTTTAATATGTCAACAGAAGAAAAATGCTTTTAATATTCTGCAAAATTTAAAATCAATTTAGTGATAATTGAAGTATAAGAATATTATTTGATCAATAAGACTTTTTGAAGTATTTTCTTTTTAATATTTATATATGAACATTCATAGTCATGAATTATAGATAATTACATATTTATGTTAAATATTTTCAAACCTTTAAAGCTTTTACGTGAAAAATGATTGTTAACATCTAATCAGAAGGTACATTTGTTTCACTAATATTTTTTAAAATTATTTGCGAACGCCTTTCTCATGATATCTTCATTTTTGGTTGAGAGCTATCTCATAAATTTATATTCAAAAATAAGAAAATAGTATAAAGGAAAAGACCTTCATTTTCTGGACAGAAAAGCTTTTTATGAAATTACGGACAAAATGTCCCCCATGTAGTATAATCTACGTGTTAATCACCGCGTAGTTAAATATTTACGTGCCAGCGTGTATTATACACCTGTTAAGTGAATTGTCGATGATAATTTTAAGGCTTCATCAGTTAATGAGTGACCGATTATCGATTAATATGTAATCAAGTGATGTTTTATAACGAACATGCGTCGTACACCGTCGCCATGTCAATCAAGTGTGGGACAGAAACAGCGATAAAAAAGCATCGTTGCTGTGTAACACCATTAGCTAAACGCCGATCCACATTTCCGGTTAAATTATTTATGCAGTCCAAACATGTCTGAAAGTTTTTTTTTTTTTACGCGTGCGTTTTGAGTGACACATTAAATGGAACGCAAAAAGCTTACAAATGAATTACGTTGGCCGGTGTCTTTGTCGAAATTTCGGATGAAGACTTAAAATTAGTGTGTTTGTTTATTTGGAGTTGTAGATACAAGGAGCATACGAATTTTCCTTTATCTTCGTAATTCTTGTGACACTGATTTATAGTTCGAATAATAACTACGGTTTAACGTAACCCGTTGGGATCATATGGAAAATGGGAATCTATTATCATTACGTTGTGACCTGATTTAAAAGTTGTGTGTCTAAGTTTCAGAGAAACGGTAGGCACACAAAGTAATTTAATTACCAGACTTAGTGTCTAATACATTTCGAAATATAAATCAATGTCCATTCGGCTGACCTTGTTTGACGCGAGGGTGAATGTGGCGTGTTTTGCTGTAAGCGAGAAAGAAATAGTTGTTATATCGGAGGCGTCACGAACATCTCTGCATTGAAGACGAGACTGGTAAAATGAGGGTGACTGGATTATAAAGGAAAATTGGTTGCTGTTGGACTGTGATCAGCTCACGCCGCGAGTTGCGTAGTTGTACATCGCGAAACAACACAGAACCTGAGACGTGAAAGCGAGACGCCAAGTTTCCTCTGTCTGATATATATGACAATTTGTTAATATAAATCCTTCGATTCCTGTCCCACGTAACCAAAAATCTACAAACGAGAAACAATCAATTCTAGGTTATTCCATGGCGATGAATAATACACATAAAATGCGCAAAACGATTCACGTATTTCGGCAAAGGTAAATAATGTAAATATTACTAATAGAAAAATAGTTTATCGTTTACTATTCATGGGAGCTAAATGCAATTTCAATAAATTTGTATTTTTGTAAATGCATTCCCATAATTGCATACGTAAACGTGTTTACATGATTTTCATAGTTACTTTAAAACATATAAAGCAGGTTTAAACTGCGCTATTTTCTAACTGTTAATAATGATCATAATATTAACAAATAATTGATTTATTAAAACTATAATCAGCTGTTCGCTTTGTTTTAAATGTATATTGAAAGGCAGGAAAAATAATCACAAATTTTCCAAACACTCAGATATTTTAATAATTCACATTATTTATTCAACTATAAAAAATATATTGAGTAAAAAATTTAATTATAACAAATAACTAATTATTTCATTTATTCGAATACTATGGTTACCAACGAAAAGTTAGTAATCTATTATTAGTGGTTTCCGAGGTACGTTAACGTATCTCCTCCTTCCAGTTTCCAGATTTACCATGAAAGGCTTGATTATATTTCCGCCCTGGCCTTCATGCGCCATTTTCATGAATCACGTCCCCGCATCGCTTGGGGTGCGTATTATCAATGAAATCCTTGGGAGGCGGCCTTTCCTTGGAAATTGCCTGAGGAACACGGGAGGAGAGAGAAAAATTGTCACTCTGGATTTCAACGGTACTTTCAACACGAAATGAGGAGTCAGACCCATAAAATTTATTTTATGCGTCATAGCCTGAAGGTTTCTGTGTAGAAATAAATGACACAATTACGGAGTCACACATGATCTACAATGCTGTATACACAAGTTATTATATATAAATGGAATTATAAACTAATATATAGAAATTATGACACAACTCTAAGTAACTGAAATAAATAATGATAGGGTTTTGATGAAGTATTTGATTTTTAAAGGTATTACAATTTATTGTAATAATATAAACTGTTCGTACTGAACAGTAAATACAAAACAGAGTGTTTGTATGTATGTATGTATGTATATATATTTGTTTGTGTGTATGTTCCTTATACAAATCAACACCGGTGGAGAAAATTTCGTACACTTGTTCTTTGCGACCAGGAAACAAACACTGTCTGGGAGAGACACGTCTACCACCCCCAGGAGCGGAGGTGGACGGGGGTGTGAATATTCAAACAAGTTAAAACAGCCGATCTTTGAGTCTGATAAATATTTTTAGGAGTCAAAGAGATTGATAGTGTTTCTAAGGATGTTATCTGACTATAATTTCAACCCCTAACATCATGGGAACGGAGCACCCTTAGGGTTGGGGATGGACGCGCGTTACAGGAAAATAACGCTAATACAATCGAGATTGGAGTCAAACCCAGTTTTATGGAAGTAGCTGAGTTTAATAATGACAGTCTATGGCCCCGATGGGCTGCGGTGGAAATTTTCAAACATGTTCAAACGGCGATGTATTCGTTGAGTGAAACTATTTCAGGGTCAACGAGTTCAACCCCCTTCGGAATGGGAGGTGAACACATTTAGGGATAGGGGTAGAGTTGTGTTACATAAAAATAACGCAAAAGTTACCTAGATTGGAGTCAAATTGGGGGTTATGGATAAACGACATCTCGGGAAACGCCGGGCACCCAGCTAGTATATATATATATGTATGTATATATATAAATTAAATCGTATATTTTCAATAACTGAACAACAGTTTAAGCATGGCGATTGTTAAGCTGGCTTCTTTGTATGCAGAAATAAATAACAGTGATGTGTCCTATCAACAACGAATAGTTTCAAGCTGTAATATTTAATATCTCGATATTTTTTAACCATTTTATCGTGTAATGTTCTTATACAAATTTTCCCTTTCCATAGTAGCGACGCAATTAATCTGAGGGGAAGCATTCCACGTAGTCTTGAGAACCATGGAAGCAATCATAGCCAACTACTATTAGTATATAGTATATATTCTAGAATTTGGCCAGATTTTTGGTACCGTAGTAACTGTTTTAATTTATTCCCATTATTATAATGTTGTAGTTCATCTGATTTAAATGGGATTAATACGAACGGTTTGGATAGTATGCGACAGTATTTTAATTAATACATGGTAAGATGTACAGTAGTACTTTCTTGCCCAAACATTTTTCTCCCATTGTTTTTTATAGGTCGTTAGAATCACAAAAGGATAAATGATCTACCAATATGATGAACGAGAATTTTCTTTGTTGATAAAACCTGTTTGTTGATAAAACACTGTTTGATAATGTTTTTTTGTAAAGTTTTACATTTATTACAAGGTTCGCTGCACTGTTGGACCTATATTGTTTGCACGTTGCTTGCAAAATGTAAAGTAATTATTCAGCTTTTTCCGAAATTACCTGCACCTTATTGGGGTGTATTCATAACAATTTCAGGTTTGAACGGTCACTAACCCCGGGTGAAAATCTCTGATAAAACTCCATCACGTGAGTATATCAGAGCGCATTAAAGCGGCCTTTCGAGAAAAAAAAAATATTGTCTGCCCAGACTTGCCAGAACAAACCGATGAAGACTGCCGCGATGAAATATTCACAGGTTTTTTTTTGTAGGCTGTATGAGTTATATCACTTTCTCGTTTCCTATTGTGGAGCAGATTTCTCATGAAATAGAAAGTAGATGTTTCCGAGAACGTCCTAAGGTGCAGCGTTAATAATAAATAGCTCTCGTCAATGAGGTAAACCCGTAAAAAGAGACGAAAAACAGCGAGGAGCGAGTAAGAAACTAAAGAACGCATTGCATTTTGTATTCGAATGGGTTAGAGAGGTAGATCTGTCACAAGCAGCATATCTACATGTGATATTGGCATATCTCGTACAGTCCGCTCATGAGTCCTTAGATGTTTGCGGGCGGAATGGAAATTCTGTTAAAACGGGTAATCTCGTACGATCTAGGTCAGTCTTTTAGAATTTCTATAGAATCCTTCCCGTCTAACAACAAATATATGCGTTACACGAAAAATCTATATACACGATAAAACTAATACCAACACTCGCCAAAAGTGTATTCAATTTTAACGTACTTCAAAGTTTGTAGTAAATTTTTTTAAATTCCATTTCTCTTTGAATTAAAAGCAAGAAACCCAAACTCAAACAAAACATTTGATCTTTTGTTAAATGAAAATATTTTTCAGAGTTCAACAAGGACATGTTTTGGTGTGTCCTCCCATGAATCATAGGAGATTATCTTTTTTTCTGTTACATGTAGAAATAAACATTAATTTTCAAATAAATAAATAAACCGTTTGGCGAATTCATCCCCCCCCCCAAAAAATAATTAAAAATAAATTTGCTATGAATTAAATTTTAAGACTACTAAATTTTACGACGTTTCGATATGTGTTCGTATCTTCTTCAGGTTTTATAACAAACTAGTACTGCAAGCAATTACAATGTCGATAAATTCACCAAGTTTTGAAAACTTTACACCAACGAGATTGTAGCAATGGTGAGTTCATCGTCATTGTAATTGTTTGTAGTACTAGTTTGTTATAATAATTGAGATAAAATCTGAAGAAGAAACAAACACGTATCGAAACGTCTATAAATAAAAATAAAATGTCCGTAAAATGGCTTTAATTTATTTATTTATTCAGAAGGAGACGTAAAAGAAAAACTGTTTTAATATATAGTAGCACTAATCTTACTTATAATTTTTAGTAATTTTAGTTTTATCGCGTCACTCAACCTCTCATTCTGCTGGTCAAATAATTTTTAAATACAAATCTTATTTCGCGATATGAGATCAGTTATTATGCGGTTATGTCATAAGTGTAAACCAATAAGTGTTTCGAAATCATTTATTTCATAATGACTCTAGTCTACGGGTACTCCATTGTCTATGTTACAAAAGAACAAAGTAGAGTGATGAAAAAATTGTAGAAGTTCGAACGTTTCTACCTGTTTCATTACACCCAATAAAATTGGATGTTTGTGTGTATTCTGCGCATACTAATATAAACGCTTGGAGAAATTTCTAGCAAATTTTGAACATATGTTCTTTACGACGCGGAAACAAACACTGTGGGGCATCAGAATATAAATCTTCTTCTACTGTTTCTTAAAAATAGTAATATAATTCTTAAATTTATCTTGTATAATACATTGTTATTATCAATTGCTTAATACAAATATGTGTGGTGACGTTTCTCGTGGCGATGAGAATAATTAAAAATTTAAGCATATATTGGCCAGCAAAAGCTGTGTCACCTACGCCCGATTACATTAGTAAGTTCGCCGATCGCCTCCGGAAATTAATGTCAGGGTTTGGACGTTATAATTAAACCCTTTAATAACAAAAACAAGGCTGAGCAGTGAACCACGTTGCTCACGGCAGACCGTGACGTCTCAGTTGTCAATCACGTCCAGAGATACAAGAATGTGAGTAATCACACGACCTCAAACTCAAAATATGAAAGTGCGTTCACGACGAAATCGTGTGAAATATAATTGGACCTGGTTGGTTATTATTTATATACTAACGGCGAGCCGATTGTATAAGACACTTTCGTACAAAATTCGGTTTAAATCAATTTTTACGTCTCAACAGAGCTATGGATTATTTTAAATTACTCTTAACTTACAACATCTCTCCAAAAAAAAATTATTATATTTCATTTGGCTTGTTTTTCTTAAGTTCTTTCTATTGATATAATTTTCTTATTAATTTGTAATTTAATTTCAGCGAGAAATATGAAGCTTAAAAGTGGTTCCTTGAAAATACACATAAGAGTTTTAAAATTATTTACTATCCTTTCAATTTACTTTGAAGCTGTTAACTTTATTTATATTTTATGGACGCTCCATTGAAATTTTTATTAGTTCTTTATGTTTTAAGTGTTTCGCGGTAGATGCATAAAATATTTTAAAAAACTGTTGTGTCTTCGTTTCTCAGAATACGGTTGCATAAAACTCCGATTTTGAATGCAAATTATCGAAGTATTTTACAGCGTAATCTTATTATTTGAGATTGAAAAATAAGTTAATTTTTTATTTACTATTCACATTTAGGTAGTTAATTTAAAATGTATTGTAGATTTGATAGATGTATATTTTTATTTATATATTTCTTCAAATTAGCTTTATATTTTAAACATTATATGAAATAAAGAAGATCAGTTTTGATATTCATAATAAATCAAAAATTCAGTTGAATATTTTTTTAAAAATAAAATTTTTAAGGTGTTTACCATTCCTTTCGAAACACTCATAAAATGTGCACTTCAAATTTTATGAAAACTCGCTGTCTCAGTTCTTCTTGAATAATGACCACTTCTTGTTTGACCTGGTTTTGTTAACCTGGTGTGCGGAGAGAAGAAATGCACGAGGAGCCATGAGATAGTGGAATATTCCCGTCTACTCGAAAAGTGATTTACAGAAAACATTTAATTTACGAGAACCAAAGCTTCTTTATACATGTGGCGCCATCACGTTGAAACCGTGTCCTCTCGTTATAAGACTCAAAATCGAGACGTTTCCGGAATATGAAAACGCGTGTATGGGTCGGAATTTGATTACAGTCTTTGCCCTCTTGTTTTTGAGGCAACAGGGGATTAATAATCCTCTAAGCTGAAGCAGTTGTCCGTGCTACAACATGTTTTGAGTTACGATTTTCCTGGGCCCAATACCGACTGTTATGTTCATTAACGTGCCTATTTAAATGAAAAATATTATAAGGATTTAATTTGTAGCTTTTAAATACGGCGCGAGGATTTTAAATGCGGTGAATGACGTATTGGAAACTGGATCTCGTCGGACAGAACGTCCAACTTCACTAACTGCTTCCTCTGTCATTTTTTTTTTAACTCGGACGACCCGCAGGTGTCTGATTGCGGGTGCAAAAAGTATCCTCAAAATTTCTGACGCAACACATAATCGGACGCTGCTTTACGTCTCTTTTGTTAAAAATAAATCGTTCCTCACACAACGCTCGAAACGATCCATAGTGAATGGTTTCCAATACTGAACATATCACCACCACATTACGTTTATCAGCAATGGTGTTTTAAAACTGACCACTCAATAGTCCTCCCGGTATTATAGATTAAAGTTCTAACTTCTTATACAATTTTTAAAAGTTTATTTTCATTTTTTAAATTGAGATATGTTAAAATTTCGTTTAGTCTTGTTGATTTGATTTGTCAATTGAATTTTATGTTGAGTTAGATTCCTTTTTTTTTATTTCAAGAGTAATTTGGACGACGTAGTAGGGGAACGAGACGGCAAGGTAGGGCAGCTCCACTGTCAAGAAACGACAGTTTGCGCTGGGGTATCTGAATATGAAATAACTCTCGAGACGTCGGGCTCCATTTCCGTATTACAATCCCACACAGCGCCAGCTTGTTCCGGCCAAATAGGAAGCGTCTTATCGGCTCCACGAAGGGAAACTCCGCCAAATATTCAACATTTCCGTTCTCACGAAATAACGATTCTAACACCAGCACCAATGTTTATTTATAGCTAAATTAATTGGATTTCGAAACTGATACCAGTCGGCACTGTGAATATAAATAAGGGCTCAATAGTAATATCGGTTTCTTTTCTTGCCTTACTTTTAAGTAAAACATTCCATTACGGCATTGAATAACAGTGCGTTTTATATGAAAATGGAATAGAGGTAAAGAGAGTTATGTTCTGTTGTATTCATGGAGTTTTCAGGTAAGGTTAAAGAGAATTTGTGCGGCACTCGTTTTCAAAATAGATTACGATTTATTATTCCATTAGTCATCGATCGAGGAAATAGGATACGTCAAAATTAGATTCCATGAAAATAATAATTTATTACAAATAGAGAATTTGTGCGGCACTCGTTTTCAACATAGATTACGATTTATTATTCCATTAGTCATCGATCGAGGAAATAGGATACGTCAAAATTAGATTACATGATAATAATAATTTATTACAATTACAAAGCTTAAAAAACGAAACATTGATCTTTATATATATATATAATTTTAAAAACAACATCTATATTAATATGACTTTAATTAAATAAATAACTACATTAATCTTCAATTTTCATTCAGAGTACTTTCCAGCAGAAAATCTTTCTTGGATTCCCGTCGAACATGAAAACTAAAATAAGTCGGCAGTTAAATTCAACAAGATTACAATCTTAAATAATAGCTTAACTTGATAGAATAGCAGCAAACGATTTTATTAAAGAGGATCTAATTTGTCCTTCCTTTCTACGATCTCTTTCAGCGAGAAATATGTTCCCTTAATTAACAAAGATTTACAACGAATGCTTGATTCAAAGAGGCTTAGCCGATGTTTTGCTATGCGGAGTTAGAGCGATTTTTCCGTTTAGGGCGTATATATTGAAGTTTCTCCCGACAAACTTTAAAATTTCTAGAATATACGTACAAGGCAAAGTTAAAATCCCAAGATTCCGAAACAAAGGTTTGCTACTGGCATTACAATCCGCACCCGATATGGTTCTTTGGAAGTTTAAAAATTTTAAACACAAAATTTTAAAAAAACAGTGGCATGATTGAGAATAACGGATACCATTCCCAAAGTGAAAAACTGGAGTCAGTTCCGGAAGATGAAAGTTATGTGAAGTTATATGTAATGGAAAGTCTAAAATTATTTTTGACGTCTAACAACTACGCTTTACACAATCAACATGTTCCTCCGTACTTAAAATACCTAAACATTTAATTTTCAATTCAATCCGTGCTAAATTTAACGAAATATATTTTCAAAAATGGAAAAAATTATGACTGATTGAAAAATAATTAATACGAAAGGTAGCCAATTCAGACAAAATAAGTGATAATATAAATACCACACAACGTTACCGGGATCCTTGTCCCTTTCTTCAGGTGCGAAGAAGAGCCTAGAGCGACACAACTGCAGTCGTCAGTTGACAAAACTCAATAGCGACGAAAACGCAACGACAATGGGAGAGCCGAAGGTTTAGCGTAACAATAAGGGAGCAACGACAATGGGAAAACAGAAGGTTTAAGCGTAATAATAAGGGATCATAGCAATTGTTGAGTTTCATTGTGTCTGTACATTAATAGCTGTGATGTTTGATTTAATGTGAAGCATCTCTGAAATAAGTCTGGAATTGTACTGGTGTCAATGTCTAAAATATTAGCATCAATCAAATGTATGTTTAGAATTGATGATATGTTTGGATACTACAGATTGTTTATCAATGGGAAGTTTGATATTAGATATATGTTCCTTGATACGTGTATTAAGAGAACGTTTTGTTTGCCCTATGTAGCAGGAATTACTATTTCAATTCTTCCTGGATTATATTTCTACGCAAATAATGGTAACTCACGAAACGCTCATTTTAGAATTCAAGAACGCCGGAAAAATAACACATTCTGCTAGCATTTTCTCTTCTCGCCGTGTTAGAAACAATATTTTTCGCATTGGCTCACTGCGATCATCGTAGCTCTAATTGAGCGTGTTAAAGTCGAAGCATGAATTTCTCCTTGTAACGCGTGTTGCGTTTGGAGAAGCCAACTGGGATAAATATGAACTTTATATCCTGGAAGGAAAATAATGAGGTATTATGTACCTCGTGCTCTTGTAAGTCCTTCTGCGATCGAAGCTTTACCTTACATGATTTGATTCGAATTGTTTTCCACCCAGGTCGCGATTCCCAACACAAATCACGTTCGTTCATTCGAATAGTTTTTCGATTGATGTACTGCATATAGCAGCCACGAATGGTGGATGGGGGATGGGGGGGGGGATTGGGACTTTGTCTCCCATTCAATTGAAGTATACGGGTAAATAGTTTAAAAAATTTTTTGGCTATCAATAACACAAACTTAATCACAAGTATGGATCTAAAAATGTAGCATGAATTACTGAAAATTATATAACAAGTCATGAAATGTCTCCGTGTTTGCACGTAGAGCATTTTCATCATTTACATATAAAATGAGAAAAATGTCCATATCAGAACTTAAAATTACCATTACAATTATATATTTAAACGTGTAGCCATTAACAACATTTTTTCATATTTTATATTTCGGCAATAACACTCATTTTAAAATAACTCAGACTACCTCATTTAGTACATTCTAAATTAGTAAAGTTTGTGAAGTAACCAGTTACAGACTGTCAAATGAAGACAATTAATCAAATAAATAAGAAAAATTGTACCTATAAAGAAAATAGAGATTTCGTGAAAAAATCCCAACAGTCATCAATTATCTATTAATAAAACAATTTATGACCTAATACAGACACTTTTTATTTTTTTCATATATTATGACGACGTTTCGATACCTTTTTGTACCTTCTTCAGTAGGAAAATACCTGAAGAAGTTACAAAAAGGTATCAAAACGTCATCATAATAAAATAAAAATTTAAAAAAATTGTCTGTATAAGGTGTTGATTTGTTTTATTAATTCAAAACATACGTTAAATTTAAACTTTTAATTATCTATTAGTTAAAAACACTCGCTATTTGTTACCTTTAAGAGCTTGATCCGAATCAAGCTGGTATAATATATGCAAAAATCTTAATTAAATGACAGAAAAGAATAATTTTAAAGTTATTTTATATTTTAAATGGATTATTTATGTCATGTAGTGAATAAAATTACATTTTAAAACTACTTAATATACAAACTAAACGTAAATTTCAATTTAAATGGCAACCACGCTAATAAGGTTTTATGATTTCCTAAATGTAATAATTACTTTAATAAATTAGAAATCTCAAACTGATTCAATTCGATCTGATGTAAATTGTCTACTTATATTATGTTCCATCCATGAATTATAAGATCATAAAATTAATATATATCGTTGATGTACTTTCCTTTTAAACGAAAGTGTTAAGTCTTTCAATGTTACATGTTTATATTATACTAGCTGCGAGCTAGGCGTTGCCCAGGCTGTCATAATTAAACACAACGACATCAACAACCCCGGATTTGACTCAAATCGCTGTTGTTTTCGCGCTATTTTTATGTAATGCCCCTCCAACCCGACCCTTAAGGGTGCTGTCCTCCTGTGTCGAAAGAGGTTGGCGTTATACACAATCAACATCGCGAGAATCACTATCTCATTGACCCAGAAAAAATTTATTCATCGTAAATATTCCCCCCCCCCCCCCTTATCCACGCCCGTTCCTGGGGGTTCTAGTCGTGTCTTACGCAAACAGTGTTTGTTTCTGGTTCGAAAGATACACGTGGTCTACGCGTTTAGATTTGCATGTGGAACATATACACAAACATGCAAATATACATACACACACACACACATACAGTCAATTTCATTCATAAGGAGATTATAATTATAAGAACCTTTAGACTACTTTTGTAATATACATATCTAAATTTACCATTGTAGTTTTTCCTACATAAATTTTGATGGTATTATTGTACTGATAATTAATATTTGGTTTTAAATACAATAATATATTTATTTCTTATGTCTTAATGTTATTATAATTATATAATGATCGTCGGAATACTAATATTTCTCTTAATCATTAATACATAATAGTGATTAAATACAAAGCAAACATTTTAAATACATTTCTGGCTAAATATTGTTTCCTTTCTATCTTTGCAGAGTGTTCAAGAAGTCTGCTCCGAACAACAAGCTTACGTTGTACTTAAGCAGTAGAGATCTCATAATCAAAGACAACAAAATCGACAAACTTCAAGGTGTGCTCCTTGTGGAACCAGATTATTTACAAGAGAGAAAGGTAATGTTACTTCAAGCTCCTGTGTTTTCCAATTTAAATTATTTCAGCTGTATTTTTGCTGTTCTTAAATTGGGTGGAATCATTTTTTATTTACAGTTGTCTATTTACTATTTTATTCAATAAAAGTACGCTCAAAACAATGGAAAAGTGAATTAACATCCGTATAAATGCTATTTTGTTAAATTATTAGTTAATATTCAATGTTAAAAATATATTTTCTCTTTATAATTATTTACCATGTAAATCAGTATACAAGACGAATTCTTCCTGATGTAACCTTTGCGGTATTAAGATGTTTCCAAGTAGTTTTCTTTTCGCTCTCTCCTTAATGTCAAAGTAATTAGTCTACGATGTCTGCTGCGAATTATTGACTATTTTGTGAACATTCTGCAATCCATAGAACAATTTGACGAGTGAATTGATTGATTGATTCCATTAGTCCCCGTATGAGGAAATGGGGTACGTCAGTACATAAAATTACAATATAAACATTAGAAGATACAACTAATAACAATTAGAAATTAACATAAACCGAAGTGAAAATCAAGAAAAACAAATTTCTTTGTCCAACATAACTTAGGTACTATATAGTTATAAAATAAAAGGGTACAGTATAATATTTACAATACGCACTAGGTATAAAATAAATATCTAGAGAATTAATTATAATAAACTATGGAGAATATATATATGGAGGCAAGTGTTGCATAAACAAGCCTGATCAATTGTGCTAAGTACGAGTACTTTAAGAATACGTAGCAGCAGAAAATAAATAACTCTTGAGTGTGAACCCAACTCATTAACCGACGAAAAGAAAGCTGTGGCACGTTGTGTTGGATTAAGGAATGGTCATAATTTTTTTTCAATAGTTCCGTCTCTGTGCAGTGCAAGCAGACGACCCTCCTTCCGAATTGCGCCGGACTATAATGATAATAATAAATTTAATAAAAATATGTTCCTTTCAATTGGTTGACATCGCAAAATTTAAATGATGTTATTTTAAAAATGAAATTCAGACAATTTCTTTCTTCCAAAATAACTTGTATATTTCATACATACAGGGACAACAATAAAAACGAGCGTCACAAACTATATGAGAGAACATAACTTGTAATGATTCTTATAGAATCTGGCATTATTAGTCCTGTTCCCATTAATTGCGTAATACAAAGAACTTCCTGTTATGATGAAAAGTCACGTGAACATTAACACAAACGTTCCACAATTTGGTGCCCTTTTATGTTGAAAGTCTGATGAAAAGCACTGTGCACGTTTAGAGTTACCAGAGCAAAGCAAAGGAAAATGAATTTCCATCTCTGCCAAAGGCTTCGCTGTTTTTCGTTGCGCACATCAGCGTTTCGTGTAGATAAAAAGACCACAACGGTTGACGCAGTGGTCTCAAATGATTAATTACAGACAAAAAGCAACCGACTTCGCCTTTCGTCACTCGTTCAAATAAAGGGTAACCGTTGAGTGATTTGTTCTTTGTTCCATGACTCAATGTTCAGTTTTCCGTGAGACAACCATTAAAAATACAACGTAATTAAGGTGATTTCAGTTATTTCCTACATATTCTCATTCACTGTGATTGGATTATTCTAAAATTTATATGCATTACTCGTGTATCTGATTGGCACCAAAAATACGTCATTTCGTATCCTTTCTGGACGTATTTGATCATATTTACGTAATAGAATTTTTTTTAAAAGAATTTAAATCGTAAAATATTAGGAACTTTATTTATCAACTTTATCAGAATTTAACTTCTTAAGGCGCATCAGACTATACTAGGGTTAAGAAATAGTTAAGTGGATTTATTGATATCCAATTAATGTAATTATCGTGAGAACTAATTGATAGTTCAATTAATATATAATCATATATTATATTTAATACTTAAAATGTTTACTGCCTTTTAGCTAAATTTAATTCTAAGATTACAATGACCGAACATTGGACCTTTCTCTCAGGGTTACTGACGGCCTACTCTTGAGATACAGAGAGCGAAAGTGTAAACGTGATTGCTGGACAGACACCGCAATCATGTTAAAATCGGCATCTGTGACCGCTTCCTACTCGCGAAAGGAATAACTACTAGCGATATTTTTTTCGCGAATCAAAACGGTTTACTGTGTTCTGTGTGTGTTTAAGTGGCAGAACAAATTCCCCATCTAGCAAAAAATTCAAAACACAATTTCTGACAAACAAATCAGTGTTTTGGGACCGGAAATGCATCAGTTTGGTCGGATTTGTGCCTCAATGCATAACGATATTGTGAGAGACTAAAAATACTCAAAAGTATCCTTCTGTGTTTTTACTGGCAAAACCGCCAACACCCCCGGTTCCTCCCTGATAAGCCTCATGCGAATCCATTCCTCATCTCTTTCCTCGACTTTTGCTACACCTTTAACCCTTCTAGATCACTCCTAGATCTCCTTTCATTTCCAAGCCCCAAGTCAAGGATCATCTTCACTAGTTCTTGGCCGGAACTGGCGGGTTCATAATCTGACTTAGGCCCTTCCATTTCCTGCAACGGATCCCCGTCCACCTGATTCGACGGGCGAGCACGTTACTAGGAGGGAAATTATGACGATAGGATTGTGCTTGTTGCCCGACAACGCCCGTCCTCATACAGCCTTAGCTTCCAAGGCGATCTTGGACTCATTTAGTCGGGATGTTTTGAACCACCCTCGGTTTTCCCCTGACTTGGCGCCTACACATTATCATCTTTTCACCTCCCTGAAGGCACACATGGGTGGAATTAAATTACGATTAAATAACTATCAGATTCTCTAAAGTGGGGGAAGGAGCTGGCGGGAGAGGTCTTCGAGGAGGGCATAAAGAAGCTTGTGCCACGGCTCAACACATGCATTGAACGGGATGGCGATTATGTGGCAAAATAGTCAGCAAGTGTATCAATTCTTTACTAATACACTATTTCTAAAAAAAATTGAGTACACTTACTTTCTGAACATGCCTCTTATTGCTGTCAGCATCTCTTTTAACGCACCAGAACCTGTTTTCAGATGGTCCAACACATTATCAACTTATCGCGCGGCTGATCATTAAGATCCCTTGAAAGCCACGCTACCCATTCTTCCGGGCCGTTAATGCACTCAAAATAAACTTACCCCATGATCATATAAAAATTATAGTACCCTATTTAAGCGATTAATACATTACAAGGTACAAAAATTTGTTATGAGAAATGGAAGCGACGTTGCGTCACAGCTAGCTCGGATTTATTTATTTCCGTCTTGTCCGTTGTCTTTAATACACAGCGCGTGAAGGACATGATTTATGCAGACAATTCTAAGTCAGACAGCGTATTCTCTTACATTATTTATAGGAACCTCCGTTTTCTTCCTTTTGACAACATAATGTATTATAGATCAACTTGCCAAGTAAACAACGTTACTTCGCAGAAAAACAATCCGCGTCAGAAACGTTTTGATACTACAGTGACATAATTAAATGAGCATAGAGTACAATTATGGAAAAAAGATTAACTATTAACATGTATCAGACAATGGCTGTATTTAAATTAATACAAATTAATGGTTCTACTTAAATCTTATTGTAAATAGAGTTAGCTTGTTGAAAAGTAAACTTTTCTATATATATACTAATTCAAAATGAATTAGTCTATTAAAAATGACTCTGAGAAAGACAAAATAAAAGTAAACGTTCAAGGAGCACTGTCAGAGTTCTTTGAAGTGAAAAGAGGACGTAGATAAGAAGATGTAAGATCCACGTTATACTTCAATGTGGCCTTTGAGAAAGTAATGAGGAGACTGGAAGGTAACATTGGAGGAAGAATTTCCAATGTCACTATTGTATGAGTTACTCTATTAAAAATGACTGAGCGTGACAAAATAAAAAATAAAAGTTCATAGAAGCAGTATTTAAATTTCGGAAAGCTAAGAATCCACAAATTAAAATAAAAATAATAACTTTGGCGGGCTTACGTAATATATTTATATACCACTGTGAACAAAAAGTAAGCTGAATTTATTTATAAAATATAAATTCTTTATTTATTTTTCCAAATAAATTTCATCCCCTTACAAGTAATCCCCGTCTGTTAAAACGTACTTTTTCCAACGCTTGTTTCAGTCATCGAAACAGTCGGAATAGTCTTTTTCCGGTATAGCCTTCAAAACATTCTTCGATTCGGTTTTTATCTCCTCAATCGTGTCAAAACGGCGTCCCCGCATTGGCCTTTTCAGTTTGCTGAATAGCCAGAAGTCGCACGGAGCCAAATCAGGCGAATACGGTGATTGCGGAACGATATGAGCCGAGTTTTTGGCAAAAAAAGTCGCGAAGAACCAATGCAGTATGACATGGTGCATTATCGTGATGAAGGAACCAAGAGTTGTTCGCCCATAATTCCGGCAGTTTCAGACAAATAGCTTCACGCAAACGACGCATAACGTTCAAATAATATTATTTGTTGACAGTTTGGCAGGGCGGAAGGAATTCGTAGTGCACCACACCACGATAATCAAGTAAAACTGTCAACATGACCGTAATTTTCGATCGACTTTGCCGTTGTTTTTTCGGTCTTGCTTCACCTTTTGCACGATATTCGCTGTATTGGTCGGTGGTTTCAGGGTCGTATGCGTAAATCCAAGTCTCGTCTCCAGTAATGATGCATTTCAAGTGGTCCTGATAGTCAGACAGCAAAGTTTCACACATATCAACGCGACGCTTTTTTTCCAAAAAATTGAGCAATTTTGGCACCAATCGAGACTTGACGCGTTTGGGACACAAAAAATTCTTCAAAATGGTTTGGGCTGAGCCAAATGATATATCAACACTATCAGCGAGATCTCTAATTGTTCATCGACGATTTTCAAGCAGCAAATCTTTGATTTTTTGGACGTGGCCCTCGTCGGTTGACGTTGATGGTCGTCCAGAGCGCGGTTCGTCTTCTACGCGTTCTCGGCCCTCCTTGAACTCGTTGTACCACTTATAAACGCTTTTTGTGCCATAGTTTGACCACCAAAGACCTTCCGCTACATTTTCAACGTGTCCGCACAAGAATATTCGTTCCGCAAACAAAATTTAATGCAAGTTCTTTGCTCAACAAAATCACCCATTGCAAAAATCGAAAAATTCACTTTTGGTTGTTTACAAAAACACGTGTAACTCGGAGATAATTAAACCTTTTAACAAACAGACGCTTGGCAAATATTATAGACAGTCCTACCAACGTAGGAAAAAAAATTTACCTGCCTTCCTAATACCCGGGGGTTTTAAATGACAATTTCACCTTACTTTTTGATCACAGTGGTATATATACGCGTAGAAATGAAAAGCGTAAGCAAGTATCTGTCGATTAGAAACAATTATAATTCAGTCGTAAGGTGCCTGAAACATGCGTAGAGTAGTTTCCTAAATTCTACGTGGCATATAGTATCTATAGTTCTTTTCGAAAGGTGATCATATTTGACCTTGACACTCTTCCTTGTGCCGTCCAATCAAATTCGTGCGACTTCGTCACATATTATTGTCCACGCAACTGCAGCAAGGTGTTTGTTGTCATTCATTATTGAAGATGTGGCAACGTTTATCTAATTCTCTGCTCACATTAGCTGACAACCGGAACGGCTCCCATATAAAAATACATATAGTTCGTTAGTCTGTGTTACAAATAGTATCCAATATGAATATTGCATGTGAATGTTACAACAGACTTTTAAAGACAGTGGTTTGGTTTAGAAACAAATATTGTATTCCAGATCAAGTGGCATCCTCAAAGCTGCCTTAAACGATGCAGTTGGGCGTAAAATTTTTAGCACTTCAGAAATTGTCAGCTAGCAACTCAAAAATCGCTGTTTTTAATTTTCAAAGATAAATATTGCATTTACGGGTATGAATGCTGCATATATTTAATATAAGGATCAGTGGAGAAGTGGGGGAAAGTAAATATTCAAATTTAGGAACTTCACGAACCTTGCAGTGTAATAATTGTCCGTACAAAAGGTGTTTTAATTATTTCATTCAAAAAATAGTTAAGTGAATAAGAGTATTTCTGTCTGTTTTAGTGGCAAATTTCATATGATAATAATTAGAAATTTATTTTGGTGCTTTCCTAACATTTTGAATTTGTGAACTAAAGTCCGAAGCACATTCCCTTTTTTCGCGGTCGTATTCTTCTGTTTCAGGTCTTTGGATCTGTCAATAATTAATTTGAAAACTCTCCTCGGTTCGGGTGACACAACTACGCAATAATTTGCGTCACCAAAATGTTGGAAATTTAAAGGAACTTACTCTTTAAAAAAAAAAGCCGTCTGTGTGGAATTGTGATACAGTTTTCATATATCAATATTCACCTACGCATTCGTATCTTACTTTAATATTGACTCCATAACTATGACACTAATCGCATATTTAGTTTTTAATGACAGTCCTTTAAACAAAAATGCATTTAGAATAGACTATTACTTTATCACTGGGGGTGGGTTCGGGGGGTACGATGCTATTTACAAAAATATGTATTTGCCCTACGGGATAAAATAAACTCTCACAGTGCACAGAAGAGAGTAAGTGGCGTATGTTTAAGTTGATATATATAAATATGTATTCTGACTATTGAGAAAACAAACAAATAAATAAGCATCAGCCAATTTTAAGCCAGAAAAAATAATTTATTAAATTAACACGTTTCATTAAACAGTAGTAGTTTAACTGTAGTTTAAAACTACAAAAAGAACAAAACAAATCCAATGACTAGAATAACATTTTTAAGAAACAATTTGGCAGATAACGAAATATATAAATGTTGTTAGACTTACAAAATGCTGACTGCCGTTGTTGAAATCTACAATTTAATACGAGAACGACCAGTAAAAATTAATATACATTGTTGGGTGCGGTAAACAATGGAATACTTTTAGAATTTGAAATTATAACAATATATAAATTAAACGTTACAAAAGCAAACTGTCATTTGTATAATTTTTTATGGCAATGCTATGAAACATAGGATTCACTCATTAATCTCGAAAAGTAATTCGTTTCATCGTCTAAAATTGATACATTAGCCCAATCTAATTTGTGATTTTTAAATAAATATGTTTAGACGAAACAGAATAATTATTTCTTTTATATTGATTTATTTACAGTCGCGTCAAGAGCACTGGTTATTAGCGACTCATTTTTTTCTAGTCGGGGAACTGATTTGACGGGAGTTTCTCTCACGCCCACACACACCCACGCCCTCGCCGGGATTCGAACTCGGGTCCTCTGTGATGTGAGGCAGTCACGCCTACCCACAGGAGTCGGCAGATTAATTTTGAATACTACTATTTATATTATTTTTAAGTGCTTTTAACCTAGTTTTTAATGAGCGCTTGGTTTGACTTATACATGTGGCCTGACAATCCAGACAATTAATTTTATAAATTATATTATGCTTATCTAAATTTTCGATTTTGTCCTCTTTTACTATGCTTAAATAGTTATTAGCCTTAAAAATAATTTTACATCATACAGTACAATTAATTTATGTTGTAAGCAAGCAATATAAGGTAAAATTATGAAACTCCATTTTCTGTTGTCAATTTTAGTATGTTAATTGTTATTGTTGTATTTAATATTAGTGATCTGACCCTAATGTACTTATTTATAAATTTAAGGGGATATGAATTAAGTAACAGAATATTCTTGACTTTAATTAAGTTATCAATATGTTATTTAATATATCTATGGATTGAGAACTCTACCTGAAAATGTTACTTGAAAATGTTATTCTAATCATTGTATTTGTTTTGTTCTTTTAAACTTAAACCTGATGAAGTCGCAAATTAAGCGATGAAACGTTGTTAATTTAATAAATTGCTTTTTCTGATGTTTATTTATTTAATAGTGTGTTTAAGTTATTTCATTGCCAGAAAAATCATGAAATTAATTGGGGAATATTTATGTTAAGCCGTTTATTGCAGTATTCCCAAGAAGTACGGAACCAAGAATGTCGTTTACGGATTTACTTATAGCGATTTGATTTCACAACGAGACTTTGAAGTTGTTCGGTTCACATGCCTTTCTGTCTTTTTTTTCCAGGTTTATGGCCAAGTCACCCTCACCTTCCGCTACGGTCGAGAAGACGAAGAGGTTATGGGTCTAAAATTCTGCAATGAGGCCATCATGTGTCTAGCGCAGCTGTTCCCAGTCCACGAGCGAGCAGTGCCGGAACCTCCGACTCCATTGCAAGTCAGTAATGCACTATTTACATAACCTACATAAGTCACATTATTTTGAAAAACTCAAAGTAAAATTAACTGCGGACTTTTCCAAATTCTGTAGTTGCTCTGTTATTTTTCTCTTCAAATTACGAAGCGAATGTGATTAAAAAAGATCATCACCTACCATGATCAATGAGGAATATGTAAGATAAATTAATGGCCACATACCACTGTGAACAAAAGGTAAGATGAATTTATTTATAAAATATAAATTCTTTATTTATTCTTCCAAATCAATTTCATCCCCTTCAAAGTAATCCCCGTCCGATAAAACGCACTTTTTTCAACACTTTTTCCGATCCTCGAAACAGTCGGAATAGTCTTTTTCCGATATAGCCTGCAAGACCTTCTTTGATTCGGTTTTTATCTCCTCAATCGTGTCAAAACGGCGTCCCCGCAATGGCCTTTTGTGTTTGCTGAATAGCCAGAAGTCGCACGGAGCCAAATCAGGCGAATATGGTGATTGCGGAACGATATGAGTAAAGTTTTGGCAAAAAAAAGTCGCGAAGAACCAATGCAGTATGACATGGTGCATTATCGTGATGAAGGAACCAAGATTCCGGCCGTTTCAGACGAATAGCTTCACGCAAACGACGCATAACGCTCAAATAATATTCTTTGTTGACATTTTGGCACGGCGGAAGGATTTCATAGTGCACCACGCCACAATAATCAAAGAAAACTGTCAACATCACCATGATTTTCGATCGACTTTTCGGTCTTGCTTCACCTTTTGCACGATATTCGCTGGATTGGTCGGTGGTTTCAGGGTCGTATGCGTAAATCCAAGTCTCGTCTCCAGTAATGATGCATTTCAAGTGGTCCTGATAGTCAGACAGCAAAGTTTCACACACATCAACGCGACGCTTTTTTTTCCAAAAAATTCAGCGATTTTGGCACCAATCGAGACATGACGCATTTGAGACACAAAACATTCTTCAAAATGGTTTGGGCTGAGCCAAATGATGTTCCAACACTATCAGCGAGATCTCTAATTGTCCATCGACGATTTTTAAGCACCAAATCTTTGATTTTTTGGACGTGGCCCTCGTCGGTAGACGTTGATGGTTGTCCAGAGCGCGGTTCGTCTTCAACGCGTCTCGGCCCTCTTTAAACTCGATGTACCACTTATAAACGTTTTTTTGTGCCATAGTTTGACCACCAAAAGCCTTCCGCAACATTTTCAACGTGTCCGCACAAGAATATTCGTTCCGCAAACAAAATTTACCTGCCTTCCTAATACCCGGGAGTTTTAAATGACAATTTCACCTTACTTTTTTATCACAGTGGTACAGTGCAAAAACTAAGAGTTAAATTAATAAATTACAAAACAATTTACACACGACATTTCCTCCACGTTCCGTGGATCTCATCAGAAGAACACAATACGTTAGAATAAATTGTACAACGGACGTCAAACCCAAATAAAATTGACAAAGTTATTAAGCAGACAGTAATACGTCATCTTGTAACACTTAGAACGTTAGTGATACAGCTACTTATTTATCTAATTAATTTACGTTAGACACAGACGTTTTTTAATAATTGTATATTTAATTTTCGTAGATTATTTAAGTTACGGATGTTCTAATTTTTTTCCACGTTTAATTCTCTCGTTTAGAATATAAATCAATAATTGATCACCCATAATAATAAGTAAGTAGTATTTATTGTTATGATGATACGAATGTAAAACTATTCTATTCTTGGAGAATAAATTATATTTATTCATTATTATTATTATTAACTAGCTGGGTTGCCGACGTTGCCCGTGTATCTATTTATATAAACCCGAAAAAGTATTTAATTCTATCTTAATATTTAGTCAAGAAGTGATTAACCTAGTTCCGTACATACTTTCGAACGGCAGTCCATGAATTGAACAGCTATAAAATGCATTGAATTTTATTGCGGCAATCCCAACAAACATACCTCCGAATTTCTTTACGAATAGAATACTTAAATATACTCCTTGAGTATTGCAGGATATAATTGTCCCTCAGTCTTCAGCCATTACGAAAGATTAAATTGATCTAATTGTTAGCTAGATTCACAATGCAAAAAAATGGTCGCCATTTTGTAATCCGGAAAGATCGTTAAGTATTTCGTATTGTTTCTTTTATTATCATTCGATGGAGTATTTCCGGATATAATTATACTTTTTGTTCAATAAAAATATTTCAGCCGTATTTCATTACGAAATAAATTACTATTTTGTTGTTGCGCTGTACCGTCGCGTAGTAACGTGTGCAGTGACGTCACGGTCTCTTAGCACGCAGTATTTTAATACAAAATATTCACAATTTTTAATTATAATTCTTTCCCCCTTTATGCTAGGGGGTTACTCACCCCCACAGTACCGTTTCTCGTGTTTTCTACAATATGTCAATCATTTTTTTTTGCAAACTACCCACGCGATTAAATCTGTATACATACAAATATACATACTTTTTTATTATATAGAAGAAATGTGGCGATTTACAGAAAAGCATAAAAAGAAAACGTTTGTAGCTGCTGCGACGTATATTGAACAACTCTCTTTAATGACTACACAATTTTGGTCATGAACATACAGATGATACATATACAAATACATAAGGTTTAAAACGCAAAACAAAATAAAGTCTCGTGCTCACTGCGATCCGGTGAACATACTTTGGTATTGTTAGTTCGACGATTTTTACTCTCAGAGGGTCGGTTGGAGGGGGGGGGGGAATTTTTTTCTTATTTAACCGTCGAGCTATAAGTTTTGCCACCTACAACAACATAAATCACAATACCGCTATTGAAAGCTTCGTGACGGCAGGCGTAGCTTTGCTCAGCGAGATCCAGAAGTGAGCTTTGGATGATCTGATGACGTCGTCTATGACGTCATGGCGGCCACACAACCAGTTTCTCAATTACATGTAAAATACTAGAAAATTAATTTGATATAATGTAAACACAAACAAACATCTTAAACTACTCAATACTTTAATTCGCATTTTCTTGTGTTCATTATCGTTGTATTGAAATGCTATTGACTTATCTTAAGAGAAAAATACAACGTCAATATAATCAAAAGTATAAGAACACGAATATTAATCAGAAGGATGAAGAACAAGAGTTCATTTGAAGTAAATATGAAAACAATTAGTCTTATTATATGGTACGATATACAATAAGAAAAACATTTCTTCGTGGCTAAGGAGCAACAATATACTTTGGCCAGATTATTTGATAAAGAATTTCCACCGAAATTTAACATAATCTCCATACTTAAAAATGCAGTAGTTTAAATTTATTAAAAAATTATTCTGGTCGTCATATTTAAAAAATAATACAGTAATCACAGTGGCAAGGAATATCTACTCGCGGTCCGCGATATCAATATTCCAAGGAGATTAATATCACACGTATTTGTTTACCGCGCAAAAAAAACGTGAAAAAATAATACTAGCATAAAAAACATGTAAATTTATAAAACAGTGACTAGCGTAAAAATGGCACGTCACACTGCATTACCTCATTTTGCTTTCGAGGAATTTTAAAACGATTCTTTTCAGAGAAAGTTCTGCGATCTTCATATAATTTTTGATGGAGGGAAAGAAACCATTTTATAATCATGTATAACGTGCTGTTATTACAAACTAAGATTGCAGCCCTTTAGTGCCCACGGTAACTTCTTTTTATGCGTCATAAAAGTCACCGAGCTGCAGAACTCTTCTTCAGACGCTGAATGCGGGAATCTTTCCTAAGCACTGTCGATTCTTTTTATTTGAACTTTGCAAAGGAATGTAGATGGAGCAGAAACTTTGTAGACACAGTAGGAAGTTCAAGTTTCTGGAAGAAGGGAAACCGCAATATGAAACGGGTTGAGGATAACTTTCATGTAGCCTGTAATTTAATAATTTAAAAAAACGCACCGTGTATTGAGAACGATGTGCCGTCGGGTATTTGTGTAACAATATGAATATGTAATTATGTGATTACAGTGCTATTCTTAATATTATCATGAAGGTACGAGGCACTCTAGTATTATATAATGATCAATTCAGGTATATTTACGTACTATCAGTTTGGTATGCAAACACTATCATAAATTAAATTAAATCAACGGAACTACTGTATTCGCGTACTTGAAAATGCTTTTTACTTGCTGGGTGACCGGCGTTGCCCGGGTTGTCATAATTAAACACAGCCATATCCATAACCCCGGTTCTGTAACGCCCCTCTATCCCCGTCCCTAAAGCTGCTCCCCTCCCATGCCGAAACGGGTTGGAATTACTCATAATCAACATCGAGAGAAATACTATCAATCATATTGACCCCGGGAAATTTATTCAAAAAACATGTAGCGACCGTTTAACATGTTTTTAAATTTCCACTCAAAACCCTAGGAGTTAAAAGGCAAGTTGAATATCATAATTAAACTCGAGGGCCTCCATAACCCCGGATTTGACTCCAATCTCGGTTGTTTTTGCGTTATTTTTTAGAAACGCCCCTCCACCGTCACACCTAAGGGTGCTCGCCTGTTATGTCGAAAGGTGTTGAAATTATACACAATAAACATCCGGAGAAACACTATCTCATTGACCCCGATAAATATTTTCCGACGCAAACATCGGTTTATTGAGCAGGTTTGAAAATTTCTACCCCAGTCCACCTCCACCCCTGGGGTCGTAGACGTGTCTTACTCCCACAGTGTTTGTTTCCTGTTCGAAAAGAACACATGTAAGAAATTTGGTCTACGCTTGTAGATTTCTATTCGGAACATACACAAACACACACACACGTGCAGTCTATTTTATTTATTAGAAGATAAGTCACGTAGATGCCTTGGTTATTTCCTGATATTACCAAGTTAATAAGAGTTTCCCAGCGACGTGACGTCCTGATATCTACCAACGGAGAAGATTGGGGACTGAATACTCTTTCCTGCTTTGCATTTTCCTTTGCTTTCTCAAATTATTGAGTCAAGTACTGGGTTGAAGTCCAATTACAGAGCCAAGACCGTCTCCTCGTCTTAAAATATCAGTATGAATCTAAGATCAAGATAAAAGGAAAGGACACAATTGCCACTTGCTTTATTCGTCCACAATGGCCATAGTTCTGTGATTACACGTTACGTTTCTCACGGCTTCACAAAAGTTTTCTTTAACGTCGAATTGTTCCCTATGACTTTGAGGCACTATTTCTTTATTGCTAAAATGGTAGTTGTCAGGCCGACAGCTATACCAAGCAAATGATTAAAAAAAATATTCATCACGTAAAATTTAAATATTATAATAATAAGATAATTCCATTTTCTTGCACGAGATACAATTTGCAACTGCTTATTGGTACTACGTTTTTTATTATTGTAAATAAATGTTCTTGACTCATTAACTAATTAAAAAAATCGATAGGTTCAGACAATATGTTTAAAATATATATTTTATCAATATTATCTTGAATTGGAAATGATTACGTTCATTTATTTTTATTAATGAAATATTTCTTGTGTATTCTGTTAGTCTTATGTATGTTGTAATAAAAATATATATGTGAAAATATCATAACCAGTTTCATGATTAAAAAATGAATCACTAGATTCTGATAATAATTACAAGAGGTATTTGAAGGAATGTGAACATTTTGATAGGACACCTTTGCATTTTACAGAATTCTTGTATACTGGGACCTTTACATCTCATAAAATTTGATTGCAGTCTTCCGTTGCAGCAGATCGACTCCGACATATGATGCTGAAAACTGCCTACGTGACAATCGCATTCACATTTATGTGAGAAATGTCATTCTACAAGCACTAAATCACTTGCATTTCTCATTTCCACGAAATTCAAACCGAAAAGAGTGACGTCTTTCACAGGTGAGGGAGCCTTTATTGCGCTGAAACATTTCAATAAGAACATAGGGGACGCTGCTGGCGATCCGTACATTTTTCACTGGGATGTCTGACGATATAAACGCGTGAATCCGGAATTTTATCGTAGGAGAAATATTCGTTGAAAACATTCTTCTTTTTCAAAAATTCATTCGATAGAGTGTGTTTAAATTTGTGGTGTATATTACTGTCTTTAGTACTTTCTTCTGAGAATTTAAGGCTTCTGTATTTTTAAAAGTAAATGTTTTAAGTTAAACAAATCATTAAGTTAGTTTTTGAAATTTGGAAGATCTAACCGGAATTTAAGAATTTATTTATATTACACCTTTCGCGTTTTTGCGCTAGTAAACGTGTAGCGTGTTATATATAAAACAATATAATATTAGAAACTTGATCGTATATTTTATTTATTAAAGACTAGCTGGGTGCCCGGCGTTGCCCGAGATGTCATTTATCTATAACCATCCATAAGACTCCAATTTTGGTTACTTTTGCGCTATTTTTATGTAAAGCTCCTCGAACCCTATCCCTAAATGTGCTCACCTCCCATGCCGAAGGGGGATGAAGTCATTGACTAAATATATCGGCCGTTTTTACATGTTAGAAGATGACCACCCCCACTAATAATGAAAAAGAATGTATTCCACGAAAAAATCTGCCGATTACATTGTCTGAAAATTTATTCCCCCGCCCAACACCTCCCAAACCCGTCGCGTTACCCAGGTTGTCACAATTAGATTCAGCGACATTCATAGTCTCGGAATTGATTCGAATCTCGGTTGTTTTTGCGGGATTTTATTTAACGTACCTCCACGCCACCCCTAAGCTTGCTCCCCTCACAGGGGTTAAATTATACACAAACAACATCGGTATAAATACTTTCAAAGTAATTAACCCCAGGAAATAATTATCGCAAATATCGACCGTTTAACATGTTTGAAATTTTTCACCCCCGACCACTCCCGCTTCGGGGACTTAAACGGTCAAGTTTAATGTCATAATTAAACTCAGTGACAATCCTGATAGTTTCTGGTTTATTTTTATCTAATGCTACTTCCACGCCAACTCTTAAGGGTGCACCCTTCCGAGTCCGAAAGGGGTTGAAATTATACACAGAGAACATGTAGGGAAATTTTATTAATCTAATTCATCCCGAAATATATTTAATTGATGAAAAAACAGCCGGTCAACTCATCCCAACCCAGCCGATACCCGCGCGTTGTCCAGATTGTCATAAATAAATTCAGGGACATCCATGACCTTCGATTTGACTCGAATCTCGGTTGTTTTCCCGTTATTTTCAAGGAAATCCCCTCCAGCCCCACCCCTATCATGCCTACAAACAACATCGGTAGAAATACTATCAACGTCAATGGTCCCGGCATTTATTTATTCCACGCTAATATCGATGATTTAACATGTTAGAAAATTTCCATCCCATCCACTCCCGCCTCTCGGGGCTAAATGGGCAATTTGATGCTATAATTGAACTGGACAACATCCATAACCTTGGATTTTACTCCAATCTCGGTTGTATTCGCGTTATTTTATTGCAGCGTTCCTCCACCCAACACCTAAAAGTGCTCTACAGATAATCCCGACCCGCTTCTGGGGGTGGTAGACGCGTCTCACCCCAACAGTCGGTAGAAACACTATCAATATCTGTGACCCCTAAAAATATTTATCCGACTGAAATATCGACTGTTTTAGCATGTTTAAATATTTCAACCCCCGTCCGCCCCCGATTCTGGAGGTGGTAGACGCGTTTTACCCCGACAGTGTTTGTTTCCTGGTCGCAAAGAACACGTGTACGAAATTTGGTGAAATTTTCTCCAGCGGTGTAGATTTGTATAACGAACATACAAATATACAAATATACAAACATACAAATATACAAACATACAAACATACATACATACATACACTCATTTTTATTTATAAAATTAAACGTCGTTATTAATGGAAACAACATCGGTTAAAATAGTATGAAGAACACCACCCCTAAATCTGCTACTTTCCCGTGGTGGAAAGGGTTGAATTTTTACTCATATCACATCGGAAGAAACACTATAAATCTAGTTTACCCATAAACACATAACATTTTGGCAGTTTTAGAATAATAGACAATACCAAGCTCACCACTAATGTCTAAAGGGATTTATCTTTTTAACAACATGCGTTGAAATACTATTCACGTAATTCTCCTCCAAGAACGCGCAAGAACTGATATTTATCTCCCCTTCCAACCCCCACCCTTTCGGGTTAAATCGGCAATTAAAAATATTTATCCGAAGTAAACTCACTGACATCCATAACCTTCGATTTGACTCCAAACTCGGTTGTATTCGCGTTATTTTTCTGTAAAGCAACTCCACCCCAAACCCTAAGGGTGCCCTTTTCCCAGGGCGTAGGAGATGAATATTATATTCAGATAACATCGGTAGAAACACAATCAATATCTTTGACCCCGAAAATATTTATCCAAATCTAATACCTACAGTTTCAGCATGTTTAAGTATTTCAACTCCCGTCCACCCCCGCTTGTGGGGTTGGTAGACGCGTCTCACCTCAACAGTGTTGTTTTCCTGATCGCAAAGAACCCGTGTACGAAATTTGGTGATATTTGCTACAGCGGTAAAGAATTGTATTCTCCACTCCAAACGCTAGGGGTGCTCTTTCCCCAGGCTGTAGAGGTTGAAAATTATATTCAGATATCATCAGTGGAAAGACTATAAATATCTTTGACCCCGAAAAATATTTATCCGACTGAAATATCGACTGTTTTAACATGTTCAAATATTTCCACCCCCGGCCACCCCCGCTTCTGGGGGTGGTAGGCGCGTCTCACCCCGACAGTGTTGTTTTCCTGGTCGCAAAGAACCCGTGTACGAAATTTGGTGAAATTTGCTCCAGCGGTGTAGATTTGTACTCTCCACCCCAAACTCTAGGGGTGCTCTTTCCCCAGGGTGTAGGGGATGAAAATTATATTCAGAAAACATCGGTAGAAACACCATCAATATCTTGGACCCCTAAAAATTATTATCCGACTATAATATCGGCTGTTTTAGCATGTTTAAATATTTCAACCCCCGTGCAACCCCGCTTCTGGGGGTGGTAGACATGTCTCACCCCAACAGTGTTTGTTTCCTGGTCGTAAAGAACACGTGTACGAAATTTGGTGAAATTTGCTCTACCGGTGTAGATTTGTATAACGAACATACAAATATACAAACAAACAAACAAACATACAAACAAACATACATACACTCTTTTTTATTTATAAGATTAATAACAATGGTTGGGAGTTTTGCGAGTTTCTGCGTGTGTTTGGTAGTGTCAAGAGGTCTACTTTCTATTCTCTGGACACGGTCGAAAGACACGAACTCTGGCTGAAAAATGTGGGCTTTAAATTCAGGGGCTTGATCACCGATGGAAGCATATTACAGTAATTGTCAAGTATCTAGGGAGTTAAAACCCCGGTTACCGTCAGATGTAAAAGAGATCATTAAGTTTCGCTGAGCTATATGCAGTTATAATAGAAGTATCATTGGCTAAGTAAATATATATTTAATATTTGTATTAATTTCTGCTTTAAAAAACCCTCTGCTACATAAAAGTACGTTAAATGTAGAATTTCATTATTTAATTGAACCTTAATATCCTGTTTCTTTCTATATCCCCTTACAACGTTATAAACGTGTTAGTTTTTGCCTTTTGTACAAGTCTCCTTCTATCCAAACAATGTTATTATTAATTTTCTTATATTCACTCTCGTAAAATATCTATATATTTGATTGTCTTTGACATCCATAACCCTGGATTCGACTCCACTCTCGATTATTTTTGCGTTATTTTTATGTAATGCCACTCCACCCCTACCTCTAAGGGGAGCTCCCCTGCCAATCCCGAAAGGGATTATTGAGCTGAAGCATTTCAATAACATATCAATAATTCCTTGTTGATACACTCTGTTTATAAATTAATAATCGAAATCCTGGGATATAGTTTTCCTCGACCGAAGAAACTATTCACACTGCAGAAGCAACCATTTGAAATAAAAGGTTTATAAACGTATTAGAAAAAATCATTATTAACAATAATATTACAATAAATAAAGTTTAATAACAGTAAATGTAAAACTATTATATGAAAATGATTGCAAAATTATAAAAATTTTAGTCGCCGTCCGTCTCAAATAATTGGTGGCATTGAGATTGAGAATTAAAATTACCGTAATGGAGATAAATTATATTACAAAGTGCCAAAATAATAAATTTAATTCATCAATGTCATGAAAGAAAGTTGTAATTTTTCATTTCTGTACGCTTTCCACTTAGTTTATTAGAAACGAGACGTAGTGTTTGTCTAATTTATGAAAGACGATCTCATTGTCTGAGACCCTCATAGCAGCTGTGATTTCAAGCATATCCAGATGTTTGTCCGGAGACTGGCCACCGAACCAAGGAATCCAATGCCACAATCTTGTTTGCTTTACTCAGTCTTCGAATACGATTGTGGGAAGCAACTGTCATGAGCCCTCGTGTATGCTCGTAGGACCGCACAGAAGCGCACACAACCTCAATCCTGATTACATATCCCCCAACCCCATGGTCGATCTGTGAGCTTTGCGTGAACAAATGGCTTGGAGAATCAACCGTGGTCTGACGGTCGAGTGCTCAGACGTTTCGACTGCCACCTGAGCTTCCGGAATGTTTCCATAAAAGTTATTAATAGCTATACAATGATCATTCGGAAAGACGTGAATACTCTAATCGCGGTCGTAAGTGTCCAGGTGCGTTAAAATTTAACAGTTTTCCGAAATGGCTCTACATTCTCACCATTATTTTGATCAGTTTATCGTTCCAGGAATTATTTATTCAGAATCTTGGTCGCTTTAATGCAGTTCTTACAAAGTTATGCACAAAATATATTTCAGAAATCTATTAATATTTATTATGTTGACTGGTATTATGCTCCGTCAAACATAATCGATATACACCAGAGGACTTCACTCGATGACATCATATAAATTTATTGCGTCAAACTACCTTTAAATTGTCGGGGTTGTGTTTGTTTATTTTCGAATTCTTTCCGCAAAGAGTTAATTTCGTGAACGAATTTTCCTTCAACGCTATAATCCCGCGACTTGTTCATGGGCTGACATTAAAATTCTATTTCCAGGCCTGTTTTTAAATTCACACTTCACCTAATCCTGTCCGGAAAGAGGACGAAGCAATTTTAATCCCTACGGTTTCTGCTTTACATATCCCTATAGCTGAAGTGGAACCAACAACAAACGATCAGTGCGGCTAATATGAAGCCATTTCTATGCAAACTGCGAGGTACGAGTCCAGGCTGAGTGCAGGCTGCCTGCAAATACGCAGAAAGCAAACAGACCCATGAATCTGATGAGCCAGGTATTTTCACGTTTCATTTATATTTCCTACCGTTTAGGTGTTTCAGAAGAGAAATAGTACGAGCAGAAAAATTGACTCATATTTTATCACTTAAAAAGTTCACGTCGCTGAACCTCAGAAATCTCATTGGATGTTTCGTAATTTACTGAGCAAGCTGAAGGTATTCCTGGAAATCCGGAGCCCTAAGGCTACAGAATTAATTTATAATATCATATTTAGATAAAGCTGAAAAACGCCGAATTAGGATTACGAAAGAAAAAGTGCAATTTTGAGTATTAATATTACGGAAAGAGAACTCAATCTGGTTCGTGATCAGAGCCAAAGACGTGATGGAAATTTTAAAGTTTATTTTATTTCCCGATCAGTTCAGTATGATTCTATTCTGGATGCAAATGTTCGTAACGTTCTTGCGATAAAACATGTAATTACAACGTAATAACATAGATAAATCAATCATATATTCTCGCCATTTTCATTGACTCTCCCGAGGCCTGAGGCTGTTTCTCAATTCGACGTCTCTAAAATCAGCTGGCTTGAAGTTGAAGTCAACAAGCCTTCGGTATCGAAGCAGTTCCCCGAATATTTTCGGAAAATGAATGAAAATCATATGGTGCAATATCGTGAGAAAAGGGTGTCGTGTGGACGTACGTTCCAACTGAGGTTCTGGATAACTTCTTTCACCATGTTAGTGGTGCGGGAACGTGTAGTATCGTGGTGCTAGATCACATTCCTATGAAGCAATTCGTATTACACGTATTTTTCTCCAGACTCGTAACATAATCTTATGTGATCGTCCAGGAACAACTTTATTATTGGGACTTAACCATTCCATTTTTTCCCTTGACATATGTTATAATATAAAGTTAATTAAAGGATCATAATGGAAAAATCTCAACCAGGAATCGAACCGGAGGGGAGGGATGGTGGAGATTCAATACAGTGTTCAACCACTGAGACATCCGGGTCGATTCCAGACCTCAGCCCGGCTTCACTGGATCACAACTTCACGGACTTTAGGACTCAACTGGAATTCATCAACGGTGTAATTAATTAATTCAGAAAAAAAACAGAAGGAAAGGTTTCAAACAAAGCTCGGCCATATAGGCCTTGAAATTTTTTATGGAACAGGGTGGAAATAGTGGTAAATTTCCAAGTACAATCATGGTGAATTATTTTTTATTGGTCTGAATGGTTATACGCACGCAGGACCACGACTAACAACGTATAGAGCGCAAACTACGAGACACGTTGCCGAATTCAACAGATTCGAGTTATTAATGGCTTGAATGCTCTACACAGAAAATTCTTGAAGTTCGAGGGAATTAATTACGGAACCCTCCGCTTCACAAGCGTCCGACGTAAGCTCCAGAATTAAATGAACTTATTCGTCCAATTAAGTCGTGAGAAGTGAGCAAAATTTACAGACCCTTGTAGAGTTTTAAAAATTAAAATATATACTGCCACATTATACATTATTCTGAGAAAATGTTGGCTGTAAAAGAAGCACTACAGAATGAAATACGAATAAGTTTCTCTAGTATACGTTTACGTGGTGTTTAAGTTCGATGCTTCTTCTACGTCTTCCAGTCTTGAAACTTGAAATCTCGTCAGCGATAGTACACAAAAAAAACCTAAAAATTAGAGTATGATAATAAAAATGCTTTGATCGAAGTATTGTAAAAAAAACCTCATTCTTTTGCATGCAGTCGTCGCCTTGGCTCCAATAAACGATTATTCTGTGCAGTTTAACAAAGTACCCGTACTTGGTATTGGGAAATTTTCCGCGTTATATTCGCTTATTGATATTTTCCAGTAACGCTTGTACACTTGTTTTCGAGAGGTGCGGTTGTTGATCGTAATAAAATCGATACTCGTGATTTTCGCTGTTTGGAACAATAGGGGTCTACGAAAGCTTCCACGTATGATATACTCGTATACATACGGTTCCACGAGCGAAGCATAATTACTGGAGTTCTCTCTAAACCAGACATCTGCCGCAGCTGTTGATTGTGGATTTCTAAAGCCTCGGCTCAACCAACTGTTGCTGTGGGCTTGAGTTTTTATGGAGACGAGCATCGATATCGCGATCGCACAGCCTCGGCATTATTGTAATAACCAATGCAGAGAAAACACTGCATACATACATGAATTCTGGACTGTAACTAGCATATGCCAACTGATATTAAACGGTTACGGCTTTTACGGAAGACTTATTAGTTCTGTCGAAGGTGAAGGAAAACCTGTACCATCATCAAATCTCTCACAAGAACTATATTAATGAATGGCAAGTATACGAGAGACCAATAAATCAAACAAACTTTTATGCTTCCTGCGTCACAGAATTTTATGCCTATTTTTATATTTAATCAACGGCATATTGACCAGTGGCAATTAAGCTAATGAATTTGTAGTTAACATTACGAGTATTTAAATGAATAAATTTCTGCTCCATGGAATTGGAAACATCAAATACATATTATTCATACGACGTCAATTAAGAAACAGACCACAAAGAATTAATATAATTATGCATTTTAAAAATATTATATTAGGAATTAACGCACGTAATTGCATTTTTGTGTGGTTCACTTACACGTAAATATAAAATTAACATTTTAAGTGTTTATTACGTTTAAGATTTAAATAAAATAATAACCCTATATAACGTCAAACTGTATTCTTTATTGTTTAATCTCAGTATATTCATTAACCAGAAACCAATCCTTCATTTTTATTATGTGTACTAGCTGCGTGTCCGGCGTTGCCCGGGATGTAATTTATCCATACCCCCGATTTGTTTCCAATCTAAGTAGCTTTTGCGTTATTATTATGTAACGCAGCTCGGCCCCTATCCCTAAATCTATTCTCCTCCAATTGCGATGGGGAATTAACTCACTGACCCTGCAATAGTTGGCCGTTTGAACATGTTCGAATAAATCCACCCCCGCTACTGTGAGTTAAACAAAAAAAATTCCACGCAATAATTGGCCGGTAACATTGTTTGAAAATTTCTACTCCCACCCCCGTGCGTTACCCAGTTTGTTACAATGAAACTCAGCGACATCCATAACCACAGAAATGACTCGAATCTTGCGTTATTTTCATGTAACGCTTCACCAAACCCCACCCCAAAACGTGCTCCCCTCCCATGCCAATAGGGGGTTGAAATTATGCACAGAGAATATATACCGAAATATTATGAATTTAAATGACGCCGAAAAATATTTATTGGACGCAAATATCGACTGATCAACATGTTTGAAAATTTCCATCCCCGTTCAGCCCGATACGTGGGGGTTAAACTGCAAGTTGAATGTCATAATCAATCTCAGAACATCCATAACCCCGGATTCAACTCCAATCTCCGTCTGTTTTGCGTTAAGACGATAAGGGTTGTGATTATACACAGAATATATAAAAATTATTATGAGTGTAATTCACCCCGCAAAATATTTATTCGATGAAAATATCAACAGGTTAACATTTTTGAACATTTCAACCCCCGCCCCTGCCCACGTCGGCCCAGCCCCTCCCACCTTCACCCACCTCCACGCGTTACCCAGGTAGTAATAAAGAAATTCAGCGACATCTATGACACCGATTTTTCTCGAATCTCTGTTGTTTTCGTGTTATTTTCTTGTAACTCCCCTCCACCTCTACTCTCACCCGTGCTACCCTCCAATACTGAAAGGGGTTGAAATTATACACAAAGTCGTAAAAATACTATCAATCTAATTAATTCTAAAAATAATTATTAAAAGCAAATATCGACCTGTATATCATGTTTAAAAATTTCCACGCCCGACCCCCCCCCCATCTGCTGGGGGTTAAATGGCCAATTGAATGTCATAATTAAACTCAGCGTAATCCATAACCCTAGATTGGACGCTAATCTTGGTTGTATTCTCGTTATTTTCTTGTAACGCCCCTTCAACCCCATCCCTAAGGGTGATCCTTTCTCATGCTTTAAGGGGATTAAATTATACTCAGATAAAATCGGTGGAAACACTATCAATCTCTTTGACCCCTAAAAATATTTATCCGCCTCAAATATCAGCTGTTTTAGCATGTTTGAATATTTCAACCCTCACTCCTGGGGGTTGTAGACGTTGTCTCACCCCGTTCTGGTCGCAAAGAACACGTGTACGAAATTTGGTGAAATTTTCTCACCCAGTGTACATTTGTATAAGGATCATACAAACATGCAAATATACGAACATACAAACATTCTGATTTATTTATTAGATTTATTAAAGCCACAAAATCATACACAGTAGCTTTCGACGGTGTTCCGTCATAATCATCTGAAAGTTGCACATTCATACATTACAACATAAATAAAGGAGCTGACTGACTTAAAAATAAAATATTATTTAAATAAGTGAAAGCATTAAACGTTTATACATGAATAATGTAAATTATCGCAGTAAGTTAATTACATAACACAATATTTTACTCAAAATACTAATACAGCCTTCCCACTTTCTCGTGATAATAACACACAAGTTGTATTAATCTTTTTTGCCTTGTTTTATCGTTATATAGTGGAAACGAAACGTTTCTAAGCTATGGAGAGAATTGCGGGAACAAGAATGTACTGTTGCTTAACAACGCAGAGCTGTGCAAGTTAATGACCAGTGTTTATTAAAGCACTGTGATAGGGATAACGGTTACATTTCTGTCCAATACTTACGAAGGAATTAGGTCTAATTTCCTGTCTTTACAGCCTTAACGTAGAACTTAACGTTAGTGCCACTTAAAATAACTACAAAGTTAGCTTTACGTCGCTTAAATTGTGATACGATTGTTACAATTATTATGGAGAATAAAGTTAAAACAATATGACTATTTATTTTAATAAACAGTTAGTGGTCATATTAATACTGAATTTTCATTTTGTAAAACGAAGTTATGCTAAACAAGTAATAATTTCATTGTTCTGGTTTATAAGTTTATTAACAGTCAAAGACAAACTAACAAGTAAATTTTTCTTATTATAAGCAAAGCGAAATCCTTTTTTTACTTTGTATTGTGAATCCTTGCTTGAAATTATAAATAAAAATTCTGTTTGTCCCCAGAATCTGTAAAAAATGAGTCCTAAAACAGCCAAATCTTCCAAATTTATTAATGAAAGAAATGATACATCCATCATTTTCTAGAAAATATTAAATTTGGAACTTCAAGTATTTAAATAAAATAATCCTCTCTGGGGCATAAGTCAAAAAGTAAAGGAGTAATTTTATTTATTAATTAAAAATAGAAGTATAAATCTCTCAGTGAGGTCATTTCAAAAATAGTCACTCCGATTTTTAATAACTTAGTCTATCGTTCCAAAAGCTGTCCGTGGTTTTCGTTTGAGCGTCAAGCCACATCTGCTCCACTTCCTCCACATAGCTGAGATTGTTATGGATAATTTCACATACAGGCTAATCTTGTCATCAGAAGTAGATGTGGCTTGACTTCCAGTACCTTCCTCGTTCTACACGCTTGTTTGTCACCTTCATACTACGGAATGTACTCCTGCAGGCCAAACACACTCAAAAAAACGGATTACGTAAGGCTGTTCATCAGTGGTGGCTACGCAAAAGCGCAGAGTGAACTGAAACGATAACGCTGTAGCATGTGAAATGCTTCCCTCTAGCGGTTTTTGAGCGGAGAAAGACGTACTTCCAACCCACAGAAGAGTAGGAAAAAATGCATCAACTTTTTGATTTATCGTCGTGTCTTACGACTAGATAACATATGACGGAACCATGATTTCAAAAATCGTTGATCCGTTAATTTAGTTATTTAATTACCCAGGTAAATATTTGAATAAAGAAACGGCTTCAAAAGGAAATACATATCGTAGTAAATCCATTGGAAGGTCGACTACAGTTTACTTTACCAGAGAATGATTAAACTCATCCAGCGATCTGATGAATGAAAAATCGTGCAATTCTTACATAACTACATTGAAATAACGCTATATTATTCATGACATGTTACAATTTCTTTTGATGAGATCGTCAAATTGTTGATAAACTTAATTATTTTCTACACGTAAACCAAATTAGGTCACTCGAAATGGTTGCTGTAGAATACGTTATTTAAGACTGATGTCTCAAAGTGAGGAATTCTTTTGGCCAACAGCACCACAACTACTACTATGGTTAGGAATGCCGATTGTGTTTCCATTCGTTTAAGAGTCATGAAATCAAGCAGATCGTAGCATGTAAATCAGTGGCGTTTGGCCTGGTATACCCAAATTGAATCTCGGATTAAATTCTCTCCCTATGCAGATTTCTTCACAAATCTATTGAAAGAATTCCGTCTTACAGAAAGGACCGCGTCGGATTTGAATATTAATCACGTGGAGATGGAAGTAATATGCGCCGCATTCTAAAGAAGATGAAATCACGTCATTTATTCAAATTTAGACTAATATCACGGTCATCGATTCGAGTTCTGGATAATGAAAAGCCAGAATTCTAATTACGAACACCAATTATTTTTATTTACACAGCAACTTACGATCTTTGACTTTTCCACTAAATAGATTTTGAAACAAATTTTAATTTTATAATAAATTTTAATTCCAATATGCCTTTAGGAAAGAGCTTCAAATGAGATTAATTAAATCGGGCGTGTGACACGCAATTAAATTTGATAACAATTGTGTCTCCGTAAACAATTCGTGTCAGAGTCAGACGTTTTTATGTGGATTCGTGCATATCAATTAATCATAACTCGGTTTTATCGCAAACAAGATAACTACAGTAAATATTAATGAAAATAATTTTTTCGGGAAAATAAAATCGTAGTGATGCTTATTGTTTATTAATTATACATGTTATATTTCTACTTCCACCTTTTATATAAAATATTAATAAAACAGCTGGGGAAGTGAGAGGGTCGACGTTTTGCGAAGGAAATATGAATATTTAGTTGTTCCCTGTCCCCAGATAATTGCATCCTATTTGGCGTATCCTACTTGAGAACAACACTCAAGAGCAATTTGCAGTACCTCATTTGTGGCAACATTAAGGAAGCAGTCCTTCCCTCAAGACTAAGCTTTACAATCTCAAGTTCGGAATAAGTTTAAGGACTAAAGCCAAAAGTTGGCAGCTCTAAAGAAAGCATCTCAATTAGTTATTTTGTTGGCACTAGGTTTAATAAAGTCTGACATTTATATTCGTAACGCAAACATTATACAGCATAGCGCTGTGGTGCTTTGGAAGGAAGGGCATTTGTCAAACTTAAATATGTCAAGAACTTTCTTCCATAATAAAACGTGCTCGTTCCTGTTCCTTCCTTTCCACTTCATTCTTTTGCAATATTAATGTTTGAAAATTGACTTAAGGAACAGCCCCGAGATAATTGGAATTATGTATCTGTTTTCACTGAAGAATATATAAATGTCGGACGGCAAAAGTGCGATGTAGATTTTGAGAAGTTAGCGGGATAAGTGAAGGGTTTGAAGAAACCTCGATTAGGCTTAAAAGAAAAAAAAAGAGTCTGACGTCTCAGACACTAACCCTATGTTTATCTTTAGGGAAACTGAGTGAACCGGTCCAGAGTTCAACTTCAGCTCTGCTCAATTTGTAGACCGATGATCTTCAGTTTCGTCTTCTACAACAAACGTTTTTTTTAGGAACCCAAAACTTTCTAATTGTATCACTGACATAAAAACTTATACTCATTTAAATAACCTCCAACTAACGCGTACCGTACCTAAACATAAAATCACAATTAAATTCAAAAGAAAAACGTGTACACGAACCCTACAGTTCTCGAGTTTTAGTGAGACTAACGAACAGCAATTCATTTTTATATATATAGAAGATATATATATATATATAACTTAAAACAACGTTAAATATATTAATATAACAGTGTTTTGTTGCTGGCGAAAATGAATAGATCTAACAAAATTATTCCAGGTATCGATGTACACTCAGCATGATGGTTTCTTTATGCCAATTGTTACGCCAAAATGCCAACGGCGACAGTTCAGGCATTTAATGAATTTAATATGTGCTCAAGCACTTTGAAAAGCAGCTAAAAATTAAGAACGGAGAATTAAAAAAGGAAATTTAATAAGTATTTAAGAATAATTTTTATTAAAAATTATCAGTTATTCTGAAGATAATCAATAAATATTTTCAAATATGATTCGACAAGAAAGTTGTTTCAATTAATTAATTAGAAATTCATTATTTTGAGCTATTTTGGCAATCACATGTCCACCTCCAGAGATCCAAACATTCAGCAGATACAAGATTTATTAGTTCTATCAGTTCTCGTTCGAGGAAATAGGACACGTCAATACAAGATTACAAAAAAATAATAAATTATTACAATTACAAAGCTTAAAAAACATAATTGTACTTGACAAATAAATAAATAATTTAAAACAATGTTAAAGATATTAATATAATATCTTAAAGAAATGATAAGTACAGTAATGTTCCATTTTCATTCCGCGGAGTTTCCAGCAGAAAATCTTACTTGGATTCCCGTCGAACGTGAAAAAGAAAATAAGTCGGCAGTTTAATTCTCGTAGATTATAATCATTAACAATAGCATAACTTGATAGGATACCAGCAAACTATTAACTGGTTTCGTATCTACGAACTCTTTCAGCGAGTAATATGCTCCATTAATTATCAAAGATTTATAACTCTTTATAAATAAATCTTGTATGGTTAAAGTTTTTATTTAGTCCAGAAGACTATTGTATAGACTCATCCCGGAATAACGATTGCTCGATTCAAAAAGGCTAATGCGGTTTTTCCCTATTGTACTATGTCAATGCATCGCTTTTAGTTGAAACTTAATTACTGTTCTGTAGATAATAAGTTAAAGTCTGGATGTGGAATTGATTAGAGTATTATAAATCGTTAATTAGTTATAATCTGATATTCAGTAATAAATGTGGTATTAAAAAGCATTAATTAATTATAATCTCGCATTATTAAATCAGTAAATATGATTACCTGAACGTGTACGATCGTTAGTGGCAAAAAATCAATCAAATATGATCATTTGTATATTTTATTGTTTTTTATATAAAACCGAAAATTTTCCTTAACTTCGCCACATTCGGACTTAAAAAACTAATTCACAACTAAAAACCATCGGTTTTAGTTGTAACTAAACGACATTTATATCGCTTCCTTTTCCCTGCGTTGCCTGAACATCACACTTATTTTATTCTTAGGTTTTCATAAAGTTTTGAATACAACTTTTGTGCATTAGTTTCTTATTTTTTTCATTTTTGAAGTATGAATCGTTGAATGTCAGGACGCGATATATAATTTGAGCTACCCTATCGCTGACTTCAATAACAAAGGTGGCCTAGTTTCGTGTTCTTTATCGCAGGTTCCAACCCCTTCCCAGTACGTAGCCAATCATCTTCAGAATGCACCTAGAGCTAGACCTCGTTATATCGTCGTCGAGTGTGTTAATTCCGCGCGCATCGTGGCAGCGTTGGAGTTGCCTCTCTCTCAACTGCCTTCGTTCCAGACGCTCACCATAGTTTCCCATACTTTTCTAAGACGATTTCAAGAATTATATATTACTGAAATCTGGCCAGAGTGGCTCCTTCCACAAAATTGCCAAAAAAAAAGGGAAACGGAGAAGTAATTTCCGCGTGGAGGAAGTTGAAATGCAGGTTTTTCCACTTCAAATTATTATTATTAAGAAAATAAAGTTAGATATATTAAATCTCAGAATCCATATAACTGGTATATGTCAAAGGGACAAATGATATGTTTATATAATTACAATTCTTGTTGCCTTATGGATTTCAATTTAATATACCTTTCCAAGTTTTTAATTCATTTAGTCGTTTTTAAAACTTTCAAAATCTCAGGCACTCAATTTACTTGCTCCAATAGGCCATTTTCGATCTGGCGATCCTCGAAACAGCCGTAATTCCTAAGAACATGTTTCGTAGTAAAGATGCGAGGAATGTTAACAACTACGGAATATCACCAATTTACAAAATAATTTTCATATAACTGTGAGTCATTTTCGATTCCGTGCATAAATTAACAGTTGGAATTTTCTTAGTGTAAGTTAATTTTTCTCTTGTAGCTTCTGCCGAAATTGTTTGGCCCCCTCTGTCTTTCAGAAGTGCGTCAAAGAGAACCTGTTACCGCAGAGTGCTGAAAATCAATTCCGTCCCTTCTTCTCATGCAACCTGTTGCTGCATCCTTCCACCATCACAGCTCTTCAAATCCTGCAGAAAATTACTGTCAATCGTTCATCCACGGAGTCTCGCTCCTTTCCTCGCATCTTCTCGTAGTGCAATAGCTTTCCAAATCGTGGCCAATTATTTAAAATGTTAACATTATAAAAGAGGTCTCGGCCTATTATAAGATGACCAGATCAGATATCTTGATATCTGCAGGATAAAGCATGGGTCCGTAGCTAGCATCACTTGCGATTAAGCATATAAACGTGTGTGCCTTCAATTAACAACAAACGCTCGTAGTACTAGATCCTAAAAGACAAAATTAAGGTAGACTCCTGCCCGTTAGGAAAGAATTCAATGGGCTTCTAATTAAATGCGCTGTTAGATTATAGACGCAGACATTTTGGCAGACGTACTCCTAGTATTGAGACTTTATTACATAAAATACAAGTAGGGAAAAGACGTGCGGAACGAGGTATGTTGGGAAAGACATCCTTTAATAAAGTTAAAGAATAGTCTTTTCCACACCTTTTTAACATTTGAAACCGCAGGGGAAACTGATGCTAAATTCAGCACTACGTTGGAAAATATTTTACATCAATTAAAGGAAACTAACAAAATCTGACTTAAAATAAAACGTAAAATATTACGAATACACTAAGTCTTAAGGTTGCTGAAATTAAATTATAAGGCTTGGTAGGAACCACAATGACGGTAAGAGGAGGGAATGAGGATGCAGATGATAGGTTTAATTGTTCGTTAATATCTATAGTCATGTCTTTTAAACAACCACAAACAATTGAATAATTAATATATCCACAGAATAATTTAAATTTTTCCTTATTCATCAATTAAAATTAAAATTTCATACTTCAATTAATGCATCTATCTGAGGCTTTATATTTATATCAGAAAATATTTCACAAGCTTCTAATTTAGTACCAAAGTATTTGGTGAATATTAAAACTTAGAAAAAAACACACGTCTACACAAACACAAATATATATATATATATATATATATATATATATATATATATATATTGTAGTGAATAACAACCTTAAGTGGCCGCCCTTGTGTCCGCGGGCCTGAGTACGAATACATTAAACGTGCACGTGTGCCTGCCCGAGAGGCCAAAAGAAATCGCGGGTACGCGTCCCTTTTTTTTGCATCGTTTGGGGAGGCGGAGTATGAATATATACGCCGAACCCGGGGGGGAGACGGAGGCAGACGCAGGCAGACCGACAGATAGAGGACGGAAAGTGGCAAATCCAGGCGAGCGGGAAGCAACAAAGGTTTTGGAGAGTCGTCCATCGCGTGGAGGCCGAAGAAGATGTGCTGCAGACTACAAGACCAGCGACCCACTGCAAGTCGGCTGACGCCACCAGTTAAAGTAAGGATCACCATTTCTGTAAAGTGCCTTCAAAAGTTGAATTTTTTACAAAGTGCGGAAATAGGCTCTGTTCTTGAATAGCTACCGAGCCGCCCACATTACGCTGTAGAGAAGGAGGATTTTTTATAACCAAGCCGGAGCTAATGTTAACTTTTTTTTGCAGACCAATGTATATCTTCTGGCGCCCAATAATATGTTTTTAAATTTATTTTTGTATTTTCAGGTAATAAAGTTTATTTTAATATTTAGTCATAAAGGCTAATCATTACAATATATATATTGTAATATCCAAAATGAAACATTTTAAATTATTTACTTCATGACAAAACTTTATAGCTTTAATTTATTTTAATTTACTTTGATGAGCATTTTAAGGCATTAAATATTTTAAGGTATTAAATATTTAAAGAAATATAAATTTTACTTTATTTTATGACATATGAGTATGTAATGAAATAAAATTTTGAAGTTATTAAAATTTGATATCAATTCTTAATACTTAGTGAGAGGTTTGAAGTGATAAAACTGAAGTTTAATTAGTATAAAATATAAAGAATTTATTAAAAACAGGATCATGACTTTTACATATAAATTTACATAATAATGCCACAGCTGTCAATTTAAGTGAGAGACTTATATTTATCCCAGGGCGTTCTATCGGGCATCAGAAAAATATAGATTTGAAAACGAATGTAAAATTTTCAAAACAATTGTTCAGTTCAAATTAAAGATATGTTAACAAAAAATATTCCCCCAAAATATATGAAATTTGGTGGCACTACAATAATGCAGTATTTACAATATACATTTCCCAAATTTAAAATAATACTTTACGTACCAATTATCGAAGATTACGTTCTTCTGTATCGTCGATTTCTTCCAAATACACATTCTCCGTCGAATTATATTTCCTTCACAGTTCAAACCTTTAACATCTTCACAATTTCCACTTTTCCAAAACTCTTTGTCCGACCCCAAACTCTATCGCCCCATGGCGACTTGTTTGCTCGACGAACACCGACCAACTGACAATTTTTACCTCCACATTGTTGCCACTGTGAGAAATTCAAATAGTTCGGTCTCCCACACAATATCGTCTGATCAATATTTAACTTACTCGCCGCCGCTAAGACAAAACAATACAAAAGACACAACAAAAACCGTCTGGGAAACTCTGTATTCTGATTTAAAATTTATATGAATACCAACATTGTTGAATGTTACAATATTCAATATATATATGTATTGTAATAATCAAAAAGTAGGCTTTAATTCAATTTTTCCCCACGTTGTGGTGCAATTTAATGTAATAAATAAATATTTAGTGGTTTATTTTGCCCCACGTTGGGGTAGCCATTAATGTAATCATCAAAATGAAAAGGTTATTTAATAAAAAAAGATAATCAAATTTTTACAAATAAAATAATTTATTATCAATTTGTTGCATCCGAAAACTAAAAACAATTACAATCAAATTTAAGATCTCTTCTCTCAGGGTCTTCACTGGGTTTGATAATTAACAGAGAAAATGATTTAATAATCTGAATAACAATTCAGTTTAAAACTTACCTAAAAACAATATGTCGATAAATGAAAGAAAGCTAAATGTAAAGAAATTAACTTCAATGAAAAATGAACGAAATCTGACTTTTTCCTTTTAGTTATCGTTTACAGATTTTATTAAAGTTTTGGTTACTTACGTAATGAACGACTGGTACCAGCATTCTTTTGTATCTCCAACACTACACTATAAATGAAAATTTTTACACAGATTCTAATATCCTTACAGATTTTACACATATGCTGTCAAAATGCACGCATCAGCTCTCAGGAACCTCGGATGATCCTCTAATTGGTCAGCAATCGGATGTCGGTTTCCCTCAGTGCAAAATTGTTCGATTTTTATAATGAAGCAACCTTTGCTTCACCGTTGGCTAGTTGTTGAAAAATCTCTCTGTCCAACTATCTGCTTGCATACTGGAACTCACGATTTGCAGATTTTAGACTTTTACTGTTTCATTTATCTATTTGGACCGAACTGCTATGTATCTCGGAGAAAGTTTCTTTTAATGTGTCTACTCTCGTGGCTGACTGTAGACTTAGACTGTCGACTGAAGACTGCCTTTACTTTTGTGCGCGCAATCGCCATTTTTCGACTTTTCATCAAAGCAACAAAGCTCGCCGATCATTGTTGCTTTGCTGGCTCATCCCGCTAACATTCATCTATCAAAACAATTCAAATTATGACCAAACAATTAATGGCGTAATTAACTATTGCTACAATATATATATATATATATATATATATATATATATATATATATATATATTTGTGTGTGTAAACTGTGAATACGTCGATGACTTCTGATGAAGAAATTTCCGCCGTCTCAATAGAACAAATATCAAATTTATTTATCTCACACTTTCCTTACTCTCGTCTTGTATTATTGGACATTAGTATTTAAACAGTATTATATTTCCTCATTTTTCTTGTGACACATATTATATTTTCAATTATTTCCTCTTAGTAGTAACTACGTAATAACTCGTGGTCGCATTTAAGTTCTTACAATTTCCATGAGGCTTTAAAATAAAGCTGGCAGCCTTTATTCAAGATTATCGTTCACCGAGATACCTGGAGATTCAGCGAACACTTCCCTCAAAACGCGGATTCTACTGAGGATTCCACGTAAACACTCGAGGAATTCCTCTTTTTTTGCCCCTCAAGTAATCTCATTCTTAGCTTGTTTCTTTTCCCCTGTGGGCCAACAAATCCTGCAATCTTGTTACTTCAGGGAGTTGCACATAGTTGAGATCAGACTGTGCTACAATTAGCTTCCTCAAACTTTCTTAACGCGACGGGTTAAAGGGTTAACAGATCAATAGGTTAAAACACAATTTGGTTTAACTGTATTAAACTATGTAAAAAACATTGTGAAGTATCGATACATAAATTTGGAAAATATATTTGTGGAACTCGAATTAAATGCAGTTAGGAAAAGAGAAATAATTATCGTTATAAGAAACAATAAATGATATGGGAACATAAATTATCCTCAATTTAATGAGCTGCGGAATCTAGTGAAAATTATATTATTACCTAACTTTATAGATGAATTTTTTAAATGAGTGAAAATCATTCCCAAATCCTTAAATGAAATTAAAAATGTATTGTAATTAAGTTATTGTTTTGACCGTCACATTAAACGTTTCAACTTTATATAGTACTAGCTGACAACACGGCATTGTACGGAAATTTATTTTTATAAGCCTGGAAAAGTAAATTATTCTACATTAATATATTATTCAAGAAGTGCATAAAATGACGTGTAAGTTGATTCATAGCCCCATAGTGTTTGTTTCCGATTTCAAAGGAAAATGGTCAAAATTTATAAACGTGTTTAAGATTCTACTCCGAATTTTGTGTTTCCCCTTCATCCCTACTCCTAGCCGTTGAACTACAACTTAAATTTAAATGTCATAATTAAACTCAGCGACATCCATAACACTGGATTCGACAACAATCTCGGTTGTTTTCGCATTATTTTTATGTAACCCCTTGCACCGCCGTCACTAAAGATGCTCCTCTCCTTTGCCTAAAGGGATTGAAATTATACGCAAACAACACCGGGAGAAACACTATCAATCTCATTGACCCCAAAAATTATTCTTTCGACGCAAATTTCGGCTGTTTTAGCATGATTGAAAATTCTACCTCCTTCCACCCCCGCCCCTAGGGAAAGTGCTCGTGACTTACCTCGACAGTGTCTTTTATCAGGTTTTAAAGTAACGTGTGTACAAAATGTATTCGAAATTTCTCGACGGGGTTAGATTTGTAATTGGAACATACACACTCACACACACATACAAACATCCAATCTAATATTATATATATATATATATATATATATATATATATATACTGCGTGACCTTGAACGTATTTCTTAATATTTTTCCGTCTGTGCGTTATTTATGACTTGGTAAATGAAGGGGATGAACTTTTTGTTTGCGCCAGGAGAAATGCCTCCGGCCACTTTCTCAAGCCTTTAGAGGCAGATTAATTAAAGAACTTTTCAAGATTCCATCCCTAACTTAATGAGCACGATTACAAACAACCCCCTATAGGCCAAAGACCAAGTAAGCGGTCATTTTAACCTCAACGCAGGTGAACTAACTTTCCCTTATAATCTCTTCTACATTACACGCCTGTTTGCCGTGCGTCGGCGCTGTTTGGCGATTTTTAATATCCATTACCCTTTATATTCAACCGTGCATATTGGTGACTTGAATAAAAGACGAAATAAATAACATAATTTCCGGTTGACTGATAACTCGAAATTTTCCATGGGCATAAAACTCATAGTCAAAAAAATCTAATGTTCATCTTTTTTTTGAAGCCATAGTAATTCGTTTTATAACAGAGCATAGCCTGAGACTTGTGATTCAATGGTATTTAAACGATTGACTTAGTCAGAGATATTATTCACGACAAAATTATAGAAATCTAATAAAATGTTTTCCCGGGCCGCCCTTGAAAAGAAAACTTGTTCTTTTGTGATGTGATGGTTCTGGGTAAACGTAATGAAAAAAATAAACAAGCTGTATCACAAGGCAATGTAATTATAGGAAATATGACGAGAATTAAAATATAAACATTTAATCTATCTAGTGGAATAATGGCATAATCACCTCATTTTGAAATAAAAAGTTTCTAAAATCAGTTTTTTAAGACATAATCCTTTCCTACATTTTTATATATTCAATCTGACCTGACTCTAAGTTTATAGACTCTACCACCGGGAATTGGAGATAAGGAGGTTCTTTTTATCCAGCCTTGTAACAGTCTGACTTTCCCCCACATCCCTCATCTACTTCCTTTTGAAAACTAAGCAACAATATAGACAATAATATTTAACAACAGAAAGTAACACGCCAACAGACAAAAACAATGGTACAATTCCAAAAACCCTATAGTAAAACACCAATACAATGACACCACCAGAAAACTACAAAAATTCTAAAAGACACCAGCGACTATAAACATTACACCTACCTTCAACAACTCAACGTAACCGACGAACCACTATGGCTCAAAACTAAATATCTTACCAAAAAGAAAACTGATATCCCCCCCCCTACTTAAAAAAGACAACCAATTTTTCACCACCCCCTCACAAAAAGCGAACATATTCGCCCAACTATTGACCAAACAATTCTCCCCCAAATCCTCATCTTAGACCAAGCACAATAACGCCATAGCAAAAAAACCTCCATCAGCCCCTGCACCTATCCCCCTCCACAAAACTTTTCACCCCTCCCCAAATCAAAACCGCAATAAAAAAACTAAAAAACAAAGCCTCGCCAGGACATGACCACATCAACAACCGCCATCCAAAACATCTCCCAAAAAATCAATAATGCTAATCACCTATATCTTCAGTGCCACCCTCAGAACCACCTACTACCCAACCAAATGGAAACATGCCACCATAATCATGCTACCAAAACCAAACAAACCGAAATCCCACCCTGAAAGTTATCGACCAATAAGTCTCATTCCTACAATTTCCAAACTATTCGAAAAATTACTTCTCCCTCGTGTAATCAACCAACTCTCCTTCCTAGTTCCTGACACACAATACGGTTTCCGCCCAAAACATTCCTGCTGCCATCAATTATACTCCCTCTCCAACCTCATAAACAACTCCTTCGAACAACGCAAATCCTGCATCACCACTTTTATAGACATTGAAAAAGCCTTCGACAAAATTCATCACCCTTCCCTTCTCTCAAAAATTAAAGACACCCATTATAGAATACTCCGCAACTAACTCTCCAACAGAACCTTCTCCATCAAAATAAATAACCACATCTCCCAACCCCAGCCCATCGCTGCAGGAGTCCCCCAAGGAAGCGTCTTGCCCCCTTCCTATACAACATCTTCTCCCACGATATTCCACAACATCCCGCCACAAGCACAATCTTCTTCGCAGACGACATTGCCACCTCCTACCAAACCTCCTTTCTCACCTCCAATATCCAACCTCTTCAGTCAGCGCTCAGCCACCTAGAAAACTGGTCCAAACAATGGCGAATCAGCATAAACCCCACCAAATCAGTAACCGTCCCATTCACACTATCCAAAAATCCTCCTCCGCACATCCGCCTCTATATAAACAGCGCCGAAATACCCACAAAAACAGAAACCACGTACCTAGGACTCCTCTTCGATTCAAAGCTCTCTTGGAAACCGCACATTAAAAACATCCCCTCCAAAATCAACCTGACATTCAGAACTCTATATCCCCTCCTAAACAGAAAATTCCTACTCACCCTCAGCACAAAACGCCTAGTATATCTCTCCGTAATACAACCCACCTGAACCATATGGGGAGCAACAGCCAAAACCCATTCAGCCAAAATCCAAAGAAAACAAAACATAATCCTCCGCACCATTGCTGACTCAGAAACTCCATTATCCACCACGATATTAAACTTCCCATAGTCAACTCCTTAATCACCAAATCCGTAACCTCACTAATAAAAATCACCATTCCATCCAACCCATCAAATTCAACATCACCAATGAACCCTCACAGCCCAACAATGTATGCCCCTCAGACTTACTAATTAAGATACAAGAAAAAATTGCATGAAATTACCATGTTCACATGAAAATTATGTACATATTTTGAATGTGTATATACTGTAACTATATGTAACCATCAACGAATCTTAGGATAAAAGTTTTGTCAAATATTTTTTTAAAAAAAACTAACAGACACCCCTTCAAAATTTATTGTTCATTATAATAAATACCGTACAAATTATAATATTCTAATTTTATGGACATACTACAAATGTTCAAATTAAGTTTAGTTCTATATTTATTCGCACTCTTATTGTTTATGTCAACTTGCTAAACAAGAAAGAGAAGATCCCTTTTTGAAACAATTTTCTTTTAGATGGTTCCCTCAGCAGCGCACAGTCAAACCTTCTCGCATCGTATGGTTCATATCAACTCCAGATAATTTGAGCCTGAGAGTGGCTGCTCGCTTGTTACATTATGTTCTAATTCTATTTGACTTAATGTTTCCCAAAGTCATCGGTTTCTGTCATAATTGTACGTCCTCACAGGGAATAGCGTCAGTGTTACAGATAGCCATTGTAACAGAGCACTGACATAACTGAATGCATTTTAAGTTCAGCGACGGCAGTATCTTTTAAATATTTAGGTGTTGTTACCAGAACGTCAGTGCATGATTAGTAAGTAAAATACTTATGATCGTTTGTAACGGCAGCTTCTGATAACCTAAATAATAGCTTTATTAGTCAGCAATGACATCTGCCTCCATAAGTACGTTACACAGCTGCAATGAACAACTAAATTGCCTCTCTGTAATGAGTTTTGATTTTGAAAATAAAATTCCCTGTTAGCTATTTCAATTTGTTAATACGTTCGCCCGGCTGCAGACTTAATAATAGCAATCACTTTGATAACTAAATTCGTATGCGCTTTGAACAAACACCTTTGTGGATAAATTGAACTGTTTCGTGCAATTACAATAAACCTACGGAATTTAAACTGAACGGGATCAGACTGAAGAAGCGGTTCCGCATTTTTATTGTTGACATGTTTTTTTGAATTCCGTAACGATTACAATTACTCTTCGAAATATAAACTCAAAGATATCTTGTGCTAAGAAAGGTGTAAAACTCTGCGATGTACTAGAATTTTGTAAAACTATCTCTATCATTATAAATACTGCTTTGCAACTGTGTCATGGTTAGTTTTTCTCACTATTAATTTTATAGCTATGTTTAATTTCTTCTTGGTAATTACGGTATATAATAAAGTTGGTTGTGCTGCAATGGTTACACGGATCCTAGTCTATTTTGATTTGAAGGCACAAGGAAGCTGATCATTTCAATCTATGCTTAAGTGCCAACAAATTTTCTCTTAATCTAGAGGAAACTAAAATCGTTAACTTCACTTCCAACAGAATTTAACTTCTAATAATTTCGGAGCATGTACCTTTTCTTAGTCTGTTCCTACGAACCATATCTTGCGCGGATTTGACTGCCATTTGCAAGCCTTTGTTTCGAAATCTTGGAATTTTAACAATGCTTGTACGTATATTCAGTTTGTCTGAAGAAACTTCAATTTATAATCACTAAAGGGAGCAAATCATTTATTCAACACTAGAAACCGCTCTCAACTCCGCATAGAAAAACATTTGATTTTTGAATCAAGCATTCGTTATTCCGGGATAAATCTATTCGATAGTCTTCTGGACTAAATAGAAACTTTGACTATACAAAATTTATTTATAAAGAGTTGTAAATCTTTGTAAATTAATGAAGCATATTACTTGCTGAAAAAGTTCGTAGATACGTAACCAGAGTAGATCTTTAATAAAATAGTTTGCTGGTATCCTATCAAGTTACGCTATTATTTTACGATTATAATTCTGTAGAATTAAACTGCCAACTTATTTTCTTTATCATGTTCGACGGGAATCCAAGTAAGATTTTCTGCTGGAAACTCCGCGGAATGAAAATTGAAGATTAATATACATTTCTTTAAGATATTATATTAATATCTTTAAATTATATATTTTTTGTCAAGTACAATATTGTTTTTTAAACTTTGTAATTGCAATACTTTATTATTTTTTTGTAATCTTGTATTGACGTGTCCTATTTCCTCGAACGAGAACTAATGTAATAAATAATATTAAATCTTGTATTTGCTGAATGTTTGGATCTCTGGAGGTGGACATGTGATTGCCAAAATAATGAATTTGTAATTAATTAATGAAAACAACTTTCTTGTCGAATCGTATTTGAAAAAGTATTCACTTATTGATTTTCTTCCCACATATCTGCAGAATAACTGCTAATTTTTAATAAAAATTATTCTTAAATACTTATTAAATTTCCTTTTTTAATTCTCCTTTCTTAATTTTTATCTGCTTTTCAAAGTGCTTGAGCACATATTAAATTAATTAAATGTCTGAACTGTCGCCGTTGGCATTTTGGCGTAACAATTGGCATAAAGAAACCAGCATGCTGAGTGTACATCAACACGTGGAATAATTTTGTTAGATCTATTCATTTACGCAAGCAACGAAACACACCGTTTCCTTCAATTAATTTGGGTCACATAGTTTATAAAGCGTTTTCGCGTTTACTTTGGCTCGACGAGAAACAAAAGTTAGGTCTTATTTGAGGTGTACATGTTGGGATTCTCTTCATTAGTTCATCACAATGCATGGCTTCAACGAACGACGACTGAGCCTCGGGGAAGGCAATTTAGTAATAGATTGCTCAAAGTAATCGGAACTTCCTCGCCTAACTAGAGCTATTTATATATGCTCACAAAGCGCACATGCGAGATAAATTTAATAATAGGTGAGCGATCATAACTTGCTCATCGCGAGCGGTCCAGGGCAATAAAATTAATAACGTCCATTCGAGCGAGATATAAAACAGACACTATAAATTATTATATTTCCTTCGTACAGCAGATGAAGATTCTGATGTTTCAATTACCCTATGAAATAAACGAAGAACCTAAGTATGTTTAAAAAGCTAACAATGATAACGAGTACTAACAATTTATTAGGAAATAAAAATATATCTTTGTCTCTGGGTAATTTGGGTCGTAATATTTCGTTCTTAGTTTCGGCTGTCTACATCGGCATAATCCTCGGGTTTTGCATGTAGATGATTCGTCGGTGGAACTTTTCCTGTTTCGGGTCCGAGGAGGATTAATATTGTCCGAAACGGCAGGTTGACTCGGACTTCCAAAAGAACTCTTAACTTCTTCGACAAATTGCTACTGCACTCCAGATCCAACTGCTATTTTTTTCTCTAACCAATCCCCCCACAGTTACTTGAACTGCACTCCAACTTTAATTACTTTTATCTGATGGAAAATATACTTTTTTTCTCTCAAACTTTTCTTTTTCTGCTTCCCACGACGACCAGATAAAAGTCAATACCCCAACTCTGTTGTTTTTTTCGTTGTTATATCAACCTTTTCGTCCTCAAATTAAAACGTACACGTATAAATGTTGAATCTGGAAGTTAGTTACGAGACTCACTCGGAATCAATTTACAAGAAATAGTAACTCGTGTTTGTTTCTCCAAATCCGAAAAAAATATATGTAAAACGGTTCACTGTCTGAGGATGACTTTCTAAAAATATGATGTGCCTCAGGGATAAATTTTGGGCCTACTATTGTTTGTCATCTACATAAATGACACATTCTTAATAATTAATGCAAAATTAATCAACATTACGAATGACACTACAATAATCTGTTGGGTTAAATCTGATTTACAACCCAGGAAATAATTAATGTACCTCAAATAACTTTAAAAACAAATGTCAATACAACAAATGTAATCAAATTTTGATATCTATTTCAGGTGTTGCTTACAAAAAGCTTAATTTGGGGCGTGTATGATGATCGTCTACGTAGAAACGTTAGCGAAAAAATTAATTAATTATGAGTTTAAGAAGCTGTGTGAAAAGAAAGTTTTTTAAACAGATTCGTACTGAGTGTTGTACACCAATGTTTTATTATGATATGAAAGTTTGGGATCATGTTCCTCAAAATACATGCAGAAGTGATTAAAAATTATGTTTAGTCGGAGAAGAGAGGAAAGTTGTGTAATTTGTTCATAAATGAAACCTTTCGACTTTCCCTACGTATCACAGTCAGGTTTATTGAAGAAACACACCAAATGAAAATATACGTACCCATAATACAAGGGAACAAAAACTGATAATTTTAAAGCTGTAATACAGTTTAATTTAATTGCTGCAAATATAAATAAATTTGATTGATTTTCTGAGTACTAAATAATAAAAGTGAGATACAAATAAACTGGATAGAATTAATGCAACAGTTTTTATTTTTTATCACTCAAGTAAACTTTCGAATTCACGCTGACGCTTAAGGTGTTGATATATTATAAATCCGCTCCTTTCTTTTTATAATAAATTGAAGTTGCAGTTTCTGATGCCTTGCAATTCTTAAGACCTGCCTACACTTTCCTCCAACAATAAATTTACACATTGAGAATTGTTTTTATTTCTTCGTAGGAAGCCCTGATGAAGAGACTGGGACCGAATGCACATCCGTTCTGCATGGAAGTGACTCCACTGGCACCGCCCAGTGTTCAACTAGTTCCTGCCAAAGAATACAGCGGAGCTCCAATAGGCACAAGCTATGATGTCAGGGCCTACATCGGTAAGAACTCTAAAGTAGTTTGCAGTTTCTATTAAAATTTAACTCAATATTGCGAAATTTTAGGTTTCTATCCTATCCTACTATTCTGGAAGGATTGACAAATAATCGATTCTAATTATTGGTCTATGAGTTGTTCTCAAGACCATCAGAAAGTCTTTCCTTTGTTAATAAAGTGAGTGAGTCCAATATTTTCATTTACTAATAAATTTCTATTTTAACTGTGTTTATATATATATATATATATATATATATATATATATATATATATAAATGTGTGTGTGTGTGTGATAGAAGGAACATTTTTCCTTTTTGTTTTTGTTATATAGTGGTAAAACATTGAGAAATGTTTCGGGCAACGCACATTTGCTCCCGCAACATGTTAATACTTCGTAATTAAAACCTAGCGACCATTCATCTTCTCATGCAGGTAATCTAGGTTATGAATAAGAAAGATAGCCAATTCAGACAAAAAAGTGATAATATAAATGTGACATGGGATCCTTGTCCCTTTCGTCAGGTGCTAAGAAGAGCCTAGAGCGACACAACTGCGCACGTCAGTTGACAAAACTAAAAAACGACGAAAACGCAACGACAATGGGAGAGCCGAAGGGTTAGCCTAACAAAAAGGGAACGTAGGAATTATTGAGTTTCACAGTGTCTGTACATTAATATCTGTGATTTAATGTGAAGCATCACTGAAATGAGTCTGGAATTGTACCTGGTGTCAATGTCTAAAATCTTAGCATTTAGCCAATGCAACTGATGATATGTTTGGAGACTGCAGATTGTTTATCAATGGGAAGTTTGACATTAGACATATGTTCCTTGATACGTGTATTAAGGGAACGTTTTGTTTGCCCTATGTAGCAGGAATTACAATTAGAGCAAGAGATTTTGTAAACAACACAATGTTTGCTGTAGGTGTCAAGTGGGTCCTTGTGGGTTTTAATCAAGTATGAAAGGGTATTAGTGGATCTGTAGATGATGGATATCTGATATTCTTTGAATATTTGGATAAATTGGTGATGTAGATATTTGTAATAAGGGAGTACGAGAAAAAAATTGGCTTGAGGTGTTTGGGGACTATTGACAGTAGGATATTGAATTTCGTTCAGTCTGCTGTTTATGTGTTTAGTAATAAAATTTAAAGGGCACTCATTGGAGATTAAAATGTTTCGGGCATTATTTAAGTTGTGCTGATGGAATTTGGAGTTAGAAATTAATATAGCTCTGTCTACAAGATTGTATACCAGAGCCCTCTTTTGGTTTTAAAGGATGGTCAGAAAGATAATTGAGAACACATCCAGAGTACGTAGGTTTTCTGAGCCAATTGGTGAGAATGGAAGTATTGTGAATGGATACGGTGACATCAAGGAAATTAAGCGAATGGTTCAATTCAAGTTCATGGGTGAATTGTACGTTGCGATGATAATTATTGGAAGTATTGACTAAAAGGTTGATTTGAGAGGTATTAACAATACCAACAAATGTCATCTACATATCTGATGTAGCAAAGAGCTTAAACAGGAAGTAGAGAAAGACAAGAATTTTCTAAATCTCTCATGACTATCTCAGCAAAAAAAAAAGACTAAGGGGGCTTACCTTTGATTTGATGATAGTGAACCTGATTATACTTGAAATAAGTGGAATTCAGGATTAGATTTATAATGCATAAAATTTCATGAAGTGAATTTTAGTATATTGACTGAAAATTGGCCATCTGTTGTTGAAACTGTTAATGACTAAGTCATGGGGAATAGAGGTGAATAAGGAAACATACATCAAGAGAAATTAAAGAGTGGTCATGAGGGACGGTGAGGTACTTGATTTTATCAATAAATTGGTAAGAATTTTTAACAGAATAATGGGTTTCTTCATTGAGGGCTTTAGAAAACATGTTATGAATGTAGGAGGAAATGTTGTGTAAGGGACTGCCAGTAGAAGCAATAATAATTCTAAAAGATAGGTCAGGTTTGTGTATTTTAGGAAGGGCACAAGCTCTGGAAATGTTGGTTGAGGTGATGAATAAGGCGTAAAATGTGGATGGTTCATTAAAATCCTTTTGCTTCCACCTCTTGAGAATAGTTTTTAGTTTGTCAATAACTCTATTGATGTAGGTGGTTAAACCATCTCTTTTCCCATTGTCGATGCTCCCTTATTGTTACGCCAACCCTTCGGTTCTCGCATTGTCGTTGCGTTTTCGTCGCTTTTGAGTTTTGTCAACTGACTAGTGCAGTTGTGTCGTTCTAGGTTCTTCTTCGCACCTGACGAAAGGAACAAGGATTCCAGAAACGTTGTGTGGTATTTATATTATCACTTTATTGTCTGAATTGGCTATATTTCTTATTCATTATTTTCAATCAGACGTAAATTTTTTTCATTTTAATCTAGGTTATACTAGTAAGCACCCTCGTGTCGAGGATTGTAATTAATTAATTAATTAACGCCCAAGCTCTTCTCAAACTCTGCTGCCTCAGAAGCATTCAATTCCATGTTTGCTGCAGCGTTTAAATTCGGTTCCTGGAAGCAAGCCACAAAACGGTAATTCCATCTACCCGAAGATCATGTCAAATCGGGGGTAAATCGGGAAATGTGACAAGGTAAAATCATCCTCATTACGTCAGGTTAATCGATATAGAAAGTAGAGTGTAAAATATCTTATAATCGTCAGTTGAACTAGTTTAAAATTTGATCGTACGTAGCTGAATTTAAAACAACGATAATTTCTCTTTGAATTAATAGCACATGCTTTAGAAATATATTCTCTTTGATACTTATTTTGCAATTAAAAATGATTGCGCATCAGGGAATTAGAGGACTGTATTTCAGAAGACCCATTGAATTCTATTTATTTATTGCCTCTCTTTCACAGAGGTTTGTGGACTGCTATTGCGACACAGTGAGTGATAGTTTCAATATTTAGCTGAATTTGTTACATACTTTCACCATTATTACTTATTCAAATTTTATCGTGGCACAGACTACAAATATTCTTAACAAAGTGTCATATTAATAGTTTATACGCAATGACTGTCTCGTATAATCAGTACGATGTAATTTTTAGAACGTACCAAATCGTTCGCCACTTTACCACGCGTAAGGAGCGAAGGCTTGTGGCGCAAATTGAGGGAGGGGGAGGGGAGGGGAGTCAGCGACGAATAAACGCAAGCATCTAACGCGGTCCAGCTCTAGACGCAATGGGAGGAAACGCGCATTATGATGGACACTAAACTGGACCGACAATAAATGTTACTCTCACGAGTTCAGGTTAGCAGAAATATTGAAATCAATGGTTATGAAAATATGCTTCTGTCGAACGGAATCATAATCATCCATCCCAACTCATACCATTAGTATGAAAAAACGCTGGTAAGGCGTCTAAAAATTAGACGTTGATCGCTCTTATCGAGCTACATAAAAAAAACTTAATTCTCATCAGACGAAATAATTTTAAGTCAAAACTCTACTCATATTCTGAAGTAAATTAGAATTTATTCGACGAGAGCGTAGTATGACATCTTGAAATTGTTATATAACTGATTTCAGTGATGTCAGAGTGCATTTAGTTCTTTTCCGGATAAAATCAAGTATATTACGTTTTCAAATGAAACATGCATAGTAATAAAAATGTAAGTAATTTTACGAAGCTAGTAGTTGACGTCATTGCATTTACTGTAGGCAAGCTATTACTTAAATGGTTCATTAAAACAGGCGTGGTGTTGTTCTCTTCATAACTGCAAAACAACACTTAATTATAAGGTGCGAAACAGTTGCCATATTTCTCCATGTGCATGCTCACAACGTGTAGCATTTCATCAAACAAAGCATATGTGCATTAATTTATCTGTATTTTAAATAATGAGACCCATAACGACGGTATCAGTTTAAAAGTTACATGTTAAGAACAGAAGTATACGATTGCCTCTGACTTTAATAAAAAAATCGACGTATCTTAATATTTACTGAATACTCTGTTGCATAAAAGTACAGTAACAAACCATCACTGAAATAACAGAACATCGCTATATATTGTAATAACCGACATGAAAAATCTTAAACTTTATTTAATTTGTCCTATGTTTCAGAACCAAATATTTTAATATTGAAATATTTAAAGCAATTTAAATTTTACTTTACTTTAAAGTTTATGATTATTTAATTAAATATTTACTTTGAACAATTTAAATAAAATTAATGAAATAATGAAGTTATTAAAGTTTTAACATTTAGTGATAGGTTTGAAATGATGAAGCAAAATTCGATTAATATATTGAAAGTATTTTTTTTAGAAAACAATTGTTTTTAATACGAAGTTTTCATAAGATTTTCCACAACTATTAATTTAAATGCGGCTCTTATTCAGGTCGTTTTAAAGGGCCTCATGGATAGTACAGATTTGCAATTTACGAAATGAAACATAAAATTTAAAAGTAAGTTTTGAATTATATTTACAGAAATACCAAGTTAGAAAATATCTCCAAAATACAAACGCAAAATGAAATTAAATTTCTCGGTACTTTACAATATATTTTACTAAATTTAAATTATAATAGTCTACAAACCCAATTTGATCCGGTTTTTAATTTCAACACCACAGAATTTACACCAAATATTTAGGAAAAGTTGTAAACTTTGAAATAGTCCATTGTTCCAAATACACTTTCACAAACACTCAAATTAATTCTTTTAGACCTACAGACTACAACGGATCTCAACCCAAGATGTTTTGCTCGTCGCGTCCAGTCAGTCAGCCAATAACGTTGTCAAAGTCCAAAATATTAGTTCCGTGGACACCGGTCAGTGCTACCGATTACAAAACAACTCGCACTCAGTCCACAGTCAATTACAATGTTTCAAATACCGACAATAATTTTATCTGCTGCCGAAATCTCCAAACTCACAATCTTCGCAAGATTATATTTCTCTCATAGTCCAATAACGCAGTTCAACTCTTTAAAATAATTTATAACTTTTACTTTTTTAAAACTTAAATACTACCTGTCCGACTTCGGACGACCTAGCCCAAAAGCGACTTTCTTATTCGACGACCACAGGCAGACTACTTCGCCTAATGGCGAACTTCTCCTTCAACCACCACAAACTGACTAACTTATTGACTTCATTAACGTTATCTAGTGGTGAAAAATTCACAGTCCACCCAGACGCATCCATTTGACTTATTGAATCTGAAAACTGACCGTCCAAACAATTCATACATCTGGGAACGGTTTCTATTACACTTACACACGCCACACTGACTGTTCAAAATTATACTTTCCATTACATGGCGATTATCTTACGCAACAAACTTTATAATTGAACAATTTTAAAAATTATATTGTTACCGTCGTTAGTGTATACTACAATATTATAACAAAATTTAGGATCTGTGAGTTCACTATACTACAAGTAAAACGCAGGTACATATTAATGTCTCTTTCGGATAAAAAAAATTGTTTGTCCGATAACACAATATTATCGAGCGCACAAAATCATCATAAAATATTAATCGTTAACTTTGAAAGTTTTCCGGAATAGAATACGAACGAAATCGTTTTCCGCATAAAGCATTATATTTATGAATGTGATTAAAGCTTGTAAGAAAATGATTTAGTACCCCCCAAAAAAATCTATTATATCATTTATCGTAGAGTGTAACCTTAATTTAATTTGTTTGTATAATTTTGTATTATTTCTCGAGGATGAAGGATATCTAAATAGAAAAGCTTTCAGGCGTCTATATATGGAATAAAGAAGAATTTTGATTAATTAAGCAAATGAAATCAAAGCCGTCTTTGAGCAAATCACTGAGACCTGAATTTGATTGGAATGTAGAAGCAGCAGTCAGCACATACTAGCTGACTAATGCAATGAGAACATGGAATGCGGAACCCTGAACCAGACTAGAGGGGCCGCTATAATTATTCGCATTGTTACCGTTGCTACGAACGCTAAAATTATATTAATCTTTTATTAATTATTCCATTGTTGGAGATGTTTCCTATGAATACTTTATTGCGGTTGACTCACGATTAGAACATCACCAAAGAGAATAAATACAACATTCATTTTAATACATTTATTTACGAAGAATCACGTTTTCAATTCGTTAGTCCTAATTTTAAAAATTGCTAAATTTATTTATACAAATATGCATTCAGTTTATGTGAAAACGAAAATTGTTACAATTACGTTTGGATAAACATCAGAAGTTCATATCATTCATGGACGATTTCATTTTATTAATACCGAATTCAGAAATTCGCATCAAAATGGTTAATTTTTGTTTTAAAATATAATATAAAAATTTAACGATCGCCGTACCTGTTCTGATAAAAGCGTCCGTTGAGAGAAAATTTTCCATATATGAAATAATTTATTCAAGAAACGAGGACTCATTTCTAACATTCGGTCTCTTTGCATCTTATTTTAAATTTTCTTGATAATGAAACTATTATTAAAGGAGGATTCGAGTTTCTATTTGTGGAAATGCCGTACGATGGTGACTTTACGAACATCGAGGACTGTTTTTCATTTCCTGTGTGCTATCACGGGCAGGAAGTGCGTAGATTCTCCCTTTCTTTATATGAAGCAACGAAAGCTTTCACTAAAGATGGAGATGTTACGAAATATGCTTCTATTTGTAGACGTTTCTGACGTTTTCAATTTAATATAATGTACATTAATAAAGACTTCTAATTACGTATCTCATTGGATGATTAAGAGTTGAAGTACTCATACTGTATTTTTGAGGTAGTAAGACGCAAACATTTCTTCGTCGAAACTCGTTTTTGAGAATCATTCGGTTCCTAAGCTACATAATTCAGGTCAAAAAATTAGAATCTCATAACTACATCCACGTGTATAGAGCAAGAAGTTATTCCTTTGAATTTTTTATTTATTTGGTGGTATATGTAACGGACAGTTTATTTAAAATGTAATCACGTTTATTCATACAAAAAAAAGCAATAATAAAGTTAAATCCATAAATATTGACGAAGAAAAATAATTTTTATTTAGACTAATTTCGCTTTTGTTCCTCCTTTCTGACTTCTGCTGCTCAAACTCTTCTACATTTTACTATTCTCATCTCCTACCACCTCTAGCAATATTCTAATACTGATCCCGGCTTTCTTATTTTTAATCCACCCACATTTTAATTTTGGTAACGATCAATTAGAGAGCAATCAAACTTTACCCTTTAATATTGAATTAATTATTCCTTCCTTGTACTTTAATTTTTTTTCTTCCCACCTGTTGTTATGAGCACAACCACGAGTTGGATGCCAGTTGCATTGCAAGCAGGCAATCGCCTTAGCCTGACCGGGTGCAAAAGTACTATAAAATAAATCTACCGCACACAAATATTAATAATTAAGTGATGCACGCATTAAAAATATATTATCACCAGCCTCTAACCATCCACACATACATAGGAGGTCGACAATTAACTAAAGTTACTTGCTGGGTGCCTGGTGTTTCCCGGGTTGTCGTAATGAAACTCAACGACCTCCATAACCCCGGATTTGGTTGTTTTTGCGTTATATTTATGTAGCGTGCCTCCATCACCAACTCTAAAGGTGTTCCTACCTATGCCGAAAGGGGTTGAAATTATACACAACATCGAGAGAAACACTATCAATCTTATTGAGCCCGAAAATGTTTTATCCGAGGTAAATTTCGGCCGTTTGAGCATGTTTAAAAATTTCCACCACCGCCCGTGGGGGTCGTAGATGTGTCTTACCCCACAGGGTTTGTTTCTGGCTCAAAAGGAACACGTGTACGAAATTTGGTCAAATTTTCTCCACGGGTGTAGATTTGTATGCGGAACATACACACAAACAGTCTATTTTATTTACTACAAGGTAACTTCTTTCCCAGATATATTATAAGCAAGTGCTGGACATTTATCTGAATTGAATAAAATCACTATTTTCCCCACTGATGAAATTTTAATTTTTCTAACAATTATATTTTAATTAATAATACGAGTAATACAAATGAGGTGGAACCTCCAAACCAAAATAATGTTTTACATTTTTTCAATAAATTTAAAAACGTTCAGTAACCAATTCTTGATAATAAGATTGATTAATATATATGCTAATAACACATGTCAAAGGTATAATATTAAATCTAATGAAGCCGTTATTTACGGACTCGTATGCAGCCTCATAAAAATGTTTCACAAGTTTAATAATAATAAAATCAAATTTATAAAAGAATTCAACAATCCGAAGCAAGTACGGCTCAAGTAAATTTAAAGATAAGATTATTCAGCTGTAATATTTTAAATATTTCTTCATAATAATTTTTTAAAAATTTTATTACTTATTTCTTACCTAATCTAATTAACTAACTATTTAATTGAATTTTAACGTCCTTAATATTTATAGTAGTGACAGAAAACGAACAATTATTATATGGTCAATCTGTTTAATATAATCTGCTTCAATTGCGGAACGTTATTTTATCTCATTGAATACAATATATATTAATATAATTTTGTTTGTGAATTTGCGACTGTTTAAAACCATTTGGGTTAAAAATATAAGTATAACCTTAAATAAATTTTTTGTCGCCTTCACAAAACCCTGTCTAAGAACTAGGTTGTACTATTTTTAAATCTAAAACCAATCCGCTTTATCCACTCATGTAAAGACACTTAACCAATAATTAGAGTGAAACGAAAATCGTACATAACACTAGACTAGCGTCTTAGATTCCCGGAAGACATTTATATTGAATTAAACAGAAACATGATAGTTATTTATATGAAATGGTATTCCAATATTGAAGCACATTTTATGAAACGAAATGACCGAATAATAATTGATAATTATCTGTCACAATACGAACAACGTTAAAATTACATTAAACAATCAGTTAACCATTTCTCCTTTATATATATATATATATATTCCAACTCTTATATTTTCTGTTGACACGAACATTGTCACGATCTGAATTTACGTAATAGTTACATTGTATTTTACATGTGAATGTATATTTTATTTATATTACGGTATGAATCATTATGTAAGTAGGGAAATGTTACTTGATTATTAGTTTCTCACGGTTGTATAATTTATTTACTATGTAATTTATTTTGTAGAATGAAAATGACTGTTCTAAAGCTTTTAAATAATAAAAGTATTATTATTTTTCTTCAAGTCTTTTTTTAATAAGATAGATAAAATGACCATTAAATCAGACTTTTGAAAAATATTTTATTCAACTACGTTTATGTACATTTTGTACATGTTTCTGTGGTATAAACAATACTTATCATGATTTAATTAATAATTACATTAGTTCTTATATTGATTTTTTAAATTAATATTAATTAATCAGTTTAATAAACCGTAGAAACAGCACAAACAAGCTGATGAATGCCGACCTCCTGTGGTGTAATGGTTAAGGTGATTGACTCGGTTCGAAGCCCGGCGAGGGCATGGATGTTTGTGTGCGTGAGAAACTCTCGACAAATCAGGCCCCTGACAAGGAAAATTAACTTCCCTTAATTAGTCGCTAATAACCTGAGCTGTTGATGCGACTGTAAATGAATCAATTAAAAGAATCCTGATGAACAGAAACGTCGTTGAATAAGATATTTTTAAAATGTTTTTCATAAACTTACTAAGAAAAAATATTGATTGGAGACTCTTTTAAATGTTTATATTTTATTAATTATTATCATTATAACAGTCGTATGGTACCTAATGGTTTATAAATCGACCAAACATCTTTTAGAAGTCGGATTCTATAACCCTGCAATTTCACTATTCCTGAGATGTTCGTAAAGTGTACAATACGCGGTATAAATTAAATCCTTAGAAACGCAGAACTCCGTGGCAAGTGTGCTGTGTAGATAATGTAGAGAGAGGTTTCACAGCTTGTACTGCTGAATGAAAACATTCCACGGCTCTCGAATTAATTATTCTAGACCTAACAGCTGGCTGTTATTGTTTCACGTGGTATTGTTATGTGGAATATAATAACTGCATTCAAGTCATGTACATTTTTTTTTAAATAAGATCAAATTATCTTAAGACTGAATTAACGAAATTAAATCCAAACTTAACTTTAATTGATCATTGTAAATTTTATTGCTCCTTCCACTCACAGTTGTTCGTTACGAAATTTGTATCTCCTGGTGCATATCAAAATAATAACTGATAATTTAGTAAGTTCCAGTTTAGAATTAATTTTCAAAACAGTGGATGCCATCGTCCTTTTCAAAAGCAAAATTTATTTTAATCCTTCTATTAATTTCTTGCATTTGCGAAAAAATGTATGTGATATGTTACTTTAAAATTCATGCAATATACAACAAAATAGTTACAGAAAATAATTTAATACACACTATACTTTGGTAGAAATTGGGAACAGTATACGTATCTGAAACAGTTACAGAATCAATATTTTCCTGCAACATATCTGGAAATTAGACCTTGGGCAAAAAGTAGTAAACAAAAAACCGACCTGTTTCCTTATCACAAGTTTTTACTCCTCATAACAAATTATATAATCCGTTTAAATTAAATCAAAGCAGAAATAAAGAGACTTAATCTAAATAAATCAACAGGACTTGATCTCATAACGGCTATGATACTTCAAGAATTACCAGACGAAGGTCTCAGGTTACTCTTGTACTTGTTTAATGAAATAATAAGACTAGATTACTGGCCCAAATCCCTAAAAATTGCAAAATTAATTACGATACCAAAACCCGGCAAAAATGACGTAACTTCATATCGTCCCATAAGTCTGCTATCAACACTATCCAAATTTCTTGAGAAGATTATACTGAAAATAATCAGAGTAGACAGCAGTAATCAAGACTGGATCCCGGATCATCAATTTGGTTTCCGACAGTCGCACTCAACAATTCAACAATGCCATTGTGGACGTATAGCACGAGAGGTTTCAGATGTCGTGTCCACCAAAGCTGCGCAGTCGTCCTCGCCCCTTAGGATGTAGTGGGGGTAACGATGAGCTCAGTTGAACACGATTCTTTGCTGCGACAACTTGGAACTGTTAATACTATTCTAAAAACATTGACGCCAAAAAATATATTGTACTCAGTGTACGTAAATTTTGTCTTCATTTATGTTATGAAATTTTTTGTAAGTACTATTATTACTATTATTGTACTTCATTAGTTTCCAGGATGCAAAGTGAAACTATTAAACAAAAATTAGAAGGCAGTAAAATTATCCACAGCCAAAGTAGGGAAATTATTTCTAACGTATACAAATTCATAAGAAGGGAATGTGAGAGCGGGAATCCGATAAAACTGAAGAGTATCCAAGCTCGTGTTGCGGAGGCAACTGTAATATCTATCAGAAGCTTGCAGCGGATTTTAAATGAAGCGAGTGTCAGAGTAGAGGGACTGCTTTTTTAACTCCACAAATGGTACGGTGTAGGGAAAAAAAACAAATCTGAAGTGGACGATTTTGATAAATGCGTCATTCGCCGAACAGTAAATGACTTTCACTTAACTAAAAAGGAGCGACCGACAATAAAGTCCGTAATAAATATTCTTAAGGGAAAAATTGGTTTTCAAGGTAGCTCTTGGACTCTCCGTATAATTTTACGAAAGCTTGGATTCCGATGGAAGAAATCAGGTACTAATAGGAAGTTACTGAGAAAAATGAGATTCGGGAAATCAGATTAAACTATCTCCGAAGTCTAGAACAATATAGAAGTGAAGGAAGACCGATTGTTTTCATGTATTTCCCAGTTTGGTATCCAGGCCTTCGCGTCTGACGAAAGAATTTGGGAATTGTTAAATTTATAGGGGGTGAGAGTGACAGCCTTTGTTTACTCACTTTCTGGGGCATTTCAAGTTTTTCTCGGAACGAATCGGAGATTTACAAAGGTCCGAAACGTTAACACTACAGCCTTACTCGTTGGCGTCTTTAAATTTCGTTTTAAATTAATTAGGTCCTAAATCATCTATACGAAATTTATTAAAATTTAATTACTGATTTTGTAAATTTATCTCCATTCGAAATCAGTTTATTGGATCCGTATATAACGTAAACACTCGCCTGCCAATAATTAACTTTCCACTTGGACTAATTGTTAGCTGCAAATGTGAACATTGCGACAGTTCTGTAATGTGTCGCTTATGGCTCTGGGTAAAGCCAAGAAATTAATTAAATGTTCCAAACCGTCACAAAAATTTGTTTGGTTGTGGAAATCTAGAGCAGAAATTGCATGGATCTGTTGGACACAAAAATAGAAGAAAAAAAAATATGATGCTGTATTGTTTAAGATTACATACCGTCGTAGAAACTATTTAGAATTGTGAGAAATTGAACTGTAAGTATATCTGTTAATTAAGAACCACATAGAATAATAATAAAAAAATTAAATTGTATCTCAGGATTGTAAATTGCCAGATGCAAGGGAGAATGCGCGAACTTCAAGCGAATTATTTTGAAATCTCCATTCATCCAATTTCAAAGGGGGAATATAATGTGGTGCATTTTCACATTTAACTGGAATATCAAGTATTTTTAAATTTTATTATGAATTTCTTACTGGAAACGTGGCTTGCCGGTGCCGAGTAGACTGAAGACAATTGCGGGACGGATCGGGGAAATCCACAGGTCCCGCAAACAAGGCCATGGTCGGTCAAGAAAGATATGGTCCTAAATTAGAATAAAGTATGGGTCACGTGTGGATGAGGACCAATCAGGACACAGTGATTGTGAGAGCGCAGGAGAGTGAGGAGTCTCCTGCAACCACAGTGGACTTGTGCACGTTGTGTCTCGTCCGTCTGTGCTGCAGCCACATTCACTAACGGTACAGTTCCCTCTCTGCTTCCACTTTCGCTCGGCTTCGAGTGTCCTCTGCCTTCCCCTCGTGGTCGGCAAAAATGAAAGTTTTTTAAATTTTCCCAATTTTTATTTTTTTGGATTTATATTGATAATAATAAAGAGCCTTTTTTGCCTGTCCTTTGCAATTACAACAAGTTTCAGAAACTTCAGTAAACTAATGAAACGTGAGACGACGTTTAATGCTGAATATATTAATTATATTTGACTGAGTCGCAATACACAAGTGTTGTGTGTGCAATCTTGAGGTTCTCGGATAATTACATTTTAGTGGCGCTTTCTGTATCTGACCACTCGTCCGCCGTAAGAGATCGCTGTAGCTGAAGGTTCCTCACAGCGTTAATTTTTTCTGTGTCTCATACGTATTTATTCACGTGTCAATGTCGTGTATTGTGACTCTGAAGGGAGATTCAAGCTTGCAGCCTGAACGTCACTCAGTAGCTCTGTGGTTAGAGTTCAGGTCAGTGTAACGCAATGATTCTGTGCGTAGCTGGTCTGGGTTCGAGTGCTGGCGGCTTCGCAACTGTTTCTAAAACATCCTGCTCACCAATTTCGCATCGGCCCCGAAATTGAGGGGCAGATGAGTTAGGAACAGTTGCGAAGAATGGCTTTTTGATTTCTTTCCAATTTCAGCATTTTTATTTTTCCAATAAAGAAATGAAAGAAATATAATAATAAGAATGTCATTGAAACGAGGTGGATTGTAAGTTTTATGAAACTTATTTTTATGAGACTTCTTATTAAAAGAAATAAAAAAGCGGAAATTGAAAAAATATCAAAAATTTCTTACTTACTTTTTATCTGCCCCTCAACTTCTCTCGACCCCGAGGGGGCGGCCACCATGAAAGAAACACTCGGGGTAGAGAGAAATTTCAGTGGCAGATCCTTCAGAAATATTTGCCAAGTCGCCAGTACTCAAACCCATAGCCAGCTACGCACTGCGCATTGCGTTACACTGACCTGGATTCTCAACCACTGAGCCACTGGCGAGGTGAAGATTGGAAGCTTTAATCTCCCTTATAAGTCGCAAACCTCGACGGTGACTAGTAAAGATCTGGAAGAAACAGGAAAAATGAAAGCTGTTAGTAGGCTCGAACCCGGAACTTTCGGCTGCATTTACAGTCACCTGGACTGGAACAACTGAGCCACTGAGTGAAGCGAAGGTTGAAGGCTTGAATCTCCCTTAAGAGTCGCAAACCTCGGCCGTGAGAAACAGAAAAACTTTTAGCGAAGCTCGAACCCGAAACCTCCACATCCACCTGTCCAGGGTTTAAAAACCTCAGCCACTGGCTTGCGATGAAAACTGAGCCTTTAGAACTCATACAAAATCTCCCCCTTCACCTGTAACACTCAGCAGCTAAAGTACGCATATTGCACTAATGTGGTATTTCTTGTCGTCCTCCTTCCAGTTTCAACCTTTGCTTCGTCCAACGCCTGCTTTCTTAATTTTATTACTCTCTAAAATATTGGAATAATCATTTTACCTTAAGACAGCAGATTGGTTCCTTTAGTTGCACGTATTTTCATCGTGCGACTCGTCCATTTGAGCGGGGAGGAAAAAGGAATAGAAATGACATTTAAAAATGCAATTGTTCACAAGTTAATTTATTTATCGAATGTTACAATTTAGAGAAAACTTCGATACAATTTTTAAATCATATCAAGTCATTGTTTTGGTTTACACATTCATACATAACATAAGTATAGCTCGAGAGGTTTCAGATGTCGTGTCCACCAAAGCTGCGCAGTCGTCCTCGCCCCTTAGGATGTAGTGGGGGTAACGATGAGCTCAGTTGAACACGACTCTTTGCTGCGACAACTTGGAACTGTTAATACTATTCTATAAACATTGACGCCAAAAAATATATTGTGCTCAGTGTACGTAAATTTTGTCTTCATTTATGTTATGAAATTTTTTGTAAGAACTATTATTACTATTATTGTACTTCATTAGTTTCCAGGATGCAAAGTGAAACTATGAAACAAAAATTAGAAGGCAGTAAAATTATCCACAGCCAAAGAAGGTAAATTATTTCTAACGTATACAAATTCATAAGAAGGGAATGTGAGAGCGGGAATCCGAAAAAACTGAAGAGTATCCAAGCTCGTGTTGCGGAGGCAACTGGAATATCTATCAGAAGCTTGCAGCGGATTTTAAATGAAACGAGTGTCAGAGTAGAGGGACTACTTTTTTAACTCCACAAATGGTACGGTGTAGGGAAAAAAAACAAATCTGAAGTGGACGATTTTGATAAATGCGTCATTCGCCGAACAGTAAATGACTTTCATTTAACTAAAATGGAGCGACCGACAATAAAGTCCGTATTAAATATTCTTAAGGGAAAAATTGGTTTTCAAAGTAGCTCTTTGACTCTCCGTATAATTTTACGAAAGCTTGGATTCCGATGGAAGAAATCAGGTACTAATAGGAAGTTACTGAGAAAAATGAGATTCGGGAAACAGATTAAACTATCTCCGAAGTCTAGAACAATATAGAAGTGAAGGAAGACCGATTGTTTTCATGTATTTCCCAGTTTGGTATCCAGGCCTTCGCGTCTGACGAAAGAGTTTGGGAATTGTTAAATTTATAGGGGGGTGAGAGTGACAGCCTTTGTTTACTCACTTTCTGGGGCATTTCAAGTTTTTCTCGGAACGAATCGGAGATTTACAAAGGTCCGAAACGTTAACACTACAGCCTTACTCGTTGGCGTCTTTAAATTTCGTTTTAAATTAATTAGGTCCTAAATCATCTATACGAAATTTATTAAAATTTAATTACTGATTTTGTAAATTTATCTCCATTCGAAATCAGTTTATTGGATCCGTATATAACGTAAACACTCGCCTGCCAATAATTAATTTTTCACTTGGACTAATTGTTAGCTGCAAATGTGAACATTGCGACCGTCCTGTAATGTGTCGGTTATGGCTCTGCGTAGAGCCAAGAAATTAATTAAATGTTCCAAACCGTAACAAAAATTTGTTTGGTTGTGGAAATCTAGAGCAGAAATTGCATGGATCTGTTGGACACAAAAATAGAAGAAAAAAAAATATGATGCTGTATTGTTTAAGATTACATTACGACGTAGAAACTATTTAGAATTGTGAGAAATTGAACTGTAAGTATATCTGTTAATTAAGAACCACATAGAATAATAATAAAAAAATTAAATTGTATCTCAGGTTTGTAAATTGCCAGATGCAAGGGAGAATGCGCGAACTTCAAGCGAATTATTTTGAAATCTCCATTCATCCAATTTCAAAGGGGGAATATTATGTGGTGCGTTTTTCACATTTAACTGGAATATCAAGTATTTTTAAATTTTATTCTGAATTTCTTACTGGAAACGTGGCTTGCCGGTGCCGAGTAGACGACTGAGGACAATTGCGGTACGGATCAGGGAAATCCACAGGTCCCGCAAACAAGGCCATGGTCGGTCAAGAAAGATATGGTCCTAAATTAGAATAAATTAAGGGTCACGTGTGGATGAGGACCAATCAGGACACAGTGATTGTGAGAGCGCAGGAGAGTGAGGAGTCTCCTGCAACCACAGTGGACTTGTGCACGTTGTGTCTCGTCCGTCTGTGCTGCAGCCACATTCACTAACGGTACAGTTCCCTCTCTGCTTCCACTTTCGCTCGGCTTCGAGTGTCCTCTGCCTTCCCCTCGTGGTCGGCAAAAATGAAAGTTTTTTAAATTTTCCCAATTTTTATTTTTTTGGATTTATATTGATAATAATAAAGAGCCTTTTTTGCCTGTCCTTTGCAATTACAACAAGTTTCAGAAACTTCAGTAAACTAATGAAACGTGAGACGACGTTTAATGCTGAATATATTAATTATATTTGACTGAGTCGCAATACACAAGTGTTGTGTGTGCAATCTTGAGGTTCTCGGATAATTACATTTTAGTGGCGCTTTCTGTATCTGACCACTCGTCCGCCGTAAGAGATCGCTGTAGCTGAAGGTTCCTCACAGCGTTAATTTTTTCTGTGTCTCATACGTATTTATTCACGTGTCAATGTCGTGTATTGTGACTCTGAAGGGAGATTCAAGCTTGCAGCCTGAACGTCACTCAGTAGCTCTGTGGTTAGAGTTCAGGTCAGTGTAACGCAATGATTCTGTGCGTAGCTGGTCTGGGTTCGAGTGCTGGCGGCTTCGCAACTGTTTCTAAAACATCCTGCTCACCAATTTCGCATCGGCCCCGAAATTGAGGGGCAGATGAGTTAGGAACAGTTGCGAAGAATGGCTTTTTGATTTCTTTCCAATTTCAGCATTTTTATTTTTCCAATAAAGAAATGAAAGAAATATAATAATAAGAATGTCATTGAAACGAGGTGGATTGTAAGTTTTATGAAACTTATTTTTATGAGACTTCTTATTAAAAGAAATAAAAAAGCGGAAATTGAAAAAATATCAAAAATTTCTTACTTACTTTTTATCTGCCCCTCAACTTCTCTCGACCCCGAGGGGGCGGCCACCATGAAAGAAACACTCGGGGTAGAGAGAAATTTCAGTGGCAGATCCTTCAGAAATATTTGCCAAGTCGCCAGTACTCAAACCCATAGCCAGCTACGCACTGCGCATTGCGTTACACTGACCTGGATTCTCAACCACTGAGCCACTGGCGAGGTGAAGATTGGAAGCTTTAATCTCCCTTATAAGTCGCAAACCTCGACGGTGACTAGTAAAGATCTGGAAGAAACAGGAAAAATGAAAGCTGTTAGTAGGCTCGAACCCGGAACTTTCGGCTGCATTTACAGTCACCTGGACTGGAACAACTGAGCCACTGAGTGAAGCGAAGGTTGAAGGCTTGAATCTCCCTTAAGAGTCGCAAACCTCGGCCGTGAGAAACAGAAAAACTTTTAGCGAAGCTCGAACCCGAAACCTCCACATCCACCTGTCCAGGGTTTAAAAACCTCAGCCACTGGCTTGCGATGAAAACTGAGCCTTTAGAACTCATACAAAATCTCCCCCTTCACCTGTAACACTCAGCAGCTAAAGTACGCATATTGCACTAATGTGGTATTTCTTGTCGTCCTCCTTCCAGTTTCAACCTTTGCTTCGTCCAACGCCTGCTTTCTTAATTTTATTACTCTCTAAAATATTGGAATAATCATTTTACCTTAAGACAGCAGATTGGTTCCTTTAGTTGCACGTATTTTCATCGTGCGACTCGTCCATTTGAGCGGGGAGGAAAAAGGAATAGAAATGACATTTAAAAATGCAATTGTTCACAAGTTAATTTATTTATCGAATGTTACAATTTAGAGAAAACTTCGATACAATTTTTAAATCATATCAAGTCATTGTTTTGGTTTACACATTCATACATAACATAAGTATAGCTCGAGAGGTTTCAGATGTCGTGTCCACCAAAGCTGCGCAGTCGTCCTCGCCCCTTAGGATGTAGTGGGGGTAACGATGAGCTCAGTTGAACACGACTCTTTGCTGCGACAACTTGGAACTGTTAATACTATTCTATAAACATTGACGCCAAAAAATATATTGTGCTCAGTGTACGTAAATTTTGTCTTCATTTATGTTATGAAATTTTTTGTAAGAACTATTATTACTATTATTGTACTTCATTAGTTTCCAGGATGCAAAGTGAAACTATGAAACAAAAATTAGAAGGCAGTAAAATTATCCACAGCCAAAGAAGGTAAATTATTTCTAACGTATACAAATTCATAAGAAGGGAATGTGAGAGCGGGAATCCGAAAAAACTGAAGAGTATCCAAGCTCGTGTTGCGGAGGCAACTGGAATATCTATCAGAAGCTTGCAGCGGATTTTAAATGAAACGAGTGTCAGAGTAGAGGGACTACTTTTTTAACTCCACAAATGGTACGGTGTAGGGAAAAAAAACAAATCTGAAGTGGACGATTTTGATAAATGCGTCATTCGCCGAACAGTAAATGACTTTCATTTAACTAAAATGGAGCGACCGACAATAAAGTCCGTATTAAATATTCTTAAGGGAAAAATTGGTTTTCAAAGTAGCTCTTTGACTCTCCGTATAATTTTACGAAAGCTTGGATTCCGATGGAAGAAATCAGGTACTAATAGGAAGTTACTGAGAAAAATGAGATTCGGGAAACAGATTAAACTATCTCCGAAGTCTAGAACAATATAGAAGTGAAGGAAGACCGATTGTTTTCATGTATTTCCCAGTTTGGTATCCAGGCCTTCGCGTCTGACGAAAGAGTTTGGGAATTGTTAAATTTATAGGGGGGTGAGAGTGACAGCCTTTGTTTACTCACTTTCTGGGGCATTTCAAGTTTTTCTCGGAACGAATCGGAGATTTACAAAGGTCCGAAACGTTAACACTACAGCCTTACTCGTTGGCGTCTTTAAATTTCGTTTTAAATTAATTAGGTCCTAAATCATCTATACGAAATTTATTAAAATTTAATTACTGATTTTGTAAATTTATCTCCATTCGAAATCAGTTTATTGGATCCGTATATAACGTAAACACTCGCCTGCCAATAATTAATTTTTCACTTGGACTAATTGTTAGCTGCAAATGTGAACATTGCGACCGTCCTGTAATGTGTCGGTTATGGCTCTGCGTAGAGCCAAGAAATTAATTAAATGTTCCAAACCGTAACAAAAATTTGTTTGGTTGTGGAAATCTAGAGCAGAAATTGCATGGATCTGTTGGACACAAAAATAGAAGAAAAAAAAATATGATGCTGTATTGTTTAAGATTACATTACGACGTAGAAACTATTTAGAATTGTGAGAAATTGAACTGTAAGTATATCTGTTAATTAAGAACCACATAGAATAATAATAAAAAAATTAAATTGTATCTCAGGTTTGTAAATTGCCAGATGCAAGGGAGAATGCGCGAACTTCAAGCGAATTATTTTGAAATCTCCATTCATCCAATTTCAAAGGGGGAATATTATGTGGTGCGTTTTTCACATTTAACTGGAATATCAAGTATTTTTAAATTTTATTCTGAATTTCTTACTGGAAACGTGGCTTGCCGGTGCCGAGTAGACGACTGAGGACAATTGCGGTACGGATCAGGGAAATCCACAGGTCCCGCAAACAAGGCCATGGTCGGTCAAGAAAGATATGGTCCTAAATTAGAATAAATTAAGGGTCACGTGTGGATGAGGACCAATCAGGACACAGTGATTGTGAGAGCGCAGGAGAGTGAGGAGTCTCCTGCAACCACAGTGGACTTGTGCACGTTGTGTCTCGTCCGTCTGTGCTGCAGCCACATTCACTAACGGTACAGTTCCCTCTCTGCTTCCACTTTCGTTTGGCTTCGAGTGTCCTCTGCTTTCCCCTCGGGGTCGGCGAAAATGAAAGTTTTTTATATTTTCTCAATTTTTATTTTTTTGGATTTATATTGATAATAAAGAGTCTTTTTTGCCTGACCTTTGCAATTACAACAAGTTTCAGAAACTTCAGTAAACTAATGAAACGTGAGACGACGTTTAATGCTGAATATATTAATTATATTTGACTGAGTCGCAATACACAAGTGTTGTGTGTGCAATCTTGAGGTTCTCGGATAATTACATTTTAGAGGCGCTTTCTGTATCTGACCACTCGTCCGCCGTAAGAGATCGCTGTAGCTGAAGGTTCCTCACAGCGTTAATTTTTTCTGTGTCTCATACGTATTTATTCACGTGTCACTGTCGTGTATTGTGACTCTGAAGGGAGATTCATGCTTTCAATATGAACGTCACTCAGTAGCTCTGTGGTTAGAGTTCAGGTGACTGTAAGTGGACCCGAAGTTTCCGGGTTCAAGCCTCACGCACAGCTTACATTTTTTCTGTTTCTTCCAGATCTTTACCAGTCACCGTCGAGGTTTGCGACTCAAAAGGCAGATTAAAGCTTCCTAACTTCGAATCGCCAGTGGCTCTGTGGTTAGAGTCTTGGTCAGTGTAACGCAATGATTCTGTGCGTAGCTGGTCTGGGTTCGAGTCCTGGCGGCTTCGCAACTGTTTCTAAAACATCCTGCTCACCAATTTCGCATCGGCCCCGAAATTGAGGGGCAGATGAGTTAGGAACAGTTGCGAAGAATGGATTTTTGATTTCTTTCCAATTTCAGCATTCCAAAAGGAATAGAAATGACATTTAAAAATGCAATTGTTCACAAGTTAATTTATTTATCGAATGGTACAATTTAGAGAAAACTTCGATACAATTTTTAAATCATATCAAGTCATTGTTTTGGTTTACACATTCATACATAACATAAGTATTGCTCGAGAGGTTTCAGATGTCGTGTCCACCAAAGCTGCGCAGTCGTCCTCGCCCCTTAGGATGTCGTGGGGGTAACGATGAGCTCAGTTGAACACGATTCTTTGCTGCGACAACTTGGAACTGTTAATACTATTCTAAAAACATTGACGCCAAAAAATATATTGTGCTCACTGTACGTAAATTTTGTCTTCATTTATGTTATGAAATTTTTTGTAAGAACTATTATTACTATTATTGTACTTCATTAGTTTCCAGGATGCAAAGTGAAACTATGAAACAAAAATTAGAAGGCAGTAAAATTATCCACAGCCAAAGTAGGGAAATTATTTCTAACGTATACAAATTGATAAGAAGGGAATGTGAGAGCGGGAATCCGATGAAACTGTAGAGTATCCAAGCTCGTGTTGCGGAGGCAACTGGAATATCTATCAGAAGCTTGCAGCGGATTTTAAATGAAACGAGTGTCAGAGTAGAGGGACTACTTTTTTAACTCCACAAATGGTACGGTGTAGGGCGAAAAAAAAACAAATCTGAAGTGGACGATTTTGATAAATGCGTCATTCGCCGAACAGTAAATGACTTTCATTTAACTAAAATGGAGCGACCGACAATAAAGTCCGTATTAAATATTCTTAAGGGAAAAATTGGTTTTCAAGGTAGCTCTTGGACTCTCCGTATAATTTTACGAAAGCTTGGATTCCGATGGAAGAAATCAGGTACTAATAGGAAGTTACTGAGAAAAATGAGATTCGGGAAACAGATTAAACTATCTCCGAAGTCTAGAACAATGTAGAAGTGAAGGAAGACCGATTGTTTTCATGTATTTCCCAGTTTGGTATCCAGGCCTTCGCGTCTGACGAAAGAGTTTGGGAATTGTTAAATTTATAGGGGGGTGAGAGTGACAGCCTTTGTTTACTCACTTTCTGGGGCATTTCAAGTTTTTCTCGGAACGAATCGGAGATTTACAAAGGTCCGAAACGTTAACACTACAGCCTTACTCGTTGGCGTCTTTAAATTTCGTTTTAAATTAATTAGGTCCTAAATCATCTATACGAAATTTATTAAAATTTAATTACTGATTTTGTAAATTTATGTCCAATCGAAATCAGTTTATTGGATCCGTATATAACGTAAACACTCGCCTGCCAATAATTAATTTTCCACTTGGACTAATTGTTAGCTGCAAATGTGAACATTGCGACCGTCCTGTAATGTGTCGGTTATGGCTCTGGGTAAAGCCAAGAAATTAATTAAATGTTCCAAACCGTCACAAAAATTTGTTTGGTTGTGGAAATCTAGAGCAGAAATTGCATGGATCTGTTGGACACAAAAATAGAAGAAAAAAAATATGATGCTGTATTGTTTAAGATTACATACCGTCGTAGAAACTATTTAGAATTGTGAGAAATTGAACTGTAAGTATATCTGTTAATTAAGAACCACATAGAATAATAATAAAAAAATTAAATTGTATCTCAGGATTGTAAATTGCCAGATGCAAGGGAGAATGCGCGAACTTCAAGCGAATTATTTTGAAATCGTCCGAATGGGTTCTCCATTCATCCAATTTCAAAGGAGGAATATTATGTGGTGCGTTTTTCACATTTAACTGGAATATCAAGTATTTTTAAATTTTATTCTGAATTTCTTACTGGAAACGTGGCTTCCGGTGCCGAGTAGACTGAGGACAATAGCGGTACGGATCAGGGAAATCCACAGGTCCCGCAAACAAGGCCATGGTCGGTCAAATTAGAATAAAGTATGGGTCACGTGTGGATGAGGACCAATCAGGACACAGTGATTGTGAGAGCGCAGGAGAGTGAGGAGTCTCCTGCAACCACAGTGGACTTGTGCACGTTGTGTCTCGTCCGTCTGTGCTGCAGCCACATTCACTAACGGTACAGTTCCCTCTCTGCTTCCACTTTCGTTTGGCTTCGAGTGTCCTCTGCTTTCCCCTCGGGGTCGGCGAAAATGAAAGTTTTTTAAATTTTCTCAATTTTTATTTTTTTGGATTTATATTGATAATAAAGAGCCTTTTTTGCCTGACCTTTGATATTACAACAAGTTTCAGAAACTTCAGTAAACTAATGAAACGTGAGACGACGTTTAATGCTGAATATATTAATTATATTTGACTGAGTCGCAATACACAAGTGTTGTGTGTGCAATCTTGAGGTTCTCGGATAATTACATTTTAGAGGCGCTTTCTGTATCTGACCACTCGTCCGCCGTAAGAGATCGCTGTAGCTGAAGGTTCCTCACAGCGTTAATTTTTTCTGTGTCACATACGTATTTATTCACGTGTCACTGTCGTGTATTGTGACTCTGAAGGGAGATTCATGCTTTCAATATGAACGTCACTCAGTAGCTCTGTGGTTAGAGTTCAGGTGACTGTAAGTGGACCCGAAGTTTCCGGGTTCAAGCCTCACGCACAGCTTACATTTTTTCTGTTTCTTCCAGATCTTTACCAGTCACCGTCGAGGTTTGCGACTCAAAAGGCAGATTAAAGCTTCCTAACTTCGAATCGCCAGTGGCTCTGTGGTTAGAGTCTTGGTCAGTGTAACGCAATGATTCTGTGCGTAGCTGGTCTGGGTTCGAGTCCTGGCGGCTTCGCAACTGTTTCTAAAACATCCTGTTTACCAACTTCGCATCGGCACCGAAATTGAGGGGCAGATAAGTTAGGAACAGTTGCGAAGAATGGCTTTTTGATTTCTTTCCAATTTCAGCATTTTTATTTTTCCAATAAAGAAATGAAAGAAATATAATAATAAGAATGTCATTGAAACGAGGTGGATTGTAAGTTTTATGAAACTTATTTTTATGAGACTTCTTATTAAAAGAAATAAAAAAGCGGAAATTGAAAAAATATCAAAAATTTCTTACTTACTTTTTATCTGCCCCTCAACTTCTCTCGACCCCGAGGGGGCGGCCTCCATGAAAGAAACACTCGGGGTAGAGAGAAATTTCAGTGGCAGATCCTTCAGAAATATTTGCCAAGTCGCCAGTACTCAAACCCATAGCCAGCTACGCACTGCGCATTGCGTTGCACTGACCTGGATTCTCAACTACTGAGCCACTGGCGAGGTGAAGATTGGAAGCTTTAATCTCCCTTATAAGTCGCAAACCTCGACGGTGACTAGTAAAGATCTGGAAGAAACAGGAAAAATGAAAGCTGTTAGTAGGCTCGAACCCGGAACTTTCGGCTGCATTTACAGTCACCTGGACTGGAACAACTGAGCCACTGAGTGAAGCGAAGGTTGAAGGCTTGAATCTCCCTTAAGAGTCGCAAACCTCGGCCGTGAGAAACAGAAAAACTTTTAGCGAAGCTCGAACCCGAAACCTCCACATCCACCTGTCCAGGGTTTAAAAACCTCAGCCACTGGCTTGCGATGAAAACTGAGCCTTTAGAACTCATACAAAATCTCCCCCTTCACCTGTAACACTCAGCAGCTAAAGTACGCGTATTGCACTAATGTGGTATTTCTTGTCGTCCTCTTTCCAGTTTCAACCTTTGCTTCGTCCAACGCCTGCTTTCTTTATTTTATTACTCTCTAAAATATTGGAATAATCATTTTACCTTAAGACAGCAGATTGGTTCCTTTAGTTGCACGTATTTTCATCGTGCGACTCGTCCATTTGAGCGGGGAGGAAAAAGGAATAGAAATGACATTTAAAAATGCAATTGTTCACAAGTTAATTTATTTATCGAATGTTACAATTTAGAGAAAACTTCGATACAATTTTTAAATCATATCAAGTCATTGTTTTGGTTTACACATTCATACATAACATAAGTATAGCTCGAGAGGTTTCAGATGTCGTGTCCACCAAAGCTGCGCAGTCGTCCTCGCCCCTTAGGATGTAGTGGGGGTAACGATGAGCTCAGTCAAGCGAATTATTTTTAAATCTCCATTCATCCAATTTCAAAGGGGGAATATTATGTGGTGCGTTTTTCACATTGAACTGGAATATCAAGTATTTTTAAATTTTATTCTGAATTTCTTACTGGAAACGTGGCTTGCCGGTGCCGAGTAGACGACTGAGGACAATTGTGGTACGGATCAGGGAAATCCACAGGTCCCGCAAACAAGGCCATGGTCGGTCAAGAAAGATATGGTCCTAAATTAGAATAAATTAAGGGTCACGTGTGGATGAGGACCAATCAGGACACAGTGATTGTGAGAGCGCAGGAGAGTGAGGAGTCTCCTGCAACCACAGTGGACTTGTGCACGTTGTGTCTCGTCCGTCTGTGCTGCAGCCACATTCACTAACGGTACACTTCCCTCTCTGCTTCCACTTTCGCTCGGCTTCGAGTGTCCTCTGCCTTCCCCTCGTGGTCGGCGAAAATGAAAGTTTTTTAAATTTTCCCAATTTTTATTTTTTTGGATTTATATTGATAATAATAAAGAGCCTTTTTTGCCTGTCCTTTGCAATTACAACAAGTTTCAGAAACTTCAGTAAACTAATGAATCGTGAGACGACGTTTAATGCTGAATATATTAATTATATTTGACTGAGTCGCAATACACAAGTGTTGTCTGTGCAATCTTGAGGTTCTCGGATAATTACATTTTAGTGGCGCTTTCTGTATCTGACCACTCGTCCGCCGTAAGAGATCGCTGTAGCTGAAGGTTCCTCACAGCGTTAGTTTTTTCTGTGTCTCATACATATTTTTTCACGCGTCACTGTCGTGTATTGTGACTCTGAAGGGAGATTCATGCTTTCAATATGAACGTCACTCAGTAGCTCTGTGGTTAGAGTTCAGGTGACTGTAAGTGGACCCGAAGTTTCCGGGTTCAAGCCTCACGCACAGCTTACATTTTTTCTGTTTCTTCCAGATCTTTACCAGTCACCGTCGAGGTTTGCGACTCAAAAGGGAGATTAAAGCTTCCTAACTTCAAATCGCCAGTGGCTCTGTGGTTAGAGTCTTGGTCAGTATAACGCAATGATTCTGTGCGTAGCTGGTCTGGGTTCGAGTTCTGGCGGCTTCGCAACTGTTTCTAAAACATCCTGCTCACCAATTTCGCATCGGCCCCGAAATTGAGGGGCAGATGAGTTAGGAACAGTTGCGAAGAATGGATTTTTGATTTCTTTCCAATTTCAGCATTCCAAAAGGAATAGAAATGACATTTAAAAATGCAATTGTTCACAAGTTAATTTATTTATCGAATGTTACAATTTAGAGAAAACTTCGATACAATTTTTAAATCATATCAAGTCATTGTTTTGGTTTACACATTCATACATAACATAAGTATAGCTCGAGAGGTTTCAGATGTCGTGTCCACCAAAGCTGCGCAGTCGTCCTCGCCCCTTAGGATGTAGTGGGGGTAACGATGAGCTCAGTTGAACACGATTCTTTGCTGTGACAACTTAGAACTGTTAATACTATTCCAAAAACATTGACGCCAAAAAATATATTGTACTCAGTGTCCGTAAATTTTGTCTTCATTTATGTTATGAAATTTTTTGTAAGAACTATTATTACTATTATTGTACTTCATTAGTTTCCACGATGCAAAGTGAAACTATGAAATAAAAATTAGAAGGCAGTAAAATTATCCACAGCCAAAGAAGGTAAATTATTTCTAACGTATACAAATTCATAAGAAGGGAATGTGAGAGCGGGAATCCGAAAAAACTGAAGAGTATCCAAGCTCGTGTTGCGGAGGCAACTGGAATATCTATCAGAAGCTTGCAGCGGATTTTAAATGAAACGAGTGTCAGAGTAGAGGGACTACTTTTTTAACTCCACAAATGGTACGGTGTAGGGAGAAAAAAAACAAATCTGAAGTGGACGATTTTGATAAATGCGTCATTCGCCGAACAGTAAATGACTTTCATTTAACTAAAATTGAGCGACCGACAATAAAGTCCGTATTAAATATTCTTAAGGTAAAAATTGGTTTTCAAGGTAGCTCTTGGACTCTCCGTATAATTTTACGAAAGCTTGGATTCCGATGGAAGAAATCAGGTACTAATAGGAAGTTACTGAGAAAAATGAGATTCGGGAAATCAGATTAAACTATCTCCGAAGTCTAGAACAATATAGAAGTGAAGAAAGACCGACTGTTTTCATGTATTTCCCAGTTTGGTATCCAGGCCTTCGCGTCTGACGAAAGAATTTGGGAATTGTTAAATTTATAGGGGGTGAGAGTGACAGCCTTTGTTTACTCACTTTCTGGGGCATTTCAAGTTTTTCTCGGAACGAATCGGAGATTTACAAAGGTCCGAAACGTTAACACTACAGCCTTACTCGTTGGCGTCTTTAAATTTCGTTTTAAATTAATTAGGTCCTAAATCATCTATACGAAATTTATTAAAATTTAATTACTGATTTTGTAAATTTATCTCCATTCGAAATCAGTTTATTGGATCCGTATATAACGTAAACACTCGCCTGCCAATAATTAATTTTTCACTTGGACTAATTGTTAGCTGCAAATGTGAACATTGCGACCGTCCTGTAATGTGTCGGTTATGGCTCTGCGTAGAGCCAAGAAATTAATTAAATGTTCCAAACCGTAACAAAAATTTGTTTGGTTGTGGAAATCTAGAGCAGAAATTGCATGGATCTGTTGGACACAAAAATAGAAAAAAATATATAATATGATGCTGTATTGTTTAAGATTACATACCGTCGTAGAAACTATTTAGAATTGTGAGAAATTGAACTGTAAGTATATCTGTTAATTAAGAACCACATAGAATAATAATAAAAAAATTAAATTGTATCTCAGGTTTGTAAATTGCCAGATGCAAGGGAGAATGCGCGAACTTCAAGCGAATTATTTTGAAATCGTCCGAATGGGTTCTCCATTCATCCAATTTCAAAGGGGGAATATTATGTGGTGCGTTTTTCACATTTAACTGGAATATCAAGTATTTTTAAATTTTATTCTGAATTTCTTACTGGAAACGTGGCTTGCCGGTGCCGAGTAGACGACTGAGGACAATTGCGGTACGGATCAGGGAAATCCACAGGTCCCGCAAACAAGGCCATGGTCGGTCAAGAAAGATATGGTCCTAAATTAGAATAAATTAAGGGTCACGTGTGGATGAGGACCAATCAGGACACAGTGATTGTGAGAGCGCAGGAGAGTGAGGAGTCTCCTGCAACCACAGTGGACTTGTGCACGTTGTGTCTCGTCCGTCTGTGCTGCAGCCACATTCACTAACGGTACACTTCCCTCTCTGCTTCCACTTTCGCTCGGCTTCGAGTGTCCTCTGCTTTCCCCTCGGGGTCGGCGAAAATGAAAGTTTTTTATATTTTCTCAATTTTTATTTTTTTGGATTTATATTGATAATAAAGAGCCTTTTTTGCCTGACCTTTGCAATTACAACAAGTTTCAGAAACTTCAGTAAACTAATGAAACGTGAGACGACGTTTAATGCTGAATATATTAATTATATTTGACTGAGTCGCAATACACAAGTGTTGTGTGTGCAATCTTGAGGTTCTCGGATAATTACATTTTAGTGGCGCTTTCTGTATCTGACCACTCGTCCGCCGTAAGAGATCGCTGTAGCTGAAGGTTCCTCACAGCGTTAATTTTTTCTGTGTCTCATACGTATTTATTCACGTGTCACTGTCGTGTATTGTGACTCTGAAGGGAGATTCATGCTTTCAATATGAACGTCACTCAGTAGCTCTGTGGTTAGAGTTCAGGTGACTGTAAGTGGACCCGAAGTTTCCGGGTTCAAGCCTCACGCACAGCTTACATTTTTTCTGTTTCTTCCAGATCTTTACCAGTCACCGTCGAGGTTTACGACTCAAAAGGGAGATTAAAGCTTCCTAACTTCGAATCGCCAGTGGCTCTGTGGTTAGAGTCTTGGTCAGTGTAACGCAATGATTCTGTGCGTAGCTGGTCTGGGTTCGAGTCCTGGCGGCTTCGCAACTGTTTCTAAAACATCCTGCTCACCAATTTCGCATCGGCCCCGAAATTGAGGGGCAGATGAGTTAGGAACAGTTGCGAAGAATGGATTTTTGATTTCTTTCCAATTTCAGCATTCCAAAAGGAATAGAAATGACATTTAAAAATGCAATTGTTCACAAGTTAATTTATTTATCGAATGGTACAATTTAGAGAAAACTTCGATACAATTTTTAAATCATATCAAGTCATTGTTTTGGTTTACACATTCATACATAACATAAGTATAGCTCGAGAGGTTTCAGATGTCGTGTCCACCAAAGCTGCGCAGTCGTCCTCGTCCCTTAGGATGTCGTGGGGGTAACGATGAGCTCAGTTGAACACGATTCTTTGCTGCGACAACTTGGAACTGTTAATACTATTCTAAAAACATTGACGCCAAAAAATATATTGTGCTCAGTGTACGTAAATTTTGTCTTCATTTATGTTATGAAATTTTTTGTAAGAACTATTATTACTACTATTGTACTTCATTAGTTTCCAGGATGCAAAGTGAAACTATGAAACAAAAATTAGAAGGCAGTAAAATTATCCACAGCCAAAGAAGGTAAATTATTTCTAACGTATACAAATTCATAAGAAGGGAATGTGAGAGCGGGAATCCGAAAAAACTGAAGAGTATCCAAGCTCGTGTTGCGGAGGCAACTGGAATATCTATCAGAAGCTTGCAGCGGATTTTAAATGAAACGAGTGTTAGAGTAGAGGGACTACTTTTTTAACTCCACAAATGGTACGGTGTAGGGCGAAAAAAAAACAAATCTGAAGTGGACGATTTTGATAAATGCGTCATTCGCCGAACAGTAAATGACTTTCATTTAACTAAAATGGAGCGACCGACAATAAAGTCCGTATTAAATATTCTTAAGGGAAAAATTGGTTTTCAAGGTAGCTCTTGGACTCTCCGTATAATTTTACGAAAGCTTGGATTCCGATGGAAGAAATCAGGTACTAATAGGAAGTTACTGAGAAAAATGAGATTCGGGAAACAGATTAAACTATCTCCGAAGTCTAGAACAATATAGAAGTGAAGGAAGACCGATTGTTTTCATGTATTTCCCAGTTTGGTATCCAGGCCTTCGCGTCTGACGAAAGAGTTTGGGAATTGTTAAATTTATAGGGGGGTGAGAGTGACAGCCTTTGTTTACTCACTTTCTGGGGCATTTCAAGTTTTTCTCGGAACGAATCGGAGATTTACAAAGGTCCGAAACGTTAACACTACAGCCTTACTCGTTGGCGTCTTTAAATTTCGTTTTAAATTAATTAGGTCCTAAATCATCTATACGAAATTTATTAAAATTTAATTACTGATTTTGTAAATTTATGTCCAATCGAAATCAGTTTATTGGATCCGTATATAACGTAAACACTCGCCTGCCAATAATTAATTTTCCACTTGGACTAATTGTTAGCTGCAAATGTGAACATTGCGACCGTCCTGTAATGTGTCGGTTATGGCTCTGGGTAAAGCCAAGAAATTAATTAAATGTTCCAAACCGTCACAAAAATTTGTTTGGTTGTGGAAATCTAGAGCAGAAATTGCATGGATCTGTTGGACACAAAAATAGAAGAAAAAAAATATGATGCTGTATTGTTTAAGATTACATACCGTCGTAGAAACTATTTAGAATTGTGAGAAATTGAACTGTAAGTATATCTGTTAATTAAGAACCACATAGAATAATAATAAAAAAATTAAATTGTATCTCAGGATTGTAAATTGCCAGATGCAAGGGAGAATGCGCGAACTTCAAGCGAATTATTTTGAAATCGTCCGAATGGGTTCTCCATTCATCCAATTTCAAAGGAGGAATATTATGTGGTGCGTTTTTCACATTTAACTGGAATATCAAGTATTTTTAAATTTTATTCTGAATTTCTTACTGGAAACGTGGCTTCCGGTGCCGAGTAGACTGAGGACAATAGCGGTACGGATCAGGGAAATCCACAGGTCCCGCAAACAAGGCCATGGTCGGTCAAATTAGAATAAAGTATGGGTCACGTGTGGATGAGGACCAATCAGGACACAGTGATTGTGAGAGCGCAGGAGAGTGAGGAGTCTCCTGCAACCACAGTGGACTTGTGCACGTTGTGTCTCGTCCGTCTGTGCTGCAGCCACATTCACTAACGGTACAGTTCCCTCTCTGCTTCCACTTTCGTTTGGCTTCGAGTGTCCTCTGCTTTCCCCTCGGGGTCGGCGAAAATGAAAGTTTTTTAAATTTTCTCAATTTTTATTTTTTTGGATTTATATTGATAATAAAGAGCCTTTTTTGCCTGACCTTTGATATTACAACAAGTTTCAGAAACTTCAGTAAACTAATGAAACGTGAGACGACGTTTAATGCTGAATATATTAATTATATTTGACTGAGTCGCAATACACAAGTGTTGTGTGTGCAATCTTGAGGTTCTCGGATAATTACATTTTAGAGGCGCTTTCTGTATCTGACCACTCGTCCGCCGTAAGAGATCGCTGTAGCTGAAGGTTCCTCACAGCGTTAATTTTTTCTGTGTCACATACGTATTTATTCACGTGTCACTGTCGTGTATTGTGACTCTGAAGGGAGATTCATGCTTTCAATATGAACGTCACTCAGTAGCTCTGTGGTTAGAGTTCAGGTGACTGTAAGTGGACCCGAAGTTTCCGGGTTCAAGCCTCACGCACAGCTTACATTTTTTCTGTTTCTTCCAGATCTTTACCAGTCACCGTCGAGGTTTGCGACTCAAAAGGCAGATTAAAGCTTCCTAACTTCGAATCGCCAGTGGCTCTGTGGTTAGAGTCTTGGTCAGTGTAACGCAATGATTCTGTGCGTAGCTGGTCTGGGTTCGAGTCCTGGCGGCTTCGCAACTGTTTCTAAAACATCCTGTTTACCAATTTCGCATCGGCACCGAATTTGAGGGGCAGATGAGTTAGGAACAGTTGCGAAGAATGGCTTTTTGATTTCTTTCCAATTTCAGCATTTTTATTTTTCCAATAAAGAAATGAAAGAAATATAATAATAAGAATGTCATTGAAACGAGGTGGATTGTAAGTTTTATGAAACTTATTTTTATGAGACTTCTTATTAAAAGAAATAAAAAAGCGGAAATTGAAAAAATATCAAAAATTTCTTACTTACTTTTTATCTGCCCCTCAACTTCTCTCGACCCCGAGGGGGCGGCCACCATGAAAGAAACACTCGGGGTAGAGAGAAATTTCAGTGGCAGATCCTTCAGAAATATTTGCCAAGTCGCCAGTACTCAAACCCATAGCCAGCTACGCACTGCGCATTGCGTTACACTGACCTGGATTCTCAACCACTGAGCCACTGGCGAGGAGAAGATTGGAAGCTTTAATCTCCCTTATAAGTCGCAAACCTCGACGGTGACTAGTAAAGATCTGGAAGAAACAGGAAAAATGAAAGCTGTTAGTAGGCTCGAACCCGGAACTTTCGGCTGCATTTACAGTCACCTGGACTGGAACAACTGAGCCACTGAGTGAAGCGAAGGTTGAAGGCTTGAACCTCCCTTAAGAGTCGCAAACCTCGGCCGTGAGAAACAGAAAAACTTTTAGCGAAGCTCGAACCCGAAACCTCCACATCCACGTGTTTAGGCTTTAACCACCTCAGCCACTGGCTTGCGATGAAAACTGAGCCTTTAGAACTCATACAAAATCTCCCCCTTCACCTGTAACACACAGCAGCTAAAGTACGCGTATTGCACTAATGTGGAATTTCTTGTCGTCCTCCTTCCAGTTTCAACCTTTGCTTCGTCCAACGCCTGCTTTCTTTATTTTATTACTCTGTAAAATATTGGAATAATCATTTTACCTTGAGACAGCAGATTGGTTGCTTTAGTTGCACGTATTTTCATCGTGCGACTCGTCCATTTGGGGCGGGGAGGAAAAAGGAATAGAAATGACATTTAAAAATGCAATTGTTCACAAGTTAATTTATTTATCGAATGTTACAATTTAGAGAAAACTTCGATACAATTTTTAAATCGTATCAAGTCATTGTTTTGGTTTACACATTCATACATAACATAAGTATAGCTCGAGAGGTTTCAGATGTCGTGTCCACCAAAGCTGCGCAGTCGTCCTCGTCCCTTAGGATGTAGTGGGGGTAACGATGAGCTCAGTTGAACACGATTCTTTGCTGCGACAACTTGGAACTGTTAATACTATTCCAAAAACATTGACGCCAAAAAATATATTGTACTCAGTGTCCGTAAATTTTGTCTTCATTTATGTTATGAAATTTTTTGTAGGTACTATTATTACTATTATTGTACTTCATTAGTTTCCAGGATGCAAAGTGAAACTATGAAACAAAAATTAGAAGGCAGTAAAATTATCCACAGCCAAAGTAGGGAAATTATTTCTAACGTATACAAATTCATAAGAAGGGAATGTGAGAGCGGGAATCCGATGAAACTGTAGAGTATACAAGCTCGTGTTGCGGAGGCAACTGGAATATCTATCAGAAGCTTGCAGCGGATTTTAAATGAAACGAGTGTCAGAGTAGAGGGACTACTTTTTTAACTCCACAAATGGTACGGTTTAGGGAGAAAAAAAACAAATCTGAAGTAAACGATTTTGATAAATGCGTCATTCGCCAAACAGTAAATGACTTTCATTTAACTAAAAAGGAGCGACCGACAATAAAGTCCGTATTAAATATTCTTAAGGGAAAAATTGGTTTTCAAGGTAGCTCTTGGACTCTCCGTATAATTTTACGAAAGCTTGGATTCCGATGGAAGAAATCAGGTACTAATAGGAAGTTACTGAGAAAAATGAGATTCGGGAAATCAGATTAAACTATCTCCGAAGTCTAGAACAATATATAAGTGAAGGAAGACCGATTGTTTTAATGTATTTCCCAGTTTGGTATTCAGGCCTTCGCGTCTGACGAAAGAATTTGGGAATTGTTAAATTTATAGGGGGTGAGAGTGACAGCCTTTGTTTACTCACTTTCTGGGGCATTTCAAGTTTTTCTCGGAACGAATCGGAGATTTACAAAGATCCGAAACGTTAACACTACAGCCTTACTCGTTGGCGTCTTTAAATTTCGTTTTAAATTAATTAGGTCCTAAATCATCTATACGAAATTTATTAAAATTTAATTACTGATTTTGTAAATTTATCTCCATTCGAAATCAGTTTATTGGATCCGTATATAACGTAAACACTCGCCTGCCAATAATTAACTTTCCACTTGGACTAATTGTTAGCTGCAAATGTGAACATTGCGACAGTTCTGTAATGTGTCGCTTATGGCTCTGGGTAAAGCCAAGAAATTAATTAAATGTTCCAAACCGTCACAAAAATTTGTTTGGTTGTGGAAATCTAGAGCAGAAATTGCATGGATCTGTTGGACACAAAAATAGAAGAAAAAAAAATATGATGCTGTATTGTTTAAGATTACATACCGTCGTAGAAACTATTTAGAATTGTGAGAAATTGAACTGTAAGTATATCTGTTAATTAAGAACCACATAGAATAATAATAAAAAAATTAAATTGTATCTCAGGTTTGTAAATTGCCAGATGCAAGGGAGAATGCGCGAACTTCAAGCGAATTATTTTGAAATCGTCCGAATGGGTTCTCCATTCATCCAATTTCAAAGGGGGAATATTATGTGGTGCGTTTTTCACATTTAACTGGAATATCAAGTATTTTTAAATTTTATTCTGAATTTCTTACTGGAAACGTGGCTTGCCGGTGCCGAGTAGACGACTGAGGACAATTGCGGTACGGATCAGGGAAATCCACAGGTCCCGCAAACAAGGCCATGGTCGGTCAAGAAAGATATGGTCCTAAATTAGAATAAAGTATGGGTCACGTGTGGATGAGGACCAATCAGGACACAGTGATTGTGAGAGCGCAGGAGAGTGAGGAGTCTCCTGCAACCACAGTGGACTTGTGCACGTTGTGTCTCGTCCGTCTGTGCTGCAGCCACATTCACTAACGGTACACTTCCCTCTCTGCTTCCACTTTCGCTCGGCTTCGAGTGTCCTCTGCCTTCCCCTCGTGGTCGGCAAAAATGAAAGTTTTTTAAATTTTCCCAATTTTTATTTTTTTGGATTTATATTGATAATAATAAAGAGCCTTTTTTGCCTGTCCTTTGCAATTACAACAAGTTTCAGAAACTTCAGTAAACTAATGAAACGTGAGACGACGTTTAATGCTGAATATATTAATTATATTTGACTGAGTCGCAATACACAAGTGTTGTGTGTGCAATCTTGAGGTTCTCGGATAATTACATTTTAGAGGCGCTTTCTGTATCTGACCACTCGTCCGCCGTAAGAGATCGCTGTAGCTGAAGGTTCCTCACAGCGTTAATTTTTTCTGTGTCTCATACGTATTTATTCACGTGTCACTGTCGTGTATTGTGACTCTGAAGGGAGATTCATGCTTTCAATATGAACGTCACTCAGTAGCTCTGTGGTTAGAGTTCAGGTGACTGTAAGTGGACCCGAAGTTTCCGGGTTCAAGCCTCACGCACAGCTTACATTTTTTCTGTTTCTTCCAGATCTTTACCAGTCACCGTCGAGGTTTGCGACTCAAAAGGCAGATTAAAGCTTCCTAACTTCCAATCGCCAGTGGCTCTGTGGTTAGAGTCTTGGTCAGTGTAACGCAATGATTCTGTGCGTAGCTGGTCTGGGTTCGAGTCCTGGCGGCTTCGCAACTGTTTCTAAAACATCCTGTTTACCAACTTCGCATCGGCACCGAAATTGAGGGGCAGATGAGTTAGGAACAGTTGCGAAGAATGGCTTTTTGATTTCTTTCCAATTTCAGCATTTTTATTTTTCCAATAAAGAAATGAAAGAAATATAATAATAAGAATGTCATTGAAACGAGGTGGATTGTAAGTTTTATGAAACTTATTTTTATGAGACTTCTTATTAAAAGAAATAAAAAAGCGGAAATTGAAAAAATATCAAAAATTTCTTACTTACTTTTTATCTGCCCCTCAACTTCTCTCGACCCCGAGGGGGCGGCCACCATGAAAGAAACACTCGGGGTAGAGAGAAATTTCAGTGGCAGATCCTTCAGAAATATTTGCCAAGTCGCCAGTACTCAAACCCATAGCCAGCTACGCACTGCGCATTGCGTTGCACTGACCTGGATTCTCAACTACTGAGCCACTGGCGAGGTGAAGATTGGAAGCTTTAATCTCCCTTATAAGTCGCAAACCTCGACGGTGACTAGTAAAGATCTGGAAGAAACAGGAAAAATGAAAGCTGTTAGTAGGCTCGAACCCGGAACTTTCGGCTGCATTTACAGTCACCTGGACTGGAACAACTGAGCCACTGAGTGAAGCGAAGGTTGAAGGCTTGAATCTCCCTTAAGAGTCGCAAACCTCGGCCGTGAGAAACAGAAAAACTTTTAGCGAAGCTCGAACCCGAAACCTCCACATCCACCTGTCCAGGGTTTAAAAACCTCAGCCACTGGCTTGCGATGAAAACTGAGCCTTTAGAACTCATACAAAATCTCCCCCTTCACCTGTAACACTCAGCAGCTAAAGTACGCGTATTGCACTAATGTGGTATTTCTTGTCGTCCTCTTTCCAGTTTCAACCTTTGCTTCGTCCAACGCCTGCTTTCTTTATTTTATTACTCTCTAAAATATTGGAATAATCATTTTACCTTAAGACAGCAGATTGGTTCCTTTAGTTGCACGTATTTTCATCGTGCGACTCGTCCATTTGAGCGGGGAGGAAAAAGGAATAGAAATGACATTTAAAAATGCAATTGTTCACAAGTTAATTTATTTATCGAATGTTACAATTTAGAGAAAACTTCGATACAATTTTTAAATCATATCAAGTCATTGTTTTGGTTTACACATTCATACATAACATAAGTATAGCTCGAGAGGTTTCAGATGTCGTGTCCACCAAAGCTGCGCAGTCGTCCTCGCCCCTTAGGATGTAGTGGGGGTAACGATGAGCTCAGTTGAACACGACTCTTTGCTGCGACAACTTGGAACTGTTAATACTATTCTAAAAACATTGACGCCAAAAAATATATTGTGCTCAGTGTACGTAAATTTTGTCTTCATTTATGTTATGAAATTTTTTGTAAGAACTATTATTACTATTATTGTACTTCATTAGTTTCCAGGATGCAAAGTGAAACTATGAAACAAAAATTAGAAGGCAGTAAAATTATCCACAGCCAAAGAAGGTAAATTATTTCTAACGTATACAAATTCATAAGAAGGGAATGTGAGAGCGGGAATCCGAAAAAACTGAAGAGTATCCAAGCTCGTGTTGCGGAGGCAACTGGAATATCTATCAGAAGCTTGCAGCGGATTTTAAATGAAACGAGTGTCAGAGTAGAGGGACTACTTTTTTAACTCCACAAATGGTACGGTGTAGGGAAAAAAAACAAATCTGAAGTGGACGATTTTGATAAATGCGTCATTCGCCGAACAGTAAATGACTTTCATTTAACTAAAATGGAGCGACCGACAATAAAGTCCGTATTAAATATTCTTAAGGGAAAAATTGGTTTTCAAAGTAGCTCTTGGACTCTCCGTATAATTTTACGAAAGCTTGGATTCCGATGGAAGAAATCAGGTACTAATAGGAAGTTACTGAGAAAAATGAGATTCGGGAAACAGATTAAACTATCTCCGAAGTCTAGAACAATATAGAAGTGAAGGAAGACCGATTGTTTTCATGTATTTCCCAGTTTGGTATCCAGGCCTTCGCGTCTGACGAAAGAGTTTGGGAATTGTTAAATTTATAGGGGGGTGAGAGTGACAGCCTTTGTTTACTCACTTTCTGGGGCATTTCAAGTTTTTCTCGGAACGAATCGGAGATTTACAAAGGTCCGAAACGTTAACACTACAGCCTTACTCGTTGGCGTCTGTAAATTTCGTTTTAAATTAATTAGGTCCTAAATCATCTATACGAAATTTATTAAAATTTAATTACTGATTTTGTAAATTTATCTCCATTCGAAATCAGTTTATTGGATCCGTATATAACGTAAACACTCGCCTGCCAATAATTAACTTTCCACTTGGACTAATTGTTAGCTGCAAATGTGAACATTGCGACCGTCCTGTAATGTGTCGGTTATGGCTCTGGGTAAAGCCAAGAAATTAATTAAATGTTCCAAAGCGTCACAAAAATTTGTTTGGTTGTGGAAATCTAGAGCAGAAATTGCATGGATCTGTTGGACACAAAAATAGAAGAAAAAAAAATATGATGCTGTATTGTTTAAGATTACATTACGACGTAGAAACTATTTAGAATTGTGAGAAATTGAACTGTAAGTATATCTGTTAATTAAGAACCACATAGAATAATAATAAAAAAATTAAATTGTATCTCAGGTTTGTAAATTGCCAGATGCAAGGGAGAATGCGCGAACTTCAAGCGAATTATTTTGAAATCGTCCGAATGGGTTCTCCATTCATCCAATTTCAAAGGGGGATATTATGTGGTGCGTTTTTCACATTTAACTGGAATATCAAGTATTTTTAAATTTTATTCTGAATTTCTTACTGGAAACGTGGCTTGCCGGTGCCGAGTAGACGACTGAGGACAATTGCGGTACGGATCAGGGAAATCCACAGGTCCCGCAAACAAGGCCATGGTCGGTCAAGAAAGATATGGTCCTAAATTAGAATAAAGTATGGGTCACGTGTGGATGAGGACCAATCAGGACACAGTGATTGTGAGAGCGCAGGAGAGTGAGGAGTCTCCTGCAACCACAGTGGACTTGTGCACGTTGTGTCTCGTCCGTCTGTGCTGCAGCCACATTCACTAACGGTACACTTCCCTCTCTGCTTCCACTTTCGTTTGGCTTCGAGTGTCCTCTGCTTTCCCCTCGGGGTCGGCGAAAATGAAAGTTTTTATATTTTCTCAATTTTTATTTTTTTGGATTTATATTGATAATAAAGAGCCTTTTTTGCCTGACCTTTGCAATTACAACAAGTTTCAGAAACTTCAGTAAACTAATGAAACGTGAGACGACGTTTAATGCTGAATATATTAATTATATTTGACTGAGTCGCAATACACAAGTGTTGTGTGTGCAATCTTGAGGTTCTCGGATAATTACATTTTAGAGGCGCTTTCTGTATCTGACCACTCGTCCGCCGTAAGAGATCGCTGTAGCTGAAGGTTCCTCACAGCGTTAATTTTTTCTGTGTCTCATACGTATTTATTCACGTGTCAATGTCGTGTATTGTGACTCTGAAGGGAGATTCAAGCTTGCAGACTGAACGTCACTCAGTAGCTCTGTGGTTAGAGTTCAGGTCAGTGTACGCGGACCCGAAGTTTCCGGGTTCAAGCCTCACGCACAGCTTACATTTTTTCTGTTTCTTCCTGATCCGAGGTTTGCCACTCAAAAGGGATATTAAAGCTTCCTAACTTCGAATCGCCAGTGGCTCTGTGGTTAGAGTCTTGGTCAGTGTAACGCAATGATTCTGTGCGTAGCTGGTCTGGGTTGGAGTCCTGGCGGCTTCGCAACTGTTTTTATAACATCCTGTTTACCAATTTCGCATCGGCACCGAATTTGAGGGGCAGATGAGTTAGGAACAGTTGCGAAGAATGGCTTTTTGATTTCTTTCCAATTTCAGCATTTTTATTTTTCCAATAAAGAAATGAAAGAAATATAATAATAAGAATGTCATTGAAACGAGGTGGATTGTAAGTTTTATGAAACTTATTTTTATGAGACTTCTTATTAAAAGAAATAAAAAAGCGGAAATTGAAAAAATATCAAAAATTTCTTACTTATTTTTATCTGCCCCTCAACTTCTCTCGACCCCGAGGGGGCGGCCACCATGAAAGAAACACTCGGGGTAGAGAGAAATTTTAGTGGCAGATCCTTCAGAAATATTTGCCAAGTCGCCAGTACTCAAACCCATAGCCAGCTACGCACTGCGCATTGCGTTGCACTGACCTGGATTCTCAACCACTGAGCCACTGGCGAGGTGAAGATTGGAAGCTTTAATCTCCCTTATAAGTCGCAAACCTCGACGGTGACTAGTAAAGATCTGGAAGAAACAGGAAAAATGAAAGCTGTTAGTAGGCTCGAACCCGGAACTTTCGGCTGCATTTACAGTCACCTGGACTGGAACAACTGAGCCACTGAGTGAAGCGAAGGTTGAAGGCTTGAACCTCCCTTAAGAGTCGCAAACCTCGGCCGTGAGAAACAGAAAAACTTTTAGCGAAGCTCGAACCCGAAACCTCCACATCCACGTGTCCAGGCTTTAACCACCTCAGCCACTGGCTTGCGATGAAAACTGAGCCTTTAGAACTCATACAAAATCTCCCCCTTCACCTGTAACACGCAGCAGCTAAAGTACGCGTATTGCACTAATGTGGTATTTCTTGTCGTCCTCCTTCCAGTTTCAACCTTTGCTTCGTCCAACGCCTGCTTTCTTTATTTTATTACTCTCTAAAATATTGGAATAATCATTTTACCTTAAGACAGCAGATTGGTTCCTTTAGTTGCACGTATTTTCATCGTGCGACTCGTCCATTTGAGCGGGGAGGAAAAAGGAATAGAAATGACATTTAAAAATGCAATTGTTCACAAGTTAATTTATATATCGAATGTTACAATTTAGAGAAAACTTCGATACAATTTTTAAATCATATCAAGTCGTCGTTTTGGTTTACACATTCATACATAACATAAGTATAGCTCGAGAGGTTTCAGATGTCGTGTCCACCAAAGCTGCGCAGTCGTCCTCGCCCCTTAGGATGTAGTGGGGGTAACGATGAGCTCAGTCAAGCGAATTATTTTTAAATCTCCATTCATCCAATTTCAAAGGGGGAATATTATGTGGTGCGTTTTTCACATTGAACTGGAATATCAAGTATTTTTAAATTTTATTCTGAATTTCTAACTGGAAACGTGGCTTCCGGTGCCGAGTAGACTGAGGACAATAGCGGTACGGATCAGGGAAATCCACAGGTCCCGCAAACAAGGCCATGGTCGGTCAAATTAGAATAAAGTATGGGTCACGTGTGGATGAGGACCAATCAGGACACAGTGATTGTGAGAGCGCAGGAGAGTGAGGAGTCTCCTGCAACCACAGTGGACTTGTGCACGTTGTGTCTCGTCCGTCTGTGCTGCAGCCACATTCACTAACGGTACAGTTCCCTCTCTGCTTCCACTTTCGTTTGGCTTCGAGTGTCCTCTGCTTTCCCCTCGGGGTCGGCGAAAATGAAAGTTTTTTAAATTTTCTCAATTTTTATTTTTTTGGATTTATATTGATAATAAAGAGCCTTTTTTGCCTGACCTTTGATATTACAACAAGTTTCAGAAACTTCAGTAAACTAATGAAACGTGAGACGACGTTTAATGCTGAATATATTAATTATATTTGACTGAGTCGCAATACACAAGTGTTGTCTGTGCAATCTTGAGGTTCTCGGATAATTACATTTTAGAGGCGCTTTCTGTATCTGACCACTCGTCCGCCGTAAGAGATCGCTGTAGCTGAAGGTTCCTCACAGCGTTAATTTTTTCTGTGTCTCATACGTATTTATTCACGTGTCACTGTCGTGTATTGTGACTCTGAAGGAAGATTCAAGCTTTCAACCTGAACGTCACTCAGTAGCTCTGTGGTTAGAGTTCAGGTGACTGTAAGTGGACCCGAAGTTTCCGGGTTCAAGCCTCACGCACAGCTTACATTTTTTCTGTTTCTTCCAGATCTTTACCAGTCACCGTCGAGGTTTGCGACTCAAAAGGGAGATTAAAGCTTCCTAACTTCAAATCGCCAGTGGCTCTGTGGTTAGAGTCTTGGTCAGTATAACGCAATGATTCTGTGCGTAGCTGGTCTGGGTTCGAGTTCTGGCGGCTTCGCAACTGTTTCTAAAACATCCTGCTCACCAATTTCGCATCGGCCCCGAAATTGAGGGGCAGATGAGTTAGGAACAGTTGCGAAGAATGGCTTTTTGATTTCTTTCCAATTTCAGCATTCCAAAAGGAATAGAAATGACATTTAAAAATGCAATTGTTCACAAGTTAATTTATTTATCGAATGTTACAATTTAGAGAAAACTTCGATACAATTTTTAAATCGTATCAAGTCACTGTTTTGGTTTACACATTCATACATAACATAAGTATAGCTCGAGAGGTTTCAGATGTCGTGTCCACCAAAGCTGCGCAGTCGTCCTCGCCCCTTAGGATGTAGTGGGGGTAACGATGAGCTCAGTTGAACACGATTCTTTGCTGTGACAACTTAGAACTGTTAATACTATTCCAAAAACATTGACGCCAAAAAATATATTGTACTCAGTGTCCGTAAATTTTGTCTTCATTTATGTTATGAAATTTTTTGTAAGAACTATTATTACTATTATTGTACTTCATTAGTTTCCAGGATGCAAAGTGAAACTATGAAATAAAAATTAGAAGGCAGTAAAATTATCCACAGCCAAAGAAGGTAAATTATTTCTAACGTATACAAATTCATAAGAAGGGAATGTGAGAGCGGGAATCCGAAAAAACTGAAGAGTATCCAAGCTCGTGTTGCGGAGGCAACTGGAATATCTATCAGAAGCTTGCAGCGGATTTTAAATGAAACGAGTGTCAGAGTAGAGGGACTACTTTTTTAACTCCACAAATGGTACGGTGTAGGGAGAAAAAAAACAAATCTGAAGTGGACGATTTTGATAAATGCGTCATTCGCCGAACAGTAAATGACTTTCATTTAACTAAAATTGAGCGACCGACAATAAAGTCCGTATTAAATATTCTTAAGGTAAAAATTGGTTTTCAAGGTAGCTCTTGGACTCTCCGTATAATTTTACGAAAGCTTGGATTCCGATGGAAGAAATCAGGTACTAATAGGAAGTTACTGAGAAAAATGAGATTCGGGAAATCAGATTAAACTATCTCCGAAGTCTAGAACAATATAGAAGTGAAGGAAGACCGATTGTTTTAATGTATTTCCCAGTTTGGTATCCAGGCCTTCGCGTCTGACGAAAGAGTTTGGGAATTGTTAAATTTATAGAGGGGTGAGAGTGACAGCCTTTGTTTACTCACTTTCTGGGGCATTTCAAGTTTTTCTCGGAACGAATCGGAGATTTACAAAGGTCCGAAACGTTAACACTACAGCCTTACTCGTTGGCGTCTTTAAATTTCGTTTTAAATTAATTAGGTCCTAAATCATCTATACGAAATTTATTAAAATTTAATTACTGATTTTGTAAATTTATCTCCAATCGAAATCAGTTTATTGGATCCGTATATAACGTAAACACTCGCCTGCCAATAATTAACTTTCCACTTGGACTAATTGTTAGCTGCTAATGTGAACATTGCGACAGTTCTGTAATGTGTCGGTTATGGCTCTGGGTAAAGCCAAGAAAACAATTAAATGTTCCAAAACGTCACAAAAATTTGTTTGGTTGTGGAAATCTAGAGCAGAAATTGCATGGATCTGTTGGACACAAAAATAGAAAAAAATATATAATATGATGCTGTATTGTTTAAGATTACATACCGTCGTAGAAACTATTTAGAATTGTGAGAAATTGAACTGTAAGTATATCTGTTAATTAAGAACCACATAGAATAATAATAAAAAAATTAAATTGTATCTCAGGTTTGTAAATTGCCAGATGCAAGGGAGAATGCGCGAACTTCAAGCGAATTATTTTGAAATCGTCCGAATGGGTTCTCCATTCATCCAATTTCAAAGGGGGAATATTATGTGGTGCGTTTTTCACATTTAACTGGAATATCAAGTATTTTTAAATTTTATTCTGAATTTCTTACTGGAAACGTGGCTTGCCGGTGCCGAGTAGACGACTGAGGACAATTGCGGTACGGATCAGGGAAATCCACAGGTCCCGCAAACAAGGCCATGGTCGGTCAAGAAAGATATGGTCCTAAATTAGAATAAAGTATGGGTCACGTGTGGATGAGGACCAATCAGGACACAGTGATTGTGAGAGCGCAGGAGAGTGAGGAGTCTCCTGCAACCACAGTGGACTTGTGCACGTTGTGTCTCGTCCGTCTGTGCTGCAGCCACATTCACTAACGGTACAGTTCCCTCTCTGCTTCAACTTTCGTTTGGCTTCGAGTGTCCTCTGCTTTCCCCTCGGGGTCGGCGAAAATGAAAGTTTTTTAAATTTTCGCAATTTTTATTTTTTCGGATTTATATTGATAATAAAGAGCCTTTTTTGCCTGACCTTTGCAATTACAACAAGTTTCAGAAACTTCAGTAAACTAATGAAACGTGAGACGACGTTTAATGCTGAATATATTAATTATATTTGACTGAGTCGCAAAACACAAGTGTTGTGTGTGCAATCTTGAGGTTCTCGGATAATTACATTTTAGAGGCGCTTTCTGTATCTGACCACTCGTCCGCTGTAAGAGATCGCTGTATCTGAAGGTTCCTCACAGCGTTAATTTTTTCTGTGTCTCATACATATTTTTTCACGTGTCACTGTCGTGTATTGTGACTCTGAAGGGAGATTCATGCTTTCAATATGAACGTCACTCAGTAGGTCTGTGGTTAGAGTTCAGGTGACTGTAAGTGGACCCGAAGTTTCCGGGTTCAAGCCTCACGCACAGCTTACATTTTTTCTGTTTCTTCCAGATCTTTACCAGTCACCGTCGAGGTTTGCGACTCAAAAGGCAGATTAAAGCTTCCTAATTTCGAATCGCCAGTGGCTCTGTGGTTAGAGTCTTGGTCAGTGTAACGCAATGATTCTGTGCGTAGCTGGTCTGGGTTCGAGTCCTGGCGGCTTCGCAACTGTTTCTAAAGCATCATGTTTACCAATTTCGCATCGGCACCGAAATTGAGGGGCAGATGAGTTAGGAACAGTTGCGAAGAATGGCTTTTTGATTTCTTTCCAATTTCAGCATTTTTATTTTTCCAATAAAGAAATGAAAGAAATATAATAATAAGAATGTCATTGAAACGAGGTGGATTGTAAGTTTTATGAAACTTATTTTTATGAGACTTATTATTAAAAGAAATAAAAAAGCGGAAATTGAAAAAATATAAAAAAATTCTTACTTACTTTTTATCTGCCCCTCAACTTCTCTCGACCCCGAGGGGGCGGCCTCCATGAAAGAAACACTCGGGGTAGAGAGAAATTTCAGGGGCAGATCCTTCAGAAATATTTGCCAAGTCGCCAGTACTCAAACCCATAGCCAGCTACGCACTGCGCATTGCGTTGCACTGACCTGGATTCTCAACCACTGAGCCACTGGCGAGGTGAAGATTGGAAGCTTTAATCTCCCTTATAAGTCGCAAACCTCGACGGTGACTAGTAATGATCTGGAAGAAACAGGAAAAATGTAAGCTGTTAGTAGGCTCGAACCCGGAACTTTCGGCAGTATTTACAGTCACCTGGACTGGAACAACTGAGCCACTGAGTGAAGCGAAGGTTGAAGGCTTGAATCTCCCTTAAGTGTCGCAAACCTCGGCCGTGAGAAACAGAAAAACTTCTAGCGAGGCTCGAACCCGAAACCTCCACATCCTTGTGTTTAGGCTTTAACCACCTCAGCCACTGGCTTGCGATGAAAACTGAGCCTTTAGAACTCATACAAAATCTCCCACTTCACCTGTAACACACAGCAGCTAAAGTACGCGTATTGCACTAATGTGGTATTTCTTGTCGTCCTCCTTCCAGTTTCAACCTTTGTTTCGTCCAACGCCTGCTTTCTTTATTTTATTACTCTGTAAAATATTGGAATAATCATTTTACCTTAAGACAGCAGATTGGTTCCTTTAGTTGCACGTATTTTCATCGTGCGACTCGTCCATTTGGGGCGGGGAGGAAAAAGGAATAGAAATGACATTTAAAAATGCAATTGTTCACAAGTTAATTTATATATCGAATGTTACAATTTAGAGAAAACTTCGATTCAATTTTTAAATCATATCAAGTCGTCGTTTTGGTTTACCCATTCATACATAACATTAGTATAGCTCGAGAGGTTTCAGATGTCGTGTCCACCAAAGCTGCGCAGTCGTCCTCGCCCCTTAGGATGTAGTGGGGGTAACGATGAGCTCAGTTGAACACGATTCTTTGCTGCTACAACTTGGAACTGTTAATACTATTCTAAAAACATTGACGCCAAAAAATATATTTTTCTCAGTGTCCGTAAATTTTGTCTTCATTTATGTTATGAAATTTTTTGTAGGTACTATTATTACTATTATTGTACTTCATTTGTTTCCAGGATGCAAAGTGAAACTATTAAACAAAAATTAGAAGGCAGTAAAATTATCCACAGCCAAAGTAGGGAAATTATTTCTAACGTATAAAAATTCATAAGAAGGGAATGTGAGAGCGGGAATCCGAAAAAACTGAAGAGTATCCAAGCTCGTGTTGCGGAGGCAACTGGAATATCTATCAGAAGCTTGCAGCGGATTTTAAATGAAACGAGTGTCAGAGTAGAGGGACTACTTTTTTAACTCCACAAATGGTACGGTGTAGGGAAAAAAAAACAAATCTGAAGTGGACGATTTTGATAAATGCGTCATTCGCTGAACAGTAAATGACTTTCATTTAACTAAAAAGGAGCGACCGACAATAAAGTCCGTATTAAATATTCTTAAGGGAAAAATTGGTTTTCAAGGTAGCTCTTGGACTCTCCGTATAATTTTACGAAAGCTTGGATTCCGATGGAAGAAATCAGGTACTAATAGGAAGTTACTGAGAAAAATGAGATTCGGGAAATCAGATTAAACTATCTCCGAAGTCTAGAACAATATAGAAGTGAAGGAAGACCGATTGTTTTCATGTATTTCCCAGTTTGGTATCCAGGCCTTCGCGTCTGACGAAAGAGTTTGGGAATTGTTAAATTTATAGGGGGGTGAGAGTGACAGCCTTTGTTTACTCACTTTCTGGGGCATTTCAAGTTTTTCTCGGAACGAATCGGAGATTTACAAAGGTCCGAAACGTTAACACTACAGCCTTACTCGTTGGCGTCTTTAAATTTCGTTTTAAATTAATTAGGTCCTAAATCATCTATACGAAATTTATTAAAATTTAATTACTGATTTTGTAAATTTATCTCCAATCGAAATCAGTTTATTGGATCCGTATATAACGTAAACACTCGCCTGCCAATAATTAACTTTCCACTTGGACTAATTGTTAGCTGCTAATGTGAACATTGCGACAGTTCTGTAATGTGTCGGTTATGGCTCTGGGTAAAGCCAAGAAAACAATTAAATGTTCCAAAACGTCACAAAAATTTGTTTGGTTGTGGAAATCTAGAGCAGAAATTGCATGGATCTATTGCACACAAAAATAGAAGAAAAAAAATATGATGCTGTATTATTTAAGATTACATACCGTCGTAGAAACTATTTAGAATTGTAAGTATATCTGTTAATTAAGAACCACATAGAATAATAATAAAAAAATTAAATTGTATCTCAGGATTGTAAATTGCCAGATGCAAGGGAGAATGCGCGAAATTCAAACGAATTATTTTGAAATCTCCATTCATCCAATTCCAAAGGGGGAATATTATGTGGTGCGTTTTTCACATTTAACTGGAATATCAAGTATTTTTAAATTTTATTCTGAATTTCTTACTGGAAACGTGGCTTGCCGGTGCCGAGTAGACTGAGGACAATTGCGGTACGGATCAGGGAAATCCACAGGTCCCGCAAACAAGGCCATGGTCGGTCAAGAAAGATATGGTCCTAAATTAGAATAAAGTATGGGTCACGTGTGGATGAGGACCAATCAGGACACAGTGATTGTGAGAGCGCAGGAGAGTGAGGAGTCTCCTGCAACCACAGTGGACTTGTGCACGTTGTGTCTCGTCCGTCTGTGCTGCAGCCACATTCACTAACGGTACACTTCCCTCTCTGCTTCCACTTTCGCTCGGCTTCGAGTGTCCTCTGCCTTCCCCTCGTGGTCGGCAAAAATGAAAGTTTTTTAAATTTTCCCAATTTTTATTTTTTTGGATTTATATTGATAATAATAAAGAGCCTTTTTTGCCTGTCCTTTGCAATTACAACAAGTTTCAGAAACTTCAGTAAACTAATGAAACGTGAGACGACGTTTAATGCTGAATATATTAATTATATTTGACTGAGTCGCAATACACAAGTGTTGTGTGTGCAATCTTGAGGTTCTCGGATAATTACATTTTAGTGGCGCTTTCTGTATCTGACCACTCGTCCGCCGTAAGAGATCGCTGTAGCTGAAGGTTCCTCACAGCGTTAATTTTTTCTGTGTCTCATACGTATTTATTCACGTGTCACTGTCGTGTATTGTGACTCTGAAGGGAGATTCAAGCTTGCAGCCTGAACGTCACTCAGTAGCTCTGTGGTTAGAGTTCAGGTCAGTGTACGCGGACCCGAAGTTTCCGGGTTCAAGCCTCACGCACAGCTTACATTTTTTCTGTTTCTTCCTGATCCGAGGTTTGCGACTCAAAAGGGATATTAAAGCTTCCTAACTTCGAATCGCCAGTGGCTCTGTGGTTAGAGTCTTGGTCAGTGTAACGCAATGATTCTGTGCGTAGCTGGTCTGGGTTCGAGTCCTGGCGGCTTCGCAACTGTTTCTAAAACATCCTGCTCACCAATTTCGCATCGGCCCCGAAATTGAGGGGCAGATGAGTTAGGAACAGTTGCGAAGAATGGATTTTTGATTTCTTTCCAATTTCAGCATTCCAAAAGGAATAGAAATGACATTTAAAAATGCAATTGTTCACAAGTTAATTTATTTATCGAATGGTACAATTTAGAGAAAACTTCGATACAATTTTTAAATCATATCAAGTCATTGTTTTGGTTTACACATTCATACATAACATAAGTATAGCTCGAGAGGTTTCAGATGTCGTGTCCACCAAAGCTGCGCAGTCGTCCTCGCCCCTTAGGATGTCGTGGGGGTAACGATGAGCTCAGTTGAACACGATTCTTTGCTGCGACAACTTGGAACTGTTAATACTATTCTAAAAACATTGACGCCAAAAAATATATTGTGCTCAGTGTACGTAAATTTTGTCTTCATTTATGTTATGAAATTTTTTGTAAGAACTATTATTACTATTATTGTACTTCATTAGTTTCCAGGATGCAAAGTGAAACTATGAAACAAAAATTAGAAGGCAGTAAAATTATCCACAGCCAAAGTAGGGAAATTATTTCTAACGTATACAAATTCATAAGAAGGGAATGTGAGAGCGGGAATCCGATGAAACTGTAGAGTATCCAAGCTCGTGTTGCGGAGGCAACTGGAATATCTATCAGAAGCTTGCAGCGGATTTTAAATGAAACGAGTGTCAGAGTAGAGGGACTACTTTTTTAACTCCACAAATGGTACGGTGTAGGGAGAAAAAAAACAAATCTGAAGTGGACGATTTTGATAAATGCGTCATTCGCCGAACAGTAAATGACTTTCATTTAACTAAAATTGAGCGACCGACAATAAAGTCCGTATTAAATATTCTTAAGGTAAAAATTGGTTTTCAAGGTAGCTCTTGGACTCTCCGTATAATTTTACGAAAGCTTGGATTCCGATGGAAGAAATCAGGTACTAATAGGAAGTTACTGAGAAAAATGAGATTCGGGAAACAGATTAAACTATCTCCGAAGTCTAGAACAATATAGAAGTGAAGGAAGACCGATTGTTTTCATGTATTTCCCAGTTTGGTATCCAGGCCTTCGCGTCTGACGAAAGAGTTTGGGAATTGTTAAATTTATAGGGGGGTGAGAGTGACAGCCATTGTTTACTCACTTTCTGGGGCATTTCAAGTTTTTCTCGGAACGAATCGGAGATTTACAAAGGTCCGAAACGTTAACACTACAGCCTTACTCGTTGGCGTCTTTAAATTTCGTTTTAAATTAATTAGGTCCTAAATCATCTATACGAAATTTATTAAAATTTAATTACTGATTTTGTAAATTTATGTCCAATCGAAATCAGTTTATTGGATCCGTATATAACGTAAACACTCGCCTGCCAATAATTAATTTTCCACTTGGACTAATTGTTAGCTGCAAATGTGAACATTGCGACCGTCCTGTAATGTGTCGGTTATGGCTCTGGGTAAAGCCAAGAAATTAATTAAATGTTCCAAACCGTCACAAAAATTTGTTTGGTTGTGGAAATCTAGAGCAGAAATTGCATGGATCTGTTGGACACAAAAATAGAAGAAAAAAAATATGATGCTGTATTGTTTAAGATTACATACCGTCGTAGAAACTATTTAGAATTGTGAGAAATTGAACTGTAAGTATATCTGTTAATTAAGAACTACATAGAATAATAATAAAAAAATTAAATTGTATCTCAGGATTGTAAATTGCCAGATGCAAGGGAGAATGCGCGAACTTCAAGCGAATTATTTTGAAATCGTCCGAATGGGTTCTCCATTCATCCAATTTCAAAGGAGGAATATTATGTGGTGCGTTTTTCACATTTAACTGGAATATCAAGTATTTTTAAATTTTATTCTGAATTTCTTACTGGAAACGTGGCTTCCGGTGCCGAGTAGACTGAGGACAATAGCGGTACGGATCAGGGAAATCCACAGGTCCCGCAAACAAGGCCATGGTCGGTCAAATTAGAATAAAGTATGGGTCACGTGTGGATGAGGACCAATCAGGACACAGTGATTGTGAGAGCGCAGGAGAGTGAGGAGTCTCCTGCAACCACAGTGGACTTGTGCACGTTGTGTCTCGTCCGTCTGTGCTGCAGCCACATTCACTAACGGTACAGTTCCCTCTCTGCTTCCACTTTCGTTTGGCTTCGAGTGTCCTCTGCTTTCCCCTCGGGGTCGGCGAAAATGAAAGTTTTTTAAATTTTCTCAATTTTTATTTTTTTGGATTTATATTGATAATAAAGAGCCTTTTTTGCCTGACCTTTGATATTACAACAAGTTTCAGAAACTTCAGTAAACTAATGAAACGTGAGACGACGTTTAATGCTGAATATATTAATTATATTTGACTGAGTCGCAATACACAAGTGTTGTGTGTGCAATCTTGAGGTTCTCGGATAATTACATTTTAGAGGCGCTTTCTGTATCTGACCACTCGTCCGCCGTAAGAGATCGCTGTAGCTGAAGGTTCCTCACAGCGTTAATTTTTTCTGTGTCACATACGTATTTATTCACGTGTCACTGTCGTGTATTGTGACTCTGAAGGGAGATTCATGCTTTCAATATGAACGTCACTCAGTAGCTCTGTGGTTAGAGTTCAGGTGACTGTAAGTGGACCCGAAGTTTCCGGGTTCAAGCCTCACGCACAGCTTACATTTTTTCTGTTTCTTCCAGATCTTTACCAGTCACCGTCGAGGTTTGCGACTCAAAAGGCAGATTAAAGCTTCCTAACTTCGAATCGCCAGTGGCTCTGTGGTTAGAGTCTTGGTCAGTGTAACGCAATGATTCTGTGCGTAGCTGGTCTGGGTTCGAGTCCTGGCGGCTTCGCAACTGTTTCTAAAACATCCTGTTTACCAATTTCGCATCGGCACCGAAATTGAGGGGCAGATGAGTTAGGAACAGTTGCGAAGAATGGCTTTTTGATTTCTTTCCAATTTCAGCATTTTTATTTTTCCAATAAAGAAATGAAAGAAATATAATAATAAGAATGTCATTGAAACGAGGTGGATTGTAAGTTTTATGAAACTTATTTTTATGAGACTTCTTATTAAAAGAAATAAAAAAGCGGAAATTGAAAAAATATCAAAAATTTCTTACTTACTTTTTATCTGCCCCTCAACTTCTCTCGACCCCGAGGGGGCGGCCACCATGAAAGAAACACTCGGGGTAGAGAGAAATTTCAGTGGCAGATCCTTCAGAAATATTTGCCAAGTCGCCAGTACTCAAACCCATAGCCAGCTACGCACTGCGCATTGCGTTACACTGACCTGGATTCTCAACCACTGAGCCACTGGCGAGGTGAAGATTGGAAGCTTTAATCTCCCTTATAAGTCGCAAACCTCGACGGTGACTAGTAAAGATCTGGAAGAAACAGGAAAAATGAAAGCTGTTAGTAGGCTCGAACCCGGAACTTTCGGCTGCATTTACAGTCACCTGGACTGGAACAACTGAGCCACTGAGTGAAGCGAAGGTTGAAGGCTTGAACCTCCCTTAAGAGTCGCAAACCTCGGCCGTGAGAAACAGAAAAACTTTTAGCGAAGCTCGAACCCGAAACCTCCACATCCACGTGTTTAGGCTTTAACCACCTCAGCCACTGGCTTGCGATGAAAACTGAGCCTTTAGAACTCATACAAAATCTCCCCCTTCACCTGTAACACACAGCAGCTAAAGTACGCGTATTGCACTAATGTGGAATTTCTTGTCGTCCTCCTTCCAGTTTCAACCTTTGCTTCGTCCAACGCCTGCTTTCTTTATTTTATTACTCTGTAAAATATTGGAATAATCATTTTACCTTGAGACAGCAGATTGGTTGCTTTAGTTGCACGTATTTTCATCGTGCGACTCGTCCATTTGGGGCGGGGAGGAAAAAGGAATAGAAATGACATTTAAAAATGCAATTGTTCACAAGTTAATTTATTTATCGAATGTTACAATTTAGAGAAAACTTCGATACAATTTTTAAATCGTATCAAGTCATTGTTTTGGTTTACACATTCATACATAACATAAGTATAGCTCGAGAGGTTTCAGATGTCGTGTCCACCAAAGCTGCGCAGTCGTCCTCGCCCCTTAGGATGTAGTGGGGGTAACGATGAGCTCAGTTGAACACGACTCTTTGCTGCGACAACTTGGAACTGTTAATACTATTCTAAAAACATTGACGCCAAAAAATATATTGTGCTCAGTGTACGTAAATTTTGTCTTCATTTATGTTACGAAATTTTTTGTAAGAACTATTATTACTATTATTGTACTTCATTAGTTTCCAGGATGCAAAGTGAAACTATGAAACAAAAATTAGAAGGCAGTAAAATTATCCACAGCCAAAGAAGGTAAATTATTTCTAACGTATACAAATTCATAAGAAGGGAATGTGAGAGCGGGAATCCGAAAAAACTGAAGAGTATCCAAGCTCGTGTTGCGGAGGCAACTGGAATATCTATCAGAAGCTTGCAGCGGATTTTAAATGAAACGAGTGTTAGAGTAGAGGGACTACTTTTTTAACTCCACAAATGGTACGGTGTAGGGCGAAAAAAAAACAAATCTGAAGTGGACGATTTTGATAAATGCGTCATTCGCCGAACAGTAAATGACTTTCATTTAACTAAAATGGAGCGACCGACAATAAAGTCCGTATTAAATATTCTTAAGGGAAAAATTGGTTTTCAAAGTAGCTCTTGGACTCTCCGTATAATTTTACGAAAGCTTGGATTCCGATGGAAGAAATCAGGTACTAATAGGAAGTTACTGAGAAAAATGAGATTCGGGAAACAGATTAAACTATCTCCGAAGTCTAGAACAATATAGAAGTGAAGGAAGACCGATTGTTTTCATGTATTTCCCAGTTTGGTATCCAGGCCTTCGCGTCTGACGAAAGAATTTGGGAATTGTTAAATTTATAGGGGGTGAGAGTGACAGCCTTTGTTTACTCACTTTCTGGGGCATTTCAAGTTTTTCTCGGAACGAATCGGAGATTTACAAAGGTCCGAAACGTTAACACTACAGCCTTACTCGTTGGCGTCTTTAAATTTCGTTTTAAATTAATTAGGTCCTAAATCATCTATACGAAATTTATTAAAATTTAATTACTGATTTTGTAAATTTATCTCCAATCGAAATCAGTTTATTGGATCCGTATATAACGTAAACACTCGCCTGCCAATAATTAACTTTCCACTTGGACTAATTGTTAGCTGCTAATGTGAACATTGCGACAGTTCTGTAATGTGTCGGTTATGGCTCTGGGTAAAGCCAAGAAATTAATTAAATGTTCCAAACCGTCACAAAAATTTGTTTGGTTGTGGAAATCTAGAGCAGAAATTGCATGGATCTGTTGGACACAAAAATAGAAGAAAAAAAATATGATGCTGTATTGTTTAAGATTACATTACGACGTAGAAACTATTTAGAATTGTGAGAAATTGAACTGTAAGTATATCTGTTAATTAAGAACCACATAGAATAATAATAAAAAAATTAAATTGTATCTCAGGATTGTAAATTGCCAGATGCAAGGGAGAATGCGCGAACTTCAAGCGAATTATTTTGAAATCGTCCGAATGGGTTCTCCATTCATCCAATTTCAAAGGAGGAATATTATGTGGTGCGTTTTTCACATTTAACTGGAATATCAAGTATTTTTAAATTTTATTCTGAATTTCTAACTGGAAACGTGGCTTCCGGTGCCGAGTAGACTGAGGACAATAGCGGTACGGATCAGGGAAATCCACAGGTCCCGCAAACAAGGCCATGGTCGGTCAAATTAGAATAAAGTATGGGTCACGTGTGGATGAGGACCAATCAGGACACAGTGATTGTGAGAGCGCAGGAGAGTGAGGAGTCTCCTGCAACCACAGTGGACTTGTGCACGTTGTGTCTCGTCCGTCTGTGCTGCAGCCACATTCACTAACGGTACAGTTCCCTCTCTGCTTCCACTTTCGTTTGGCTTCGAGTGTCCTCTGCTTTCCCCTCGGGGTCGGCGAAAATGAAAGTTTTTTAAATTTTCTCAATTTTTATTTTTTTGGATTTATATTGATAATAAAGAGCCTTTTTTGCCTGACCTTTGATATTACAACAAGTTTCAGAAACTTCAGTAAACTAATGAAACGTGAGACGACGTTTAATGCTGAATATATTAATTATATTTGACTGAGTCGCAATACACAAGTGTTGTGTGTGCAATCTTGAGGTTCTCGGATAATTACATTTTAGAGGCGCTTTCTGTATCTGACCACTCGTCCGCCGTAAGAGATCGCTGTAGCTGAAGGTTCCTCACAGCGTTAATTTTTTCTGTGTCTCATACGTATTTATTCACGTGTCACTGTCGTGTATTGTGACTCTGAAGGAAGATTCAAGCTTTCAACCTTAACGTCACTCAGTAGCTCTGTGGTTAGAGTTCAGGTGACTGTAAGTGGACCCGAAGTTTCCGGGTTCAAGCCTCACGCACAGCTTACATTTTTTCTGTTTCTTCCAGATCTTTACCAGTCACCGTCGAGGTTTGCGACTCAAAAGGGAGATTAAAGCTTCCTAACTTCAAATCGCCAGTGGCTCTGTGGTTAGAGTCTTGGTCAGTATAACGCAATGATTCTGTGCGTAGCTGGTCTGGGTTCGAGTTCTGGCGGCTTCGCAACTGTTTCTAAAACATCCTGCTCACCAATTTCGCATCGGCCCCGAAATTGAGGGGCAGATGAGTTAGGAACAGTTGCGAAGAATGGCTTTTTGATTTCTTTCCAATTTCAGCATTCCAAAAGGAATAGAAATGACATTTAAAAATGCAATTGTTCACAAGTTAATTTATTTATCGAATGTTACAATTTAGAGAAAACTTCGATACAATTTTTAAATCGTATCAAGTCACTGTTTTGGTTTACACATTCATACATAACATAAGTATAGCTCGAGAGGTTTCAGATGTCGTGTCCACCAAAGCTGCGCAGTCGTCCTCGCCCCTTAGGATGTAGTGGGGGTAACGATGAGCTCAGTTGAACACGATTCTTTGCTGTGACAACTTAGAACTGTTAATACTATTCCAAAAACATTGACGCCAAAAAATATATTGTACTCAGTGTCCGTAAATTTTGTCTTCATTTATGTTATGAAATTTTTTGTAAGAACTATTATTACTATTATTGTACTTCATTAGTTTCCAGGATGCAAAGTGAAACTATGAAATAAAAATTAGAAGGCAGTAAAATTATCCACAGCCAAAGAAGGTAAATTATTTCTAACGTATACAAATTCATAAGAAGGGAATGTGAGAGCGGGAATCCGAAAAAACTGAAGAGTATCCAAGCTCGTGTTGCGGAGGCAACTGGAATATCTATCAGAAGCTTGCAGCGGATTTTAAATGAAACGAGTGTCAGAGTAGAGGGACTACTTTTTTAACTCCACAAATGGTACGGTGTAGGGAGAAAAAAAACAAATCTGAAGTGGACGATTTTGATAAATGCGTCATTCGCCGAACAGTAAATGACTTTCATTTAACTAAAATTGAGCGACCGACAATAAAGTCCGTATTAAATATTCTTAAGGTAAAAATTGGTTTTCAAGGTAGCTCTTGGACTCTCCGTATAATTTTACGAAAGCTTGGATTCCGATGGAAGAAATCAGGTACTAATAGGAAGTTACTGAGAAAAATGAGATTCGGGAAATCAGATTAAACTATCTCCGAAGTCTAGAACAATATAGAAGTGAAGGAAGACCGATTGTTTTAATGTATTTCCCAGTTTGGTATCCAGGCCTTCGCGTCTGACGAAAGAGTTTGGGAATTGTTAAATTTATAGGGGGGTGAGAGTGACAGCCTTTGTTTACTCACTTTCTGGGGCATTTCAAGTTTTTCTCGGAACGAATCGGAGATTTACAAAGGTCCGAAACGTTAACACTACAGCCTTACTCGTTGGCGTCTTTAAATTTCGTTTTAAATTAATTAGGTCCTAAATCATCTATACGAAATTTATTAAAATTTAATTACTGATTTTGTAAATTTATCTCCAATCGAAATCAGTTTATTGGATCCGTATATAACGTAAACACTCGCCTGCCAATAATTAACTTTCCACTTGGACTAATTGTTAGCTGCTAATGTGAACATTGCGACAGTTCTGTAATGTGTCGGTTATGGCTCTGGGTAAAGCCAAGAAAACAATTAAATGTTCCAAAACGTCACAAAAATTTGTTTGGTTGTGGAAATCTAGAGCAGAAATTGCATGGATCTGTTGGACACAAAAATAGAAAAAAATATATAATATGATGCTGTATTGTTTAAGATTACATACCGTCGTAGAAACTATTTAGAATTGTGAGAAATTGAACTGTAAGTATATCTGTTAATTAAGAACCACATAGAATAATAATAAAAAAATTAAATTGTATCTCAGGTTTGTAAATTGCCAGATGCAAGGGAGAATGCGCGAACTTCAAGCGAATTATTTTGAAATCGTCCGAATGGGTTCTCCATTCATCCAATTTCAAAGGGGGAATATTATGTGGTGCGTTTTTCACATTTAACTGGAATATCAAGTATTTTTAAATTTTATTCTGAATTTCTTACTGGAAACGTGGCTTGCCGGTGCCGAGTAGACGACTGAGGACAATTGCGGTACGGATCAGGGAAATCCACAGGTCCCGCAAACAAGGCCATGGTCGGTCAAGAAAGATATGGTCCTAAATTAGAATAAAGTATGGGTCACGTGTGGATGAGGACCAATCAGGACACAGTGATTGTGAGAGCGCAGGAGAGTGAGGAGTCTCCTGCAACCACAGTGGACTTGTGCACGTTGTGTCTCGTCCGTCTGTGCTGCAGCCACATTCACTAACGGTACACTTCCCTCTCTGCTTCAACTTTCGTTTGGCTTCGAGTGTCCTCTGCTTTCCCCTCGGGGTCGGCGAAAATGAAAGTTTTTTAAATTTTCGCAATTTTTATTTTTTCGGATTTATATTGATAATAAAGAGCCTTTTTTGCCTGACCTTTGCAATTACAACAAGTTTCAGAAACTTCAGTAAACTAATGAAACGTGAGACGACGTTTAATGCTGAATATATTAATTATATTTGACTGAGTCGCAAAACACAAGTGTTGTGTGTGCAATCTTGAGGTTCTCGGATAATTACATTTTAGAGGCGCTTTCTGTATCTGACCACTCGTCCGCTGTAAGAGATCGCTGTATCTGAAGGTTCCTCACAGCGTTAATTTTTTCTGTGTCTCATACATATTTTTTCACGTGTCACTGTCGTGTATTGTGACTCTGAAGGGAGATTCATGCTTTCAATATGAACGTCACTCAGTAGGTCTTGGTTAGAGTTCAGGTGACTGTAAGTGGACCCGAAGTTTCCGGGTTCAAGCCTCACGCACAGCTTACATTTTTTCTGTTTCTTCCAGATCTTTACCAGTCACCGTCGAGGTTTGCGACTCAAAAGGCAGATTAAAGCTTCCTAATTTCGAATCGCCAGTGGCTCTGTGGTTAGAGTCTTGGTCAGTGTAACGCAATGATTCTGTGCGTAGCTGGTCTGGGTTCGAGTCCTGGCGGCTTCGCAACTGTTTCTAAAACATCCTGCTCACCAATTTCGCATCGGCCCCGAAATTGAGGGGCAGATGAGTTAGGAACAGTTGCGAAGAATGGCTTTTTGATTTCTTTCCAATTTCAGCATTTTTATTTTTCCAATAAAGAAATGAAAGAAATATAATAATAAGAATGTCATTGAAACGAGGTGTATTGTAAGTTTTATGAAACTTATTTTTATGAGACTTATTATTAAAAGAAATAAAAAAGCGGAAATTGAAAAAATATAAAAAAATTCTTACTTACTTTTTATCTGCCCCTCAACTTCTCTCGACCCCGAGGGGGCGGCCTCCATGAAAGAAACACTCGGGGTAGAGAGAAATTTCAGGGGCAGATCCTTCAGAAATATTTGCCAAGTCGCCAGTACTCAAACCCATAGCCAGCTACGCACTGCGCATTGCGTTGCACTGACCTGGATTCTCAACCACTGAGCCACTGGCGAGGTGAAGATTGGAAGCTTTAATCTCCCTTATAAGTCGCAAACCTCGACGGTGACTAGTAATGATCTGGAAGAAACAGGAAAAATGTAAGCTGTTAGTAGGCTCGAACCCGGAACTTTCGGCAGTATTTACAGTCACCTGGACTGGAACAACTGAGCCACTGAGTGAAGCGAAGGTTGAAGGCTTGAATCTCCCTTAAGTGTCGCAAACCTCGGCCGTGAGAAACAGAAAAACTTCTAGCGAGGCTCGAACCCGAAACCTCCACATCCTTGTGTTTAGGCTTTAACCACCTCAGCCACTGGCTTGCGATGAAAACTGAGCCTTTAGAACTCATACAAAATCTCCCACTTCACCTGTAACACACAGCAGCTAAAGTACGCGTATTGCACTAATGTGGTATTTCTTGTCGTCCTCCTTCCAGTTTCAACCTTTGTTTCGTCCAACGCCTGCTTTCTTTATTTTATTACTCTGTAAAATATTGGAATAATCATTTTACCTTAAGACAGCAGATTGGTTCCTTTAGTTGCACGTATTTTCATCGTGCGACTCGTCCATTTGGGGCGGGGAGGAAAAAGGAATAGAAATGACATTTAAAAATGCAATTGTTCACAAGTTAATTTATATATCGAATGTTACAATTTAGAGAAAACTTCGATTCAATTTTTAAATCATATCAAGTCGTCGTTTTGGTTTACCCATTCATACATAACATTAGTATAGCTCGAGAGGTTTCAGATGTCGTGTCCACCAAAGCTGCGCAGTCGTCCTCGCCCCTTAGGATGTAGTGGGGGTAACGATGAGCTCAGTTGAACACGATTCTTTGCTGCGACAACTTGGAACTGTTAATACTATTCTAAAAACATTGACGCCAAAAAATATATTTTTCTCAGTGTCCGTAAATTTTGTCTTCATTTATGTTATGAAATTTTTTGTAGGTACTATTATTACTATTATTGTACTTCATTTGTTTCCAGGATGCAAAGTGAAACTATTAAACAAAAATTAGAAGGCAGTAAAATTATCCACAGCCAAAGTAGGGAAATTATTTCTAACGTATAAAAATTCATAAGAAGGGAATGTGAGAGCGGGAATCCGAAAAAACTGAAGAGTATCCAAGCTCGTGTTGCGGAGGCAACTGGAATATCTATCAGAAGCTTGCAGCGGATTTTAAATGAAACGAGTGTCAGAGTAGAGGGACTACTTTTTTAACTCCACAAATGGTACGGTGTAGGGAAAAAAAAACAAATCTGAAGTGGACGATTTTGATAAATGCGTCATTCGCTGAACAGTAAATGACTTTCATTTAACTAAAAAGGAGCGACCGACAATAAAGTCCGTATTAAATATTCTTAAGGGAAAAATTGGTTTTCAAGGTAGCTCTTGGACTCTCCGTATAATTTTACGAAAGCTTGGATTCCGATGGAAGAAATCAGGTACTAATAGGAAGTTACTGAGAAAAATGAGATTCGGGAAATCAGATTAAACTATCTCCGAAGTCTAGAACAATATAGAAGTGAAGGAAGACCGATTGTTTTAATGTATTTCCCAGTTTGGTATCCAGGCCTTCGCGTCTGACGAAAGAGTTTGGGAATTGTTAAATTTATAGGGGGGTGAGAGTGACAGCCTTTGTTTACTCACTTTCTGGGGCATTTCAAGTTTTTCTCGGAACGAATCGGAGATTTACAAAGGTCCGAAACGTTAACACTACAGCCTTACTCGTTGGCGTCTTTAAATTTCGTTTTAAATTAATTAGGTCCTAAATCATCTATACGAAATTTATTAAAATTTAATTACTGATTTTGTAAATTTATCTCCAATCGAAATCAGTTTATTGGATCCGTATATAACGTAAACACTCGCCTGCCAATAATTAACTTTCCACTTGGACTAATTGTTAGCTGCTAATGTGAACATTGCGACAGTTCTGTAATGTGTCGGTTATGGCTCTGGGTAAAGCCAAGAAAACAATTAAATGTTCCAAAACGTCACAAAAATTTGTTTGGTTGTGGAAATCTAGAGCAGAAATTGCATGGATCTATTGCACACAAAAATAGAAGAAAAAAAATATGATGCTGTATTATTTAAGATTACATACCGTCGTAGAAACTATTTAGAATTGTAAGTATATCTGTTAATTAAGAACCACATAGAATAATAATAAAAAAATTAAATTGTATCTCAGGATTGTAAATTGCCAGATGCAAGGGAGAATGCGCGAACTTCAAGCGAATTATTTTGAAATCTCCATTCATCCAATTTCAAAGGGGGAATATTATGTGGTGCGTTTTTCACATTTAACTGGAATATCAAGTATTTTTAAATTTTATTCTGAATTTCTTACTGGAAACGTGGCTTGCCGGTGCCGAGTAGACGACTGAGGACAATTGCGGTACGGACCAGGGAAATCCACAGGTCCCGCAAACAAGGCCATGGTCGGTCAAGAAAGATATGGTCCTAAATTAGAATAAAGTATGGGTCACGTGTGGATGAGGACCAATCAGGACACAGTGATTGTGAGAGCGCAGGAGAGTGAGGAGTCTCCTGCAACCACAGTGGACTTGTGCACGTTGTGTCTCGTCCGTCTGTGCTGCAGCCACATTCACTAACGGTACACTTCCCTCTCTGCTTCCACTTTCGCTCGGCTTCGAGTGTCCTCTGCCTTTCCCTTGGGGTCGGCAAAAATGAAAGTTTTTTAAATTTTCCCAATTTTTATTTTTTTGGATTTATATTGATAATAAAGAGCCTTTTTTGCCTGACCTTTGCAATTACAACAAGTTTCTGAAACTTCAGCAAACTAATGAAACGTGAGACGACGTTTAATGCTGAATATATTAATTATATTTGACTGAGTCGCAATACGCAAGTGTTGTGTGTGCAATCTTGAGGTTCTCGGATAATTACATTTTAGAGGCGCTTTCTGTATCTGACCACTCGTCCGCCGTAAGAGATCGCTGTAGCTGAAGGTTCCTCACAGCGTTAATTTTTTCTGTGTCTCATACGTATTTATTCACGTGTCACTGTCGTGTATTGTGACTCTGAAGGGAGATTCAAGCTTGCAGCCTGAACGTCACTCAGTAGCTCTGTGGTTAGAGTTCAGGTCAGTGTACGCTGACCCGAAGTTTTCGGGTTCAAGCCTCACGCACAGCTTACATTTTTTCTGTTTCTTCCAGACCTTTACCAGTCACCGTCGAGGTTTGCGACTCAAAAGGGAGATTAAAGCTTCCTAACCTCGAATCGCCAGTGGCTCTGTGGTTAGAGTCTTGGTCAGTGTAACGCAATGATTCTGTGCGTAGCTGGTCTGGGTTCGAGTCCTGGCGGCTTCGCAACTGTTTCTAAAACATCCTGCTCACCAATTTCGCATCGGCCCCGAAATTGAGGGGCAGATGAGTTAGGAACAGTTGCGAAGAATGGATTTTTGATTTCTTTCCAATTTCAGCATTCCAAAAGGAATAGAAATGACATTTAAAAATGCAATTGTTCACAAGTTAATTTATTTATCGAATGTTACAATTTAGAGAAAACTTCGATACAATTTTTAAATCATATCAAGTCATTGTTTTGGTTTACACATTCATACATAACATAAGTATAGCTCAAGAGGTTTCAGATGTCGTGTCCACCAAAGCTGCACAGTCGTCCTCGCCCCTTAGTGGGGGTAACGATGATCTCAGTTGAACACGATTCTTTGCTGCGACAACTTGGAACTGTTAATACTATTCTAAAAACATTGACGCAAAGAAATATATTGTACTCAGTGTACGTAAATATAATCTTTATTTATGTTATGAAAATTAATCTATTATACTCAGCTTACTTCACAGTCTGCTATGCAGGCCTTCGGGTCTGACAAAAGAGTTTGGGACTTCTTAAATTTATAGGGATCGGGGATGAGAGTGACAGGCTTTGTTTACTCAGTTGCTGGGGCATTTCAAGTTTTTGTCGGAACGAATCGTAGATTTAGAAAGGTCCGAAACGTTAACACTACAGCCTTGCTGGTCGGCGTCTTTAAATTTCGTTTTAAATTAATTAGGACCTAAATCATCCATACGAAATTTATTAAAATTTAATTAATGATTTTGTAAATTTAACTACATTAGAAGTCAGTTTATTGGATCCGTATATAACGTAAACACTCGCCTGCCAATAATTGGACTAATTGTTAGCTGCAGATGTGAACAATGCGACGGTCCTGTTATGGTTTCTCCTTTGTTGTTGTATTGCTCTGGGTAAAGCTAAGAAATCAATTAATTGTTCCAAAACGTCACAAAAAATTGTTTGGTTGTGGAAATCTAGAGAAGCAATCGCGTGGATCTGGCAAAAAAATCTATATTTCTTATCAAAGATTTAATCCAACATTAAACGAACGGTAAAAAAATGGCAACCGAAATTCAAACACAGAATTTTTTACTCTTACAATTCTGCAACCTACTCCTTCCATTTCGTATCTTCAAGTACTTATTAACCTGCTATGCACAATATTCCTTTTCCTTATTCATTTGCAGTTTATAGAAAATGAAATACTGGAATAATATCTCTGCAAGCTTCATTCCACCACTGGGAAATAACTTTAATTCTAAAGTTTCAGGATAATCCGTAAAGTTTAAGAGCTGATAAGTACAGGGTGCCTGTTTATCCCGTTCGTAATGACACAATGGTAGTAGCGTCTCCCCAACAACTTCCCTAAGAGAAGTTCTCCGCTGACCAAACTCCCCTCCCATCATCTCATTTCCCCTACTTCGCGCAGGTCGTACGCTAGGCTAAACCTCTCGAACTATAGTTAACAAAGCTATGGAGAAGCAGCAGTACTTCACAGCAATATTCTTAGATGTAAGCCAGGACTTTGATAAGGTTTGGCATTCAGGTCTACAAGTTAAGAGTAAAAGGACTCTGCCTGATCAATACTTCAACTTCATACCTTGACCATAGAGAATTTCTTACTTACGTAAATGGAGCAAGCTCAAACCGTTATCCCATTCTCTCCGGGGTGCCACAGGGCAGCATCCTTGGCCCTCTATTATACGTCTTATACACTTCCGACTTACCAACCTCAATGGACGTAAGCACAAGTACCTTTGCTGACGAACAGCAATACTGTCAACACGCACAGACCCTGATACGGCATCACAGAATCTTCAAGAACATCTACTAATAATAGAGACCTGGCTAAAAAGATGGAAAATAAAAGTAAATGAATCGAAATCATCCCAGATAACATTTGCCCTTAAAAAGGAACATTGTCCTATAGGACTATAAAGCTCATCAGGAAGAAATTCCAAAAGCAGACACAGTAAAATATCTTGGTCTTCACTTAGCCTCCGAGCTGAAATGGAGGGGATCATATCAATAAAGAGAAAAAGAAAATAGAATAATTGATTGGACGAAAAACAAAATTATCAGTAGAAAAGAAATTACTTATTTACAAAACAATTATAAAACCTATATGGACGTACCGAATAGAACTCTAGTGATGTGCATCCAAGTCTCACATGGCTATTATGCAACGAGTACAATCAAAAATCCTCCGCACTATTACAACTGCTCCCTGGTATGTACCCAACTTCAGCTTACACCATATGTAGAAGACGTCTTCAAAGATAAAAATCGTAAGCATCATATTAAACTTCAAACCCATCCCAATCGACTACTAGAGCCGTTTACTACAACCTACTGACAACCGAAGACTGAAGAGATGCTGGCCGATAGACTTCAGTAGAAACTGAGGTGGCGTTGTTGGACTCTCACCTCTTCCACGACATCAGTACAAGACACTCTTATTAAATTCTACATGCTATCAAATTAACTTAAAGATCTATGTAATCTGATTGCTAATATAAAAAAAATATCAGGAAATAGTTTCTGATATCATTTTCCAGGTAAATGCTCTTAATTATTCTGTCAAGGATAACAATAATAATGCAATAAATAATCATAAAAACGACCAATTTGTCAGAAGAAAATATGTATGAATGAACTAAAAAATTTACAATAACACGACGTTTCGTCCACATTTTTGGGACTTCATCAGGTAATACACAGTTTTCAATGTAAGAATATACATATGACATTAAATTTATATTTTGCAACAAAATATAAATTTAATGACAAATGTATATGCATACATTCAAAACTGTCTATTACCTTCTAAGACCCAAAATTGTAGACGGAACCTTTTCTTTCTGAAAAAAAAAATGGTAGTTTTTCTGTTTACGTATCACATCAGTTTATAGTAAATATTAAATAATGCGATATAATATGTATTGTCGTTCATAAAAAAAACTACAGCCTGTTTTTTTTAACGCGTCATTCTCATAGCATAACGGAAAAAGAAACACGACGCATGAAACGAAGCAACAACGTATTTGCAAACACCATTTTTACAATATAAAATCATGGAATTCGAAATACCAATACAATTATCCGTTTAATGGTACGTTAATATACATTCGGTAACTCCTATTGAATAAAAATTGCATGTAATGCAAATTCTGAAGCCACTTCACAGCAATATTTTTTCAATTTCAAGTAATCAAAGGGAAATACTTCATTATCAATCAGATACGTTAGAATGGATATTGCTCGTCCAATATTAGCGAGAATTTTCAAACAGCGTACAGTTTCCCAGTTCCAACACTACTTATCAAGCGGGAAAGATAAATCAATAATTTAGTAACGTTAAACCGAAATGTTCGTGTTCTAAAATAAATCAACAATTAATTTCAATATCCAATGAGTTGTGGAATTTATTTTTTTTGCAGCCTTGCTATAGGATTATTTGAGAAATTTAAGTCCAGGTAAAGAAATTGTTTAATATGCACTACTATCGATTATTTGTTTATACTACCCCGGGTACTCGGCGTTGCCCAGGTTGTCATAATTAAACTCAGCGGTTTCCATAACGCCGGATTTGTGTCCAATCTCGGATGTTTTGGCGTTAGCTTTTTGAAAAACCCCTCCACCTCACTCGTCCCAGCCAAAGAGGTTGAAATTATATACAAAAAAACATCGGGGGATCTCATTGATCCCGAAAAATAAAACTTTTTTTAGCAATAGTGTGATGTTTGACTATTGAATTTATTTATTTTAATTATTTCAGATAGGTTTTGCTTTAAATTATTATATATTTGATATGAACTAGTTACTGTTACGTATTTACTAGGCAAAGTCTTATATTAAGATAGCTAGGACTGAGATTCCTTTTGGTGACTGCATCCAGACACGAATTTATTAATATTGAGGATATCATGAACGCGGCCCAGTAAAAATTATAATCTTATAATATATTCTATTTGAGGCTCCGCTCATACTGACGAGCATAATAGTTAAATTAGTTGCCTATTACGATTTTTTTTGGATGGCAAAATGTGTGGCGCGGCGTTTGCGGGAATTAGAAGCTGGAAAGTGCATTGACTGGCTGCTTTCTCTCCTGAGGACTGTTGAAACACTGCAAGAAGTATCTGGTGCTGCTAGATAACTGATTAAAATTCATCGCGACTCATTCTCCTGGCACTTTTGAAAACCTGATTACGAATTCTCCACGGCCGCTCCGTGCAGATCTTCTTATCACTCTCTCTCTTCTTTTCTTGACAAAGTCCAAATTCTTTGTCCCCAATCATGTAATCCCCCTACAAACTTCTCCTTACATGCTGGCCTCCCTTCCGACTGATGATGGAAAGCCAGCTTGCGTCATGCTCATTCATGGATGAGTGAAACGTGTCGTGCACGCAAAAAAAGAACTACTATCGCTTTTACCTGCAAAACCGAGGTCATCGACCTCATGACGTTATCTCCCTCCCCGTAAGTCAGGCCGTCCATTTTACGACTTAATCCTACACCTACACTCCACGTGGTTACGAATTATATCTATATCTAACCTTGTAGTCCTCTACACACACGTAGCTGCCCATTACCCCTTTACGCTAGTAACCGCTATATAAATTAAATAAACATCACCGTGATTCCAATGTGAATCGTATAGGATCCGGGTTCGAATCCCGGCGTGTACGTGGATGTTTGTGTGCGTGAGAGAATTTCTCGTCAAATCAGTCCCCCGTCAAACCAAATTGAGTTCCCATTATGAGTCGCTAATAACCTGAGCTGTTGATGCGACGATAAATAGATCAATTTAAAAAAATAATAAAAATAGACTGTTAGTGTTTGTGTGTATGTTCCGCATACAAATCTACACCTGTGGAGCAAGTTTGACCAAATTTTGTACACGTGTTCCTTTCGAACAGGAAACAAGCACTATGGGGGTAAGACACGTTTACCACTGGCGGTGGACGGGAGTGACCAAAAACGGCCGATATTGTTCTCTAATAACTATTTTTCTGGGTCATTGAGATTGACACTGTTTCCCCCGATGTTGTTTGTGTATAATTTTTACTCCTTTCGATATGGAGTGGAAGAGCGTTACATAAAAATAAAGAAAAACAACCGAGATTGGAGTCAAATCCAGAGTTATGGATGACGCTGAGTTTAATTGTGACAACCCGGGAAACGCCGCCCACCGAGCTAGTAAATAATAAAATACAAATATGAAAGACATCGGTGCCACACACCACAATGAGGAGAGCAAACAAGAAAAAAAATCAGTCAATTTTTAGGAAAACAATGAAAGTTTTTCGAGCGGAAAATCCCAAATCGATAAACGATAATGGACTCCACATCGCGATCTAAAACACATTTGTAGAATGAATTTATTTGTAATCTGTTTACATTCGCATAATGTTTTCCTGACCTGGAAAAAGTTCATAATAATAATTACATTCCTTTCTCTGTATGTCAAAAAATATATAAAACATCACACATAAATTAGACATTTATTTTCATTAAAAATCTATGTTTATTTTTTGTCCAGTAATTAAAAAGGTGTTCATATTTATGAAATCGGAAATTCGAATGCAGCAAACGTAAAAATTTTGATTCTTCACACCATTTCTCTAGCGTTTTCTTCAAAATTCGACACTTTAGAATCAGTCGACTGAAATATTTTATTTTGGAAACGTAAATATTGACACCTTATGTATCACTAATGTTATTACATTACAAATCAAAATGAATATTTATTAAATTATTCCGTCCCGCGATGACTACGAATAGTTACCGCGGTATAGGGAAGTAATATTTACTGCCGGTAGGTGCGGGGGCCATTATTCACGATTACCCTTACTCACATTTGAAGTTTGTGATAATACTTTTCAATTACAGAGTTATGCCAGTTCCCTTTTGTCAATGGCAATGAAGCTAAATCTGGCTCGCCAGTCTGTTTACAGACCACCGCTTCATTAGGTGAGGGGGCGCACACTAACGAACGGCATGCTCTTATACCCACTTCACTGGATTAATTACTGACATTAGTCTAATTTCAATTCCAACAGTCAGCAACAAGACAGTCTAAATTAACATCATTCGGCTTGCTCCAGCCAAAATATTTCCATATAATAAACATTATCGATTTATAGTTCAATTGCAGAATTCCCTGATATTACAATATTTTTAAACTTATTATTAACACAACTGTAATTATGACTACACTTTGTGGCAGATACAATGAAAAATAAAAAATTTGAGGAAGGTCTACATTAAATTATTGCATACTAAGAGCAATATTATCCAAATTCTTTTGTCCTGGATATAAAGCCTCCGCTTACACTAAAATTGAATAAATACATTTTTATAACAAAACTTCATCTCAAGCCACTGTCGCATTGATCACTAAAGGTTCGTATGAATCGAAAACATTTCCTATTCTACACAAAAACAAACGTTAGATTTGAAATTGTACGATTAATTTTTACTCTACTATCTTAAACGGATTGATCTAACCTTACTTTCACATGTCATTTTCATCTTGAGTTAAGTCGTCATACATTTGCAGACAAATCCTTCCGTTCCGTAACGATTCTGGAACGAGCATTTCCCCACTTTATATAAACTTAGAAGTGTGATCGCAGGTTCACACTGCTCGAAACAAGAAGTGAGCGCTCCTTCAGGAATGCCACCCGCCTGACACATAAAATGTCCACGGCTAGGTGTGAACGTGGCAAGTCACGCCTCTCAATACCTGTCTAACGATAAATACTGATAACAAATATTAATAAAAAAAATTGTACCGTGACAAATTACTTCTCCACCATTTCCAAAAAATTCTCTTATCTTTATTATGCGATTTATTTCCCTGAGATAAAATATTGACCTTGATGAGAAGGTCTTCTTTTAATAATAATTTATATTGTTCACTTTTATGGTAATATTGGTTGAGACTCTCGATTTCATAATTACTTTAATTTATTATTAATTTTGTTGGATATTATTTACACGAATTTAACAACACAAAATTTATTTGTTTGACAAATTAATGACGCAAAATTTCATGCGCAAATTAGAAATACCTCAGGGTGGAGTGCGAAACAAACTAGAATGAAAATGCAATTGAAATTATTTTAGAAATGTAATAAAAGACAACCGCGGAATTTGCTTACGTAAAGTTCAGCCTGTGTCATCGGGAAATGGCTAGCAGCTATTTTTTCTACTCAAAATCCTCAATCGTCCAGTCAGCTTTAGCCACACGGCTTCCTTCGTAGCCTTCAGAGCTTATTTGATCCGAAACACTGCAATCCTTATCAAAGAACGAAGGCTTTCCCGGTGTATTTGTTGAAGAAAAAGTTCTCGGTTTTCCACCTGGGTAACAATGCGATTGAAACGCGACGTTTCGACGGACAAATGCACTGCCGTCATCAACATCGGGGTGAGCAAAACAGCACATATTGTCTGCATCTAGACGCACCTTGCCAAACTCCATCCTCTCTCTCCGATCGTCCAGTCCGTTTTACCAACTGCTTCCTTGCTGACCCTTTCAGTTCCTCTGACCAGTGACCACCCGCTGCGTGGGCGAGGCAAAAAAAACTGACTCTCTGAAGAATCCACTTTCCCGGCATCTTGTTTTGTTTACGGAAGCAAATTCTTATTCAATTTGGTGCGCTCTTTGTATCTGGTGTTAAGTCCAATTGTAACATTCCAGCACTGCCACCATGTAACATTCCAGCAGTTGGGAATGGGAAGTCCAGATAGATCGTTCACCAACCGAGCTATACCTCCGTTAGCTCACCTGGCTACCGATCTAGAGGATAAAGGAAGAATTAAGAACAGGAAATAGGAAAGTCGGTAACGTGAGGGTTCGGGTTCAACTAATTGAACCTAGGCGTAGTGGTTGGTGTTTCGCTGCACTTCAGTCAAATAAGAGTTGATGAAGAATAAAGAGATTTAATAGTTAGAAATAAAATAAAGTAAGACAAACTGGCGGATAGCACCAGGAGCCACCGACCCGTCTGGAGGTTGGATCACGACTGCCGTTCCCAAGAAGCTCTGAACAATTCGAAGACTCCATTCCCCCTCCCTGATGATTTTAAGTCTCCAATGAGAGCTCTTACAGAGAGGAAGATTTCTGCTGCCGTGTGCATTGCTTCCGTGGGTATCGTTACTCACGGGACCTAAAGTGCTGACTTCAATAGACTCAGCGTTCTTATAGCTGCGCCCACTTAGGTCCGCTATGCGGAAGAGACGTTATGATAAGATGACACGTGTAGACTATTATATTACACCAATATAGAAAAATTTATCCTCCAAAAATTATAAATGAGGTACACTAACACACCACAGTTTTTTTATTTTTCTGTAGATGATGCCGTCGTCCCGGAAAATCTGACACCTGGTTTTAGATTTTACCACAAAAAAAAATTATTTTCTTCGAGAAACCTTCCAGAAAACCACAACGCGCCCTTTCAAAACCACTCGTTTCTAAGTATTCCAGTTTTTTTAGTTTGTTGTTGAAGTATGCTAGAAAAAAATATCCTGGTTAAACATTTTAAACTTTCATTGGAATTTATTTCTATTTCTGGAAGTATTTCGTATAATACTTTTGAACGAGTGTTGTATTTATTTTAATGTATTGACATTTAAAACAATTAAACCCAATCAAAATTAAATGTATATGAAAGTCAGTATAACCAAAATTCGTGAAAAATATTCAACCAAATGTGTCAGTAGCTCGTAAGCTGGGCTTTTACAAATTACTGACATAAATTCTTCCAAAGAAATATATTTCAAGCCGACAAACTTACAGTAACGATAGGAATTGAACGTATAAATATAGTAAATGTTTATTTAAATACTCAGATGTTTCACTTTTAAATGCCTAAAGTACGCAAATCAGTTGTACATATACAGGATTGATTTTAAATGAGTGTCTGCTGCTTAAAATATGAAAACTGAATTCTGTATAGGTGAAATAAAGGATTTTTCATAATCCATAGTACATCCCTTGAAAAAATACACATATAGCAAAAAAAAATTCATAATAGGCAAAACACTTCATCCAAAAAAGCTCAGTAAAAATACTGTTTAATCAAAGTTTGAATATATGTCTTCTTATTTCAGGACGTATTTGAACATGTCTTTACTTCATACAATTAACAGATAATTCACTGTCACCATACACATTAGCATAATTTACGTACATTGATAATCTAATTTTAGTCAAAGTTTGTTGCAAATAATTTGAAACTGATTAAAAACGAAATAACCTTTTTCAAGCACGTATTCGTTACATGAAAGATTAGAAACCAATCAATGTTCCCATGGTCCATAATTTGTAAATGATGCAACTCATTATGAGTTCCCAGTGTGTACGGTTATAAGGGACGTAATTGTACGCTAATGACTTTTCAATTTATGAAATGTTATTCTGACAAAGCTATGAGTTCCGTATTAAATAACAGAATTGTTTGTTTGAGCTCTTTTAAATACTTCAGAACTATGCTTGCTAATTATGAATGTAGAGGAGAATCTGTAATTAATTACTAAAAGATAATTATCAATATGGTCAAATTCACATTAATCTGCGTTTTGTAGACGAAATTCTGGAAAAATGAGTAATTAATTATTCAATTTTTTTATATTTAGCAGCTAAAAATTGACAGATAATGACGTTTTTAATTCATAGAGCGAGATGAATAAACTGATAATTCAAATTCTTAACAACGCTCGAACCAAAAGAATCACATTTTCACACCACTCTGTAAACTTTTTTAGCATATTGATGTGAAAACATTTCGTCCTGTTTATTAAAATAACATGTTTGGCAAAGGGGCATTTAACTTGGCAGTTAATTTCTAAAAAGAAATAACTTTATTTTGTCCTAATCTAAATGGTATTAGAGCTGAAAGAGGCGAACGAACTTTTTCCAACAGCCCGCATCGTGTCTGAATTTAAGTTAATGTTGAGAGGAAGAGTTACTGAATGGTAAAATGAAGGGTTAAATGTTACTTAGAGACAGATCTTCTTTTTTGATTGATTTATGGTCACGTCAACCTGTTGGTTATTGGCGACCCTCTAATAGTATTTACATATTTATGTTACAGTAGGTTTCAAAATTCCAATTGTGATCATCGTTTCAAATAGCGGATGACAGTTTTGAGTCGGAGACGAACTCCAGGAGTCTCTTGATCGCCGTTGCGTGTATGCAGAAGTCTTCTCCAGAGAATTCGGCTAAGGTCCTCCTGCATACATCTTCATATTTCGTGCAATATAATATGCTGGATGGTGAGGGCTTGATCACATACATCACAGGTGGGCTGATCTGTTCTGGAAAAAAGATATTAGTGTGTGAGTTGGGTGTGCAATGCTCTAATTCTGGAAACTCTTGTTTTCTTGAGATGTTGAGGTGGCACAGATCTGCTGATGTTTGCAGGTTCTGATGGAAGAAGCCGTTATTTCCTCCTCTCCTCGTGTCCTGCCACCTACCCTCCACTTTTCCTGTACATTCATTTAGAATTTCCGAGGCTGTACAGGTTGTGGCTTCTTGTGCAGTGGCCACCAGTGCGTCCGCCTCCTCGTTGCCTGCGATGACCGCATGATCAGGGATCTAGACAAGCTGCACAGATTTCTCACGCGAGGTTCTGATGGAAGAAGCCGTTATTTCCTCCTCTCCTTGTGTCCTGCCACAGCTACCCTCCACTTTTCCTGAACATTCATTTAGAATGTCCGAGGCTGTACAGGTTGGGGCTTCTTGTACAGTGGCCACCAGTGCGTCCGCCTCCTCGTTGTCTGCGATGCCCGCATGATCCGGGATCCAGACAAGCTGCACAGATTTCTCACGCGAACTGCAAAGATCTAGGCTGGCTCTGATGGTGCCGTTCTTTATTTTAGGGTCTCGTAAGTTCTTTAATGATTGCAAAGAGTCAGATAATTATGTGACTTGCTTCAATATAAATCCTAGAGTTTCAGGAAAGTTTTAATTCGGAAAGTAACACAAGGTACACCCATAGCCGACTTATTGGGATTCTGAAAGTTGTTGATTTGACGATAAATAAGCATTTTGGGTATCACTAAGATTCTCATAACTATAGCACGTGTCAGGAAGGGTGGCGTAGATTGGTTGAGGGAAAATTCACGTCTGTATTTGAATTTTAATAACCATTTCTCCTGTGCTTTACTATTGTGAGGATTGGATAATTTTCTACCAAGCCTCGTATTGTTGAATGTACTTTGTGTGACCCCTGTGGTCCGATAGTTGGCACAGACACTACCATTCTAATAATTTTGACATAAATAAAGTGTTGTTGATTCAGGTTGATAAAAACGTGCGGTGTGTCACTGTTTAAGTGTCTCGATGGTCGTCAAATGTAAGTGTATGAGCTGCTCTGGACATATAGCTACTTCGGGAACACTTTCAAGACACAGACGACGCAATATTCCTTTTCCAAATTTCATAATGTGCAACTGTTTTGACAGCGGACCGAGCAGACGAGAAGCTGCACCGGCGGAGTACGGTGCGTATGGGCATCAGAGTAGTCCAGAGAGGTTACTCCGGCAGCGAAGACGCAGAGCCTGCCCACGGAGCCGTGCAGAAGCCCTTCCTCCTGAGCGACGGCAGAGTCGAACTAGAGGCTTCCTTGGACCGCGCCAGTTACTGTCACGGCGACCCGATCCGCGTCCACGTCGCCGTCCACAACAACTCCAGCCGCACAGTCCGCCGCATCAAGGTAACAACGAATGCTTCTTGTGCCACTACTCTGGTTGGAGTGGAAGAACCGACTTCACATTCTCCCCTCATCAAAAGATTTTACTCACAAAATACAACATGGCTCCCGAGGATGCTTGACAGTTGATTGTGGAAATTATGATCTGAATTAAATAACGTATGTTAGATACGTCGGGTAGCCAAGATGTTGGATTTCTGGTGGAACCGAACGGCGATATTTAACTTGGTGTGTATTAGTGAACTGAAAAATAAGAGAATGCCGTGGTTGGTCATGAACCTCGAGTCCCCTGTAGTAAAATGTTTTCCCTTGGATATCGCCACACTTTTCAAACCTCTAAGATCCTCAACGATAGACGATATCCATGTAGCAACATTCACAAGATCGAAGGCTTTCCCGGTGTATTTGTTGAAGAAAAAGTCCTCGGGTTTTCCCCCGGGTAACACAGCGATTGTAACGCGACGTTTCGACGACCAAATGCACTGCCGTCATCTTCTAGGCGATGACGACAGTGCATTTGGTCGTCGAAACGTCGCGTTACAATCGCTGTGTTACCCGGGCGGAAACCCGAGAACTTTTTCTTCAACATTCACAATATTTTATGCAGATGGTGAACGTTGATGTACCTTCTAGGTGTTCGTGGTGCAGCACGTGGACGTGTGCATGTTCTCCAACGGGAAGTTCAAGAACGTTGTGGCCCTGCAGAGCAGCGGGTCTGAGTGTCCTCTGGTCCCCGGAGGGTCCATGGGCTCCACGTACACACTGCGCCCCGCCAAAGGGGCCACAAAGAACTGGATCGCTCTGGAGGACTCCTTCAGCCGCGCCGGAGCTTCACTCGCGTCCACCGTCACCGCTGCATCTTCTTCGCCCGACGACAGGAACGTCTTCGCTATTTATGTTTCATATTACGTCAAGGTACGGACGCGATAATTAAGCCGAGGGGGATCAATTTAAATTTTTTAACTCTTAAAATTTACAGTTACAGCATTTTTTAATGAATATGACCTTATCGCGTCAGCTTCGAAATGCATTTTGTGATCATCCAAGGTGGGATTTTTTGCAGCGTTATCCGGTAATCTCATAGCAAATCTCTCCGTGAATGGACCATGTCTCGTCACAAACTGGCTCTTGCAAGAAAATATCAGTATTACTTCAGAGAAAAGAAAATTGATTGCTACAGTTGGTGTTAAGTTTGCGGATTCACTGGTGATCTGCATCGCTACTGCGCTATGTTGAAAATAATTGAATTTCAAATTCATTCATGTTTTATTTAATCCAGCTGGAAAAGAAATTTTACTAACGGACATCTTGGGAATGAGAATCTTAACAAATAAACAGTATATCACTGAAACACTAGTAACCCTTGTTTTGTTTTTAAGACTGTTTTAATTATGGATCTTCAGAATTACAAACCACATTTAATAGGCACTGTCTACTGTCCCTTCAGTTCATGCATTCCTTTTTAATCATTTCAGGCCACTTCTCGTCTCAACATTTTACATCTCTAGGTCCTTCTGTACTCCAAGACGACTACTTTCTGCGAATCATCTTTTCATATCCCCTTGACGACCACTGTGGACGCCTAGTCTCTCATCCAGACCTTAAACTTGTAATTTCGCGTTTCCTTCTCACGCTATTAAGCAGTTTGTTTACTTCTGAGACAGAAACTGTCAGTACGACTCCAGATTATTTTACCAACAGCTTCTAGTGTTTCTCTGCTCTCGGCGGTTACCTTTAATGGTCCTATTTGTGCGAAAATGACCACTTTCTACCGTGACTCTCCATTTTAAACCCTCTATAGATAAGTTATTGACGGAAACTTATTGAGCAGTAGAGCATTGCATATTTTTTATTAAATATTATTGATCACAGTGTTTCATAACCCAGCGCATATTAATAATGAATGTTGCACTAGTTTGTGGTTATATAAGCCACATCTGAACCTGACTTTTTTTGACATAAAAACCAAATATTCATAAAACAAGTATTAAAATTATGTACAATCATTTATTATCTATGGCAGATGAGGATAAAAATTACTTTAATATTGTTTTCTTTGATACTGTATTAGGCTGAAAAATAATAATCAGGTTTGAAATTTCTTTAGGTTAATCAAAGATCAAGTAAATTTTATAAAATAATAATGTTAATAGGACTGAGTATTCAAAAATTTTAAAGAAAACTAATCTTGGAGTACGGTAATGAAGAGAGTTGGCGGACAACTAGCGTAATAATGTAATTTAATACACTTCAGTAAATATTTTAACTAGTCAGAAATTTAAATAAAAACCTTATTCTTCATTTTCAAAACTGTAATTTAGTTTTCAGCGGTTTGCCATATTCATCTCTACAAATAAAAATATTTTGAGAAACGAATTGCATTTTAACAAGGATCTAACATGAAAAAGAATTTTAAATATATTTGTAAATTATATAAATTTAATGATTTTTTACCAGCTCTTAAAAACATTTCAAGTTTATAAATTACAAAATTTTAAAGTCTTTGCATTTAGTTTTTAAATTATAAAATTTTATAAAGTCTTTGCTTTTACATTTATCCTCTTTTGCATTATTGACATTATTTTTCCTGGAAGAAATTTTAAAAAGCTTCTAGAAGGAAGAAAGAGGCCCGACGTTTCGGACAGTAGAAAAACTGTTCGTCTTCAGGGAAAAACTTCTAGGAATCAGAGCTGGGGCCACGAGTCCGACCTCTCCTTAAAGAAATCAACGGACTTAATTCAAAGATCCCTGAGAAATCCTGTGTTGATGAAACTCTCTATGATCTCGAGTACTACATATCAATTTGCCAGTCAGATGATGATATTATTATTATGAATAATAATAGTAATAAAAAATCAAAAGTCTTAACTGACTTAATACAAATCTACCTAGTTTGGTAATTGTTGATCCAACTCCTGAAATATTTGAGATGTCGTTTTCGCACACCTTTGTCATAGAGGAGAATCGAGACCAGACTAAGTGCAAACCATTCTCTTGATTCTTGATAAGATTGCTTGAACGCTACGCCATTTTATTATTTTTTATACAAACCTGATATTTCCCAAATAAACAAACGTGACTGAAAGTCACTGTAAATATTTTTACCTATCGATTTAGTTTAGACTCCTGGAAATAGATTTCTTTTGAAGTGGTAATATTACGAAAATCTTGGGACTCCTCCAAAATAATCGAAGCCGGCTTAAATGCGCTCGTACGGAAAACGTTGAGAATTTTTTTTTCTCAATAAAATAGCGCTCAATGTTTTAAAGTTATAAGTTGCTAGATAGTTGAGGAGAAATCATTCAAACGGTAACCTCAATTTCTAAGTTATGTTTTCCTCTAATATATCGGACAATTCTCTTTCAAATAGAATGAATAAAGGCAAATATTTATTTTGGGGAATTTGCGGTTGTGAAAACTAGGGAAACTATAACTTTTGTTTCCCTTTTAGTCTATTTTATGTGACTATAAAAATTTAATTTGACAAATAAAATTATTCAAGGATATTCAAGCATTATATAAATATCAAATCTCTACTGTATATTATATCATTATAAATAAAGAATTATTTTATATAATTATCTCTATATAAAATAAAATTTAATTAGTATAATTTTGAATAAATTAAAATAAATACTCATTAAAAATTCTTAAGTTCTCACATTAATGTTATACGTTATATATATATATATATATATATATATATATATATATTGTAATGATTTGACTTCCACTATACACATAAAAAATACAATATATATATATATATATATATATATATATATATATATATATATATATATTGTATATATAAATATATTGTATATATATATATATTGTATTTTTTATGTGTGTAGTGTAAGTCAAATCATTACAATATATATATATATATAGTGTATATATATTAATATATATATATTGTATATATATATGTGTATATATACATATATACATACATATATATAAGAGCAAGATTTTTTTTAAAAAAAACAGAAAAACAGCTTTATCTTCTAAACAACTGCAGTTATCGATCTGCGGTCAACAGCATTGTGTTCGGCGTGGCCGCTTCTATGCGGTTAGATACCAATTTCTTGCGGAATGACGAAGATTGGGAAGTATAAGTGCAAAAGTTGAAAAAAAACTGAAAAACAGCTCTTTCTTCTAAACAGCTGCAGTTACCTATCTCCGGTCAACGATATTGTAATTAGTGTGGCCGCTCCTATAGGTATGGATACATATTTATCGCTAAAAGACGAAGATTCGGAAGAAAAATGAATATTTGCAAGAATAAGAGCAAATGTAGAAAAATAATATATAATATTATTTGGTGTTGTTTCCGTTTTTGGAAGTTTCTGGGAAGCGAGGAATGACCCTCGCCAGACTCAAGTCGAGAATATTAATTGCCTATGACATTTTCTTTCGTAAAATAAATTGAAATACAGAAATATTAAAACAAAATATCCCCAATTAATTTATTTTGCTTGTGTAAACTACAATTGAAAATTAATCTAAACTGTTTTAACAGTTTTTTGGTGCAATATACTGTAATCGCCTACCCGCTCCCTCGGATCCTTTTAATGGACTAATGCCGACCCGGGCGCCACTGCATGTGCAGAAAGTTTTATTTTAAATTATGTAAACGACAATCGTCTCATTAATTAACATTCGCGATCCGCGCGATCCACACCAGGGAGCCGATAAACGATTTGCCAGGACTCGTGAGTACTTGAGACTCTCAATAAACTGTATCTCAGGGGTCCTGGCTTTGATCAATTCCGTAAAGGAAGGATTCACTGAATAAAACAAAATATGAACATAAAATTCAGTTTAATAAACAAATTAGGGTTACTAGATACACTCGGCACGACTCCTCAATCGCTAAATGTTGCCTTTTCACACTCTTAGTCATAAACTTAAATCTAACAATTATCTGTAAATTTACTATTTTGGCCAAATTTAATGTGTCCTTTAAGTACACAGCCGGTCTTTGGACCCACAACTCTCAATTCGCAGTAACTTCACACGATTCAGGGAAAGGGAGGGAAGTTTGCTTACTGTGCTGCGACGCGTCGTCTTCTGATGATGTCCAGGGTCAGGTTCAGGTGCCTGACCATCCTCGTACGCAGAGAAGCGGCTAAAACCACACAGGCGTGACGGCCCACGCTTGCTCCTCTCCTCCAAGAACCTCCGCACCAGAATCTCCACCGCGTTCGTCCCTTGAACTGACGACGTCCGCTCTCCTGCCTTCCAGGACGCGACTCGTCTCCACCACACCACTCCGGTCAAAAAAACCGACGGCTCTGCTGCCGACGAGCCGAATGTTGGGTAACAACTGTCCCGTCTCTCGGCCCACAGCCTCTCCCTCGACGTCCAGGACCCCGACTTCCTTTTTCTATATCCGCCACAGCTGTGACCAGCCACGGTCACCTTTGTCCGAGCACATTCACCCCTACGGTCAGAAAATGACCTGACCAGGCGTCCCTCGCAAAACCCACTTCCTGTTGACGTAACTTGGTCCCGAAAACCGGCCGTGTGTAAATGTTACCTCCAACATTCCCACGACAAGACAAATAGGTATAAATGTTAAAATCACTTCTTACAATACCTGCATTTCAAACAAATGTCCGGTAAGGCCGACGGTCGTCGAGCTTTCGGCGATGTTACTCCAGCCTCGCATCTTTTATAGTTCGTACGGAGCACTGACACCGACTGTCTGCAGGTGAAGCTGCTGGTCGGGGCGATGGGTGGCGAGCTGTCGTTGAAGCTTCCCTTCACCCTGATGCACTCCACCCACGAGCCAGAGACGCCGCTGCCGCTGTGCAGCACACCTCCACCGGAAACCAGCGGCGGCGGCGGCAACAAACAACCCGAGGAGGCGGCCAACAAAGAAGACGAAGACGCGATTCTGCAGTGCGACAGCGAACCTCCCTGAGGGTCGGAGCAAAGAGAGCATGGCGGCCTGGCCATCCACAGGGCGCTGTGCTGCTTCAACGTTCCTGCGTAACACGAACGTCTCTCAGCTCATCTTTCTATCAAAATTCTCTGAAACAAATTTAATCGATCAACGTGTGTCGGCTTATTGAAAGGAAACGAATTTTTTCTGATCTCACATGTTGCTCGCGATCAGAATACATGTATTGCCTATAAGTCGATTCTGTGGTTTATTAGGAAATTCCAAATACATGCTTATAGGGCTAAATCAGGTTTACGTTTGGAGTTACTGATATTTACGGAAATTTATGGGGCAAATATTTTCCGGTTTGATCAAAAATGTTTAAATGGTGAAAAATATTTAGTTGTCAAATGATACGCGAGTTACTTCATCGTCATCACATCGGTTTTTAAATAGAAATCACTGACAGAGCTGCAGATGAATTTAACCGCGTTTTTTTTCCTAATTGATGTCATAACAAATACACCGTCTAGAAGCTAAATGTATTCTATACTAGTGCAATTTTGCACAGGACGCGTCTTTCTCTCTCTCTCTCTCTCTCTCTTGGAATCTACGTATACTAAACAAAGTGTTTGAATTTCAGTGAAATCTTTCCTTCCGGTGTTGTCTTAGTGAATTGAAATTGCGCGCAGGTAAGTCTTGACACTGGAAGGTTGGAAAAGCTCCTACGTCAAAGTTTTATACAGTTTTCAACGATTACTAAATCGATCGTCCGCGTGAAGCAAAAACATTGGTCGTCTTCTTGGAGTGTTTCCGGAGGAGGGAACGTACTCGAGGAATTATGTAATAGTTCCGAGGCCTACAATTTCCTAATTTCTAACATTATTTAGAAATAATAGCATTGGTATAATATTCAATTCAGTAACACTTCAAAATAATGTTTCATTATTATTTTGCTGCCGCGGTCACAAAATTCGACAAATTCAGTCACTACATAATTAATCAATGCAAAAATGTGGACGAATGAAAACACTATCGAGTAAATCGTGTAAACAGTGCAACCGTGAAGAACAATGTTTTGTAATGAAGCTGTTTAAAGGAAAACCTTCCCGAATAAATATATTTATATGTTAGGCTGTAAAAGATATGAATCTGTAGCATAGAAGAAAAGTGTTTGTGTATATTTCCCAAAATAATTGATTATGTGAAGTTTTAATTAAATGTGTTCCTTAGAAGATGCATGTAGAAGTATAATCAAGTGAATGGTGTTGTGTAAAAAAAAAAAAAAATATGAAATTTTTGTCTTGTAAATCCGTAAAGTGTTTATAAGCTTTTCCTTATTTCAATCGAGTACAGAAATCACACACAACGGTCAAGTGTTCCAATTAAGTTTTTCCAAGTGGATGGTTTAAATTCGCATAACACGGATGCTGTGAAACAATCTTGCTCAAATTGTGCGTCATATTTTCTGAAACTTATTACACTACCGTATCGATAAACAGTTAAGAAAATGTGCACGAGAATTAATTTTTATATTCAATGGAAGCTTTACAATTCTTAAGAAAAACCAAATCGTGATCATAGAGTTCCAAATCATGAAATTATGAGTAAAAATTACAAGGAAACTGTTAAATAAACCCTACAAAGACGCGGAATTTTGTGCAGCATTGGACGATGCTGTTAAGAATTTCAATACCAACAATACACTCTGCATGCAACACGTCACTTTGTTTCAGCATTGCTTCGTAAGAATAAACATTTTCCAAGGTTAATATTGTAAGAAAAAAGATAACTTGTCATTATTAAATTTTGAAATCTATTAATATTACAAAGATATTTTATTATAAGTTTTGCGTGTAAACTGGAAGCTTATTTTAAAGCTAAAATTCAACTACATGAATTATTTTGCAAGAGCAATTTATAGAGGATCATTGCGTGCCTTTCGTCTGAAAGGTGAAAATTGATGTTTACAGTTATCTCAAGGTTCTTTGTAAAACGTTTAATATGAAGGTGAATACTTTTGCGCCAAATTTTTGTCATTCGAGATATTTGAAAATGGATTTCTGCAAATTTTTCAGGGAAAAAAAATTAGAGCATTTTGATAATTTCTCCGGTTTTATAATCACTATGAGTTATTGAATTTTGTAATAAATCAAGCATATATCGCTGATTTAATGGGGCCAAGAGTATTTTTATAAAAAGTATATCTTTTAAATATGAACTTATTAGTAAAGTATTACTCGGATCAAGAGACGATGACTTCAACAAAATGATATAAACTTTTATTAAGACAATTACTAATAATAGTAAGCTTCTTAAATATTTACTAAGAATGAGAAAGAAGATGAATGCCAATTCATTGAATTTTGCAAGATCTGTATAAAATCAAATTTCATGGTCTTTTTAATCAGAGAAATTGATTGAACAATTCATTTGCTGTTTATAAATGTTTAGTGCAAATAAATCATCTATATGTGCAATGTGATTTTTCTTTAAGTAAAATTGTGCCTTTTTACTATTTCCCTACTTAAAACAGCCCTGGAATGGGAATATACTAATGTTCCAGGAAATCCAGAGACAGAAATTAAAATAAATTAGTTGCCTTTGCATTTCGCCTTTTTCTGAAATAATCATTTATAGATCTCAAATATATATTATCTATCTGGTCCTCTCGGTGAAAACAAAACCGTCGTCATTGCTACGGTACAACCGAGTAAAAGATATAACGGCAGTTGTTTATAAGTTTCACATCTATGTTTACAAATAATGGTATTTAAATGCCAAGTCAGGAACAGTTTTTAAAACAATGAATTAATGACAGCTCTTCAACATTCTAGACTGTAAAATATTTTAATAATTATTCACATGATGTATTTTTGGCAGCTATTTAACGCAGTTTTCCTCTTGAAGTTTTAAATTTATTTTAATGAAACTGGAAAGTTTATGCAAAAAAGAATACTTGTTAAGAGCTCAAATTTATTTGAACTCCTTTACATGCTTTATTTAAATTTATACAAACATACTGACAGTAGCCACAAACACACATGTAATTCTTAAAATTAATTTTGTGTTTACAAAATATTTAACACACAAGTAACAAAGGTTATTAATTTGTGCCACATTTTAAATAATCATTTTTAATTTACGGTTGTAGTATGAAACTCGTAGCTTATTTGAATATCGACAAACTGATTTAATTTACTGCAATGTACAATCAATATAGGAAAATTCATTTTGAAATAAAACTACACAAATAATTACAAAGGAAGAATCGTGATCAGAAGCAGACTACATACAGTAAATGGCATATTATTTTGAAATAACTCTACACATATTAATACCAAGGAAGAATTGTGCTCAGAGGCAGACGACATACAGTAAATGGCTTTTTTTAAAATATAAAACTACACAAATTAATACCAAAGAGGAATCATGCTCAGAGGCAGAAGACAGAGTAAATTGTATATTTAACTAAATATACAAAATAGTAATCAATTTGAAATGAACATCAAGTCAACATTATGAGCAGCTGTTGTTCATTTATGAAATGTAATCAATTTATTATTAATCCATAGTTTTTTAAAAATTAAGTCATGAAAATTGAAATGAATGGGATATCCACCAAAACATTAAGTAGAAAACTAAAGCATCCTCAAATAGCGAAAAATATTTCATGAACTGAGCAGAAACAATGCTGCATAAAGTAACAAAGGTAAATAATTTGTGCCACATTTAAAATAATCATGTTTAAATACCAAGGATTATTCGTGCTCAGAGGCAGCTCGAGTGCAGTACATGTCATATTAAACAAAAATATAAAATAGTAATAAATTTAAAATGAATATCAAGAAAATATTATTAGTGGCTGATGTTAACTTAAGAAATGTAATCAATTTATTATTAAGCCATTTTGATTTTTTGAAATCAATAGTCATAAAAATGGAAATGACTGGGCTATCCATAAAAAGACAGTTGTGCTAATGGATTTAAACATTTAATAGTCAATTGTTACATGAGCAGAAAATTAATAACTACAGCATCTTCAAATAGTAAAAAATATTTCATGAAGTGAGTAGAACCAGTCATGTCTAGAGAAATAAAATGAATGTCATGGGATATTAAAGCGACAGTGTATAATACTGAAAAAATTAGGCCCTCAAAAAAGTTAAGTTTGGGCTAGAGCCAGAGAAACAGAAATTGATTTATATAAGCAAAAATAGAATTATTTCAACACATGAGGATATTAAATAAACTTTGTTTTAGAGAAAAAATATTGTAAAACATGTCGTAAATGTGAAATGGATAGCAATTAACAGCTTCACAGATATTTTCTACACATATAAATACATTTTTTAATATATAAAACTACTTTATGTCATTTGAATAGGAATTTTTATGATGGGCCAATTTATTTAACACAGAGCTTTAACTTGCAAATTTAATTTTTAAAAATGAGCTGGAAAAAAAAATTGCTTTAAATTATTTTATAGCATAAAGGATACACAATAATTAGCATCCAGACTAGGAAAGTATTTTTTCAGAAATCGGTCACATAAATTAATTTGACATGAAATACCCTAAAATATGTTTAATTATTAACGTATGGAAGGGATGTCATAATATTCATTCATCACAACAGCAAAGATATTAAGTTGAAAAAATAAAATATTGCCATTAATGTTGCATTATTCAAAGGACATAAATGAAAATGAGAAACTAATATTTCAAGAAACATTAAATAAACATACAGTATTCTAACAAATGAGGAACTGAAAGTGAATGTTTACGACTCAAGAATGACAATAGATCTGCTGCAGCTTTGCACACTGAGTATTTAGCTTTGACTTTAGTCTAACGACATTTGCTTAACAAATCATTAAATATTGGATATTTTTATTTTGCATACAATAGGTTATTTGTTGCTAATCACATGCAATTTACTATCTCACCAAACCAATAAAACTTTCATGAATTTTCTTAATCAATTCTTTAATCTCTATTCTAAGAAATCACTTTAATCAGCAATAATATTTGGAATTATCAGAACCTTTTCATAAATACACATCTTCTGAACGGAAGATTCATGAGAAAAATACATCCCTTATAGTAAAAGTCATGCTGAAGACGAAAACTTAATCCCACTCACTTTCATTGCATTAACCACTTGGAAGTCTTTGGTCAAGTGGAAATAAGTGTATTCTACAACTTAATTCAGAACACTATGTTTCAACATTGACAGTTACAAGTCACTTCTTTCCTCAAGTGCACACCATTCTTTAAAAATATATGTCTTTATAAATAGTTATGTGATAATTACATGTAAAATTGAACAAATCACATTTAAGTCTATGAAGAGTTTGCCTACACTCAGGTTGCAATCTTCACAAACATTATTGTCCAAAAACATACCACTGTCCAATCACATCTGCAAGGGTTAGAAATGTGTCACCAAATGTAAGACTTTCACACCTTCTAACTAAGGAACTTCAATGTAAATGAACACATTACAATAAATAAAAGTCTTAAAGTAATAAAAGTTTGAAAACACACAACAAAGAAAAAATATTTGCATTTCGTGCTAGTTAAAATATAAACAGTCAAAATATCTTAAATACATTCTTAAACTATTCTCTGAATCCATGTATTAAAGCTTTATCAGCATTGAGATTAAATGAAACACAGTTAGGATTCAAGCTGAATAAGTTGCAGGATGAAGACTTAACCTAGAGATGGCAGCAGAGATCATCACTGAATTGTCATAGGAAACCTACACACTTGGATCAAATCCCAAATATATTTCATTTCTTCTATGCATCTTTTAATAAATTGATCTTACGTTATTAATAGGATCTGCAGAGGTAGTAGCGTAATATAATCATTGTCAAATGACATTAATTCATACATATTCAGATATTTATTTACACACATACCACACATGAAAAATAAAAAATCTCCCAATAAACCTAGATAGCATTTTAAATGAGGATTCATAAACATGAACCTCAAATACCAGTAATTAGAACATCACAATTTGTAGCTCCTAAAAAACTATTGGAAAAGCACTATACTTTATTTAAAGATTCCAAATGGAATACCACCATTATATTATTAACCAAACACTGCTTATTCAGAAATTTCACAGTTCCTCCACAGTAAATCAAGCATTCAAAGTTCTGAATTTAAGAAAAACAGTGGTCAATGTTAATAAAGATGGCTGACCTTTCTACTCCTTATAACATTTAGTATAAGATTAAGTAGACAAAATTTACCAGTACATGAAAATTATTTTACAGTTTTCATATTAAATTCTATGAAGAAAACACATTATAGTTATATTAATTTTTAAGCAATACACAGCCCTGTTTAATTCATTCAGAAACAGTAAAAATAATCTATTACATGAACAATCATACTAATACAGAATTACCAGAAATATTGATCTTCCTTTAGTTATAGAGATAGTAAATGCTATAACAAAGTAGAAGTGTTCACCAATAATTGAAAGCAATGGTTGAAGTATGAAAGGGACAATAACAATTTCAAGTGAGATCATTACCATCTCAGCCATAGAAGATTCGATAAACAGCAAAACTTCAACTAACATAGCAATTATCAATCAATACTTCAGTTGCACATTATATTTAATCAAAAATTAAACTTTTCTTAAAAGTGGGATGCATAAAATGTGAAACCACATGGTATGTGAGTAAATGCAAATATATATATATATATATATATATATATATATATATATATATGTGTGTGTGTGTGTGTTTTTTAAACAAACACACAAATACAAACAAAGCAAAACAAATAATGAACGTTAGACAAAGATTAGTTTTATAATCATCTTTAAGGAATTGATACGTATACATTTAGTGTATTAATTAATTACTGTATTTGTGTTTGAAATATGATTTTAAACACAAACACATAGGAATTAACATCTACACCAAACTCAGCTTGAGTAAGTCTCATCATTCTTGGATGAATTTAGCCACTCAACAAATTCATCCAACATCACAGGCCCTGTAACATTAAATTTTATAATTAGTATTTGTTAAAATAATATAAAACAATCAAATAAAAAATAATATTACAAAAAAACTTTAAAAACAATGGCTAAGTTGCAAAAAATTGATATTAGAGTTCATAATGAATGACAATTTTTAAATTAAGATAAAACAAACCCATGATATAGAGAAGAAAGAAAACATAAAACATTTTGTAAACATACAAGAACACAGTAGTCAGAGTACATATAACCTCAGTGTGAGAGCCATTATTAACATGATTGATTCAGCCTAAGAGACAGCAATTTCAAGTTTAGAACTTCCATATCTTCTAGTTTTTAAATTTGATACCAATGATTTGGGATCAATTGATATAGATTTTTTTCTACTTTCACATTCCATTAGTGTATGACGAAATGAAGAAATTAAAAGCATAATAGGAGAGAGAGAAAAGCCATTAGGATGAAAGGTTGTAACCAACATTTTGAATACAAACATGTTTTCTGCATTCTCGGGAAGATGAAGGAAAAAGGTTACCTAGTTAAGTAACCTAAGAAAGTGATCTCTGTTTTGTATCTAAGTTATAAATTGTATAAATTTTGGCACCAATAAAAGAATTGGTATTCAATATTTATGCAATGAAGCAAAAATAGTCAAATACAATGTTAATATACATATAATTGGCCACAAACAGACAAACTTAACAAGAAAAACTGAACAATGTTTCTTCTACCAATTGGTTTTTAGAATGTGTTGAAAATAAATATAATGTAACAATTATATGGATAAGGAAACGGGAGGTGCTCGGCTTATTTGAGAATGAAAATTGGTTACTATTTCCAACATAATATGTAGTTCAAAGTTTCAGAATTTTTATCCTTCAAGATATGAACTATCCTTGAGAATTAAGGTTACTGCCCGACAATGTATTGCTAACCTTCAGTCTCGGGGTAAGTCAGAAGCTCACTCTCTTTCCATATCACCATGACAATTATATTTATCACATGTTATACATAACTTCAATAACACTAGACACAATACTTACAAGCACCATCAACATCATAGTTTGACAGATCACTATGAATAGTTCGAGAAAATTCAAATATGTTACACCACTGGTCTTTGTTGATAACTTTATACTTAGAGTGATCTAAGAATGTGTTGAATTCATTAAATAATGCCCAATGTTTCCCAAGTAAAAGTTTCAACATGGCTTTTGCAGTGTCAATATCCATACTACGTTGATCTTTATCCTGCTGAAAATAGTAAAATATTTAAAGTACCTCAATAATTTATTTCATATAAATTAGAATTGAGAAAATAAAATGGCTATAAAAAAATTCATTTTAAACCATATTTAACAAAAATTTAGTCTACACATATTTGATATTTAAGCTATTATTTTTAAAATCTTAAACAAAACATATACTCACTTAAAAAATGAAAACTAAGAGCTGTATCCTTAATCCATAATTGTGTTTAAAATCTGGTTTCTTTTGACAAAATAAAAATAATGGATGTATAAAGTATCCCCCAACCAAATTCCTTTTGTAAGAAAACAATTTAGTTTGCATAAAATTTACAGACTAACATAAGTACATAATCATGTAAAATAAGGAAATTTTTAACTTCAAAAAATTATTTACAATAAAGTTATTGCACTGAATTTTAGTAGTAGATTGTATTCCACCATGTGAGACAAAGGCTAGAATGAGATATGTAATTAAGTGCATACAATAAATTCAGTTGTACAAGGAAATGATGGATGATGGTTTTGTTAAGCAACTCGATCATAAAGATGACATATGGCAAATACTTTATCATTTTTACACATTACATTAAAATTCTGAATAGAAGACGCCAGTAGTTCCTAAATAAATAAAAGGTAGTTTTATCATAAGTTAGAATTAAAGATGCTGTCATTTATATTTCACCTTCCCTAGAATTATGAGTACAAAAAATCTTTTCTGGCATCGGAGACACCATTGAGGAAGATGTTTTAATAATAAAAACATACTCACCCGAGCAAAGTCATAAGCATATCTGTATATATTTTTGAAAGTATTATGATCGTTCAGAAGTGATTTTAAATATGTCAATTTCCCTTGAATTTTTGGAATTGTATCACACCTGTAAAATATACATTTCATACTATAGGAAACAAATATTTGAGAATGTTTTTGAATTTGAGAAAATAAGAACAGCTTCATAATAGTTGTAAAAGTATTATTTTTAATATTCAAATAATTTAAATGTCACTTTTTTAATAGTATTCCAGAAACTACATTGCTGTAATAAATTAAACACAAATATTATTGATGGATTGTTGATACCTACAGCAACTTCTTACAGTCATCACATTACTTAGTTATTAAAAGCTATACTTACTGCAACTCAAGAAACCCTCTAAGCCACTCTTGAAGAGTAAAGTAACCCATCTGGCGGGCATTCATCTTCCATGCTAAAACTAGCATAACCACATTTTCTGGTTCAACACCTAGATCAGCACAAAATTTCTCCATCCCCTCTGGGCCTAAAAGAAAAAATGAATATGTACATAGTAATTGCGACAGAATTAGAATTTTAATGCACAGAAGGAACAACATTGCTAAGACGAATGCTATGAATCATAAGCTGATTTACAGTGGGATCATTTATACAGGAGAGATCAAAAAGTCACATACATCGAAATAAATGTGTTGGTAAATAGTAGTTATTTTCGATTATATATATTGACTACCAGAGGATAGCACTACTGGTATTACTGACAACAATGTAGGGGCCATTGAAATGTGTACTGGCTATATGATGTCTGTAGTATTACTAAATTCACAGCTTTGTAAACATGTTGTTTTCTCAGGAGCAAGGAATTTAATTGTTGAACATTATTTTGCCAGTCATTCATATGCATTTGTTATAGACCAATTTCATATGAAATATCCAGATTTAACAGACAATAACCAGATTAATCTACAATTTCTGTGAAACCAGTTAAGTTGCAGACAAGAAGAGAACTGGTAGACCGTCCATTTAAACTGGCTGAGATTAGAAATGTGACGCTGCTTAGTTCTTCAAAAATATTGCAAATACTAGCAACACATTCTAAGATTTTGTATTTTGTAGTGTTCAGAAAGCGATGAAGAACTTACAATTACGTGCATTTCATGTACATATTGTGCTGGAATTTAAAGAGTCAGATAAAGAAAATCGCCTACTGTATTGTAGGTAGTTTCAGTCATTTGTAGACAACTGTTGCATCAGAGAGCTTGAGTGTGTTTTCTATATTGATGAGCATTATTTTCACCTTAGTGGATATGTGAATAGTCAAAACTAAAGAATTTGGCCAACCAAAAATCATGTATTTAATGAAAACCCTTTGCACTGTCAAAAAATTGGAGTTTCACATTGTCAAATAGTGGGCCCTATTTTCTTTCAAACTACAGTGAACAGTGTTCTGTTCCAATAAATCATTACACATTTTATTTTGTTGCTTGAAATCAATGAACATGGTTGTTGGTTGCAGCAGCATGGTGCCACACATCCAATGAAACAATGCATTTCTTACAAGAGTTTTTTGAATTTTTTTATATAATCAACTGTTGTACTGATAACTAATACCTGTCTGAACCTTTTACTTCATCGACCTTGATCTTTTAACTCTATAATAACAAACTTAAAAAAAGTTTTAGATGGCCAAAGAATTAATTTATCTACAAAACATTCTTTTTATCATTAATAATTATTAGATTACCAAAATCTTATGAAGGAATAATTTAAGAAAATTGTGTATTGTTAAATTGAAGTATATTCATTTTACAAGTTAAATTGATGTCATACATGGTAATGACTGATTATTTTTATTTATGGCACCAGCTTTGACACCTTTTTTACACAAGTACGCTTAACACAAATTTTCACTCGCCATTCACAACACTAAGTTTTTGTTTTTCTGTCTGCTCTCAGTGTGTAATATTCACACCTTGTTTTACTTTTTAGGGGGATTGTTTCTGATGTCCCCACGTCTCCTCCTAGAATGCTGAAAATCTTTACGCACAATTGCTGAGGAATGTTTTCCATTTGGGCTCTACAGGAGACATAACATTTGCATAACTGCGAGGAAGTATGTTTTTTAACTTATTACTTGTCTTATTGTGATATGTCACGTAACAGTTTATTCCTGTTATATTCATTAGCGTGAAGATGAGTGAGATGGTATGAAATGGGCTAAGACTCCAATCTGTTGATTTATCTCTTCCTCGTAGTATTTGTCCTGGAAAGATAAATGCTATGAATTATCATCAGATTCGTTGTCCACATTTTCCAAAATATCTTCAGTTTCTTCAAATAAAACAACATTAATCAACATTTGAAATTGTTTGTGTCATTTTTCCCATGCCATAGTAAATATTTACAAACACAATGGAACAAAATACACAAGTTACTTGAAGCGTACACTGTGACAAGCAATATGGATTTTCAAAAAATAACACAGAGTGGCACAAGGGTAAAAAGGAACAAGAATGTGTAAATTGCTTGGCAGAATTAGCATTCCAAAACAGGAAAGAGAGTCACATTCCAAAGAAAAGGGATGTAGGAAAAGGTACCTAGAGGATTTCATTCCTGCACTATTGCAAACACAACGTTTTTCATTTTGAATATCCGTCACGTCCGAAAGACCAACAGGCAACCTCTCACATGTTAAGGAAAGGTTTATAAGATCAGACAACACACACTAAATGAACTGAAGGTGAACATAACAGAAATTTACAATATCATTGTAGGCATGCACACAGACGTGGTAAAGCAAGTTTGTGTATGTATTTATGAACAAGGCAGCCATTTTGAACATATGTTGTAATGTAAAGGTGTCAGATTTTTCGATCACTCTGTACCACCCTATATAAAAAAAACTTTATCCATATTCCATAGCATCTCAGTTAAATTGATACTTTCAGTAAACACACCTACCACGAACATCTAATTGGGTCATTCCATGCCAAGTGACCAAATCACATTTTGGGTACCACCTTGGATTTTGATGAAATTTGTTGATAGTGTTGAATAAAGCTTCAAGTGATGTGCAAAATCTAAGATTCACTAGTAGTATATAATTAGATGATTCTAAAAGGAAAACGTTTGCTCTTTCCACTGGTAATAAAAAGAACTTGATTGTAGCAAATGTTTTTTTGCTATTTGTGTGTGAAAATGCACAAAATTTGACGCGTAAAATTTGAACCTCATATTAACTAACATATATCTTGACAACAAAGTGAGCTTGAAAACTAATACTTTGGAAGCTTATAATAAGTAATGTGTTTAGTTAACTTATCAAAGCATAAGTTTGTAGAACGTCTTGTTCCAAAGTTATAAGCACGAAAAATCTGCCTCAAATTGACATGACAGTTTTTTTGAGCAACTTTGTGATACAACAGCAATAAAACTAAAACTTTTTAAACCTTGAAACTGCAACCATCGTGTAGAGCATAAAAGGTTGTCTGTAGTTAGCATTTTTCAGGAAGCTAGCTGCTACAGTTCCACAACAGTAGTACTTCAAACTTCACAATCTATTCACGCGCAGGGTTGAATTGCACAGGTGACTTTTTTTCAGGAGGGCCTGGCGCCCCCTCTACACTACTTATGAAGGTGAAATTTTACACAGAATTGTCTCAGAAACATATCTGTCCCTACACAAAATTTCAGCAAGATTGGAGATGGTGACTTAAAACTTTATTTGAAAATTTGGTCACTTGGAATGGAATGACCCAATTATAATTATAAATCCTTTTATAAGTCAGAAATTGATCAAATTATATAAAGAAATTATTTAGTTCATCGTCATATTAAAAGCTCTCTCGCATGGCATTATGGTGTTTTGCCTTACAATTTCATAATTCAATGTATTTTCAAAGTGAAGTTCATTAGAAATTAAAACCAGATCAGAACTGAAACTAGTAAAAATTTTCAAGTGAATGAATAAAATTATAATATATTCAATACTGTATATAACACATTAAGAATATATTTTAAAGCAAAATTCACCCATCGTTTCTGGTTCAGCAGCAGTAGTATAATCTCTAAAAAGCTGAACACATCTTCGTTGAGTAAAAACTGCAGAATCTTTAGATGTTCTTCGAGCACTGAAACAGAAAAATATATAACAATTAAATTAAATTCAGTATAATTATATAACAATATTTACTGTATTCTTATCCTTTGAGCAGGCACACCTATTTTCATAACGTTAGGAAGCGCACAGAGAATGGAGTGCCCCGCACACTTTTTTGAAGTAATTACTGGCTTATTTTTGTTGTTAAAATTTTAAAGTCAGAAATTCCTACATTAATATGTTTAATTCTATTTATTTATATTAAATTATTGTAATGGATATTTTATTGCTGTTTTTTACTTAATTTCATAAGGAAACAAAAACAGGTTTATTTTTTAATTGATGTAATATAATTTTGGATACTTTAAATAAAAATTAAAAATATATTTGGTAAGCTTGATAACTTAAAAGAAAAGCTTGATTACAAAATGACATAAGTTATTTAAGGTGGATATAAAAATGAATTCAAAAATGATAAAAGTATAAAAATTACAAATGTTACACACAATAAAATTATCATTCATCATAATCGGATTTGTCTTGCCAATGACAAGGAATACACATAGGCTCAATTACAATGTGGGCTTTGCAGGTATATTTTTTACACTTGGCATAAGTTTTTGTTGTGTTGGTGTCCTTTTAGCTTCCACCCACATAACATCGTCCATACCGTTTCATCTTTTTTTCGGATGGACCGCCTGCATCTTCTTCAGAAGGGAGCATTCTTTGTAGAAGCTTGGAGATATCCAATGACAAGGATGGTATTTGTACTTTCTTCTCATAAGTTCATTTGTTAGCTGCAATGCCAGTGTTTTCAAGAAAATATGGCTTAATTTCACTGCATCGTCTGTTCTTGAAAGGGAGTATAAAATTAGGGAATTTATTCTTTCAATATTCAACATATGGTAGAACAGAACCATAGGCCATCTTCTAGTGAAACAGAATACAGCGCTATCATTTTGTCCACAGCATCAACTACTCCCTTGGTTTTGTTGTAGTAGTCTATTATCATTAGTGGCTTCCCAGTGTCAGGGTCAATATTAGCAATATTGTGCATTGTAGAGAGTAGAACGACAAATCAATTCCTTTTAGAATCTGAACTTCAAAACCCCAACAGGCTGCTGCTGTTTTTTTGTGCCAAAAATTTGGCTGGAATCTCTATTTTATTTTTACACAATGTACTGAGGGTGGTAAAATTTTTCTCTAGACTACGGCTAATTGGCAGCTTGTGTACCAATTGTTGAAGGTTATATTCCTGTTACTTCTCTCAATTCCACTTACTAGTCTCTTGACGATATTGACCGATACTTGGCTGTTTTCCAACATATACTTCAATTCTGCTAGTATAAAATGATTTGTAATCACATCAAGTGAATATTTTGAACCCATACTTTGCAGGTTGAGGGTATGTATTGTATCCAAGAACATTGCCCTCTAAATACAACCAACATTTCATCAATCGTCACAAATTCGTATGATTGCTTCAAATTATTTTTAAACAAATGCAAAAATCTCATAGCAGCTAGTTTACACGCTTTCCTTCTCTCATTTCAGTTGCGCTGTCATGAAACCTAAGGCACCACTCTGAATATTTCAATGTCTATTCTGACCAAGTCCCAGAGCTCCATCACATTTACGAGGTGGGTCTTTTTTAAACCAATCAAAAATAAGATGACTATCAAGCACATTATTTCACTTCTATCAGTTGATAATCCCTTGTATGTTGGTACTTTGTTTTCTATGTATTTGTTTGTTTGAGACACTTTCGAATCAATCATATTGTTTTCGATCAGTTTCAAAAATGATTTGCTCTCGGTAGAATAATTTGTAGGATCAGGTGACACATTGATTGTATTGTTTCTTGTCCTGCTCTAAGTGGAGTTTAGAAACTCTATCCTTTCTGACGAAAAAAAGATCGTCTAATACCATATCATCCTCTTTGAGCTCAGAGCAGCTATCATGGTCCTGGTTGCCATCATGCACTTCTTCATTACTCAATTCCCCCTCACTTACATCCAACTCCTCAATGTTGATGCCAGTCACTCCTAACCACTCCACATCATCAAGTTCCTCTAGGATTATCTTCAGGTTTGATGAAATTTTTAGACCTAAGAATAAATGAATAAAAACTACTATATGCACTGACTCAAGACGAAAAAATATACTTGGAAAAAAAATTATGTACTTACATATTCAAATTTTTGGAGCAAAAATGGATTCAAACATTAACTTTAACAAGAAATACCAACAAAATACAAGAAAAACTATAACACGAGCGGGCGCATGTAATGCCTCACAATTGCCGTTATCCCCACAATTTGAGGGTTCTCATCAGTTGCAGGTAGAGAGGTGGCTGGAAGGTTAAATATGACTGAGTTGTACTATAAAAGTGATACAAATAAAGATGTGATTTGATGAAAACAATATTGTAAAATAGTCTTCAATTAATATAAACTAGAAAATATGTGCAGTTAAAAAATTATTTGGATCACAATTCTCAAGTAGCAGCAACAGTTGAACATTGATGCACAGCTCCATTAGACGTAAATATTCCACAGGACAGAAATTTGAAATACATATCCTAAAAATATGGTTTCAGTCTACATCAAAATATGGAAAATGAAATTTAAAGTAAATCCATAATGGTTGAATAACACAATACCAAGTTCATATTATATTGTTATTAGAGCTGAAGTGGTTAATTACCTACCAAAATAATTTGTAATGTGGAACAATTTGTACTTATTCTGGTTTTGAAGTTTGTTGACAATGGTGTCGGAATACTCAGTGAAGAATTTATCGGGTGTTCCATTGTCTATAGTAGAAGAGATAATGATTGATTTAATCAATAATTCCCATCCAAATTTAAAATTCACTATATAAATTGAAAAGGACAACCAAATTAGCTTTCTAGACATCCTGGTCACAAAACAACTCAACCAACTTTCTCTATCTGTGTACTGAAAACCAAAACATTCTGGCAAATATCACAATGATTTTTCCAATCAACCTTTCAGCACAAAATTAATCATTGCTGCAAGCCTTTTTGACAGAGCCACTTGAATCTGTTCCAATGAAAATCCTGGAACGGGAATTCAAACATATTATATCAGGCCTTAAAACAAATGATTTGTCACAGAACATTATAAGCATAGCACAGAGGAAAGTCTCCATCCTCCCCCAACCAGAAATACTAAACAATATTTTCGCTGGTCATAATACGATTAGAAGCAAAATTTCAATTACAAAACCTACCAGTGGCAATTCCAAAAGAGCTGATGTTATATATGCAATACCTTGCCAATGCAGTAAAGATTATATCAGGAAAACCAAAAGAAACGTCAACATCCAAATTAACGAACATAAAACAATGTGAAACTAGGAGAAACACCTAAATCAAAATTAGCCAACATGCATGGGAATTTAATCATAAATACCACTTTCACAAATTCCATATAGTTGATTTCAAACCTCGTGCACTTAAAATGAAATGTAAAGAATCAATCCACAATGTCCAGTAAAGACGTATCTCAGCCCAGTGTTAACATCCTTGATTTTTGAAATCCCTGATTTGTTCCAACAAAAAGTTAAAGGCCCCAACAACTGAGTAAACAAAGTCTGTCATTCTCACCCCAAACACTTCAGTCAGATGCAAAATACTCGATAGCTGACTCTCTGAAATAAGCTGAATCTAGTAGGTTTATTTCATTAAGGAGTGTTCAGACTCTTGTGCTGAGCTCAGATTCTTAACCCCTTACCCTGAAGATGAGCAGAGTTTATACTGTTACAAACATAGGATCTTTCTTTACTCCTTCTTCCACTCTCTCATTATCTGTTCTACCATAGACAATGGGACACCTCATAAATTCTTCCCTAAGTAATATGTACTTGAGATATTTAAATTGGAGAATGTTGTAAACAACACAAAAGTAACACATTACTGATCAGTCTACCTTAGCAACAACAATGCACCATAAAATCATGATTGCTAATTAAAATTACATTCAACAGTTGGTTTTCATTTAATGACTCATCACTTATTAATGAAATTGCAAACAACAACATGACACTAAAATCCATGGCTTAGAGAAAATTATAAAATGAGTAAAGTTAGATGTATAAAATTCTTAGGTTATCAATGGACAGTAAATTAAATTGAAAGAATCTTAATTTCCTCACAAAGAGTTTGACTTTAGTCACATACATAGTATGTTAGAATAATGTCAAATTGCTGTGATCTAAAAATAAGAAAATCTGTTTGCTTAGTCACATACATAGTATGTTAGAATAATGTCAAATTGCTGGGATCTAAAAATAAGAAAATCTGTTTGCTTGGTATAGTGTCACTCTTCAATGACATTTACTTTAACAATCAAAGAGAAAGATAAAACTTAAATTATTCAGAGAAGGGATGTTAGATTAATATGCAAAGTATAATCAAAGGTTTTTCATATAATTGGGATTACATACTCTATGTTTATTGTAGAATGACGGTTTTCCAAGTGTAGAAAGTGGATAAAGACTTCTCAAGGTTAAGGGGGTCCACTCACACAACTCGGAACTTCGCCAGAAGATGATGATGCTAAATGTCATGGAAACATCTCATGTTATCGACGAGTTTACCCAGCTGGAAACCCGAGAAGCCTTTATCCACTCTCTTTTTATGTCCATAAATATGATTTGTGACCCATATTCACAAACTACTGGTATTCACAACCAATTCATATTGCATTAATTTTAAGAATTCCCAAATTCCATTTAACTATATGGCATAACAGAAACAAATTCAAGCAGAAGCTATCAAAATATGCACATTGTTTTCCCTTCTTTTTAATTAATGAATTCATAACATTAGGTACAGTAGTAACTTAAAATAAATTTCAATGTAGGCTTACTTTACTATTCTGGCATATTTAAAACTAATGTAAAAGATCGACATTTAATTTAACTATAAGTTCATTTATGCACAATTGCCGACTCATTTCGTACGCTTAAATTCTATCTTCAGTAAAGGGACTATAGATTATCATCAAATACTAATGCACATAACATACATTATGCATCATTAGTCTTCACAAAGTCACTTCAGAAGTTCCATGTGGATATAATTATACATTCATAATGAATAATTTCTTTAAAATTTATTGATAATGAAAGTTTGATACTTTCTCCAATCAATATACATTGAATTTAAAGTATTACTAACAATATTTTTCTGTAGGAAAAAATACAATAATTTCAGAAAGAAAAACTTGTAATTATGAATAATAATAAAATTGTATTTATACTTAATATGGTTTCTTGAACGTTTGCTGAACTGACGATCTTCATCCAGGTCTATCTCAGAACTTTGTCGCTTGTTACGTGGCATACTGGCTAAAGCATGAAATACACTGCTATCAGATGATGCTTCTTCCATCTGTAAGAAATTCAAGGAATACTAACAAAACCTTTTACAAATATAAATGTATATAATGTTTTAATAAATAAAAAAAGGTTTACATAATTTAAGCATTGTGTGAGTAAAAAATACTTGTTAATGCTATTCGGTATAAATACTTTTGAGTCATTCAAAGGTGCAGCGAACCTCTTTGACAGAATATAGACCTTATTCCACAACACATCTCCACCACATAATTGCTTACAATAAATTTATATTATTTTAATTATAATAAAATTATATTTTCATATACACTACAAGAAATGACTCATCACAGTATTAAAATGATCTATTCACATAATCAAATAATTTCCCTGGTTAACTAAATCAACTTTATACTTTTTCCTTCTTTCACAAAGTTTTTAAAATAACATGGAACAAATATTCTATTTTAACACACATATGATATTCAGTACTTACACAAGTTCCTACTTGAAGGATAATAAATATATTCAATAATTTTGGCCCAGATCATGGTGCTTTGTCCAAAAGTAGGATTGACAATTGTTCACTACATTCGAGACTATGCATGTCATTATTGTTAAACTTTGAATGTGTGTGCATGTAGTATACAGGCTGTTGTCAAATAAAATGGACATAGACCCAATATATGAGAATGACATCACATAAATCTCTCTATATTCCCTACCTAATTAAATTCATCTTACATGTTTGTGTAAAGCCATGACATAAATCATCAATTATTTTTTATGATTTGTGAACAAATTTATTCACTGTAATTCTTGAAAAGTTTACCAAAGAATTAATCATACTTATTCCTTTAAAGCTGTTATTACTACACAAAGACAAAATATGTAAATCATAGGTAATATGGAAATCTTATTAGTAATACACAGCAACTCAAAATATTTTAAGCGTAAAATAAAATCAAGAACTTTCATGGAAAGTACATGCTGTCCTCCTTCATGTATTCAATTTTGCTTAAATTTTCACTTGGTTTGCTCAACTACAATTATTAATGAGTAATTTTAAATCCTTTTCTCAATATGAATAAGTGAATGAGTTATATAGTCCATTAATTTATTTGAATTCACATGGCATTTTAACAGCAATTTCTCTTGAAAATTAAAGTCTGCATAATTTGTTACTTCTTTGCTTTGTATGCAACTCTTACAATTTTTGAAGCTTAAGTTTAAAATTTAAATAAAGTAAATTCTCAATAGATTGAAAATTAAAACTCATCTGCTTTCTTATACATTTAATACCCATAGTCTAGAACTGCTCCATGCAATTGGAATAACTGAAAATAATTATGTAATTTTGTTATATTAACACTAAACAACTTTGATGTATAAATATAATTGTCTCACGTGATCCTATTGTACAATTTTATTTCACATGAAAAAGGTAGAGCAAATTAATACTTTATGATTCTAATTGTACTGATTAACATTTGAATATAAGGTAATGTTTATTGAGTTGTAACATGTTGACCAACATTCAATGTTAGTTATATTGACAGCTGATGGTTTCAAAACAGTGAATTACTAGGAATAAATATATATATATTAACTTCTGATCCCAGATATGTGAAGCTTCTAGCTTGTATGGTCCAATATCTAAGGATGTGTGTTCCCTCGGGATGTCTTTCTTGGTTACAGGCATGTACTTAGTTTTCCCCTCATTAATCTGTAAGTTCATTTTTTTGCTCCTTTTACCAGACTTGTGAAAGCATGGGCAGGATATTGAAGACATCCCCAGAAGGAATAAGGAAAGCCGGAAGACCAAGACTGAGATGGGAAGACGGCGTGAGAGAGGATGTAAGGATAATCGGAATCAAGAATTGGAGAAATGCAGCGCTAAATAAAGGGGAATGGTGAAAACTTCTTCTGAAGGCCAAGACCCACAAAGGGGCTGTCATGTTGCTATTGATGATTATATATATAATTAATTTGAGTTCAAAACTGAACATTTCACACAAAAATATAACCATTTATGAAATTCACATCACTTGTTTCCTAAATGACAAAGCTTCACATAATCATAAAAAAAGGTAAATTTGCCTAATATTCCAAATTTTTGTGAGATTGTTTGGATTAAGAAATGTCAATGGAAGATTTTGTATAAATTATTCATTTTTTTGTTTCCCAGAAATTTGGAATTCTATATTACTTTATCATTCACAAGTTCTCCTGCAACTCTTCACAAGAAAACCATCTTAAAAATGCCCGGACGTCATTCAGGACCCTAATTCGTTATGGTCAAAAGCTAAAGTCCCCAACAAACTGAACAAAACAGCCCCTTTCACTCTATAAATTAAGAGCAAGTCCCGAATTTTCTTCAGTCAGATCCAAAGGCCTTGATAGCCATGTCTCTGGAATAGACTGATTAATAGGATTATTCCTTTAAAGAGTGATCAAACTCTTGTGTCCAGCATTGACTGCTATTCTTCTGCCCTGAAGAACAAAGATTTTTACATTCGAAACGGACTCTTCCTCATTCTTAGACAACTGAACAACATTTTTCTTAATGTTGATACACCATTGTTAGAATTTAATTTCAATAATATATTACGATTCCCTTAAATGAAAATACTTCACAAATTAAAATACAGTAAATTTCTCATAATATGGAGGTAACATTGCAATGACAATTATTTGTATCAGTTAAGCCTCAGCAAACCTCAATTCTGTAAGTAACCTGGGAAGTAAACTTGTTTACTTCCAATTTTACATACAAAAATAATTGTTTTTTTTTCTAAAACTAGAAATTAAAACATGTTTTCAAGAAATAACAATCCATTAATTTGTCAGATACAGGTAATAGATATTGCTTACTGAACATTCCTACACAATATATCTTTCAAAAACTAAAGTTTACTTTTTACATAAAAATGAATGTCAACTGATTTTATTCAAATAATGGCTTGGAATAATGATGTGTTAAGCCAAGAAATCATGTTTTTACTGTCTAAATGAGTAAAACAAATCAAAACCATTTTTAAAGTTTACTTACTCTCCAAAATTAACAACATATAAAACATTCAAAATGTAACCAATTTCACATATGTATATATACCACCTTTTTCGCTACAACAAATTGTATAAGTACACAAAAAATTAACCTAGTGCATGATGATAGTATTTATAAAAAATTTCATACCTAAAATCTTTCTCCAGCAAATACTGCTCCGAACACGGACAGGGCTGGCAAATAAGAGATTCCGATCTTCTGAATGAACAATTTGATTTCTTGAAGTAGCACTTTATTTGTTCTGACGAAAAAAGTTTGACTAGAAATTATTGAGTCACTTTTAGGTAAATCCAATAAGATATGTAGTTTTGTTTTAATTACTCTTCGGAAATGCAAAAGTAGTTGGTAAAACTAAATTTAGGCCATTAAACGCTTAAACGCACCGGTTAAATCCAAAGCCGAGGAATACAAGAATTAAATAGTTTACTTCTTTAAATACCATAATACAATTGTTTAATATGATCGGTCATTACATTCAATTTCTAAGGTGAAATTAGTAGCTACTTGCTTGTTTAACTACTTGACACTTATCACACACTTGATTTCATTTCTCAGTTCTTCTCGTTCACCTAAACAGAATAAAATTAGATTCGATCTTTTAAGTATGAGTTTAAGAGACAACGGAACTCAACTTGAATACATTCTTACGTCACAATCATGAAAACTTCCGGCTACATTATTGTACGAAGCAGGTATGAGACACAATCGTATCAAAACAACTTTTATCGATTTAAAAAATATATTATACGATTAATATGCCAGGAAAACAATAAAAATTGAATACATTATACGATTAATATGCCAGCAAACAATAAAAAATGATTATTAATTTTAATCATTCAAAAATGTTTGTAACCAAATTAATGTCGTACTTGACGTTTTTCGTCCACATTTCAACAGAATACGTTACTAACAAGTGGAAGATGAAAGTAAATTATATTATTTTAGAGCTGATTTATGTATTTTTTTCCCGAATTGGATAAAAACTTTATTGAAATCATATTCATGTGACGCACAAATAGATAATATTATTGTATATTGTTGTAAAAATGAGGATACAAAGTAGCAACTACACATGACAGATTAGATTTTTTGTCTGAAATTACCTCTAAGGCAATGCAAAGAAAGTTTCTCATTTTATTTCAGTGAAAGCATGGGACGAACGTGTGTTTGGTATACTGTTTAAGCTGTACTCAGCGAGGTGACGCTTGTAGTAATTTTAGTGAAATAAAGAAAAGGATAGGAATAAGTTCAACCGGTAAACTGTTTATAGGGTATTTCAATTTAGATGAATGGAGGAATACCCTATTTTATTCCGTAGCGTGTAAAAACAAACTTAAAATACTATAATGTGTAGCGTAAGTTCTTCCCTACACGCGGAAACCTGTGCCTTCTAATTTTTAGTCGCACCATAGGGATATTAAATTGTTAATTTATTCGGAAATACTTTTTTGATCAATTTTGGGAATTTACTGGAAACGAATCCGACGCCCGATCCTTTCCATTCTGAGTCCAGCTGCTTTTGGGGTAATTCTTCAGGGAAATACATAATCTTTATTGTCCATAAAAAAGTTGTTAGACTTATAAGACAAGTTTCCTCAAGAAGATCTTGCAAGGGTCTATCGGACATTCTTACTCTTACATGCCATTATATACTATCCTTAATGTTGTTTTGATAAGTAACAGACACCTATTCATGATCAACTCAGAGGTTCACAATTTAATTTTAATTTAATTCAAATAGCCAAAGGCTTATATACATAATCACATAGAAAGGAGTCCATTATAATGGCGCTACTATATATAACAAGCTCCCACACAACAGTTAAAGGACAATAAAATCAAATTAAAAAAAGAACTAACCAAGTTTTAGTGTTACTAAATTTTGGGTAAATGGCCAAATAAAATAAAATTCCTTCATTTGTGGATAATATCCATGATTCTAAGGCTCCTTTAAAAATAATTACACACAGATCTTTCTTAATTATGGAGATATATGCAATTCCTATGAGACCAAATAAACAGCATCCAAAAAAAGTAAGGATGAAAAATCTTCTTGCATTTGAGAGGTGGTTTTCAAGTGTGTTGATAAAACCCACCCAAGTATTTTCACATCTTCGGAATAGTGAGTGTTCTATGTATCAATATGATGTCATCACATCTTGCTTGCCGTTTATTGTTACAAAACAATGTTAAGGTTTGACAGTGGATCTGAAGATTGAGAAAAGTGCTCCTCACCAAAATTTCGTAATAGGGTCTGCTGACAAAAATGACTCTCAATAACGGTATTTTTTTGTCAGTTGCTTTTATTTTAATGGGAATTATATTAACTTAATTTATCATTACAATCTTATTATGTAGAAATAAGATTGAACCCAATGCCTTATTCTGCGATGGTGCAATGATGATCAATTCAATTCCTTTTTTAGCACAATCTCTAATAATTCATGCAAAAGTATTAAACATTCTTGCCTGCCAATGGTTTAGAATTATAAATTATGGTTTTGTAGTATTTATAGAGCATAAATAATTTATTTTATTGTATTTTGGAATCAGTAAACAGAGTACTAAAATTATAAAAAGACTTATCCTAGATTTATCATTTTTTGCAAGTTTTTTAGTGTCATTTTAGAATCACTATTGCTTGCTTCCAGATTAGTACTTAATACAATATAATGTTATGTTACTTCAGATATTATGAAAATACTTCAGAGATAACTTCAAGGAAATAATAATTTTCATTTATTTCATGTTATGATTAATTTATTATTCATCTGCCGACTACTTCATTTCCTGTTTTTTGCACCCTTGACTGATGCCAGCTGTGCAATTGACTACATTCATGATTGTCTCTGCTGCTCAATGCTAATACAATTCTCAGCAGATTCAGTAGACAAAATATAAAAAGATAAGTTTCTTAGAAACAATGAAAGGAAAATATTGTATTCATAATATATTGATGAAACCAACCCAACCAAGAACTGTTAGTTGCAGAAGTGTTAAGGATGTACACTGTGAGAAAGGAGGATCTCATGTTTCCTGAATTCATGTATTAATCCAGGTATAGCCAGAGATTAGGTCTGCTATTGTTTTATTTTGTATTTATATGGTGGCTTGAATTTAATGGTAAAATTAAAAGCAAAAATAAAAATGATTTCTTGTAAAAATGTACACTTGAAATTAATAATAATTACCTTATAATAAAGTATGGATTTTATTCATTATTTTATTATAAAATCTGCCACCACAGCATGCTCTCAGTGATACAAATATTTTTCTTCTTTGGGTAACAAAGTTTGAATATATTTAACTTAAAATAAATATTCAGCTCTCTATGAAATGTCATTCAGCAACTACCCTATAATAATTGATTATGCAATGACTGGAACCATATTGGTGATAAAAATTGATACAGAAATAGTCAGGTAAATAATATATTTGCAAAAGCATATACTTTATTTTTTAGTGACCAAAATAATTACACAAAGATAATATTTCTTTACATTTCTATTAAACAAATTAGGTCATTAATAATAATACAAAGGTAGCCAAATACAGACAAAAGAAGTGATATTTCTTCAGATGTAGGAAAAAATGTAACATTTTCAACATTGTACAAATGTTTGTGAATGCATTGGGAGAGTTGTTTGAAGGTTATCTTCTTTAAAGTAAATTTTGAGATATATCTCTCCCATTTTCTTTGGGATTTGCTATTCTGGACCCAAATTGCAGTGCTTTCTTTGGAAAAAATGCTACTTCATGAAGACCTATCGACCATGCAGTCAAACGCAGTAAAATTTTATCACCAATGCCTGGAGGAAGTGCAGGCACAGGAAAGCATCTGCAATGAAATTAAATGTGTGTGTAATTTAGCACATCATTACTTAAACAACACACTCAACTAAATCTTTCAGAGCCCCAGAAAATAGAAGATCTCGCCTATGGAGCCAAGCCTCCACCCAGTCAACCAATAATGTCGCTAATGCCCAAAGTATTATGACCGTGGATACAAGTCAGTCTTACAGTGATCAAAATAATGATTATATTATGCTGTAGCTCACCTGTTGGCACCACTCTGGCTTTATAACCTACATATCCCTGATAGATAATGTCTATATAATGCCAATAAAACATATTTGTGTCTACCATTTAATTTGTTATTACAAACATAATTTGGCTACGATAAAATTGTCTAGATATTGAGTCTAAATAAATAACATCAATTTGAGAAAAGGTTCTCATATATGAAATATAAGTAAGCCTGTAAACACATTCTACAACATTATATTGAATAGTAAACAGTTCAAATAAATATAACTTAATGTTGAAAAGCACTGAAGAAGAAATATATGAATCTAAAACCGACTTACTTTTTCCATGGTTCCAGTTGTTGAAGATAATTAACAACTGCTTCATCAAGAAATGGCATGCGTGGTTCACTTCCATGATCCGAAACAATTCGGTCATCTCTGCCAAGGTTACGAAACCATATATTTGATGTGTCATTGTATAGCCCTAAGGCAAGTCCCTGCCATCCAGCTTCTTTAAGCATATTGCGATGCCTTATGTAGCCACCTAATTGCTCATCTGCACCCATTCCAAGAAGCAATACCTATTTAAAATATTATTAGGTTATCTAAAAATTTCATTATTTATATTTTGATTTTTCGTTTTTCAAATGATCAATCTTCTTCTCAGTGAAGTGTACATTGAGTGGATTAGATAATACAAAATTCATGCTTCCCAATACTAGAAATATGTGAGAAACTAATCAAATATTACAAAAGTATGTGAGAAATGTAGTTCACTTTATAAGGTCTTCCAATAGAAAGGGAAAATCACATTTTTTTCTGTACTACATATCACAAGATTAATGTTCATGAGCATTCAACAAAAATTACAAAATAGAATGTATTGCAATGCGTGAATGATTTTTAATGTGGACTATATATATAAAACATTAAATAGTCCTCTCACTCCTCTAATTACCTTAAATTAAATATGTAACATATTTTCATATGAAATAGTAATTCTATTAAACTTGTGTATACCATAAAATATACAATTGTATTAATTAAATTGTCAAATTTGAGCACCTTTGCTCTTGACGTATAGTCAACTATTTTATCAGCATTCATCACAACTTTGCCTTTTCCACAACTTGCAAACCATAATGCACAACCTAAGGACTCATCCAAGACAGTTTTCAGTGGATGTATCAGATGTGAAATTCTTTCTTTACATTTCATCTCTAGCTCTTCACGGGATACATTTATCTGTACAAAAATGATAAAAGTATTTTAATTGAGATAAGTACATGAGAAACATATATCTTGATACATATTTATATACCGTATATATACAATAAGGATGATGTGACATGATCCAAATGCCACTCCTTATCCCTCTTTCGAGTCCAAAGGAGCTTATATATATAAAGCAAGTAAAGGAGTATGACATAGTCAAATTAATTAACTCATTTGGATAGGAAAGAGGGATAGAGAGCAATTGACTTACCTTAAATCAAAGGTTGGAGTCGCCAGGCTGGGAACCAGTAACATGTCAATTTTGAGCCTCCTTATTCCTATATATATAATTTGTATGGAAAGGAAAGAGAGAAAAGTAGTGACTTACCTGAAATTGAAGCTTGGTCTCACCATTCAGGACAGGAAGGAAGGCATTAGACTCGTTCTTTAGGAGAAACATGACATGTTTCATGTGCCAGCTGGCAGTAAAACAAGTAAGAATAATGTGACAGAATAATTAAAATAGTTGGTAAGGAAAAGGAAGAGAAAATGTGTGTAGCTTACATGTTTCATGCAGGACAGAGGGCGATGGTTTTCCTGAAAGATGATGCCAATGTGACATTGTAATGCCTAGGAATAGGCATAAGGATGTGAGAGTCAAGATAATGAGTAAGGATTGGAGAGAGGTCATAGTTTAACTGAGAATTAATATTTTTTATTATTTACACTTCAAGATACGGAAGTACATCTGTGATAATATTTCTGCTTACATAAAAGTATTATAAAATATCAAACCTTAATTTTCCCCAATAATATAAATGAATCCTAGGAGACATCCTTCAGTGAACATATGTACAGATACACACTTTTTTTTATCACCCACAGAAAAAGTCTGTCTCTGGGAAGATGGCCCATGATTATGGATAATTGCTTTGCCAATTGTTGTGAAATGATGTTCGTGAGCAGTAAACTTGACATTTTTTTGAAAACTTGTTGATACATACATGAAAATTATTTACAAGATCAAACAGACAAGCAGGATAGAGCCAAAAGCATTAATTTCTCACATCTGATTTCAACATTTTGGGCCAAAAACAGCTTTAACAACAGGTTAACATGGTCTCTTACTTCCCTTAGATAACTTTGTAAAAATTTTGGCTACTCCCCAAGTTAAAACTGCCATTATATATAGCCCATATATGAATCAAAAAACAACATTATGTGAACATTGTAGCTGTGCTGAAAATCATTCCAAAAGTGTTTGCAAACATGAAGGGAGCAATGGCAGAAGTTCATGTATTATCAAAGGAGATGCATGTAATAAGAATAAATATATTTTATAACCAAAGGTTGATATATATTTTGAACCTACTTACCTTGTATATTCAATTATCAAATGAGAATTCATAGAACTATTTGAATAATATTTCCATTTTTAACAGATCAGCATCAGTCAGTTTGTATAGTTAAACTGTTGCATCAACTGCCAAGTATATAAGACTCTTCAGTAACTTTATTCTTCTTAATGTCTATAGTAATATAAAGACTACAAATAACAAAAGTATTTCACAATACACACTTGTATAGTAAAATACGGACTTACTTGCACCAAATTCCACACCCTGTTAGGAAACAATGTTTGTAGCATTTTATGTGAGCTAATGGCAGTTATTCTGTCTGGGCCCATATAATAGTCATTAGTAGAATTTACTTTAGTTTTGGCACATTTTGCTGCAATAATTTTTTCAAATGACACATTTAATAAATCAATTGGTTCATTCAATGGAACAAACTGATGAGCTAAGGCTGCTATCACAGTGGAGTCTATGCCACCAGAGAAGAGTACTCCAATCTTGCTGTGTTTACAAATCTCCTTGAAAGTACAAGACTTACATAGTCTATTTTGTACTTCTGTCCTCACTTTAACAGCTTTCTTAAGCACATTAATGAAATTTGTAACACATGTCCTGAAACTTTCACATGACATAATCTTTTCAAAAGTGTCAGATGATTTTTTTGAAGCAAATTCGATAAGTAACTTGTCCAGCTCACTACTTGGCATTCCCAAATATTTAGGCATGAAAATGGAACAAGGTGAGTCAACAGAAATGCCAACTGATACATCTAAATTATAAGTCTCTAATGTGGAAGCAATCTTTTCATTCGAAAGGCCTACCCAAGGATACAATGTGATATCCTTAAGTTCTGAAAGACAAATAGTAGGATATTAATAAAGCCAATTCAGGTTCCTTACTTCCACGTAATCCAAAACATTTAAAGAAGGGGCAAACCTTCATAAAATTTATTAATATTGTTTAAATACTTAAATTATATAGTCTCCAAAAATCAGCAATACATAATATAATGAGAAAAATAAAAATCTACCTTTAGTTCTTAGTTGGACTTTGAACAGTCCAATAGCTGGAACTTCTGAACATTGGATTGTCTTTTTTGAGACTGAAGTTAATAATAATTCTTTTTCATTATAGCTGAAAAGTAAACTACGACGACCTAAAACATCTCTGCCAAACCACAGATGTTTGTGCACCATGTCTAAGTAGATGAAGGAGAATGGACCTCTCACAGAAGATAAAGTATTAGAAATACCTTCATCACTTTCACTTTCATCTAGAGCTTTGGCAAGTTTGGCTGTATCTGAATCACTGTCGTGTGGAGCCTAAAAAGAGTTATTAAAAAATGCACACTCACATTGTAGGCTTAAAGCACAACAATCCCCAAATGTAAAATTAAGCACACACACTTCCTTCAACTTTAACCTCATGTACTTGTAACTGAAGCACAAATTAATTATGTTTAATTTCAGTATAATGAATAGCAAAGAGAACAATGACATGGCATGAGTATTAAAAGACTCATGCACAAGGTTGGTTTATTACTGAAACTTGTACTGGATGCTGGACTGTAAAACATACTGAAAGGATACTTTCCAATATGAAGTTCAACATCTGAACAACCACGGAAAGGGGTGTTAGGAGAATGTGAAGCAATGACAAAAGTTACTCTGAAAAACAAAATATTTACTGGAATGAACAGCTTTATAGTCCTACAAGGACACATCTGTTACATATGTTTAAAAACTAAGTTAATATAGTCAATATTTTGGAATGTTATGATCAATTAACACAAAAACTGAAAAAAAGTACGGCATAGTTTTTTCTTGTAAGCAAAAAGTCTGAAGAACCTTTTGATGATGTATGTTCTTGTATCTGGAGTCAACGATACAACTTATACACCTAAGCATTTGACTCCACAGTGCTTTAGATACCTACAGAGCACACATCTAATCATCAGGTAAAAATCTATGGTATATATTTGAGTTAATCAAAGCTTATATAAGTTATACCATAATTCAGTATGACCTGTTCATATTATTTCCAATTATATGATTTACCAAAGGCAAGAGTTCCAAAATAAATAATATAATTTTCATCCTTATAGTTTAAATTTTCAAGTAAAAACATGGTTTCTCATTATTTAAGTAATTATTTGATACCTAAGAACAAAAGTTAACAAATGTAGGTGAATGTCATGAAAAACTTTCTCTGATATAATGAAATTAAATTACAGTATACATACAATAACTGAATTCTTGTAAATTATTCATGTATATTTAACGCTGAGTGCCTGGCATTGCCTAGGTATTTATTTATATTAGTCCAAAAAATGAATTAATTTGGCACTAACCTCGGCTATAATGCAATTGAAGACAACATTTCTACAATCATGTTACATGTTTTTTTTTCAAAGGAGGAACCTTAAGGCTAGGTTAAAAGCTTCCATATATTCAATAACATATACGAGACTGTTTGTGGTGTTTCTCCCTGAATATTAATCTGGGAACAGTCATAATCAATCAAATTGTTTTCATATTAATTTTGTCAGTTGTTGAAATTAGACACTAACTACTTGGAGAGTGACAATTAATCTCAGTGTTCCCAAAAAAATATTATACGAAGATACCTCCTACCTTAAGGGTACTACAGTGTTTGTTCCTGGATTTTAAGTAACATGTGTACCAAGTTTGGATTCAATTACTCCAAGTGTTTAAGAGTGTACACAAAACAGACATCCATGCAATATAATTATTAGAAGAATATGGGTTACATACCAGTGTACCTGAATATATTTCTCCATTCCACAGCAATAAATTCCTTTTTTTAGTGACAAAAGGCTGAGTTGTAGGATTCTTCCCCTGCATACAAAGTACATTTCCAACACAAAAAATGTTCCAGTATGGATTTCCAAAAATCCAGTGTTGCCTGCAAAAATCTGGACCACGTGAAGCCAGAAGACTGTCTGTGCAATGCTGTAAGAATATCAGAGACATTAGTAACAATTAAAATTGAATTAAATTTATTGTAAAAAATGCCATAACTTTGAAATCTGTTTTCACAAGTATGGAATACTAAATCATTGGGATGAGGATGGGATTTGAAGCCACAAGCGCAGAGCACATTGGATTAGCAGTCAATTGTTATTCAATATAAACAAGACTATAATAGAAATTATGAGCTTGTGTGCATACATTGAACTGACCAAATCTATCTTAAGAGTTACCTGAAGAATTAATTAAAATCTATAACATTTTGGTTAACACTCTTCACAGCCTATAGTCAATTGAAGATGCATTTCATACAGTTAAGACCTATACTGCTATGTCATAAATGTCTGTTTCATTTGGAAAAGTGTTCATATTTAGGAATAAGGTTTTGCTCCACATTATGATTTTAGTTTAGTATTTCACAAATAAATAAATGAAACACCATATTGTATAGACTGGCCAGATTACAGAAAGTAAATCTCTTTCCTGAAGAAGAGGGCTGAGAGCCTCCTAGAATTTGAAGAACATCCTGCTGTCCTAGTGGCAACAACAAGCTTCAATTTCAGGTAAGCCACCAATTTCTCTCTCCTTTCCATACAAATTATCTTATATATGTAGGGAATATGTGATGAGGTCAAATTAAATTAAGACATTTGGATAGGAAAGAGAGACAGAGAAATTTATCAAGGGTTAATCCAGTCAGGCTGAGCAGTAAAAATATTTCAAATTTTCGAGGACCTGAACCCCCTTTGTCACGAAAGGTGTGAACTGTGTGTGTTTATATATATATGACAATATATAGTAAACCACAGTGTTATAAACAATAAATTTTGACAGTAATATTTGAGATAGTTTATATAATTAACTGTCCAAAAATAAATTTGTTTATTGGTACATCTAATATCCTACAATAAATACTCATAAAATGGCTGAAAACTATTTCCTCAAATAATTTATTTGCAATCGAATGAAGGCTTACCCAGTGTATGTGATTAACCAGACATGAAAAATTTCACTTGAAGATGATGGCACTGACTGCCGTCGAAACGTCGTGCAACGATAATATTTTTACCCGGTTGGAATCCCAAGAACTTCTGGTTAATTTATTTGCATTATATACAAAACCCATGCTTATGTTTATTCTTTTCATATCAACAGATCACAATTGAATATGATGAGGAAAACATATTAAAAGCAATGGTATTGAAAATACACTGGGAGGACTTATCGCCAACTTCACCCAGACAATATTTATGTGATGGATGAAGGGTGATGTGTACAGGAGAAAAAACTGTCTTGCATACATTATATGTTTTCTGATGAATGAGTAAATGTTATTGATCTTTAAAAATAAACTATTTTTCTTCAATATGTTTCAAACTAAATTTAGATTTACAACACAATTTTAGGATTTTTTTTTGCAAAATATACGCCAGATGATGAAGAAATAAAACTAAAATGTTTCTTTTTAATTTAGAGCATTCAAACCTATATGCCTCATTAATAATTTGGTGTTATTTACATGTTAATATAAGTTTATTAGATACCAATATTAACAATAATATTGACCTATATCCCAGAACACCCTGTTTAGTAATAAACTGCTATTATTTATCCTACACTAGATGTGTTCCCTTCTAGCCAAGCCAATATATGAAACAAGTAGTTCTGATAAACAAAATAACAATAAAATGTATGCAATTTATGCTCGACATCTTATAATATTGTTTAACTGAGTGTATATAAATGAAGTAGAATAGTTTGTGTTTAAACGTTTTCTAGTGTTTAGTAGTATCAAGAAAACAATTAAATATATTTAAGAAAGTATTTTCTGTTTGGCAACAAACATGTTTGTTTTATACAGTTAACTTAATTGATTCAATATCAATTATAAGCTATGCTTTCTAAGCCAACATTCATTAGATATACATGAAAATAATGAAAAAAAAAATAGAAACATACTTTTACTCTATAAGCTTAATTTAAAAATACTGATGAATGTGGCTGAAGTTTATTATTTATTACGGAATTAATACACCGCTAATCATAAACAAAGAAAGAAGTTGGAGCAAATGGAAATTTAGAAGAAAGTTATTAATTTATTATCAGAAAAAATTCGAATATCAGGTAACAATCTTATCACCTTATAAAAATTAAGATCTCTCTCGTGTTCTGCAATATATGTGACATCATGCTCGCAACGCCACTGAAGGCGGCAATATATTCCACACATTGTAAAATCTTATCACCTTATAAAAATTAAGATCTCTCTCGTGTTGTTCAATATATGTGACATCATGCTCGCAACACCACTGAAGGCGGCAATATATTCCACACATTATAAAGGGTTGCTTATTTATCGTAAATGTTTACAAACAATTAACTGGTTGGTCTTTGTGGACTATCCATCTTTGCCAACCAATGTACTTATTTCCCAACTGAAAGATATTACTATTTATAATCAATATTTGATAGTGTACAAAACCTACTCGAAAATACACGATTTTGTTGATATTTTTCGGAGTTATATTCTAACAAAATAAAATACGGAATTTATCGTAACGTCTAATGTGTTTCATTTCCTAAAATTGTGAATAACAATTATATTTTTTGATTTCCATATTTGGCAATGCTTTATATAAACGATCCATTAAACAATGAGGGTGATTCATAAAGTAATCACGACAATGTTACATTTAGTCATTTATTAAATGTAAAATTTTATAATTAAATTATTAGAAGATTTACTCGCAGCTTGTATTTAAAACATCCCCCTTTTCAAATCCCTTGCTATGCTATTAAAGGGGTGTTGCCCAAAGTGGATTACCCTCATGTAGCCTGTTGCCCTAAAAAATAATAATAATAATAATAAAAGGTTCGCAGCTTGTATTTAAAAAAGTTTTTTAAATAATGGAATAATATTTAGGTTATTGTTTAATGGGACAAGCCTGCGAGAGGATTCTCTCGCAGGTAACCTGCGAGTGATTTTCTCTCGCAGGCACAACCTTTTAGGAGAGATACGAAGGGGCTACCTTTGGGTACGCCTTTTCCTCTCCGTTTTTGAACTAAGGTTCCCACAAGCCGAGGCACCTCGGCCTGTTTTGAGAGGTGTATGTTCCGGGGTCACAGATCTTGGGCATACGGTAAGAGTTGTCAGCTATTACCATTGGAATAGTCGGCCAGCTGCCTCCTAAACTGGTCGAGGCACGGAGAAGGGAATGCTGCGTCCCCACAGCAAACTCCTCTCCCGCTATCGGAAGGGCGTGGGACAAGTACCCAATGCCCGACCTACCTGATGCAGGTTTTTCTAGGGTTTTCCCTGCATTTATTTAGGCGAATGCCGGGTAGGATCCTTAAACCATAGCCCGGGGGCCCTAGTAACCCTTGGCTACCTTCCTCTACCCTTCCGTATCCCCCAATTCAAATCCCTTCCTATGCTATTAAAGGGGAGTTGCCCAACGTGGATTACCCTCACGTAGCCTGTTGCCCTAAAAAAAAGTTATTGTTTATATGGTTATATTGCCTCTACTTAAATTTAAGTTCCAAAATATACTCAACTGTCAAAATTTGATATTTACGCTTGAATTAAAATTTACTACTTGACCTTCTGAAAGGGGCACTTAGAAGTAATAAATTTCTGATGAAACTCTTTTATTGTGATATTATAGGAGTATTAATTTTTTCATTTCGATGTTATTAACGAAAACGAAATATACAATATTATTTGGGGTATAAATAACAACTACTGTGAGATATGTTGACGATGTAATAATATATTATGAGTTTGGGAAGATACTTAAGGATTATTTACTTAAATATTTATGTAGTTTCGAACAGTCAAATTTGTTACTGACGATGTAAGATATATGAACAAGTCATGTAGCAGTTATACAGACTAACATTTCATCCAAAACGTAATTTTGTAGGAAATATAGAATAAATTTAGTACAATTATTTTCAGATTAAAGTTTCACCTGTTAAAGTGAGATACAATGCTTTTCATAATAAAATTAATTCGTCTTACATCAATTATTACTATGAATATAATTATATAGGCTTTAAAATATTTCGAGATTATTTATAGTTTTTTAATTACTTTTAAAAATTCAATAGTTCATACATTTTATTATCTAAAACGGAACAGTGTGTTATTGTGTAACATTTTCTTACATCTTTCAGGCAGATTTAATAAAAATTAGCCGCTAGAAACTCAATATGTAGTCTATACCATGATTGTTTAGAGAATTTCAAGGTGAAGAGGGGGGCTTGAAATGAAAACGGAATATATGTAATAGCAACTGTGTAATCTAGATCCTCTATTATTTTCTGGCGCAACCTCTAATTGTTATAAAAGAATTCTGAAATAGTTTAGATTAAAAATACTTAAATAACAATTTTGTAGTGATCAGATAAATACGCGAGGGGTTTGACACATATATTGTAAAACATAAGTTGTCTTATGAACCGGAGCACAGCGTATAATGTAATCACCAGATAGTCCAAAAACAGTACTGTAGCAATCAAAATTCCAGGAGAGCTGCTTATTTATCTTAGGTTCACAAATTTTGTTCGTAGTGTGGCCAAAGTATTAGTTGCATAATTTTTATGGAGAGTTGAAGGAGGGGCCAACGAGTTTTATAAGAACTTGCAACGACAGTGGAGAGAAGATAAAGTAGTATAGGTAGAGATACAAACGAAATAACTACAACAAGTGGTAGTATTAGAAATAGCTACGACACAAAGAGAGATGCAGATAACAATTAGAGTTACAGACGTGGAATGTGATAGCCAGAGAGAGGGATTAGAATTTGCAAAATTGAGTACGAGAGTTTGTGTTGAAATTCTTAAGTCTTTAAAGACTAGGAAAAACAATGGGACAAAGTGTATTGAACTTAAAGTGGCTGCTTTTGAGAAACACGATCAAATTTTGGAGATAGAGATAGAGATAGAGATAGAGATAGAGAGAGAGAGAGATTGGGGAGAGAGAGAGGGGGATATATATTGTTAAAATGTTATGATCATGATATAAATAACAGTCCTTATATATGTTTGTGTGTGGGAAAAACATGAAAACAAGAAGTTATCATGTGAAAAAACGTGGTCTATGCTTAAGTAAGAAGGGAAGCTACAAGTAGCGTAGGGAGCATCTAGTAATAGGAAAGATACCAATAATTGTAAAGTAAATAAACGCATGTCAGTCCGAGAGGTCAGAATGTACATCAAATGTAAAATATTTCCACAGCAGAGTGTCCGCAACACACCAAATAGTGGATTAGAGTGATGGATTCTAAGGTGGTAGAGGAACATAAGGCATATACGTCTCCATAAGGAAAATGGAAAACGGAAAATATCCATACAGAATAATTCTGAAACTATTGGGTGAATAGATCAGGTGCAAAGTATTGAAAATACACACTGCAAGCATAGGCAAATAAATTAATGAAGCTTTCGAGCATAGATGATTCTTGATAAGAAGGCATGAAAATGAGACCTGAAAAATTACAGCCAATAGGTCTACTCATCTTGAAATATAAATCAAGCAAAGTGTTTGAACACATAAAATGGATAACCCCAACTTTTAAGTAGTTACGAGTAGAATGAAATAATGTTAAAGGCATTTATAAATGACTCATACAATTCAAGAGCTCATAAACCATCACGCCGGAGTGCCATACATAGAGGCACTAAAATTATATATAATCACTTGATGCAGTAACAGGCAGGAATTAATTAACGGTGACTCGATCTCACATAAAATTTTAATGGAAGAAGTGTTTCTGAAAATAGGTTGGGAGGAACAAGTGTTTTGATAAAAGTTTACATTACATGCTGTTTGTAGGTGACAATGTTTCATGTTCTTTAAGTGCCAACCGATCAGAAAAATTAATATAGAAATTAAATACGAAAAGCAAGGTTAGAGAGGAGCACCTTACAGAATAGTGGATGGTATAATTTTAGAAAGATTATTTTTATATGTCCTAATGAAATTAATTAGATATATGTCAATCGAAAATGGTATTACAACTGTACAATGTGTAGTTATAATTGTTCAAAAGGTTGATAAATATGGATCATGGCAAAATGCAACTTGCGAGCGATGGAGCAAAAGAAAACCAATACGAAACTATTCTCTTCATGAATGAATTCCGATAAGTATCGCGGGACAAAAGTTACAGAGTGGAATGCATAATAAAACCAAATTGACCCCGCATTAGGATGCGAGAAGATGGTCGAAAGGCAAAGAAAGCTTTGAACGGGATGTTAAGGGAATATGACGACACCCATTTTAATAGTTATTACAGGTTCATTAAGAAGATGATATTTCTGTAATGCACTCAGTGTAAATAACAAATATCTTTTCGCAGGTGGTTTGTAAGCAGCTATATTAGGGAATATCATGAAGTATATATTTTTTAAGTAAGACCTGAGCGAAAGAACTCCAAATACTACGTTTTTATCTCCGATAATACTAATCTTTGAAAATTTGCATAGTTTATTTTTCTCGTGTAAACGAAACAAGTCTGATGGTGCACATCAAAGTCTGTTCGTAGGGTAATAAACCTTCTGAAAGCTCGACCTACTTTTGGATATTTATAGGCATGCATTCGTTCCCGGAACTAATGCATGAGGACTCCTATGATCGGTTTGATTCAAACACTAGTTCTTTTTTTTAAAAAAATAAAAAGATTACGTTAGTACGACCAATTATGTTAAGAAATATTTTATGAGGGAAAAGTTGAGAGAAGTGTCTTCATGTTTCTTGCGAATTTCTGGGCAAAATTTGGAATTTCAGCCACGATTTACGGACTCAGACCCGTCCGATTTGACGTGAAACATAATAAACAACACCGTAACTCTTTTATGTGAAAATTGTTTATGAGTTGGAATTTTATCTGTCCATTCTTCCGGTGTTGTCTTCTGTAAATGAAAAACCCTAAACATACCGCATTGATATGTCACGATTGCCACTAAATCGCAGTTGTGAATATAGCAGGCGATTAATCCCAAGACGAAGTTAAAACATTTATAATTTTATAAATTATCTTACAATGTTGGTAAGCGCATCCTCCTTCCAAAGCAACGGCAATTTGTCAGGAAGTTTCCTTTCGCACTGGTTAACATTCTCGACGTGTCTGTTGCATAAAAGATGCGACGACTAATAAATTTTGGTAAGATATTTGTGGATTCAGACTCATTTATATATATATATATATATATATATACTAGCTGGGTGCCCGGCGTTGCCCGAGATGTCATTTATCTATAACCATCGATAAGACTCCCCGAAAATATTTATCCAAATCTAATACCTGCTGTTTTAGCATGTTTAAGTATTTCAATCCCCGTCCACCCCCGCTTCTGGGGTTGGTAGACGCGTCTCACCCCAACAGTGTTTGTTTTCTGGTCGCAAAGAACACGTGTACGAAATTTCGTGAAATTTCCTCCACGGGTATAGATTTGTATTCTACACCCCAAGCCCTAAGGGTGCTCTTTCCCCAGGGTGTAGAGGATGAAAATTATATTGAGATATCATCTGTAAAAACACTATCAATATCTGTAACCCCTAAAAATATTTATCCGACCGAAATATCGACTGTTTTAGCATGTTTAAATATTTCCACCCCCGCTTCTGGGGGTAGTAGACGCATCTCACCCCGACAGTGTTTTTTTCCTGGTCGCAAAGAACACGTGTATGAAATTTGGTGAAATTTGATCCACCGGTATAGATTTGTATTCTCCACCCCAAACCCTAGGGGTGCCCTTTTCCCAGGGTGTAGGGGATGAAACTTATATTCAGAAAACATCGGTAGAAACATCATGAATATATTGTACGCCTAAAGATTATTATCCGACTAAAATATCTGTTGTTTTAGCATGTTTAAATATTTCCACCCCCGTGCATCCCCGCTTCTGGGGGCCGTAGATACGTCTCACCTCGACAGTGTTTGTTTACTGGTCGTAAAGAACACGTGTACGAAATTTGGTGAAATTTGCTCTACCGGTGTAGATTTGTATAACGAACATACAAACATACATACAAACATACATACACTCTTTTTTATTTATAAGATATATATATATATATATATATATATATATATATATTCGTCGGGATACGAGACCACGCGAAATTCTGTACTACTTGAAATAAATGGAAATTTCACGATATACATTACGATAGAATTTAGTGAGGTTTTTCGTTGTACCGCTTACCCGATGTCCTAATCTATAGGCCTATAGGATCTTTGTCATTTGAGGTTTACCTGCTTTCACAATCTTGAAAAAGCAGTAATTATTTAGCCTTACTGCATGTCCACGTCTGCAAGAAATTTCTTTGTGACTTGATTTTAACGCACTGACACAAATAATATTTTTTGTGAAGATCAAGTAGTTTTCTGTCTGCTACATATTTATACTAATTATTATATTTAATCTAGATTGAGTCAAAAAGAGTCAGACAAGTTTTCAATGACTTACGGTATCGGTAATTTGGGCTCATTCCTTTATGAAGATAAAGTAATAATAAAACTGAAATACAAACTAAAAAAATCATTTTTTTTATCTATATTAACAGTTAGTAGAAGTAAACAGTGGCCTAACTCTCCTCTGACGTCGGGTGGGTGTATATAATTTTTATTATAGCAAATAAAGCACTTAGCCTTTCTATTTTAGGTAATTTTACAATTTTTATATTTTATTGTTGCTTATGTAACCAACTTGAGTTTTATGTCTATGCTCGTGATTTGTTTCGGAAATTGATACATAATACACTAGCCCTATATGCCTATAATACGTTCTTCAGTGATAGGTGGAACATGGAATGTAATTAAGCCCAGTCCCTTCTTTGATTCAGCCAGAGCAATCAAGTGTTCAAGGTGAAGTGAGAAACGCACGAACCCATGTATAGGACATGCAAACTGGCAGTCAGCATGGGTCTGAATAAATTTTGTGCTCATACAATAAAGAGTAAGTACGAAGCATTACACAATAATTGGGAAAAATATATACAGTGTATAATATCGAAATAAAAAATTAAGGAAAGAGACAAAGGGCGTTGAATACAAGGCCTATTATTTATAGTGTAAATTACTTATGAATGATGACGTGGGAAGACAATAAATTTACAAACAAAGGATTAAAAAGGAATTAGCATAAAACTTTTCTCGAGTAGTATTGCAATTGCACTATTTTTTGCAAGATTGATTATATCAAGGCAGACTCAAGGATCAGAGAAAATGAAATCCAATTTTAAAAAAATCGAAAACCTTAGTGAACACATTATTAAAATGAATATGAAGAATTACCAGTTTCGTGTAAGAAAATTGTATCATAAAAAACAGATCAAGATCACAAGTTTCTAGCTCTACTACACACATTCGGGTATTGAAGCAGCAACAGAACGACAGGAAAACGTGTGAAAAACTTAACGACAATTTAGTCCTGCTGCCAGAGGAGATAACAATTACTGGAAACTGCAAATTTTGGCGAGAAGTCTTACAACAATGTAAACAAACTCAGTGTGTTCCTTTTTTGTAGCAGCAAACACATACGGATTCATCTACATGACTGTAGCAAAAAGAAAAATCGAATCAACGAGAGGAGATGAAAATATCGCGGGCGATGCATGTCGTCAGAAAGAAGGATATAAACAAAAACATTATGACCTATCGTGAATAAGGTTTGAGATGGATTCGAAGGTATGTTTTATGTGTTATAACCTGTTGTGTTTCGTCACTTAGCAACTGGATGCTCGATATTGATCGCTAACACGACGAGGCGTTGTTGCTCGGCGAAGTGACAATTTGGGTGGCACGAGGCTCCCACCCTTCCTCACTATTCAGATATCTTCACTTTACATTTAACAAGTTTACTTCAACCGATAATGTAAAATTTTTATAAACTGAATTATCCTTTTATCAGACACACATTATATTTACAGGACCTTTATCATTAATCTGCAATCATGATCCGTATATCCTTTCATTCCTCAAATTAATCAATAACAATGGAAAGGACATATTTGTTGGTAGAGTATAATAAACCAGTGATATGGCCAATATTACCGTGGCATCGTCCCTTGCTATTTTCTGAACACATAATAAAGTAATAACATTTTACGCGTGCAGCATAAATAATGGACATGAAAGAATTATCTGAATAAGATTAGAGCATTTTTTTAAAGGATAGGAGCGATAAATTATTATTGCACAAATAAACGTTACCTCCTAATCTGTTTCTGTCTTTTCAGCATTTAATGAAAAGACCTACGTTAATGCTTGCTTATTTCATTTCTATCAATACGAGAATAAACACACAATAAATTCTTTACTGTGAGTTATTAAAATTTAAGAAAAGTTGGATGTATATTTACTTCGAATTCCAGTAATAGCGCAAGGTCAACAAAATATTTGCCTTGTATGCTCGATTTGAAAGATAACGAACATGACTGATAAGATAAAGATATAATTTTCCCTATACACTTGGAATTCAATTTTTTCGACACTTAAATATTCATCGATCCGCAGTTATTTGCGTTCATATAAAGAAAATATTATGTATATTTTCAATACTAATATTTAAGTATTGCTGACGCAACGAGGAGAAAATAACGTTCTTATATTACATTTACGTTGACAGATTATACCTACTATAACGATATCATATTAAGATTTTTAACAAACAAAACGTCCTCTTTATATTCTTCATTGCTTTCGATTAGTTAGTCGTGGTTAAGATGGACGGGTCTTGTATTAATAAATTATATAGGAAGAATTGATAATTTGACTAAGATGTTATGTAATTTTCAATTACTGTAATTAAGGTATGTGGTAGCTATAATTAAAGATAAAATTATATATAAATTAAAATATAACATCGAAAAGAAAAATATTTTGCCAGTGTCTTTAGTTTCTTTTTCTCTGAAAATATGAACTTCGGATCAATCACTAGTATCAGCGAATAATTTAATATGTAAGACAGTTCACCTCATTCCACTAAGATAAAAATAACCATTTTATAATATTTGTTTTTAGAATGAATAAAAACGTTTATTTAATTCCACAACACTTCACTACTAAGTAATTAGACATTTATAAATTGTATATTAATTCGAATATTTACTCTACTTTCTTCAATCAATTAATGTAGCCTGTCTAATCCAAATTCGAGTCTTTTACTATTATTATCTAGAGTCGTAAGCATTTTTCCCGGCAAATCGTTCCAATCCATAATCGATCTACTCAGAAAACGAGTATTTTCCTACATCAGTGTGTTCAATATTAAAGAATTGTCTCGTTTACCAACATAATTTCGTTGCCTGTAAAGCAGTGTACTTCAGTCGAGGCTTATTGATTAGTATAAATTTTAATAAAGAACATGTAGTATAGTAAATTGTAGGGCAACAGTCAAGAAGCTAAAAGTTTAGTCATTTATTACGAATAAATTGTCTTAATATGGATTTAAAAAACAGGCCATACTGTCTACAAAAATTCCAACCAAACATTTCCTTTTACAATTTCGCGAAACCAGTTGGAGTTTCTTCGATTTGTAGTGTAGGCCTACTAAGTCTTCTCTCCAGAATCACAATGAGCTCTTATCTCGAAATTTCCTCCGTTGAGTCCGAATTACATATTGTTATCAAGTTATCAATTTATCTTAGATGTAAGGAACAAAAGTGCGTAGTGTAGCTTTAAAAGTTTTCACTTACGCCACAAAACGTGACCGTAACTAAATATCCCATTGTGGATGATAAGGATAATCTTCTTGAAAGAGATTGATTATGCTGCAATCATTTTTAGGATAAAATCCCATTAACGTAAGAAATATTTCGAGCTTTATTGGGTATTGACCTGTGGTAGTATCCTTATCGGTCTGTTAAAAGCCACGCTTCCGTCGATCTTTTATCCAATTTTTATTAATAACTCATCGGAAAAACTAGGAAACCAGAAGTCAGCATCTTTGCCCCTTTTCCTTGGGTACACCTGACCTGTCATGAAATATGTCTTAACTCAAGTGTTCACATCGAGTCTTTTTTCTGAAATTGGTGATGAAAGACGTCATGAAGAATTCTGAACGTGTAACTAAACATCACGACACAACTAAAAATATTAATTTTTATTGTTCCGTAATATTTTTTCGTCGTAGAACTTTGTCAACTGATAAAGGCAGAAACAAAATTTGTAAGTGTTGAAAAAGATTTATTTATTGTGCGACTATACTGAATTTCATTATATTATTGGATGGGTTAAGTAAGAAACTACATTAAGATACGTAATTATTAGCGACACAGAAACGATGTGCGAACTGTTTTGTTGATACGGACGGATTGGACACCTCGTTTTATCTCGGGCGTTACTAGAAAACTGTTCAGGCACAGTGATTTCTTAGAAAACGAATATCGTTTCGCGTAATGACTGATAATTTCCAGAAGTACAGGTTTGTGGCACTCCATCATATCAGAATCGTTCCAGGAACATGACGGTGAACTTTTTCTGCTACTAGTATTCTCTTTTCGAAGAATACGCGGGGCGAAGCTTCGGTCTGTCAAAATGCAGACGAAATTACCAGAAGGCAAAATGAATCATTCTGTTGGTTTAGGCATTCATGTAAAATTTTAAATTATTTTTCAATCCCCAAAAGCTAAAAATGAGTCCAATTCCCGACATGTGATGGGAAAAATAAAACAATGCAGCAAATATTTAAAATAACACTGATATGTATCATTTAAACCTCTTCCGTTGTTCAACTTCAACTAAACGACACCACCGGCACCTCTAAATCAAATTGTAAGATTCTTTAATATATTTTGTGTTAAATTTTTGGGCTTCTTAAGTTTCTTGTAGGTCCATAGAGACCCGGACAAGACAATTCTCATCCTTGATTTATTCGGGAATTTTCCTTTCAGTCGCATCCCACGATTTCTGTTTTAGAGAATACGGTAGAACTTGACTTTTCCATCACCATGACTATAGTTTTGAGCAGCTGAGGAAAGACATAGGATTGGAGGGAAATTAGGGATTTAATAAAATATCCTAAACGAACGTGATTGGTGTCGAATCTATCCTTTTGTGGGGTCTCTAAAAAGATTGTTGACAACCCCGATGTCTTAAGTATCAAGTTTAGTTTGGAGAACCTTCTAGGAATCTAAATAAGAACTAATTATGTTAATTGATGATACTGTATTAGGAGGAATGTGTGAAATAGTTTTTATCACTGGGATAGTACTCATTACCTTTCAACTGAGAGAGGTTGCAATTTAATACTTGAGTTAATGATCACGATAAAGCAGTCAAAGGGGCAGTATTTTAATTACTATGGAGTGGAGTTGGGGTCTCCATGTTTCTCCCATGGACAACTTTGTTTGATCAAGGCTGTGTTCACACAAGAATTTATTTATTCTTGCTCTTTGAGTTGAAATTGAATTTATTTTTTAATCACATTTGGAGGTTAATTAATAATATATAAGTTGATAAATGTCTTTACTTTATAATTTTTTTTAAATATCTGTAAATAAAATTACTTCGGTTTTACACTATTGAAAGAATTACTTTATTTTCCGGTTTAATTTAAGATTTGAATGAATAAACACCCCGGCATCTGCTAGTATAAATATTAAAAGCATAAAAATGATTCACACTAATAAACATTCTCAATATGATGCGCACGGGCCAAATATACTTATTTTGGCAAGCGGATTTTTCAACCTTGAATGTTAGGAAATTTCTCTAATGGAATTAATCAACCAAGAGTCCGGAGATTTGCATTAAGACAGGGCACAGGAAAGACAGAGGGCTAGCAAATGGATGTTGATGAAGAGCTGGGCCGTCGAACACGAATAATAATAATAATATGAAGTATTTTATCAGCGGCCCCCCCCCACCCCACCCCACGGAGCCGTTATAGGGCTATGCGCCCTCTTCAGGAAATGTTTCTTGAATTTAATTTAATTTAATAATATATGTAATGAGAATTTAATTTGGAATCTAGTTGATTTATGTTTGTTGTCGTCGTGAATGGCAAAGTCAGGCCTCGCCGTTGCGCAGGCTGGACGGCACCAATTCATTTGTCAAGACTCAAGCAAAAACGGCACCTTTGAGAGGCCGGTGAGATGTGGATTTGGGTGTGAAAGTAATTGGATCGGAGGGACGCAGCCGTGGGTTACTAGGGCCCCTCGACTATATTTTGTGACCTACTTGGCATTTGCCTGTGATGCAGGAAAACCCTAGTAAACCTGCACCACGTAGGACGGTATAGTTGTGTATTTGGACTGATCCTATAAAAAAAAATTTTCTGAAACAAAGAAAAACTACAAGCTTTTAAGACACGAAATTAGAAAGACCTGCTGGTTCTCGATATCTGAAACGGAAAGAGGTTGTTGAATTAATAATGTTTTTACATTGATATTTCCTTTTGGTTGTTGATGCTCTGGAAAGTAAATTGTGGAATTAGACTTATTTGGATGTGTACATGTGAGTGCGTGACGTTGTGGAGAGGATTCCAGTGGTTAACAAACACGAATGCGTTTGCATCCACAACATTACGTTTCAGAAGCCGACAAACTAGCTCCGACGCCACTAGTTTGGTTATCAGGAAGGCCACGAGAGTTAAGAGACCGGGAACGTTACATCCCACCGATACGTGCGATTGGGAATTAAATCCAGGTGCCATGTGATGCATTAGGAAAGAGTGTTCAGCTGATCACGTGAATGAATCACAATGACGTTTTAGTGTAATCGAGTTCCACAGTTTGCGATAAGATAGTCGTTTGTGGGATCACAAGAGTTGACTAGTGAACGAGCAACGGCCATGGCTTCCATGTCGAACACGGCTGAAGGTGACAATGCGGTGAGTGGACAGAGTGACTGAGAGACGGAGTGGACGCTGGCTTCAGGCCAAGACAAGGCTATTCTTACAGCGCAGTCTAGCGCCTTGACGCACGTACACCTCTTTATTTTTGTCATATTTCAAAACACTACTGTCAAATCTGAGCTGCTCCTTCCAGTTTTCATGAAGTTCCCTCGTATATCACTCAACAATTTCAGCGCAGCATTTCGAATAGACTTGTTATCCGAATGGATCTCCCCGACTCGTAGATAGAACTGGGAATCCTAACAACTTCAACTGCCTCCTTCGATGGAAATAAAAACAAAAAGTTGCCTATAAAACTATTTATGATACACGGGATTGCTGACCCATAAAATGAAGGAAACCAATGCCACTAAGCTCATCTTTAAATGTAGCAGATACAATATCGTCTTTTAAGTGTTGCAAATAAATTGAAATGATGTATTTTGGCGACATTAGTATTGGCCGCTAAATATATTATTTTACAATTATTAAGGTATCAATTAATCTGGGAGAGTAAATTTAAAAGACTCATATTCAAATTAGTACTTCGATAAAAAGCAACCTGTACGTCCACTCTTCTTGTGCACATTTTATAATCTGAGTGGTTCCCGGGAAAACTGAAAGGTCAAAAATTTATAAATTACAAAAAAAAAATAACAAAGTCACAGTAAAAGTATAAAGATATAAAGGAAGGATTCGTTTAAATACGTGATAATAAATAAATATAAGAGGAATTTTACATGGAATTTTTTGTAAGTTCACGTTCGTTTAGGTTTAATACTGTTCAACAATACCATGCGTAATAAAATTCATGGGAAAGAATACATTATTCAAATTGCAGATGAGGATCAGCAGAAATTCTGGAACATGAAAATAAACAGGAAATAAAAGTTGTTTTCGTGATGTACAAATGAGCGAGGTGTTAAATTAATCAAAACCATTTTAAATGATTTAAAAATGAAATCGTGAATCAGCATTCCGTCACATTAATTTTTATTACGTTTGCATTCGCTATTTAGTATCGAGTCTATTTATTACGTGCTGTAGCTGTTACATTTTAATAAATTTGAAGAGTTATAACAGATTATGTAGAGAGAGAGAGACTTGTGTAGCTCCCGTGACTAACTTTCCAGTTCCGTGTTTATTGAAATATTTCTTCTTGACAATGAATGCGTCTTATTTCAAATCCTTGAATATTTATGGAACAATATTTTTTCTATTTTCAACAGAAAGAGTTAAATGTTAACAAATATGCCACTAAGAAGACTATTGCTCAAGGAATCATTGACTTAGCATTGTTGACCACCAACGTCAGCCAGTTGAAGTACTTGCTTGCTGTTGGAGACAGGCTTGATAATTACGTTCTTCTGCTCACTTTTGTCATCCTCTCCATGATTTTACAGGTACGTATTAAAATTTTCTTTAGTGGTATTTGAATAATCTTCTTTTGATATATAAAATTAAAGTATTTATGAAGCCTGACAGTATATTTATTTCTTCCTAAGCATATATAGTTTTAAATTCAGAACCGTCAGTTAGTGTTTCCTTTGACTTTATATATTTTTCATAGGCTTGTATAATAATTTTTCGCCTAAAATTTTATTTCAATCGACTCTCTCAGAGCAGAGAGTCTTTTCCATTTCATTTGCAAAACGAAATTGCCGCTTCAGAAACTTGCAAAATATTCTTGAATCTTTAGTTTGATGTTCATGTCATCTATTACAACGTTTACCATTTTCCATAATTAATTCCGTACATTATTTATCCTACATACATTAAATCATCCAATACATTGTTAACATGAAAAAAATACGTCTGATTGATATAATGAATAAGAAAGATAGTCAATTCAAACAAAAAACTGAAAATATAAATACCACACAACGTTTCTGCGATCCTTGTACCTTTCGCCAGGTGCGAAAAGAGCCTAGAGCGACACAACTGCACACGTCAGTTGACAAAACTCAAAAGCGACGAAAACGCAACGACAATGGCAGAGCCGAAGGGTTAGCCTAACAATAAGGGAGCAACGACAATGGGAAAACAGAAGGTTTAGCGTAATAAAATAGGATCATACCAATTCTTGAGTTTCATTGTGTCTGTTTGTACATTAATTGCTGTGATGTTGGATTTAATGTGAAGCATCTCTGAAATGAGTCTGGAATTGTACCTGGTGTCAACGTCAAAAGTCTTAGCGTTTTGCCAATCAAATGTATGTTTCGAATTGATTATATGTGTGGATACTACAGATTATTTATCAATGCGAAGTTTGATATTAGACATATGTTCCTAGAAATGTCTATTAAGGGAACGTTTTGTTTGCCTTATGTAGCAGGAATTACAATTACAGCAAGAGATCTGGTAAACATCACAATGTTTGCTGTAGGTGTCGAGTGGGTCCTTGTGGTTTTTAATCAAGTTGGAAAGGGTATTAGTGGATCTGTAGATGATGGATATTTGATGTTCTTTGAATATTTGGATAAATTTGTGATGTAGAAATTTGTAATAAGGGAGTACGAGAGAAAATTGTCTTGAGGTGTTTGGGGACGATCGGTAGTAGGATAATGGATTTTGTTCAATCTGCTGTTTATGTGTTTAATAATAAAATTTAAAAGGTACTCATTGGAGATTAAAATGTTTCGGACAATATTTAAGTTGTGTTGATGGAACTTGGAGTTAGAAAGTAAAATAGCTCTGTCTACAAGACTGTATACCATAGCTCTCTTTTGGTTTGAAGGATGATCAGAAAGATAATTGAGAACACGTCCAGAGTATGCAGGTTTTCTGAAGCAATTGGTGAGAATGGAAGTATTGTAAATGGATACTGTGACATCAAGGAAATTAAGAGAATGGTTAAATTCAAGTTCATGGGTGAATTGTAAGTTGGGATGATAATTATTGAAAGTATTGACTATAAGGTTGATTTGAGAGGTATTAACAATACAAAATTGTCATCTACATATCACATGTAGCAAAGAGGTTGGACAGGAAGTAAAGAAAGGCAAGAATTTTCCAAGTCTCTCATGACTATCTCAGCAAACAGACACTATTAAGCTCAATAATTGCTATGATCCCTTATTAATACGCTAAACCTTCTGTTTTTCCATTGTCGTTGCTCCCGTATTGTTACCCTAACCCTTCGGTTTTCCATTTTCGTTGCGTTTTCGTCGCTTATGAGTTTTGTCAACTGACGGGTGCAGTTGTGTCGCTCTATGCTCTTCCTCGCACCTGATGAAAGGGTGAAGGATCCCAGAAACATTGTGCGGTTAAAATGAAAAAATTAGGTCTGATATAAAATAATGAATAAGAAAGATAGTCAACACAGACAAAAAAAAGGGTAATATAAATACCACACAACGTTTCTGGGATACTTGTACCTTTCGTCAGGTGCGAAGAAGAGCCTAGAGAAACACAACTGCACTGGTCAGTGACGAAAGGGACAAGGATCCCAGAAACGTTGTGTGGTATTTACATTGCCCTTTTTTTTGGTCTGAATTGGCTATCTTTCTTATTCATTACATTGTGGATTAAGATAAAAATTAAATTTGTCACAATAATCAAGCTGGAAAAATAAGTACACAGAAATATATAACAGAGGATTTTATCAACATCTCAGAAGAAATTATTGTTTCCGGTTGTGAGTTTGTTGATATAGCCTCCTTACTTGCACAAAGTAATTCGCATACGCAAGTAATTTCCAGTGTACTTTTATAATACGTAAGTGAGTTAAGAGGAATAAAACGTTTCACGGAGCAGTTTGTGTTCTTACGTGTGAGGAAGAAGCATACGAAGTCTGAGTTTCGACACCTCTTTAGTAAGTAATGAGGACCTAATAGCGAAGAAGAAACGGAAGTGCCGTCGTGCTGTCTCCAGGACTACGTCTGAGAAAAACAAGCTGGGTTGCCAACTTAATTCGATAGGCTGATAAAAAGAACGTAATTCCAAAGGCATAAAAGAGAAGAATTAGTTGAGTTAGCTTCATGTTTTTCATTGAAATACAAGTTTAAAGTGTCTACTAATGATTCTATCAAGAGTGGTCTGTATTAAAATGGATTTTTTTAAAAGTATCACATTAAAATACAAATTAGGTTTGTGAATGTTATTTGTTATGATAGAATTCATCAGCTGTGGAATGCATATTGTGCAAGGAAATTATATGGTTTAATTTTCCTTTAATTTAATTAATAATTGTTCGTAAGACACTTCGGTACTTCCGTACTTAATTTAGTTTACTCTGCAAGACAGGATAAATAAAGGGTTGTATTGATATGTTTCATTAAATTACTTGATATAATAATGGAATTCCTTGCTCCAGAATATGTAGATAATTTTTGCCCTAAAAGATGTTTTAAAACTATATATTTCTATTCCGACGGTGTCTAGGCTGTTACAATAGCTCCAGCAGGAGCAAAATAAAACACGATGAGGATTCTCAGAAGCTTGTAAGCAACCAAATACTACCAATATACATTGGAAAGGCTAAGTTAATTTCGTAGTGGTAGAAGAGCGGACAGTTGTCACAGATTGCTCGAAGAAGATCAAACGAATCCTAGCTTATTGCTGAATACGGTTCTTTTTTTGCGTGTCGGGGCAGTAGTGTGTGTGTGTGTGGGAGCTGTGGTGGGGGGGGGGGGAGGGGGATCCACGCGCTGCACAGAACACTTGCAAACTTGTGACGGCGTAACAAAAAGTTGTTTTGTCTGCGTACAAACGGCCGACGCTAAACATTAATTGGGTACAGACGCGGGAAGGAGACAAAAACCAGGACCTCGAAAAAAAAATAGAATACATTCAATTGTATTTATGCTGAAGCGATCACTCTTGTTGGAAATATGCTGGAATGTTTTTCAAAATATGTTTTTACTGGACTCAGTGGCGTACGCCTTAATGAGTCTCTAATGCATTGTCAAAATAGTGTATTCAAACGATTTGAATTAAATAAAATTAAATACGGTTTAAAGAAATATAACAGATTAAATTGCCGATTTTTTTGCGGTTACGTTAACTTCAGACTAATAGTCAGAAATAAACTATTATAAAATTTAAAACATTATAATTGACAAAGAACGTTTCGTCCCTAATTTTAGATGTATAATTTCAATTAAAAACTGTTACATTTTATTCTTTAAAAATTTATTCTAACATATACTTTTGTACACCTGAAGAGGTCCCAATTAGGGACGACACGTGTTGTTTTTCACGTTATTTATAAAGTTTTCCGTTTTACGTAGTAGCAAGTGAAAATATAAGTTTTTAACTGTAGGGTTAACGGAAACGTGTTGCATAATTTATTTTCTGTAGCAGCTTGATAAATCAAATATATCTGTGTTTGAAACTTTCGTCGCTTTGTGTTCCACCTCTTTAAGAATGTAGGATGTTTTACGCTAATCTATTGAAAAGGATGCTAAGATAAAAATAACTTTGCCTCAGCAATTACACAATTGAAATGTCAAACAGCATTTGTGGTTAGACGTAATCAAACCATTAAGCATAGCTGGATTCAGATTTCGTACCTAGCCATGAATGGGGAAAAGTTAGAAAGCTTAGAATAAAATTAGCAGTTATGATAGCTGTTAATGTAATTAGTTTATAGAGATTTAAAACAAACATTTAGATGTCTTTGATACACCCAAACAAGGATACAGTAATTAGCCGCATTATTAGTGTTTTAAATTAACTTAACGCTTCGTACGTTATTATTTATTTCTGTGATAAGTAAATTTCTAGTTTTCACGAAACTTTCGTGTTTGGATGTTGAGTTTCCCTTCAAGCTGGGAATAGTGATATGTTTTAAAGATGACTGGAAAAATATGAAGTAGTGTGGTGAAACATGAATCATATCGATTAGTTTAAATGGTCGACATATTTTATCCTACTCATATATAAAATTTCGTTATTTTAGTAATTTGTTATTCCTGCATTTTTTTATTTACATGTTTCCATAATTTTATTGATTTTATTATTTATTCACGTAGCATTGCAATATTGATTGAATATGGCAATTTATTGTTTCTACGTGTCTAAATTTAATTATAAAAATATTAGATTTCTGATTTACTTATTCGATTTTCTGTTTTTATAATATTTTTATAGTACTTCAAAGAAGTTATATGTTGTCTTATTAAAATATCAGACGGTAATTCAATCTCTTCAAATTACGTTCTCTTCTCGTATTATATATATCGTATACGCAATATACGGGTGAAACGGCATGGAAATAAATAAAGAAAACATCTTTTATAGTATCCACTTATATCTACAAAAATGGCCGTCCTTTCAAAACTAAAGAAGGGCAGCGAAGACACGATGGGAGATTTTCATTTGTCAAAACGCGACAGGAATTCATTGCCTACAGAAATAATAACAGTTTTTCCTAACAGCGCTGAACAGTTTTAAATTCAATTTGGTATGATTATATATGTATTTTTTCTTATAATTGTTATTAAATTTTGTAACTAATCTGAGGGTAGTCCATAATAAGAACCCATGTTAATAGTCAAATAATATGTGCAGTGAAGGTTTGATAATTTTTAGTTTTTGTTTTCCCTTCTGTTTTTTGCAGGTTCTAGAATTTTTTATTTTTAAAAAACAGAGTATTTTAGTATTAGAATCAGCACCTGAGTTTAATTGTACATTTGTCACCCGGAAATTTCCCAATTGTAGCTCAATTACAAGAAATCATCACGAACGAATGTGACGCTACTTGAATTTTATTTCATTCTCCGAGGACAAAATAAATCATCGCAAGTTTAAACCAAATAATGTGAATGTTTGACGTCCGTGAGTGCCACAGAATACTTTGCCAATTGATTACTTGGTACCTGTAATTACCCTAAGGGCTCACATTATTCAGAAGACCGAAGATAATTGAAGATCTACAGCATCAAAGGCGAAGTTATCGCTTTGAGCATTGGGAGACCTCAGAATCCCGATTCTCATTAATCGATCTTCCCGGAAACTGAAATAGGAAATACAGCCGATATCCCTAGGGAAATATTTAATCTAATCTAATTTATTATAAATAGAAAATGTAATTTTAAGAAACAGTAGACTTATAAACTCCAATGACAAATAATAAAGATTTTCTGACAGAGAAAAAAATTAATCATTTATTTACTTTTCAACGTTTACCTCGTTAACACCAGTGGCTACTTCAGATATATTATTACGATTCCTTTACAATTATGCAGTGAATTTTTTTTCTTTTATATCATGAATGTTACTTAAGAACTCGGCAAAGCCGAATATACTACTACTGCGTTAGAATTCTGTAAGATCATGTATCGAAGTATAAATATAAATGTATGTGTATGTATATATCCATTTGATACAGAATACATTTAATGTTTGACGTTCGAGTACAATAAACAATATTTTCGACATTTTTCCGTACAGAAACATAAGAAGGAAATTTAATTGGATGTAAATAAAATTAGGTCCATACGGAACCCATGTTTAGGACCGAACGTAATAAATTGAAGGATAATTAGTTTCGAAAGTTGATTATTTTTCTTAGATTTTGCGTGAGGAACAAGGTAGTAATTGTTCACAAAATCTATAAACTACGTGTGTACTTTTCCCCCTTGTGATGGCACGGCACACGATCATTGATTCATTCGCCTCCACGAGCCAGAAGGTAGTCATGACCCCTATCTGTCTTATGTGGTTCTAGTGGAATATTTTATCACAATGATAATTCAATGCGAATTCTGTCTCTCTTTCCCTCCGAACCACTTTCTTGCCGTCTCTTTTGCTAGCTCTCTAATGCAGACGAAAATCTGCGAGATATGCGTTTTATACGTAATTTACCCATCATTGACTGTTTTTGAGTCTTAGTTCTACATTAATTATAAACTTCATTTTCCTACTCTAATAATACATTATCTAGAAGATTTTTTTACACATTTACCTCTAGACCCATTTAAATTTAGGAGCTTTGATCGTTTTATAAAACTGTTATACCAAAAAGATTGTAAAAAAAGGATATCTCACGTTTTGTTCACAACTGGAAAACTATTCATTTCTTGCAACATATAACTTGTTACACAAATAAATCATATAGTTTCTATAAATATAGGTTTATAATGTTTTTTTTATTCTGATTACAATGGCGACTCTCCATAACTGGTCAACTATAAGAATTCTATATTTAATCATATATTAATAAGTTTTCTTTTATCTTAACTGGTAAAATTAAAACTTGCGATAAAAGTCATAAGAAACGACTAAAACTACAAGCTGATGAACACGCAAGTCTTTCAGCGCCTCAGCCGCTTCTTCCAAGGCCTTCAGTGGTAAAAGTTTTCGTCATGAATTATTAATTATAAAATGTTCTCCGTGTTCCTGATGTAACTCCAATACTTACCACCTTTTACTTATACTGGACAGAACAAAACGAATCTATACTCAAAATTCTTTATAAATACACAATCCCCTGATACGAAACTTGCGAAATAAATGTTACGTATATAAAACCGGAATAAAAACCTATTTTGAAAATCATTTTTTAAAATATTAGTAGTAAAAAAAATATTCACGTGCTCTGGTCAACTGTATTGTACACTGTAGGGATTATTTTAAAATTTTTATATACGTTAAATTTATTTCGCAAGTTTTGTATCAGGGGATTGTGTATATATAAAGAATTTTGAGTATAGATGCGTTTAGTATAAGTAAAAGGTGGTAAGTATTGGAGTTTTTAGTTTATCTATATCTATATATAGGATGATTATGGCACCGTAGTTTCCGAAAAAATAGGTTTTTATTTATACTTTCAACAGTCAACTTTAACGGTCCATCAACCCAATGTATATATATAACTGTAAAGAAGTTGTGTGTGTTGATTTCCAATCGGAACGTTCCCTTGCACTATTACATCAGTACGACGGAATTATATTTTCACGAAAACAAAATTATTTCTGTTTCAGGCTGTACAAGGTATAATCTACATAATCTTGGGGTCGTCGTACGACTTAAATAAAACTCATCACCACGTGTCGGCGAACATGTGGAACAACATTTGTCTGACGATCAGCGTAATTGTCACTGTTCTCAACATCGTCGTCAGCGGCTTCGACATGAGGGAGACCGAAGCACTGATTGGATGTAATACCACGACGAGATGAACGACGTTCAAACGATTAACTTATTTATTCAAGAATTTTTTCAAGTCTCATTTCACACCAAGCTCAAATAAAACATATTATTCAAATGTCTGTTTTCAGAATTCCTTCTATATTAAGTTTATTTACAAATAGGCTGTTGCCCGGTGACAGAATAAACCTTTATACACTTGGAAATAAATCGAACTATGCTGTTAGAACTATGTCAAATTTCAGAGATATGAAGATTGGAAAATTAGTTTGCTTTGGAACATTTCGCGGTTATTTTACATATAGTATAAGTATCAGGGGAGATTCTTCTAGAAAAAATGGAAAATTAATCTTTCAAAGAAGGTCAATTATGTGACTGAATTCTATAGCTTGGAATTCTATTTAAAAAGGAAGCAACTTCCAAAATTCGTATTCTACCTCCAAAAGAAAATTATTCCCCCGGTATAACAAAAAATCTCAATCACAGTACTTTCCACGTCATGTATATAAATGCTCGTATTTTATAAGAGAGACAATCACTTGTTGAATATGACAAGAAATTAATTTGGACTTCTCTCAAAATCGTATCGCTGTTTCGCAAGTATATTGTTGGCTTGTAGTCAAGAAAATGCCAAGAAATGAATCAGACGTCCTATTCTTCAAGAGGAGTGTTCGAATCTGTAAGTGGATGGTCACGTGGCTCCCCAGGAATGATAATATTCTCTTATGACATGAGGTCTTGAGAAGTAAAACAAAAGTTTCGTGAAGTTATAAACAAACTTATCAAAATCAGTTTAATGCATTTGCAGCACAAAAACGATTGTATTAGACCATTTAAATATATTTATAAGGAAAGACTCAGAAGAAGAAAAACAAGTTTTTCTTCCCGATCAGGTAAAGAGATGATTTGAGAGTGTAATGAGAGCTGAAGATTTAAAGACATTTCGTCTTCCAGTCTGGTTCATAAAATTGTAAGTGTAATAATAAAAGTGCTTTATGAGTGTTATATATAGGCATGCGTGAGAGTGAAATGCTCTTTTGCAGGGAATAAAAACTTTTTATACCCCTATTTTCTTTGGTGTTCTTTTAATGTTTGAATATAATGTCCGCAAGGTTCTGTTAATTTGTAACATTGTAATTTAATTGTATTTAGTACACATTGAAATTTTAATTTAAAAAATCAAGTATGATGTTATAACCTATTTTAAGTTGTTTAAATTAGTAAGTAAATGAAAATATAATTTAGTTAAGATGCTTTAACTTTTACTCAATTTTGTTAGTTAAAATTTAAAATAACTATGAAATTGACTCAGCGACAGTAACAAACTCTCTTGCAATATTTGATCTCTTTTAATCAAATAGATTGGAGCATCACAATAGCTTAAATTTAATTTAATTTTCTCTATCCCCTGAAGAAGCAAACAGCTTGTTTATTTTGATCTACGTCTGTTCTATGAAACTGATTCGAGTGATTTAAACATTAGATCCAAGAATGTGCTGTAGTCTCTCTGAGCTGGTCTTCTACCGTGTGATCAATTATGCGATCTCAGCCAGTGGACTGAGACGTGCCACTCATTGTAATTTTAAATGTACTCAGCAACAATGTCTTCTTAGCGTCTGCCAGGGAACAATCTTGTTCTTCAAAATAAAACGTGCGTTACGTTATAAATCATGGTTAAACTTAAATCTAGAGCAATAAACAAACTTGTCGGTCTTGCTGTATGAAACTTTTGGCCATGTAATTATCAATATTTAATGAAAGGATTTTTTGCCTACAATTTTGTGCAATGAGGACATATTTCAATCGTTGGTACTACTTCGTAAATAGAAAAAGCGTTTATGTTTAAACTAATAACTGTTTCTTTGTATGTGTGTGTATTATTCCGCATACAAATCTACACCCTCGGAGAAAATTTGACCAAATTTCGTACACGTGTTCCTTTCAAACCGAAAACAAACACTGTGGGGGTAAGACAAGGCTGAAACTCCTAGGGGCGGGGGTGGACATTTTTAAGCATGCTAAAACAGCCGATATTTGCGTTGGATAAATATTATTCTGGGTCAATGAGATTGATAGTGTTTCTCTGTATGTTTTTTGTGGATGGGAGGGGAGCACGCTTAGGGTTGGGGGTGGATGGACGTTAGATAAAGATAACGCAAAAACAACCGAGATTGGAATCAAATCCAAGGTAATGGATGTGGCTGGTTTAATTATGACAACCCGGGCAACGCCAGCGCCCATCTAGTATTTTAATAAACTTAACGTCTTCAAATTAACATCTCTATTTCCACGGCAGATTTAATAAATTTTATTATTCCGATTTTTATGGAATTTTAAACTTTCTTTTGTAAATACAGGAACCTCTTTGGCGTAGAAGCACATTAAATATCCTCTAAATGAACATTCCAAGTAATATTCGGATTTTTTCTTCGCAACTCTGATAATTTATTCTTATTTAAATTTTTAATTTATGTTTTAAGGTCATACGCTTACAACAACCATAGTTAAGTTGAAGCATATCAAGCTAGGAAAAGTAAACTATTTATCGGTGCAATGGAAGTAAAGTTCTCGTCTAAGGCGCCCATGAATAAATTTTCTTTATCACTTAACGTGTTCTTTCTAGAAATTATGCGCAAATTTTCCTTGGTGTTGCAATTGCAACGGTGTAAACGCTAACTTGTAATTTTTAAAAAAATTATGATTTTTTAAAAGATTTCTGCTCGACTAGATGGTTTTTTGCTCAGACACTCGAGTACACTATATTAATATTCTTATTACTTTAGGGGTTACCAAAAAATAAGAAATATTTTTTCTTGGTAGTTTTTTAAAAACAAAATTACTTTTAAAAATGTCTCTATAATTTGAAATACACACACACAGAGATACATATATATTCTAGGAATGCAGGTTAAATAATACACTTAGATAAACAGTTTTATATATTTGTATAGCATATTTGTTCCATAATCATTTCACACAAAATAGACATCTACTAACAGGTAAGCAATAGAAGAAAAAAATGAAGATTAAATATAGATAATTCATTTATTTTCACAACAAAACCATCACTGAGTTTTTTTTAAAGATCTTTCTTTATGTAAAACATATTTATAAATATTTGTTTTCATGCAATAAAAATAATGCAAACTGTACAAACGTTCTGAATTGTTGCATATATATGATAAAATAATTTATATAGTGGGGAACTACATTGGTACAAACCAAGCTACTTCACTTCAATAACATTTATCACCTTTATCCACATTGCCTCTAACAATAGGCTTCAACAACTGTGCAGTAAATCAGACAGAATTTTGTGCACGCTGTTTCATACCCTTTTTACCATGAATGTGGCAAACCGCGGAAGTAGATCACCTGTGTTACGGTAATGATACAAAATAATAAACAAAATTGCGTAACCATTATCAATGTCGAAGCTCAAGATGAAGGTCATTCCTGAAAGTGACCTTCTCATGCATCCTGACACTCATTCACACATTTTAACAAAATAAAATATTTTCAGGCTTTGTACTAGAATGACATGATAATGGTTGCATAAATCTGTTCTCAAACGTATGTCCATAAAAAGAGCATGTATTTTTTCATCCGGGTGGTTGGGGCATTTCCGTAAACAATCTCGTACCCACAAGTAAACTGCTAAATGGATTTCAGTAAATATATTTAGTGAATAGTTTCTCGTTACAAAAAATATATTCCAAAGGTGTGTAGCGTTAACCGGCACCGAAGAATTGTTTTATAAAGAAGCTCTGTCTGTTCAATGAAATATGTATTAATTATCTTAGGTTTTTTTTATTCTCAGACTTCAAATAATATCCCGCCGTGAACAAAGCCCAACATCTACTTAAAGACAACTACTAAAGTATTTGTATTATATGAACGTAAACGTGAAATGTATGTCACGAAATAAATAAATAATGACAGATAGAAGGAAAATTAAATACACGGCTCACTTACTTTAGTTAATGAAAGGAACTTCTATCACAGCACAGCCTCTCTTGGTGGTTTCTTAAATAATTGCCATTTTCTAAAGGAACCAATAAAAAACGTAAACTTTTGCAAAAGCTTTAGGAGTTCCTTTGACGTTAGATCAAATTTTAACCGAGTTGAGAACAAAGGTACGTGTACGTATATGCATCAGTTATGTAATACAGAAATTTGACATTAATAAGTAAGAAAACACATTTAAATTCATACTCACGACATCGATTTTTTGTTGAGCTTGTTAATTTATACTACCTAGCGGAAATAAATTATAACTCTAAATAAGTTTCGATTTTCTTAAATACATACATTTATGGAATGAAGTGGAAACAGTACCATTAAAATTACATTCATACATCATACGTATGTTTTGATTCACCATCTTGAGTAATAATTTATGGGATTTACGGTGCTAACTAAAACTTTCCCATGGGTTTGACAGTCATAGTACGAAGGATCTGCCCGTCGCCGTTGGCGATGTGCAGAAGAAGAAGTGAGGTTACACAGTGATGGTGAATGTACCAGAGGCTTTCCAGTGGCAGCCAAGTGTCACCGGACATCCTCTAACCATCACTTCTTACCACCTGGAACAGAAAAAGGTAGAAACGCTCTGTGAGATGACATTACATATTAATAAGTGACACAGAAAAATTTGATATCAAATGAGGTGGTGAGCAAGATGAAGGTCATTCCTCTAGACCCTGACTCACATTCACACATTTTAACAAAATAGCAACACAGTAACGTGGTGGCAAATTTCATAGATAAAATGTATTACAAGAGCTTTTCGTAGTTCATCTAAGAAGTTGGAAACACCCGCGTGGTGCACATCGACGTATTTTTCTGTTTATAACCTCTCACAGTCCAGTACGCCAAGTTTGTCTTGCTCGACCCCCAAAAGGAGGGATTCGATACCGAAGTTTGGTTGAAATCGCTCTATTAGTTGAAAGTGTATACAGAACATACACATATGAATATTTATCGAAATATATTTAGCCGTTTCTGAGGGAATTCCGTCCAAACGGACCGACAGACTAGCACTTATCCATTTAAATTAAACTTTTTGATACTTTGTGAATATATTCGTTGGAGCAAATCATATTTCATTCCAGTTGATACACCTGTCAAAGGAAATTCTTCGAAACGTGAAACTTTAAATCCAAAGGATTTGTGTCAAATCGTTGATTGCCAGATATTAAATTATAAATGGTAAGAAAAATAAAATGTTAATTTTAAATTAAAACTTTCGTTATGTAATTAAACAAGATCTCTATTATTTAAGTGATCTACCATCCTAGAAAGCTATAATGTTCCGTAAATAGAGCTAGACTTTCGAACTTATGACATATTTGATGTCACATTTGGTACAGAATCTCGCCGTGTAATGTTCTAAATTTAGTGACTTCACGTTGATTCAGTTAGTGAATTTACACTTTACTTTCTGCGATATTTTACAATTGTCCTGAACATATCTAACTCATAGGAATGACATATTCTTTGAAGGCGGGTTATAAATTTAAAGTTACTCGCTCAAGTCTGACATTCAAGAAAGCTGTCATAACAGAACCGGAAGTCCGTTCTCACACCAGCAATCTGACTTTCAAATTGAATTTCTGAAGCGACTTTCACCCTGATGGAGAGCTGAATGATTTAACTGTTCCAAACGTAGGTGTTTCCACATTTCCTTCTATGTCGACCAAAATGACAAATTCGGTGTCACATCGGCGTTGTTGCTTCAAGTTTTATAAAGCCCGATGTGCACGAGTATAATTCTTGGATTGATATATCAACGGATAATAGAGGAATGCTTATGGGGATAGACTTCCAGTTTCTTCTATAAACGTCCGGAGAGATTGCTTTACGAATTAAAGCGTCATTTAAATAATGACTAGGACAGAATTGAGTCCGCTGCGAATCACGCGGAGCCATGGGAAGAAATCCTTAAAATTAAACTAAAATTATATTGATGCGGTCAAATCAGATTAACCCAATGAATAAAATATAAACTGAAATTCACTGCTTAATATTTCAGTTATGGGAAACTAGTTATTTCTACGTAATCCAAATGAAGGTTTCTGTAACAGATGATGCCTCAAACAAAAGTCTTGTTTGGAAAAAACAGAAATAGAATGCATAATTATATTTTTTTAATTTTCTGCTCTACGCCTATGATAACTCAAACAAATTGTTCACAATAACCCGACGCCCAGGCCCTTGAATATTACGAGCACGAGACAATTGTCTCTTTTGTCTGAGCAGAGTAGTTTTACAGTCGGTACTAACAATGTGTGTACTTCAACGCTGTCAATAACAGTGATTTAAGTTACTGTAATAGAAACTGTATATAGCCATGACAGAAATCATGGGGGAAAAAATGGGGAATTTTGTACATGTAGTAAAATGAAGATGCGTCGATTGAACTATTTTTAATTAAATATGTAACGATCTGATAATGTGTGTAATTGATTTATTTTAATATATCTGGTTGCTTAATGTATTGGGTATGAATTTAATACTAAGTTGTGACCTTGTGAGGACGAATTCCGGGTTTACGACGAGACGTAGTGGTACACACGTCTGATTCCTGTCGTACAAGAGTGTCGGAGTTTCGACGATCGTAAACAGGCAAAGATCAAAACGGAATTTTCGTAACGAGTGATTGAGAATGTGTCTGATATAAAAATGATTTCTCTAAATCGACTCGAATGGTCCAAGGAAAGTGGAATACATTTGTGAGCGTCGGCACTGCTGACGTGCTGAGTTTTATTTTGTAGCCAGCAATGGGGTTAACTGGCAAAAGAAGCTCCGTTGTGACGTCGTCGTTCTGTATTGATGATCTGCGCCGGACCCATGCGCCAGCTCAATAGATTTAGAGCATCTCTCCTTAGGGAAGAGTTATGGCTCTCACAGCCCAAGCTCAGCAAAACGCAGTTTCGCAACAGCCCGTTATATACACGCATAAAATTACGTATGGAAATATAAAAATAGCCGAGCACATTAAATTGTCCTCCATACAATATGAAACCAGGGCGTTCCAGCATCCTAAGCATCGTTCTGATTATATAAGCTCATTCATTTCCCAAAGATGTAACTTGAATTCTCGGAATCAATTGATTGTGATTATTATTCCACTCAGTAATATTTGTATCGTTCAGAATTGAATTTAAGTTCTCAACTGAAACAATTTCTGAATTATATACGGAAAGAAATACGAAACGTCACAATAGAATTTACCTTATACATAATTTATTATTTATCATACAATAAAATGGTTTGGAAGTTTCTTGCCACTGGACTGCAGTTCACAAATAAAGATTTAAAAGGTCTGGGTGATCAAAAATTAAATACAATAGGTGGTTAACCCGGGATTAAAGAATTTTGTACGGTTCTTAAATTTAGTGTTAGCCTTTGGCTCTAAGATTTTTCGACCCCGTCTACTATTGATGGAATAGAGCATGGATCTACTTATTTTTACTTTTTCCAGCATCTAAGTTTCGATTAATACTGTTTCTTACTTCTTGTCCCAAACTATAAGATTGTCCTCTGGCCCACTCTTGACAACAAAGATTTTTTACATACTAATTACATGTGCCTCGCATAAAGAAAAGTAATTTAAAATTGATTAAATTGTGGATGACAATTTAAGATTGCCTCAAAGTTATTTACCGCTGCGGATAAATCGCGTTTTTCAGTAAACACAAATCCCTGTCCAAACAATCACATTTTAGAACGCTCAATGTTTATTCCCGCGGTGGAACACTTTCATACCGTACTATATAACAACTAAACACATTAAATGTTTCTTGTATTGACTAAAACATATCTTAACGTTTCTTCCCATCAGACTTATCTAAAAATTTATTTGAGAAATATAATAAAAAAATAAAATAAATGGTTGAATACCAAACGAATGAATAAAGTATATTAAATAAACAATTGAAATGTGTACGTATTACACTAATTGAATTTATATTGCACCTAAAATGTGTCATTTCGATCATCGAATATTTCTTATAATCTTATTTATTATAATCTTCATGTAATATTTTTACATTAATCTAATCAATTTTATGATTTAGTATGTGTGTTTAAATACAAAAGACTGTTTTCCTAATGGTTGTTTTATATTAGCAAAATGTTACTAAATTCGTTTCGAGTGACCTATATAACATAACAAGCTTTACAATCCAAATTTTGTAATACACCTTTAGAACTTATAACAAAATTTAAATTATTATTTGTTTGAAATATTATCCTAACACTTTAATAGGTAATCTGGTTGAATAATTTAAGTTGTATTTTCTAATAAAGGTAAAACGTTGTAGCCCACTTTTTTTGGGGGGGGGGGGGTCGTGGGTGAATTATTTTCTTATGCCATTGAACTTAATCCACTTTTAATATGTTTATTAATGAAACTAGTAGGGTAAGAATCTAAATAGAGAGTGTTAAAAATTTTTTTCGAATTATCCTTGCGGAATTTTTGTTGAGACAATGTAACTGTCAGAGTGACAGGCAGACGGGAATTCAGATGACATCGGTTTAGGATGCGCTAATTTATACAACGTTAAGATAAACTAAAATTACTAGATTCTAGGCAATGTAAAGAAGAAGAAAATATTTTCTTATATAGATTCATTGTCCTTTTACTGGTTCTTACAATTTATTTATATAGATTGAAATGCGAATAGCGCAGGCAGAAACTCTTGGAGACTTCTTAACTACTAACAGTAAAAAATTGAAATATGCTACATGCGTGCCGCAATGTGTAAACAATCCCAGCAATTTTTATCGATAGCGCTTATTCTTCCGAAAATTTCTAATTCATACTGAATAGCATAAAATGGTATCAAAAGCACTTTTAAATATATAATAACTAAATCGTTACTAAAACTTATTGAAATTTTATTATATTTTCTGATGATTATATTTTTAAAGAGTACCATCCACTAGATGTATTGTTTTGACCACTCCATTAACATTAAACGTAATCTAATTAGTGTGAAGACTGACCTGGTATTCCGTTTTTAAGGTTTCTATATAAATTTTAATGTTGTGCCGTAAAAGTAATAACGTTACAACGAAACAGTAATAAAGATATTTTGTATATTTATCGGCTTCTAAATATGATAGTAATTTTATTTTCCTGGAGCCGTAACAACAGCCAAGCTGATCCATAAGAGCATGTCATGTCAAAAAACGAATCGCGAAACAAAACAGGTCTTTGGCTTGACGTACGATAAACATATAACCCCTACACAAATGCGAAGTAATTGAACTACGGAAATAAGGAAGTGTTTCCGAAACAATCTGACATTTAGACACAGGATTTATTTTCCTCAGTGCTAATTTACCATTTTGGCTGGACACTTATACAGAAATTAAATAAAACATATAATTCGCACAAAATACAATTGTGATCATAAGACTTACAAATTTAATATGACTGATTTTTAATTTAGGTATTTATGTTATGTAACCCCACAAACAATTTGAAACTCCATCACTAATTTGTTTAATTAATTTTGAACCAAGTACTTTCGGTCATATTCTTCTAAAAAAACAAAAATATACTTTCCTAAAAAATATAAACATTCAATTTTCACAAAATTCCACAAATATATACGTATAATTTGTTAACTTTAAATTTTTTATCGAAATTATTATTAAAATTATAATTGTTACAATATCGTCAAATGGTCAAAAGTTTCTAGAGTAAAAACGCGATGGCTAACAAATACACAAATTCTTCTAATTCTTTTGTTACACATAATATCCATATATGCGCTTTTCAGACTGGAGAATTTGCCCGGAACTATAAGCAATATTTCCTTATATTAATCATGTTATTATTTTTATACAACATTTTTTTAAATGCCAATTAAATAATTAAACTTTGAATGTCCAATTTTCTTCCCGCGAACTTGTACAAAAACATGCATAATAAATCAGTAAGAGATGTTTTAAGTTAATTTAAGCCAACTCATAAAAAATATCGTAGTGATATTTTAAATTAGTCTCAATTATACAAAATAATTATTGTATATAACATATATTATTTATTTTCATTCCTGAAAAACCTTTCGGCAATTGCCATAATCATCTTCAAAAATTCTTCAAATGTTCCTTGATTTATTGGAAAAAAACAGAAAAAGCTTACATTCGAAGCTTAGCAAGGCATAAAGGATCAGGATTTTAATTTTTTGTACTTCATCGGTCTGTCCTATAGAATGAGCATTTATATTACGGTAAAATGTTTTATACACATGCATGTCAATGAATTTGCGGAATTTAAAATGTTGATATGTAGAGTGTTACAGCTTAAACGTAATAGAAAATTGTAGTTGGGATCGCAAATGCCGATAAACGAATCGTTACTATGACCTTATATGAGAAACCGTCTCAAGGGCGGAAGCGTGCGTGTATGAAGAACTTGGTACGCAAGTATATTAATCTCAGATAAATTGCAAGCAGTACCAAGGAACCGTGTATTTTACGTTAGAACAATAAATATTCTACGCAATTTTCATAAAATTGCCATCAATTCTATAACGATTATCTCAGACGAAATTGAACGCAGTATTTAATATCTCAGTATCATTCCAACGCGTCACCTCAATTACCCAACTGCATCCCATCAAAAGGATATAACTTCATATATAATACATAATGTTTTAGCCGAATATTAATAAGAATTAAAAACAAGTGTGTATGATTAGGATAAATATACCGACAATTCTAAGGCGTGCACAATGGTTATACTATTTCAGGTAGAAGGGACGCACAATTTCAATTAATATTTTTTAAATGTTTCCAATAGCTTTTTCAAGGGTGCGACTGGACGTAAACGTTGAAAGCCTCTGAAACGCATTGCACAACTCAGTACTAAAACTAAAACTACATTTGTTCATCCATTTTGTAGATATGGAATTGGAAACGTGAAATATTCCGAAGCAGCATGAGAGGGTAATACAAGTAAAACAATACACGGTTATTGTTGGTTTCAACTTCAAATTTGATTCAAATAGTATATTTGCACATTTTCGTATAAGCTGTGAACTGACTTTTGTCATAATTAAACTCAGCGACATCCATAACCTCGGATTTAACTCCAATCTCGATTATTTTTTTATTTTTATGCAAGCCCCTCCACCCTCATACCTAAAGGTGCCGAAAGGGGTTGAAATTATACACTAAAATATCTGGAGAAACACTATCTATCTCATTGACCCCGAAAAAAAATTTTTTGACTAAATTTATCGGCCCCTTTTACATGTTTATAAACGTGGTAAAAAATTGGAAACATCAAACAGCAAATGGTCACGAGTAAATAACCATAACTTTCTCGTTAAAATGGATTCTTGTTATTTGTACCTTTATAACGGAGTTTTTATTTGGGGGATAAATTGTGAAAAATACTGAATTGTCTGAAATCAATTCCTCGTCATTATTATTTTTTCTTTCACTAATAAAATTTACTAATTTAATTAACTACTGTTAAACGACATTATTTTTTCAAGAATTTCTAAACATGTCGAGGATATATGATCAGAAATGTAAAGGATGTTGACACATAGTTCAAGTTTAATTCAAAGAATGTGAGTAAGACTACAGGAAAGGTGAATAATACGCTGCTCATGATTCGGGGAAGGAAATACGAAACGGATATCGTTATGTGATCCAATGCTCAACCACCCTACTATCAACTGATAAATCCTCAGCAATTCGTGAATCACCTTCACGGAGAGAGAATTAAGAAACTGGTTATTCTTCGCAGGTTTTGAATATTTGAATGTAAAACAGAAACTTACGAAAGTGTTACAATAATTCACTTTACGTGCCGGACGGGATTACAATATCGTTTGTGAAAATATACGATCTATTAAATACTTATACGTTTCATATATATTGAAAATTCAGAAATTTAAATTTGACAGCCCTGTGCATTTTTCTTTGTGTTTAAGCCCAAAAACTCCCCGGTTCAGTTCAGCTGATTGTACAGAAAATTGTGAAAGTATTTTCGCAAGCATTTATCATTCCTTCTTTGCTTCTGTAAGTCTTCTATCATTCAGTGTCGTTCCCTACTTTTAGTTCTTTTTATACACTTTTCGTTGTTTTCCATATGCTATAGTTTTCATCGGCATAACATTCCACTAAAGCAAACAATGAAATAACAAACGATACTTTTTTCCGGTCAAATATGGGATGTTATCGTTTACTGGACTTACCCTTTTTCCCACCGGCCTTGTCGCCGCCTCCTTTGCCGCCCCCGGCTTTCTCGGTTCCCTTACCAGCGCCTCCGCCGCCGCCGCCTGCAGCTTTCTTCTAAAAAAAACAATGCAATTTAAGTACAACTCCACTTTCTAGAAGGGTACATTTCTGTTGTCTATAAAAACTAAGAGAACACAATTAATTGTAATAATGTACTAAAATAAACCCAATTAAAATATATTTCGGCATATGTTTAATCTATGCTATAATTTTAATGCAAGTTAAATGGATATTGTATTGCAAGTACTTATCAAAAATTTCAATAAACATTGTTTTTGACCAATTGTAAATTAATAAAATCAAGGATACTGACTAGGTTTCACGTCGACTCGAGTAGCTTCTCGGCTTTAAACGACGTCGACAACTCAGAAAAACTCTGAGGGTATATCTTTTTCCAATGAGCAGATTTTTTAACTCTTAGGGCAACACACGTCACGAAGAAGCCTGTAGATGAGTCCTGAATGACGCAGATTGTACACTAGTACATCTTCCTAGTGACCACAATCAAGCAAGTCTGCGATGTGGCGACCGACATTTTACACAGACAAAAAAATATGTACCAAAATTAGTAATATTTACTTAGCTTGTCGCCAATAAGTTATTCACTTCATATTATTGGTGAGTTTTCATTAAACAAATGAAAAAACGATCCATTTCTAAAACGATCACATCAATGGAAAAGGAAGCTTTCTCAGAGTTTAATTCATATAAAATTTAAATACATCTATCTGGGAAGTATTGAAATAAGTATTGAAGACGAGTAATTTTACACATTATATTGATTTCAAAAAAGTATATTATGATTTTAGGATACATGAATTTCTTTCTAAAACGAAGAATAATGATATTGTTAAATTTTTACTGTTGGACGTGGAGATAATATTGCATAAAATAAAATTTCATTTTGTATCATTTGAAAAAAATCATATTTATTTTGAAAAATTTATTGAGACAGAAGAAAGACTGGTGTCGGTTCTACTAAGAATTAAAAAGGCAGACGGGAGTTTCTAGTCAGGTCAGAGGGGGTTTTCCTTTCTTAATTCGTTTCAATCGGGGAACGTAGCCAAAATAATCTAAGTGTGACTTAAAATAATATCTAAATAGAATATGACTTTAAGATCTAACTTCCGTCTGCACTGAATTTAGGTAAGAAACCATTGGTCACACGAATCCCTTCCAGTGAAGTTTCTCTGGGACAAACCCGCATTCCGACCCCGTCACTCGAAATTGAGCTGAATAAAATTACATTAATAGTGGAAAGTGTAATTTGAATTTATAAGTCTCTCACATTTCTTTCAAGTTCTCATTATTTATCGATCTGAGATTGGAATCCTATAAGACTATGTTATCTTCAATACTTCCCATCTACTAATTTCCGCTCATTTCATGTCCGTTGTAACGTAAAACGGTCAATGCAATTCTCAGAAGAAAGAAATAGTCACAACCTTGAGTAGAATCTGTCGTTTTTAAGTTTCCAACAAAAATTTTCTTTTGACGCTTGGCTTTATAAATTTTGAAAATCCTATTTTCTGATATTTTGATACTTTCCCCGGGATATAAACTCATATTCGCAACAATTAATCCCAAAAATCTAATTTATTTATCCAAGTAAATACTCCTAATGCAATGAAATTTTATTGAAATTCCAGTGTTAAAAAATTATTCACCGTAAAGAAGCTCAGTATACTGCATTTAATTTTACACGACCACAAACAAAATTTAATAAAATGTATTAATTTCAGTGCAGAAAATTAGAAATTTTTCTTGATTCACTTCTTCATAAAAAAAGAACAGTCCGCTTCATACATCGAAAACGAAACTCAAAGCAATTTATCGATAAATGGAAATTTACATCTTTTCCTATATAAATTAAAAATTATAAATCCTGGCATTGATGAATCCAGAGCCCGTGTATTTGTGTGCAACCTTTTAAGAAAATGAATTAATTCTATAAAGGCATTTTTCGATGCATTTGATGGGCTAATAGCAATTCTTAATTTTATATATAGAAAGTTCAGATTTTTTTACCAATTATAAATAACAACTATTATTCAAAAATTTCGAATTTAATTGCTCACTATACTATGACACGTTCGTTATGTGAAACAATTTCCTTTAGAGTGTCTTTACCCTTGTCTCCTTTCTTTAAATAAGTCATTATTTCTGGATTCATTTACTTTATAATTCTTCATATCGTGGACAGCTAGACGTTAAAATAGAACTAATCAATAGAAGCTGCTAGTTTGAAATATTTCTGTGCAGTCGATTCGTGTTTATTGTCGTCATGTGGGACGTGAAAACGCAAATACAGTGCAAATCGTATCACTAGTTCGATATCATCATGACGACGAGAAATAAACAAAACTTGTAGACGTACGTTCGACTGAAGTAAATGCGACATTTGAAGGCTAGAACAATTTAAAATTGAGAACTGTGAAGTTTATAACTCGTTTCTATTTTTATGTGAAAGACGTTAACGTTTATTACAGCCGCTTAAACATTAAAACTGATTGATGTAAAATATAAATGGGGACAGTGTGACAGATTTCATTAACAAGGAAAATTCTAAAGCGTTCATTTTATTCAAATTTTTAAAATCCAAAATTTATCGGAAATTGAAAAAGATTTTCCAAGTAATACGAAAATAAACTTGATAATTTACTTCACAACTGACAGTCCACGAAACGAGGTGATAAATTGGCATCAGCTTGAATGTTCAGGAACTGATTGGCTAATCATCTACTATGAAGAAGGCACCAATGAGACCAACACCAGACACGAAGTCTATACAAGTGTATACAAATAATAATTTATACCTCAGGAGGTATATGACATAAAATTCCATCATATTTTTCCATCCCACTTGTTTGAGTTAAATCACAGATCGAGAAAATGTCAGGGTCTTCGAAAATCTTGTCAATGAACGATCTGTTTCAATTATAATAAGAACTGAAAGAGCCCAGGTCAAACTGTAACACCGTAACTTGTGTACGAAAGTAAAGGATGAGGGCCAAAAACAACGCACAATATCGTTTGTGATATTGACTGAGGAAAGGCAACAGAACGTAAATGTAATCTTGTGATGTGATCATACTTTAGCGACGGATGGTTTCATGGCAATGCCTGGTAGAACGTGTGATATAATAACACTGATCAAAGTTATCCAGCATTTATACTAAAACAATCTGAATTCAGTCTCAGAATTAATTTATTTCTCTCCGGAGCTTTAAATTTGCTCATGTCACTGCTATTCAGTATTGCCCAATATTGTTTCCTTCTAGTGTGCGTGAGTCAATTTTTGTGTTTATTCTTATGTGATGTTGAATTCTATATTTTCTGATAGTTAATTCTCGAATCATTAATTATGTACTAGTACGTGTTGAAGAAAGTCTATAGAACCAAAGACGAATAAATTAATTCTGAGACTGACCTCAGCTCTTTAATATACATGAACAAGTGAAACATTGGTCCTTTGTTAGGTATTTGATCACCTCTACATGTTGTATGAGAATAATCATGAGTTCTTGTGCTGCTTTCAGCTCCTCATTTTCCAAATACGTCTTACCCATGTTCCATTAGATTTAGATAGGTGTAACGATCAATCTATGTGTCAAAGAAGGTAAAATTTCTAATGGAAGCAGCACGGCCATCAAGTAATTTTCTAAATCTCCACCTCGGAATATCTATCTAGTACATTTACACCTACATCACATGAATCCCTTCCAGTGAAGTTTCTCTGGGACAAACCCGCATTCCGACCCCGTCACTAGAATAGCAAACGTCTAAAATTGCAGCTCAGACTAAATTCGCTCTCATCTCAGCCGTATTATGCAACCAATGAATATCTTTATAGTAAGTCAATGACATATTAAAATTAGTATCTGCACTAGATGGTTGACCGTCCTTCATATGGGGACGAAAATATCTGGATGTGAATCCTTCATGTTTATCATGCATTCAAGGCTGAAATGAGTACGGTGTACGATGAACAGTGTTTCCCGAACTTGATTCAGTAGAATTTGTTTAGAAATAAGGCGATACTTACATCTTCTCCTCCTTTGCCACCACCGCCACCTCCACCTGAAACAAGAAACCACACTACAATTAGATTCTATTTCGTCACTTATAAGCTTAACGAAAAAATACAATTATATCCTACGAATGTTGCCATAAGGAAAATATAATATGGATTCTAAAAGGATCTTAGGTCCCAAAACCGTCCTAAATATTTACTTCGTGAAAGATGTAAATTATCGTGAGTGTATTAGTAGTTTATGGCTTTGTCAGAAAGCTATAAATACTTTAAGTATTCTCGAGGTATCAACAAGGTGACAGCACTGTACAACGCAACGTTGTTCTGACATCGTTATCGTGCCAAGGGCTTCAGACTTCTATTCCAATACAGCAATTGCAATGGAAAAAAAAATTATCTTTATAATGCAAATAACTTTTCCCCCTTGCTTACAATCAACGTTTTGTTGAACTGGCAATTATTTCGAGAATCGCTTCTCCTTACTCTGCAAAACTATTAAGACGAACCCTATGTATTTTATGCTACTGAGATCATTAAAAAGTAATCACAATTCTCTCGAAGGATTATGTTATGCTTCTATTTCTCGTTCGAGTGGTTGAAGACCAAGATCCAACGCTTCTATTGTTGCCTATTCGTTAAATGGCCAGGGAAATAGCAAAAATTCACGCTGCGTTTAATAGATATCCAAAAACTAAATACGTCAGTTAGAAAATTGACAGAGAAAGGCTTATGATGTGAAGTCAGAATAAACTTAAATTTTGGAAAACTAGGAAATTCCTAAAGAAAAATTATAAAAATACTGTATTAAAATTCCTAAATCAAATTGCGCTCAGATATTATGTTTATTCCAATATACAAAATTAAATATGTTTTATATAATATAATATTATAAGAATGCTCTCTTTATCATGAGTGGAAGATAAACTGCGAAATTACTTCAGTCATGGCAGTGCTAGTAATTCCAAATAATAGTTTTGACGATTTTTATATCACATTTTTATAACGAATCTCCCCATTATTAATTAAATTTGATTGCCATTCCGTCAAAAAAAACAATTAGAAAGTTAATGAAATTAATAAGAAGACATTAAATGTTTCAGGAAATAATTTACTAATGACGTTCCGTTCTAGCATTACGACCTCTTCAGTTTATAAGAAAATATTTTTGATAAATTAAATAATGACAACGAAAATTCAAAATATCAAAACAAAAACAACTTAAAGAAATTGGCAATTAACTTACATTTAATCACACCAAAGCTTTATTATAACGATTCAAATCTTTTCATTACTGTTTAATCTTTTCAGTTACAGATTATAATAATACTGTTGTCTTAATTTTAATTTGTTGTCTTTGGGCACCATGGGCCGAATTTATATGTCGTGAACAATGAAATCAAGTAAAAATCATTGTTGAACTTGACGAAACATATATGAATATAATTTATCATTTGACATTTAAAGCTAGAAAAAATTTTCGTTAAAGATTTTAAAGACGTCGTAAAAATTTATAATAAAATTTTAATACTAAAATTTACACATTAAAAAAAGTCTTACAATCAAAATAATAATGAATCATAAATTTTATTGAGATTTGAGTGTCATTTTTTTTACATTAATAGCTTTATTGTGTGATCTAATTTTCAACATTTTGCTCATCAATCTCGAAAAATAATTACTTTCCTCATCCAAAATGTTGACATTAACCTATTGATTATGAATATTTCAGGACAGCATGTTTCAAATTTGAAAAATGTTCCTTAATCCGAGTTTGTAAAGGCCTCTTTGTCTGTCCTATATAGCATGCTCCACAATCCAAGTAATCGATCTTGTAAATGATATTGTATCTATCGAGATTTTAGACAGGATCCTTAACATTCCTTACAAAATTTAGATTCTTACATGAACTAAAAACATTCTTAAGGCCATAAAATTTTATTATTATTTTTAATTATATGTCATATAATTTTTTTTATAATTTCCCCCATATTGCTACACAAAACTGTCTGACGGCGTTTGAGCATCTATTTTCATTTTTGGAACTTGGGGCAATTTAATTGTGGTGAGTGAGATGAGCTTGCATATAAATTCGCAGATTTGGAATTTAAGGAGAAGAGTAAAAGTTCATTAGTAGGAATCTTAGAATTGTGACTGCCATGTGATTTGTTTCAACATCATGTGTCAAGAATGAAAGGCAAAATCTCGGCATTAAGGACACGTCGAATCATCCAGAAAGCTAAGGTAGAATGTAATCAACCAAGAAAATGTCAACCGCTGACGGTGAGGCCTTAGCTCGAGCAAGCTATTAAGCAGAACATAAACTGGGAAGTGTATAGACACAGAACACTAAACTACGGCGGTCACGGAGCTCTCCTATCTGAGTCTTGCGTTTGTTTATGATTGTAGATGTCTCGCCTACACTTTTGGCAACCGGACTGTCTCTGGAGTGACTATCGCCTAGCTGAACCAGAATAGTTCTCTGCTTGCCCTTGGAAAATCTAACAATCAGAGGTAGTCCTTTAATGGTATTTTAACTCAACTCGCATCATGTTTAACGATGTGGTACGTTTGATACATTCGTTATAATTTGAAATTATTTAATACCACTAACGTCAAGTTGCTTCAATTGTGTCCTATAACTGATACAGATTCTAGGAATACTAACTTTAAACAATATTGAAGACTCGTCCAGAAATAAGTTTAAATTTTTCTTCGCTTGTAATCGTAAGTTGCACCTGTTTTCTCATATCAATTGCTTTCAGTTGCAAAGAATTCATTTGACAGTGTATAAAGTCTATAGAGAACCATCCCTGAATGATTAGGAGAAACCAGAGAAATTCTAAATCAGAATGACCGTAAGGGGAGCCGAAACTCCTTTGGTATAATAAGAAAAGTATGTATCAAATTAATATTTCATTTATACCGCGTAATTTGTATCCAGGCCTTCACTGAAACACTTTTTACCTTAATAAAAAGAAATAACCAATTGAACGCTAGTGGAATTATTTAAGGTCAACAAATCGACGTAATTATATCTCTGTAAATGTTAAAAATAACAGATAATTATTATTATCAATAATTTTAACTTCTCTCAAGATATAAACATGTCGGCGTTTCAAATTGCACTCCATATGCACATATTTTAATCACTGAATCTTTTGGCGACCACTAACCTTAAATTCAGACTTATTTTCTTTCCCATTATAATTTTATTCTAATTTATATTATAACGGAAATAAAGGCATACCAGATAATGGAATAAAACTCTCCATTCTTTACAATGGTACGACGAAAAAGTTGTTTTAATGTATCAGAATGATACGAACTAAACTTCACAAGGCGCCTAATCACATCTGTACTCTATGTTGAAAATTTTAATCAAGTTTGTTATACAAAAGTGACAAGGTTAGCCAAGATTTTCGTGACAGTTAAGGGCCATGCTAAAATCTTGCTGTGGGCCTGGACCCATCGTAGAAGCCGTTAAGTATTTTTACTCTTTCTTGGGAAGAATGGAAAACTCGTTCCAAATCTGTTATCCATTATTATCCTGACGATAAATTCCTTTGTTTGCAGTAGTTTTACTCTTCTCAATAGGTTTCGAACGGTAGATTTAGTATATTTTCAATGCCCTCATAGCAACATTTACAGTATAAAACACAGTATAAAATTCAGTAAAAACTAACTTGAGTATGAAATTAAAATTTATACGCCGTCCTAGAGCTGTACACTGATATCTGTTTTCAATAACAGCTTCTCGATAACCAATTTCCGTACGTAATCCTGGAATTTATATTAGATTTTACTTATCGAATATTCGGGATAATCCGTTCCATTGTATTGAAGTATTAAATTTGACTGTGAATCTCACAATTTACTAAGAATTATCATACATTCAACCTAATCAATGCTATCATTCAAACCCTATTAAAGGGTGTGTGCTTCGTGATTAGGAAATAATAACTTTAATGAAGGTTTTTATTGATGGCATGTAGTCGGAAGCACTGTTTGACTGAAATACTACAAAATTCGTATTTTTGAAAGATATAAGTATTTCTGATTTCACAAAAGTATTATTACTTTACAATTGATACGTTTAAGTAGGGGTTACTGTAGGAATTAAATAATTTGCTTAAATAGAATAATATTGAAATTTGTGGAAACTAAAAAAAAAATCTCGGGTTTACAAAATATTCGCTTTGTACGATTGTATTTACTAGGATAAAAATCTTAAATATACATTTCATTTGAGATTATTTAATGTGAAAGGCAAAATTAATTGAAATTATTTTTTTAACATTTTAGAATTTTTTACTTTTAAACAGAAATCAATGTTTTAAAATAATTAAATTTACGTAGTTATGTTAATCATTAAGGGACACTGTAGTGCAATTCTGCATATATACTATCAATGATCCCTATTTAATTAATTACAACTGTGTTAACATATCAGCTGGTTGCATTAAGCAGTCTGTATACATTTATAACAGAAACATAGTATTTCCAAACAGATTAGTTTATTTCAGCTTGGTCTTACAGTGACTAAAATAATTATTATACGAGATCCGTATCTTGTATCTAGGCCCAAGCGTTTTCTGGGATTAGGAATTCTTAAGGCGCAGGAAATTTATTTCTTCTTTGTGAACTTCCGCCACGATTCGTTGAAAAAACCAATTTAAACGCCAGCAATAGTTAAATTCATTGTCGGAATCAGTTGAATTTATTCAACAATTCATTTAAAAGTGTATGATATTTTGAATAATTTAAAGTTACTGTAAATAATACAGAACATTTAGTTGTACGCCTGATAAAAAAAACTTATGTTCTCTTTATGTAAATGCCGTTAAAATAATGTTTTCCTTATAATAGTATGGAAATTAAAATCAAATAGGTAAAAGTAAACAATTTCCAAATAAATTTCAGTGTGTTCGTTAGTATGTAACTATATGAATATCAGTTTTTTTAAGCTTTCGCCAGGATTAAACGTCAACTGTCACGAAATTTACCCTGTTACAATATGGAATTCTGTAAACGTTGAGCTGTGACACATACAGGTTAAGTAAATCACAGATCTCAGTAAACTGTAGCATGCTATTAAAATAAAAAATGCGCTCTATATCTCCAAAAAGCCAGTGCCATCTCTGTAAATATTTGGACTGGCCTTGAGTCCATACATAATTTTGGATATATAATGCTCTTATAAATGTAGAATTAAACAATAAGTTTTCGAAATATCAAGGTTACCCTGGTTACTGAGGGCGTGAGGTACGGAGAATTGTTTTTATTTTGCAAGTAAATCGATTGGAATAATTTCGTAGGCAAGCTGATGATTAATATCGGCAATTGAGAGAGAAAAAGAATTCAAATTCAATTATATTAACTTGAAATGCGATCAAGCCTATCGCAGTAACTGCGGAGAATGTTTTCGCCATTGCGTACGCAGGCGAATTACGACGTTCAATACGAAAAGGGGTGTGAAATAACTTTCATATTAATATTTTGAGCAAAGTTATTAATAATGTTTGTTTAACAAATAAGGGTTTTATTAATTGATATGTATTAGCGTTATCTGTATTTTTTGTTGTCTTATTTTGAACAATTATTTATGTAATTTGAGATTTTTAATCTTCAAACAATGTATCAAAATAATTGTGTTTCATGTACGATATTTTATACATTTAAAAACCAGAAGTTCGTACAGATACATATAAATTATTTAGTGTTCAACCAAAAAATATGCATCCCAGATATGAAACAGGCTTCAGATTTTTGTCAGTTGAGTAACTTTCTAGTTAATTACATTAAAGGAATGGCGCTTCTGCATTTCATTGAGCAAATATTGGAAAGTATCAAGGAGAATAACTTCGATGCGGAAATCAGAAACAATGTTGGCGAAGGTGTGTTCTTTTTTATTGAAGCTCAACACTGCTCCATGCGACATCGCATTTCGAGAGTTCTATTTTGGTCCCGTGTGGCCAATGTTGTCAGAAGTACACCTGGCACGGCCCACTTTTGCCAGAGGCGAGAGCGAAAAGAAGGAGAAAATAATTAGGAAGCTTGCTAATCTCCAAGCACCTCAAATTGTAGCTTCGTCCGCGTTCCATGCAAAGAGACTCTGAACCAAGACCGTCGAGATCCTCGACGAAAGACTGTGAACGAAAACAGAGGTGAAAACCGTTTTTTTTTCAGTCAGAGAATAAACTCTTTCTTATAACCGAGTTGCTTGCTACAAGACCAAATATTACAGTGGCGAAGCGAAGATTTTAGTGAAGGACCTAAACTTTTCACATACTTGAACTGCATACTTAATGTAATGGTAATTATAAAAGTTGAATAACATGTCTTGGGGATCCAGAATAAAATAAAAAACACATCAGAAGAGTGGAAGCCAGTTCCACATCACGATACACAGTACCACGAATCTGCTTCGTCAAACAGAGGTGAATGATACGATCATTGTGGATCATAAAATACATGTTAAAGAACACAAATATATGAAATTATTTCAAATTACATGTTATGCATTTACGAATTATCTGAATTTTCTGTAGCTATAAATAACCGAGAGAAATAGAATGCCACCCGGTAAAAGACGTAACAGCAAAATTTGGTTAATCCCATCGATTTTTGACCAATTATTCTTTGATTTTTCTTTCTTCGCTAGCGATACTGAACCTGTAAATCAAATCACATATTATTTTAAATCGTTATTTCGTTTACATGAATTGCCATTCGATACTGGCTGGTAGACGAAGTACTCAACTCCGAGACTCCTGTAGAAAAATTGGTGTTCTTGAGGGCCTTTATTTCCGAATCAATGCTGGTATTCTCGGTCCGAAACGAAAAGTTAAAATATCGTTTTGTATGACTTTGTCTGGCGTGAATTGACATCCGAATTTTTTCAGGGCCTCGAAACGACATGTGTAAATTTTAACTAAGAATGGATATGGAGACATTGATATTGGTCTTTTCCGTATGAACGTCGGGCCTTTATAAGTAGATCAACTACGAACAGTATTTCTAATATATCAAAGTTCGCGGGGGTGAATAAGATTGACCCGAATGGTCTCAGGGAAGCAGGTAAAGAAATTATTCGCCCGTTTTATACAGCACGCGGTTCGTGGGCGTGGGCCAGGTCCGGTGGTGTTTCGCCGCTATTTCGGGCCCGCCGTTGCGCAAAGGTCTATCGAGTGCGATTTTCTTGCCGGTAAGTGCTAATACTGACAGATACGGGGAGGCTTACCTTTGCCCTTAGCCATGTCGTGCGACTGTAGGCAGATCTCACTCCCGGACGACTGGCCGCGGTCGATAGCTGTTCCCGGGACGCAGTACCACAAAATGGCGCCGCGGCGCGGTGGATTCGCCCACGACGCTCAAAGGCGGGAGAGAGTGTTTTTCTCGCTCCCTACCACCCCCTGCTCTCTCTCTCGAGCGAAATTTTCTTGCTAACTATCGAACCATTCCAAAATATTCCCGCTTATGCGTGAATAGGACAAATCCGTGACACTGAAATGTCTTTATTTATAGCGATTTAAAATCATTAGGCAGGGTCGCAATCAAATTAGACGTTTCCTTTTTTTTAAAAAAAAAATACTTAACTTGGCTTTAAAAATAAATCAGATTAGCCGACGAGGTGGTAGTTATGGGAATCGAAATGGGGTGGACAGAAATTCATAGTCACTGCCGGTCCGCTTTATTTGTTTTCCTACACTATTTCCCCCAAATTATTCGAACAAATTCTGGTATGAAGTTCTAATGCTAATCCAAAGCCGCTTCCATCCATGTTCTCAAATATTTATAGGTATTGGAAATTATTCAGCATGGTCGCAATAAAATCAGTCGATTTTTGTTTTGTTTTTAAAAAAAACTTGACTCTAAAATTAAATCAGATTACCCCAGTAATTGGACTTGAAATAGGGGGGGACTGAAATTCAAAAGCCTGTCCAGTCAGCCTGATTTGTTTCTGCCGTACCCCCCCCCCCCCCTCCTATTTTCCCAAAATTATTCTGGCATGAAGTCCCAGCCAAATACCGCTTCCCTCCAAGTTCTAAAAACTTTCTCAGAAAATCGAGTGATAAGACTGAAGGTGAATCTCATCCCAGTCCACGTTGATCCCCAAATTTTCTAGCATGATGGCAGTGGTATCAATCACTGAATTACATGGAAAATATTTAGCGCACAAAGAAAATCTTCTTAGCCTAACATATGGTTATGCGATGATTTGCAAATGTGAGCAAAAGTGGAGTGACAAAGAAGATATATTTAATCAAAAATATACACAGAATTTCATCTGATTCGTTTCAAAAATTTTGCGTAATTATTATTACTGAAATTGACAGGTTGAACTTTGAGATTCAGTAATAATTTAAACCGTGGTAGTTTCCTCCCGGATGACTCATAAACATTTTCCTTTAGATATAATGAAATAACATGACACGAAATGGTTTAAACTTCAATGTAACTTGAGTGACTAACGAAACCTATACAGAATGAAAAGATTGTAATATAAACAGGATACGTTACTAATCCACTGCTTGTGAAACCAGTACCGTCAGAAATTTCTCAGAAAGAACATACAAAAATATATGTCTTTTTAAACGTTCAAGGCATATATCAATGTAACGTTATACTCAAGCAAAGCTGATAAAGAATTATTTTAATATAAAAATAAATTTTGTTCCAAGAGACTATTTACAGGGGTTGTTTGATAAGTCTAGTAAAAGTGTATCAAAAGAATTTCTTTTTGAAAACTTTATTTCTCAACATACCCTGCATCCTTCATTGGCCCAGCGAGTTTCCAATTTTTTCAACACATCACAAAAATATATTTAGTCAAACTCTGCAAAATACTCCGTCACAGCCTAGATCACTTCCTTATTTGATGAAAATTTCTTCCCACCAAGTCAAAGTTTCAAGTTCGGGAAACAAGATGAAGTCACTTGGTGCTACGTCAGGTGAATAGGGTGGATGAGGAACCAATTCCAATCCCAACTCGTACACTTCCGCCATTGAGGCTGCTGCTGTGTACGCTGGTGCATTGTCCTGGTGAACCAGCACTCTCTTGCGCACCATACTTGGTCGTTTCTCAATTAGTACCCGTTTCAAACGATCCAACAGAGCAGCATAATAGAGCCGACTTATGGTTGTGCCATTTTCCAATAAATCTATGGATATTATACAACGAAAATCCCAAAATACAGTGGCCAACACTTATCCAGCTGATAAAACGGTCTTCGCCTTTTTCGGTGCAATTTCAACAGCTTTTGTCAATTGTTTTGATTGATTTTGGTTTCTGAAGTGTAGTAATGGATACAAGTTTCATCGACGGTTACGAATCTGTGCAAAAAGTCTTTGAGTTACATTAAACATTGCTAGATTCTGGGTTGAAATGTTTTCCCGAATCTGTTTTTGGTCCAATGCCAACAGTCGCGGCACCTATCACGCCACAAAGCTTTATCAAGCCCAGTTTTTCATGGAGGATGAATTACACTCGTGCAGTTGAGAAGCCTACGGCATCAGCTGGCTCACGCACATTTAGTCAGCGATAATCCTTTACGATATTGTGAATTTTTTCGATGTTTTTCTGAGTGGTAACATCAATTGGACGGCCGTAGCGTGTTTCATCTTCTGTGTTTCTGCGACCTCGTTTAAAATCATTAATCCAGAAGTATATGGTCTTTAATGCTGGTGCAGAGCCCGCATGAACTTCATCCAATTCGGTTTTGATTTTTGCAGCTGTCCAACCCTTCAAATGTTTTATTGTGTTAATGTGTTTAATGATAGCGCGAAGTTAGTTTTTTTTTATTTCCTCCACCTGACTTCACATCTAACACTACAGAAGGCTGCCAACAATAAATTACGACTGGCGTATGTTTAAGACGTTTAGGAATATTTGTGAAATGATCATGTTTACCAACAATGGCGCTAAAGTGAAAAATTTCCAGAAAGAAATACAAAAAATTTATATTAAAAGTTTTAACGTTTTAGGTAAGTTTAAGTTTGAATGAAGCTTTTAAAATTTTGCTCTTCATAAGGGAGCAAATAACGAAATATAAACTGATCAACATTCAAGGAAGCCAATAAAGGAGAAATAATGAGGAAGTTTTGTCAAAATGATATTATATTAGAGATAATTGGTGTACAGTCGAGAATATTCCAGGTTGGCTTAAAATTAAAATTAAAGAACAATGAACAAATAAATACATCATGAAGAAATGAAAAGTTATTAAATACATAATAAGAGGAATGCAAAGGTTGGATGAACGTCATATACTTGCACACGGGTACGGAAACCAATTTATAACATGCAAATTGCTGGTTTAGAAGTTAATTGACAATGGTGATGTAATATTTAGTGAAGAAATTAACGGGTGTTCCATTGTCTGTATTATATACTGTATATATATATATATATATATATATATATATTAGTAATATTAGTATTTGATCATATTCCAGAGAATTTATTGAGTTACTTGGAATGTACCCTGGTTTATCAGGAAATAAAATACTGTATAATTATTTATTATAACTTATTTGTTTTTTATCATGAATTTCCCATAATAATTTAAAGAAGGTTCATTTGAAATATAAGTCTGTAAATTCATTAATCGAATAGTATGACTGGTTTTGTATTTAGATGATTACTAAATGTAGTACAGTAATATCATTATAATAAACTCTTTTCTGGCCAATTGACAGTATTTTTCAATTTTGTATTAGTTTCTCTGCTATTGTATTGTTCCTTACTGAATTGGTTGTTAATAAATGCATTAGAACTTCACAAATTCGATTATACTTAGAACCTAATCCTAGTCACGGTCACTTTTTATTTGGAATTTCATGTAGTAAAATTATACTTGGAAAACAGTGGAGTACATAGTTAATGCAGCATTAGCTACTTTCTCTTTTACAAAATGATAATATAATCGGCAAATAATTATATCCAGAAAACATCGTCAGCGTTTTTCGAAAGTCGTTATATATTAAAAAGAGGAATGGACCCGAAATAGAACTTCGTGGAACCCCCATCTTAACTTGTCCCCTAAAAGAACAGAAAGTTTTACTAGAGTATGAAAACTTCACTTTTGCTCTTAGTTTACTGTTACTTAAGGATGAACAGAAACTGTAATTTCCGGTTTCAGTAACTCCATATTTTTTATACTGAATGCAATGATCAACACAGTTAAATATAGTAAAGAAAATGCTTAATGGAATAAGCTTTTGATTAAGCGGTTCGAATTTTATATGAATAAGACAAAAATATGACCATGTCTGGTGAACATACTGTGCTGAATTCATTTAAAGATATTAGAGAATACTGGCAACAGTGAAACTGAGCGACAGCGCCATAAATCATCAACATTGCATTTTTCATCAGTGAATATTCAATTAAGTAGTAAACAAATAAAATTTATTACACGACTAAATATATCTTAAATATTTTTTACGTACAATATTTGATATCTTATGATAGAAGAAATAATAATTGGAATATCCCAGATGAAAAATGTGTTGACCATTGAACATATACTACCGTGTGAATTTTACAAGAAGGATTAGTATTGTAGGAAGATAAAATTGTTTTTTAGAAGCACACTAAGGGTTTGAGTGAGAAAATTTTTAAACTGTCCTAAATAAAAGAAGTAAGAATTGGCACCTGCGGCCTGAAAAAAGTCATGAATAATATAAATTTTAAAATAGAAGAATCGTCTACACTTATAACGTATTCAAAATGTGAAAACGAAAGGACAGAAGCTGTTTTTATAACTGACGCAAGTAATATATGCATATTTATCACTTCCACACCGGCAACTCTTATATTGAAGAAGTAATGAAACCAAGCAGCAGTTTATTGTAAACAGGAAACAATACAAAATGAGAGCCAATATTGGTTAAAAAAAGTTATAAACGATAATTTCCTGTTCGAAAAGAAGAAAGATTTGCAAATATACGATTAGGGAGATGCTTGGCTAATTAATAATGAAAGCAAATATTTTACTAATATTAGTAACATAAAATAAATAGATATGTTCATTTGATATTAAAATTATCCTATATGTGGGGAAATAATGAGCTCTCTCGAATAAAGGTTCAAAATGCGTGATTTTAAGCCCAGCAAAGGAGACATGAAACGTATATCAGATTCTAATAAATCATTTATCCAAAGAAGGCTTGTAGTGTTCATATGAGATTTTTGAAGTTGTGTCTTAAACCAAACGTTTTGAGACCGGAATTGTATGATTCAGTTAGAAAGTCTGATAAATCGTAGCCTTTTGAAGGTTATGTAGAATAAGAATAAATGCAAAGAGAGAATGAAGAATGGTGGTCAATGAAGTTGGGACAATTATTTATTAAAGAAGTTGATATTCGTAAGTACTAAATTCAATGAAACACTCAGTTGTACCAGAAATAAAATGGAGACTACAGAGGAAATTCCGTCAATGATCTTAAATCACTCTTGGAAAAATCACCTTTCACGTACAAATACCTTTTACTTTATAAACCGTATTAATTAATATATCGAAGGAGCTATGGAATGTCTGTAAGATCAATATTTTTGACTTGTTGCAATTCTTGTATGAGATACGTCGATAACATTGAAGTGTATATAAGAAAATTCAAATTATTTTAAAGAAACAGAAAAGAGAATATTTCTCCCTTTAATTTTATAAATGATTATATCTATTTCTTGGAAATATTAAATAAATGATAAGCGTATTATTTATGATGTAGAGATAAATATAAATCTTTATTATGAAGTTTATTATATATCGCTGGCCAAGCAGAGTTGAGTACAAACTTCTTTGGATTAAACTGGAAGAGTGGGGGTAACTAGTTGCCAGTTGTTATGAAGCCAAACTTCATTTAATATGCTTCCTGAAGACTGCGTGGATAGCTCTGTATTTCTTGTGCGATGTAAATTGTAGTTTTTGTGATTATTGGCTTCCAAAATGACTGATATGTGCGTTTCAGGTACGAATTGAAATGTTCAATAGTTTCAGACGGTGCCACTTCATAAATTTATGTTAGTCTTAAAGAAATCGGTATTCTTTCATTGTTGGAAGTGTATTTCCTCCATTATTAGTGAAATACAGTTTTGTTGTAGAAAATCCGCGAGTCATAGATGCATTATTTATTATATTGGTGACGTTCAGTTACAGACGGAAACAGCATTCAAACATAAAGAAAACTAGTTCATTCCTTTGATTAGACTTTATGATTTCCAATATTTATCACTCTCTACCATAATTTTCCATCAGTTTTCAATAATTCCACTAATATCACAGTCACTTTTCACGCATCATTAATATGAAGTGCTACTGTAGTAAGTTGGTGTATAACTATATTCATGTTTTTATAGTAAATTTGAACATTTTGTGATTATATGTCACCAGTGATAACTCAGAAATTTGAGTGAAAAGTTTCAATTCTTAACCCCCCTGTAACTTCATGTGTATACTTGTGAAACTTCAAGTAGCTTGTCATGAAGTAATTATTTGGAAATGGATCGTTTTTATTTACTATGTAATTAAGTTTATTGTAAATGGAAAGTATTATCTGAGTATTAAATGAAGCATCTTTTATACTCATTAAAATTCTTCTGATTTCTCATTTTTGTGCATTTCACTCTAAGATTTATATTTCTGATAATAATTATACTCTTTATTTGTGTATTAATTTCCCATAATTCGATTTATACTTACAATTTATTATAAATAATTAAATTTCAAAAGTTTTACTAATGCTCCTTAGGAATTGAATTTCTTTTTAAGTATTAACTTCGAAGCATGTTGTGTACAAAAGGAGAGAATTGTTACGTTAATTACTTCCATAAGAATGGTATCTGTTAAAATTATCAGCTTGCAAGTTACGTTAATAAATGGTCAAGATTGAAGAAATTAGAATCAGTAAATTGCAAATAGTTTTGAATTACTTTTATATGCAATATATGGAGGTACAAGAATCTTATTGGTTATCTGTTGGATCCATAGAATCTGTTAATTTTTTTGTATCGTTAATCTTATAACTTAATTGCTTAGGCTTGAATATCAAGTGTGTACAGTTTTTTGTCATCTTATAGACATGAACTATTTATTTGCCTTTTCTAATGCTTCAGTTCAAGTGACATTGAATACATCTTCTCTATAAAGAATATTTTGAGGGCACTGCCGATGTAATGTGAATTAGTAACAATGGATAGGTACTTTTCTTTTGCCTAATATTAAAATGATGGACCACACAAATAATCCACATCATTAGTTGTTTTAATTTGCTACTATGCTTTACAGTGTACTCCACAAGTGAAAAAAAAATTGGCATAGATATTTGTGGAAAATAAAACTTTTGTTGCAGTGTTATATTTTTATAGGGGTATAGTATATTAGATCATATTCTGTAAACCCTGTAGAATAGCTGAGCGCGAGGATCTTGGATGTGTCATTAATGTAGATATTCATTTATACATGTTTTGCTTGCTTCTTCATGTAATTTTAATCTATTTTATAAAGCTAATTTATAAAGTACTGTATCAATATTATTAAATTTGTTCTTATAGGTCCAACAGACCAGAATGATGCCCCTGTCAAGGAATCTGAGGTATTTTCTTCATATTGTCTTTATAGAATGTTGATTGTGATATAACTGAATATTCTGTAATATCTTTTCTTATTTTCTTATAGACTCTTATGCTGACAGCGCCTAGGAGGCCTCGTACATCTGAAGATTTTTACTTGTTTTGCAAATTCATTTTGGAATATGAAAATTATAATGTGGAAGTGGTACAGGTAATAGTACACATAATTTGGTTTTAAATTATTTAGTTATATAATATACTAGAAATTTATTGAGTTATTTAATTCAGTTTTATATTGAACTCGTTTCCATTTTAGTTCTGTACAGAATGTTTGTCATTTGATCTTACGATATGTTTATATCAGGGTTATGTATTGGGCAACTACATCTTTATTGTGTTTCCGTTATGAATGATTATTCAAATTTAGTTGTCAACATATTATTGTCATTGTTAGAAATGCACATTTACAATGGGATCAATACATAGAGTTCAAATTTATTAGAATTTTTCTTAAGTTTTATGTATGTGGTATTTTGATCAAGATGTCTGAAGGAAAATTTACTTTTATTCTGACCAAATTTTAAAATTATGAAGTTCCAGCAGTGTACTGTATAAAATGATACGAGAACAGTATCAGTGCCTGGAATATTGTTAGCAAAAAAAATCGGATAATTTGTTAGACAAGGTGAATCCAGAATTCTAAGCCATTATTTAAGAAAACTGAAGAATTTATGTTAGTTACTACTGGGAGTTATGCGAAGTTTTAAGAATTGAAAGATAAATGTTCTATAGTCTTTCTTTTTTTTGATGTGATAGTAGGTGGTCTTTATTGAAGAGAGTTTTGAAAATGTGTAGGTATTGAAGATATACCTGATTTTGTCATGTGGAATATGGTTAGGGAATGAAAATCTTCTTGTATAGCTTTATATGCTTATATGTGATAGAATTATTTTGATTTAGAGAAATATCACTTTTACTTCTGACATGATTTGTTATTTGCTTAGAGTGAGATCACTTCATCCTTTCAACACTGCAAGTTTTAATTTACTTAGGACATTTCTCAGATTCCTGTCTTGATTGTTTTATTTTGAGCAGAATTTATATGATATATTTTTACAGGAAGAACATTTAGGAATGAGGCCTCTCCAACCTTTGGATCTTTATCAAGAGGAAACTACAGGTGAACAAAGTGAAATGGATACAGATCCACCTGCAGTATCGAGCAGCACTTCAGATGATACTGGTCTAGGATCCAGCATTGGAGAAGGTATAATTTATAGATGAATTTTTATTATTTAACAATCTTATAAATGCATACTCATATTTTATTTACGTTTACAAATACAATACAAACTGGGATATTCAATTTTGAATTCATTGTGTTTCGGTATTTGTAGAAGAATAACAAAATTTTTACATATTATTAGACACAGTTAAATATTTGATTATGTGAAAGTAACTGGTTGGAAATCCTCAGGATATAAAATCCATTCTTATCTGCAGAAGGCTAAGTTTCAATTACTTTTTAAGAAAATTACTTCAATGCTAATTTGATTTTATACAATGGGTAATTTATCTATGTATGTATGTATATAAGAATATGACTTGAGGTACTTCCCACTGAATGTCTTTAAAATTATTACAATTTGTGATGGGTAAATATTTATTTTTAGTATACGTATAATGTATATAATTAAATTTTAAGCACACAAGGTCAAAAACATTATTCTTTTATTTATATATATATATATATGTCTGTGTGTGGATGTGACATTCTCAAAAATAATAGCAATATTGGTATGGAAAGGAAAAAGAGATAGGTTGTGGCTTACCTGAAAGTGAAGTGCGTTGTCGCCATACGGAACTGAAGGTTGTTCTTCAATTTTCGGAGGCTCTAAGCATCCTTCTTCAGGAAGGAGGCTGAGAGCCTCCGATAATTTGAAGAACAACCTTCAGTTCCTTACGACGACACTGCACTTCACTTTCAGGTAAGCCACAACCTATCTCTCTTTCCTTTCAATACCAATATTGCAATTATTTTTTACTATGTCATATCCTTACTAATAATATATATTTATATAGTCCTTTCTAGAGTTTCTTTAAGATGCCATTGTTAATGTTTATGCGGATCAAATCTAAGGGTAATTTTGAATTTGTATATGACTGGAACATTATACTGACATTACATGTGTAAATTGTACACAGGCACAGAAATGTATTTTAATTTACGGAAATATAAGTTTTATGTCGGATCGTATGTATGAGCATAGTAAACAATGTTGTACTCAAGCTTTCATGGGTGTGTTGAATTACATTTTAACTATTTATGAAGTTACATTTCAATACCTTACACCTAATATTTTTGTTTAATTTATGGGGACTGATAGTAAAATAGTAACAGTATTACTGCATTTGTATTCACATTGAATTTATTTTTGTATGTATTTTATATATATATATATATATATATATATATATATATATATATATATATATATATATTAAAGTGTTAGGAGCGGCATACCTATGTATGTAATAAACAACCATTGTAACGACTGAAACAACATTAACACTTGTTTTATGAAACAGTCTTAAATATTATCTATTGAATTCTTCTGTTGATTCTGTGAAAAATTTCATAACTAGATGTGGTTGTCATTTAAATGCCCATTAAAATTGTTTGTTGGATACTTGCTTTTACAATTTTCATATAACTTTACAAACAAATTTGAACAAAAATTAATAGATAGAGTACTGCAAATTTGATGTCTTTCATGTAAATGTTGTTTTACTTTCATGCCATACTTTTTGTTGAATAGGTTTTAACGAACAGGTTATTTAGGACAGTTAAATTGCATTCTTTTCATTTTTTACTTTTTCAGTTTTAAAGTTTTTCCATACTGACGAGATTTGCCATGTTAAATATTTTACTTTACAGCATCTTTGATAACTTGTTTTGTCTTTTGCAATGTATAGCCTTACAGAGTATTAGTTATCTGAAGTTTTTTAATGTCCAATTTTTTTAAATTTTCCAATCTATACTATTTGTAAAATTTGTTATTCAGACCAAGCTTCCGTGCTAACTTCCAAGGTATTCATCCTTAAACTTTCTTTGGGACTGTCTCAATATATTATTCATTACTTCAATTCTTACTCACATTATTACTATAAATGTACTGATGTAAGTTTGCTTTAAAAAATAATTTTATGCAATGCTCAGTGTTTATAGTTATATTAGTTTATGTGAAAGAAATAAATGTCCGTAAACCATTAGAGTTGAAATCACCAGTTTGATGGTCTCGGTTTCTGTATGCATATTATCGTAATTATTGAAAATTTATGCTGTTCTGACTCCCAATTTCAGCCAAGTCTGCCTCTGCCCAAGACTGGATCTGGAATGGGATTCATTTGTCGGGTAAGACAAATGCCCTTATTTTGTAATGTCAACGAATAATATAAATCTGGTTATTGTTGGATACTTTTATCCTTTGTCTGTGGTAATCTTAAGCTTCAAAATATGAAATGCAGAATAGCATTTAAAGAGAAGCCTTTTAATTACTTGAGGTTAGGTGCATCACTTACATTTACATCTTTAGGAGTTTGTGCTATAGTTTCTCCAGTGAAGTATTTTCATTATCAAATTTGTAGTTGTTTAAGGTGGTAGGTACGTTTGGTTTTTTTTAATGCTTTGGTGTCGGTGAAAATTATGGTAGGTGCATGCATATGTATTTAAGTTGCATAAAGTTGTTGTGGTTATCATGGAATTCTGAAAAGCAAAATATAAAACGGTGTGTCTATATGTTAATACATTGGTTTTCATGTGTCAATTGGATTCAGTGTTTTGATCTTGACTAGTACATGACATGGGGGCACTTAATTGTAACTGAAAATCCACAAACCAGGCTTCATAATCAACCATATTGTTGCAGGTTACAAACTTTCTCACTGAGACTAATGGATGAATCCCTCAAACCTCTGTTTGAAAACTTACCATGTTTCATTAATGATACAAACCATTTCTAAAATCTCCTGAATTCACTCTTTAATAACACACTGCTAGTTTAAAACAAATATTGTTTCCAAGTGTAGTAACATTCGCTACTCCAAGTGTTGGACTGCCTTAGAGTATTTTTTGTGTATTGGGCCTTTAATTTCCTTTCCTTAAGTTTTTTCTGTAGTATCACCGAGTCCTTTTGTCTTCACATTCAACAAACAAGTGGTGATAGCATGGATATTTTCCAATGTTAAACTGTTTTGTGGAACAGCTTGTGCAAAACTTCTTTGTGTCCTTTCCTGTAAAATTCTTAACCTGTTCAATCTATTATGTGAACACAGAATTCCTGTATATTCCTCAATGTCCTTCCCTTTCAAATAATGGGTAACCTAAATTTGGAACTACTAACCAAACAACTTCACATTTCAGGATGTAGACATAACTGTAACAACTTGTTTAGCCACATTAAGCCTATAAACCACCTACAGAAAACCTAATCAGTTGCTATTTTTCCCACTTAAATAATGTTGTACCGTTCAATTTAGGATTAAAATATCATCCAAATATGCTCTAGAAACAATTTCTTGAGTTAGTTACTGATTAGTAACCCAGTCCAATATCTGAACAACTTAAAATACTGAGTACAACTTCAGTCCTTCAAAAATCACTATTTTTTACCCTATCCCTCTAAAAAATTAATCTCCAGACATTACAACACTTCAAAAATATCTCAATTAAATGCACCATTGTTTATATATTTAATTTCCATTCATACTCCATCATAATTGAACTGTGATATAAATCTTTGAAAGGGTAGCTTTTAGAATTTCATCCTAACCTCTTAAAATTTCTATTGTCTGCCTTGTCCTTCAAGAACTCTCACAGAAATCTACATACTCATTTTTTAAAAAAATTACCTATTATCCATCATGTAACAACTAAAATGCATATTATGCCCACTAGTTTTGACCTCTACTAAGCTGATTGCCAGGTACTGCACCATAGTCAAAACACTGCTCTCATCTACGAGTCTAACAACTTTGTCATTGTTACACACTAAATACATTTGAAAATATAAAGTTCAGTTATGGCAACTCTCATTCCATTGTTCTTTTAAGTCCAGTTAATGCCCTGATCTACTTGTCCTTAGAATGAGGACTGTATTTGCCATATATTGATGCCCTGAGGGCCAATGATTTGCTCAGCTATCTCATAAGGGGCAAGCTTGTATGGTATGAAGAAAAGGTTCTCGGGTTTCCAAGCGGGTAACACAGCGATTGTAACATGATGTTTTGACAACTAAATGCACTGCTGTCATCTTCTAGGCCTAGAAGATGACGGCAGTGCATTTAGTCGTCGAAACGTCATGTTACAATCACTGTGTTACCTAGGTGGAAACCTGAGAACTTTTTCATCATCAAATACACCGGGAAAGACTTTAATCGTTATATGGTATGCTTTATAGTTTTCTCTTGCCCCTACGCTTGCTATAACATTAATATAAAACCACTGACTATCATGCTACTAGTGTTATATAATTGTGTACTTCTTGATCACATGAAGAAAAATATTCATAAAATATTGATAACATTACAAAGATAAATCAATCAAATTTACTAGGATTCATTTGTTGTACACAATCTCGTGTTCAGTTGCATGAGTCAAATAAAAAATCCATCTCCCTCATTAAAAGAGTTGCTATTTTATACCAGGTACACCAGAGTTCCCTAAATTCTCAAGGGATTTATGTGCATAAACTGTAGCATACCGTACTAATTTTATATTTTGGTATTTTCAAGGTACAACAGACATTTGAACATTTCTTGTGTGTTAGTCAATGGATGTGGATATACAATTGAAGAAATGTCCGCCTTGTATGACAGGAGTATAGAAATTATTTCTTACATATGGACTTTGTCTATAAATTAGACCAGTTTTGTTGTATACAAACACATTTTCAATAAAACTAAGAGCTCATCTGTAATGGATGGAAAATGACTTACCTGATTCTATAATGTGAAAACTTCAGAAAATTTGGAGTTGTAATTCTATTCCATATAGAATCAAAACGGACCACACACTTTGACTACAGGCTAGAGAGGGGTTTAGCATCAACTGTAGCTTTTTAGGTCTTCCACTTAACATATCCAGTCACACTTATTTAACTTAGTGTATTTATCCTATTCTGTCTTTATTATTGCATTGATTGCTTTTGTTTCATTTGTATAATATTGCTTATTACTGTTCATCCAATTTCTATTGAGTCAGAGAAATATTTTCTGTAAATGTTGGTCCATATTAATCTCTTTTACAATTGAACTGTGCCATTTGTCATAATGGTTGTTATTTTTCACTTGTAGGAAGACAGCTGATAGTAATATTCTGTTATGGAAGATGTATTTTGAAATATCTTTTACATATACACTGCACTCAATTGCTAAAAGTTCAGTTTAATAACATTTAAGTGATCTTTGTATTCTAAAGTTTTTGATCAATGGAATTCAGGTTATATTATCTTGTTAAATATCCATGAGTAAATTTGCACAGTATTAAGTGTAATAAATATTCATCACATATTTAAGGAAGATATGATAGGAGCATATATTCTGACCAACAAGGGTGCAAGCAGTGCCATCATAATCTATAAGTTAATTATTGTGGTTGTAATTTATTTCTTCGAGATGCACGATTCTATTATGAACAAATTTCAAATGTTAATGGGGTTTGAGACTATGTACTGTATCTGGTTAACAATTTTAAGTGATTATATTTTACGACACCTAAGGAGTGAAGATCTTTCCCGTGCAAAACAGGCTCATTGGAGGTAACATATTCTGGCATATTTCTATGTATTATTGTCTTCTGAACTTTTAACATTTATCATAAATAAACCATATTTTAGAATTTATATTCATCTATATGTTGCAAAAGTTGAGGATTGGCAACCAAAATGCTTTAAATTTCTTTGGGAAAAGTCGGTTTAATAATTTTTTTGGTGATTCCTAGGACAATCATTAGTTTAAGTCGTGAACTGAAGTGTGCTAAGAATTTAATGTGGAAATAATAGTAGTCAAATTATGGTAGAAACTTTTCTTTTTTTGTTAGTGAGAATGAGATTCTTTAATTTCACTGCTTCGGGTATCCACAATCCTTGAATGAGAGTTGCCCATAGTGATCAAATAAAGTAAACTCAAAAAGGAATTACGATATGTAATACATGTTAAGAAAATATTTCTTCAATATTGAGTCATACAATTGAGGAGTGATATGTGTTTGGAATTTGTTTGCACTGTTGGATATTTTTTCAAATATAATATCAAAATTTTAATGAAATATATGAACATTTAACGGTATCCATATCCATTTTATTCATAGTAATTGTGGTTAATAAGGATAATATAATTATTCATAAATTTAAAGTTAATCTACTTACCCATTTGTAAACTTATAAATATGCAAATCTAGGAAGGCTATTTTATAGCTAGTATATACTCCATTCTTAAAGTTTGAAATTGAATATTTTGAAACACAAGATAAAATTATTTCTTTATATATATATATATATATATATATATATATATATATATATATATATATATATATATATATATATTTTGTAATAGTGAGAATGTGACATTGTCAAAAATATTGGTATGGAAAGGATAGAGAGATAGGTTGTGGCTTACCTGAAAGTGAAGTGCGGTGTCGCCATGAGGAACTGAAGGTTGTTCTTCAAATTTTCGGAGGCTCTCAGCCTCCTTCTTCAGGAAGGAGTGTTACACCATTCCGTGCACCGGCCGGCTGCGGCCTGCGGAGTTTTGACCGCCGCACGGCCAGTAGCCCATAAACAATCAACACCCCCACCAAGCCACTAACTTTCTCTCTCGGGGGGAGGTTGTGGCATAGGAAAGGTTAGGATACAGATCATTCACAGCCGACTGCGGAGTTTTGACCGCCGCATGGCCAGTAGCCCATAAACATGTCAAAACTCCTCAGTCCGCAGCCGGCCGGCACATGGAATGGTGTAACACTCCTTCCTGAAGAAGGAGGCTGAGAGCCTCTGAAAATTTGAAGAATAACCTTCAGTTCCTCATGGCGACACCGCACTTCACTTTCAGGTGAGCCACAACCTATCTCTCTATCCATTCCATTGCATACCAATTTATATATATATATATATATATATACAATATTAGGAGAATCCATTTAAGGAATTAATTCACATTCAAACTTGGATAGTGAGGAAGGATAGAAATAAATAGGAGAAATAGGAGGATTGCGCTTTATTTGAATTCATATGCTCGGGCGAAGAATTACGCACATAGAAATATTTTCAGTCTTTCCTTCTTCTTCCATCCTTCTCTCTGCTTTGAACATATGCTTTTCTATGTGCGTAATTCTTCGCCCGAGCATATGAATTCAAATAAAGCGCAATCCTCCTATTTCTCCTATTTATTTCTATCCTTCCTCACTATCCAAGTTTGAATATATATATATATATGTGTGTGTGTGTGTGTGTGTATGTATGTGTGTATGTATGTATGTATGTATGTATGTATGTATAAGTAGAAAGCTTGGAATAAAATAGCTTAACTGCAAAAATTACAATTTCTTTATTATTTTAAGCTTAAGTAAATGCCTGTTTTGATTAATATCAGTTGTTTGGAACAATCCCATTTGAAGTATTGAAAAAATAGTAAAATTACATTTGTAACACTATGCTATTCAGAATGAAAATATGTAACTGACATACTTAAGATTTTTCTTTTTTAAGTCCATTGCCCTAAATTATTTCCATGGTCAGAAGCTACTATCATCTTCAGGTCAGCAATTCTCCTTTCCTTTCTTTCCATCCTCGTCCTGTGTGTCCAATAACTATAGTGTTGCCTTATACTTGTGTATATGTAGATGTGTGACCTAAAGTAAATAGATCAGAATTTGTATTTGAGCCATATGAACGAGTTAGGTCAAAAATAATTATAGGTTAAAGACAAATATGTAAATCTTCTTATTTTCAACCATTTAAATTAATTTGTTATTTGAATTCTTACCAAGGTTTTTAGACTTAAATTTGTGTTGTGTATATCTTTCCCACTCTTAAGACTTAGGTTCCTTTATGGCTCATTCTTCTGCCAGTTGAACATACATAATTTAGTTTCATTGTTTAAGCTAATTTTGGAGCATGCTAAGGTTTACCCACATTATTCTTTTTTTTTTATTTCAAGCAATTTAGTCATCAAAGTTATGAAACTTATTTATCTCTAAATATTATGTGCTGACATTTGAAACTTATGTGAAAATTGGTATGCTACTATACCAACTATAATCTAACTTATGAACATGCTTAATAAATATTAATGATAATTATAAAATTTGCTATAATCAGTTAATTGAATTTTTCAATTTTATTATTTACTTATTTTTGCCACCTTTATTCTTGTAGTTATATTATGCTGTATTTTGTTTTTCAACAGTGTGTATTAGTTTAGCTTGGGCTTCATTATCATTGTATATAACTCCAACTATTTTTTTTTTCCAGAGGAGGACTCTTATGACCTTGTTACCTGTTTCTGCAAAAGACCATTTGCTGGACGCCCTATGATAGAGTGCAGTAAGTGCCTCACATGGATTCACTTGTCTTGTGCCAAGGTCAAGCGAACCAAGATTCCAGAAGTTTTTATATGTTCTAAGTGCAAAAGGCGTAAAAATGTGAAGTGTAAAAGCAACAAATCTCACTCCAATGGACAACTTGCCAGGCATAAGTAAATTTATGCAGTACTACCTCTGCATACATGGCAAATTGCACTTACACTGTTCTTGCACACATTTCCTGCCCTCCATTTTCATATGTACATTTATGTGCAGGGCATTTTAAACTGTTTGGGAGATATTGAATGCAACTGTTAGCTTTATAATATAAAAAAATGCTTTAAGAGTTTTTGAGAATCTCAAACTGACTGAAGATAGGAATGTTGGCTAGAAGAGAAACAACTTTTGGCTAACAATTATAAAATTGTAGTTGTGTATAGTTATATAAGGAATATTAATTTGTGAATTGTAAGAGCTCAATTTTCTAAACCATGAGGTTTAATTTGAAATTGTGATTGGCCTAAAAGTTGGCGAAAATAACTTCTACAGTATTTCCATGACCTGGAAGTAAGACATTGTAATTCTGTGAATTTTATCACAAAGGCGGCTGTCTGCTGTTTTCAACTGTGAAACCATATTTTTAAGTGAGCTTTTGGTAATTCTATACAGTGTTGAGTTTATAAGAAATATGTAGAAATTGTTTCATGGTGTTATCTATATAATTTTATAATCGTTGTGAACAAGTAACGATATATTTTTATGAAGGAAATGTATCTTTATTTACATATTAATTATTTAAAATGCTGTCTTGTTTAAATTAAAGTGCTACTATCAATACATAGATAAGTAAATATTTAAGCACTTTCATGAACTGCAATACTCACTTTCAAGTTTGTCTGTCTGTATTTATGTGCAAAGGAAGCAATTAATTTGATCAGATATTTTAAAAATTATTTTTAACATGCAATATTTTCTCTACTTTAAGAGTATGGATATTTATCCATTTTGGTGTGCTCCTAAACATTTAGCATATTCTAAAATCTTTTTCATTTCACTCTGTGACTGAGCATTGGATAGTATTTTGTTGTTTCATAGAAACTGTAAACTACTAGTTTTCTGTCTATTATACCAAAATTCTACGTACAAGATTATATTTCCACAGACATATTCTCATACCAGTCTCTAATAAAAGTTATGGCTTTTATATTAGCTTCAGTGTTGAAAATGCTTTAGCAATATTTTAAATGTAACTTTTATGACAACATTTTTTTTGCATTGGCGCAAGTACAATGGAATGTTAGATCATATGATTCTTACAATTATAATACATTTTAACTTGCAGCTCCCCTCAATGCTGTAAACAGTGTTAGTTTATCTTTAAAATGAGATTATATGTTTTAGAGCTTGTTTTGCCATTTGTTGAAGGGGAAAACCATTGCAGAATATCAACTCCTAAAGATAATCTTTTTATTTTCTGCTGATATATAAATTGGTATGACACTTCTCATTTCCTCGCCATTCACAGTGTTTTCGCTACCTTCCTGGAGAAGTTAGTGAAATAGAATTTGTTGCAACTGTTCGGTGATATCACTTTGTTATTAGATTTGCTTATAATACAAAGAGTGTGAATTTATACCATTTCTTTTGAGCTTCGATGAAAACGTTCAGTAGTTTGCACGAAGAGATAAAATAGTGCTATACTATTATAGAAATAGTGGTATTTTAAATATCCTTAATTGTTAAAATTAAATCATAGGATGTCCAGGTTTCCCTCATGTGCAAAATTATATGAAGTGTCCATTCAGGTTAAACTTCTCGTATACCAAAGATAGTTTGAACCAATTGAAAATTTATTTAAAATGTTTGAATTTTTTATAATGACATCACGTATGATTGTGTCATCCTACCACTGAAAGTTAATCCCGCATGCATCCATATATATAATATTAGTAGGAATATGACATCTTCAAAAATAATTGCAATATTGGTATGCAAAGGAAATATAACTAAGGATGATGTGACAGTAAAGATAAAAGTTGTATAAGAGATACAGTGGATCACTGGCTTTACTTAAATTGAGGTCCAGCGTTCGAATGTAGGATAGGAAGAAACCTTTCAAATGTTTGACCAGCCCAAGATGCAGTACCCTCTCCTGGAAAAGGATAATACCTTCAAAAAATTTTAATATTTCTACCTGGCCTTCAGTTTAAGACAAACCTGTGATTCTCTCTCTCTCTTTATTGCCCATATTAGTTACATATATTTGAGAAATAATTTATTTGATGGCATTATAATTAATTTGTATATAACTTTTTATTCATATTTAAAAATTCTTAGTTTAAAGGTCGAGGACAAACATGTCATATTTTCACTATTTACTACTTTATATTGTCGTATCATTTGACCTTAACTTGTTAATTAGTGCAAACACTGGTTCTTTTTAAGATTGCTCCAAACTTTCTTTCAAATCAAAATCTCTAACAAGATCCTTCAGTGTTTTTTTTTAAAAAAAATAATGGGATAGCTGACAGTTCTACAAACTTTTTGTCAGTTTTCCTTTTAAAATTCGCTACTGTAATTTTTTAAATAATTATAATATGCTCCACACAGTTTTGTTTGTGTAGACATACATGAATATTAATCTACAACTTTGCAGATATTAAATCAAGGCAATAATGAAAACTATAGTTAAAAACTTGCTTGTAAATTACAGCTATATTCTTTGCCACGAAAATGTAATACCAAGGTCACAAAGTCTTCCGGCCACATTGCCAAACATAATGTCTAATAACAGGCATGTGTGACGACCTTGCATTAATGGGTAGTGAGGGTGGGTGCACTTTGACTCCCTCTGACCAAGGGGTGAGGAGCTGTGTGGTTAGCTACTTGTTCTTGATATTACAATTTCGTGGTTCCGACTTTAACACATGTTATGTGCAAAGTTAATTTTCATTACAAACTTGAAAGCTCTTTACCTTTTTGTAAATACAATCTCTAAAACTTTGAAAGTAATTTAACCTATTTATGCTTAAAAAGACAAGTTACGTTTTCCTGTAGTAATAGTGATTGGATTATTGGGACAGAAATTTAGGATCTATAGTCTGTTTCAAATGGAAGCTGTCAGCAAATGAGAATGTAAAATTAGATGAATGCTGCCATATCAATAATTACAACAAACCCTTACTGCAGCTTTATGGACAATAATATGTGACACCATCGCACGAATTTGATTCTTTGGCACAAGGAAGACTTTTATGGTCAATTTGACTTCCATTTGAAACACACTATTGGTTTATATGTATATATTAGATTCAGTACAAATACATAAAGAAATGAGAAATAATTTTAATTATTCCATATTTAAATAACAATCCTTATTTATTGACGGAGTTTAAGGCAATGTCCCTGAAATTTTGAGAATATTTAACAGTTTCACTATTTTATATGGTTACAATTAATTTACAGATTTTTTCTGAACACCAAAGATTTGAAGTAGGAGTTGATGTATTATAGTTCCAGCTCATTTTAAATATTTAGTTTCAAAATTGTTTTTCTATGATTTGTTATACAAAATATTCATTTATGCAATAAAAAGTGTTAAAATTAGTTTTCAATTCATTCATGAGAAAAAAATGTATATTTTGTTATCAAACTTTTTACTTGTACAACATGTGTTGTTCCATCATTTCTCTTCATCTACATAGTTTATATGGAACGGTTATTTTCAAAATTTTGGTTTAGGATTGACAGGGAAAATATTTCTAAATTATTAATTTACAAATGTAAAGTGAACCAATAATGAGATCAGTTGTTCGTGTAATCTTGTGCAATATGTTTTCATCAGCTGTTAGCCAATGGTTTTGAGCATGAAAAATATTTGGGCTTGAATGTGCAAAGAAAAATATTCACAACACATTGCTCCTTGAAAGATATGTAGCCTGGTAGAGGTAAAATTGTACCCATCATTGGGCAATCAGTACAATTCATTATTTATTGAAGTGATTCAAATTTTAGATTATACTATTGCATTCTAATTGAAGGCTGTGACTTTCTCTAGAATGTAGAAATATATATTATGCATATATTTTCTTTCCAAATTTCTTCAGAAATCTATAGGCTTTAATTTTAAAGAGTTAACATAATTTTTTCTTAAAAAACTTACTCCTTCATAGTACATGGACTTTAAATTTGGGGAGAACAAATTCTCTAAACTTTGAAATGTTTGCAGTTGTCCTAATATAATGGTGCTAAGTTGATTCTGTGAGCACGTATTTTTCTATGCATTAGAAATTTTCTATTTCTTTGACAAAAATTATAAGGATATATTATTTACTTTCGTATTATTAACACACAGAAGATATTGAGAGAATACATGTGATATATCTTAACAGGAAAGTGCAAAATTATGAAGAGGTTTCTATGGTGAGATGGACTTCAATATCTCATCAAATTAGAAAGTATAGTTGCATGTTTATTAGTAATTACTTTTATTTTCTTCATTAAATAAAAGTAATTGTGTATACTGTGCAATAAGTAATTAATAAGAAATGGTTTTGTTGGTTTTAAAAATTTCTCATTATACTATGTTTTAAAATTTTCTTATTAGTTAACCAAGTATTGCATATAGAGATAATTGTTTTCTTATCACTGAATATTCTGCGTCAAAATATTTGCATACAAATATTTGATTTCATATGTAATACAATTTACAAAATATTTTTTTCTAGTTTAAACTCCAAATTTCACATCAGTTTTTTTTTAATCTCTGCTTACAGAATATTCAAAACTTGTATGCTACTGTTTCTCTTTTAAAATTGTGCAAAATTAAATGTTTTATAGAGTTTGTAGAAATTAAACAAAGAACTATAATGTATTTTCAGTTATTTTACTTTGACATGATTGTGATTTCTCATAAGTTATCAGATTTTTTAATTTCTTAAGATCATCTTATGTCCATTTATGGGAAATTTTTGATAAGGAACATACAAATTTATCACCTATATACCACAGATTTTGTGATCATATACAAGTAATTTGTTCTTATTATGTTGTTCATATTATAGGACTTCAGGTTGAAAGTACAAACCAAGGTGGAGAAAATACATATTTTTCTCTTGTAAAATAAAGGAAAGGTTAACTATTTTATTGAGTTTTGGAGTAAAGAAGCTAACCATTATTTGATAAAAGAATTCCAGATTTTGTTTTATTACCATCAAATATTGGAAATTTATTCAGAATACAAATAGTTACTGCATGTCCTCAGCTCTGATGTTCAGGTGAGATTTTTGTTCAAATTCAGTGAGTAAAAAAAAATGTGACACACCAATATAATTCAGAAATAATTGTTTACGGGACCAGTCAGGAAAGAGTTGGCAAATCAAATTTCGTTTAACAATTATTATTTTGTATTTTTTGTTACCATCTTACAATATGTGTTGTATTTCCACAGTTATCAATATAACTTAATGATATTGACTCAGTGCAACAGTTACAGGTATAAACTTTCCTAAGTGGCAGATTAATTTATTGTTTATATTTTATTATCAAAATTGCAGTTATCTTTGACTGCTCAAGTAAATGTAACTAGCATGTGCAATACTTGATGAATTTTACTGTATTTGTCATAAAATGTTGCAGATTGTTATGAAATGAGAAAGATCCTTTCACTACTTTCATAAAATAAAATATTCAGATTTTATCACGTCTTTAGTATGCAATGACTAAATTGGTGCTGTTTTACTATTATTTTTTTTGTAATAGGAATACTTAATATGGATGTCATGTGGAATTGGATAACTTTAAAAAAATTAGTTTTTTTATTTGTTTTTAATTTTCATCTTAAAAATTTCCTTAAACATTCTGACATTGTAGCTCATGAAAGTGCCAATGTTTAGCTTGTATTTCCAAAATTTAATTATGAAATCTGGTATGTGTACATAGAGGATTACTAAACCTAGTTTTTATAACATTTTAGAATTTTTGGTTAAGTATGTGGCACTATGTATGAAAATACAGAAATATTCACCAAAGTAATTTCAGTGATATCAAAGAAAATGACCCATGTATATGCCTAAATTTAAGTGTAAATGTAAATTACACATTTCAACCTAATTTGTCATCAGTCTCAGGCAGTATAGTTAATAAATATAAAATGAACTTTTAAATAAATATATATATATATATATATAATATATTGTTGGGTCTTCGTACAATGTACTTTAGAAGCCAACGCCATGCTTGATACTGTGATTTAAAGAAGACTTTCTGGAATATTTTCCATTTTGATTATGTAAATATGTCTAATAAGTAGGAAAAATTATATTTCTATTAGTTGTTTTAACTTGGACAATTATGTGAATGTATAAAAGAAACTATGTTTAATGGATATCACACATTTTCAGTGATAATCTTGATTTACATGTACTAAGGACAATGACTGTTATGTTTTAGTATAAAGGCTCATGAAATGAGATTTACTATTGTGCAAATCCATTAAATTTAGTTTTGAAATGTGTTCTATTTTGTGTGTGTAAATATTATTGTATGCACAGATATAAGTATATAAGATTATTGATTTAATTTGATTTTCTTATGTTAAGGTTAATTTTTTCAGTATAGAATTTTAAGTTACTGCTGAAAGAAGTTACTCTTTCCGTTTGTCACTACACCACCGAAGCTTTCTTTGATGACATTTTCAATCTTACCTTAATTCTTGTACTTGTAATTAATTACTTTTGAATGAGATTTATGGTATAACCAATTTTGGAAAGCATCTTAGACACATTTACTAAATGATGTGCAAGTTTATACCTTTTAACCTTTTGTGTAACTTGTCTTTGTATTTGGATTTGTCTTCAAATATTTTTGAAATGTGTGTGATACTTCACAAAAGTGACTGCTACCAAGATTATTATACATAAGCAACAAACTGCATGTTGCCCATAACGAATCGAAATGAATTTTTTGGCAGTTATTAGCTACATCTACTGTAAACATTTCAAACTTATGAGAATCTCTTCTATTACATAGCAAGATGTTTCATTACAGTGTATGAAAGCTTATTTTTTGGTATGTGTATTTTATGAATATTCCAAGAGGTATGTGTTGTGACATTATGTGATGAATGTCTTTTATAAACTTTGTTAACTTTGTTTGAAATATTATAGAACATTCATGAATATTTGTTTAGGTGTGAAATATCTTATATGTCTTTCCAAAGTGAATTGTGTAAGATTTGTTACAGTGAAATACAGTACAAAACTTTTTAAAAAGTGCAATGTTATAATAAGGTTTTCACTGTGGTGAGTGTCATACAATTTCTTGAATTGTAGATATTCATTGCTTTATGAGTGTGTTATTTTGAGAAATCCGTGAATTTATCTAAATAGTCCAACATCTATGTCAACATATTGGTTCATATTATTATATAAGTCTTTAATGTAAACCATGTTGTTTGATGATGACTGTAAACTCTTTGAAACTTCTGAGAACTATTTTAATCACTTGAAACAAATACTTTTGAAGTTACTGTGGAATCTGCTTACATCAACACACTAAATTTTTATAATTCGACTTACATTTTGAGAAATAGAGAAGAAAATTTTTAAGAACGCTACCAATAAAATATTTTTGGGTTTATTTGGAAAAAACTGTTTGTTATATCATTCTGATTCCAATAAACAATAAGTGTGAAGGAAATTAATTAACTTGGGATGTGAAATATGAGTTTTGATAGTACTTTAATGGATGCTGTTTGCTTGTTAAGTGCATAAATGTTTTCAGTTTCTTCAACCTGGAGTTTGTGACATCTTGAATATATAGTTTGTTATGACAAAACACAGTGCCATAAAACATATGACTATGTAATAAGTGTTATTTCTTAATAGCAAGTGACTAGTATAAAAGAACTTAAGTGGTGTACAGTATTTAGTCCATGCTATTTCTTTCATTCTATTATTTGAAGTTGAAACAATATTTTATCAAGCCTTTTTAAAAAGTTGTTCATATTACTTCAACAGCCGTAAGTGATTACCATTATGTGTAGCACAAACTATTGTATTCCAGGGATTCGTGCCTGAAATGTTTAATTTATACAGTGTTTGCTTTGGTACTTATTCTGAATAATGTGCATTTGATTCTTATTATTTTGAATGTTTGGTGTTATACTAAGAATAAATTTATTTACTTTTATTCAATTTGTCAATATTTTCTCTCCTAAATTAAATAATTCACAAATATAATTTCAGTATTATATTTGCTTCTTTGAAAATGTTACATTTAAGTCCAGTATCTTATGACTAAAAACTAAATTTTTTTATTTCCCTATTTACCTGTGTTCTACAATTCAAGTGCACCTTTATTTCTGAAATATCTAAGGCCATTCAAACACTTGGTCCTTGTGAGTTTGCAAAAAATGGACAGAATATATATTTGTGTCTAAATCTGTCAGATTGTTGTTTTTGACTCCGTATTGAAAATACATTTTTTAAAGATAACATCATCGTATTTATGTACATTTCAGTAACAAACTATTTACTATGAAAGTGTGTGGGGAGGGTGAATGAGAGGATTGTTAAGAAAATTGGTTTCTTCATAAATCATCAAATAAGTGCAGCTAAATGTGGACACAAAAATACTCTTTTATAATTTTAAATGAAAAGTAAGTTTTAATTGTTGACAGGCAAAATTTCAAATTACAATTATTAACTTTTCTATTATTTTCTGTTTCTTTACTTCAATTTGAATTAAATTATCTCCCAAATAATAATTGGATTAAAATTATTTATAGGAAATACTGTTTGAATCAAGTCCATATAGTCTGAGTCTTCTGCAAGTAATATGAAAAGAAAATGGTATGTTGGATATCATGTGAAGGCAAGTGACTTAACTGTATTGGTTGTGTCTGCAGTATTATATTTTCACTCGACCTTAAAATTAATGCATTGTAAATGGCAGACTGTAACGGTTTAATTATTTAAATGTTTATTTTGTACACATCCTTGAAACCAAAGACTAGTGGTACTAGTTTTTCAATCAAGTTTGCCTTAGTGGATGTCTTCTTTCTTCTGACTCTAGTGTGTTTGAAGTTGATTATGGCTGATGGTAATACCATGACTCTTGAATTGATTGTTTTCCATATTGGACACTGCTGAATTGTTTCCCTAGGTACATCTTACTTGTTTTTAAACATCACCATTGATATATTTGGTTATGTACAAATGTATTTATTGTACATGTATTTCACTGTAATTATTTATTTTTGAGATATAATTGTATTTTAAGAATATTTTTGAAAGCCTGTTATGGCATAAATGTTCAAATATGAGGTTTGCTTATAAAGTTCCTTGACTGCCGTTGATGTGAAAATGTTGATCTTAGCAAATGGATGATACCACTGTTTGGTGGAATTATAACATTATTATTTGGGGTGCAATAAAGGTGTTTCAGATTCATTTTCAAAATGTTTGAAATTATTGCATTTAGCATTTTTTGTAAAAAATTAAAAGCATAATTTTAAGTTGCATTTATCATCACAATTTTACATAAATTTTAATTGGTCCAGTCAATTGTATATATTACCAAAAGCACATATTTCAAATACATCAATCTTTCAGTATTGATATGATTTATTTTTGGTAATAGTGTCCAATAATTCTGCTAAGTAGTTGGAATAAATATTCCATACTAACATCAGTATTAGCAACCAGTAGGCTAGGAAACTTTTTCACCTCATACGCTAATTTTGTACCATACTCGTTTGTAAATAGAATAAATATCTATTGTAAATACAATACAAAATACCAATACACATTGGTTTTGTTGTATTACTATATAAATAAAAGTGTAATTTAAAACTTGTTTTTCATTAGCATCCTCTTATCCTGTACGAATTTTATGTATGTTTTTTGCTATGCATAGTCAAAGACTTAAATATAAATTTATTTATGTCAGATATGTATCTCTTCCTTAAATTGGCTGTTCAAAAACAAAGTATTACTTTTTCAGACAAGTTTGAGGTATTTAAATAGTATATAATAAATAATTCGTATAAAGAGTTACCCATGTTGCCAGAATAGTGATAGCCTGTTTTGTTTTAGGAAAGCCTTCTAATACGTTTTGTGGAAGTTAATTGTGAATACTCTACTATTTTCAGAATGATAGTTGGGTGAGAATTTAGTTGCACTACTATGCTGAACATTTATAACATTTTGACAGGAAGTTAAAAAATTATGCTACAAAGAGGTAAAATATATTTTTATCAGAGTATCTGGACATGCAAAATAAAGAACAATGTATATTTGACGATACATTATGACAATTATATGTATTTTATATCAGAATTTATTGTCATGCTAATAATTTTATATTCTTAAATTTTAGGATTCTGCAAATGTACAAAACTTTTGAATTATTGCATACTATTTACTATTAGTTTTATTTTTACCAGACACAAGCAAAACAGAAACACATTATTTATTAGCCACATATATTTCGTAGTCATAATGTAATTTTTGGATGTTAATAGAAAGAAAAACTACTTGCTACTTCACAGAACATCATAACCATTGTTATGCTTTATTAAGAAAAGAAAATTGTAACCCAATTATTTGCATTGAAGTTGAGTTAAAATTAGAAGTGTGTCATTTGTGTAGGTTACAGATTGATAACATAATTTCACTTGTAAGAACACATTTGCAGAGGAATTATTGTAAAGCTGTTAACACCTGAAGTAGCAGTAGTATATTGTATCTATGAAATTTTAAACAATTAAGACAGGGAAACACAGTTTAATTATTTTGACATATTAAAAGAGCTGTTTTAAATAGGATTTGGAGGAGACTTTAGTATTTGTGATGGATTTGACAACCCATAGAAATGAGAAAAACGTGAGTCAAGAGATAAAATCAATAATTTGTGTAATCAATTAAGCAAATACTTATTGAATAAAATGATGGAAATTCAAGTTATTTGGAAAGAATTGTAAGCAAGTACCATCATGCAATATGCCACTTAGTTTTAGAAGGAAACTGCAGGATAAATTTCAAAAATAGTGCCAGAGACATAATTTTTTATTTACTGTTTTAGTCCTGACGTATCACAAATTACAAAATGACATTTGGTTCACCTAAAAATTTGATGATAACTAGAAACTTATGTTTACAAAAATAAATTTCCAATCTATTACTTGTGGTATCATTTGTAATCAGTAGATTTCAACAAGTTCAATTTCCTAAAAGGTCTCAACTTAAATTATGTAGCTTGATTTCCAAATAGAAAAAGTCACTAATGCCCAAAATAAATATCACCTTAATAAATATATTATTTAACCATTAATACTATTTATGAATTAGGAAAAGTATAATTATCTAATAAATAAAGTACATTTTCAAATCTTAAGCGATATAATGGAAGCAATTGGTAACACATTTAAAATATGGAATTAGTTTTTCAAATTATAACATTAAAATTGTTTGGAAAAATTTTAAAAATAGTACAAAAATTATACATGATTAACTGAACTAATGGTGAGAATAAACATGTCTTCAGCACAATCGTCTACAAGGGGCAATTTCTGGAACTGTACTAATTACTCTTCCAACAGGGACTAATATTTTAAATGAAGTCCCATAAATTACCTGATGAAGGCAACAAGGATTGCAGAATTGTTGTGTTGTATTTATTTAGCAAATATTTTTGGCTACTTATTAATATCCAACTATTATACTTTTAATTTAATATATTATTTTTGATTTAAAATTCCTTAATTATTCTATATCCTTGAAGCATTGGTTTTGTATCAAGTGATGGAAAACTGTTTAAAATTAATACTGACCTCAAGGTTGCATACTAACATGAATTCCTACATTCATTCAGTCCATTTTTTATTTCAGCTAACTTGGGAACTGATCATTAGAAATTTATTTCTAAGAATTTAATTGCCAAATTTTTACATGAGATAATGGTGTTCACCATTGACTCTAATGTAAATGATTTGTTTCTATCATGAAAGAAAATTAGATATAGTCCTTGTGATTATTTCATAGATTTTTTTCAGTTCACCATAAATTTGTTTGACGAAAACGAGAAGCAGTACAAACATTTCAGGCAAACTCATACGAGTAAAGAGTCTTGACAAACAAGCTGCAGCAACTAAAACAGAGTATTATTTTAGAGGGTATTCATGAATGTAGACAATATTTCTGTTGGAATTGTCTCACCTATATTGTCAATCGTTGTTACTCGGGCATACATTGTGAGGCGTTCTGTTGGTAGATACATATTGATTTGTGCAGAAGTATTTTCGTATCTGTAAAACATCAAACTTATTTATTTCAAATAAATAATAATGACTTATTTTCACTGCTACTAGAAACATTTGCCAGTAAGAGTTCTTAAAATTAATTGATTATTAACACAACTTTAGTAAGAATGCCAGGTCAAGTCAATGAAACTTATTGAGAAGTGGATAATAGTTGAATATCTGGTGTGGTAGTTCTTCAAAGAATGGATACAGTGGAAAATATACTTCAGACTAAACATTGTGTAAATTGTAAAAAAAAAAAAAAAGACAGTTGGTAAGAACATGGTATTTTAAAATAAATTGTTCACACAGTTCTTTGATGAAATTAAAATAATTACATCTTCATACACTAATTCTGCTGTAGTAATAAGATGCTATGGGTGTTGTTAATAAGATTAGTATATTAAGGATTTTTGATTCCATGGAGCAACTTAAAATAGTGTCAAACATAATTTTGTGTGACCATATGTGACTTGACAGCACAATGGCATAGTTTTGACATGAATTATTAATTTCAGTTATGCATATTTTCAGTACAAGCAAATTTCTGTGGCCAGTTAATATGTGAACAGGCAATGACACAGAGTTTACCCGTAAATATTAAATACTGTAATGAAATGAATATTTGCTTGAATAATTGAATTACTGTATGACTTTTTCACACCTCATAAATTAGCTGAATATGAAAAAGATCTTATGTGATATAAAGAAATAGTCAGATGCTGTAGGAAGAATGTTAAGATATTGTTGTTAACATAACACAGCTTGAATATCTACTTTAGAAACTGTAATAAAAGAGTAACGTAGTTATTTATATATATGTCCGCAGCTGGCCGGTGCACAGAATGGTGTAACACTCCTTCCTGAAGAAGGAGGCTGAGAGCCTCTGAAAATTTGAAGAACAACCCTCAGTTCCTTATGGCGACACCACACTTCACTTTCAGGTAAGCCACAACCTATCTCTCTTTCCTTTCCATGCCAATATTGCAATTATATATATATATATATATATATATATATATATATATTGTGACAAAGTCACATTCGATCTTTGATAGTGAGGAAGGATAGGAGAAATAGGAACTCTATTCATTCCTCCTCTAAATAACTATTTATCCATAATAAGACTATCTATATTTTCCTGGTCAGGAACTTGACCTGGTGACCAAGATGGTTAAGGTGTCTGTGTACTGAGCAGATCATGCAGGTTCAAGTCCTGTCAAGGTAAAATATTTTCAGTCTTTCCTTCTTCTTCCTTCCATTTCCCTGCTTGAAACATATGCTTTTCTTTGTGTGTGATTCTACGCCTGAGCATATGAATTTGCATAAAGCATAATCCTTCTATTTCTCCTATTTACTTCTATCCTTCCTCACTATCCATGATCGAATGTGACTTCTTCACCAAATTAATTCCTAACATTGTGTTTATTCCTTAATGGATGCTCATAATATTGTGTGTGTAATATTAGTAAGAATATGACATTGTCAAAAATAATTGCATTATTGGTATGGAAAGGAAAGAGAGATAGCTTGTGGCTTACCTGAAAGTGAAGTACGATGTAGCCAAAGGGGCTCTCAGCCTCATTCTTCAGGAAAGAGTGTTACTTCAGTTCCCTTTGGCTACACCATACTTCACTTTCAGGTATGCCACAAGCTATCTCTCTTTCCTTTCCATACCAATATCACAATTATATATATAAATGTTAAGGATTTGTAATTATTCCTTAATGGATGCTACAAACTCTTCACACAGTCTGCTCTATTCATTCCACCCTCAACACCTAATGAGGCTGGCTGTATTTGTTAGGTCTGGGGACAGGAACTGTAGCTCAATGGTAGAGCATTTGTGTACAAAGAAAAAGTACCTGGGTTCGATTCCTGGCCCTGCTGAGTATTTTCAGTCTTGCCTTCTGATTCCAATCTATCCTCTATACACCTTGAAAATTTGCTTCCTTTGAGCATATTACTATGCCTAAAGCATATGCTTTCTTCACTATCTTACTCACTATCCACTTATCATATATATATATATATATATATATATATATATATATATATATATATATATATATATATATATATATGGAAAGGAAAAAGAGATAGCTTCTGGTTTACCTGAAAGTGATGTAAGGTGTAGTCATAGGGAACCAAAGGTTGTTCGTCAAATTTTCAGAGGCTCTCAGCCTCCTTCTTCAGGAAGGACACCCACTCTGGACAAAACAAGAAAAGTAATTCACCCCTCACAACAACCTACTTCCCTGGACTACGAAAAATCAATTCCATTCTCCACCTAGTGTACACTGAACTGAAATTCAACCCTGACCTAAAAACCATTCTCCCAACTATAATGCCCACCTGCCCAAGGGTTGCCTTCAGACGGCCACCCAACCTCCACAATTTACTTGTCCCACCCTGCAAAACCCATACACGCGCACCCATGCTGGGTTATAAACCTTGTGGTCGGAACAGATGCCATGTCTGTCCTATCTTACAGCCCACCACAAACTTCCACAACCACACAAAATCATACGCTCACCTTTGGAATTATTATATTTTGTCAAAAGTATATTTATTGCATAAAAATCGAAAGGCTCATTTTAAATTTGCCAACCTATATAAAATTATTGCTACAATTCCTGTTAAGATACCTTAAAACCTGTAATTCTAATTCTAATAATGCACCACAAGGTGTTTGACACTTCTGTGTAGAGTCGTTACAGTTGGCGATTCATATTATAGTGTTCGTATAATTATTAATTACGAATAGAAAATGGAGGAGATAAAATGCTCTTACTTGCTGATGTTGAACCTAACAAGCCCAAGGTCAACTGTGGAGCATTCAGGAAGACACTGACATCGAATCTTCTTCCCGTCTGCAGATTTATTTCCATTTTCTAGAGCATAATGAACTACATTAAAACCATTTTTCAATAAATATCAAAATATTTTATCTCAATCGATTTCAGTTCAATGCAATAATAACCTACAAATCAGATAAGGACATTTAAACAGACAAAAAATTGATAAGATTCACAGTAAAAAACTTAATGTTGCCCTAATGAATAGACATTTCTCTAATGCATATGAACTAAGAATGCTCAAGCTTCTAGTATGTTTTCCTTCTATTGAAATTTGAAGCATAGCACTGAATCAAGTAAAGAATAATTTATTGGTATATACTTATACAATTTATGAATTATTATTGTTAGTTGATAGCAGGGAATTGTTTTACAGTGGTGTGTATGGGTACCAGAGTACCAGTAGGGTATGTTCTATGTTGTACGTGTCCATGATGAACTTGACTACCACTTTCTGCAAATTAGGAAGTCACGACTCGTGGTCGTGTGTATGGAAGCTTAGATGTTTCTGACTGCAACTCAGTTCAAGTCACAGAATAGTTTCCTGTGCTGGTCTATATTCAACTACCCTGCCAAGGACCACTGTCCAGAGAGAGATTGGGTCTCCCGTTTTAAGGTGTGTTCTCTGTTAACTATGCTTGATATTCTGGCCTTCAAGACAAAATCTTGGCACTGTGGCCTTGTCCTTGATGGTGGCTTGGTTTTTATGAGGAAGCTCATTCAACTGTTTATCTAATGCATGATTTTGTGGATTCCAAGGCAAGATCAGAATACCCTATATTGTAAATGATATTATCCAGTATCCCAATTGTTTTTAGACAAGGACAGTATCATAAAAAGCAAAAATGAGGATAGAAGGATTTGCTCTTCCTCTTTTTTCCAGTCTCTAACACTTGTAACTTTCACTAATAAAATAATACTCTATAATACATTTACCAATCGTTTAGATTTCACCACTTAGATGCCTTCTGAAGGCATCCACGCATCCATAAACGTAGATCTACTCTAGTTGCTATACAAGTGTCTGTATGGTTTGAGTCTCTATGGAAAGGGGGTAGGCAAAATGTGGCCCTAGATTAATGGACACGAAGGAAATATCTCATCATAAAGTTACAAAAATGGGATGTGAGGAGTGGAGATATGAGACGATTTTTGCAGCTGATGTATTTGAGAAATTGACTTAACTGAATGCACATTAAATGTGGAAGCATGTAAATGCATTCAAAGGAAGACTAGGTTTATTTGCAAGGCAAGCAAATGAATGCAATTTTTGTCATTTCAATTTATTAGGAAGACAGAAAATGCCTGAAAGTTTTTCTGCTAAGATTAGGGATTGTCTGCAGAGTTTGGAGGACAATGTCTCATGAAGATTTCAGGACTTGAAGAAAGCAATTTATTGCATAAACAAGTGAGGACCTTCCAAAAATTAATTTTATTGGATTGTTTGAAATTGTTGGAAAATCAATGGAGTAAGTGTATTCAGCTAAAATGATATATTGAGAAATAAAAATGAATCAACCAAAAATAATGTTTTATTTTTTATTATTGTTATGTGAGTACTAACTTTTTACTACTTTCGTAGTCATAGTCTGCTATATCCTACATTTAATTTCATGCACGCTTATAATATGTCAGCCAGATAATGGCTTTAAATGATTAAAAATAGTTTTGTGGATCCTCGAGATGGGAACTTATTTGTTCCAATAATATTTTAGCCTTAACTTAGTTCAAACGAAACTACTCACTGAAATAATTGTCCAAACACTTCAATCCTGCGTAGTCACACTTTGTAATATTGTCTGAAAAACAAGATTTGTATAAGTATTGTATAAGAATTGTCATATTGACTCTTAATCCAGCTTAAAACTTATAAAGATCCTGTTAATGATTTAAGTCGTAATATAGTAATATTCCTAGAGTTACTTCTATTTCCGTCCGGTCATTAGATAATATTTATATTCGGCATAAATGCAATCTATTGCAATAATATATTTGATATTTTAATGCAAAGTTTAACAAATCTCATAATTATAGTGTTTGGAATATGAAAGTTTAACAATTGCATATTAACATTTTTTAGTCATTTTAATCACATTATTTCTTTATTGCAATATTATATTTGATATTTTAATGCAAAGTTTAACAAATCTCATAATTATAGTGTTTGGAATATGAAAGTTTAACAATTGCATATTAACATTTTTTAGTCATTTTAATCACATTATTTCTTTATTGCAATAATATATTTGATATTTTAATGCAAAGTTTAACAAATCTCATAATTATAGTGTTTTGAATATGAAAGTTTAACAAATGCATATTAACATTTTTTAGTCATTTTAATCACATTATTTCTTTATTGCAATAATATATTTGATATTTTAATGCAAAGTTTAACAAATCTCATAATTATAGTGTTTGGAATATGAAAGTTTAACAATTGCATATTAACATTTTTTAGTCATTTTAATCACATTATTTCTTGCGAGCGTCTAACAATTTTTAGTAAGAACTTTCCTGGCTTAGGCTAAGGTATTCTTAAAAACTAATAACATGTAACATAAATCCCAAGTGTGGCAAAAGCACTCGTTCATCTCTGAGAATCGTCTTCCCCAAATTTATACAAGATTGATGAGTACAAAATATTATTTCAGTTAAGATCTGGGCAGTTCATGGAAGAGGAAAGCTATTAAGCTCTGAAATTCGAGCAAGCGCCTGCAAACCACTCTGCGCAGACCTGGTCTTAGGACTTTTGTCTCCGTCTGTTGTCACCACGTACATCACACCAAAGTATTTTCTGACCCTGTCTGCGCCGATTGACGTTCAGATGAGTTTAGTCGTATAAAACACGTCCACACAACGTCAGACTGAAAGTCTCACGACCATGTCTTGTACAGACCGTCTTCTGACATCACTAATGTAGCATACCTGGTCTGTTGTGTAATACTAATTTTTAAGAAATCTTGAATATTGCGTCAACCACGTTCAGACAACGTAATCTTTCATCACATTTTTATCTTTGAAATTCCCTTATTAGTGAGAAGAATTATGACGTTCACTTTGGAGAGTCTGTTTTTCAGCCAGTGACGTGATTATCTTATAAATAAAAAAGAGTGTATGTATGTTTGTATGTTTGTATGTTCGTTATACAAATCTACACCGGTAGAGCAAATTTCACCAAATTTCGTACACGTGTTCTTTACGACCAGGAAACAAACACTGTCGGGGTGAGACATGTCTACCACCCCCAGAAGCGGGGGTGCACGGGGGTTGAAATATTTAAACATGCTAAAACAGCCGATATTTTAGTCGGATAATAATTTTTAGGGATCCAAGATATTGATGGTGTTTCTACCGATGTTTTCTGAATATAATTTTCATCCCCTACACCCTGGGAAAAGGGCACCCTTAGAGTTTGGGGTGGAGAATACAAATCTATACCGGTGGATCAAATTTCACCAAATTTCGTATACGTGTTCGTTGCGACCAGGAAAACAACACTGTCGGGGTGAGACGCGCCTACCACCCCCAGAAGCGGGGGTGGACGGGGGTGGAAATATTTAAACATGCTAAAACAGTCGATATTTCAGTCGGATAAATATTTTTTGGGGTCAAAGATATTTATAGTCTTTCCACTGATGATATCTGAATATAATTTTCAACCTCTACATCCTGGGGAAAGAGCACCCCTAGCGTTTGGGGTGGAGAATACAAATCTATTCCGGTGGATCAAATTCTTCATACATGCTAACACAGTCAGATAAATATTTTCCGGGTAAAAGTGATTAATAGTGTTTGTATGAATGTATGTGAGTAAAATTTCAAACATTTTACGGCATGGGAAAGTAGAATTGTAGGGGTGGGGTTGGAGGAATATTACAAAAAAATAACTCGAATACAAACGAGACTGGAGTCAAAAGCAAAGTTATGGATACCGCTGAGTTTAATTATGCTATAAACTAGCAATTAACCTCCCAGGGACGGGCGTGGTCGGGAGTGGAAATTGTCAAACATGTTAATCAACTTTGCAACTAAATATTTTTCCGGATCAATGAGATTTCTCTACATTTACACAGATTATAACTTCAACCCCTTTCGGGCTTATCAGTAGAGCACTTTTAGGTGTTGGGTGGAGGAACGCTGCAATAAAATAACGCGAATACAACCGAGATTGGAGTCAAATCCAAGGTTATGGATGTCGCCCAGTTCAATTATAGCATCAAATTGGCCATTTAGCCCCAAGGGGCGGTAGTGGATGGGATGGAAATTTTCTAACATGTTAAATCATCGATATTAGCGTGGAATAAATAAATGCCGGGACCATTCACGTTGATAGTGTTTCTACCGATGTTGTTTGTAGGCATGATAGGGGTGGTGGTGGAGGGAATTTCCTTGAAAATAACGGGAAAACAACCGAGATTCGAGTCAAATCGAAGGTAATGGATGTCGCTGAATTTATTTATGACAATCTGGACAACGCGCGGGTATCGGCTGGGTTGGGATTAGTTGACCGGCTGTTTTTTGCGTCGATTAAATATATTTCAGGATGAATTAGATTAATAAAATTTCCCTACATGTTCTCTGTGTATAATTTCAACCCCTTTCGGACTCGGAAGGGTGCACCCTTAGGGGGGGGGGGGCGTAAAGTAGCATTACATAAAAAGAAACCAGAAACTATTGGGATTGTCAGTGAGTTTAATTAATTTCCTTGAAAATAACAGAAAAACAACCGAGATTCGAGTCAAATCGAAGGTAATGGAAGTCGCTGAATTTATTTATGACAATCTGGACAACGCGCGGGTATCGGCTGGGTTGGGATGAGTTGACCGGCTGTTTTTGCATCGATTAAATATATTTCGGGATGAATTAAATTAATAAAATTTCCCTACATGTTCTCTGTGTATAATTTCAACCCCTTTCGGACTCGGAAGGGTGCACCCTTAAGGGTGGGCGTGAAGTAGCATTACATAAAAAGAAACCAGAAACTATCGAGATTGTCACTGAGTTTAATTATGACATTAAACTTGACCGTTTAAGTCCCCGAAGCGGGAGTGTTCGGGGGTGAAAATTTTCAAACATGTTAAACGGTCGATATTTGCGATAATTATTTCCTGGGGTTAATTACTTTGATAGTATTTATACCGATGTTGTTTGTGTATAATTTAACCCCTGTGAGGGGATCAAGCTTAGGGGTGGGGTGGAGGTACGTTAAATAAAAACCCGCAAAAACAACCGAGATTCGATTCAATTCAGAGACTATGAATGCCGCTGAATCTAATTGTGACAACCTTGGTTAAGCGACGGGTTTGGGAGGTGTTGGGCGGGGGAATAAATTTTCAGACAATGTAATCGGCCGATTTTTGCGTGGAATACATTCTTTTTCATTATCGCATATTTGTGGGGGTGGTCATCTGCTAACATGTAAAAACGGCCGATATATTTAGTCAATGACTTCATCCCCCTTCGGCATGGGAGGTGAGCACATTTAGGGATAGGGTTCGAGGAGCTTTACATAAAAATAGCTCAAAAGTAACCAAAATTGGAGTCTTATCTATGGTTATAGATAAATGACATCTCGGGCAACGCCGGGCACCCAGCTAGTCGTTCTATAAAGTACAGTAGATCCTTAGCTACATTACTTACGATTAGCATGCAGCAAATGATGTGTGCAATTGCAAAACCGTAGGTGATTTTTAATTCTGCACTCGGATTTACACGCCGATGAGCTGTAACTTCTGAAATATTTCAAACGAAATTCCCCTTTGAGCACGCACATACGTTGGGCTCTCGTCAACGTCTTTAAATTAGAGTCTGTCTTGACTTCTCTGAGTTTGAACGAGAGTTCCATTCGCTGCCCGTCCGTAATATTGGCCAGTTTTTTGGTCAGCGAATCGTCTTTTATGAAGTTAACGCTGCCAGACTCGTGAATGTACACCTGAAACAAAAAATTCTGAATCAGCCGCGATTATATTGCTCGATTTAATGCCTGTTTAAGAAATAAACAATTGATGGATTTTTAAATTTTATTTAATACATAGTCTTTAATCTCAAACATGATATTTATTTAAAATTATAATTATTGGTTAAGTTCAGAAACGTAGATATACGAGGGTGGTCTGAAAAGTTTCCGACCCAACACTGATAGAATACAATTATTTTTATTTTTCAACATAGTCTCCTTGTAACTCTCCACACTTCTCCCAGCGATGCTCCCATCTCTGTAACCCGTCCAAAAAGTACTCGACGTTTTTCTCTGAAAAACGCCTGTAGCTCCTAAACGGCTGCAGCTAGCGACCTGCGGGTGACGTCATCGTCTTCAGCGGGAACGCTTCCATAGGATGAGACCCATAACTCACGCGAAAAGACGCACATTTGGGAGAAAAGAAGCAAAAAGTGAAAAAATAAGAAAAACGCCTGTAGCTCCTAAACGGCTGCAGCTAGCGACCTGCGGGTGACGTCATCGTCTTCAGCGGGAACGCTTCCATAGGATGAGACCCATAACTCACGCGAAAAGACGCACATTTGGGAGAAAAGAAGCAAAAAGTGAAAAAATATGAAAAACGCCTGTAGCTCCTAAACGGCTGCAGCTAGCGACCTGCGGGTGACGTCATCGTCTTCAGTGGGAACGCTTCCATAGGATGAGACCCATAACTCACGCGAAAAGACGCACATTTGGGAGAAAAGAAACGTAGATATACGAGGGTGGTCTGAAAAGTTTCCGACCCAACAATGATAGAATATAATTATTTTTATTTTTCAACATAGTCTCCTTGTAACTCTCCACACTTCTCCCAGCGATGCTCCCATCTCTGTAACCCGTCCAAAAAGTACTCGGCGTTTTTCTCTGCAAAATAAGTGTTCACGAAGGTGATTGCCTCTTCAGTTGACGAAAATCTCTGTCCTCCGAGCGCAATATTTAGATGAGGGAACAAGATGAAGTCGCTTGGGGCTAGATCTGGATGGTCAAGCAGTTCAAAACCGTAATTCGTGGATTTTCCCCATGTGTCTTGGTGAAACAGGATTTTTCTTTTTCCGCAAGTTCAGCCTTCAGCTTGTCAAGTAATGATGCTCCTGTAATGGTTTTTCCGTTTTGAAGATAATCGATTAAAATAACTCCACGACTATCCCAAAAAAAAACAGTCGCCATCACTTTCCCAGCCGAAAAAACGGTTTTTGCTTTTTTATGGAGCAGGTTCCCCCTTTGCAGTCCACTGTTTGGACTCTATTTTTGTTGTATAATGATGTATCAAAGTTTCATCTACAGTAATTAATCGGCTCCAAAACTCGGATTTATTGCGCCTCAACTTCGCCAACCGATCGTTGGAAACACGTTTTTGGTCTAACGTGAGAAAACGCGGCACCCAACGCGCGGACAGCTTTCTCATGCGTAAATGTTGATTTCATAAGTGACAACACACGTTCTTTTGACATGTACATGACCTCTGCTATCTCTCTCACTTTAATTCGGCGGTCGTGTAACACCATTTGGTGAACTTTGGCGATGTTTTCGTCGGTAGTTGCAGTTTCTGGACGTCCCGAACGTTCATCGTCTCCCGAGCTCTTACGGCCACGTTTAAATTCCGCTGCCCCAAATTTTGACTGTGGCAAATGATGGTGCAGTGTCCCCATACACAGAATCCAACTCATCTTTGATTTGCGTAGGCGTATTGCCTTTCAAAAACAAATATTTAATAACATCTCGATACTCGATTTTCTCCATTTTCACAAAAACACTCACATCAACTCACTCAAACGACTGTTACAAAATGGCTGAAATTTTGGTGAGTAACTGTCAACAAATGAACAACGAAATTCACTAGCTTTTATTTACTAGTGCTGCCATCTTCACGTTGAGGTCGGAAACTTTTCAGACCACCCTCGTACGAATATTTTACATTTTTATAGTGATTATTAGTGCCAATTGGGAAAATTCTCATTTCAAACATCCAAGACCACGATTTTATATTTTACTAGCCAGGTGCCCGGCGTTGCTCGTGTACTTATTTATATAAACCCGAAAAAGTATTTAATTGAATACTTAAATATATTCCTTGAGTATTTCAAGATATAATTGTCAATTGTCACTCAGTCTTCATACATTACGAAATATTACATTGATGAAATTGTTAGCTAGACTCACATCTAACTTACATTTTCCGCAAGGATGGTAAAGTAATTCGTATTCTTCTTTATAACCATTCGATGGAGTATTGCTGTATAAAATTATACTTTTTATTTAAAGAAAATATTTCTGCTTTATTTCATTCCTAATAAAGGAAATATTTCCTTTGTTCGTTGCGTAGTAACGTCTTTCTCTCGCGTGACGTCATTGTCTCTTGGCGCGCAGTAATTTAATATTTAATGATCACGGTTTTTAATTATAATTCTTTCCACCTTTATGTTATGGGTTTGTTACCCCCACAGTACCGGTTCTCGATTTTGGCAGAATACGTATACCAATTTTTGTTGCATTCTGTCCACGCGATAAAATTTGTATAAAGAACAACGTAAATACATACATACATACAAATATACATCCTTTTTTTATTATATAGATAGATTATCCGTATATGAACCATATTTAGCCAATATAAAACAAAGGATGGATACGATACGAGCCGTTCACAGATCTAAGTTTGACTGTTCTTTCCAGAGAATTATCGTTTCACGTCAGGTATGAGGACAAGGCTCGTTTGCTAAGCGAGCTTTCACCTTAATTTGATGTCGCGTCTAGCAATCCACTCTCACACTATTGGCAGATCCAAATGGCGTTCCAGAATGACGACTCGCGTTTCCGGGAACTGACCTGCACAGGTTCCTTGAAGGCGATGTCCAGAGACGTTCCTCGAGTCGCCCATCTGGCTCGGAATCGACGGCGGGAGTCTCTGCAACGGAGGAAAAATAGGGGTAGGTGGGTGCGGGTGATGTGGGGTTGGGAGGTCTCCTAGCTTGGAAACTCACGTTTGGTCCGAGTTTGCACTGAAGCAACGGCCCCACGGAGTCTGCAGGGGGCGAAACGCGGTGCAACAGTCCAATACTCTGCCTCCCAAAGTGCACCTTGCGAACACGGCATCGCAGTCAGGGAACATCTGCGTCAAAGAAGAATGGAGATGTAGGAGAGAGAAAAAAAAAACAAATATCGAAACTGACGAAATTTAGCCTGTGTGCTCGGGCGCTGAAATCGCTCTTATTTTCAGGTCATCAAGCAGGGTTGTGTGCTCAGATCCGTCGGAAATGACAACTTTGGAGGCGATATTTTTCAGACTTAATGGGCGGTTCTTCAAAACAATTATCTCCAATCGCTTGGCCATGTTGTCAAACCAGCTTTTACGAGACCGAGCTTGTTTCGATTTGATGTCACCAGACCTTCGCCCGTCTTTTAACTGTTGCACCTACGAACGCATCATTCATGACAACGTCTAAACATTTATCACTCGACCGGTAATGGTTTTCAGTGTGTGTTACACCACGCAAGCGGAGAAAACGAATGATTACTCACAGTTATTTAAAGAAAATATCACTATTTTTTTACTATCTAAAACAACTCCTCTCCCGCTATCGGAAGGGCGTGTCACAAGTACCCAATGCCCGACCTACCTGATGCAGGTTTTTCTAGGGTTTTCCTGCATTTTTCTTTAGGCGAATGCTGGGTAGGACCCTTAAACTACAGCCCGGGGGCCCTAGTAACCCTTGGCTACCTTCCTCTACCCTTCCACATCCCCCCTTTCAAATCCCTTCCTATGCTATTAAAGGGGAGTTGCCCGAAGTGGATTACCCTCATGTAGCCTGTTTCCCTAAAAAAAAAAAATACGATTACCCTCATCAGACCTGCGGGAGAATTCTCTCGCAGGTAACCTGTTTGGGATATTCTCTCGCAGGTCGAACCTTTTAGGAGAGATACGAAAAGGCTACCTTTGGGGATGCCTTTTTCTCTACATTTTTGAACTAAGGTTCCCTCAAGCCGAGGCACCTCGGCCTGTTTGGAGAGGTGTATGTTCCGGGGTCACAGACCTTGGGCATACGGTAAGAGTTGTCTGCTATTCCCATTGGAATAGTCGGCCAGCTGCCTCCTAAACTGGTCGAGGAACGGAGAAGGGAATGCTGCGTCCCCACAGCAAACTCCTCTCCCGCTATCGGAAGGGCGTGGGACAAGTACACAACGCCCGACCTACCCGATGCAGGTTTTCCTAGGGGTTTCCCTGCATTTCTTTAGGCGAATGCCGGTTAGGATCCTTAAAATATAGCCCGGGGGCCCATAGTTAACCATTGGCTACCTTCCTCCACCCTTCCGCTTCCCCCCTTTCAAATCCCTTCCTATGCTATTAAAGGGGAGTTGCCCAACGTGGATTACCCTCATGTAGCCTGTTGCCTTAAAAAAAAGATTTCCCTCATCACAAGGAAGCCAGCGAGAGAATTCTCTCGCAGGTGAGCCTTACCAGAGAGCTCTGGCGGAGGCTACCATTGGGGATGCCTTCACATCTCTCTGTTTTTTTGAACTAAGGTTCCCATACGCCGAGGCACCTCGGCCTGTTTTGAAAGGTGTATGTTCTGGGGTTGCAGACCTTGGGTATACGGTAAGAGTTGTCCGCTATTCCTATTGGAATAGTCGGCCAGCTGCCTCCTAAAGTGGTCATGGCACGGCGAGGGTAAAGCTGCGACCCCATAGCAAACCCCTCTCCCGCCATCGGAAGGGCGTGGGACAAGTACCAAATGCCCGACCTAGTTTACGCAGGTTTTTATAGGGTTTGTCCTGCATTAATTTTAGGCGAATGCCGGGTGGGATCCTTAAACTATAGCCCGGGGGCCCTTGTTAACCCTTGGCTACCTTCCTCCACCCTTCCGCATCCCCCCTTTCAAATCTCTTTCCTATGCTATAAGTTGCCACTATGTGAATTACCATATACATAGCCTGTCACACCCAATAAAACAAGAAAAAACCTGCTCACTCTCGACCATAAAGGTTCTCCGAGGGCTATTCTCTCGCAGGCAGATCCTGCGAGGGATGTTCTCTCGTAGGCAGAACCTTGTAGGAGAGACGAAAGGGGCTACCTTTGGGTATGCCTTCTCCTCTCTCCGTTTTTGTACTAAGGTTCCCCCTCGGCCTGTTTTGAGAAGTGTATGTTCCGGGGTCGCAGAAGAGTTGTTGGCTGTTCCCATTGGAACAGTCGGCCAGCTGCCTCCTAAAGTGGTCAAGACACGGCGAGGGTAAAGCTGCGACCCCATAGCAAACCCCTCTCCCGCCATCGGAAGGGCGTTGAACAAGTACCAAATCCATGACCTACCTGATGCAGATTTTTCTAGGGTTTTCCGGCGAATTGCCGAGTAGGATCCGTAAACCATAGCCCGGGGGCCTTAGTTAACCCTTGGCTACCTTCCTCTACCTTTCCGCATCCCCTCTTTCACTCCATTTCCTGTGCTATAAGAGCGGAGTTGCCACTATGTGGATTACCCTACACATAGCCTGTCTACATCATCTTCTTCCTCGTCACTCTCGCCACAGCCACTGCAGTACAGTGCTGCCGCCTCTGTGACACATACTCTAGTTCGAATTTTTAAACCAAATCTCATGTTTCTGTCTGATCACAGTCGTGAGGAAAATCAGACATCTTTGAACTTGTGCACACCTCATGCAATCTTGAAGAAGTAATTATGGATTTTCACGAAGGAATGATCGAGTATGAAAACAATAGCCAACCTCGTTCCTGCTTCCTTCCGTCCAATCACGAAACACGATGTAAATCACTTATTTTTCTCTCACGAACAGAGTAACAATTTAGTCTCATCTTCTTTGAATTACGTTGTTACAACAGACGTTCCATTCGATTTCAGCCGTCTGTTTCTCAATGCACCGTGAGCCATTGTTGGTGCTTTCGAACGCCTTACATTTTATCTTACGAGTCAGAAGCTTTTAAGAGATCCCGTCATGGGTCTGGACGTCCTCCAATTATTCAATTCCTTTGACAATTTTTTTAATGAAGGTAGTCTTTCCCTTGACTCGGTCGAAAACCGAGAATCCTTTATTAAAATTTCTTTGTCGTAACCGGGCAGAGGCAGTAAATTTTTTTATGATGATTCTTTATATTCATTACTAGTTCATTGGTCTTAAATGCTTATTGTTGTTAGTGAAAGTTTTATTGATCTGATTGTCAGTGAGCGTCTGAGCACGATTCACATAATATATTAAAAGACTATGATGACAGATATTTTATCAGATAAAATCGAATGATTTTGAAAGTTTGTGTGTGTTGGTGTCGTTACTATGGAAAAAAAATATTTCCACGCGAATAATTGTTTAAACATTTTTAACGGAATTATTATGTACATGCACCAAATTTTTTTAAGTACCACGTTGAAAAAAAGTAAGGTGAATTTATTTATAAAATATAAATTCTTTATTTATTCTTCCAAATCAATTTCATCCCCTTCAAAGTAATTTCCGTCCGATAAAACGCACTTTTTCCAACGCCTTTTCCAGTCCTCGAAACAGTCGGAATAGTCTTTTTCCGGTATAGCCTTCAAGACCTTCTTTGATTCGCTTTTTATCTCCTCACTAGTGTCAAAACGGCGTCCTCGCATTGGCCTTTTCAGTTTGCTGAATAGCCAGAAGTCGCACGGAGCCAAATCAGGCGAATACAGTGGTTGCGGAACGATTTGAGTAGAGTTTTTGGCAAAAAAAAGTCTGGAAGAACCAATTCAGTATGACATGGTGCATTATCGTGATGAAGGAACCAAGAGTTGATCGCCCATAATTCCGGCCGTTTCAGACGAATAGCTTCACGCAAACGACGCATAACGCTCAAATAATATTCTTTGTTGACAGTTTGGCCCGGCTGGTTGGAATTCATAGTGCACCACACCACGATAATCAAAGAAAACTGTCAACATGACCTTGATTTTCGATCGACTTTTCCGTGGTATTTTCGTTTTTGCTTCACCTTTTGCACGATATTCGCTGGATTGGTCGGTGGTTTCAGGATCGTTTGCGTAAATCCAAGTCTCGTCTCCAGTAATGATACATTTCAAGTGGTCCTGATAGTCAGACAGCAAAGTTTCACACACATCATCGCGACGCTTGAGCTTGAGCGATTTTTGCACCAATCGAGACTTGACGCGTCTGAGACACAAAACATTCTTCAAAATGGTTTTGGGCTGAGCCAAATGATATTCCAACACTATCAACGAGATCTATAATTGTCCATCGACGATTTTCAAGCAACAAATCTTTGATATTTTGGACGTGGCCCTCGTCGGTAGACGTTGATGGTCGTCCAGAGCGCGGTTCGTCTTCAACGCGTTCTCGGCCCTCTTTGAACTCGTTGTACCACTTATAAACGTTTTTTTGTGCAATAGTTTGATCAATGAAGGCCTTCCACAACATTTTCAACGTGTCCGCACAAGAATATTCGTTCCGCAAGCAAAATTTGATGCAAGTTCTTTGCTCAACAAAATCACCCATTGCAAAAATCGAAGAATTCACTTTCGGTTGTTTACAAAATCACGTGTAACTCGGAGATAATTAAACCTTTTAACAAACAGACGCTTGGCAAATATTATAAACAGTCCTACCAACCTAGGAAAAAAAAATTATCTGCCTTCCTAACACCCGGGAGTTTTAAATGACAATTTCACCCTGCTTTTTGATCACAGTGGTAAATCGGAGAACAACATTTCCTATTGAAGCTTAATAATTCTTCGGTATAAGATTGAAGTGATCAGCAAGCTTCTTATTTTAAACCTTAATGATACAATTGCCCTTGAATTCCAAATTTTATTATGTTTTTCTGGTCCATTATAACATATTATCTTGACCAGTCCTTTTTTTTTCACTTACGCATATTATTTTCGTACACTTCCAAATATGATGTAGAATTCAGATTTCTAAACTGGTACTTATGATGCAAATAATTCCAAAAACCGTTACTGCAGTCCCAATAAAATCGTTCATCATATTTGGTAGCTTTAAACCACATGAGTCGTACTCGTGCAACAAGTAATTTTATAAACTAAATCACAGTTCAAAAGTTCATCATTTGGTGGATTCTTCGATCTTCTGGGCTACTTTCAGTGTGCTATAAGGTGTCACCAGAGAGCAAGACTGATATATAATGTAGATTTCAAAAATCGTCGCGACATCACGTACCGAAAGAAGCCAAAAACATCGAAGATGTCATCAGAGATGAGCTATTGAACTGTGTGATTTAGTTGATAGAATTATGTGTTGGATGAGTATGACTCACGGAGTCAAAAGTACCAAACGTAATAAACGATTTTATTGAGACTGCAGTATTAGTTTTTGGAATTATAGTCCTGTTCCACATGAACTAGATCTATTTATCAGAATGTCTTCTCATTTAGTTGAAATATACACTTTCTACGTTCATCCTTCTCCAGCAATAAATTTGAGAATTATTCGAACTCCTCTTGATGCACTTTGAGTTTGAAAAATTTAATGATCATTTGAAAAATATTCGCTCACAGATTTCAATTAAATGTGTCGCGTTTGGTCTCTAAAAGTGGTAAATGTATTAGAAACCGAAAAAATAAAGTAGAAGACTTATTCGGTATTCTATGTGATCACTTAAAATATTTTAAAACGTTATGTAGAGAATGGAAGGTTTAAAACTTGACGAAGTTGTTCAGGGACGTCCCTGTCGCTTTATTACGATGAAAGATCGATTTATGTGCAGATCAATTCATGTATATCGTAAAAAAAAAATATTCAATATGGAACATTAAAGTAATGCAAATAAATGGTTCGGTATTTTTTTTCGCGACAATTAAGAATGAAAATCCCAGTAACATGACGCAAGATCGAGGACTCACTATCGGAGAAGCTGCAGCGTTCCACATTTTGGACGCGACTGCCGTATCGATCTGTGTCGCCTAGACGTAACTATACTTCTAATAATTCCTCCCTCGATGAAGTTAACTGCCTCCGGGGCAGCATCATAACTACAATATCCATCTTTGACTGAGACGAGCACGAGTGTGCCGAAAAAGGACGGCGAAAGATGTCACAGGAAAGACGTCGGCTTCTGAAAAACCAGTCGTTGGCCTGGCGGTGTATTTATATCGCAAAACACAGCGCCAAAATTCCTGAAAAATGACAATGAGCTCGCTTTAAGCCGTTTCTGACCTGGTCGAGGAGGCTGGAGTAGTTGTCCCTCGGGCATGCCTCACAGGGACTCTCACAGCCCACGCAGTACTTGGATTCAGGGCGAACCAGGCCTTTCAAGAAGTCGCTCAACTGCGTCGAGTTGCCGACGAAGTCGTCACTCTTCACACGTCGCAAATTGCTTCCAAGTAAACATGAGACATAAAATTCAGGAAGTAATCTAGTGCATCTATTTAAATGGACCATCACCGGAATACCACACACAAATAAAATAAATAAATATAAATCTATGAACGATAATGATTATCGGCATGTAACTGAAATACGAATATATATTTATTCCACGTGGGCAGGATTGTGAATAAACATTTCCGGATTTTCAGCCGGGGTAAATATTTATTAAAACAAAAATTTTATTTTCGCCGTGTAAAAATAAATAATTAACTCGTTTAGAAACCCGAGTATTTTTTATATAAATTTTTTACATCGAGAAACTCGATCTCTTATAGAAAGTAAAATTGTAGTTTAAGAGGAGAAGGGAGAGAAAAGTAGGATTTCTGTTCATATCGTTTCATTGCTCAAACGGAAATATCGTGTAACCCCAAAGTATAAATAATGATAAACAAATTATAGTTAAACCGTAACTTAAATTAAGATGTATTTTCGTTAATTCCTATCATGGCGCCGTGTAGGTAAAAGACTGAAACAATTTTAAAAGAATTAACCAGAAAAATTCGTCAAAAATATATTTCAATAAAATAAAAATTAGAACGTACCATATATATATATATATATATATAGTATAATAGAAACTTTATAACATATTATACTATATATACAGTATAATAGAAAACTTATAACATATTATACTATATATATATATATACATAATAGAAAACTTATAACATATTATACTATATATATACATAATAGAAAACTTATAACATATTTTACTATATATATATATATATATATATATTCATAATATAAAACTTATAACATATTATACTATATATATATATACACATAATAGAAAACTTATAACATATTATAATATATATATATATATATATATATTGTAGTAATAACAAATGAATGAACAATTTAATAAAAACCAATGCCCCACGTTAATGCGTCAAATTTGTAGTAATCATTTAAATCAATGGAAAATAAGCCTCACGTTACAGCGCCAATTTGTAGTAATTACAAGTGAATTAACAATTTAATAAAAACCACGTCGGGCGCAAATTTGTGGTAATCATTACAAATTAAAGACAATTAAGCCTCACGTTAGAGCACAATTTGTAGTGATTTAAATATTAAAATGTTAGTATGTTTTAATAAAAATCAAGATTTTTAAAATAGACAAACAAATTCATTTGATAACTTATGTAAATTTAATTGTTTGTGCGTTAGTAAATTAATTTATTTGTGTATTTTAAAAATCTTGATTCTTATTAAAACATCCTATCATTTTAATATTTAAATCACTACAAATCGTGCTCTAACGTGAGGCTTAATTGTCTTTAATTTGTAATGATTACCACTATATATATATATATATATATATATATATATATATATATCCGGGAAATATATATATATATATATATCCGGGAAATATATATATATATATATCCGGGAAATATATATATATATATATATATATATCCGGGAAATATATATATATATATATATATATATCCGGGAAATATATATATATATATATATATCCGGGAAATATATATATATATATATATATATCCGGGAAATATATATATATGTATATATATATATATATATATATATATTATTAAAGTATATTCCTGAAGAATTTCCCGGGTTCATTCATTTGTAATCCAATGAATTCAGATAAATATGTCTATAATAATTTTATTTGTAGACAGTATTTTATAGTTAGCGGCGAGTCAAATTCACAATGAATATCAGAATAATCACCTAAATTAAATAGTATTAGTGACAAAAATTACTATATTAACGTCAGAGATTGAGAAACAATGAAAGAACACTGTAATGGCTGAGTTCCTCACGAAAAAAGATTTACATAAATTTGTTCATTCCTCGTAAACAGAGATCTAATGTAGTTGGGCACCTAAGATCATGTTTGTCTTTCCAGAACTCGAAAATTAATGTTTTTTTTTTAAGAAAAACTGAGACAATAGTGTGGCAGATGGATTGTGGACGATGCAGTTGCAATCCTGGAGGAGCCGCGAACATACATGTTTTATGTAGCGGTTGTTGCATTTCTTTGAGGAATATCCAGTTAGAGAAGTTGTATTCTTTGTAATCGCCGTGAAAAGTCTGTATTGACGAGGACATCAAGAACGTGAGCGAATACAATGTCCGTCGCATAACCGTCCACAATATAGCGATTTTTATAGAAATTATCATTTGAATTCATTAAATTAAATAGACTGAACATCGCTGCTCTAATTCGGTAGCCACAACGCGATGAAAGATCTTTTAAATAAATTCAAAATTATTAATAAATACGCATTCCTGTATCAGCTAAATGTAATTAAATATAATCGTTTCTTAGTTAATTACAACTCAACTATGAATCAAGGAACACAAATTTCTCACAAATAGACCCGGTAAAATATTGAATGACACAAAGTGTAAGACGTATGTAATTGGGAACAATAAGTAGTCCATATATATACGGATAACATTTATTCCAGTTTTTTTTTAAAAATCGACGTATTTGGCGATATCGCCAAGGAGACACCAACAAAGAAGGAATCTTTGTAGATAGAGGAAATAAATATAGGGTTTTAAACAGACCCAGAAAATAATACTTGGTCGATTTTGACTTGAAATAGTTGGACGTGAAGACAATGAAGCTCAGAACAAAGATTAACTAGAGGAATGAGGTCAGGGAGAACGAGATCGTGCTGTATGACAAACGAAAAGATCGGTTGTAATTGCGCAGATATGTTAGTCGAAAATATTTTAATTCGAAGCGATTACAATTACCACAGTTAAATAATCGGCATATTTTTACATTTTTCGAATTAAAGAAAATAAGGAATATAGGTAAATATTGACATACTAATAGGGAATAATTTGGAGGTAGAACTGAAAATACAGGCTACTTTGAAACAGCTCCAGTCTAATTGAAAATCTGAACTTTTCAACCTTTTTGTTCGTAAGTACTCGAAAGAAATTGGAAAGTATTTTATGTACTTAGATAGTTTCCTTGCCCGAAGACATTGTGACAGTTTCGGAGAACAAGTGGATTTATTAAATTAAAGATAAATAATTTATTGGAATATATAAAAGCTATCCAGAAAACTTGTTCCATGTAGGTATTTGTGCAGCACGCGAAGGTTCTGAAATAATATAAATGTAAAAAATCGAACATATGAAGGGAATTAATGCTCCAGTTCTCATTCGATAGTCCTTCCAATGTTTTCCCAATTCAGATCTGATAATTAATGGATAACCTTTCCTTTCCGTTTTAAACTTCTCACACCACTTAACGGCGTACAGTAAAAATGTTTCTGTTTATTTTGTAGAATATTCATCTACGAAGACAGGAAACAAACTGATGCAACAGATGCATATATTACATAATATTATTTTACGTTACTCTCAGAGTCTGCTAACTTGATTTTAATAATTCGTACCTCAAAATGATTACCCGGTACTTGATTTTTTTCTGTTTACAAGTTTTGTACCTCTCTGCTGTAGGACAGATGGAGATGGCAGGCAGCGTCGTCGTCCAGCGAAGATAGTCTGTCTCCATACGAAATTCCGGACTGTTGAATCCCGCATGTTCGCTCAAGAATCTTGCTCCCACAAAGCACACGCAATATAGCGCTGACAGATACAGAGCCGCCTGGAGCCTGGAGGACCAAGATCCCGCAGCGGCCATCACCATTGTCGATGGCGCCATATTGATTCCACGTGTTGCTCGGCAACTTCCGCTACTCAAAACACAACAGTGCAGTTAGCTCGCACTTCATATTCGCGTGTATAATTGGCACTTGCCACGCCAACAGATGGCCGTTTGTGTTTTCGAAGTCTGCAATTCCGTTTTCGTCTCTCGACGCTTTACAACGAAAAAATTTCGGCACAGTTTGCATTTTGCATACAAATTTGTTTCCAAAACTAATGATCGTGTACGAATATTCGAACGTCGAAATGACACAAAAAATTAAGTACCTAGTTCGAAGTAATATGATGCAATCTAGTTTTAACTTATCATGTAATTCGTAAGGCTTATTTCTCGTTTATTACGTGAATTTCGTTCTTCGACATCCATAAAATAATTTGCAGGCATCAAAACGAAATTTATAAATGGTTATATAATTTAAACGGCTTTTTATCTATGATAATTATATTTTTGGCCTCAGAAACTGATTGAATAAAATAGTACCGAAATGAAATTACCTTCTAATATGAAATATCTTCATTCAGAAAATACTGGTTATTTCTAATTTTATTAATATCGCAGTGCACTTTAATTTACCGTATATGAGTCGTACCTACTTTTAATTATATGTACCATAGCGAAACATTTAAAAATATTAACATTAACTTTAATGGAACCAAATGTTTCGTCCTGAAAGGACCTTTCTAGAGTTTTGTAATCAAACACTTGTTACCAGAACACTTTTTATTCTTCTATCTGCTTCAGTTACAAAAGAAACGTTTAGTGTTTTTACATAACTTTAATATTGTCCGGGACTGTTATAGCACACATACCTCTTAAAGAGAACAAATTATTTTCCTTCAATCCTCCCTTTAAAACAATTTAAGAGTGAATAAACCAGCGAATATATGACGTAAAGCCATATGCGTTGAACGATACACATGTGATATTGTTGCCACATTCAGTAGCCAAAATAATCGATAAACGGGGATTAAGATGTGCTACTTATTGTATAGTAAATTATTTCTCTGCAGGCCCTGACTATGGATGGTGTCGTCCGGGCTGCATCTTGCAAGGAGCACCGTTTCCTGAGTGAGAAATACGATCCACGATTGTGTCGGAAAAGTTCTTCGAATTGATACAATTGTTGTATTGACATTTACGTGCTTCTTTTGTGTCTTCAATTTCGAAAACTCACGCACTAACATCCTGTGTACGTCAATGCTATAATTACATTAAGGAAATCTGATAAGGTGCATTGTTGAGGAATAATTTCGATAGTGATGATAAATGAACGCGGTGCTACACGGAGGGTTTGTTTTATTGGCAATGGTGTTTAATTGAAATTTAGCGTGAACGATGTCAGGTTTAGTTAGGTGCAATTAAGGGTCACATCCAAAAGGGCAATTTCCTTAGTAAAGGTTTTCGTTAATGAGTCTTCCTCCCTGAGGAGGTCCGCAATTACGTGCTGTGTTTGCGCTGGAATTTTACACCAATCGATGCATACGAGCAACCCAATCAAGAATGTTATTCTCTCGGAAGCATCATGAATTGCGTGCGGGGACTCCCTGAGATGCGTGCCGAAACAAATACTCTAATTATTTCGGTAATCGGCAATAATTAAACAACCTGTTAACTGCGGCACGAGGTGTCTGAAATAATTTTCGTATTATATTATTCATACCCGTTATTTTCATCTACCAGGTTGAGGTTTGCGAATTAAATGAAACATTTTAACAATTGACGCTGCCATGTTTCTTACCATGGAAACTTAACCAGTCTTTCCAGGTAAATTAGAAATGAAAAAAAGGGTACCAGAACGCCGCTTCAGTTCACGTATATTTAAATTCTGTGACATTACTGAGTGAAGCAACCTGGGTAATTAATGTCGATTAAACTGTTTGTACGAATTTCAGTCTAGTACAGAATCTAATCAATGAAACAGAAACCAAGCTGAATGATAGATTTAAGAAATGTGTTAAAGATACTAAGTTTCTGGGTCTCTATATTCAATCACACCTAAAGTTGAACAACCAAATTTAAAACTTTTGCAATAATGCTGTCTCCTCAGAATCCTCCACATGAGGACAAGAAAATACACGCTTATGAAAGCATATTATGCTTGTTTTCACTCCCTTTTATTGTATGGGATAATATTTTGAGGAAATTCCCCACATAGTATAGAAGTTTTTAAAATACAAAAGACAGCAAATCGTATTATAAACAATCTGAAATCAAAAAAGTCTTGTAAGCCATACTTCACCAAAATGGGTATCGTAAGTCTACCTAATCTATTTGCCAATTCTGTTCACCATTAACTATCTGAAAACAGACGACCGTATAAAAACCAATAACCAAATACATGCATATTATACACTCCAATGTCGAGATATGCGTAGGAACTATACCAGAACTACAATCTATTTGAAAAGTGTTTTAAATTTATGTAATGTGCTATATAATAAACTTTCAGTATCAAAATCTAACAACTTCAAAAATAACCTAAAAATTTTCCTAGTCAAGAACTGTTTATATCAGTGAGTGAATTTTTAGAAATGAATATTTAAATGGTTTTATTGTTAGCTAATAAATAATGCAGAGTGTTTGTTTGTATATTTGTATGTATCTATGTATGTTTGTATGTTCCTTATACAAATCTACAATTTGCAAACGATGTAACAGGCCGATTTTTGCGTGGAAATTTTTTTTGACCCAATGTAGCGGGGGTGTATATTATCAAACATGTTCAAACGGCGATATAGTCGTCGAATGAAACTATTTCATAGTCAATGAGTTCAACCCCCTTCGGATTGGGAGGTGAACACATTTAGGGATAGGGGTCATCGAGTTGTGTTACATAAAAAATAACGCAAATGCTACCTAGACTGGAGTCAAATCGGGGGTTATGGATAAATGACATCTCGGGCAACGCCGGGCACCCAGATAGTTGTTAAATAAATGTATGCTGTTTGTGTGTGTAAAAGTGAGAGTGTGTTTATTATACAGTATATGTTAATGCATTTGCGTTTCCCTATATCTCAGAACGTTTTTATGTTCTACTGATTTAAAAGGACCAATAAAAATCGAAACAAATCAAATAAAAATATCATTACTTCATTCCCCTTGTTATTCATATCTGTACTATAAAGAAATGCAAACACTTAAAACTTCATTTTGTACACACTTTAAGCGTAACAATTTTTTTTTTAAGAATCTGGACCTAGTAATGCAATTTTCACTGAACGTGGAAAAGTAGATAACAAATTTAACTTTTAGAATCGTAACGGTCTTTCCTATTCCTAAACTTAATATTTTGTTTTCCTACGAGATTTTTGTACAACAGTCGACATTTTCCTAAATCGGTGTCGTAAGAATATTTAAAGTATATTTTAAATTCATAAAATATTCGTTCACTGTCATCGAAACATCGCACATACAATTTTTACTCGGTTACAAGCCCAAGAATATTTTATTCATTCTTTACACCGAGAAAGACTGCATTCCTTGAATGTAAAACGTCAAAAGGAGCAATTAATCAGGAAGGTACACATTCTGTCCGTCATGTTTTATGGCACCCTTACAATTCTATGGATTCAATTCATATCAGAAATAGCACGAAAAATAAATAATTTTCAACTAAATATAATCTAGAGCATTGGAATTTAATAGACTATAAACTAGAGAAAAATAGTAAGCACTATTATAAATGACCACAAAGGAATGCCAAAAATGTAACTGTTGAAATCCTACTAGTTTGAGTTTATAAAATATATACAAAGTGGCTTAGTAAAATAGTTGTGTAAAATTTCATTAAATAAATTTTCTGTTAATTTATTATTAAGATTATTAAAAAATTTACTATTCATTTTAATGAGGAGCTGAGCTCACAAAGACCTTTATTGTAATGGATGAGTATGGTCTTCTCGTATTAAGGTTTGTTACAGGATATTGTGCTACATTTAATTTATTTGAGGCCAGTGACACAAAGAGTGTGGGTGGAAGGGTGTGGCGGAGCATCTGCGGTTTATCTGTCCAACGAGGAAGATAAATTAATACCACTATTTCTTCGAGTCGAAATAGATACTTCGATAGTTCTGTTTTAAACAACGATCTTGATAAAATATCGCGTGTTGTACACAGGAATAAATTTTGCATGTAAATGTATTTCAAGACCCTGTGTAATAAATTAGTTTACAATTTTAAATGTTGAAAGAAATGTTGTTTAATACAAATTTAAATATTTAAAGTTCTATTGAACAAAAAAAAAATTAGTCCAAAGCTCAACGCGCACTGGACGTATGTTATGAATTTTCTTTGATACTGAATTACAGTACTTAGCAAATGAGTTTTAGCCCACTTCAACTCCGGAATCAAATTTTCCAGTTATCACTGCGAAGTAACGCAATATTGATAGAATCTTAACGTCAAGGTTCCTCTCAGCCTTCGTAATAATTAGGTGATCACGAGTCTTCGAACTTCTAGTAAATGTTACTAATTAGTTTGCATTTCGATGTTTATCTACTGCCAGTGTTTGTCGTCTAACGATCCCATATTTACTGCTAAGCTAACATTCAAGACAAGAGGCAACACACACACACACACACACAACGCTTTAATATCTCTTGTTAGACAACGATGCGAATATTCCACCCAAATCGATTTGGTAAACAGATCTTCACAAACAACTCTTTCGCTCGATAACACGTGTTATATTTGATTAAAATGAAATTGTTTCATTTTGTATACAAATAGAGCCTATCTTCCAAGAAATATTTATTTTATTGTCATTTATGAGACTAATAATTATTATATATTAAATTATTATAATATTAAAAAATGGCATAAGATACTGACTTATTCACAATACCTCTCCCGCTATCGGAAGGGCGTGGGACAAGTACCCAATGCCCGACCTACCCGATGCAGGTTTTTCTAAGGATTTTCCCTGGATTTCTTTAGGCGAATGCCGGGTAGGATCCTTAAAATATAGCCTGGGAGCCCTAGTTAACCCTTGGCTACCTTCCTCTACCCTTCCGCTTCCCCCCTTTCAAATCCCTTCGTATGCTATTAAAGGAGAGTTGCCCAACGTGGATTACCCTCATGTAGCCTGTTGCCCTAAAAAAAAAAACTGCAGTAATACCACTAGAGGCCTGCGAGGGCTATTCTCTTGCAGGCAGTACCTGCGAGGGATATTCTCGCAGGTAGAACCTTGTAGGAGAGATACGAAGGGGCTAACTTTGGGGATGCCTTTTCTTCTCCGTTTTTGAACTAAGGTTCCCACAAGTCGAGGCACCTCGGCCTGTTTAGAGAGGTGTATGTTCCGGGGTCTCAGATCTTGGGCATACGGTAAGAGTTGACCGCTATCCCCATTGGGAATAGTCGGCCAGCTGCCTCCTAAACTAGTCGAGGCACAGAGAAGGGAATGCTGCGTCCCCACAGAAAACTCCTCTCCAGCTATCGGAAGGGCGTGGGACAAGTACCCAATGCCCGACCTACCTGATGCAGGTTTTTCTAGGGTTTTCCCTGCATTTCTTTAGACGAATGCCGCAGAAAACTTTGACAGAAAACAGCCGACGTATTACAGCTTTACGTATATAGAGAAATTGACGTTTAAAATTATAGATACCTTTAGGAAAAATGATATTAAGGATAATAAATTAACCGTTAAACCAGATAACCATGTACAAAACATACTAACTAAGGTTAAAGAAAAGACAGAGGAACAGTATAAGACAAATCTGGTATATAGCAACCCTTGTATCAATTGCCCGAAAACATATATAGGTTATACCACAACTAACATCAAAACTAGAATGTATCACCATAAACAAACATTAAAACCCACAGCCAAAAGCAACACAGCGTTGTCCACCCACACAAAATTGACTAAGAATTTGATTTTAATAATATTAAAATATTACATAATAATATTCATAAAGTAAAACTTAGAATAGCAGAAGCAATTTATATTAATCTAAACAGAAACAATATTGTTAATAATAGAAACGAAGGTTCAGAAATAGAAAAACAATATGCAGAGATACTTAAAATATTGATAAGTAAAACATCTAAAAATAAAAATAATAAAAAATTGTAACCAATTGTATTTTTTAAAATTTATTTTAGGCATCTTTGTTGAAATGTATATGTTTACATGCATGTATCATCTTATATATGTATAGTTAAATAATTATTAACAATATGTTAAATCGATACCATAGTTTCGTTACTATAGTATCGATTTTCGATTGAAATGCTACACACTGAACCACTTAATGGAGCAGTTTTAAAACAGACATAGTTTTATAGTAGTGACTAAGTACCTATAGGTACTAATACTTTTTAATGTTAATGTGATGTTAATTATAAGACAAGAAGGTATGTTATGCTGAAGGAGTTGCAATGTATTCGTAACGATGTTTTTATATAAGTGGTAACGTTTTTAATGTTCATTCAGGATGATTATAACAATGAGTTGAAAGCTTCCGACTATATGTTTAATAAAATTTTCTATGATTTTAAAACTGAAGTAATTCTGAGGAACAGTTTGTGAATACTGTCACAATTACGAGTCAAAATTTTAATCTTCTAAAATTTAAATAATGGAACGAACTTTAACAAACACATTACCTTATGACTATTTTTCCCTAAAGTGTTTGGCGTTTTTTAACGTGAAATTTAATACTGTAGGCAAACATTGCTTAGACGAATAAAATCATAGAAATAGATCCGATATAACGCATATAAAATAGTGTTAGTACCAGGCGTTTATATTAGTCCAGTAGGAGATACATTTATGCGTCTTACGATTCCTTTCGTTTCACATAAATAATTTGTATCTCAGATATTAAACAAAAATATTTACTTATTTGGTATAGATCAATTAAATGGCACTTTTATGCGGAGTAATTTTTACTATTTCGGCTGTAGTTAAATAAAATAATATGAACTCTTTACATATACTCATATACTTAGTAGCCTAATACTAAGACAGAAATATCTTATAACAATTTCAGTGAAATTGGCATCTGGAAAGGTAATGCGACAGTCAACAGTTTAGGAGGAATATTGTCAAGACTCGGGCATGACTGCTAACACTTCCTGCTCTTTTCCATCGATATGTTGATCTCAGCTCTCAGCATTTCCTTCCAGGTAACCACAAGGCTGCCAGCGCCATTAAATCTCTGGCTCATAGTTGCTTCGTGATTTTGCTGGATCGGAACTGATTTTATAAGTTTGCCGGATGCCAACTTCAACTATATGTGTAGTCTGTTAAAAATTAGAAGACCGATGGCGGTTAGATCTCGCGAGGTGTGTGAACTTGAATCCACCAATCTCAGCGCTTTAAATGAAGCAGCGTTGCAAAACAATCGTGGTGTTATTTTACTGTTTCCAGGGAGCTGTATAATCCGTTTGGGAGCAAGTGGCCTCTGTCAGGAGACTTCTAGTTTTAAATGGAGTATAGTCTACAATCTCAACTTCCAGTCTCCTCTATCCGACTACCACTAACTCTTTCATTGCTCGTGCCACACGCACTCGCATCCTCATATCAATCTCCATGTAGCACTTATTTTTGACTAGATTTTACAAACTAATAAAAGTAAACCTTGTAGTCATGTAATATGAAAGCGCCTCCGAATTTATTCTCGTTAACTGGTCCACATAAACCCTCGTTACGGTACAACATTTTCTGGCTTCCAACCGGAAGCTGCTAGACAAAACATCTAGACAACCTAACTTTTTAGGGACTAATAGTGTTGACAGTTCGGTTATTTATAGATTTGATTACCATTAATGGTGTGCTCAAGCACAAGTCTCTTTGTCTCGAGTATGAATCTATTGTATTTTTTATTTAGCTACAATCGGACATTTGCTCGGTGGCAGGTATTGTACAATATACGGAAAATAATTGAAGTAGAATACATATTATTAATAATACATATTATAATGCATTATAAGACTCCGTTGTTTTAAAGTTCTGAACCTGAAAAGAAACGCAAAGATAGGAACCACGCGTTATTTTAATACGTTTCACTCCAATACTTTCATGTGTTTTTTTTCTTAAGAAATTTGATTAATTAATTTAGCCCACGTTTAAATACGGCTTACCAGATAAAACGATTGAATAATTATTTTTAAAATGAAAAATGGTTTAATAATACTCAAATGTTAATTCTAGGTGTCTCAGTCTTCCCCTAAGCTGATAAGCGATATTTGGAAAAGTCGTCAGTTTGTTTACATAAATTTAACGAAATGTATTAAAAGAACGCGTGGCTCACGTCTTCACTCATAAGTGACATATGATATTTTGTAGTGGGACTCTTCAGCGAAAGAGATAATATTTATTATTAAAAAACGTTTGTTAGCTTGTTAAGATTCCTTTCGTTGCACATAAATAATTTGTATCTCAGATGTTAAACAAAAATATTTACGTATTTGGTACAGTACAATTAAATGGCACATTTACGCGGAGTAATTTTTACTGTATCGGATGTAGTTAAATAAAATAATATGAACTCTTTACATATACACATATACTTGGTGGCCTACCACTAAGACAGGAATATCTTATAACAAATTCAGTTCAAAATTCTTAGGTTTGTATGTCGATACCAAATAACACTCGAAAATGCACATAAATACACTTTCAAACAAATAAAGTGCAGCTATCCCAGCAATTAAAATAATGTTAAAATATAGTGAACTGAAAAAATTAGTATATAATTTCACTCCTGATTGACAAAAAGGACTATTTTTTGGGTTCCTTTTTTTTTCATGGAAGAAGAGAAACATTTGGTATTAAAGTTTTCTGTCAAGTTTCTTCCGAAACATCGTGTAGGGAGCTTTACAGTAATTCAGTATCGAAAATTCCAGTATATATAATTATAAATGCCGTTTGTCGTTTTCAAAACGAACTATTATGTGCACAAATTTAATATCTGAAAATAGGGAAGGAAACAAGACAAATCAGCGTCAGACCGATCGAACTAAATTATAATTACTATTTTTATCAAATTAATTTATCGGCTAAAAGATAATGAGATTAAATTGAAATAAAGGAAATAACGTATTTTTTTATAATTGAATAACTTAGATTTCCGCTTAAATAAACTTTTGTTCATATCATCGAGGCAAAAAGCAAAAAAAAGTACTGTAATACTCGTAATTACCTGATAAAATGCGTAATAACTATCGAGCATTGTTACGAATTCTGTATATTTAATGACTCATTCCGCAGCCATGAAGCCTAATCCTATTAAAAAAACATCCCAGGGAGAAATATTCCGGAATATTCCCTCTGTTGTGAGCTGAAATTCTTGATCGTGTAAGCAAAATCATAAATTTAGAGCGATATAAATGATTATGGTTCAAAGCAGGAAATGTAAAATATTATTATATCATATGAATCTGAGGACAAGTTTTAAAAAGTAATTTAGTTTCTTTACACTTTAATGTTTTAATTTTGTACAAAGTATCGGACGGGTATCTGTAAACCTTCGTTGCACCCACATAAGCTCAAGCAACACAAAATGATCATAAACTAATGATTATTTTATTTGGAGTGATAAAACATGATCTCAGTTAAACTGTAAAGGAAATACGATTCCAAAGAACATAATTTGACAATGACGAGGATTGCTAGTAACGTATAGGAATGAATTTGAGGTCAAGTTTGTTTCGCTAGCCGATGCACGTTGATGTTAGCTAATTGGTAAAAGCAATTTCTCAGAAGCCCTAATGACGATTAAAGCCACACATTTTAAAACATTTTTTATCTGCTTTTCATCAATACAAGGTTATTGCGTGAGTCACACAGAACTGGGCCCGATCACGCCAGGCCACATGAAGCTGACCGATCCTGGTTTGCACTGATTACGAAAGTTTCAACATACAAAGTACGAGGTAACAATATGTTTCCTTCAGAACTCCTACGATTACTTTTATGTTTATTTTAAAAAAAATTGTTTCATAATATTGGTTACCTTACATATATTGGCACAGGAAACGGTTATCTGGTCAGGTACTGATGTTTATCAGAAAATCTGAGTGTCCATTCATCTGGGTTAATAGAAAATAAGGGCAGTCAAAATTGTGTTTTATATTCATTATTCCAAACGCACAGGTTTTGAATACACTCGATATCTCTAATGTAAATCGTTATGTTGCAGAAAAACGTTTACAATGACGTTAATTCACCCAGCGCATAGCAAATATACTCGAACCAATTTCTAGACGAACAGGTATTTACTGACCACAGTAACATGAAATCACTTCCCTCATATTGTATTCTAACCATGATGAAATTTTACCACAACATCAAAATCAATTGTCGGATCAACTCAGACGATTCTTTGACCACTACTGCGTTTTTACATGTTTAGACGACAAATTTCCTGGAAGGGTTATTTCACGTGAACTGGCCATCCGGGTCACACCTTTCCCTGTGGGGTTATGAGAAATCCAAGGTTTACGAGAATTAGCCACGAACAACCAGTGAACCTTCAACGGATCATCAGGCGCACCATTACCAGGCGACATCTGTGAAGCAGCGGTCAGACATTGGGTCTCAAGAAACAGTTCTACAAAACGAAGCAGAGGAGGGCATTTGAATGATTTTATTTTCCAGACACAAATATCAAATATTGGATTCTGATACATTTTTATGTGTCGTTTTCACGATCTTTTTGGTAGATCCATTAGTGTGAAATATAATCGAATTGTATATTTGAAGGCAATGTGTGACGCAGATGTTCTTTTAGAGAGAAAGAGACATAATTTACTTGGCAGAATGTTTCGCAGAGAAAAAAAATTTAGTGATGGCAGCAGCTCAATACAGTAGTTCCCTCGGCGGTCATCAGCATTACAGGGACGATATGAGAAAGGAGGAGTTTTAAATGAAGGGGATAAACAGCGGTTCTCTGTTCGTGCACGGAACTTAGGAGGATCATTAATAGGACTTGAGATATGGCACGATATCTCGGAATTTGCAGATGATATCTGGACTGGCACCAGCTGATCGCTGTTGGCAGATAACCGTAAATTGCGGTCGAACTGTCTTCGAGCAGAAGACACAACATTGGCCGTCTCTTCTCCCTCCCACAACTCGCCAACTAACTCGTTCTCTAACACTCTCTCAGTTCCCAATAAAAGTTGACCTCTGTGGAGTGACAATATTATCTGCGATCTTCGGCCTTTTGTATCTCTCCCGCAGCGCATTGTAGCTAGTGCAATGAACTGTTTGGGATTGCTTACGAACACTTAAAAAGTTTCCCAATACATCCGTAATAGCTTTATTGCGATATCCGGACTCTTCGACAACCAATTCGAGGCACGGTTAAAATATTTTCTTTCGTTTACTTGATTTCCTCATTTAGCTCTTCACCATCGTGTTAAATTTAAGGGTTTTTTTTTGTAGAAAATAGAGGACTTTCTTTGAGAATCTTAAATTAGAGAGCCTTGTTATTTAATAATATTCGATCTCAGTGTTCCCGAATAAATTTGGGGAGAACTGTAACCTACGATTCTGTCAGCCGGATTTCTAAAAACTCGCAGTTTTGTTTATATCATATTCTACTTCCCAATGTCTATGTAGACAATTATTAAGAGCATTTAGTATTCTATGCTCTGGCAACGAATCAGTAGTCCTTTGTGTGGATCGTCTGATCAACGTGCATTTTCCTTTTGGTAGTAGAATAAATTTTTTTCTATACGATTTATTAGTACCTACGTTAAATGCATCTTCAATAGTGTCTAGGAATCTTGTACTTTGATACGGCCTGTCCTATTTCTTTCGTAATATGTAATGTAGGACTTCCAGAATATCAACTGTTTCGAGGTAAACTTCTAAGGTGGGGGGGGGGGATCGATTACAGCAAAACATAAATAAGGGTGATAAAGAATATGGACCATGTGATGCAAACAGTAAGGAAATAATAATAGACTGGTACAATCACTTAATTTCTTACTCATTCCCCACACGAATTCACACTCACAGATGATTTCATGTTACGTTCCAACGCTACACTTACACGAGGGCGTGTGGCATAATATTTAATTCCAAATTATTCGTATTTACCGCCCATCTTCATGCACTTACAACATCTACCAACAGATAGCATTCGTTTCTAAAGTCGTAATCTATATAATAAAAAAGGGAGTATATTTGTATGTATGTATGTATGTATGTATGTATGTATTTACGTTGTTCTTTATACAAATTTTATCGCGTGGACAGAATGCAACAAAAATTGGTATACGTATTCTGCCAAAATCGAGAACCGGTACTGTGGGGGTGACAAACCCATAGCATATATGTGGAAAGAATTATAATTAAAAACCATTATCATTAAATGTTAAATTACTGCGCGCCAAGAGACAATGACGTCACGCGAGAGAAAGACGTTACTACGCAACGAACAAAGGAAATTCTCCTTTATCAGGAATGAAATAAAGCAGAAATATTTTCTTTAAATAAAAAATATAATTTTATACAGCAATACTCCATCGAATGATAATAAAGAAGAATACGAATTACTTTACCATCCTTGCGGAAAATGTAAGTTAATTTTCACGCTGTATTAGTTGTGAGTCTAGCTAACAATTTCATCAATGTAATATTTCGTAATGTATGAAGACTGAGTGACAATTGACAATTATATCCTGAAATACTCAAGGAATATATTTAAGTATTCAATTAAATACTTATTCGAGTTTATATAAATAAGTACACGAGCAACGCCGGGCAACCAGCTAGTTATATATAAAAAATAGAATTCACATTTTTCAGTATGCTATTATTGTGCAGTGGCGAAGCGAACACTTCACGGGGTTGTGCGGGAAGTGAAATTCAAACGGAATATTGTGCACATAATACAATATGTATTGTATATATATAATATTAATATTTATTAGTTTTCAACTTTATTGTTTCATTAAGCAATACATATTTCAGTAAGAAAGGAAATTTCTTTCAGCGCAAATTACATGGCAGAAATTGACATTATTAAATTTATTTTAATACAGTTTATAAAAAAACACTATTAATTATATAAATTAGTGAATATTTTTTACGTATAACATTAATAACTATGTTATGAAAAATCTAATATAAACTAAAAATTAAACTTTTTCCAGAGTCTACCTACTTTCAATTTTTGAGAAGTCTTCCAATTGGTAGACGAAGCGTTTCACGAATTTTCTGTTAATTCTCAAGTTTGTGGCCAGTTATATATACACGAATACTATTAACAATGGAATCGTATTATTTAGTGAAATATTCACACTCTGTCTTATTTAAAGTGATTACTAGAAAGTATATTATTGTTTTATCTTATCTATAAAATTACTATAGTCCATTATAAAAATCCCTGTGACATAGAGAAATATTTTTAAATTCGGGAAGTAAGTCATTTAGTTCCACGTCGAGAATAAATACGTGGCCAAATTGTAAAGCAGCCCTGTATTGGAGTTAATAAACGACAATACAGAGATCGCACCGCTGCTCAATTCCAGCTATTACTAACTTAGGCTTAATTGAAGCTTTTGAGAAGTCCAACTAATTTTAGGTGGACAAACAGGAATGCACTGGCGAAATTCCTCCACTTGTATGACACCGGTTTGCTTTTGCTCTAAGCTATTTTTTTTACCTCTGCCGGAATCGCTTTTTGTCTCAGAAGTTAATACTCAAACACGTGCCTTTGATCTCTGATGAAATTGCTCTATTCTCCGAACAATATAATCACAATTGGAGCACGAGAAGCGCCGTTAGAGTTCTCCGAAATATAATGAAATACCGTGCGAAACATTTGATGTGGTTGTTTTGGATGTGCCATTGTTTAAATCTGACGCATCCATTTCCGATTCGAATATGAACCAGACGCATTATTGAATAATTTTTTAATTTGTAATATTGTTTCACATGAAAATAAAATGCAGTACTAATTAATTGAGTTATTAAACTGAATTTAAATCTGAAAATCGACGAAGCATTAACAAAATATTATATTTATTATTTACTAGGAATTCAGAGGTTGTTATAAATAATTAATATTCACGAAAATTGTAGAGAGATCGTTATGAAATTCTGTGAACTCTTATGTAATTATTGATCGAAATCCATACAATATAATAGGTACACATCATAATATTTCGAATTTACTAATTAATTACAAAAAAAATTTAATATAGGATCATTCAGACATTCATGGATAAAATAAACATTGGAGATATGTAAATGAAAAACATCTTAAGGATGGGTGATACTTTAATCGTTCTTATTTATGTATACAATATTAGCCAGGGTTTATTTTACATTAAGAGAAAGTTTTCTGATGCGTTACATTTTCTGCCTTCTAGTTTTAATTATCATAATTTTTTGTCGGTTTCTGCTACTTTCTTCCCTATTAAATCATAAAATGGAGAATCTTCTCGATTTTGTTTCATAATTACCTCTCTTCATGTAATCTAGTCTGCAGTTCTTCCTTATAAGAGAATTTACCTTCTCGGACACACTTTACTCGAAAATTATGAAAATTATTGACAAAATAAATAGTTCTATTCTCCTCCAAAGTTTCTTTCAGAGTTTCCGCATTTGGAATATACTACAGGGGAGTGAAATTCAAACATAATACAATATGTATTTATTTACACCACTCCACTAAGTTGTCTCGTTTGTTGGGTATCTTCGGAAATGCGAATTCTTCAACGCTTTGTTTATTTTGATTCCCAATTACAGTGTCGCCAATTATTTCCGGGCAACTGGCACCAAAAACTGATATTATTTTGCACAATATATTTTTCGTATTTTTGTTCTTTATTATTAAAATTTATTACATTGTTAATGTTAAGTACGTTAATTTATTTTATTATTGCTACAAATCTTTATGCAAAGTCAATTATGGTAAGATGTTGGGAAAACGTGAAGGAATGATAGAGCAAGGGAGACGAGAAAAAAAAAGAGAAACGTTAATGCGTCGTATTAAGGAATACCAGAAACGGCCACGCAGAAATAGGGCGAAAGAATTGAGAATGAGAATACATAAAGTAATAGGGACGCTGTTTACGATGCCAGGATCGCAAGGAAACCGTGACTCATCACCAATAAATCTGGTCGTATTAAAATGAAAAAAAAAAATTCTTTCAATGCAATGCATCACATGTTATTTGTGACGGTTATTTCTTATTTTTTAACGAATGTCTCCCAGCATTATACTGTAAATAGAGTATTTTTTATATTTAATTATTTTAGTATTAATTGATCAAAAAAATTTATATACACCAATGTGCTTTGCATATTAAATTTTATAAGTTAATATTTTCCACAATTTTGTATTTTTACATAAACGTATTTTTTATTTACTTATGTAATTATGGGTTAATTCATATATTTATTTTTATGACTGTTACTCAGACGAAGATTGCTCAATTAAACAAAAACCACATTCAGTTTCATCCATTGCTTACTTTATTATTAGTATATTTATTACAATATTCAAATAACGCAAGCAATCGGATCATACATATTGACGGATGTATAATTTAATTTTTACCTCGTTCAAACGAAACAAATTACTGAAATAGTTGGACGAATTAAGGTATAACTTAATTTTATCGTGGAATAAATCTTTGTGGATTTATTTGGTATGGAAATATATGTATAACCTAAGCAAAGGTAAAGTAACGGCCTTAAATTAATAACTGATTACAATTCACTGCACGGAAATTTTATACTAAAAAAAGATAATTTTGCTAGAAATTAATAAATTCACGATCGCCGTTAGGGGGAACGATATTTAGAACATTCATCCACGTACATTTTCAATTTTTTTTTCTTCATAATTATGTTAAATCGATTTTTTTTCAGTCAAATTTTAATTCTCCAAGTTTTTTAAATTAAATCTTGAAACTTTATTCGAGGCGTGCATTTGGGGAAGTTTGATGGTAAATATCGAAACGTAAGTCCTGATATTTAGCACATTCTTACAATCCTTTGGTTTGATTTCTGTTAGACAACGAATATATCGAATTTATCAGTGTCCCAAATTTTTCTTTAAACTTAATATGTCGTCACTTTTACTTTCCAAGAACTCAAACGATTTTGTGTACTGCCGTTGACCTTATAAAAGTTATAATACTATTTCGACACATTCCAATTAACACTTACATACGATCAGCGGGAAACATAAAAATATGCTAAACTATTATTATTTTCCGTTAGTAGTTTCAATCTTCGAAGCCAAATTAATACTTTAGAATGGGCGCAAAACTTAGTATTGTCACGAAACGAATACTCAATTCGGCAAATTTAAGAAATTAGAAGAATAATTAGTTATTTCTGGTTATCATAGTCTTGTTTACTACATATATAAATTAATAACAGAGTAATTAATATTTTGTGTCACAAAATTAGTTCAGTTAACATTTTTTTTAAGGAACAAAGATCCAGATATCGGGAGTGTAGAACCGTTTAGAGAACGATCGTAGAACGCTTTCTAGCGTGCACGTACTCGAAAAATAAGTTATATATATGTGCATCGCACACACATACTATACAAGAAGCAGTTTTTTTATTAGATAAAGCGCCATTTACACGACACATCTTAGGTATCGCCGTATTTAAAACGTATTTGTATACTAATTGACAGTCTTATGAGATGCTGTAATAAAGTAATGAGAAGGTATTTTATATGTTCCAAAGGAATATAGATACTCTTTGACACACTAGACTCCATTTTCCTCTTTGAAAAACAATACTCTTAAACATTTTTATGTGATCTACAAAATACATCTTAACCCTGACGTAGGTAATCGTCACTCCCATCCTCAGCGCAATAATATTAGCGATATACGGCCAGAAAAATGGCTGCATTTTCGGCCAATGGATGTTTAAAACAATATCATCGTTGGAAAGATAATTAAATTATTTAAAACATTCATTCTATGGCAATTCAGTTTACGACCGACCATTTTGGAGATATCAGCACTAGAAATGTGACAAACTCCATTCCTTTCAAGAACGTCGTAAAGTTTCGTAAATTTGACGAACTATTTCTACCACTTTTCTCGACCGAATTTAGTAATCTATTACACCATTCGATGGAGAATTTTATGCACTATAATTTATTACTGAACATTATTATTAATAGAATGCTTCATGCTTTTTCTATTAGCGAAAAACTGAAAACGAGTTCAAAATTTCGTTGTTTTTAGGCTACAGAAACGTTTCCCGATGCCTTTCAAATTGAAAAAATTGATTTTTCACTAATGGACACAACATATATAAGTTGGAAAAAAACTCGACCTTTTGCTCACGGCGGCCTTTTTAGGACATAGCTACTGGACTATTTATTATCTCCCTCAGAACTTTAGCAGGCTGACGATGATCCCGGTTCCTTGATAAGGATATTCGTTAAAGAGGAATCCAATTTCACGTTCTTAACGTAGTCAGAGGCTTACCGTAGACATGGTGATCTGTGGTGATTGTTTCAGGATCAAATCCATACTACACGTGAAACTTTAAATAGCGACATGAGAATTCTAGGTTGGGGGTGAATTCCAATTCTTGAAGTGTCGTCGATCTCGGACTATCTTGATCGCCAATTAACACGAGATTTTATCTTCGGATTATATTGTTTCCACTCTCGATGGGATAAGGAAAAGAGCCGATCGGAATGTACAGATACTTTATGTTGGTCCATAATGGTGGGTTTATCGGAGTAATAATGGGTTAGTTTGCAGCTGTAATTAACGGTGTGATTTGAGCTGTGGGTTGTCTCACGCGAGCCGTCAGTGCGGCGCTGAACCTGGTCGAAGCAGCATGCGCGCCGCGGACCTCAAGGTGACGTACTTTCATCCAGAGGTACCGCGGGACAGTATCCTGTTTATCAAAATAAAAAACTCTTGGCTGGAAACTACCAGGCCCTGTGTGATTCTCATCAACTATTGATGTGACATATTAACCGTTCTAATGTAACGATCATAAACTAGTTTAATCAGAATCTGTTTTTAAACAATCATCTTGTATTAGAGTGATTTAACACAAACTTTGCACTTGTTCCGCTGACGAATGTTAATAAATGAAAATAGACTCACCGCGAACCATGATACAATTTAGCTTGGAATTTTCAAACTACCATCAGAATTTTAAATATAATTGGAGTAGGTGAAATAGAAATTTGGTAATAAACTGATAGAATAAATTTAAAAAATTGAAAACAAAACGTTTCTTCTGGTGTTACAGAACTCATCAGGTGTACTAAAAACCTATCAATTAAATATACACGAAAATATCCATTAACGTATTTGTGCCTGGTCTAATTTCGCATATTTAATTTTATATACCATCAAATTTGATTTCTCATTGTTATTTTTAAAATTATTTTGTAAGTTTTTAGTACTCCTGACGAGTTATCCATTATCAAGAAACGTATTTTATAATTTTTTTAAATTTTGTTCTGTCTGTATATGACCAAATTTCAATGTCACTTATCAATCAAACAGACACGAAAATATTAATTAATAAGATGAGAAACTGTTTTTAGGTAAGTAGCGATAACACCTGCGATAGAAGTAATTCAGGTAGACTTACTTGTGTAGTTCCAAAAATTGTGTATTAACTATAACGGGAAAACCTATCAATCTCGAAATATAAACTACTCAAAATTCGTAGTGATTTCTAATTTTCACACACACTATTGAGCAAGGAAAACAATCTTGAATATCGTTCCTATTTACTTGGCTTGGAATAGATTTTCCAACATGCGGTTTCATACAAAGAACATTTTCCAGTTTTGATGAATGAAATAATGTAACAGATGAGTTTGATGACGAACACAATTTTTCTGCGTTACAGGAACTGAACTTTCTAAGAATATAAAAGTGGAGACTCCATGTACATTTTCATCCTGAAAATTAAACCTTTGTATCTCGTTTCTCTCGTTTTAAAACTTATTTAAATCTTTATTTTTACTGAATGTTACACTTTATAAAATGCTAGACAAGAATAACACGTCAAATTCATAATAATTTTTTGACGAAATTTACGATGTTGCATGGTAGTTGAACTGGTGTGGCGTTCACAATAAAAATGGAATATTCATTAATGATACGCAGAATTTTAACTTTTCTATGAAGTTTTTCACTGCAACGTACTTTATTTATACGCTTTGAGTTAATTTCGGAATATATTAATTTAATAAAACAAATGATTTGATTCAGACTGTATTCAGGAAGTAGAATTAGTTCAGTCAAAGAAATTAACTTGAGTTTAACCGAGACTAATTGCCACCCATATCTATTAAAACCCATTCGGACGGTTTTCAGTTTATTTTGGATGTAAAATCAAACATTACATTAGAGGAAAGTAAAATTAGTAAAAATAACTACGACAAGCAGTCGTAAAACTTTATTCGGTCCGCAACGAAGCAAAGTCAGAAGAGTTAATAGTGTCGCTCCATTTAAATGTAATATCTTGTAATGGGAGAGGCTATTGTCTTCCATAGCCAGAGTAGAATGAGCATTTGTTTTGCGTGTTGCATTCATGAAGGGGCACTTATTTTTTGTGAAGTGGAGTCTGCCTACTCTTATTTTAACACCCGGGAAAATGTCACTAACTTTCACCACACAAATTTCTAACAGACACAATTTACATTAGTCGTTTCATTTATTTTCGGCAGCTATTCAACATACCTTTGCTCAGTAAAGTTTTTTAATAAAATTCGTCATATTAATGTATCACTTTTTATTCATATATATTTGTTTATATATGATTCATTGGTATAAATGACACTATAAAGGAATTGATTTAATGATTTTATATAACCCGAACTATAGTCTTTTCCGACTATGGAGAATGTTTTACAGTTTTTATATGTAATTTTGGAAATTTACTAATGGATGAGTGTAGAAGTGACACCTTTTTTAGTCCATTTAGAAATTATGCGTTGATGAAACGTTCTCTTGCAATAAATAATAAAAATAACTTACTAATTTAAACTTCACATTCTTTACATTCATGATAAACATACGTCCCGCATTTTAGAGATCAATTGCGTTTCGTCACTGAAGTGCAACTTTATTCAGAATTTTCGTTTAAGTCTCTCGAAACTGATGAAGAATTGATCGTGGCAGTTTTGAGAGCCTATCATTAATTAGATCGGGAATAATGCAGAGAAGTCACGATGGTGTCTCTTTTCTGGCGACAGACACGAAAGCACAAATAAACCAACATAATCAGCTTAATCTAAAAGCAATTCTGATACTGAGTAACGGGATTGGTAACAAAAATCACGCAGGTATAAAAAAAATTGAAACGTTTCTAATTGAATGTTTGGTTTAATAAATCCGGTTCGAAGGAAGATAAAATTTATATATATGAAAAGTGATATACATACATATATATATATACATATATATATACTTTCCAATGAAAAGATCACGGGATTTAAATGACATCAATTGGAAAAATTTTCATTTAATTTTACAAGAATTAAAATTTGTAAATGGACATTTTGTGGCCTTATCATAGCTCAGGGCAATGAAAACAGCAGCATTTCTGGTCTCTTTCTCTTTCTATATATATATATATATATATATATATATATATATATGCGTGTTTTATTAATTTTCAGAGTTCGCTGCTAGTCTAAGAAATATAAAAGATTTTTATAGACAACCATGCATAAATTCAACTACTCCAGATTTAATACGCTTAAGTTAGAAGAAACGAAATTTAATATATGTACAATTTCCTAAAAGAAATCCTTAAAAAATTATGAGACATCCATCCACTGGGTAAGAGAATATGACACGTTTAAATCAACTTTAGTACCATTATATGTAGGAAATAGGAAAATATACTTCCAATAAGTTGAGTAACTATGTTGAAACAAGTATGAAAGGAAATATCCAAGAATCATTATTTTATTTATGATTACAATTTGACACAGTTCGATGCTGGTTGTAATTAGGAAATAATGACACTTATTAAATCAAAGTCAAGTGATAAAAATACTTCAGTCGAGAAGAAGGTTAATATACTAGTAATAAGACTTAATGAATTCATATTTTAGAATAAATAAATAAAATATAAGAATGAACGTATCCAAGTAATTAAAATTATCAGTGTACCCATTAAAATGCGAGTGTGATTGCCTGGTTTAACCGCTAAAACGTGCTCAAATTATTATTTCTGTCAACGCCGCAGAAATTGGTTGCTGTTGAGGATTACACAGAATTTAATATTTGCCCCACTGGGACGGGCATTGTTATTCCTCTCACTATTATAGTTAAATTAAAAGCCATTTCGCCTAGCGAGTCACCGTTCTCCACTTAGTTTTTGGCTCCATAATATTAAGATACAAATATTAACATTTATCCATTTATGTGAAGTAGAGAAAAATATTTTTTCACCGCAGTTTTTTTTTTCTATTTTCTAAGAATTTAGTCTAACGTGAATGTGCATTTTACATAATCCAATTTTTTTAACAATCTTTTTTTCTTTTACTTTCCAATCACAGGATTTAAATGACGTCAATTGGAAAATTTTTCATTTAATTTTACATGAAGTAATATTTCTAAATTGACATTTTGTGGCCTTATCATAGCTCAGGGCAATGAAAACAGCAGCATTTCTGGTGTATAGAGATTTATCGATTACAACGAGCATCAGATTTTCATATACCGTATTGTCTTAGTTCAGCTTAAACTCATTGTGGGATCATCTATATTAAATTTTCTGAAGTAGTGAATCCTTACTTGGGGTTTGCCTTGCTTCCCTATACTACTAAGAATGTTATCCTATTGTAAGGCCAGGATTCCTTCTCTAATAATATACGATGTATTGAATTTTACTTATAAATATACATTACATTGTAAATGTAAAACTGAATCTAAATTATGTGTAATAATCATCACTATTATTTACAAAAGCAATGATATCAATACTTTCGTCTCGTCGTTACTAGCCTACCGTGTGTCTTTAGGATAGTTTGTGCAGTGCATCGGTTAATACAGTCACTAAATACATACGAAGCCCATTAACGACGATTAAACCAGCATTCTATGTTTAATTTACTTAACTCTCAGAAACTGTAAGCCAGTTTCCATGTCTGACGAATTCCCGCGTCTACTTTCATCGCAACATTATGTTCCGTAGTTGGATGATGAAACAGCACTCGATGAAAAATTCTTTTGTGGTTCACTCCAGGTATCAGTCACGTTACTATCTTCCCCCGCCTACATACTCTAAAATTATTTATTATATCAATACTGTCAAATATATTGAATGTGTGCTGCATCAATGTTTCAGAAAATCGTGCTTGGTCGACATTTCTTTCACGAATTAACATTTATTCACTAAAATGGATTTTAATTCAGTGATGGTCACACCGACTTACTAACCAAATCACCGCCTAGTAGTTAGTGATCTCCTATGACGGATCATCTCTCAGACCGTCTTCAAACTTAATCCCACACTTTGCGACTTCTGTCTCATAACTTCCCTACAGCGAATCTATTAGTTAAAACTTCCTCCCATGCCTGCGACTTAAAAAAGTCCTCAACCTGACCAACAGTTGTTCAACGTCCACTTAGCAAAATAAATCTAAGGTATATTGGGTTAGACCAAATATGTTTGACAGACCAGATGTTTCACATCTCTTGTTACTGTCGCGCCAATGTGCCTAGGATGCCATCTGTGAGATTTCGATTTATTTGTTTCTTCCTGTGGTCCTCGAAATTAACTTACAATTACTCTCTGTCCTAATTGAGTGACACCCGAGGTTTAATCAACATTTTCAGCCCGTAACATCGGTATAGATTGAATTTGTTCATTACAATATATTGTAATACCAATTAATTAAGACATTAATTGTGAAATTGAAAATCTAAATTGTTTGAGAAAACCTTTGTAGCGGCAGGAGCTTTTGAATAACAATAGAAATCCCGGTTCTGTTCCTTTGTCGGAAGGTCCGTCAAAATGGCGTATGCGCGCTAAAATTGCGAGACGAGAGTACAGTTTGCAGGAAGGTTTGGTGAAGTACAGTTCGCAGTGGTGAGATACACTTCACGGAAAGACCTCGTCGAGGTATAACAGTTTTTGGAAGGAGAATTCAACAGGGTTGGCAATTAAAAACAAAGTAAAACATTCATAAAAGTATAACGTCGAAACCTGTTAAGAAAAAGCAGTTTTTGTGTCCATAGCCGGCCAGAAATAGCAAAAGTTTCGGCTTAAGTCCGGAACAATAAAGACTACCCAATCAACAAATCGCAATAAAATCCCCTAAGGCGAGCGGTCAACCAATAGATGACGAAAGGAGGATCATTCGAGTTCCTGACGACATATAAAATTTTGGCTTAAAAATTTGGTGTAGAATCTGTGAGTTTAGCAGTGTAAAACCCACAATAGTGTTTTCGAAAATTAAAGGTATGCTGGAATGCTGGGCAGACGTGAGTAACAATTTTAAAAAATAATTAATTATGTAAACGTAATTGAAAGATAGCCGTCAGATTTCGTTCTCTTTTTGATTAAAGTTGTTAATCAGAGTCAATCTTTTACTTTTAATTTCATGCACAATTAAATTTCGTTCTAGTTTAATTGACGAGTAAATTTCTTTTTCTTTTAATTGTAATTTGTTGATGATAAGATTATAAATATTATTGACTTGTCCATTATCAAACCCAGTGAAGACCCTGAGAAATTCAGTATTATAAATTTGTAGTTATTTGAGTTATTGTCACAATAAATCTTTTGTTTGTAATTTTTTTTTATCTTTTCATTTATTAAACGACCATTAATTTGTATATTACATTATATATATATATATATATATATATAATTTATGGTTTTGTCGATAACAGAACATCTGACAGATTCGGATTTATATCAAAGTCTCAGTGTAAGAGGCGATAGAGTTTCGGTGATTTTTTGTACTTTTCTCGAGGGAAGAAATCGGCGCTCGTTCATCGGAGTTAAAGACTATTTGTCGAAGTTCGACGCAGAACTGACCCGTTTCCGGCGATATCTCGTTATCCTCTCCAACGAGCTAAAACGGAAGGTGATGTAGACATCTCTTCACTTATTACAGAGAACTGATGTACCGAAGTAATGATGAAGTTAATTGAACAATTCTGCTCTTTTCTTTCCTTGTTTCGTTAGCTTCTCGCTGGTTAACGATTCTATACAGACGTTATATGGCATAAAAAAATTGTTAGCACGAATACGGTTCAAAACAGAAAACAATTTTATTATAGGATTTTTTTTATAAAACTCATTTGTGTTCAATAAACACAATATTTTATAAACCTGAATAAAAATAAATTACATATGTGTCATGCTTATTAAGGCATATACATACATAATTGGCAATTAATTATTTGTCACTGTTAAATAGTGTTCGTACTATAATTACAATTTATAAGCACTAAACTTCAAAAGTAAACGTTTTAATCTTAAAAACTGATCATGCGATTCGCATTAAGAATGGATTATTTTACTAATTCGGCAATTAAGTCCTCACTTGGTGGTAGGTACAATGAAAATAAATTTATTTTTCATTTCCTGAAACATGAATAATTCTTTCCCGCAATCACTGAGTAATATTTTTATAAAAATTAATTATTTAAGTGACTTCACCTGTGTCCACTAAGACATTAATTTCTGAAGGATCTTATGAATCATTATTATTTTCTTCAGCGCGACACAGTGTAATGGTACTTAAAACTAAAACACAACTAAGAATATTATACATGCATGAGGGAGTATGTTGCCTTTAACTAATATTTTTTTATATTTAAACTATTATCTTAATGGCATTTTAGAGTTTTATCATGTTTTACTTTTGCAGGTAATATCTCTATGCATTATATTCAAAACGAGAATTTGCGCACAACAATATTTTGGCCTGATTTTGAAGGCTTATAAGCTTAATTACTTCTCTCCAGACCGGTTCATTTAAGTAGGCTTTAAAAAAATTGACAATCCTATCCTTCTTTCTCCTTTCAGAAACTAAACTCCATATTAGAAGTCCATTTTCCAAATATTAACAACCATTTTCCTTCGGATACGAACAGAAACGCTCAGTCGGAGCACCGAATAATATGTTTATGTACGATATAGGCCACTTTTCACAAATATGAATGGGCAGAACCTTGTAGGAGAGATGGAAGGAGCTACCTTTGGGGGATGCCTTTTCCTCTCTCCGTTTTTGAACTAAGGTTCCCACAAGCCGAGGCACTTTTGAGAGGTGTATGTTCCGGGGTCGCAGACCTTGGGCATACGGTAAGAGTTGTCCGATGTTCGTATTGGAACAGTCGGCCAGCTGCCTCCTAAACTGGTCGAGGCGCGGAGAAGGGCAGGTTCGTCCCCACAGCAAACTCCTCTCCCGCTATCGGAAGGGCGTGGGACAAGTACCCAATTCCCGAACTACTTGATGCAGGTTTCCTAGGGTTTGTCCTGCATTACTTTTAGGCGAATGCCGGTAGTATCCTTAAAGTATAGTCCGGGGGCCCTAGTTAACCCTTGGCTACCTTCCTCTACCCTTCCGCATTCCCCCTTTCAAATCCCTTCCTATGCTATTAAAGGGGAGTTGCACCATGTGGATTACCCTCATGTAGCCTGTTACCCTGAAAAAAATTCTCAAATATTATATGATGAAATATGTTTTTTTTTTCGGATCGGTCTTACTACATAGCATCACTTGCAACAAAAAATTAAATAATACCACATTTTTAAGCCAATTTAATGGTAGTGTTATCCTCGTTATTTCTCTATGTATTTTAATAGGATGGTTTTCCTTGTAGGTCCAGAATTCCTAAATACCGACGGATGGTATGGTGAAACATGAGACGGAAATTACATATTCCCGTGTCTTACCCACCACTCGAATCTAGATCCAGCGGGCGCCTGGTGAGAGTTTCTTCCAAAAGTTCCATTTAAAGTGAAAGATGCATGCAATTGTCGATTACTCACTCCATTCATTTATAACCTTAATTTTGACAAAGGAAATGGGTAGTATATATCGCTCGATGGCATTGCCCATGTCGATTTATAATGATTAAAAATGAGAAATTTGATATTGTTTTTCTCTCTTGAAACTAATTTTCATGCAATAATAAACTATAAAACAGGTTTATTAGTTTTTATTGAGGTATTATACGGTTAATATTCTGTTAAGTCAAATAAATTATTCTGGATAATGATTAACAATTGTCTGTATGTACTGGGAATATGATACACGCAAAAATTAATTTTCATAAATTTTAAGGGTACATTTTGTCTTATTTGGTTGCATTTCGTATAGCGTGTAGTGCTTTTATTGGGTTCAATATCATATAGCCAGCAATATTAATATATTTATTCAGGTCGTAAGTACATATACAAAAATATACATATTTAATTCGCCTCGCTGAGGCCATGTCCTCATATAATAATAATTTATAATTCTTTTTAGTATCGAATTACTAAAATAGTGACAGGAAATATTTTATTACAGAACAGAAGAAGAGATGAATCGTATATTACAGTCAAATGCATATCTCATTGATAATTATATTTTTATACCCATGAACACTGTTATATAACTTCATTTTATATTACGAATGATATGAATTGGATAGTAATATAAACTGGAGGTTTAAATGATAATGGTTTGGACATAAAAATTTATTAGTCAGTTTCTAATGAAATTTTTAATGCTATTCATATTTAAATATTTTAAGTCCCTACTCAGAAAATTCAAAACTTTATGTTTTATAATTCCATAAATTCTCCTACAATTTTATTTTTATAATTTGTGGTGGTGTCGGAGTTACTATTTCCTTAGACATATTTTTCTTAAAGAGATTTTTCATGGATGACAATTTGTTCAATACAGTTTTAAGTAATATTTTCTAATATTAAAAGGAATGGGACCGTTCATAAATTTAATAACTTTATTTTGAATTACTTCAAATTATTTTCAGTAGCTCCACTCCTGGATTGTCAGAAAAGCATTACGAGTTTTTGTTTTAAAAATATTAGCCATCTTACAAAAAATAAAAATTAGGCACTTTGCTTTGTTTTTTATTTGAGATATATATTTTCCATAATTCAAGTTACAATTAGTCAGTCAAAACATATATTCATTGTAAAAATGTAAATCACTTTACGACACATTCCGCATAGGCGGATTTTATGATTTATTTTCCATTCCTTCTCAACACAGTCTTGAAAGAAATTATTTGAACTTCAGAACTGCCTTTGGCTGTAATATTCTCGGACGGGAAACATCGATGTTAATGCAGGTGTCATTACTCGATACATAACATCACATAATGAGTAGTAATGATGTTACGTGTAACTGTTCTGAGAACAAAGATTTCCTTGTTGCAGGCCGCGTCCAATGGCTGGAAGGTAAAGGCGGACCCTGAGGAAGAAAATCCATGCTACCACACGGCTACCACCTACTGCCAGTCCAGCACTTTGCATGGCCTCAAGTATGTGGGTGACAACCGACTTCATCTCATCGAGAGGTGAGCAGACACTCTTAATATTGTGACGTCAGCGTGCAAAATATATTCACAATCAGTTAACGGCTTGAAAAACATTGAGCAAAGTCGGGAGTCTCAAAGGTGAAACTTAATCCATTATTTACTGCGCTGTATAAAATATAATATTTTTTCAGTAATTATATGACCTATACTTTAAAACTATTTGACAATAATAAAAGAAATAGCCTTCATTGGTTAAACATATAATAATGTCTTTTTTATAATATTTTATTTATCAACAATCAGATTACTAGCTTTAACATGTTATTTACATATTATACTGTAATGAATTATTTTCTTGGGCTGGGTATTTTATTATATTAAAGCAAAAACTTATTGACCATTTAAAAATATTAATGAGTTTTATTAAAATAGCTCGAAAAACTCTTATCACAGGCGCCTGTGGATTTACGATGCTGAGATTAGCTGCCCGCACCAAATACGTACTGCAATTCCTGTTTCCTGTTGTCCGCTGTAGTTGGAGGTCCCAGTTTTTTCTTTTTTGAGTCCTGCAGCTGGCTGGAGCGTCTCGTTCTAAAATATTCGGCGGCAAACACTTGTACCTTACGAGATATTTTCACCAAACGTTATCCCCTTCTTTCTGCCAATTCTTTCCACGTCCTTTCGCCAACTCTTTCCACGTCCTTCCAACCGCTCTCCACAACGTTCTTCTTCCAACTCTTGCCACGTCTGTTTACCAACTGTTCCAAAATCTCTCTTCCTACCCCGGAGCTGGACGTTTTCCCGCCCTTAGCGTCACCGGACTTTTGTTGTTCTTAGCCGCATGGGATTATCCCATGGGCCGAACCAAAGGTTTACCGTTGACACGATGTACACTATCTCGGGATTAAAATAGCCACGAGCGGCTACCTGAGACGCGACAGGTCGGCATCTCGAGTTGGGAAACAAAAGGATCCTCCAAACAACAGCAAACAACATTTCCGAAAATGAAACCAAATTCAAGTAAAATACGCACGTTACAATACATTATAGCATGATGAGATCCCCTCCAGCAAAGAGAATTCTTAAATCTCGTTTACAGATGTGATGGCCATTTTATTTTGTCTTCTCATTACATCATTTTCTAATAGTGGTTGTAATACTGGATTTGAATGTGATTTCAGCTTCTCGAGATGACTTTCACTCTTTTGATAGGCAGTCTCCATAACAGTGGGGATTTTTAAGTGTATTTGTTCATTTGTTATGTACCAGGGAGCATTAAAGATGGCTCTTAATATTTTAGACTGGCATCTTTGGATTATTGCAGTATTTGACTTACTGGCACATACCCTTAATTATGTCCCGTAGCTCCATATTGGTATAATTATGGTTTTGTATAGTAGAAGTTTATTTTCTATGTAGAGGAGTGACTTGCGTCCTAGTAACTAGTACATTTCTTTTTGTTTAATATCCATCTGTTTCATTTTCTTTGTTATGTGGATTTTCCAATTGAGCTTTCTATCGAGATGTAGACCAAAATATTTGACAGAGAGTGATTTAGAAATCTCTGTGTTGTTTATATAGATCGGTGGACACTGTTTTTTACATAATGTAAACGGCACATGAGACGACTTTTTTCGTTTATTTTTATTCTCCATTTCTGAAGCCATACTTGAAGTAAGTTCAAATATTTTTGTATGAGTGATGAAGCTTGGTTTATATTCGTATGTGAGGTTAGAATCTCCGTATAATCTGCAAACGTTCCTAGAATAAAATTTTCCAGCGTTAGGAGATCAGAGGTGAACAATAAATACAACAGGGGGCCTGGGACACTGCCCTGAGGAACTCCCGCATTAAGTGGATGTACAGATGAGATGTCTTGTTTCACACTTGTACAGAATTTGCGGTTGGTTAAGAATGATTCCAATAGTTGATAGAACGTAGGCAAATATATTTTATTTTATATAGAAAACCACGATGCCATACTTTATCGAATGCCTGGCTTATGTCCAAGAATATTGCTGGACAATACTCTTTATTTTCGAAGAGTCTATTAATGTAGTTTGTTACTCGGTGGCACTGCTGAGTTGTAGAATGACTCCGTCGAAAGCCAAACTGATAATGTGGAATCCAGTCGTTGGTTTTGATGTCGGGATCAATTCTTGAAAGCAATCATTTTTCCAGAAGTTTTGAAACTGATGAGAGCAGACTAATGGGTCGGTAGGAAGTAAAATTTTTAGGTCTATACCAGGTTTGTTAAAAAAAATTATTTCTGCTGCCTTCAGTTTCTCTGGCCAATAATTTATTCTAAATATTACATTAAATAAGTATGTAATAATCAAAAGACATTTTCCAGCTAATTCTTTCAGAATTTTTACAGTAATGAGATCCATTCCAGGTGCTTTTCTAACGTTCAAGAACTGTGTCATCTTTTTTAGATCCTTCGGTATGACTGGTGTTATGTTCTCAATTTTTGACAATGGAGTACTTAGAAAGTCATCAATTTCAACATCTGGATGATTATTGTGAGGACAAAATACCTCTACAAGATTGTTCGCAAACACTTCAGCCTTTTCTTTATCACTCCTGGCCCACCTTGGATTGGACTCGTTGCAATTGTTGGTTTACGGTAAGATTTCATTGGCTTCCAAATGGAGTTATCTTACCGATTCAAACTTGTAAATGATTCTTCGTTTCAGGATTTTTATTTTCCTTTGAGTTCTTTACTTAGACGATTAAATGTAGTTTTATCAGCTGGGTCATGGCTTCTTTGCCATTTTTCTCTTGCTCTTCTCTTTTCCGCTACAACGATTTTAATTTCTAATGGTATGACATCAATCTGCGGGGTATTATTTTTCGTGTGGCTCGTTGCACCGCCTGTTGTAGTGTTTCTATTAAGTTGTTTGTTGCTGCTTCGACCTCGCTTTGGTCTTTTAGGCTTACATGAATGCCAATATATTGATTTAGCTTCTTGCGATACTGATCCCAGTCTGTTCTTGAATGGTGTAGCTCAGTAGTGTACGAAATATTTATTAGGGCACGTGCTGACTGTTGCTATCACTGGAGTATGATCAGAAGACAGATCGCAATTTGATTCCACGTAGGAGGAAGAGATTCCGCATAAGATAAGAAATTATTTTGTTTGTATCAGCCTGTTGATAGGTGGGAATATCTTGTAATACTTTCATTAGTTCTCTACCTTTTGTGATAGATAAACGAGAACTCCAAGTAATATTTTTACTATTAAAATCGCCTCCTGCTATAAATTTTGAACCCGGGGTGAGAAACATTTTTTTTTGGTGGGGGGGGGGGGGGGGAAGGCAATAAACAGCAGCAACGGTTAGATCGTAAGGTAATATACTGACTCTTATTGATAATAATGTAGCTCAAATTTTTTTTAGAGATGTATCTTGAGATAAATGTACCTAAATGTTGAAAAATTATGTTTTCGGAAAAATGAAAAGAAAATTTATGTTACCATAATTACTTGTTAGAAGCTACCAGCTCCTTCTTTTTCTCTTTCTTCTGTTTGTTCTGGCTTCTTTACTCATACTCTGCAAAACTTTTTCTGCCTCGGAAACACGTTGGAAATCTATTGTTACCAGGATTCATAATTGATTAATTTAAAACACCTTGACCTCCTTATTGTCCCATCATTAAAACAGATGACAGCATCCATTACACTAATTTTCAGTGTTAGTATGCCAACAAATACAGTTTTACGCTCACTTTTCAGAATACAGATATTGAAAATTTCATTTGGAATTTTAGTTCGACCATGTAAACACTTAGATAAATGTTTTATGTCTGACAAGTCTCTGTAAATAGGTTTTATAGCTTCCGTAGTTGTGGGATTTTTATGAGTAAATTTCTTTCCACTTTAGAAACCTCGAATTCATTCCAAGAATCCTCACATTTTTGCGCAACAATATTAAAACACCACAGCTTATACGTCTTCAAAATTCTAAGGTATTACACGTGTATGACATCAGGAATAATTGTACTTTAAAATGGTGCAATAAAAAAATATCAATTTTTTTCAATATTTTCATGTCAAGGTCCTCTTATAGACAACAGAATAAAATCTGTTTTGCGTGTTGCATTCAGCATAATTTTCTCCATGATTTTCAAGCTTTCAGTGTTAACCAATTTATTTTTGAAAGCCTCGACCATAAATCGCCTCTTAATAAGAGCTTTAGTAAACATCACAAACTGAGGTTAAATGTTTGTGAGCCGTGTGCAGCTTAGCCCAAATCACCATATTTGCGACGGGAATATCCTACGATTTTACACACGTGCAGATACGCCGAGATGTATCGTGAATAACAATTAGTAGAAAAATTTACGTAATAGAATTTTTTCAAAAAAAAAATACAAGATGCATACATTCTGGGTTTAACGTAGCATTAAAATGGAACATGCATAATTAAAGACTTAATATAGCGAGAAAATTCACCAGAGCAGAACGTTCTCAGAATTTTACAGGTTTGTGTCTACCTACGGACGAATTCCAATATGAAACAGTGATGGGTTCAAATCTCGCTCGGATCTATAGATTACGTATATATTTGTTCTGTCTATTTATTACTGTTCATTCCAGAGATGAAGCAGAAATTTGGTATGACTGAATTCTTAAAAAAATATGACAATTATTGAACAGCCTCTACACTTTGACAACTCTGTTTATAACAGACAGATTTTAAACAGGAGACAGGAGTAGTTGACTAAATTTTCTGCTGTGTACCACTCTTTTATAAGTAATTACAATAATCTGTTTCTGTATTATTGGCTCTGATATTTTGAATTTTTAGAGCATTGTTCTGCAAGGGTTCGAAGAAGTTCTTACTCGAGCAAATATTCCAGCGAATTCCTAGGAAATCCGGACTACTGTGCTATAACTGCATTATTAAGTCAATTTCCCACCGTGGAAGAAATGTATAGCTTATGAAAGTCTGTATGTAATATTCTTATTGCCTAGTTTATTGTCGAGTACCTAATAATACTACTGGAGAGTACGTTACTGATTCTCTGCAACTCAGCTTTTCCGTGAACACAATCAGAATTTTCCCTCCGAAGAGCCGAGAACACACACACACAATAAAACGTTTTAAGTAGGCCAACTACATTTGAGTGTCATCCTGAACAGCGCTGGGGCTGTGAACGAGAAGAGCTTCCGTAATAGGATTTTTGAACTAAACACTTCCAGTATTGGAGAGGAAACGGATAAATAATCCGTCATCCCAAAATAAAATAGTAGTATTTCTGTTTTATACGTTAAAAAGAGATTTTACGGAATAAAACTTGTAAATGATACGTAATAATAATTTGTAATTGGTAACAAAATTTTACAAAACATGAAACCATATCTTATTTCTGCATAATTGGACCATCATTTTCTATCTGTGGGCGTACTTACCACAGTCTATTCCTTAATTCTAGGGCTGTCGAGAAAGTTAAATAATACTTCGTTCTGTTAACGAATGAATCACAATTTCCAACCCTGTCACTTTCGTAGTCACCATTGTAGTCATCTTTGGATTATGAGGCTAGGCCTACGGTTCTTTGTGAGGTTCAATCACGTAAAATTATCTTAGAGAATTAAAGCTTAACGGTGAACATGTTGAATAAATACCACGTTTCACCGGCTATCTCAGACATCGTCATCAGGCATCCGATAATCGTTCGACTGAAAATGCTGTCGATTTAGCATTGAATAATTTTTTCTGTGTACTATGTTTTTATATATGCTGATGACATAAAATTTTTCAATAGATTTAATTAAATTAGTAACGTATTCCTTTGGCCCTAGGTCTTTCTGGTTAGTGGCATTTCTGCTTGGCGTCAGCGCCGCTACTTACTACATTTCGTTTCTGTATGATAAATGGAAAGACAACCCGGTGATTGTCTCTCTGTCTGCGACCACGACGCCGCTGGTGGACATTCCTTTCCCCGCGGTGACGGTTTGCAGCATGAACAGAGCCAAGAAGAGCGTCGTTTCCAATCTCAACCACCCGTAAGTGTTCTTAAAGATATTCATTCGCTCAAGTAGTCTCTTCCGACGAATTTAGCACTGCTACAAATCGGAACGACGTTGAAAAGTTGTTTCACGGTGTGACTTTAGTTATTTCCAGATTTGTGTGAAATTTACGTCACGAAATCATACGATTTAGTCGAAGAACCATTTCAGAACGTAAATTTAAAATCACGATCATCATATGGCCATTAGAATAGTCTACCAGCTGCCCCCTAAACTGGTCGAAGCATGGAGAAGGGAATGCTGCTTCCACACAGCAAACCCCACTCCATTTCCAGATTTGGGTGAAATTTACGTCACGGAATCATACGATTTGCCCTACACGAAGGATTTACTCGAAGAACCATTTCAGAACGTAAATTTACACTCACGATCATCACATGGCCATTAGAATAGTCTACCAGCTGCCTCCTAAACTGGTCGAGGCATGGAGAAGGGAATGCTGCTTCCACACAGCAAACCCCACTCCATTTCCAGATTTGGGTGAAATTTACGTCACGGAATCATACGATTTGCCCTACACGAAGGATTTACTCGAAGAACCATTTCAGAACGTAAATTTACACTCACGATCATCACATGGCCATTAGAATAGTCTACCAGCTGCCTCCTAAACTGGTCGAGGCATGGAGAAGGGAATGCTGCTTCCACACAGCAAACCCCACTCCATTTCCAGATTTGGGTGAAATTTACGTCACGGAATCATACGATTTGCCCTACACGAAGGATTTACTCGAAGAACCATTTCAGAACGTAAATTTACACTCACGATCATCACATGGCCATTAGAATAGTCTACCAGCTGCCTCCTAAACTGGTCGAGGCATGGAGAAGGGAATGCTGCTTCCACACAGCAAACCCCACTCCATTTCCAGATTTGGGTGAAATTTACGTCACGGAATCATACGATTTGCCCTACACGAAGGATTTACTCGAAGAACCATTTCAGAACGTAAATTTACACTCACGATCATCACATGGCCATTAGAATAGTCTACCAGCTGCCTCCTAAACCGGTCGAAGCATGGAGAAGGGAATGCTGCTGCCACACAGCAAACCCCACTCCCGTCATCGAAAGGGTGTGGGACAAGTACTTTACTCCGAATCATTTTTATATATTTGTTAATATTTTATCACCAATTAATCAGTCACAATATGTAGATGGAAATCTATTTTATAGTCTTAAAAAAGTATTTAATTTTGTAATTCCGAAGCTTTCTACATAGGTTGCCACAAACATCTATACATAAAAACGTTAATATGTAGAAAATTTAAATTATATAAGATTGTTGTCGTTAAAATCTCGAAGGTAAATCCAGAATCCCAAGTTTTTATTACATATTGCGGTAGTACGTGTAACAGGTGAACGAACGTATCAGAGAAATATTTACAGGCAAATATCCAAGAGCCGAGTTAACTTGCTATTGGGGGACCACAATTTTAAAAAAATGTCTGAAAAAAAACCGCAAGTAGATAAATTTTCATTCCTAGTTAGGGTAATAAACAACTGTAATAATTTACCAGCAGTAGTTTTGGCGAAATCCTTCTACAATAAAATAAATTTAGGTAAAATTTAATGAAAAATTCGAAGTGCTTTTGCTTCAAGAAAATAAATTAATGTTAAATTTTAATGAAAAATAAGAAGTGGTTTGGCTCGAAAATTAAAGTCATACATAAAAACATTTACACTTACACGATTTAAGATTAAATATTATTTTTTATAATTAAATTGTGTTATTTTTTTATGTGTAGATGATTATGGGAATATATTTAGAAAGCTCAGGAAAAGTTTAAAATAAAAAAATTTATTTTTCTGACTGACTAAATAAATCTATTGGGGTAAGTATAAAAAAATAATTTTAAAATTGAATATATGCATATGTACATGGTCGGGAAATTCTGTTTTAAGGATAAATCGGAAGAACACGCGTTGAAAATTTTTTAAGAGCTATTAGATGGTGGTAAGTGTAACGTGCCATCATCCCCACCCGGTCGTCGACGTTAAAATTTTTAAGGTGAATACCGAAACACAACTTTTTTTTACAGATTAAGATTTCACGCCGAGAATTACGTTTCTTCAAAAAAAAACAAGTCACCTTTGGAAAAAAAGTGAGGAAAGTCGCTCGGAAATATTCAAAGGCAAAAAAAGAAAGTTTTTATATATAATTAGGGCGATAAACAACTGTATTAATTTACCTGCAGTAGTGTTCGGAGAAAAGTTTTCTTCAAGAAAGCAAAATTAGATTAAATTTAATGAATAATGAAATTAATGTTAAAAACAAGATAGTGTATTTGTGAAGTAATCAGTATTAAACGGAAATTAATTTTACAGAGTTAATTTATATTATTCAGGAAAATTTAATGTATATTATATATATTTATCTATCTGGTTGGAATTCTACGGGAGTTATCCGATATACTGGTTCTAATTTTACGCTTAGTGCGCTTCACTCTTGAAAAAAATATACGTGCTTCGGAACAATGGCATGAGTGACTCGGGACTGTTCAAGTGAGGGATATTTTTCTCTGGCGGGCATAATTTACTGAAGTCCGACAAATAGACGTGATTAAATTTCGCTTTAAGTTGGATATCTGATTGAAACTCTGCGAATTACATTTGAAAAAATTGCTGGCTTCATATCTATAGCAGCTATAAATGATGTCGCTAAAAACACAAAAAAATATCCTGAGGGCTATTGATTCTTTTTCCGTTCCGCTTTGGCTTATTAGGCTGCCGGTTGGACAGCCATGTCCAAAAAATGCCACTGTGTTGGCTCAATAGACACAATAGGGAGAAACATGGACTTTTTTATGACACGTTTCAGTGACTTCCATAAATAGTCGTACTCTTCAGCGAAATAAATAATAAGCGCTTTTGTTACATTTATTTTTACTATTTATGAATTTTATATTTTATATATGTTGTGTCCTAAAATTCTGCGTTGGGAGGCCATTATGTGACGTCAAATGGTTTAACGTGCAATATAGTCTGTTACACGTTGCCGCGAGATTATGTGCCCCAATTATTTGGTAAAGTATGTCTGGGTATGTTTTAAAGGAGATACATACGTGCACCCTCACTCATAGGGGTAGAAGTACAACTTAGCCAGTTAGTTAAATTTCATAAATAAACTCAGCGACATCCGTAACCCTGGATTCGACTCCAATTTCGGTAGTTTTCGTTATATTTTTATGTAACTTCCGTCTACCCCCACCCCTAAGGGTGCTCTCCTTCTATTCCCAAAGGGGTTGAAGTTATACATAGGGAGGAATACTATCAATTTAATTGAGCCAGAACAATATTTATTCGACGCATAAAAATTTCAACCCCGGACCAACAGCGTTGGTTTCTGGTTCAAAACGAACACGTGTACAGAATTTGGTCCAATTTCCTCCACTGGTGTAGATATTTATGCGGATCATACAAACAGAGAAACATACATCCAATTTATTATATAGATCAGTCTCTCCCTGGTATCGTTAATTGTGCTCTGGAAACTGTGAATTTCCTTCTGCAGTTTTGAACCGTGGTACTTATGGAATATCTTAAAAATATTGACTAAAATTACAGTGCTTTGGCCCTTAACCTGTTTATTTTCTTCTTAGTAGCACACTGTAGCGTCGAATTCTGCCGAACCCGATTTATACATTTAATTCTCTATGTATTTTCTGTATTTTTAACAGAATTGAATACAATTGTCGTAACAAATATGTTGGTAATATTAACTGGAGTTGCTTTATAACTTAATCAATAATTTCAAATATTTATTCAAGACAAGTTTTTACTTACTATTATTCCCTTCCCAGTTTCTGCCAAATTATCTCTTTTTCAATTTAATTTTATTCGTGACTACTTTCCCGTGTTACAAAACATTTTATTACGTTTTGCTTGTAGTATATGCATTTCATGATCCCGTGTAAATAAGGATGTATTATATACGTTGTCGCGTTAATCAGGCAAGTTAATAACACTTAAAATGAAAATTCATTTTTAATTATATTTTATGCAATAAATTTTCAAATATAATACACTCAGTCACTGTTTTAATTTTCTCATAAAGTCAAGTACCATGGGATCACGGGATAATCTGTTGAGGTGTTAACGGCTTTTTTAACTGTTGCGAATTTTTTTCCTGCCGTATAAACTAATTAAGAACCCAATGTTCTGTTGTGCCGAGCAGATAATAACTTCACGGTCTGATTCCTCACATCTCTGCTCTTTGGCCTTTGCTCTCGGTGCCTCTATGCGGGGGAATTATACGACTTGCTTTGTTATCCTCGCTTCTATCGCAGTTACTCTAAGAGGAAACCTTCTCCAAAAGTAGAAATCATACTCCCGCCAAATTGTAGATACTCTCTACAGACATGCGGCTTCCGCTTCTCTTCTTATTTATACACGTCACCTTAAGAGCGAAGAATGGAAACAGCTTCCAAAGAGGCGAGACACACGCAGTATTATTGCACTGTTTATAAAATAAGAATAAAGATACCGACTTCTTTTTACCCTTATCGACAGATTTTCTTGCATATGAGCCTCCGTGGTTGTTTGGTACGGATGCCTCCCATGTAATTTATCCATGCAGTGAAGCAAAGTCATTAAATTTTTCTTTTTGGTTACATTATTATTAATGCGTAATTTATTAAGAGAGCTTTCAGCTGTATTTGTCACTATCACTCTGTAAAATATAAAGTACTTTATAATTTTCCAAAAAAAAAAATTAGTTTGAGATATTTAAAACATTCGAGGCCTTGTTAATTCTGCAATGGCCACAGATCAGAAAAATATTTAAATGGTTAATGCGGTAAAAATTATATTTTGTTATTTGTATGGTAACTGTGGTTTAGTTATTATCTGTGATATATTATTGAAACTGCTTAGAATATTGGCTTATAATTGCCAAGATTGCATTTAAATTTTTATTTATGTTTTTATAAATATAAAGAGTTTTCAATAATGTCTATAATAATGTCTATAATAATAATAACTAGCACGACCATTTTCACTCATCACGAAATTGAAAACCGTCGTATAAACACGGAGAATATTATACATAAATGTGAACATCTTCATAAACATTTGTCACGCCTGAACCATACCAGATCTGACAAACAAAAAAAATAGATTCTTCTAAATCTAGCATGAAACCTTCGTTGAAATCCGTGGCTTTTGCCAACTCAAATTCACTGGTCATTTGGAACAATAAATGTACAGCAAAATATATCAAGAATACTGAAATTTATTTTTACAGAGAGTAACCGGATTGGTTTCGTTTCTTCCATGACACACGCCTTATCTTACCTCTCTGTGAGTTGGAAAATATAAAAAATTAATGAATTAGAAAAGAGAGAAATGTAAAAAAACTTGATTTATAAGAATAAAATTTCATTCCTGCGAGCTAGAGTCTGAAAATAATTTACTTTATTTTTTCTCTAAGGATTATACTGAAATTGAAATATTTAAATGTTACTTTCTTCATTTATGTTACGTCTGATTTGGTTTTTCCTTAAGTTCAATTCAACAGAAGTCGACGTTTCGTTGTTTGATTGCAAGGAGTCCTCTTTTATCGGAAAATATTTGTTTCAGCTTAGAGCGGCGATTACTGGATAACGTCTGCGATCACAATAATATGTCGGACCAAAATGAAAATGAAGCTATGAACTGGGAAACTGTACAAAATTTCATCGTCAAGGTAACGAAGTTAGCTTTGATGATCTTAACACTATTCTAATATAAGATCAAAATAAATAAATAGCCGAGAAATCCCAGGCAATCGGCCAGATAATTATTTTTTTTAAAAAAAAAAACATAACACGTAAAATAGAATAAAGTTTAATTATTATTTCTGATGTGACGTCTGCCCTGATTCGGGGCTTTTGACGTTTTTTGAAACATAATAAGAAAATCCTGATCAAAATAAATATTTAGTAGTGTATTTAAGTAGAAAAAACAAGAGCTGGTTTTTGACAAACTGACAAACTATTCTGATAAATTTATTTGATTACAATAATCATGGGAATATACCATTGCCATTGTTATTTACAGCTTCTGTAAATATCCGTATGAGGGGAACCATCAAAATTTTAATTTTTGTTAATGACGCTTATATTTCTGATTAAATTTGTACGTGAAAATTATAATTCAGAAATTAACATGTATAAGGTGGTAGTTTCTTGCTAAATGGACCTAATAAAATAAAATGATTTAAAATAATTTTTTTTTAAAAAAAAACAAAAAAAATACATCATGTAATTTCAACTAAAATTGCACATAAGTTGTTATACTAAACTATGCTCTAATTTCCACCAACGTTAAAAATTTATTTTATGTCGTACGGAAATTTTGTGACAATTTCTGCCGGTTTAATATTATCCAGACATTAAACAACGTTTGCCCGCCGGTTTAGTATATTTATTTTTTTCTTTACAACAATTCGTGTATCTTGATGAAAATTATTTTTTTCTCTTTCAGGTTAGTCAGCCCTGTCATGAAATGTTGCTGTTCTGCAGTTACGGAGGTTTGCCGAAGGATTGCAACAATCTCTTCAATACTGCACTTACGGATGAAGGAATATGCTGTTCTTTCAATATGGTTCATCGCGAGTACCTCTACAGAAATCCGTAAGAATTGAAAACTTTTGTAAAAGTTGGAATTATTTTTCCGAATTCGAAACGACCTCAGGACGGAACCATTTTATAAAACTGCAAAATATTTTAATTAGATAAAGGAATGTAAAATTGTGCTTCCGCTAAAATATATATTTTGTAACATTTATTTATTGCAAGTTTACAATTTATGTTATTTTGCTAATTGTAATTACGATTTTATAATTACGCCACTGTCTATTCATGAAGATGCCAGGCAAATTTATATTACGCAGACACAACCTGTTGATTTACTGCCTTGTTGGGCGTCGCAGTAGTTACTCTTGAGATTCAAACTCAACTGCCTTCTAACCACCTGGACTCTTCTCGAAGTTACACTTGTGTCAACAAGGGTCAACTCTGCCTGAAAAGAATCTTGCAGAATTGCTTCGTCTCTCGCTAAAAAAAAATCTTCTTCTTAGATAGATATGCAAAAGGACAGATATTTTAGGGTTGTGTCATACATACATACACCCTGGGGTTACAGCCCTTGCAGGGCTAGAGCCTGCCTCACTATCGAAGCCCACTCTCTTCTATCTCTTGCTTTCCTCCTCCATCCTCTTATGTCCAACACCTTCATATCTCTCTCTACATTCTCCACCCATTTCTTTCTTGGTCTGCCTACACACCTTCTTCCTCCTGGTTTTCCTTTCCATAGTAGGGTTCCCCTTCTAACTCCTTTCCACATGCCCTGCCCATCTAAGTCTTGCACTCCTTATGAAGCTCACAATTTGGGGATCACCATAGAGTTCATAGAGTTCTTTGTTAGTTCTGATTCTCCATTCCTCATTTTCATACTTAGGCCCATAAATTCTTCTTTGGATTTTTCTTTCCCATGCTGCTATTCTGAATTCGTCGCACCTCAGCATACACCAGGGTTGTGTCAACTTACAAATAATTTGACTGTGTGGTGAAACAAACTGAAGCTGATAGCATAGAAAAGTTTTATAGTATTCCATTTCCGAGAACTTAATTGACTACAAGAGATACAGATCAATCGTTACGGTTCTGGAAAGTAGACCCAGTTTTCCTGAGCCTCCTAAAATTCCCAGAAACCTGAAACCATACTTTATACGCCCAACTTCATTTCCTGATACTATAAATTTACGGAGTTCATAACAAGTCGCGAAAAGCCAAAAAAATTTGTAACTGTAGGCCGAATTGAGTAACTCTACGTACATATAGGGGAACGGAGGGTAGTATGGACCGGCGGGTAGTATGGGCCAATTGGTCAATCAACTATTTGCTGATAAATAGCAGCATCGTGCATAGTCTAGCCTTTTTCTACCTGCATAGTTCTGCCATGCGCAGAAAGATTGTTTACTTCAGTTCATTGTGTTCAGTGTAAGTGATTATTGTTTGTCTGCGCGCCTTCAAGTTGCTGCCTGAAATACTTTTCACCATCACCCTGAATCATTTCAGTTAGGAATATACTTATGAAATTAAGGCTATTATTTAGTTTACTCTATTAATATAAAACACTGGTCGTTTCATTTCGTTTGCTCCAGCCTGTATTCCTAGCAGCCATGTTTTCCAAATCAATGTGGCTCGGGTAGTATGGGCCATGTCACATTCGGGTAGTATGGGCCACGTAACGCAGGTTTCTTCCAAGGCAGATTCTAGAACCACTTCTGAAGAGATCTCCAGTTCCTTTCAAAGCAACACCCTTTCTGATTTTGGAAAAGTTTGAAAAGAAATGTCGCCTCTGCCCTCCTGCAGAAAAAAGAGATTGGTGAGTCGGAAACGAAAGGCAGAGAGAAGCGAAATATTAACATCGACTCCAATAAAAAAAATGTTGACTGAAAGAGTGTCAGAAAATCAAAAAGAAAAAGAAAAACAGATAAGGAAATAAATAAAATTTTCGTAAAACAAACCAAAGATGACCGTCAAGAAGAATAAAAATGAACAAATAAAAATGTTTAATTATGAAAATCCAACACCAATCACTTCTGAAGATAAAGAAGATGAGGAAGGCATTCAATTCAGGGAAAATTATGAAGAAAACTGGATTCAGAGTAAAAATTGTGAAGGTTGGGCACATGAACTCTGTGCGGACATTTACGACTTGTTTTTTTTTATTTTCGTGATCTTTGGAAGGTAAATAAATGTTGTAAAACATTATAAAATTATACAAGTGTTAAACAACAAGAAAATATTTTGTAAATTTAAAAAACCTAATAATTTTGGCGTGGCCCATACTACCAGAATATTTTTCAAATATTCCTCATGCAAGGTTTACACTGAATGCATTGTATGTGAGGTTCGCTTCATTAATTGCTAAATATATTTTTAGTACTTAAAGAAATGTGGTTGAACAACGATTTTAATTGCTCATAACCGATTTTAACCACAAATATTTTTCTTAATTTAATTTTTTTCTTAAGTGGCTCATACTACCCGCCGTTCCCCTACGTGTTCACACTCTCATTCTCCGCGCCTGGAACATACCCTCACCTTTCCCGGAATTGATTTAATACTTTTTAAACCCTCAATTATATATTTTTTTAATATGTTAGAGATACAATTTTCTTAAACCCTATTAACAGGACGTTTCGACGGATATTCCCGTTCTTTACGTGCTAATTTAAGTCAATGAAAGTCAACGTGTCGGCAATAAAATTCAGATTGCGTTAATTCAGTGACGGCTTCCACTGGCGCGTGGCTAACTCGGTCCACTGATAAAACTGCGTTGGTTAAACTCAGTTTGCGAGGGACGAGATCGATAGAGCACGCTTCCGAATGGAAAAGCATCTAGCTGGAAGCAGACAGCGATGTCAATATTCGTCTGCGTTAATCCCAGACTCACAGTGTCAAAAGTAATATCCGCCAAATCTCCGGACCGAGGTTCGACTCCGCATTGGCTACTTCGTTGCGATCGTCGCAGACAAGGATCTCTCCGCGGACGTCTACAGTTGGGAGCTCAACCCCGTGGGGGCTTTCCCGAAGTACTGAAAATTTTCAGGAAAAGCTTTGCTCTAATCCTACTGTTTCGTTTGCAACTCCGCAGTTAATAAATCCGTCCTTCATGAACAGCCGATAATTTAGACGAAACGATACTTGTATGTAACTTTCATTGGATCCATTATTTACTTGCATTTACGCTTTTTCAAGAATTAACCTTTTAACCTAACCTGTGAAATATTCACAAATTACAGTTATGACCGTTTAAAAAAAAACCCCGTTCGGAGTCACCGTTAAAGAACTTGCAACTATTCTGTTGCAATAATGGACTTTGATATAACATTTATAGAACAAGTTTACATTTTTAAGCATAGTTACCACAAATATGACTTGGAAAAAATAAGGATGCCGAATAGTACGAATATTTATATTCGGGGTTGCGCAGACGTCACGTATTAATCCATTTGCTCGCTTTCCCGTACTTTTATTTCCCCATTTGAACTACCGATGAGAATATCTACCCATGTTCGATAACTAAATTTTTAATTCCTGTGCATCTAGATTTTTCATGGAACAAGCCCTTCACTGTGAACACTTAAAAACTCATACAAATAACACTGTCAACTTATCTGGCTTGTTCTGGATTTCTTTGGGAATAAATTTTCAGTCCTCTTTTTCACACACACTGATTTCCTGGTCATGTCTCTGTTTTTATTTTTCGCTGGTTTCCCTAATTTGTTTCATTGCTTACTTTATACGAACAATTTTTTTTGTCTCGAGAAGATTTTTATCTCGATAAGTTCGCCGACATGACTATTATTTAAATAATGAGAGAATTCAAAACACCGTCGCATTGTTTTTCATTGAACAACGAAGCACGTTATTTTAAAGTCCTACGGCACACTCATTAAAAAATTCAAAATTGTTTCTTTCTGTGCCGTATAAGAATCAAGAACTTCGTATGCCACATTTGACCTTTCGCTTTCATCTTCCTCATTACGGCCGAAATAAGATGCCCGTTGTTCAGAAAAGAAAGTGCACGTGTTCGCTTTTCCTGGGAACGTGGAAACAACCAATGGCTTTTATAGCAGTCTCATTAAGATCTTGAAAAAAAAAATAATAACTCAATGCCGTGGTGATGTGTATTGTCAATTCTTTATTGCTGGTATATTTTTCCGGGAAGTTCTCAAAAGAAGATCTTGAAAGAAAAATAACTCAATGCCGTGGTGAAGTGTATTGTCAATTATTTATTGGTTGTACATTTTTCTGGGAAGTTCTCGAAAGAAGGCTTTTAAACTGGAATTGAAACTTGTGAGCACGTGACTGTTTGTAGAATCCTTTTCATATAAAAAATATCAAAAAAAGAACATTTTCGGTATTATAAACTTATGTGTGAGAATTTATAAATAATATTTTCATTATAACTGGAAAGTAATTCATAAAAAATATTTCATTACAAGTCAATTCATATCATGGAACGTATATTTATTACACTACGTCTATTAGAGATTTCGAAAAAGGTTCTTGAAAAGTATAACAACGAAATGACATAATTTTATATGTGAGGGATCTCTTAAAACACAACAATAATTTTTATTTTAACATAATACCCGAATTACAGTCACAAAATGTCCTTCTCATTATTCTCTTTTTAACAGTAACAGTAGATTTCGCATGTATTATTATGATCCAAAATTATATATTATTATAAAATTTATTGTGAAACAGTTTTTGGAAAAAAATTAGTGACACATTTTTTTACATACCTTGTTGACCATATATTATTTATGTTAGGGCCATCCATCTACAAAAGTTATAGAATGCCTGCTATTTGGCACACAGGAACAAAACTTAAAAATGGGAAAATATTATCACATTCACTATTTTATACCCAATTCTAAAAGCAACACGCATTACAAAATTACTATTCACCAAATACATAAGGAGAATATCAAAAGTATAGAACATACAAAATAAAAATATTGAAAGCGATTCATGCTTATATATATATATATATTTAAAAGGTGGTTATTAATCGTAATGAAAGTGGCCATATTTTATGCCAACATTTTAAGTAAAGTGAAATGTTAAATTAATATTTCAGAGAACATTTAAACCAATTATTTATATAGTTACCAAAAATAAGAAATATATTTGCATTGAAAAATTGCAATCTATAATTTTGATTTAATTGTGGCGATTTCAAAATAATAAATGGCAATCAAGATATGTAGAAAAATTTAAAATTTTCTGAACAAATAATATTATAATAAATTATATAATAATTAATTTATACTTTTACGATCGATAATGGTGAAAAGAGTCGAAATCTCCTGTTCTTTAAAATGAAAAGGAAGGGAAGAAATAAATTTTCTGACTGTAATTTGGTTATTATGTAACAATTAAAAGTTAGATAAAACAACAGTACGTAAAGAAAATTTTATGTCTGTAATTTGGTTATTATGTAGCAATTAAAAATTAGATAATACAACAGTGCTTAAAGTATTTTAAATAAGAAAACTATTTTTTTATGTTTTGAAACATACTACGTATTAGATAAACGTGTATTTAATGACTTGAAAGCATTTTGTCCTTTAATTATTTGATAAAAAATTTCAATAGCTTATAATATACAGTTTTACACACTATATTGATTCTCAATTATGAACCCCCAAATGGTTCTTACGGCTAACACTTTGTATAGGCAATTTAATGTTTAAAGATTGCCAGTTGCTTCAGTCGTGTGATATTGCACTATTCACGCCTTCTTTTATGACTTTTCTTGTTTGTGAGCTGTATCCTTTCCTCGGCGAACGTGAGTCGTCGAGACGTCTAATATACCCCGTTCACGGATTCTGTGAAATAGAGACGTGCAATCCGCCGCACGCAATAGGCCATTACGTTTCCTTACTGTTGATTGACGGTATGTGAAGTTTACAATATCCGTGGCTGATTCTGGTATGGGTGCTGCAGACAAATAAAAATTCTCGAGTGTATATTACACGAAATATGCAGAAAACTTAAATCAATAACACGTTACTAAATTTTCAGTGATTTGCTTCACTTATAAAACTGATAAATAGTGCTATATACTTAAGTCATTCAGGTTTACATTTTCCTAATTGTTTTATTTATATGATTTTTCTATAATAACTTGTTCAAAATTAATTTTAATTATTTTGGTACAGTTATATGAATTTCGTCCTTAAACATTTAAAATGAAAAAAAAATACGTCTGATTGAAAATAATGAATAAGAAAGATAGCCAATTCAGTCAAAAAGGGTAATATAAATACCACACAACGTTTCTGGGATCCTTGTCCCTTTCGTCAGGTACTAAGGACAGTTTAGAGTATTAGCTATCTTTCTTATTCCTTAAACATTTAATTTATAACTTTCACCGTGACGTACTCAATCGCGGCTATTGTTTCATTCATATTTAAATGAATGAAAAATTCTTTAAAGTTGCTATGACGATGCGCACCACATAGTAATACTTGTTTAACGCGTACTTATACTTATTAATTATTTATTTATTTTGATTGCGAAATTACTCGAGCTTCATATCAATAAAAGAGTTAAATAATCTTGTATAATTTTTTTTCTGAACTATGTGGCAAAGTTAACAAATTTTCCGGATTTATATCCAACATAAAAGTTGATCTTTTTTGTGCGTCCGTCATTTAACGGTATATTTCCTGCGTTGCAGCCACGCTGTGCGGGTGGGTCAACCTGACCAGCTCAAACCTCCGAGTAGCTTCAACAAATCATAAGAATCTCTAAAGAACTACACAAAGCTTTTAAAATACATGGATGGACCAGACCAGACCGGAAGTCCATGTACTTTGATAAATATTAATCATTTGTTTTTCTTTTTTTCAGTAACTTTTAGATCCCTTGTTACTCTGGAAATAGAGCTTGAAGTTTCTAGGCATGTCAAAAGCATCGAAGAATGTAAGAGATACGGTATCGATTGTATTCTTTCATAGTTACGTCACAGCTTTATTGGTCAATCTCAGGTCGTAAAACACCTAAGGCATATTTGTTGAAAACTGGCATTTAATAAATCAGTCTTTCTTCGCCCACAACGTATGTCCCGTAATTTTAGCTAGCAACTTTTCCGTATAAACATGACGCAGAAAATTCTTATTGTCGTTCCAGAGATTTTAATGCTGTATTTTGATGTCGCAGGAGGAATTTGTCGGACTTGAACGTAACGTTTCCGTTCGTCTCCGTGGACTGGACGCCAGATAAGGGCTACCCCGAGAACACTGCGGCTGGAACGTTACCTTACCGCCCCCGGGGGCGGGGCAGCAACCTCGGACTCACGCTGATCCTCGACTCTTGCAGACACGAGTACTACTGCTCCACTACAAGTGGCGTCGGCTTCAAGGTACGAGTACCCGCAGCGTTTCACATCGACACTTAACTCCGATAAAACTGTCAGTAATCGTGGCATTATTAATCTGGAAAAAGCCGGTGGATAAAATTGTATCTTATATCAGGAAATAATTAACTGTAAACATTAACAAATCCTAAGACAGACAATCCGCTGCTTTCATAGTAAATTAGGAGTTTTGTTTTCAAGATGTGCTTCTTTTGCAACGCCGATGCTCAAGCGTTAGAGAAAATATTTTTATAGCCAAAAATAAATTGGTGTTGAGAGTGAATTACTGTTAACAAGACGTCACTCTAATTTATATAGTTTTTTATTAGTAGTTTATGGTCGCGTCAAGATAAAAGTTGTCCTATGAATTAGAAAATTAAATTGCACAGGAATATAACATTTACACATAACTTAGAATACCGTATGATAGTATATACAGTTAAATAAATGCGATGGAACTCAAATAACTCACTAAACATTATTATGAGTAAAATATATTTACACAGACCAATAGTTAGGCCATGGAGATTTCGAACCCAGAGCCGGGCTCTATTCAATGGCTGGAATAGTCTCGTACCGGGCCTACGTACTAATTGGATTCCCGGTCCGGTCGCGATTTTTCCACCTTGATACTTTAATTTATATATATACTAGCTGGGTGCCCGGCGTTGCTCGTGTACTTATTTATATAAACTCGAAAAAGTGTTTAATTGAATACTTAAATATATTCCTTGAGTATTTCAGGATATAATTGTCAATTGTCACTCAGTCTTCATACATTACGAAATATTACATTGATGAAATTTTTAGCTAGACTCACAACTAATATAGCGCGAAAATTAACTTACATTTTCCGCAAGGATGGTAAAGTAATTCGTATTCTTCTTTATTACCATTCGATGGAGTATTGCTGTATAAAATTATACTTTTTATTTAAAGAACATATTTCTGCTTTATTTCATTCCTAATAAAGGAAATATTTCCTTTGTTCGTTGCGTAGTAACGTCTCTCTCTCGCGTGACGTCATTGTCTCTTGGCGCGCAGTAATTTAATATTTAATGATCACGGTTTTTAATTATAATTCTTTCCACATGTATGCTAGGCGTTTCTCACCCTCACAGTACCGTTTCTCGTATTTTGAAGAATATGTGTACCAATTTTTGTTGCATTCTGTCCACGCGATAAAATTTGTATAAAGAACAACGTAAATATATACATACATACATACATACATACATACATACATACATACATACATACATACATACAAATATACATCCTTTTTTATTATATAGATTATTGCCAATTTAAAGTTGTTTGAGCGTGTATTGTCTTCTCAGATGATTCTCCACAACCCCGTGGAGACGCCGAAGATTGCAAACTTCGCGGTGCTGTTCTCCCCGGGATACGAAGTCCGTGTGGCGATCCAGCCGCAGCTCCGCAGTGCCACGCCGCCGCTGAGGGCCATCCCCGTGAAAAAGAGACAATGTCTCTTCGGCGAGGAGAAGAGGCTCAAGTTCTACCGTACCTACACGCAGAGGAACTGCGCCCTCGAGTGCGAGTCCAACTTCACGCTCCAGCAATGCGACTGCGTGCTTTCCTACATGCCCAGTAAACATCAAACTTTAGGGAACGAACAGTTCTCTGGTTTCCTCACGGGTTCAACAATGACGTATCGAATACCTAGAGTCGTCGAAACTCTGTCATTTAGTCACCCGTGTGGAAACCTGAGAACTCTTTCTACACCATCTACACTAACTTCTTCTTGAAAAGTCAGAGAAAATTCAGACAAACACGTAACTTCTGGCGCGTGCCGTAAGACTGAGAAAAATATATGTACGAAATCGGATTTAGATTTTTGGCCACATATTTGTTTACTAATGGTATAAAATCATCTGATGACACTAGACGTTCTTGGTTCCCAACAGCGCACCAGCTCAGTCTACCAGTTGAAGGTAGTAACTGACCTAAAGAACTCCTGCAACGCTGAAGAAAGCGGATTGGTTTCTAATGAAACCGTGCTTTAAATTAAAAATAAGCAGTATCCCAGAAAAATTCAGTATTTCCCATTTTTAACTCCTGATTTTCAGACCCACCTCGTATAAATGGAGAAAAATTACCCAGTACTCAAATTTAGGCATTCGTGGCAGGTGTGATTATAAATGGATTGCAATTTTATAAAATTAAACACTTCGGGAAAAGTGAACTCAAGTCCGATAATATCGAAGTCCAAATGTTGCGCGCTGATCCTTGGTACATCAGAAGTCTCGTAAAGATAAAAATGCAACACTTCACATCTTCTATTGTAAAGAATTTCACAGAAAAAATTCTGAAGTGAATTTCTCTCGTTATACACATTGAAAAACGTGTTTCTAGGGAAAAACAAATTTTATAATAATTTTTTGTTCACCTCCTTGTGTTCGATACGTTTCAACTCTCAAAATCTGAAATATATGCAATTAACTTTGTCATAACTATTTTCAATTGTATAGTTTAAACTACTTGTTGTACTACTAATTTTTTTAAATATTTCGTTATAGAAAATATTATTCACGTGTGCATTACAAACACGTTATTAAAACGTCGCTATTATGAAAAAAGCGAATAATTGTTTCGTAGGTATCCGTTTAAATTATTTTGTAATAGTTGAGAACAAATTTATCCTTTAATTATAATTAAAATTTTTAAGTTTGAACAACAATCATTGAGTTCTTTGAAATTGCTATTGACGGATTAGCTATTTCATCAAGAACTTCAGTGAAGCATTATGAATTCTGGTATTTTTTTCAAAGCCGCTGAGTTACAATAATTCCAATTTCTTTAGGTCGCTTAAAAATAATTTTACCAGTAGTAACCTTGTCTGATAATATAATTTTGTGTTTTTTAATAAATTCGTTACTTCTCTAACATATCATTATGTCAGTGAAATAAAATTCACCCTGAAACTTCTAATTCACGGAAAGGATATAATAAGCTAATTGTTTTGTTTTTTACCGTCGTAATATTTATCTTTTAATTTTTATATGTGATCCGCCTTAACAAAAACTTTTTACAGTCTATGGAATTCACTGAAAGTAAATGTTTTGTTTGAAATGACACTACAAATTTTGTTATGGTCTGTGCTAATATGCAATTTTTATTTTTATATTGTTACTTTCATTGTATATTGCATAATACGAATATTTCTTCTTATTTTAGAAGACGCCAAGACACGGATATGCGCAACTGGGCTTCAACTAGCTTGCGCTTATGAGAAGCGAAGTAAGTAATTTTAATGTCATTAATATTGAAATTCAGTCACCTTAGATATTTCGAAACAGTTAATTTATGTTTTTAGATAAATCGCTGAAAATCTGATAATATGTATATATATAATTACATGATTTTAGCTATCATCAACAACCTACTCATGGAAATTTGTGTGAGAATACCACAGCATCTCACAGAAAATCACTCTTACAATAATGTGGTAAGCTTTAGCCTCGATAAAAAATCAAGCCAACGGCTGGTATAGGCCTCAGGAATCTTGATATGTTTGAGACTAAAAGCCTGAAAAAATTATCTATCTAAGATAGCTCTCTCAGTCAATCCCATCTCCACACCTCCTAAGGTGGCTTTGGGAAATAAAACTCACTGCAGAAAAATGAAGACGGGTGCTGAATTTAAGGAGTTGCGTGCGGTCCACCCTGTTTCGCTTGCCAACAATAATGTTTTTCGTACTTTATACGTTCGTCAGCTGGGTGGTCCTCCGAGCCAGCGCTGAATTTTCCCCACAGAAATATGTTTTTTATCCAACCCGACGGATTTGTGTTTGATAATTCTGGCAACAGTTGCAGGAATTAAAAATGACCATGGAAATTGCAAAATCGTACAGTATCTTTCCATCAAAACCGTTTCATCATAACTATTATGATTTAATTCCCATGAACGCTAACAGACTGTTTTGTCCTGCCATAATAGCGTCGTGAGAAGTAAAGGAACTGTTACACGTTAATTAATGCTACATTTACGAGAAAAGGGCCCAAATTACTGACGTAATATACATAACACATTTATATAACGGCTGTGACAGTTGGGGAAAATTACAGCTGAATAAGTAACAGAAGGTTGAAAACATCAGGCAGAAATTCTAGGAGGAATTTACTGTCTTCAGAACCAGATCAAAATTTATAACCTAATGGTTACTGCTACTTTTAAGCCATAAACTTTCTCTTATTAGTTTTCATATTTCTGGATAACATATTGTATCCTCAATGTAAATTCATTATTTTTCTTCGTTTCCGTAATTGTTTTTTCAGTACGTTACACATATTTCCTAAAGCAGATAAAATTATTTCTGTTGATATCGTTTTTTAGTTTCACGTTAAAATTGACTAACAGAAGTCCTTATTTTTCGTTACAGAATTTAGAACGTTACTCTGGTAAACCTTATGCAAAATACTTCTATCAACCCTTTCAAAGGATAAAACTTTTTGTAACTTTAACAGTTCGTCGTTTATTTATTCTATCAATATAAAAAATATGTGTTCTGTATTTCAATATAAAAAGTAACAGACAGTTATTATGTAATTGAAATTTAAAATTAACGTGAGATAGAAATAAAGTTTTAATCTTCTGTTAATCCAAGTATTCCGATGTACCACTGTGAACAAAAAGTAAGGTGAATTTATTTATAAAATATAAATTCTTTATTTATTCTTCCAAATCAATTTCATCATCTTCAAAGTAATCCCCGTCCGATAAAACGCACTTTTTCCAACGCTTTTTCCAGTCCTCGAAACAATCGGAATAGTCTTTTTCCGGTATAACCTACAAGACCTTCTTCGATGCGGTTTTTATCTCCTCAATCGTGTCAAAACGGCGTCCCCACATTGGCCTTTTGAGTTTGCTGAATAGCCAGAAGACGCACGGAGCCAAATCAGGCGAATACGGTGGTTGCGGAACGATATGAGTAGAGTTTTTGGCAAAAAAAAGTCTGGAAGAACCAATGCAGTATGACATGGTGCATTATCGTGATGAAGGAACCAAGAGTTGTTCGCCCATAATTCCGGCCGTTTCAGACGAACTGCTTCACGCAAACGACGCATAACGCTCAAATAATATTCTTTGTTGACAGTTTGGCCCGGCGGAAGGAATTCATAGTGAACCACACCACGATAATCAAAGAAAACTGTTAACGTGACCTTGATTTTCAATCGACTTTGCCGTGGTCTTTTCGGTCTTGCTTCACCTTTTGCACGATATTCGCTGGATTGGTCGGTGGTTTCAGGATCGTATGCGTAAATCCAAGTCTCGCCTCCAGTAATGATGCATTTCAAGTGGTCCTGATAGTCAGACAGCAAAGTTTCACACACATCAACGCGACGCTTTTTTTCCAAAAAATTGAGCGATTTTGGCACCAATCGAGACTTGACGCGTTTGAGACACAAAACATTCTTCAAAATGGTTTGGGCTGAGCCAAATGATATTCCAACACTATCAGCGAGATCTCTAATTGTCCATCGACGATTTTCAAGCACCAAATCTTTGATATTTTGGACGTGGCCCTCGTCGGTAGACGTTGATGGTCGTCAAGAGCGCGGTTCGTCTTCAACGCGTTCTGGGCCCTTTTGAACTCGTTATACCACTTATAAACGTTTTTTTGTGCCATAGTTTGATCACCAAAGGCCTTCCGCAACATTTTCAACGTGTCCGCACAAGAATATTCGTTCCGAAAACAAAATTTGATGCAAGTTCTTTGCTCAACCTAATCACCCATTGCAAAAATCGAAAAATTCACTTTTCGTTGTTTAGAAAAACACGTGCAACTCGGAGATAATTAAACCTTTTAACAAACAGACGCTTGGCAAATATTATAGACAGTCCTACCAACCTAGGAAAATTAATTTACCTGCCTTCTTAATACCCGGGAGTTTTAAATGACAATTTCACCTTACTTTTTGATCACAGTGGTATTTATGAAATATTTTCATTCAGGAGTCACTCATGTCAGTTTCAGAGGTTTTCAAAAATTCCTACCAAATTGTTATTGCAATTGCTTTTAAGGACAGTTGCGAAATATTTTATATCAACGAGAGTTCCGACAGTAGTATATTTCAGTCTGTTTTTTAAATTTAGTGAGAAACGTCAACGCCGTTGCTGTGAAATGAGTTGCTTCTGTCACTTATAATGTCAAAACGTATAAGAGAACTTCTCTTACATTCTCAAATAACGCTACCCGAAGACGTCCCACTCTCTTTATTTTTATCACCCCGTCCAAATGCATGTCGTCTTGAAATATATTAAATTATTTTAGAAGTACTTTGTTCTATTGTAGCGTAAATTGAATGAATTCAATTTTAAACGATTTGTGAAATATTTCAGAGCAACCGTTTTGGTGACAGACTCGTGAAAAATCTCGACTGTTAGCGTCTCGTGGTAACATATTTTCCATAAGACGTTACTGATAGATTATTAACTAACAAAATAACCTCTGCGTTGTTATTACTTGTTTATTATCCCATGATATTACAGAAACGTATTGTAACTAAATTTAAATTTCTTGGAAATTAGAGAAAATAATTCCAAAGTCCGGTAAACACGAAAAATGACCTTTATCGTCGGCCTCCATTTGTATACGGAACATACAAACATACATACCAACACACTGCTTTATTTAATCGACGTGTTTTGCGTATCTTTTGAGCCCCTTTTGGCAAGGGAGGGGCCATCTGAGGGATGAGGGTGTAGAGGCGTTACATAAAAATAACGCAAAAACAACCAATATTGGAGTCAAATCCGGGATTATGGATACCGCTTTATTTAATTATGACATCCCGAGAAACGCCAAGTACCCATTAAATAGATAATAAAATAGAAACATTAATAATAATATTTGTACACTAAACTACACACAGGAAAGGGCATAATTTTTGTCTTTGATTTTAAATCAATGTCACCAAATGCTGGAAAATGGCGAGATATAAAAACGACCGGTTCTGAAATCATCATTGCTTCTAAGAGGAGTAATCCCATTGTGGATATAGTAGACAAGTTATAACAAATTCAGACATATCCCATCATTTCACGCCCTTTTGTGTGCACATTATTTTGTCTAGTTTTACAAGTAAAGACCGAGGAAGTAGTTAGTGAAGTTATAATTTCTGTGTTACAGTATCCTGGATCATCAACTAGCAGTACATAAACTGCATTTACAATGTTACAAAGCTATTTATGTTTTTTTCTTTAAAAAAAACTTAAACTGAACTCTTCTAAAATTCAATTAGCGCAGAAATTAAAACCTAAATATCTGAGTTACCGCCAAGGTTTTGCCGAAACCATGTTGTGGCACATTTTAATTTAAATAGGCAAGTTAATAACTACATTTGTCTAGGAAAGTCCTAAATCAAAACGTGAAAGATTTCTACATTTTCCGAAATTTACTGAATGGGCAGCCATTTGAATTATTTTATTCCACTAGTCCACGTAACAATTAGTAGTTAACATAAAAATACTAAAAATCAGGAACACAATTTACTCTGACAACATAAGTATAAGAACTATATAATAATAATGAAAATAATTATTTAACTATACTAAGGGTGTAATATAATATTTACAGTACTCAACAAAACAATTTCAATGCGCACTAGTAAAATATTAATGAATAGAGAATTAACTATAATCAAATATAGAATTACACATCACACAAGATCGAACAAAAAATCTGACACACGCACAGCAGGGGGAAGCACAAAACGAGGGACAAGTCACTTCACAAAACAAAAATCTGCCCTTCCGTAGAAACAAACAAAAGAGCAGGAAATACCAACAGAGACTAAGAAAGATGTGAAATAAGTAGTTTTATGAGCAACACAGCATAACAAAAAATAATTAACTATTAGGGAACCTGTTTAGTTTTTTTTAAAAAAAAAGCAAATTAAGGCTGTAACTGTAAATTATTTTAAAAAGTGCAGCGAAAATGAAAGGAAATACTAAGTTAAATATTTGAATAATTAAATCTGAAAAGGGAAGGGGATATATTCAGTGGAGAAATTAATATGTATTAAATCTTTTATGGTATTAATTTTGCAAGCACGTCCTACTTTCACTGTGGAGCCAATCAGGGCTCACTATTTATCTTTGGTAAGGAAGTCTGTTAGCTTTCGAAACTGCGCCTCCACCATCCGCGTTAATTCTTTAGCTGGCCGAATTAAGATTAGGTAACCTCTCTTCTTGTATAATTACATCGTAGAACATTGTGACGACTTGGATGTGAACGAATACATTAATTTGCAATGCTTACCATTGTACGTTCATTTGCTGTGATCGCGAATTTTGGTATTGAAAGCCGTCTGCGCGGTCTTGTGTTTAACCGCTTCGCCAAACAAACGCAAATCCTCAGGTCGTTAATTATTGCAGTGGTGTAATGGACTAGTACAATGGAGCACATAACACCCAGCTGCTTTGACCCGCAGGCTAATTGTAATCACAAAAGGCCTTTTCACTTTCATTTTTCCAAACACTTCGTAATTCTCAAAAACGTGCTGAGTTAATCCCAATTGCGCCTTGAGCGCGTGTTCTCATCTACGTGAGAGAAATTCACTTCAATCAAAAAATTTCATTCGAATCTTCCGTCAAATTTTCTCGCACCTCTAATAAAAAAAATCCATCACCGTTCATTTGAATGCACAAATCAATTAATTTTCCCACGATTAATAATTTAAACTTGGCAGTGAAGGCTGAAGATAATGAATCACAGTCAGTCGAAATATTGGTAAAAAAAATTATAATGGATTTCTGCAATTTTATCGTAATAGTCGGCCATGTAACGGGAAGCTATTACTGGACCTAGTCTTCCTCTGTCACATTTCATTAAAATTAATGTACGTCACCGACCGGAATAAGCCGAAGGTGAAATAAAATCAGTCAATCAATGTAACAGACCACAATATTTATTGTTCCTGTCTTCTTACAGTAGCAAAGTTCCTCAATATTTTGAAAATCGACATCTTATAATACAGTATGTATTTTTAAATTATCATAAAAATGAAAACTATGTTAATGTTAATTATAGTTTTTAATGTTTTATAAATATTTCTGTTTTCATTACACTATCTAAACTTTGTTAAACTGAAATCAACTCCATGCATCAATTGAACTTTATTTTGTACGCACTATTCTTTTAATAATGAAACAAACTATGCTGATTTAAAATAAATATCGTCATTTAATTGCAGAGATAATTCTCTAAGGAAAAACCAAGAATTCTTAGTACTTCGCAAATTAAATTAATTTAATTAGAAGCTTTCGGCTACATTCTCAACTAAGCCACACTGAAACGTACTTGTATGTGTATTCGGTAATACACAATTGAGAATGGCATGAAAGAGATTTAGTTTACGAAGTTATAAGGATCATTGCTGTTTCTTTCCTCTAACTATAATGAAATCCAACGCAAATCCTCAGGTCGTTAATTATTGCAGCGGTGTAATGGACTAGTACAATGGAGCACATAACACCCAGCTGCTTTGACCCGCATTCTAACTATTATTTAACTTAATTTCCGTAATACTTAATTTTACAATAATTTTAATAATCACCTGTTTTATCAGTCACAAATATTTCGAACTAGATAGGTGCCCGGGTTGTCATATATCCATAACCCCCGATTTGGCTCCAATCTCCGCTGTTTTGCGTTAAAATCTAGTTAATCCCTGCACTCCCACCTCTAAGGGGATCACCCTCCCATTCCGAAAGGGTTTGAAATTATAAACGGACAACATGTAGAGAAATATTATGAATTTCATTGAATAGGAAAAATATTTATTCGACACAAATATCGGCCGGGTAACATGTTTGAAAATATCTAACCCTAACCACCTCCGCCCAGCCTCTCCAACCACCACCCACCTCGCGTGTTGCCCAGGTTGTCATAATTAAACTCCATGACATCCATAACCCCGATTTGACTCGAATCTTGGTTCTTTCCGCGTTATTTTCCGGTAACGCCTCTCTACCCCCACCCCTAAGCGTGGTCCCCCCATGCGGAAAGTGGCTGAAAATATACACAAACAACATCATTAGAAGTATTATCCATCTAATTAACCCTGAAAAATATTTATTCCACGCAAATATCGACCGTGTTTACAACGACCCTGGGGTTTAAATGGCAATTTGAATGTCATAATTGAACTCACACTGGATTTGACTACAATCTGGCGTTATTTTGTTGTAGCACCCCTCCCCTAGGGTCGTCTTCTCCTAACCCAAACAAGAGTTGAAATTATACACAAAAAACATCAGTAGAAATACATTAAATATAATTAACCCTTAAAAAATATTTATTCATCACAAATATCGACCATGTTTGCAAGTTTGTAAATATCCAAAATTTCCATCCCTATCCACCCCCTGCAAGATGAATCTCATAATTGAATTCGGTGACATCCATATCCTTGGATTTTCCTCCAATCTCGGTTGTATTCGCGTTTTTTTCCTGTATTGCATCTCAACCCCCACCGCTAAGGATGGTCATTTTACATGCTGTAAGGGGTTGAAATTATATACAGATAAAATCGGTAGGAACACTATCAATCTCTTTAACACCGAAAAATATTTATCCGACTCAAATATCGGCAGTTTTAGCATGTTTGAAAATTTCCACCAGCGTGTCTAGAAGTGATAGACGTGTCTCACCCCGACGGTGTTTGTTTCCTGGTCGCAAAGAACACGTGTACGAAATTTGGTGAAATTTGCTCCGCGGGTGTAGATTTGTATACGGAACATACCAACACACTGCTTTATTTAATCGACGTGTTTTGCGTATCTTTTGAGCCCCTTTTGGCAAGGGAGGGGCCATCTGAGGGATGAGGGTCGAGGGGCGTTACATAAAAATAACGCAAAAACAACCAATATTGGAGTCAAATCCGGGATTATGGATACCGCTTTATTTAATTATGACATCCCGAGAAACGCCAAGTACCCATTAAATAGATAATAAAATAGAAACATTAATAATAATATTTGTACACTACATTTACTAGAGTACTCTCATTTTTAAAATTATTTGAATAAATATTTATTTTAACTCTCATAATTTTTTCGTAAATGATTTTGATCACCACCATAAGCTTTCCGAAATAATATAACGTATCATTAGAAACGGCAATAAAATCGAAATCATTTCCCGTCTTAACATCTTAATCGATATCCAATTAAATAACGTATAATAAACTTTCAGACTCCCAACAGAAGAAAAAACTCAGGAAATTGAATTCCCTATATTTATAATATTATTCAAATTTCAACAACTACTGTCAAATTCTTAAGACTGATATTTATAATATAACACAGGACTCTCGCAACGCTCAGACCACGCGATAGGATGCATGTTGAATAATCCTCTGCTGCGGCTTACAGGTGAAGGGCGAGTTATAAAGCTATCGCTGCCTAGTCGCTGAGGTGGTTAAAGCCTAGACACGTGGAGCTGGAAGTTTCGTGTTCGAGCCTCACTCACAGCATTATTATTTTTCTCTTTTTTATAGGAATTTAACTACCCGTCATGGTCGAGGTTTGTGACTCTTAAGGGAGATTAAAACTTTCAACCTCCGCCTCGTTCAGTGTGGCTCAGTGGTTTAAGTTCAGGTCAGTGTAACGCAATGTAGCTGGTCTGGGTTCCGAGGCCAGCCGAGGTAGTTACTCCGAAACAATTCCTCTAGCAACCTGCTTCCAATCTCGCTTGGTCCCGAGTTTCTCCCAACCGCCCGTCCACTCGGGGTCGGAGAAATTACGGGACAGAGTTGCTGGGAATTAAGGCGGAGTAAGGTTTTGGAAAATTTCCCCATTTTTTTTGTTAGCGTAGTTGTATTTGTTTTTATATTGATAATAAAGAGTCTGCTTCGGCCTAGAGTTATAATTACAACGATGTTCAGAAACACCAGAAAACTTATTAAATGTGAGACGACGTTTAATGCTAAATATAATTAATATTGCCGTGACACAAGGAGTAATTGTGTTTCAATCCACCCCCGTTCAATGATTCATATAAATTATACACGCATTAAAAACATAAAAAATAAATTATGTGTTGATAAATATATCTATGTAAAAAGTATATTAATTGTTCCTTTGCTTAAGGCAACATTAAAGCTATTTATTATATATAACACACATTTACTGCGCAAGTTTTTTCATTCCGTAGTTTATTCAACAATTTTTTTCATACTTATATGATACTAAAACCGTGAAATATATATTTTTAATCATTTTTATTCATTTGTTCATGCTAAAATGAGAAATAATTTTCAATAATTGAATGAAAATGAATAAAAGAAAAAAAATTGTGTAAACATATATTTCACGATTTTAGTATCGTTTAAGTATGAAAAAAATTGATGAATGAACTAGCGATTTTATTAATTTATAAAGTGGTAGCAGTGTCAAAGTAATGTTTCAGTAAAATTCTTTCGAAAAAGTCTTTTATATTTATTTATTAATTATTTAATGTATCTTGTGACGTCACAGCGCGCTCTTGCAAGGAGGAAAGGCAGGTGCGCCGTGTGAGTCAGCTTCCCTGCACTACAAATATAGTCAAGGGGAAGGATACTTAGCTATTTTCAGGCGTTTGGGAAAAATGGACAACATTCCATTTTCATTCAATGATTGAAAAGTATTCCTCATTTTAGCATGAATGAATGAATAAAAATTGTTAAAACATATATTTCACGAATTTAGTATCATTTAAGTATGAAAAATTTTTATGAATAAACTAGTGATTATATTAATTTATGAAGTTGTAGCAATGTCAAAGTACTGTTTTCCGTAAAATTCCTGCGAAATGACTTTTATATTTATTTATAAATTATTTAATATCTCTAGTGACGTCACAGCGTGCTATCGCAAGTATATTGATTTCAATTTTTATAGAAGTTATTTCACAATTTGTGACACTGTGGTGTAAATATATTGTATGTTTCCAATTGAAAATGGCAGTAACTTAAAAGCTTCTTCTATTCTTCTTCTATTCCATGTTTAAATACACGAGTGCTTTATAATGAAACAGGACAAGGACAAATTGTTTGTTATTTCGACAATTATAATCTACGTCTTTTTGTTTGAACATTGTAATGTATATTATAGGCTGAAAGGTCCATCAATAAATGCATTAAAGATAAAAAAAAAATTTTTTTGTGACTGATTAAAAAAGACGGGTTATTAAAATTCCTATTCAACATAAAAATATCAGTCTTCATTATATAAAATTTGCGTATTCATAGCAACACGTCATTTTATTTTATTTTAAATCTTGCGTATATGACTGAAATAAAAAACATAAAAATGCTGCCCAATAAATGTACGTTATTTTTAAGCCTATTAACATCCGGATAGAGGTGCAGCAATAAATAATTAATAGCTGAATACTTATTAAGTAATGCCAGTCTATTAAAGGACCTAGTTAATGTATTTGAAGAACTGTCTGTTAGATTAGTAAATAATTAAGACTTCTGTACTTATTGATGGTATTACGAGTATATTTTTTTTTCTGCAGAACCAAATGTGTTAATTATAGATTTTTAAAGAATTTATTGCATTAGTTATAATTTATTTTAAATAATAGCAATTATAAATGTAGGAGTCATGCTCCATAATTAGATGTTGGTTTTCATATTTAAATATAGAAAACCTAACCGTAGTTTTGTCTAATACATTAAGTTTTCTCTAGTAAATTGAATGCGCGTCACATTTTCTGGCGACCCAGTTTAGTGTTTTTCTTCGTAGGTGCTACCCCCTCCCCGCGTTAGATAGCTGTGTTGTGTTTAATCTGCGCCTCACGCCGTCAATTCTGACGCTTGCTATAGCAATAATAGTGTCAAAGATATAATTATTACTTACGTGAACATTATCTCCATTAATATTTCAATTCTTGGCCGTTCTCTAAGAAGACAATTAATTATTAAATAGTATTGATATAATGATAAATGTTATTTGGTGTTCAAAATAGAAACCCTGGAGATCAGCCTCGATGAAACGGACAATTACACGGATATACAGCCACAAAACAAACCTTCGTGCAAGTGTTTGCCTGGATGTAACGATCTACAGTACTCCACCTTCATGTCCTACAGCAAGTTCTCTTCTGAAGATCACATCCCGAAAAAGTATTATGAAAAATTGTCCAATTTCACGTACTTCAGGTAAATTAATACTGATACTCTTTTCACCACGTTTTGTTTGATCATAATTGTAAATTTAAGGTGTTCTTTTCTACAGCAATAGCGCCGCGGTGGTTCACCTGTTCTTCACCGAATCGCAATTTACAAGTTCACTTAAGGGAGAACTATTCGGCTTCATCGATTTTCTATGTGAGTATGACTGATAACGGTTCTTAAAAAATCCGGTTGAATGCGAATCTATTCAAGTAGACTTTGAAAAATCAGCTGACTCCGTGAAACAGCAGCCGAATATAAAATGATTAGGCAAAGCAATTTTCGCTTTCGATACGTTATTAGTATATAGAACCGTTCTAATATTAAAAACGACATAGTAATCATATAACTCTTATCGTTGCATTTACTGTAGAATTATATCAAAGTCGAATTTATATCAACGATATCAAAGACGCATTTTTATAGAAAACTAAAATGTTGATAGATAGATATATTTATTCTCCGTTAGCCCTCTTATGAGGAAATAGGATTCGTCACAAATGTTACGTAAGCACATAGATAATAAATAAGTTTCTAAATACAATAGACAAATTACATATAAACTAAATGAATATTAATAGTATTAATTAATAAGTTACACATAAAAGTTCAAATCAATAAGGCACTGTTCACATTTATACACACTTTCTTTCAGAAACACGCACACAACACTTATCACTTCCTGGAATTCATCTCTTGTCGCTAGGTACGGAAGGACGTCGTCATAGAAACAGAAAGCAGAGGCAGGAAAACAGAACCAAAAGGCGAGAACTGGACACACTATTTAAATATGTGTTACATATTCCGCAATTTTGTAGACAAGGCAGTTCAGTGAATGTGAGACCGATTCAAACATTCGTGTACGGAGTAAAACTTCCATTTACAAGACAAGTTTTGCACTCCTTGACGAATCAGTTGTAGTTGTTGATGTTGTTTACATGTTGAGGAAGGTTGTTAAATAGTGCGATAACGGAATAATGAACGCTAGACTCGTAGAGACTGAGGCTGACAACTGAACGATTCCTCCATGATTGTCACCGTTACTTGCAAAAAGTTCGTGTTGCGTTTAACAAATTTTAGTATTTCTAACACGTAAGCGCTAGGTAGAGTCAGAATATGAAGTATTTTGAACAGACGTCTGCAGCTTTCTCTAGCAACTGAACCTGATATCATTCTAATGGCTCGTTTTTGCAGTTTGAAAACTTCCACACTACAAGAACAATTGCCCCAGTTGGCAACAAAGTAACACGTATGTGAATGAAAGTAGGCTAAATAGACTAGTGAAGGAGTTTTTAAATCAAATTGTTGCATCAATAGTCACAACGAATACCAAACAGGACTAAGTTTTCGCACAAGGCGATCAACGTCCAAGTTCCATTTTAATTTACTGTCGACCTGCAAGCCGACGAAATATCTGAGAACTTGTCAGTTACGATGCTGTTAGTTGCAGTTGTAAAACGAACTAACTTAGTTGTCTGTACATTGAGTGTCAATTTATTGGTGGCGAACCAAGTATTTAAGTGTCTAGATGCAATCTCAATATCCGCATTTATTTAAATCAATGTCCGTAATTAACAAATTAGTGTCACCTGCGTATACGACAAATTTTATAGGTTGTGAAAGATCATTAATATACAAAAGAAAAAGCAGTGTAGCTAATATTGAGCCCTGAGGCACGCCACAAGTAATGGCTGACAAGTCCGCCTCACCAGCTTTTGTTTTGTAAGGCCACCGTCTGTTTTCGATTGTTGGGGTGCTAAAGCGTTGTCTCTGATACCATAATATTCCGACTAGTTTGAGTTTTTCATCAAACTAATTTTGTATACTTTGAGTGAACTCATACATAGCGGTGCTCGTGGATTTTTGTTTGACGAAGCCGTGTTGAGCGGGAGTAATTAATTCATACTTCGTCAAGAATTCCAGAAACTTTTTATGTATAATTTTTTCTAGAATTTTTGAAAATATCGGAAGTAGGGAAACGAGTCTGTAATTTGATGCGTCTGTAGGAGAAGCCTTCTCGAAGATCGGTATAGCTTTTGCAGCTTTAATGGAGTCGGGGGGAAAATGTCGGTAGAAAGACACTCGTTGAATATGATTCGAAGTGGAGTGGCTATGACGTCGGCACAGTGGTTCACAACTTTGCTTGTGATGCCTTATAAATTCGCATTTTAACTCTTTTATTACGTTTATTATTTCGATATTGGTAGCCGGTCGAAGGAAAATGGAATCCTGAACAGTTGGTACAGCGTTTTGTAGCAGTTTATAAAAATCACGACCTTCTGATGACTCATAGTTTGAAAATTGATCCGACACGTGAACAAAACTGATATCCCGCAAGCACAATACAGTCAATGAGAGACATTTTACATTAGTAAGTCATAAGTACCGCTTGAAAATGGGACTTTATATTAATTTCACCCATTTATTTCTAATATGTTTCTCCATTCCAACAGGGCCAAGAGTGTTTGACGACGAATCTATTCTTTGATTCGTTTTCATTATCATGAACGTGGTTGAAAAAAAATATTATGTCGGTTTTAGTCACAATAGCAGCACGCTTGAGTCATCACATAAGCAAATATTTCCATTCACTATTGTTACAAGATTTTTAAAAAACGATTTTGCTTGAATATGTTTCACTGGGAAAGCAGGCTTGAACCTGGAAACATGACGGTGACTGCGTACTAGTTGCGCTAGTCCAGTCGGTTACTTGAAAGTTTACTTGTTAGAAATGTCCAGTTATAGACTCGCAAATCGTTGTTTTAATATACGCTACATTACTTTAGATATTAAATTTATCATTTCTCGCCGTTCTTATGATTCACATCTCTAAAATATGGACACTGGAATGTTTTCTAACATAGCCAATAATAATGGTATATGCAACCGGGATGAAATGCGTATTGCATGTTGTTTTCATGAAGGGGCCACTCAAATTTTGTGATTACGAGAGTACGTGTGAATAATGTATGGGTAAAGGGAAAAGTAAGACTTGTGTATACACACGAAATAGATGCAACCGGGATGTCGCCGTTCATATTTGTGACAAAAATTTAATAAGTAAGAAATCGACCGTTAAATAAATTTATTTCTATATTTGTAACAATTAAGCTCAATATTTACACCAACTACAACTGCATAAAATTAAAGATTCAGTTTTGGCGGTCACTCAAATTATTATTTATTTTAAAAACAAATGAATTCACGGTCTTATATTGTTATCTATTAAATTCCATTCAATTTTGATAAAAAGTACACCTGATCGGTTACTCCGGCATTTTGTATCTAACTGCTGCTGAACCATTGGCTTCATTACTAAGTTAAATTATTACGGTAATACATCCCAGCTATTTCCATGACACCTATAATTATCAAAGACTAATAGATCGATCACTTCGCCGCTATTCAGTCTGACTCAAATAGAGCGTCTATAATTTCAAATTCTCTATTTGGATCGGTTTATCAATAGACTTCATAATAATTGCGCGTTTTTAAATTTTTAAAACCGTTTCATAAATTGAAAACAAATAATTTAATATTTGTAAATGTGATGAATAACTTTTGATGAACCAAGTTAAATAATTTTTTTACTATTTTAATATAAACATAGAAACTGTTAGATAGATCTTAAATATATTGTATTTGATTTAAACATTTTTCAATATACTTTTTTAAATCAGCAATATAATTTCAATAGCAGAAGAAGTGAAAACATTCGCCCAATTTATTTTTAATTTGATATAATGACCGAAGTAAAGAAATATTCTTTGTAGTTTCGAAAACAGCAAGCATGTAGACATAAAGTCATTGAATGCAAATTACCTCAAGATATAAATAGATTATTCAATAAGCTTTTAGGATAGTACATAAAATTTAAGATTGTGGAAAAGGTTTTAGAAGTAGACTGACAATTTTTTAAATTAGGACCTGTACAGGAATGCTAAATATTAAATGAATAGGCAGAATAATTCGTTAGTGGTTATGTTCTTATTCACTATGTAATTATATAGACCGCACGAATGATATGGACGAAAAAACTTAAAAATTAGAAGTTTTGAATTTTTAATAAATGTAGTCCAGTGATATTGTTACTTGAAGTACACCCCTTCATAAATGTGGGCGTTCTTTGTCATGAAAGTCCGCATAACGTAGCATAGCATACCACGGGCACTCAGGTTTTACTGGATCGTAATTGGCTAACTACTTCGTTTAACGAATGATGCCGTTGGGATTGTCTATAATTTTGGGAGTTATTATATTATTTAATTCCAATAATGCCGAAAATTTTTCTCTGATCGGAAGAAGCTCTAAATTTTTTTTTAGTGTAACTGGCTACATGAGGGTAATCCACATGATGGAAACTCCCCTTTAATAGCATAGGAAGGGATTTGAAAGGGGGTGCGGAAGGGTAGAGTGTTAACTAGGGCCCCCGGGCTATAGTTTAAGGATCCTACCCGGTATTCGCCTAAAAGTGATGCTGGTCAAACCCTAGGAAACCTGCATCAAGTAGTTCGGGCATTGGGTACTTGTCCCACGCCCTTCCGATAGCGGGAGAGGAGTTTGCTGTGAGGACGCAGCATTTTCTTCTCTGTGCCTCGACCAGTTAAGGAGGCAGCTGGCCGACTGTTCCAATGGGAACAGAGAACAACTCTTACCGTATGCCCAAGGTGTGAGACCCCGGATCATACACCTCTCAAAACAGACCGAGGTGCCTCGGCTTGTGGGAACCTTAGTTCAAAACGGAGAGAGGGAAAGGCATCCCCACAAAGCTCTTAATTTTTTTATTTTTATGGCAACAGGCTACATGAGGGTAATCCAATTTGGGCAACTCCCCTTTAATAGCATAGGAAGGGATTTGAAAGGGGGAATGTGGAAGGGTAGAGGAAGGCAGCCAAGGGTTACTAGGGCCCCCGGGCTATATTTTAAGGATCCTACCCGGCATTCGCCTAAAGAAATGCAGGGAAACCCCTAGAAAAACCTGCAAAAGCTCTTAAAACTGACAAAAGTACTTATCAACGAACTTTTGAGGTTTTACCTGCAAGTTTTCATTAAATATTTACGTGATTCGTTAGTCCTCAAGTTAAGAGATAGATAAAATTTTATATGCACCTTGAATAATTATATGTGAAACCATTCACATATATAATTACACATTTCAGTCACAACACAGGCAATCATAGAAAGATAGGTTATAATCAAGGTCGGATTCCGAAACTAATATTTATTATTTTGAGAAATTTAAAAAGACTGCTTATTATGTACAAAACATTATATTTAAATATGATCTGGAAAATTAATTTTAAATTTTATTAATATGTCAAAAAATTCCATCTTTTTGATAATAACTCTTAGTTTCATAAATGTACTAAATATTTAACCTCTTATTAACTTGCACTTTTATATTTACATTTTTTATAAAAAAAACTTTAGAAAAAATACTAATATTTTTCAGTAGTAATTATACATAATTGCATTTCTACAGTTCATATCCTCATTTGAGGAAAATTTTGTGTAAAATAATTGAACGATTACCAAGTAAGTGGTATAACACTTATTGTTATTAACTTTGATTATATTTATGTTGATATTTTTGTTAGTATGATTATGTGAAACTTTATAATTATTTCTTCTACAGCCAGCACTGGAGGATTACTTGGACTATTCCTTGGATTTAGTTTCATGAGTGTAGCCGAAGCTCTGTATTTCTTAACATTTCGTTTGTGGTGTGCCATGTATCGAAACAGGAAGAAAGAAAATTCATATCAATTTTCATTTCCTATTTTTAAGAGATCCATTAACCCATACCCATTCACACAATAATTTTCCTTCAACCATTTTGTATTGTTTAAATATGGTATTTCAATTCTAACTACTTCTTGTTGAATATTCTTTAGCTTATAGGAATTTATTAGTTTACAGAATTAGTATATGTGTTTTATTTATAATAATTATGAAGCCCAATCAATTAGTTATAGAAATAAAATACAAATACATTTTCAAATAAGTGTTTTTAATTTTTATTTCTCATTAAATACACAAAATATCCACTCAATTAATTATAGTAACAAAGTAAGATTTACTTTGTGAACATAATTATATGGATTTAATCAATACATTTCCAAACATTTTATAAATTGTTATGTAACACATAGTATTTGAGATGACAATACTGTTTAGGGAAATTCCAGTCTAAACATTTAATGTATGCATCTGTGTATAATCAATTTATGTTTACATTATTTCATATTTTATATGTGAGACTTATACACCAATTACACAAATTAGGAATGTTGTGAAACAATTAATATACATTTCAACACAAAACCATACATATATATTTACAAATATTCAGTTCTTATAATTTAGCATAAAAACACATCAGCAACAAGGTATTCTTTGAATTGAAAAAATTCTCTAGCCATTTTAAAGCATGAGAATTTGACAAAATTCTGTTTTTAATAATCTTGAAGATCAAACAGATATCCACAGAGCTTTTACAAAGATAATATTACACAGACCAGAAGAGGCCAATACTTAAAGAACTCCGAAGGATGTTGATTATTAAAATCAATCAATTTAAAATAGAATTGATTGGAAGATTTTTCTTAAATAATATTGAAAAGATACTTTCAAATAAACAAAGCTTAGGCAATGAAGAAAACTTTCAATAAAAAATAATATTCAAATAATTATATGACAGCAGAAGATTTAAGTTACTTGACATTGAAAGATATTTATCTTTCAGCTATCCCATTATATTTAATTACAAATTTTATATTGCCATGATATTTCCATTTCATTACAAGTAACTGGCTAAAAATATATTTTTGTGAAGCATAAGAACACCAGCAAACTAAATATTTTCTATGCAAAATACAACAAACAACAATCAAGCATATATGATACAAAATCATTGTGCATACACATTACAATATTAATTACTTTCCTACTTTTCATGTTTGAAGTAATTAATTCAGATCATTTCATCATTAAGCATTTCAATACATCAACTCTATAAAAATTATATTTATAATTAACATATTTCATATAAATTTTCAAATTAGTTTATTCATACAATGACAAAATTTTTAGGTGTATTAAAATCTATTTCCTTGTTATAATTTGCTAGTTGTAACTTGTACAAATTTAATAAAAATCAACATTCATTATCTCTGTTAATATAATTATTATTTAATTATTGTTCTTAATAGGCTTTAACATTAATTAAATTTTCTTCGACGTAACACATTTGTATAGAGTACGAGTTTCATTACATTTTTTTTTGGTATTCTGTTACAAAATAATTTTTGTAAAAATCTTCTTCAGAGAAACAAGTGCTTACAGCTACTTTGGCATACATTTTCAATTTTAAAAACCGTTTCACATTCCAAAATCCTAGAACACTAATATTAACAAACAGCCTTTCTTTGGCAAACATGAACAGATTGTAAAAACATGTCATAATACATTTCACAATGTTCATGTTTTTTTTTCAGCAAAACATTCCATGTAAAAGTTTATTAGTCAACATTGAACATAAAATCTAAGTGTTAGCACCACTGTTTCTAACAACACTCACATATACTGGCCTGTAAAGAACTCTTGTTTCTTGTGGGTTACTCCCATCGTAAACTTGTCCCAATAAAAATTCTGGACCTATATAAAGTCCACCCTCAACATGTTCACAGGCCATTTCTGGAAAGGAATAATATTTAATAAATGCCATGGATATAGTAAACAGAAATAAAACATGACCAATTAATTCCTTACCATACTGAATATTTGGTTGTTGGTTTGAATTGGGAATTCGAAATGGAACTGTAGCAATTGTAATTGGAAAGTGCATTTGTAAGTCATCTCCTGATTTTTCAAATTCCAAGCACACCTAAAAGAAATGCAGTATTTAATTAAATTTCAACATGCAACATGATGTCGAAGGTATCTGTCATGGACATCACACAAAATACAATATTGGCTGTTGAATTGGAAAGAAAATATTGTACTAAAACTACATTAAATTGTAGCTAAACAATGCAGCCAGTTATCTCACATCTGTTGTCTGTTTATTATTAGTGACAGACACAACAATTATTGTTTTCTATAAAGGATCATTGAATTGTTCTGAAAAAACTTTTTCCCCCTACACCAAAAACTCATGAATATATGAATTGAGAGCAAAGTAAAATTTCCAATTATTCAAAAAATATATTTTAATCATCAAGATGAATATTCTTTTTACTTCTTTTGTCCTAGACAGTTTCTTTACAACTCTATTTTGTGTTATCCGATAGCACGATGCCATGAAAAATTAGTATTTGCAAAAATGACAAATAAATTTGTTGTCTTATTTTTATATATATTTATAAATAGCTTTTGGTCTTTTGTGAACACAAAAAAATTTCATGTTTTAATGTTGTATGTATTAAAAAATTTTTACAAGTGATTGAAAAAATGTCAGAAATATATTCAATTAAATAACTCTGGAGGAATATTCAGGGCGACATATTCATATTTTCATCTGTTCTGCCGAAACAAAATCTGTGTCCTCATACAGCCATAAAAATATTTCCGTAATGAAATATTTCAATAAAATTTAAATCATAAATTAATAGAAATTATTCACATATTAATTCGATTTAAAAATATATATTTACCTTGAGAACGTAATAAATTTGAAGCAGACGGCACACGCCGACAAGCGATGGTGGCATCACAGGAACCACCAAACTTTGTGCTGAATCCCATTTGGAACGTGTGTTAGGATTAACTGGATCTCCTTTATATTCCAAAACCAAGTGTTGAACTTCTTTATTCACACCCAACACTCCTCTATCTATGAAGTATTCTACATACTGCAACAATAATTTTTAAATTACATAATGTGTGTTTCTAGAATCAAACTATGATATAGTGGCACCATACTCGAACCAATTCTCAAAATTTTATATAGATAATTTATTCATTACAGTAATTTTTCATAATTACAAAATTTCCTCAGAGTTTTAAATTTTATTAATCTCATTATTATATGAAGGCGGCTGCCGTAATGATAGTGGTAATAGTCTAAAAATTATTAGTCATACTGCATATTATTTCTCATCAGGGATAAATTAAGAATTTATTCATTTTTCAGGTATACGAACATAATTTTTCAATCGCATCAGTTTTATATAAACAATATTTTCAGGTTCAGGAATATAAAATGTACAATACTGTATTTAAAAATCGATTTGTATGTCTCTGATAGTTGCAGTGGTGACACAAAAATAGGCCGTGATGGGTATCGTAATTAATTTTCGTTAAAGTCATAGTATAATATCCTGAAAAGTAAGCACGATTTTCTTCAATGCTGTGATAGTGAATAAATTAAATGACATCATATTGATACCACACAAGTAGACATACTTATGAGATATGAAAAAAAAAGGATGGATGTCGGATTCGGGTTACAACAAATTAGCTGTTGCGTTTTTCTCCTTAAAATCTGTTACGTGATGATAACTGAGAAAACTAATTATGGAAAAAGAATTTGCACTTGTCCGAAGAACATAAATTTTATTCAAGAACATAGTTGAACGTAATTATTATTTATATTTGATAGTATTTTAAGGCTTATTCTACTTACCTGTATGACTTTTACTTTCAGTCGAACCACTTCTTCTCCCTGGTTGTCGATGTTGGCCCTCAATTTTATAGATTCGCCGCAGACGTAAGCTGATCTTTCCAACTGTGTGCGAAGAGCCACTGGTCCCTTTTCGCAGCACAGGCAACATGTTGTTCGTTTGTCCTGCCCCACAATTGGTTTCTACAATAATAATCGTTACAATTAGTAGAGTCGTCGTCTTGTCTTTATTAACATTGATGACACAAATGCGCCTCGCGTATTAAACAAATACCAGACGGTGACTGACATTAGTTTTCATTAAATGTTGTCCGCTAGATTTAAAAATCAGAATTAATGGACCTTTTATTCCTGGGTGCTTTTTGGGATCCGGTTACTTGGCCGACAGTCACTCGCTGGATGTACGTTTTCCCGATTAATATTTCCCGACTGGTCAATATCCTGTTGGGTCATTTTCTCTAAATGTTGCGCGTTTCTACTAACACTTAATATTTTACTTAAAATATTAAACATACGTTATTATTATTCTAAATTGAGTTATTAATTAATGCTTGGAACAATTTCAACCAAACTTGGTACAAGTGTCACTTACTGTCCAGGAACAAACCCTACGGATTTAAGACATCTCTGAGGGTGGGTGTGGAAGTAGGTGGTATTTATAAAATATGTAAAAAACGGCATAATTTGGTCGCTCAGATTCATAGTGACACTCTCGATGTTTTTAGTCACTAACGGCACGAGGAGCAGGGTGGAAGAGGATGACAAAATAATGTGATAAGGATTGCTGTCAAATCTGGTAAATACGTTAATCAATCTGTATAATGACCCTTCGAGAAAACGTCAATCAGGATAACGAGTATCGAGTCGGGATTTTTTACAGAAACCACTGTTGTTTCCTCGTGCTTCGTTACATCTAGAACCACTTATGTATGCTTAAGAAATTACGAAATGTTTAGGAAGAATTATTCACCCCACCGTTTCTTGAAATCTTATTCTTATTTCAGGTCGAGTCTCATAATAGCCTTTTGACGAAGAAACTGACCAAGTCGTATTTGCATTATTTGTTGCATATAAACAGCTTATTGTTCATGCTATTTCTAATTATCTGTGTGTCCTAACTGTGCATAAAGAATCCTTGCCTTGTAATAACACCATAATAGCTAATGCCTAAATTATCGAAGTGACTAATTATTTCAAAGTAATTCCTTTAAGGAAATAAATGGAATTCGAAATTTTTATTACGTCAGTCATAAGGTAGAGGAGTCATTGGAATAATCGCAGATGTATTTCATTAAATAAAATTATGAACCTGTATATTATTAAAAATCTTTCCCTTTAATTTCAAACGGAACTATAATTCCGATGACTCGGATTATATGAAGAAAAAGAAATGTTTTCAAGGCGGCAGATGATATTAATCTTCAATAAGAGATATTTCAATTATCTGTCCGTCATCGACCAATCCTGAATTTCGAGGCATTTAGAAAGCGATACAGGGATTCAATTTCCGATTCAGGAAACTCAAACAGCATGTCGTGAATCACACATGAGACTGACAAATATGGACATGCATTTAAGTGTTTAAACATTCCAAATGAATACACATCTGTTCTTTACCGTTAAGGTGTGAGTATAAAAAACAGTTACCCCCCCCCCCCCAAATATATATTGAAATAATTATTTCCCTACACATTCCTATTTTGAATATATCGTCAAATCTACTTTTATGTCGATATAAATACGATATTGAGATAAAACGCTCAAAGTATGTTGCTATAGCATTTATAGTTTCATTTAAAATTGAATATCTATATTCTAACTTTCCGTAAACTTATCCCAAACCAAACCTCTATTCGGAAAGAATAATCCGGAAATATATTAAGTGATCAACGTCTTATTAGAGAAAATTGTTTATAATATTTTACGCCTAAAATGTGTTATTTTATCGTTTCCCAATTACACTGGTGAAACCGCTTCGAACTATTACATCATTAAATCTTCCGAAAAAAATAAGCTTTTTTTTACGGGCAAAGAGGGAAATTTCTAATTTTGTATTGCTATTTAATAACTATTTTTCGTTTTGCAATTTTTTTTTCTCAATGACAGATCACCCCGTCAGGAAATGACACTGAATTAAATTTTTATTTAACAGAACTGGATGTTCTAGTAATACGAATTTACATTCAAAATTTCTGTAAATAATTAATTTAACATCCAGCGGCTTTTCAGGTCACGTCGTTATATTCGTCTACATACTGACATTCTACAATCACTGGCTTTACATTTTTATTACCTGACTGAAATACTTGACTCTTTAATTAGCTATAGAAACCATAAAGTATCTCTCTCGATTTGTTTTGAAAATAAATTTGCATTTGAATTAGCGGATAAGAGTGAAACAGCAATAAATCTGACTTTGATATAAATACAATCTTCAGGGACAAATTTAAATTTGAGTAGAAACTTCCAGGATGGATATCTGCAACGATCTAGTTTCAAAAATAACTTTCAGAACTTTGTCAATTACACGGCGCGACAAAACTGTAATAAAATTTATTCGTAACGACGCAACACGCATCACACCAGTGGCATTTCGGTTGCAGAAACATGTCTTAATTGAAATAAAAGGTACAGACCGTTACTATAAAAATTTTACGGGCCATTATGCAGACATATTTAAATCATAAGGGCAAGGCTTTATTTGTTCACAGATATTTAAATTTTTTTAAATTAAAAAAAAAATAAGAATTTTCTTCCAAATATTTTTTGGATTAATTTAATAGGCTTCTGAGAAATTATAATCGTAATTTTCCCCATTTCACGACTTGATTTAGCCTCAGAGTCAATTCGGCAATAAACAGGGAAAAAACATGGACAAAACTGTCATAATAAGGCACCGAAATTTTGCAGTTTAGATTTTAGAGAAATATAATTCAAATGATGTAAAAAATTGTAACATATGTCAAAGAATGTAACGAAAAGGTAATCTATCTCAGATATAAGTTATTTGAACATGATCGGAATCACAATATTTACATTTAATTTAGTGACATTTGGTTTATATTGAACGTAACGCAGTTGTCAAAATTTGAAGACATAAATAAGATTTAATAAAAGGTTTAACCTTGAAGACTACGCTGGAAGGTTTTTAAGTGTCTTGAAAGAACCCAAATGCCTCTTTTTAAATAAGAAACATCGGACTGGTGTGAGTAATAAATAAATTTGACCATGTGATCTTGTTTTTTTACTAGTTTTACTCTTAAATTCAAGAGATGTTCTACATAATGACGAGAGAAACCATAGAAAATATCACGTAGAAAAAATAAACATTTAACAGACTGATCATGGAAGAGATAGATATATCTTTGCTGACCAGCGTAATGAAAAATTATAATTATATTTTATTGAGTCTTACTTACGATTAAAAAGAGAGTCGGAGTACTCGTTACTTTTTGAACACATCCTGTTCCCGCCAAAATCGAGAAACGCACCGACGTGAGAGAAAACGAGAATCTGCCCACGTGGAGGACGTAACACAAGACCGCTGAAGGGATTAATTTTATTTTTTAAATATTTTTCTTGCCCGTTTGTGTGCTGATTAATTTTATTCTGTTTACGTATAAGGCATTCCGCCCTTACGCACACTGTCGCAAACAATTATGTAACGGGCGCATGCTCCCAAAAACGTTCATGTTTCTCGAGAAAGAAATTGAGTTAAACAAGAAAACTTGTTCACTTAATATGCGGACGGAATACAAAGTGCGAAGCGGCCATTACTCCCAAGAGCATCACATTGATCACGATGACGTCATCTTTACTGATCAATCTCGCGTCGTGCTAGAAAATATTCAGCCCAAAGACGTCGCGGATGAGAGTTTGTTTCCGATCGACCCGTGTGGTGGTGGCGGATGGGTTGAAGGGGGGGGGGGGAGGAACAGACTCGTCGTAACTCTTTACCGTGTTCCATATACAAAAGAATATTTAGCCGTATTTCCTTTTATGAAAACACTGAAATGAATCATTCATGAGTAACTTCTGAATAGTAAATTTACGCGTTACTTGATGAGTTTGGATTGACGAAAGAAAAGGAACGTTTTGTTGATGGATGAGAACACTTGCAGCATTTTTTGATCGTTCTTCTCGGATGCGTGGAAGCACCTTTGTCCTCGAAAATGTTTCGAACACAGGTGCGACAGTATTACTTCTTTGAAATATTCGACATTTTTATCAAGGGACCTTTTGCATAATTGGACACTTAAAAAATGTATAATATTAACTGTTAACATTTTTATTATATATTATTCGATACAATTTGTGATCCCGGATTCTTATTTGCTCTTGATCTCAGGAATTTTGGGTGCTTCTTAATATCGCTATCACCGACCATTTATTTAATGATCTTTTGCCAAACCCTGTTTTTCTTAAATACAAGAAAGATACTGACTTATTCACAACACCTCTCCCGCTATCGGAAGGGCGTGGGACAAGTACCCAATGCCCGACCTACCCGATGCAGGTTTTTCTAAGGTTTTCCCTGCATTTCTTTAGGCGAATGCCGGGTAGGATCCTTAAAATATAGCCTGGGGGCCCTAGTAACCCTTGGCTACCTTCCTCTACCCTCCCACATCCCCCCTTTCAAATCCCTTCCTATGCTATTAAAGGGGAGTTGCCCAACGTGGATTACCCTCATGTAGCCTGTTGCTCTAAAAAAAAATCTGCAGTAATACCAGTAGAGGCCTGCGAGGGCTATTCTCTTGCAGGCAGTACCTGCGAGGGATATTCTCGCAGGTAGAACCTTGTAGGAGAGATACGAAGGGGCTACCTTTGGGGATGCCTTTTCCTCTCCGTTTTTGAACTAAGGTTCCCACAAGCCGAGGCACCTCGGCCTGTTTAGGGAGGTGTATGTTCCGGGGTCTCAGACCTTGGGCATACGGTAAGAGTTGTCCGCTATCCCCACTGGAATAGTCGGCCAGCTGCCTCCTAAACTTGTCGAGGCACGGAGAAGGGAATGCTGCGTCCCCACAGCAAACTCCTCTCCCGCTATCGGAAGGGCGTGGGACAAGTACCCAATGCCCGACCTACCAGATGCAGGTTTTTCTAGGGTTTTCCCTTCATTTCTTTAGGCGAATGCCGGGTAGGATCCTTAAAATATAGCCCGGGGGCTCTAGTAACCCTTGGCTACCTTCCTCTACCCTTCCGCTTCCCCCCTTTCAAATCCCTTCCTATGCTATTAAAGGGGAGTTGCCCAACGTGGATTACCCTCATGTAGCCTGTTGCCCTAAAAAAAAATCTACAGTCAGTTGATAGCTAGTTAGTATCGTTTTTCTTTTTAAACTCTTTTAAAGGTTATTTATGTCATTTCCTAATAACTTGATATTATCAGTGCGGTTTAATTTAAAAAAACTGCGACTCAATTAAAGAAACAATATCAACCAGAGATCACATTAAAGTGTTGCTTCTCCGGTCATAGATCGTATATATTAGCTCAATCAGAGAAAAAATTACTACTATTTTCGACCGTATGTCACAATTAGTTCAAAGAATTTACTCCCCGTCACCTTCAGAATTATCTGATTTCCAATCAGTTATGACATATTATCTCACACAGGAACTTGTGTATTAGCAGCGTTTATTATTCACTAAGGTAATTCTTCACCCTTCTTCAAAATTGTCACATTTGCCACAAACGTGCTCTCTACAGTCGGATAATGGCTGATGTGTATTAGTCACAGGAAATGCATATATCCCTTTTCACTGTTTGTTTTCTGTTGCATGTAATGCGTGCATTTAGAACCAATAACGTGAGCTTCGATTGAAGTGGTCTGCCACAGAGCAAGCCTGCGTGGGCTTTACGTGTTCAATCAGATCCAATGAATTTGTGTGCATTAATAGATCAGATTTGGGTTATTTCAACCAGAATATACGTAATTACATGTCCTCATTGAGAGACCAAAAATAAAGTAAAATTAATCTAATAAGTCATTATAGATTCATTAAAACCATTCGCGTGATTGGGAATAAAGCATTGGCGTTACACACAAGGAAAAAAAAACGAGAAAATATGTTAAAAGCAAAATTCCGCGACGTTGAAATTTCGTGAAGAACTGGAGTCACCTACCAGGTATTGTTCGTCCATGCAGTCGATGTGTGGGCCGATCACTGTGAAATACTTCATGCCCTGAGGCGGAGAGGCGTACGGAATGTCCACGGTAACCTGAAAAAGAGTACAATTCAAGTGTGTCTGCTTGAAAATGTGTCCAGGGAAAATGTGGAGGGAGAAGAACCTGCGCGAACATTCCTGGATTTGCCTCGTACTAGCAGTGAAACAAAATTAATAACGACGATTATTAATTATATGAATTTTGATAAATGAAATCATTTCTGTACTCAGTCGAAGAACACGAGAGGTTGGAACGATTTTTCTGTCTGTGATAGAATTATCTCTGATAAACTCTAAAAGAAGAATTCGATAATCATTGCAACTAATTAAAGGTGTCTGTGTCTATAAGCAACGTAACATGTTAATGAATATTCAAAAATTATTCCAGGGTTCTGGTATCAGTTTTTGACATGAAGTACGTCAATTCTGAGGATTTATGCAATGTTGTTGGAGAAGAAAAACTGATACACAGAGTCCGATTTAGACGACTAATTAGACCAGTTCCTAATTTTACCGCTGTCAGAATTTCTTGACTGTAGACTACTCAAATAATGAAACGTATACAATTATTTCTTAATGTATAAAATTCAGCTGTAATATGACCAACTCCAATAAAATTTAATAGAATTTATTGTGCTCCCGAAAATAATTATATAAATAAATTTAAAATACTTTAATTAATTTTTCAGAGTTTTTAATTCTATATATTGTCATCACTCTTCCTCTTATCAAAAATTATTTCCGTTCCTTAAATAATGAAAGCACTCTAAAAAAAATTAACTTATTCCAATATGTAACAGGTGTGCTAAAATGAGAAAATTGAATTTTTTCCCCGGCGCTTCGGTTTATTTTTGCTTCCATTATCTCCTCTAACTTCGTATATTGGCATGTACGTCTTCGTTCCAAGGTCATCTGAAGATTTACCGTTAACAGTTCGGAAAGAGCATCAAGCCATTTAAACAATAAATTAAAATTTCTAAGTCTTTCGTCTATTTTTTGAAGTTTTCCTCAAATTTTAGATTTTACTTTCTATTTATTTTCTTATATATAAATTCTATGATATGTGAACAGTGCTTAGTAGTTCTGACATGTCCTCTTTCATTAGTAGATTACTAATAGAATAAATGAATTTTTCTAGCCGGCGAATTTTTACTCATGTAACGCCATTAAATCATAAATACAAATTACCTTGATGTAGTAACGAATGAATCCGGGTTTACTTTCGAAAGAGCACGGCAACGAGCTCTCCGGAAGCTGGAATTTGAAGGGGAACTGGTGGAATCCCCTGGGTAGGATGGGAACGTTTCCCTCGGGCTTGTCTGTAACAGAGAAGTAGACGTCAGCGAGTGTCACTCCGCATCCGAAGAGAGTTGATGACGTGTCTCACCTTTTCCCCAGATGATGGCCCTGTCATCCAGGAAATACTGGTCGTCCTTCACAGTGCGTCGGTCTCCACTCACCACGACCTTCCATTCCGCATGAGCCTTCCCTCGCAAGACAACCCGAACAGCTGAAGGACAGGAGCACAAAATTGCAAAAACCCGAAAATGAGATTCCGGCGTCACAGCAGAAAAAAAAAACATTGCTCGTGAATATTGTGAATGTCAAACGACTGACTACGACGACGGCTGGAAAAGTCCGTGAATAAATCAGAATGTCACAAAAACGTTGCAATAGCATAATCTGGAAGAAGTGCCTTTCGGTAGGTCAATTTTTTTTTGTAAAATTACGTTATGGATTAGTTTTATAGCCCGTTAGTCCTTAAACGAGGAAACAGGATTCGTCACAAGCACAAGAAGCCATACGAGACTAAAGGCTGATAATTTTTCAGGCGTTAAATAAATAAAAATCGTCATCGTTTAATGAACTGGGTATTGAAATCCGAGAAAAAGAAATCATTCGACGCCGTAGTTGTGAGAATGTTTTTCAAGACTCGTTAGTATCTACAAAAGAAATACTGAACTAATATGAATGAGAAATTATGCCTTTGTTACAAAACATATATAAAATATTGTATTTTATTGTACGAAGACAAACAGGATTATGTAAACTTTTGGAGGTTGTATCAAGATGTGAAACAGATTGTAAAGACGAAATCTCTAAATAACATATAAAAATAAAGTTAAGCTTATTTATTGGACGAAAAAAACAGAAACAACTATCCACCCCCCCCCCCAACCTTTCTGATTCCATCAAACTCAGAATTTCCTGACTATAGTCTACTCAAACAATGAAGCATACGGTTAAAATTATTTCTCGTTGTATATATTTATATTATAAATTTTACTTAGCAAAACTGAATGGGTGTTGTTCCAAAAAATTGTAACTCGGAATGTCTACCAAAATGTTATTTTTTGGAATAAAATATTTATTGTCATCGTACAAGCGCTGCAAATTAAAACACGCGTGCAGCATGATTCGTTATTCTGCATTGTAAGTTAGGAATAATTTATAAATTTAGGATTTACTTATATATATGATTCTATAGGCAAATAAATTTAAATATACTTAAGTTTTTGTAAGAATTTTAGTGTCAATTTCCTTATTTTCATTATCTTTTCCAAACAAATTTGCCTTTAACTATATATAACTATAATACGGGTGGTGAATCGAGGAATAAACACATGAAAGACAACATTCTGACGCGGTCAACCTCTAGACGCTCACCGAAGCTATTTGACAGCGCACTAGGATGGGGTAGCTAGCACCTGCGAAAAAGAACACTAAACTGGGACAAGAAATGTGCCACGCACTAAACTCTTTACACTCAATTATTAATTAAATAAATTACGATTTAACTGCTCCATTACTTTAATTTTTTTTTATCGTGCAGAAAACCGGCTTCAAGAATAGTTCTGATAGTAATGAATAAAACGTCGACATCCATGTTATTATGAACCATATTTATATAAAAATTTACAGATGCCAAATGAGTTTACTTCTTCAATCGAATCGTTACCAACGGATCGAAACATTAACACTTACAAAAACAGTTTCCGAGTCGCGGACAAACGATCCACAAAGTACAAAAAAAAAATATGCCGCAGGGAAGAAAGTAGCTAAGGCCAGATGAAAGGTAAAAGGCTCACACTAATACAACTGCAGTTGAGGTACTTTCTGGTCTAAGTGGAGCACATTTAAAATACTCAAAGACTGCGGGTTCGGTGCCCCACTCGTCCCCGCGACCTCTGAAAAGAAAAAAGAGAAGGAGAAGGTAAAGATTCTCACCCCTGAGTTTGAAGTTTTCAACTGTGTCGAGCACGACGTGGCCTACAAGGCTTTCTCCAGCATAGTACATTTCACGATCTAAGCGGATATCGAATTCTCGTATGTAATCCATAATGGATACTGTTTCTGTTACCGCGTTAGCATAATGTTATAACCTGAAACAGTTAAGCAAAAATTATTGACATGAAACTGGTGAAAAACCTGTAAATATTAGCAAAATTTATATTATTTACTTGACAAGAACTATCGAAAAATTAATTTTGTCATGTTTAGAAAGTAAATTAAATTATTTTAAGGATACTGTCAAACGTCCAATGCAGTACAGGGTCGAAATGGCAGAAGATATTTATTTCTAACATACTTAAATTAAAAAACAAACAGCATTGTACATTAATAAAGTAGAGTATTAAGAAAGGTATATTTTATTTTGTAGTGCTAATCTATTCCAATTTACGCGAATAAAATCTGGTAATTATAAGAACAGAAGTCTGCTTCATTAGTCATAATTGTACTAGATTAATAACTTTGAAGCAGTTTGGTATCATTGGATACTAATCAAACTATTTTATAGATATTAGATTTGGGCGTCATTTTTATAACAATAGTTTTTAATAATATTATATTTTAAGTCTGTTACTTATTAATAAGTAAATTAAATATATTAACGACCATTATAGCCTATTAAAATATTTTATTATTATCTTAATAATTTTTAATTACTACTTTAATTTTGAAAAAATAACAGATGGATCAATATAAAACTGTTCACACTACCCAGAGGTATAAAAAGCTTCGAAATATTTTAAAATACATATGAATTTCATTTAAAGATTGCATCTAATACTCACATTCATTTGTCCATATAATATATGCGATTTTAACGTTTTCAACAATATTTAACAATAATCATTGTTTGAAGGGGCATTTAACATTTATCCATACCGATTGCGAAATATATTATATTAATTTCCGACGAAAAAAAAACAGTCAAACCACAATTTAAGTTTACCTCGTATAGTAAACTTATAATTTATTAATATATACATGTGTTAGGAGGTTCTGTTGGAAGGTTCAAAATCCCTTCAGCGCATTTAAATGTCTATTATTTTGTTAATTTTTAGCTAAAAATAATTTTTTAAAGGCTTTACATAATATTTCTGTTAGTATATAATGATAGTTTAATTTTTATTACTCTTTGAAGACACCATTTAGTGAGGACGTACTTGCAGTGGTAAGATATTGATTTATACATTTATTCAATCTGAAATGTATCTAAATTGTTAAAATGTAATCATTGTTTTGGGGTCTGCTTAAAATTACATTGGTAGCACCGTTAACGAAAGTAATCCGTTCGAGGATTATATAACTCGAGAGACGTATGAACGTAAGATGCGCAGTGGTCCATGCGTAGTGGGGGTAAGCCGAAGCTCGGTTCACTAAAAGCCTTTGTGTCGGCAACTTGGTAGTGTAAAAACCATTCTGAAAACATTAACACAAGGAAATATATTGTGTTCAATTCAGGATATGTTGAACACTAAAAAATCATCCGTAAAAGTTATGATATGACTTTGCCGCTGTCTGTATATCACGTTCTTAAGAATATGATGAATGTTTTTAAGAACGATAGTGGCGTTGCTCCCTCTGGACTACAATGCTCCCCTCCACCTTCTCCCTTCTTTTACTGCGCATATGGCAGTACTTCTGAAACCTCTCCTGCTATAATAGTTTATAGAAAATCTTACTAAATTCATTAATTTATGACATTGTAGCGTTCGAGGTTGTCATTCTTATTTATGAGTCCACATCAACCATTGAACCGCTCGCTTCGACGAGCACCTTCGAGAAGGGCCTTTATAAAAAAGTGGACTGGCTACAACAAAAAACAATTAGCAAGGTCAAATTTCTTTCCAACGATATTTTCTCTTTTCGACTCGCGTATTGCGTGGTTTTTTGTTAAAAATTGTACGGTAAAAAGTTGATGAAGTGAGCCCAAAAGTACCCAATAAATTGGCGGATATATAAAGATAGATGGTAAAAAATTAGAATATTAACAAAATTATTTAAATTAAGACAACGTATTTGTGACTTAGGAAAGTAAAACACTTTTGCGAAATTATTACGCGTTTCAACGATACACTGCTGCCAATCTTTAAACTAAAACACTTTTAAACTTTTCCCATAGTAGAAAAGTCTCTCGTCCTGGAAAATTTTCCCTCTTTGTGATTTATTGAGAATAAAGCTTGCAAATATCCCACCTTCACTATCTTTGCCATACAAACCAATATTCACAACAGTAAAATTGTAATGAGCGCCAACAAGTGCAAACAAAACAAGTGGAAAATACTTTGTAAAGGTAATATGTTTACCATACTGAGCACCAAAGAATTTTGGAAAGTTCTAAAATATATAAATATCAGAGGAAATGAATTTACACATTTCTTCCGTAGGTTTGGGCATCATTTCCTTAAACAGGACGAAACCAATTATTTTACAAACTGCTAAACGTTATCGAGATTTTATGGCTTTTCTTAAATAAATTTGTTTCTTTAAACAGATTTTCTAGTTTACTAAGCAGTATATTAAAACAGTTTTCTTTCATTCTAAATTCCTGGGAAAAAAAACTTTTTTTCACCATCGGTGAGATGTTTACACAACGTGATAAACTCTCTATCTTATTATATTTTTTGTCACGCCTTCTTTGCCTATTTTATTTTCTCCTTCCATCTTCTTCGTCCAAAATTCTTCTCAGAAAACTCCATCACAATAATATACGTTAGACACCTGACAGAAGAAAAATGACTAATGGAGTAAACAAAACTCTGACGAGGAGCCACGATTTAGACTGAGACGTGACTGTCACGGTTCTGATTCGGAACGGTGACGTGACTGATGTCTGTGAATATACCGTAAATATGGTTATGATGAGGCACAGTTACCCCATGCGTGACTTCGAACATGTTCGGGGCCGTGAATCATAATTTGTGTTCTATTTTAAATTTGAAGTAAACGCATTCCGTCACACAGTCGTAATCCGAGCGGAACAATTAAAAATAATAATCGACATATTTTCGTCTCGAAATAATAGAAATGGAAGTTTTTATCGTCTTTTTAATCCATTAACCTGTGAGACAAGAATGCATACTTTGTAGTGATATAACGTTGGGAACAGAGATCTTCGTGTAAGAAACGCGTTGCAGGGTAGCGATATAATAAAATCTAGACGTCACACATAATTAAGATACTAAATAGTAGTCGAAAGTTGGTGTGTGTTTCCTGAACCCTGTCTGAGGTCAGTCAATAATCGTGAACAATTAACGACTTTAATTTGACAGACGTTTCAGCAGCTTTTCGCCTTTAAAGCTCGCTCGTGACGAAGCCTTGTAATTCAATAGAAGGAAAGCACGCTGTGTTACAGGCCTCTGATCCGTCCAATCCTACAAATCACACGCTTTAAGCAAATCCTTTCTCACCGTTCATACCTTACTCTGCAGTCTCTTAATTAAACACTAAATAATCCCGTTCCGTCAGTAAATTATTATTCCCTCGGGCGTGTCTCATAAACGTTTAAGAAACCAGAACGTGTGTCTTACTCAGCTCACATTCCCAATAAACGTCAACCATTATGAACTCCAAATTACATTCATAAATCTGTTCATAATAATCTTATTCTCTCGAAATTTCGGCGCAATATCATATTCAAAATCTATTGATAAAAAAAATTGACGACTTAATAAAAGACAATTCGATGACTTATTGTTGTTTATTAATTTTATTTCAGAAAGTTGGTTTTTAAATTTATAAAAAGAGTTAAATGAAAACTGGATAATATGAGTATTGAACATATTTTTCAACCAGATTAAATATTTATTAATACACAACGTTTCGTTGGCGAGCTCTGTCATCGTTGTCAGGTGGATTGCGGTTACTCGTGTCACTATTATATGCGGTTACAGTACTTAATTAATTAAATTTTCTGCGGTTCTAATTAAACCGCAAATAATTGCCACCTGGCGGCGATGGCAGACCACGACGTCGAAACGTCGTGTGTGAGTAAATATTTAACACGGAAGGTAACCCGAGACTGGTTTATTTATAATTTACACCGGGAAAGTCCGCGCTTCTTTTAAAATAAATATTGTTTGTCGAGCACCGAATTTGAAATTAATGCTATGACGCTGGGAAAAGTACAAATTAAATATCATGGGTCCGCATACCAAAGCCACAGTTACCGGACAACTATTTTAGTTTTTATTTCCTTACAACTTGTAAGTCCTGCATTTTTAGAAAGATTGACGCCCCCGCAACCTCGACGTCGAAAATTGCCTCGTTGTGACAAGACGAGCGGAAAAGTAATCAGAAAATGATTACTTCCAGTCCGTATGAGATTTCTCCTAAATGAAAATTTCCTTAACAATACGTACTGCAACTATCAACGAAAATGGAATTAACTTATATTCAAAACCGGTGTAATTATATATCAGTTCTGTAAATCATTTCATTTCACCTTTCCAATAAATGAGTTGATTTCATTTTTGTCATTTGAAACTTAAAAAAATATAATTATACAGAAATTAAAATTTAAGATTCACAGTAAATAACGTCAGGGAGGAATTACAGTGATAACATACATAATTTTCAAAATTTAAGATCTTTTTGTAGCGGTAATCTTTCAAAAAAATTATAATATTCTTTTCGTCTTGTTCTTGGTGTCAAGTATCCAATATATGTCAATATATGTCTTGTTCATTTGTGTTACGTTAATACTTTCACAAAAGAATTCCGTTTTCGTTTATTTAATGTTACTATTTCCCAAAAGTAATGTCATCTCAAAATGATTTACATTTTATACACAGCTAATTTAAAAGAACTACTTAGTCGAACATTCCATTATTCGCCAGCTTACTCAACGTCTATCAACTAACATTACAATCCCATCGTTTGTTTATACCCAGAAAAACCATTACCGTTCGAGTCAAATACCTTTCTTACTTGATCACACTATTCCTACTTATTTTCATATCATTTTACATTATATATTTCATTTTTAATTATACATATTTAAAATCAGAGCGTAAAATTTTTTATATACAAATATTTTACAATGTTTCAATTCCCTCGTAATTACCAAGTCAACTTTATTTTACAAGTATTACCTCTGATTGTTCTAAATGACATTAATGTACAATATTTATATCAATAGTTTACAGTTCCATTCTATGTAACAGTTTAGTACGTATTAGTTTAGATTTATACTGTTAAATCGTCTTATTTTCGTACATCATATCTTTTTATGTATTTTCTTTTAAAAAAACCTTTCTTACATCCAACTTAGGGTGCCCGACGTTACCGGGGTTGTCATAATTATACTCAGCGACACCCATAAGCCCGGATTTGTCTCCAATCTCGGTTGTTTCCCCTTTATTTTTATGTAACGCACCTCCACACCCATCCCTTAAGGTGCTCCCCTCCCATACCGAAAGGGGTTTAAATTATACAGAAAAGTATCTGGGGAAACGCTATCTACCTCATTGACCCCGAAAAAATATCTTTCGACGGTAATATCGGTCGTTCGACCATTTTTGAAAATTTCCAGCCCCGTCCACCCCGCCCCACTGGTGGTAGACGTGTCTTCCCCAAACAGTGTTTTTATCCGCTTCAAAAGGAACACGTGCTCCAACTTTTATCAAATTTTCTCCACGGATGTAGATTTGTATCCGGAACATTCATACATACATAGTCTATTTTATATTTTAGTTACATTACATATTGACCAATAATTACTTCTCACTTTAACTATACTTTTAGTTTTTAATGTTTTTATTCAATCAAAATTTACATTATTTCCCTAACAACATCACTTTATATAATTTTCTATCATTTCTATAAATGTTACAATTAATTACTTCATGAATGACCCCCACATAAAATGATTATATCTGTGACAATGAGCTTACCTAACTTTTCCTAAACCCCAACTTCCTTGATCTTTCAATTTTTACGCCTTGTTGTCTTGATATTTTAATAAATGAACGTAATATTGCAAATATATCAGGACAAGAAATAAAAATAAGTGCGTAAAAAGGTGTTTTTCGTTTTTACATTAGATATCACTGCGTAAGAATGTATCTTTTCTGTTTCCCACAGCCACCTGACCATTCAGCTTCTTTCCGCAGTCTGAATTATGGAAATTCGTAAATCCCCAGATTAGGTTCCTGGATCGTATTTACGGATCAGGGAGGCAGGATTGCTGCTTTAAATCTTCCCCGAAATCAATGCGGTTGTGATATTTACAGAAGGCAGGGAAAGCTGTCTGCAGGTGAAATGCATTTTCCGGTCGGGTGCTCGTATCTGAATAGTAAATTCTGCGAATGCAATGTGCGAGGCAGCGATAACACGCCATTGTCCTAAGACAGCGTTCAACACGCGTTTCCAAATCAATGGCCTGTTCATTACCTAGCCGAATGGACCATTATGAAATCGTATGCTCGCCTTAAGAGCGTTGCGATATTACGCTACGATTACTCAATGTAGCGAGCTCCATGGCTAACTTTATTTCGTCCACCAGTACGAAAGGAAACTTTGTATAATAATAAAAATTGGAAAAGAAATTCACGTTAATAAAGGAACTGAAACTGAAAGGACGGACATTTCATAGAAAGAAAAATTTTGATAAGGAACGTAGGTTTTCTCGGTGTAACTGCTGGATAAAGTTTTCTCGGGATTCCAACCGGGTAGCGTCGTTTAATTTCCACAACGTTTCGATGGCTTGCACCGCCATCTTCTTCAGGTGGAAATTAAACGACGCTACCCGGTTGGAATCCCGAGAAAACTTTATCAAAAAACATTGATGTTTAACAATAATTTATTTCACCGCTAACACTTCAAACGAAGAAATTCTTCCTGAAGCAGTGAATCGTGGTATTCAACCTTTTTTTTACATAAAAAACATAAAATAACTCCTTGCAGATTTCCCAGCCTTGTCTAAATACTTTTTTTTATCCCAATCCTATATTAGACAGGGACAGAATGTATGTTGTGAAATCGAATTAATTTGATTTCGAGATATTGAAAGAATAAGTACGATAAATAAATTATTTTTAAAAACTTAGTATAACAGTAATTAAACTCCAAGCTTGATTTTTTATCGCGATCTTAATTCTACCGCGCTGTATTTAATAGATTGCTCCTGTGTCTTGTAGATCTTGATCGATAAAACAAGTCTCACTGGAAATTACACCCACTTAAAGTTAAAAGAGAGACGGACAAATAAAAAGTTTTTTTAACCTCTCCGTTTCCTGTTAACATAGCCGATTCAATTTACATTGCCTTGCATCTTATTTACACACGATCCACTGGAAGGTTCAACAGAGAGAATAAACTACGGCTTAAATGCTATCGGGACTGACACCAATCAGCTTAGCAACTTTTAAGCTTTGTACTGCTCGGTCATTTCCGATTTTTTATCATTTACCAATTCTCACCCTTTATAAAATCCGTGAAAGTAATTAAGAAAACACCCACTACAATTTTCCTTGGCTACTGAAAGATACTCTTGAATGATTTGGAAGCAGTGACTCATAGACAAACACTGTGGGAGTAAGACACGAATACCACATCCAGGGGCACGGGTAAACGGTGTGAAAATTTTCAAACATCCTAAAAAGACCGATGTTTTGTCAAATAAATAATTTTTCGGAGTTAATAAGATTGATACTGTTCCTCCGGATGTTGTTTGTGTGTAATTTAAATCCCTTTAGGCAAAGGACGGGAGCACCCTTACGAGTAGCGTGGGGAGGCGTTACATAAAAATAAAGCGAAAACAGCCGAGATTGGAGTCGAATCTGGGGTTAGGGATGTCGCTGAGATTAATTATGACATTCAACTTTCCGTTAAACCCCCAGGGACGGCGGTGGTCGGGGTGGAGATTTTCATACCTGTTAAAACGGCCGACACATTCGTCGAGAGGAACTTTTTGGGGGGCAGTGTGATAGCGTTTCTCCAGATATTTTTGTGAATAATTTCAAGCGAGTTCGGCATGGGAGAGGAGCACTCTCAGGGATTGGGGTGGATGGGCGTTACATAAAAATAATGGGAAAACTGAGATTGGAATCAAATCCGCTGTTATGGATATCGCTGAATTTAATTCTGACTACGCGGCCAAATCCGGGCAGTATTAATAAATTATCTATTATCTGGCGTTATATTCAGTAGTCTCTTCCTAAATTTTAATATTTATTAATATTAATAAGGAAGTAAATACAAATTTGAAGTCCTCCAAGTTTTTAAATTATTGGTAGCAAAGGTCAGTTCTCAAGTTTCAATATAGACAGTCGCTAGGGCTTGGTTCGTCACCGTCATCAGGTTTTACGTTTATAAAAGTCTGGAAAGTAACAATTCTCTACGTTCAATTTTGGTGGTGAAAATAAAACTATGGAAAATGTTCAATGGAGTATTATCGAGAAATCAGAGAGTTCTCAGTTTCGTTTATGTGGAGGAGTTGAGAATCGGTAATTTAAAGTTTGACAATATTGCCTGCTATCTTCAGTTATGTTATTGTGATGTCGTATATTTGTTGGAAATATATTTCATGTTTTATAAAATAAGAGTGTCTCCTATTCACCACGCGAGAAGATTATTTCTCTAGCAAACGGACAGGCACCCATTTCAAAGTTGGTTCACCAGAGGAACGACGTGGTAATTTTTAATGGATAACACGTAAAGTACAGGGCAAAATCAACAGCTTGATTTATATGGAGTGTTGAACGTACAATTCGTTCAAATTCTGTTTCGATTTAGCTGTTGTAGTTGGCTGGTCGCTCCCGAGGAATGGAAATCTAGAGCTTTGTATTGCGTTTTGGACCTGGTGGCAGCACATTATTTTGCAGGATATCGAGACATGGTGGGCGTACAGAATTGTCAACGTCACAGATGAACTATTCGTTCGTCGTGCTCCACGGAGTTAATACAAGTGCCGATCGTTATCAGTAGATTATGGTCCCCTACACAGAATGCCAGGTGTGCATACATACAAGGCCATAGCTTTGTCATCAATGAGAACTGTTCAGCGCCATCGGCCACGTTTACAGCGATGACCACGAGTCAGTGGAAAACGAGAAAGTAAACGTACCTCTATTTTTTATTGTTCGTGAAGTTAAATACAGACAGATTTTGCGGCTGGGGGAAGGAAGGCCACAGTCGGTCTGATTGCACGTGCAGTTGCCATTCTGTCAGTCAGGGTGACCCTAACGATCCTTTTGTCCAGGCGCTCATCAGTGCAGCGAGGTGGAATTGATGGAGCTCGGCGGCTGTGTGAACCGTCTGTCTTCCATGTCAACTACCGATGGACAACTGACACACCACGCCCCCAAGTGAGTGGAAAATCTGCCACGAGAATAATAAACAGGATTGGAAGCAAAGTTGAAGGCGTACTGGAAGATGATCAATTTGGATCTCGGAGAAGCAATTACACCAGTCAAACGATGTAGTAAATAATAAAATGATGGATTGAAATGGGTTATGACACATCTGTAACAATAAAAATAGTAAAATAGAATAAACTGTTCTGCATTATGAAGAAAAACTGGAGATGAAAAGTCGAGTTTCCTCTTAATTTTGCTGTCAGTAAGCAATGGGAGATGCTTTAGGAAAAATGAATCAATTGACGAGGTGAGGGTATACCTTATGTTATATTTCAATCACACTATTAATTTGTATAAATTCAGTAAAACACATTCAAATCAATGCACGGGAAACATTTCCAAGACAGGTGTCATTAATAGGGAAATCGTGCCGCAGAGAAAAACACGACGCGGACAACAGCAATCTGAGAAGATCTCGCCGTAAAAACGTCCTGAAACGGAGATAGAAGGTTTTATTTGTGAATAAGAATATAGGGCAGTCGAAATGCATCAAACTACATCTTGCGGATCGAGATGACAGATTTAATCTCCCTCCTTCCCATTATTCGCGAAATACTTACGAACAAAGACGTAAGGTTTGAGTCACAGGTTTACCTAATGGGATGACATAGAAAACGTCATCATTTAACATATTAATAAAGTTACAGGAACAGCTACCAATACATTTGATGCTTTGGAAATTTTTCTTTTTCGTTAAAGCAGTTTGTCTCTCCATTTCGCTAGATGAAAAACTTCAAAAATATGTATTATAATTAAAATTCATTATTAAATGTGTAATCCAATATTTTACGTAGATACACTAATTATATGCCCTTTCTAATCCTCAGCTGAGACAATAAAAGTCATAAAAATTGTTTAAACGTAGGAGATTTCAGCCTATACAGCTATAATCATCTGATCATGTAGGCAACATCATTAAAAACATGGCTACATTATAAATAATGGCTAGGTTTTTTTTAAAAAAAAATTAGACTGGCAACAGTGATTATTGTCTCAGCTGAGGACCAGAAAGAGAATATAATTAGTATTGACAATACAACAGTCCAACGTAATAGTCAATTGCCTGAGACGTCTGGCGACTGACGACTGTATTTCTCAAAGCGTAGTTGAAATCACTGAAAAGTTCTTACAAGATTCAAGTTTTAAATCCAAAACTTTTTACTTTATAACCCGGCACAAAGCTTTGCAATAATAAAAGCAACTCTAAATCCGTATAATGTGAACGTGGTTTTAATTTTTCTCCACTCCTACATCAAAGACAGTACATATTTTTAAAAACCGTAACAAAACAGAACATTATCGTCGTCGAGAACTGCTAAAATTATGTTAAATAACATGTTTGAATGAATTTATGTTACTATATAGCCTCACAACTTTGACAAAGGCGCCTTAAGTCCATACCAAATTAACTCCCATCATTTTCCATTTATCCAAATTTCCTATCTCTTTCATTGCATCTTTCGTTTTCGTAGGAGGCACCAACGGCGGGATTCTAAAAGGGAACAGCATTTTATGGTGCATTTATATCACCATTGTAGATGAAACCCGTTTAATAGTTCATTTTAAGCACTGTGAGGGATTTAAAGACCAGTCCATTGTAGAACACGAAGTAGATTGGGTAACCGTTGTTCCGCTATAGTCCGAAGACCTCACAAGAAATGGACATAACAATTTGTCCATCGACCCAAATGTTTTCCGTGGAGATTCGACATCGTTTTCAACGGACTGGTAATTTTTGCAAACAGAAAGCAGAAGTAATGGCGCAAAATATCCGGTAGTGTAAGAATAAATTTTTGTGCTTCTCCACAAGGATAAAGCATTTTGCAACAACGAAGTGGGGAAGCCATTATTAGCTGTACAATGTGGAACAGAGCCAAGTCAGCACTGGACTTGTGATGTTAGGCGAAATCGATCAAGACCGCAATAAGCCTCGTCTCAAAGGACACAGCTAGTTAGCTTTGTTTGCGTGGACTGCGGCATCAACAAATATAGACTATGGACCGCAGAATGTCACAATCCTGAAAAATAAAATTTCTGATTTGATACGAAAGGGTCGACTCATCATTTTGAGGTTGATCGTTCGCCTACGTTGGCTTCAACGACAAACAACAGAACTAGCTATTGTATTTAAAACGTCTAGGAAACGAATATTTCAGGAGAATATTATATTTTAAAAAATATATAAACTCAATCTTGAGATTCTGCCGTACAATTAATTTTTATTGGATACGTAAGGTCTGATCACATCGAAAAATTAAGCCCAGGCAGCAAAATAATAACGGACGTTGGCAGACATTATTTCGTAAATAAATAATTGGAATAGTGAAAAATTAAGACCAGCCAGCAAATAAAACCGGACGTTGGCAGATATTATTTCGCAAATAAATAATTGAATCATTTAACTAGAACGGCGTCTCCACGGGAAAAAAAGTAAAAAGTAGGCTTAATCTCAGATCTTTTTAGTGAGCGTAGCTTAGTGAAGTTCTAGTGTTCAATAAATAAGTACCCAAATCAATGAGAACCACAACTCGTAGGGGATAAAGTGATAGGAAGTGTAAATACAGGCTTTACGCCATCTTCATTTAAAAGTCGAATTTCTATTTAAAGCCACAAGTATAGGTATTTGCGTCAAATAAATATTTTATGGGTTCAATGAGATTGATAGTGTTTCTCCCGATGTTGATTGTGTATCATTTCAACCCCTTTAGGCAAACCGAGATTGGAGTAAAATCCGGAGTTGTGGATGTCGCTGAGTGTAATTATGACATTCCGGGCATCCAGCTAGTAGTTTATTATTATGTAATCCAGAAAAATTGTGCATTGCCGATTATACAAATATTTACGTACATATACGAACTTAAAATGGCCTATAACTGAAATTAGCTGAAATATAAATTATCTGACATTTTCGAAATTATCATATTAATATTAATGGCCAAATAAATAAATAGTTTTTCTATGAAGTTTTTGTAAATTCTGTATTAAATTTTTCATTCTGGCTTATTTTCCCAGGAACATTTATATTATTATTCCACACATCTTCAAGTATAATGCATTGAATTAGTTAGAATACTCCCGCACACGTCCACGATACAAATCTAAGAGTTTTCATCGAAATCTATATCGTAGAAACTTATTTTTCTGATTGGAAAATTTATAGAGTATGACGCACAACACGCCCCCTTATTATTTATAATAATGATTTCTCGCTTTATAACAGCTTTGAAGTAATAAAAGTATGGATCTGACACCTAACAATTACAAAAAAAAACGCATAAAACTGGTTCGGCGCTAATAATCGAAAATCATATGATTAATAATTATTAATAATATTAATAATAAATCACATAATCAATGATTATCGAAGCTTCATTTCTAGGATTAATAATGGATGGCAAATCTGAAATGGAAGGGTCCTTGCGTGTAAGCGAAGCTCCATTCTTTATTCACGAAGTCTCTTAACGCAACAAGTAGACTCCAAAACGGCAAAAATGTTTTATTTTGCATGCATCCGTTCAGAAACGTGTTATTGGCTTTCTAACTGGGGAAAGTGCTCCCGAAGCGTTGTATTATTCAGGCTTTAAATTATAACTGACGAAGATTGCCGATAAAAAAATCTCGGAATTTTGGCACTGTCAGCCTAAAATTCGTAGAGTGCGACACTGATTGACACTTAACGGTAAATGTCACGGGTACAGTACAGTACTAGAAATTATCCATCGCTAAGGCTAAAATTACTCAAGTATGTAACGTGTATTCTAATAATTAAAATGACTTTACGTGTGTTTGGGTGTGTGTTTGTTAGTATGTATGTATTTATGTATGTTCCGCGTACAAATCTACACCCGTGGAAAAAATTTGACCAAATTTCGTACACGTGTTCCTTTCGAACCGGAAACAATCACTGTGCGGTTAAGACACGTCTACGTGAACAGAGTTGTAACTTTTCAAATATGTTAAAACGACGGTATTTTCGTCTAAAGGAAATTTTTCGGGGTCAATGAAATAGATAGCGTTTCTCCAAGTATTTTTAAGTATAGTTTCAACAACTTTAGGCACAGTTGAGATGCATAGAAGCAGTTTTAAAACTAAATAAACATTGTTCGTAAAAGCGCTGTCGCACACAATCCCACGTGAGTGGGCGACCATGACGCATGTTTGTTCTTTCATTCCCGCGGGTGTCTAAAACTGATAAGGGAGAAACTGCTCGTCAACAAAAGGGACCTGTTGCCCACGTCTTTCTAGAACAATCAGTGTTACATTTAAAAGAGTCTGGGAGAGTATGCAACTTTAGGGATGAGGGTGTAGCAGCCTTACATAAAAATAACGCAAAAACAACCGCGATTGGAGTCACATCCGGGGATATGGATGTTACTGAGTTTAAATTTTACAACCCGGGGCAACGCCATGTACCCAGCTAGTTTTATTTATAAAATAAAATTCGTACTTGTTTATAAATGAGACGCATGTTTGTTCTTTCATTCTCGCGGGTGTTTAAAACTGATAAGGGAGAAACTGCTCGTCAACAAAATGGACCAGTTGCCCACGTCTTTCTAGTACAATCAGTGTTACATTAAAAGAGTCTGGGAGGGTAGCAACTTTAGGGATGGGGGTGGAGCAGCCTTACATAAAAATAACGCAAAAACAACCGCGATTGGAGTCACATCCGGGGATATGGATGTTACTGAGTTTAAATTTTACAACCCGGGGCAACGCCGGGTACCCAGCTAGTTTTATTTATAAAATAAAATTCGTACTTGTTTATAAATGAGACGCATGTTTGTTCTCTCATTCTCGCGGGTGTCTAAAACTGATAAGGGAGAAACTGCTCGTCAACGAAATGGACCTGTTTCCCACGTCTTTCTAGTACAATCAGTGTTACATTAAAAGAGTCTGGGAGGGTAGCAACTTTAGGGATGGGGGTGGAGCAGTCTTATATAAAAATAACGCAAAAACAACCGCGATTGGAGTCACATCCGGGGATATGGATGTTACTGAGTTTAAATTTTACAATGAGATAGCAGCGTATTATATTGACAAATTACTATTTAATACGGTTTTAATTATCAAGTGGAATAGTTGGATGTCAATATTACAGTATTTACAGCAGTGAATTTAATCAGTACACACTGACTCATCTCTTCTCTAATTATAATTTATTCCTAGAAACCACTCGACTTTCTATTTGTTTTACCTCATGCCTCACGATATTTTACTGGTTTTGATAAATAATTATTGTCTTCGAATAACTTTATACGATTAATAGTGGTTCGTTTTGAAATGTCTTTCGTACTTCTTCATGTTATAATTAATTCCTCGTCGACGACGAGGTCGTACAGATAAAAATATATTGCGTAAAAACAGTGAAAAAAAATATCGGTTGAAAATGATTACATTCATGAAACGGAAAATATAGACGTAATCTCGATTGCTAGATCTGAATCAGGCAGGAAAGAAGCACAGTTGATATGAGTCTGGGAATTAATAATATATCAACGTACAGCGGAGGAATGTAATTGAGATCTGCTGTCGCTCGAATGCGCATGAAGATGGAAGTAATCGAAAAACCTGAAGTAGAAGGTTATCAAATATTCTTTTCAATTTTTGGCGCATTCAATTGAATTTTTCTAATTTGTAATTGAATTTCTAAATAACGTGCAACATTATACCCTACGTGAATTGTGGGTTAATGTTATTCTCTTTAGTCTAAAAATTATTTCGCAATTGAGTTTTAATTTATATAATTTTATTTAATTTCTTGTTTATCTTGGAAGCACGTATGTTAAACATTTTATTTTTGACTTGTACTGTTTCGTCAGTAGAGGAAAATATGTCAACTACGGACCATGCCGACGTATTAATTGGATTTAAATTCGGTCAACATGTGCTGCATATTACGAGCTTGTCTTGCCAATCAGCGGGCACACAGAAAAGAATGGAAGTTGCTCGCAGTGCGTTACAAAGATTCTTTTCAGAACGTGTCAAACCCACAAGTTTTCATCTGAAGCTCGGAATATTCATCTCTTCTTTTACACTTCCGCACTACATTTTCATTAGTGACCACGCCATACTAATGTAGTCGATACGTTGAGCAGAAATATCTTGCGTATTTCACGGTATTCTGTAATTTTCATTTAAAACGCATCGGACAAAAAAATTTAATCATGTCTTCATCAAGTTATTGGAAATGGATTCCAGCTCGACGACGTGAAATCCGCGCTCATTGAAAACTGTGAACAGCAAGCAAGAAGAATTTTTAATGGCTTCTTCTGTCCATTTGCAATATAACCGCAAATTCGTTTAGCGAAAAAAAATATATTCTCGTTGCTGAATGTCTGATACAAAATTGGATTACTTTTACTGATATATGAAGGCTTCCTCTTTACGGTATTTTAATGTCATTTGGTGAATAATAAGATCTCGCCATTCAAGATGAAACACTCTTCAGAGGAAGTCGCGCTCCGGTGTTGGGAGAAATGGAGGAACTTTGAGAAACACAATTAGAGCTGGGTTGCTCACTACTGGCGGAAGGAACATATTCCTGTATGCATTTTCAGGTAAATTTAAACCAGGAAGAAATTTCGTGCGGCTACTCCCAATAAAAATTGTCTGTTATACAATCTATCTATATATATATATATATATACTAGCTGGGTGCCCGGCGTTGCTCGTGTACTTATTTATATAATCTCGAAAAAGTATTTAATTGAATACTTAAATATATTCCTTGAGTATTTCAGGATATAATTGTCAATTGTCACTCAGTCTTCATACATTACGAAATATTACATTGATGAAATTGTTAGCTAGACTCACAACTAATATAGCGCGAAAATTAACTTACATTTTCCGAAAGGATGGTAAAGTAATTCATATTCTTCTTTATTACCATTCGATGGAGTATTGCTGTATAAAATTATACTTTTTATTTAAAGAACATATTTCTGCTTTATTTCATTCCTAATAAAGGAAATATTTCCTTTGTTCGTTGCGTAGTAACGTCTCTCTCTCGCGTGACGTCATTGTCTCTTGGCGCGCAGTAATTTAATATTTAATGATCACGGTTTTTAATTATAATTCTTTCCACATGTATGCTAGGCGTTTCTCACCCTCACAGTACCGTTTCTCGTATTTTGAAGAAATAATTTACCAATTTTTGTTGCATTCTGTCCACGCGATAAAATTTGTATAAAGAACAACGTAAATACATACATACATACATACAAATATACATCCTTTTTTATTATACAGATATATAAATATAAATATGTTTGAATGAATGTTACAAATAATTGAACATCGATTTTAATGCAACTCCGCACGCTTGACAAGCAACATAAAAAAACACTATGTTGTAAATAATGTAGGAGGGTAAATAGTTTCGCCTTTAAGTTAGATTTTCGTTAGTGTACAGTAATTGCTAAAAAAAGGGGGGATATATACGAAACTTAATTATTAATATAATTTTCTACGAACTGGAGTATTATGAATCTAAAACTTAAATACATTTAAACATTTATTAAGAAAATTTTTGTACAAAATGATGTAAAACTGATATAAATTACAATTTTTATACAATGCAAAGATCGTTTATTGTTATCGACCAAAAATTAATATTATCTAAGTAAATTTTGAGCACATTTTCGCTGTTGTGCCGGAAATGAGATATAAATAATAATGCGTTTTAATGTACAGCTAATGAAATTTGAGGGACGAAACGTCAATTATTAATTTACAGTCAGTTTATTTATTTATTGAAAAAATTAAAATGCCGGATAATTATAAATAAATAGATTTTTGTTTTAATTTCTGAGTACCCCATATATAAAGCGAACAATATGCAATACAATTTCGGGGAATAACAAAAAAAAAATGTATCCCAATATACATTATTGGCTTTATGTGAGACTTAATGGAAAAATTTCGCGCCCAATCAAGTCCAGAAAAGCTTTAAAATCTATAAAATAAAAAGAGTAATTCGGTGTACAGATAAAAAAAAATGACGTGGTAAATAACGACGAAGGGGAATGATGAAATATTGTGGGTAAAGGCAGAAAAAATAATACAAATTGGCGTTTAAGATTATTTCCTCATAACAGAATTAATTGAATTTTAATCTGCCAGTTGATATTGTCGATGGGATGAAAATAATCGTTTCTGATTTCGAGACTTTTCCGCGTATATATCTCGCAATGTAATGTTGGATAAGACGGAATGCGAATCGATAAGCTGTCCTGCTGTGAGTACAAGATTTTTGGAAGGGCGTTCCCAAGGGATGAAGTCCGGAAATGACATGTCAAAACTTGCACTGTAAACTCCGTCGTCCCTCAGGATTCGGTCATTGATCCCTTGCTATTTCTTTTTTCATCAACGCTCTGCCAACAAACATAAATTCGTGAGTAGGCTTTCTCGAAGACGACCAAGTTCCTAGCATGTAACATCAGACGAACAAACCAATCTAAATAATTCAGTTCGCAGATAGTTGTAGCCATTTACGACTCACGTGTTCCTAATATATATATATAATCGAAGATAGTTTCCAATATGTAGCATGGAAATTAAATCAATCTAATTTTGAATATAAATTAGTTTCTTGTAAAGTGACTTCAAAGAATAGTAAATATTTAGAAATTTTTTATGTTTCAATTTATAATAAGAACTGCACAAAATCCCACTAATGTGTTTACAGTTTTGACACTTATAGATGAAAATAATAAAGTGGTAAAACGAAATGCCTTGAACGAAAATTGTTAGCCTGCCAGTATACTGGAATGTTTATCAATTATTGAAAAGCACAAAGAAAAAACCAAAATTAACAGATTGTGTTTCTAGAAGAAACCTTAGGTCACATTTTCCCCAAAGGAAAAATACCACATAGAAATATAAAACACCCTGTCAGAAAAATTAAACGCTCCTTCCTTAACGCAACAAGCAATACATCTTTATTTCAGAGAATATATTCCACAGTTATGGTCCATTGTAGTATTCTATTTCTGGAATATTGACCTTTATCTGGCACAATATAAATGTATATATATATATGATAAAAAATATTACTCAGGGGTGTTTTTAAGTGAGAGTTTGCAAAAGTGGCCTAAGAATAACTATAAACTGAAATAACTCTCTATGTTTGTTAACATTTATTTTATGTTATTTTAGTTTTTATTATGTCTTCTAACAGTAAGTTAACTCACGCATGTTCGATACATATTTGATTTGTTACAAGGGTAAAAAAAAAATTTTCTTTACAACGAAATAATGAATCACATTTCTTTAAAAAATAGTACGTAACGGAAACATTTCCAAAACAAGTGCATCGTTATCATATCACCTAGATATGAGGACTGTCGACATATTCGACAATAAATAGTTCGAGAATAAAATCGTCAAGTATATGCGAAATGTAGCAGGCAATTTTTGAATTGAAACGATATTTTAAAGGCAGCAAGTAATGCAGAATTAAATTATAATAATATTAATCATACGAGTATCCCAAAACACCACTTACAGAAAAATAAAAAATACTACAGAAATAGATAAAATAACTGCCGCATTTTTGAGTTTGCTTTCTCAATTTCATCATTCGAATTTCCAATCAGTTTTCTTGTTTTATAACCAAAGACATTTTTTCAATACAATATATAATTTTTTTCAAATAATTTAATTCATTTACCACTATATACATGAATTAGGCAACTGTGGAATACTCGTAATTACCCAGTAAGAGCTACTTGGCCTCATAACTAATAAATAACTTTCGTTCTACAGGTGTATTGCTTGTTGCATTCTATAAGGGGCTCCCCATTTCCCACACGCAGTGCACATAATGTACAATTGTTTCTTCGTCGGTATTATTTTTATGGAAAATGCTGAAGAAAAAAAATATATCTTGGGAGGTAAACTAATTATATGCAAATATAGATCGTAAGCTCTTTAGAAATATTTCGTAAACCAAATATGCGGAGATGACGTTTTAGTAGTGAAAGGTAGCGGGAATGATACATTACTTTATTTGCACAACCCTATATCGAAAAATTAAGTGAATTAAACAGAATAAATTAAATAATTAACGTAAATGGTTGTGAAATTTTAGGTCTTCAAAGTATTGCATTCTTGATAGTAATTAATTACATTAAATTGAACATGTTTCACTTCAATATTTTACAACTTTTGTTTATAAAAATATTATTATAAACATAAAATATTATTTTAAAAAATTATAGGAAAAAATAATAGATAAAACCTGGAAGATATTTTTTTGTTTTAATGAATTATATATTGTGTTCAAAGAATGTGTGTCTGGTATTGCAATAGTTGTCTATTTTTCATATGTTGTAGAAACGAATTATTTTGTTTCAATTTTTAAATCATTGGCAAAATAATTAACTATAAATTCGTATTAATGTAATAAAATTATTCACGTAAAAAGTGAAAAATCTGCATTTAACATTAAGTCAGACTCTGACCTGAAACTGTTTCAAATATGTTCTATATTGAATGTCTGTAATACTTAAAAAGGGAAAATGTCAGATGTTATGATCTGTGCCATGTGAACTTTTGTTTTGATTTTCTGCACTCCTTATTACTGTAAAAACAACTCGACGCTAATCGTCCATCAGATCTACACAGCGCCTCTGTCCCGTCAAGATGAAAATTGCATGATGGGGTATTTATTCAATCGAACACTTGCAGTAGGTAATAAAAACGTTAATTTTCCCACCTACCTGTTTCATGATAATTTTCGTATGGCACAGGATTATGTTTGATAAAAACAATGAAAATTTATTAGGCAAAAATCTTTCTCAATTTTCTACATCACTGCACAAATAAATTTTTGAATTGTAACAATGTAATAATAATAATACTGTTAATAAGCACGCAGTAGTCGTAGCATTAATTGACTTTAAGTCTGTTGATGGTAAAAACAATTTTAAAAAAATATTATACTTAATAAGCTAATCTAAAAAAAATTTCTTCAGTTTTCCGTGAATTGATGATATTTTATTGAAAGTATTGTTCTTAATTTTATTTATATAGAGGTGTCCGAAGTAATGGTTTAAATAGTGTATGGAATAAAGTTGTTACTTAAAACAAACATGAACGTTCTAACAATAATCTAGAGCCACATAAACACACACAAAAAAAATTAAGTAATAACTTTGGTTTATAGTGACGTCATTTCATCCTCAGTGGTACGTCACGTTATTATATAATTTTCGACGCTTTATTGCAGCTCCTAAAATTTTTATGCCAGACTACGCGGTAGTAAACAGATTACGTACTGAGAAAAAATTTAGTCAGAAACAAATTCGTCGCTTACAATTGTTTTCCTGGACGCGTCGGTTTGTGCGTGAAATCTCAAAACGTCCTAATAACTTAATCGTGATAAGACCACTGGTCTCATCTCGAATGCGTCGGGGGAGGGGGGAAATAATAATTGAATCTTGTTTTCAGACAACATTTCTCGACTGCGTTTAGGAGAATCTAATTAAATCATTAGCGAAGACTGCGGTTGTAAAATTAAGTCGCGCGACAGGATTTGTTTCAGTGCTCCTATCAGATTAAATTGACAACAGTTAAAAAAAATACCTACAACAATATTGAAGACATTTTCTTTTACTGTTAAACGATAAGGAGAAAATAAAAACTTTATAGGTAAGAATGATTTATTGGCATATACATATTGCGAGTTTTTTTTTAATATTTACATATTATTTGGAAAGATCTTCGTTCGTTTGTAATCTTTTTATTTTTAGATCTTAGTTGGAAACACACTAATTAAATTATTAAACATTTCAGTATATTATTCCTTCTTATTCAAGCGTTTTCTGATTTATATCCTCCAATAATCATGAGTGTTTATTAAGAGATATGTTAGAAAACTGTATTTGTTTGTAGCGGCCATTGTGAATGTTCAGTCGATCTGACTACCATAATACAGTATATATATATATATATATATATATATATATATATATATATACCACAATACAGTATAGAAACTCTAAAATAAAAATCATCATTATGTTGACAAAGAGGTCGAATATTTTATTTCCCTACAGATTGAAAAAATTGAATTATTTGTTTCCCTTTATGGATCAGCAAAAGGTAGTCCTCGTTATTAAATACGCTCTAATTATTAATAAATGAAAGTCTTCCGCCGTCGTCAAAGTAAACAGATGATTTCTTATTCAGGATGAAAAGATGAGAACTTTGAGAAGACGTCTCCTGCGGGACTTGTTCGCGTCGTCGCGAGACTTATTTCAGAAGTACAAAACATCGGCGGGTATAATATCGACTGTCACTCAAAGCATATCATTATTAAGGAACGGAGTCACTGTGCATTTTCGTTGAAAATTAAAATTCTTCAAGGACAATCAATTTGTTTGCTACAATTGTACACCAATCGACCGATTGAGTTATACCAAAAAAAAAAAATTAAATGCGAACACAATTCTTGAGACAGTCGACGTAAGGACGCTTCTACGTCACGATTCTGAAACGTTTATGTGGTGATAAAAGTGTTAAATATTTTTAAAAAGAAGAAAAGACTGTTTACAAGAATAACGGAAGACTGTCTTGTCGAGAGCAAATTTATTAGCCAACATCAGAGCCCCTTCCACCTTATTAATAAGATAAATAAACTAAATTATATCTATTGTAAAATATATTACTCAACACAACGACATTTCCGTACTTTCATTATGTTTTTTTATGTTATGTTTCTACGGTAAATGTTGTGTAAAGAACAAACAATAGAATATGTAAGATCACACAAATTTAGATAACAGTTTTTTTCTTCTTCTAAAAATTTATCTAACAGGAAAAGCAACATGCTTCTCGTTTATAAAATGCAGTAAGAAATAATTATATATAAAAAAAAACAATATTTAATTTTTCTTGTAATATGTACAACTGAAACCATAATTTCTGACTAGAGCTTGATATTGAAATATACGTAACAATTTTTTCTTGTATTTTCTTGAATTTTTTAGGTGACGAAGATGAATGTGAAAGTGACGGGGGTGTGTTGGTAACAAAATACGTGTAGAAAATTAGGATTATTGATGCTTGATTTCGTTGAGGTTCAGAGGGAAAATTAAAATAAAGGTTAAAGGTTAACTTCTGCACAATTTGAATACGTAAATTCCGATAATTCGGAAAATACGTTCCTCCGAAGATACGTTTTCCATCATATTATTATTTTAGCTATTTATTTTCCACGAATTATCCTTAAATTTAAATTACCTCATGTCAAGAGGTTGCTTCTTCAACTTTGAAAGCTATAATTAATAAAATACCTTTCTTCGTGGAGTTTTCAATTATGAAGTCAACATTGAAAGGCAAACATGTATATCGTTTCTCTTAGGTCTAAACGAGATTTAATCTACTCAAGTGAAACCCAATAAATATGGCATCTGTTAATAGATTATTTTTCAGTGGCGCTGCCTCGGCTATTCTTTTTTTTTCTCAGCTTTTCCCCTCAAATAATAAACTTGGGGTAACAGTAATTAATTATCAGACAACAGATAACACTTCAGTCGGCTTTGGTAAACACGGCACGTTTAAGGGCATGAGCGTTTTATTCCGCACAAATAATAAGTCAAAAATAAAAAATTAATTCGAGCGACGACACAAAGACACTGGCTTTTGCAACATTGTCTTTTCACGCTTTTTGTTTAATTCAGTCCACATTTTCATAACTCCATTCAGGGATAGTTTTATTCAATAGTCATACTCCAGAGGTAAAGAACAATAATAACTATAAAAGAATTCTAATCAGCGTAAGAATATTCTAGTCAAATAAGCGTTTCCTCAGAACCGGATGTTCTTTATCGTACCCCAAATAATTTTTAAAAAAATTCTGATGTAATCAGCGTTGAAACTATTTATTTTGTAGCTTGCTCTTTTCTTTCTTTGTTTGCTTGTTTCATGTACGTCGTTCAGCTCCGAGAAGTGCGTTTGCATTTGTGCTTGTTCCTAGTATGTGTGTGTGTTTAATCTCGTGTGTTGTGTAATTCTATATTTAGTGATATGGGATAGTTAGCTGTCCAAATAGTTATTTTACTAAGTGCGAGTTTACTTTGTGTGCATTCTGTGAATATTATATTATAACCTTAGTAACGTTAAATGACTTTTTTTATATTATTAGTATCTGCGTGTCTGGCGTTGCCCGGGTACATATTTATATAAACCAGGAACGGTATTTAATTCCACATTAATCTAATAATCAAGAAGTATTTTATCGTACCGTGCAGAGGGAATGCTAATTTCATCAGAATCCATCAGTGCCTTTAGAGAAGTATGAATACTCCCAATACCAGTTATCATAAATACTCTTCAAAAAATATACTCGGTACCCTAGTAAGTAAAATATTCGCGCATTACCTAAAGATTTAATTATATCCCCTGTGTCATAAGCGAGTTAAATTTTCTTCATGTAACTCAAGAGTGTAAAAAATACTCCCAGTTCCTTAAAAGAATCAAAATTTTTTACCGTCCTTTAAGAGAGTAAAATATGAGTCGAAATTACTTTCGGTGGTTTAAGGGTGTTAAAAACACTCCCGCTATGCTAAGAGAATCAAAAATACTCGTTTAAGGAAGACAAAAATAGTTCCTTTACGTTAAGAGAGTCAAAAAGTCTCCGTACCCTAATAGAGTGAAAAATTTTACCACTACCTTAACAGAGTATTTCCGTTACCTTAAGAGAGACAAAAATTCTCACGCTACTGTAAAAGTGTGAATAATAATCCACGTAATTTAGAACGTCTTTAAAACGCCATCCCTTTTAACCCAACCTCTATAGGTGTTTACCGATACAGTGTTTGTTTCGTAAAGTAAGTATTGTCTGTTCAAAATATGATAGAATTAACAGTACGGTTTTAATATATTGTATTTTTACTTATGTACACGTAAAGTTGTAACTATTATTAATAGAAGCTTCTAATAATTATTTTGTAATTTTATGTAATAATGCGTGTCCTATTTCCTCATTCGAGGACTAATGGAATAAATAAAATAAATTAAAACGTCAAACTAAAGAAAAATGACATGATACGTTCTGGCGAAAACAGATATTAAATTCACTCAAGGAGAATGCCTCACATTTTACAGTAATTTATCAGATAAGTCTGCATAGTATAATAGTGTTGAGAGTGCCGAGGTTATGGAGAAGATGAGAGTTAAGAAGAGTTCCTGAGTAAGTCGACGGCGTCATGTTACCTTATGAAACACCGTGGTGATGGTGCTAGTCCTAATTTATTCTAACTATAACCCTCGGTAGTCTTGAATGTTTCTCTGGCAATAAGCAACAGGTAATTATTGGCAAAATTACAACGCGGGACTACGAAGGGTATTTAATTAAATGCAACTCTCTGATACCACTCTGCGCGATACGCATCTCAAGAGATAAACACGGAAAATTTACCTTGCAAGTAAGCAGAAAAAATTAGACGTCATATTTATTGCACCATAGAGATGTGAATGCTCGCCTTTTTTTTAATTTCTGGGCTGGAAGAGATAAAGAGGAAACTAACAAATTTATTGAGCTGTGTGTTCGGAGGAGTACCAGCCTATTAAACCCACAGCAAAGAAAGAAACTTCTGTCGTATACAACTTCAGCCAGAGTTTAAAAGTGAATCCTGTATACAAGAAAGCATAGATTACTGGGACTGGACGAAAAATGAAATAAATTTCACACGGAAAGACAAAACACCAGGTTTCAATTGAATAATTAAAAGCGGCAGATTTCTGTAAAGTAAACCGCATGCTTCGAACTTTAACGTTAAAAATATAAAATACTATTAGAAATTAAATAGACTGTAACATTAAGCTGTCTTATTTAAAACGGGTTTTGTAGGGGAGCACCCTTAAGGGTAGGGGTGGAGTTTCAGCACATAAAAATAACGCAAAACAATCGAGATTGGAGTCATTCAATTATCCAGTTACCCCCAGTGGCGGAGGTGGACGGTGGTGAAAATTATGAAACATGCAATTAAGGTGGATATTTGCTTTTAATAAATACTTTTCTGGATTAATTAGATTCAGACTATTTCTACCCCTATCGGTATGGGAGGGACGCACGCCTATGGGTGCAGTTTGGTAGACCGTTACATGAAAATAACGCGAATAGTGCGATATTCGAGTCAATTCTGGGGTTATGGATGTCGCTGACAAACTGGGTAACGCACGGGGGTCTGGGGAGGGGGTAATGGGCGTAAATAGAAATTTTCAAAGATTGTAACCGGCCAATTTTTGTGTTGAACAAATAATTTTTGTCTAACCCCCAGTAGCGGGGGTGGTAAATTCGAACACGTTCAAACAGCGATATATTCGTCGAATGAAACAATTTCACGGTCAATGAGATCAACCCCCCACCCCCTTAAATGGGAGGTGATCACATTTAGGGATAGGGGTCGAGTTGCATTCCATAAAAATAACGAAGATTGGAGTCAAATCGGTGGTTATGTATGAATGACATATCGGGCAACGCCGGGCACCCGCCTTGTAATAAATAAAATAGTGTTTGCGTGTATGTACGCATGTGTGTTTGTATGTTCCGAATAAAAAAAGTACACCCGTGGAGAAAATTTAACCAAATTTCGTACACATGTTCCTTTTGAATCGGAAACAAACACTGTGGGGGTAGTACACGTCTACCATTCTCACGGGCGAGGGCGGAAATTTTCATATAAAACAACAGATTACTAAGGAATGAGGTTGATAGTGTATCTAGACTATTCCACGGCATTTACTTCAGTAAGTTATCGATTAAATATCAAGTCCGATTTTATGCGTGTGTTGGATCAGCGTTGTAGCGAGAGCTATGAACTCAAAGAAGGTCAATTGTAATTGAATCATATTTTATATTCAACAAAATTTACAGCCTCTTCTTTATGGACTTCCCTCTCTCCTCTACAACACATTTTTCACCCACGTGCGAACTTAAGCTGCCGTGAACATCGTTCAACAGCGTCCACAACAATTCAAACCTCTGCGAGTGTTGTAATTGTCCGTTTTTCGCATAAATACTTTTACGTTCGCGTAAAGTATTATGTTCGTCGTTGTCAATTAGACTTACGTTCAAAAACACAGATCCGACATGAAATTGACCATTCGGTTGCCGCAGACGGAATCGGCGCGTTATCCGGAAATAGTTTCCCGTTTGTGAAGTAGGAAATGCTTGTCACAAACTGACTTTTTTATTTTCCAGACAATAAAATTAGCGACAGAGAACTGGACTGTCGCAAATTATCAGAGCTGGTTTCCTACCACTGATTTTGATGTAAAAATTTCCGCATTCCAAAAAATTGTAGACTTGTGCATGATCCCATTTCCCAGATCTGACTCTGTCAGTCAAAATCGTTTAATCTACTTTAATATTTATAATATTCTAGTTACGTCTGTTTTGTATTAATAATATAAATTTATATAACATTTTTTTCTTTCACATAAAAATTTATAGAAAATTAAAAACAACAATATTGTCCTATCTTAAATGTTGTAAGTAATAATAAAATGTAAAACAATATAATATTCTTCGAGAACTACATGACTGATTTTTTAATTTGGTATTTATGTATTATAACCCCACATGTTTTTATTCAGCCTCAATAATAATTAATAATAATAATTAAAAACTGCAATACTAAAAATTTTGTAATTTCGAAACGAAGGAGCTATAGGCCCATAATTATGGGCATCTTCAAAAAATTACAATTAAAATGAAAAACATACGTCTGTTGTGAAAATTCATAATAAGAAAAATAGCCAAATACCGACAAAAAAGGTGCCGTATTTATATCATCACTTTTTTGTCTTTATTTGACTTATTACAATTACAATTATTTAAAAACATTTCCAATTTACAAAATCCTATATATGTAATTGGTTCCCAAATTTCAAATGTTAAGTAATGAAATTTTAAAAAAATTTTTGATACTGATTAAAAACCTGCAATATAATATTTTAAATCAAATTATAAAATTTGATACATTTTTAATTTAATAATAATTGTTACCAATTAAATGTAATTATGAGTCTAATTTTTTCAAAATAAAATGATTAATTCATACCAATACGTTCATAATTTTTTTTAAAAATTATATGAAAAGTTTAAAAATAGTGTAGTATAAATATTACTTAATTTTTAGTTATCATCTGAATTTAGTTTAATATTCCCTGACTTACCGACATTCGCAGAATATATATATATATATATATTACGGATTTTAAATACGTTTCAAATGCATAAATTAACGTATTCTCGTTGAACAGTTTGACGCTGATGTTAAATATAGCTCTATTGTACTCGTCGCTTGCGCCTTCTCTTAAACAGTTTTCGCGGGGATTTTGCAACGTAACGTCTGAAATTAGCAAGACTCAGTTTAGCTTTCAACTTTACCGTACGTACCGATCCAACTAAGAAACATCACCAAATGAAATGAATTAGATAAATCACATTGATAATGCAATATATTTTTGTAATATATCCGATCTGGATATTTGAAATATTATTCCCACGACGGAAGAGTGGGCATCACCCGCGTTATGCTAAAATAATTTTATCACCAATATATGCAAACGTAACCTTGCAATAATTAAATACTTATTGTCTATAATTCACGAAGATTAATTAGACAGCGTTTTAGATTAACAAATTAATATAATTCTAGAGGTTTTAAAGCTTCCGAGGTTTTATTTTAGGTTTCTAGAGTCACATTGTTTACGTTAAATTTAAGTCTAGATCCTGTAGGATTTTTATTGTTATTAAAAACTTGGACGGATTACCTAAAAGCCAATTTTACATTCCTAAGCGTGCTCACGAAACTCGTCACATCATTAAAGCTGCTACACTCGTTAAAAACATAAACATGTAACATGAAACACACAACGATATTCACACTTATGAAATAATTGTAACCTGAAATGTTATTTACAGTTGATGGATTTCATTGTGTTAACAAAAATTAAACAATTGATGATTCGTGAGTTATTGATTTATTATAGAAGATTAATCTACTGTTAGAAACCCTAAAGATGGACGAGAATATATGAGAAACCCATGTATTTGTGGGTTTCGGTTTCCCTCAAGTAGTCATGTGATTGACACAAATAATATTTTAACTATTCCTAAGATTGTGTTCAGTCAGTAGAATAGTAGAACACGACATTTAACAGTTGTGAAACGTGGAGCAACGTAAATTGAATTGGATCTTCATTGATCGTTTTGCAAGCGATACATCAAACACTGCTAATTTTTGTTCCAGTAAGAATAAATAATGATTAAATGTCGTTAAAGCAGTTTGAAGCCGTCGTTATTATTCTGGAGCACCGGTGCAAAGTTATGCGAGGTGGGTGTACCTGAGCTGCTCTCGGCGTGGCTCGATTCTCGCGCAAACATCAGTCTTTCTATTCCACGACGACTTCTGTTTATTTTTCTACCGTGTGTTCTATTGAAATTAATCCGAGGACATGCATTGCAGCGTGTTCGATACCGTGCTGAAGGCTGCTGACCCTGTGAAATTCTCGGCAGCCCAGCACAGCAATCTCCACTATCGGCTCAGACAGGACACTTTTATAAATAGAAGCCGAAATTGTGAAAAAGCTTTTTCGTCACGATCACGACGCAACCGTTTGTACAACGGCAACGCCGGTGTCAGTCACATGGAACAGTTGCAAGCACACACAAAATGTAAACACATAACATAAAACATGCGTGATATTTGTAGGACTGTTGTCCGTTATGCTCAGCGCTCGTTTTTGTTATAAAGTTTTCCTCGAGGTCTCTATTTTAATTTATCATTCAATGATGAGGTTAGGAGATGACACCGAAATCGTTACTTATCTCCCAGATTATCACACGCTGCTCGACATTGTGCCCAAAATGTCCACTTATATCACCTGAATTAATTTGCTACTTTATGTCATGCAAACCTGAAGAATCTGACCGGCCGGTTGTTAGCGGAGAGGTTGAGAGTCGCGTGCAGAGAGCTCGGGAAGGAGGACTTACCGTGGAGGCTGCCAGGCTCGCTCTGGATCATCGTGTAGCGCCGCGGCGCTCGATATTTTACCCCAACACAAACACAAGACGTGGAAGAGTCCATTGCCGGGGTCGGACGCGCCTGCGCGTCGCGGCGCCTCCCACTTAACTTTGTTCGTCGCTGTTTAGAGGCCTTCCAGAATGGAATAATAAAGCAGGCAACGAACGGCCGATTGAAATGCGTTTGCCGCTGTCACTTCGCGGAGAGCAGAATGAGCAGCGTCGATCGATTAGCTGTGGGGAATTCAGCCGGAACAAAACCCTCTTCTATCAGCATTTTCTAGAGATAAGAGCCGCGTAAGTGACGAAGCGCTCAAACAAAGCGTGACGCAGATCGCGGGGAAAGAGCCTCGAAGGAACGAGGAGCGCGGCGATCGAGGACAACGTTGCGGTCGAGAAGCTGAAAAACGTGATGTCGTAGGACGACGATTCGCTGTTTGTCGCGAGATATTATTGCCAAGTGCAGGAAAACGAAACGGGAGAACGAAGTGCGGCGAAAACGCGACGCAAGTAGCCGTTGTTGTAGACCAGATACTCAGTTCCAGAAAAGTTCCGAGGAGGCAACGCAAAAGTATGACGGTTCGCGAGCCGGCTTCTCCAGTTACGCGTGCATCTGTCGCATCTCCCATACTCCCCCTATGTCAAGATCGACGCGCAACTTCAGCCGCCTCTCGTTTCACTCGGGTGTAACATCCCGCCTGCCATCATGTAACACTCCACCACTGTGAACATGTAACATTCCAGCAGTTGGAAATGGGAAGTCCAGATAGATCGTTCACCAACCGAGCTATACCTCCGTTAGCTCACCTGGCTACCGATCTAGAGGATAAAGGAAGAATTAAGAACAGGAAATAGGAAAGTCGGTAACGTGAGGGTTCGGGTTCAACTAATTGAACCTAGGCGTAGTGGTTGGTGTTTCGCTGCACTTCAGTCAAATAAGAGCTGATGAAGAATAAAGAGATTTAATAGTTAGAAATAAAATAAAGGAAGACAAACTGGCGGATAGCACCAGGAGCCACCGACCCGTCTGGAGGTTGGATCACGACTGTCGTTCCCAAGAAGCTCTGAACAACTCGAAGACTCCTTTCCCCCTCCCTGATGATTTTAAGTCTCCAATGAGAAGAACTCTTACAGGGTGGAATGATTTCTGCTGCCGTGTGCATGTCTGCATAAGGCACTTAAAATTCTGACGTCTAGACGCAGCGTTATCACAGCTGCCTAGGCGGAAGGGGTGAATATTTATGTTGTTGTTGTGTTTAGTTACTCGCTATATCTAAAGTGATGTCTTTAACTGCATCAGCGTTCTTGCAGCTGCGCCCTCTTAGGTCCGCTATGCTGAAGAGACGTTATGATAAGAGGGCACGTGTAGACTATTATATTACACGGGAAACCCTTACGAAACAGTAATAACAGTTAACAACGGATATTTTAATTCATAATAAGAGAAAAATAGTCAAATACAGACAAAACAAAATGATGATATACCACACAACGTTTCTGGAAACCTTGTTCCTTAACCCGCACAGCACAGTTGACAAACTGAAAAGCGAAGAAAATGCAGCGACATTGGGAAAGCGTAACAATAAGGGATCGAAGCAGTTGTTGAGTTTCATAGTACATTAATTGTTGTGATGTTGGTTTCATTGTGAAACATGTTACGAATGGTGTCAATATTTAAAAAAGTATCATTTCGCCAATCAAATGAATGTTTTCAATTCATGATATACTTGGAGACTTGAGATTTTGTTACTTTCGTTCGTTGTTTTACGGAATAGCGGATCAAGAAAGTTACATGCTGAGGGCTTTTATAGCGCATTTATTATTAACATCTACAAACACCACTCCAACCCTCAATATTTTAAAAAAAAGCATTTCGCCAATCAAATGAATGTTTCCAATTCATAATATATTTAGAGACTAAAGATTTGGGTACTTTCGTTCGTTGTTTTTCGGAATAGCGGATCAAGAAAGTTACATACTGAGGGCTTTTATGGCGCATTTATTATTAACATCTACAAACACCTGTCCAACCCTCAATATTTAAAGAAGTAGCATTTCGCCAATCAAATGAATGTTTTGAATTCATGATATATTTGGAGACTAAAGATTTTGTTACTTTCGTTCGTTGTTTTACGGAATAGCGGATCAAGAAAGTTACATGCTGAGTGCTTTTATGACGCATTTATTATTAACATCGTCAAACGTCACTCCAACCCTCAACGCCAAATATTTTCTCGTACTGCCTTATTAAAAATTTCTACAACACAAATTTATCCAAATATTCAAAGAATATCAAATATCCATAATTTACAGATCCACTAATAACTTTTCACACTTGAAGAAAAACCACAAGGACCCACTTGGCACTTACAGCAAACATTGTGTTTACAAAATCTCTTGCTCTAATTGTAATTCCTGCTACATAGGGCGAACAAAACGTTCCCTTAATACACGTATCAAAGAACATGTAAAACACTGATAAACAATCTGTAGTATCCAAACGTATCATCAATTCTAAACATATATTTTATTGGTAAAATGCTAAGATTTTAGACATTGACACCAGGTACAATTCCAGACTCATTTCAGAGATGCTTCACATTAAATTAAACATCACAGCTACTAATGTACAGACACTCTGAAACTCAATAATTGCTATGATCCCTTATGATTACCCTAATCCTTCTGTTTTCCCATTGTCGTTGCTCCCTTATTGTTACGCTAACCCTTCGGCTCCCCCGTTGACGTTTCGTTTTCGTCGCTTTTGAGTTTTGTCAACTGACGACTGCAGTTGTGTCTCTCTAGGCTCTTCTTCGCACCTGACGAAAGGCACAAGGATCGCAGAAACGTTGTGTGGTATTTATGTTATCACTTTTTTGTCTGAATTGGCTATCTCGCTTATTCGATATTCAATAGTATCAAAAACGTAATTTGAAATTATAAATATGTCAATGATAGACAAGTCCAGCATTCCATACCCTTTGAGTATCGGAGCATGAATATATTTGACAAGACAACGGTCGTGTATTAGAAGGATTGTCTGTATTAACGTAAATTCGCGTAAAATGTACTATCGTGACGCGTCACGATTTATGCGACTTAAAACAGTATTTACCCATGTTTACGAGAAGCTATGAATAACAAGGAATATAGAATGCACAAGTATTGTCAACTGACTTGTGCAGTTGTGTCTCTCTAGGCTCTTACGTCTTTTCCGCACATTAAGAAAGGAACAAGGCTTCCAGTAACGTTTCGTGGTACTTATATGATCACTTCTTTTGTCTGTATTTGGCTATCTAATTATTAATTTTCAATGAGACGTAAGGAAGTTATGAATATCGTTAGAGAAATTTATAAAATGACACAAGCGGCTCAAACATTTCTTTTCCTCGGCGATCGGCGAATATGAATAAAACATCGAAGAAAAGGCATTAAAATTTCGTTACAATTCTACCTATCAGAGTTCTTTATGTGCGGAAATGGCTATTGATTTTTATACAATGACTTCCCGGCGAGAAGTTTTAGAAGCTGCTTGCGTTACGCTCATCTCTATTGTAAACTACACGAAACTGTAGAAAGTGTACAGATCAGTGAATCGAGCCGTTGCCGAGATATTATTACACAACATCATCTAACGGCGTGAACCAGAAAACGTGAGAAGTGACAAGTCGTTTTCGCTTTTTCCCTTATCTGTGGCCGGTGAATGATTCATAATCGAAGCATCTGGCCAGAGAAGTGTGCAATATAATATATCTATGACGCGCCGCTGGCTTCACGTTGAAGAAGACGTAGTCTTCACACAGCATCCATTTCAGTATTAAAATACTACCGGCATCATCTGTCAAAATAAAGCATGACCCGCATACAAATTACAAACTTCTTAACATCGATTCACTTATTTATAGCCCGCTCTTCTTTTATAAGGGAATAAAATTCTCCTTACGACCTATAAATACAATTGCTGAATCGAGTTTACGCTGTCCTGGCCGCGTCTTTTCCTAGACTCTCTAAGCGTTCGTGGCTGACAAAATGTCCTCGCTGAAGAACCCAACAAACGCTGACTGGTATTACAGTATTACCTGAAATTTACGTTACTAGCCTAAAGTGACCACATTTTCATTGAGACAAAGCGGGACAAATGGGATGAAATGAGAATTACAATTTAGTTATATACGAGGGTGAATCAAATATAAACAAGACTTATTTTTTTAAATATTTATTTTGATTTTAAACGCACAAACAATCATAGTTTATTTTTCTACATAATCTCCTGATTTATAAACACATTTTTCCCAGCGTATAGGTAATTTTTTAATTCCTTCCACGTAAAAAGAGTCAGGTCGTGTTTGTAGCCAATTGCGCACATATGCTTCAACCTCATTATCGCTGTGGAATTTTTGCCCTCCCAAAGCTTCCTTGAGAGGACCAAAGACATGGAAGTCGCAGGGAGACAGGTCTGGACTGTATGGAGGGTGTTCCAGTGTCTCCCAACCCAGTTGCTCCAATTTTTGTACGGTCAGGACTGCTGTATGGGGGCGAGCATTGTCATGGAGGAGAATCAGTTTTCTCATCGGAAGGTCTCGTCTTTTGCGGCGATATGCAAGTCTGACCTCAGTCAAAATTTGGCAGTAGTATGCCGCATTAATTGTTCTGCGCCCATGCAAAAAATCAAGGTGCAGCAGGCCACGCTGGTAAAAAAAACGGTAGCCAAAACCTTGCCAGCCGATAATCGTGACTTGGCTTTCACTGGTCCGGTTTCTCCTTTCTTCCTCCACTCCATACTCGCTTGTTTCGACTCAGGGGTGTAGTGATGCACCCACGTTTCATCACAGGTGACAATGTGAGAAAGAAATGGGTCTCCTTCTTCCCGAAATCGTGCAAGAAGACGCTCACACACTTGAAAACGATTCAGTTTCTGGTCAACTGTGAGAAGGACCTTGCGATACCTCAGCTCCTCTGAGAGTATAGAGTAAGTGCTCCCATAACTTATTCCAACCTCAATTGCAATATCCGAAGTTGTTAGACGCCTATCACCTTCAACAAGTTGACGAACACTGTCGATGTTGCCCGCTGTAATGCTGGTGCGGGGTCTGCGGTCATGGCTCTCATTATCAACACGTTCACGGCCCTCCACGAACTGTTTATGCCAAGCAAACACTCTAGCTCGCGACAGCGTCTCTTCCCCGAACTGTGCAGTCAATCTTCTCAAGATTTCGGCCGGTTTTACACCTTCTGCAGCTAAAAACTTGATAACAATACGTTGCGCAATAGAGGGAGGTACCTCCTGCTCGGACATCGTAACGATGGACACTGAGCGAGTCTATGATGATGAGTCACGTGCTTCCCCAACTCCTGACAAACCAACCTAACAGCCAATAACAGCGGAACGTTCTTCCATCACTATTGCGCGCGCAGGTCCAAAAGTCTCGTTTATATTTGATTAACCCTCGTATATTTTATTGTATACATTCATATACTTGTACAAAAATGTATTTATTATTAATTATTGGTAACTATAAAAATATTTGTAAAAAATAATAATTTGAACACCATGATACTTAATCAATTTAAATTTTTTATTTTAAAAAAATTATGATTTTCTTTCACGGTCATATTTGTGATCCGAGTGAATACTTTGCAATAGATTCGGATCATTTATTAAAATTTCGTGAAATATTTCACATAAATTGGTCAAATTATATTTTACACTTAATATAGATTTTAAAGTTTTAATGTTCAACTGTGTTTTTTCAGTTGTCCATATTTTATTGATACTAGAAACAACACGTTCTGTTGCTGCATTTGTACCTGGAAGGGAGAGCGCGAATTCTATAATTTTCAAAATATTTTGATAAGGAATATTATTCTGTTTAAAATGAAGGAATAACTCCGTCGATTTTTTGTCTGTTTCCACATTTGCAGACAACCAACATTTAATTTTTCTATCTGTAACATATCTTTTTACCAATGAAACCTCATCAAAAAGATTATTTTCACAAATATTATTTTTCGGAAAATGGTTACTAATATATTCAAAAGATTTTTCCACATATTCCCATAAAATCTCCTTTTTTAATGTCACGCAATGAAAATTTTTAATATCTTCAAATTGAACTGTCCATTCTTCAAGATATTCCAAGCAGTTATTATAAAAAAATTTGACATGTTTCATAAAATCAGGTCGTTTAATGGTACCTTGTTCTTCCAACCTAGTGATGTCTTTTCGAATAATTAAAGGAATGTAATCGTTATCAATTCTTTCTCGTAATTTTGTTTTTAAATTATTGATTTTATTTGACACTTCCGTAATTGAAATTTTGTCCCCTTCAATAATTCTCACAGCATTGTGAAATAATTTAGCTTGGTTGTGGATGAACTGAAGCCAAATTTGTGATGTGTCATTTTCAAAAAAGAGCTGCAATATTGATGGACATTTATCTTGTGATAAAAAGTATGATTTTAATGGTTCGTATATTTTTAAAATATTTTCTACAGCTGTGTAATATAATAGTCTACACGTGCCCTCTTATCATAACGTCTCTTCAGCATAGCGGACCTAAGAGGCGCAGCTGCAAGAACGCTGATGTAGTTAAAGACATCACTTTAGATATAGTGAATAACGATACGCACAACAACATAAATCTTCACCCCTTCCGCCTAGGCAGCTGTGAAAACGCTGCGTCAAATGAAGTCAGCATTTTAAGTGCCTTATGCAGACATGCACACGGCAGCAGAAATCATTCCACCCTGTAAGAGTTCTCATTGGAGACTTAAAATCATCAGGGAGGGGGAAAGGAGTCTTCGAATTGTTCAGAGCTTCTTGGGAACGACAGTCGTGATCCAACCTCCAGACGGGTCGGTGGCTCCTGGTGCTATCCGCCAGTTTGTCTTCCTTTATTTTATTTCTAACTATTAAATCTCTTTATTCTTCATCAACTCTTATTTGACTGAAGTGCAGCGAAACACCAACCACTACGCCTAGGTTCAATTAGTTGAACCCGAACCCTCACGTTACCGACTTTCCTATTTCCTGTTCTTAATTCTTCCTTTATCCTCTAGATCGGTAGCCAGGTGAGCTAACGGAGGTATAGCTCGGTTGGTGAACGATCTATCTGGACTTCCCATTTCCAACTGCTGGAATGTTACATGGTCACAGTGGTGGAGTGTTACATGATGGCAGTTTGGGATGTTACAGCTGGTAAAAGAGCTAGCCATCGTGTTTTGCTGTAACCAAGAATTCTTTTATATTAGATTTCTGCGTTTTCACAAAAATCCTTCAAACTTTCAACACGCACACTATATATATAAAAATACGAATAAATTTTTGCAATAATATTTTCAACATCAACTGGAAGTAAGTCAGATGCTGTTTGAATAGTATTATGTAGAATGTGCGCTACACAACCTACTCCAATAATTTTTTGGTTCATATGTTCGTTAAGTTTCGTAAAAATGTTATTGATGCCTCTTCTAGCTTTTCCACGAAATTTTGCATTAGTGTTATCCGCACAATAGACAATAATTTTATTGTTCAAATTATTCTTTTTTAAAATAGTACTTATTGAATCAAAAATTATTTGTGAAGTTTCGCCCGGCAATGAAACAAAATCTAATATTCTAATTTTAATTCCTGTTTCTGGATCAAAAAATCTAACAATTGTGGGAAATAATTTTAAATCTTTGTTGTTTGAAGCATCAGAATATATGAATATAAATACGCATTTTTCTAATTCTTTCTGCAATTGAGAAAACGAATATGGTGAAAAAACATTACAAATAATTGCTTCGGTTTTTGTCCTTGCACATGCAAATTTTTTGTCGTATAATGTTTTGATAATTTGCGACGTACAATCCATTGATCTGAAACTTTGATTGTGGTTTATGGTGTGGAAAGCAAAGAGCCCTTCCGCTAATGCTAGCTGTTTTTCAGTGTTGCCAAAGCTAGCACTACGAAAAAAAACTGTTCCATTTTAGACGAGGAAGCGGCATTATTCAAAAATCTTTTGTGACTCTTTGTCGCTAGATGTTTAGTAATATCGTTTTTTCCACCATGTGAGACCGAAAATTCAGCATTGCATTTATCACACCGTACCATATTGTCCATTTTGGTTTTTTTAATAAATGGAAATTCTCTGCTTAGCTCTTCATTAAATTTGCATTCTCTTTTTTTACTCATCTTTTATTCTGTGGGTAAATACTAGAAATAAATAAAAAATTCACTACAAAGGCTAAAAAAGTGTATTAAATTTTACCTTATTGACTGTTACGTGTGGCGATTATTGCTCTAACTTCGTGAATCAAATAATGAGTCAAACCGAACGTCAAATTGAAAACAACAAACCGGACTGTCTGCACTTATCTGAATTAAGCCAAGACGTAACGACAATGATCGAACACCACCGAGTAAATCTAACTCGGTACATTCCCTAATTTAGTTTACTCTGCATGCATTTTATGTTTTTTTTATGTATTTTTTATTTCTTCATATTCACCATAATACTTATTAAATATTAGGTAATATATTTTTAAAGTACATTTAAAATAAGAAATGCAGATATTTTCTAAAGCGCGGGACATTATTAAAAATCGGCGGGACGCGGGACAGTCCACCAAAAAGCGGGGCTGTCCCTCCAAAATCGGGACGTGTGGTCACTTTATACTAGCCTTTGTTTAACGTCGCTCAGGTTAGTGAACGAGGACTTAAAAAATATCGAATGTCACCAAAATTGATTTTTCTCATGAAACATATTGTGGTAATTAAAATTAATAAGAGAACTATTGAACTCGAATTGTTATCGGCGAACACACAGATTAAACACAAGAATGGTCAATTATCGAGGCCTAAGGTATTGTTAGACATGGCTCGCTGAGACGGAGGTACAAGTTGTTAGTTGGCCATGGAATTCAGTCTAGGTACGGAACAAAAGTTAAAACTCGAGCAGAGACGATACTCTGTTAATGCATTATTAAAAGTATTGGAGAACATATAGCAGCAGTAAGGTCAAATATTCATGAAAGTTTTGCATAAGTAAATATTGCAAAGCAATAGCCGTTTTCGTCCGGATTGAACTTTACCAAAATCAGCGTGGCGGAGTTGGACCGTGATCGCATTGACGAAATTGATGCGGAGCGGAGCAGCAGCGTTCGAGTTACAGCTAATTTGCCAAATTATCAAGTGAAATGTTACAGACTGTGAAAAATAAGGCCTGTTGTAAAAAATGTGTGTGTGTGTTCCGGAACCACGTAGAAATTGATTGCCCAGGTACCAACAAAACAGTAAGTCTAATTGAAAATTCATTAATTGTAAACGTTAACGTAAAGATAGTTGTCAGATTTCGTATTTTTTTTTTACTATTAAAAATATTTATTTGTGAAAAATTCACAAGTGCGCATTGGCACAGAAATTGGATTGTTTTAAAATCGAGTAATAATATTCTTTATTTAAAAGGCCCACAATGTACATAATGGTTGTCGTAAAAGGGCATTGAATATTTATCAGTAAATTTAAAATTTGTGAGCATTGAATAAATTAATTGTTTGGTCAGTTTAAATAAATTTTCTTAATCATGCTCCTTTCATTTAAAAATTTCCATTATATAAATAGATTCATTAACGTGGGTATTATTAAATCATATAAATTGTTTATTCATTTGATTATTACATTTTGACGCATCAACGTGAGGCTTAATATTATTAATTGTTTAATAACAGTTGATTATTACAAATTGACGCATCAACGCGGAACTAATTATTGTTTATTCATTCCTGATTACTTCAATATATATATAAATATATATATATATATATATATAAATATATATATATATATATATATATATATATATATATATATATATAGAGAGAGAGAGAGAGAGAGAGAGAGAGAGAGCGAGTCTGTGAAAAATAAGGCCTGTTGTAAAAATTAAAGTGTGTGTGTGAAAGTGTTCCGGAACCAGGTATAAATTGATTGCCCAGGTACCAGGTACTAGCTTATATATATATATATATATATATATATATGTATATGTATATATATATACGCTAGTCATAATCAAATTAGTTCCCGTGGTGCCGCAGACCCTCCAGTCCGCGCCTTTTGTTCCAATCACTTGTGGACCGAATCTTTCAGTACGGTGGACCTTCGCGTTCCTCCAAACACCTTCTCTTCTTTCGAAACGCATACATTTCATATCAATTTTCAACCTAGAAATCAAACGAAGTCATCGGATCGGAGCAGGGAACCTGACGAAGCACGGTCATGTTTGGACGAGATGGTCTGAATCAGATGCCAAGAATGGATGCTGACGGTATCGTAGACGAATTCGTTTCGAATCTTGTGAATTGTTTCATCTTCGGACAAACTTCTGTTAAAAAAGACATATCTGCCCAAATTTTTCCGTTCTTTCGCATAAATTAACACTCTGGCCACCGTCTCAACACCTTCAGGCGATTGCTACAGGCTGACGATTTCTGCGTTCTGGAAAAAAAATATTTAAAAGCATTCCCGTGAATATCGGCCGCACTTCTCCACCTATGCACACATCCAGTCTATATATATTTGTATACGCGGGAAAGGTTCGATAGTTTTAACAGTCTTTGCATGTACGCTGAAAGTGAGAGCGTCACGGAGCCGAGTGACGCGTATGAAGCATTCCCTGGCGTCGCGACGCTTTGTCCCCAGGCGCCGTCCGTCAGGTCAAACCTTCAACACGGATTACAAGAAACGAATCAACCCTGCAATGGGTTCACACAGCTTTTCTGTCCGAATGTGCAGTGTTTTGAGAAAACCACGCTTTGATTTCTCATTTCCGAATGTTATTATAACGTACAATTATGGTAATTGTAAAAATTGGTTAATTCTTAAAAATCTTACTAATAATTTGGAACACTTCTCACGGAAAATATATTTTTTTTATTTCAAGCCGATAAGTAATATATAAATATTCCCATGAATATTAACAACTAAGATCAAAGCTTAAGCGGCTGAAGCCAGTCAAGAATAAAATCAGTCGAATGTTAACACTTTATGAGTCTCAAAGATTTGTAATACTTTAATATAAGGTTTAAATAAGAGGTTTGAGCTTTTTAAAAAATTAAATATAAATGATTATCAAATTATAATTTTGTTGAGTACGTAAAATAAATCTAAAAATTCTTGTGGTGTTTCACATTTACTCTGTTATCATTTAAAATAGTTCCAGCGGTCCCGCCATTGTTGCTGAACAATTTGGTACACCGACACATTCCTCATAATTTCTTCTCTTGATTCTAATATTAAATTTAATTACTTCATATTTTCTTATGTATATGGTTTGTTGATGATGGACGAAAACTTCTGTGTTAGAAATATTGTTGTTTCTGTTCCGAGTATTTATACTGTTCGTATATAAATTCTTGACGAATTAGTAATATTTATCGAAGATACCGTAACGTTGAAGTTGCAACGGCCTTGGATTTACATTACTCTTCGTCCTGGACATCCGCTCGGGAGTCTGGAAATGTAACATATGACATTATACAGTGAAGATTATCCGGCGGTTTCGTTTCCTACATTTCATTAAAGACCCTCCAGCTATTTACGGAGGGTTACCAGTGTTTATGCCCTAATCTAATATTTATTGAATATAATATATATTTATAGCAATAACGATAATAATATCGAACCGTGCGGGACGTTGTATTTCAGTGAATATGACCGACTTGAACCGTTCTCTTAGGACAACATTTTAATCTATATTTGTGAGGTACGACTATGATCGTGAGAAATATATTCCAAAGGCTACAATGTGGGTGCATATAATTAACAAAGCGTGACTCGATTAGCCGTTGTTCTGTAGCTGTAAAATTCTCGTTGGCAAAAGGTTAATGCCGTCTTGGTTCTAGAGAATACAATTGTTTATAAGTAGTTTAAAACTTTTTTATCCTTATAGTTCTAGTGGTCTAGCATGGCGTGCGACCAGCGCGAAAGTAGGGAAATTATGAAGAATAAGCGACTGAAGATAAGAAATGGAAGGAGTATGTTGCAAAATTGTAAGAGTGAATAATTCTACGTTTGAATTTTAATTTAATGTCGGATCAAATCTTTGATAAGAAATATACCACTGTGATCAAAAAGTAAGGTGAAATTGTCATTTAAAACTTCCGGGTATTAGGAAGGCAGGTAAATTTTTTTTTCCTAGGTTGGTAGGACTGTCTATAATATTTGCCAAGCGTCTGTTTGTAAAAGATTTAATTATCTCCGAGTTACACGTGGTTTTGTAAACAACAAAAAGTGAATTTTTCAATTTTTGCAATGGGTGATTTTGTTGAGCAAAGAATTTGCATCAAATTTTGTTTGCGGAACGAATATTCTTGTGCGGACACGTTGAAAATGTTGCGGAAGGCCTTTGGTCATCAAACTATGGCACAAAAAGCGTTTATAAGTGGTACAACGAGATCAAGGAGGGCCGAGAACGCGTAGAAGACGAACCGCGATCTGGAAGACCATCAACGTCTACCGACGAGGGCCACGTCCAAAAAATCAAAGATTTGGTGCTTGAAATTCGTCGATGATGAAATAGAGATCTCGCTGATAGTGTAAGAATATCATTTGGCTCAGCCCAAACCATTTTGAAGAATGTTTTGTGTCTCAAACGCGGCAAGTCTCGATTGGTGCCAAAATCGCTCAATTTTTTGGGAAAAAAAAGCGTCGCGTTGATGTGTGTGAAACTTTGCTGTCTGACTATCAGGACCACTTGAAATGCATCATTACTGGAGACGAGACTTGGATTTACGCATACGACCCTGAAACCACCGACCAATCCAGCGAATATCGTGCAAAAGGTGAAGCAAGACCGAAAAGACCACGGCAAAGTCGTTCGAAAATCAAGGTCATGTTGAGAGTTTTCTTTGATTATCGTGGTGTGGTGCACTATGAATTCCTTCCACCGGGCCAACAAAGAATATTATTTGAGCGTTATGCGTCGTTTGCGTGAAGCTATTCGTCTGAAACTGCCGGAATTACGGGCGAACAACTCTTGGTTCCTTCATCACGATAATGCACCATGTCATACTGCATCGGTTCTTCGCGACTTTTTTTTTGCCAAAAACTCGACTCAAATCGTTCCGCAACCACCGTATTCGACTGATTTGGCTCCGTGCGACTTCTGGCTATTCAGCAAACTCAAAAGGCCAATGTGGGGACGCCGTTTTGACACGATTGAGGAGATAAAAAACCGCATTGAAGAAGGTCTTGTAGGTTATACCGGGAAAAGACTATTCCGATTGTTTCGAGGACTGGAAAAAGCGTTGGAAAAAGTGCGTTTTATCGGAATGGGATTACTTTGAAGGGGATGAAATTGATTTGGAAGAATAAATAAAAACTTATATTTTATAAATAAATTCACCTTACTTTTTGTTCACAGTGGTATATATAAACAATCTAAATTTTTGTAACGTTTGGAACATTTAATTGGTTTCTTAGCTTTACCCAGAGCAATACGACAACAAAGAAGAAACCGACACAATACGGGACGGTCGCATTGTTCACATCTGCAGCTAACAAGTGGATTGTTAATTATTGGCAGGCGAGTGTTTACGTTATATACGGATCCAATAGTCTTACTTCGAATTAAGTTTACTTTAGATAAGAGAAGTTGACGATTATGCACACTGATCTCGTGGCTTCTAAGGTGCGTTTACACGTGAGATCAACTCTCAGTGCCAACTTTCGAGAGTCCGCTCAGACCGTTTACACGCACGCTCGCAGTCAGTTCTACGAGTGATTCTAAGCCCGGGGGCCCTTGGCTACATTGTTTCTCTACCTTTCCGCATCTCTCCCTTTTCAAATCCCTTCCGATGCTACTAAAGGAGAGTTGCCACCACGTGGATTACCCTCGTGTTACCTGTTACTCTAAAAATTAAACACCGAAAAAGAGAAGTAGCAGCAGCTTTTTTAGTTTTTTTTATATCTTCAGTTCCACTTCCGCACTTTTTATTTTTTACTTTTTAAGCTCCTGAGAACCTTGCAATTAAAATGAAATCATGATTATTATAAAGCACTGATAATGTATGTAGGTACTGACTGAACCGAAAAATATTTTCTTGGTCACCAAAATCCAGTGTTTCTGTGAGCAGCGACTGCGAGGTGCGATGACGTAATAGGCCAGCTGATACAATGTCATCTCTGAACGATATTTAATAAAGATTGTGTTTATATTAAATAAATAATGCAGTTTTTTTCACCAACACCAGACAATATTTCTATTTATTTACGACAACGTTTCGGTACGTGCTTGTACCTTCATCAGGTCTTTCCTACGGAGAAATTGTACAAAATAAATTTGTATTATCAAGAAGCCAATTAATTTATAAAAGTGGTTGAGCAAAAAATATTATACTAACACTAAGAAACACTCACCTAAATATGCTAAATGTAAAAACTATTTTCACATGCTATTGAAAAAGCACAAACTATAGGAAGTTTTTCGGAGGCACTTATTCACAAACTACACACAAGTGCGGTCGCAGCAGACTACAGTGTGTAGTTTGTGATGAAAAAGTGCCTCCGAAAAACTTCAATAGGATGTGAAAATAGTTTTTAACATTTCGCATATTTAGGTGAATGATTCTTAGTTTCTTTGAGTTAATAGTATAATATTTTTTACTCAACCACTTTTATAAATTCATTGGCTTCTTGATAATACAAATTCATTTTTTACAATTTCTCCGCAGTAAAAACCTGATGAAGGTACAAACACGTACCGAAACTTTGTCCTAAAAAAATAAATAAAAATATTGTCTGGTATTGGTAAAAAAAACTGCATTAGATATTTAATAAAATTGTATATTATCTTTTACGTGAAAATTATTTATACCTTTGTTCTGAATATATTTTTGTTTTATCGTTCAAAGAAAATGTGTTTTGTAAAGAAGTTGTTTGAACCAACAGAATGCTGCATGTCTACACAAATTCTTATTCACCTTAGTAATTACCCTCGCTCAAAGAGAGACATTATTTGAAATTGAATTAGTTCATGATAATGTTGTGAATGTTTGTAAAAAGAAAAAGTAAAATAATTTGTGAAATAAAGCTTGCAAACATCCTCGTTTTTGGCCATATTACTCTCAGCTAATTCAAATATTTTCAAAACATGAACGAATATCAGAAGCTTTCGGTGAAGCAATAAGACCCGTCGACATACGAACGTGAATCAAATATAAACGTGACTTTTGGACCTGCGCGCGCAATAGTGATGGAAGAACGTTCCGCTGTTATTGGCTGTTAGGTTGGTTTGTCAGGAGTGGGGGAAGCACGTGACTCATCATCATAGACTCGCTCAGTGTCCATCGTTACAATGTCCGAGCAGGAGGTACCTCCCTCTATTGCGCAACGTATTGTTATCAAGTTTTTAGCTGCAGAAGGTGTAAAACCGGCCGAAATCTTGAGAAGATTGACTGCACAGTTCGGGGAAGAGACGCTGTCGCGAGCTAGAGTGTTTGCTTGGCATAAACAGTTCGTGGAGGGCCGTGAACGTGTTGATAATGAGAGCCATGACCGCAGACCCCGCACCAGCATTACAGCGGGCAACATCGACAGTGTTCGTCAACTTGTTGAAGGTGATAGGCGTCTAACAACTTCGGATATTGCAATTGAGGTTGGAATAAGTTATGGGAGCACTTACTCTATACTCTCAGAGGAGCTAGGGTATCGCAAGGTGTGTGCCAGGTGGGTTCCTCGCCTTCTCACAGTTGACCAGAAACTGAATCGTTTTCAAGTGTGTGAGCGTCTTCTTGCACGATTTCGGGAAGAAGGAGACCCATTTCTTTCTCACAGTGTCACCTGTGATGAATCGTGGGTGCATCACTACACCCCTGAGTCGAAACAAGCGAGTATGGAGTGGAGGAAGAAAGGAGAAACCGGACCAGTGAAAGCCAAGTCACGATTATCGGCTGGCAAGGTTTTGGCTACCGTTTTTTTTGACCAGCGTGGCCTGCTGCACCTTAATTTTTTGCATGAAGGCAGAACAATTAATGCGGCATACTACTGCCAAATTTTGACTGAGGTCAGACTTGCATATCGCCGCAAAAGACGAGACCTTCCGATGAGAAAAGTGATTCTCCTCCATGACAATGCTCGCCCCCATACAGCAGCCCTGACCGTACAAAAATTGGAGCAACTGGGTTGGGAGACACTGGAACACCCTCCATACAGTCCAGACCTGTCTCCCTGCGACTTCCATGTCTTTGGTCCTCTCAAGGAAGCTTTGGGAGGGCAAAAATTCCACAGCGATAATGAGGTTGAAGCATATGTGCGCAATTGGCTCCAAACACGACCTGACTCTTTTTACGTGGAAGGAATTAAAAAATTACCTATACGCTGGGAAAAATGTGTTTATAAATCAGGAGATTATGTAGAAAAATAAACTATGATTGTTTGTGCGTTTAAAATCAAAAAAAATATTTAAAAAAATAAGTCTTGTTTACATTTGATTCACCCTCGTAAGAATTAACGAGTACAAAAGCAATGTGCAAGCCACACAAACTTCGAAATCAAAATTATCCGATGATGCATGTGAATTTAATCATAAATTCAATTTTCATATATTCCGTGTAGTTGATCTGGAACTTAACTTCCTATAACAGACCGGAATTAGCTGAGAACAATATTTCCTTGCGTCAATGTTTTTAGAATAGTTCCAACAGTACCAAGTTGTCGGAGCAAAGGATCGTGTTGAACTGATCTCCAGTTTACCCCCACTACGTCCTAAGCGTAAAGAACCAGTGCGCATCTTTTGTCGACACGACTTCTGAAACCTCTCGAGCTATACATTCTACATATTTACGCCATTATGTAGCTTTCCCGACAATATTAAATTCCATAAGCGCGAGACATTCTTGAAATCCGCAATCGTCACCTGTCTCTGTGTTTTCGTCTCTTCGATTTGAGTATGCGAACGACTGTCTGAGCGCTTGTGTGTGTGTGTGAGTGTGAGAGAGAAGGAAACGTAGAATATAAGGGAGACTCAGATCCAATCGGGCGGGTTTGCTTTCTAAAGCAATAGAGAAACAGACAATCGCACCTCTCTTTGATGTTCGTAAGCCGTATTTACAAAGAGCTCTTGAGTCGTCTATGAAACGGGTAGAAGAACATGTTGACCTGACATTCGACAGGAAAATCAGACAATCAATTAAATACTACGCATAAGAATTCTCAACTTAAACAATTTTTAGATGTTCAATTATTTTATCTGAGGGGAAAATTTCCGTCAGTTATTCATCGCTTTGTTTAACATTTAGTTGTTGACTCGATCTTCAAACAAAAATACTCGAAATATCATCAACCACGCGAGTCTGCTATTAATTATAACAGCACTATCACACGTAAATGCCTCGATGATTCAATTTGTAAAAGAGGAACTGGAACAAGAAAATTACTGACCATAAAAATAAACTCGTGGAGGAGTTACATATTTCTGGTCGTACAACCTGTGACATGTCATTTTACGCCAGTCATTAAATTTACATGTTTTTTTTATGCTAGGAATAGTTTTTTATCGTGTTTATTTTTAGCGCGGTAAAACAAATAAGTACTAGGTACTAACCTCCTTGGAGTATGTGAACTACTGTTAAGTTTGCAGATCATAAGTCAAATTGCTCGTAAGAGATTTCTTTCGGTGGAAATACTTTCACAAATAATCATGCCAAAGTATTAACAACGGGATAGATATTGTTGCTCCTTGGTCAAGAGGAGATTTTTTTTATTATTATTCGCTAAGCCAAACTGGAGTGATGTGTAATGAGCGCAAGAAATTTCGAATTAATGCATTGATTAGTTTAAGATGCTCTGTTTGTGTTTACATTATATGAAATAATCTTTAATTAATTTTCTCGTATTTCATAGTTTACATGTAATTGAGAAACTGGTTGTGTGACCTCCGTGACGTCACCGGCGACATCGTCAGCTCATCCAAAACTCCCGTCTGGAACTCGCTGAGAAAATCTACGCCTGCCGTCAATAGCGGTATTGTGATTTATATTGGTGCAGGTGGCAAAACTAATAACTCGATGATTAAATAAGAAAAACATTCCCCCCCCCCCCCAAGGAACCCTGAGAGTAAAGAGTTTGTGAGAAACTGTCGAACTAACAATACCAAAGTATGTTCAGCAGATCGAAAAACTTTATTTTGTTTTGCGTTGTAAAACGTTATGTATTCGTATATGTATAATGTGAGCGTTCCTGAGCACAATCGTGTAGTAAATAAAGAGAGTTGTTGAATACTCGTCGCAAAAACGGACGAAAAGTGAAATAATGGAAGAATGGAGAGATATCCCCTAATAGTTCCAGTAAACTTGCCTAATAGTCTGTAAAAATGTAGTTAGTAAGTTTTTAATTAAATAACAAGCGAAAAAATTAATATTCCATGGACATAATCAATGAGAAACATTAAATAGGGTTAACTACGTGTCAGCGAAGACGTGAATCGGTGGTAACACGAATATTACTTATTACATAAATTGTCTTACCTGTGATTTATTGGGTCGAAAATTATTAATTTTAAATAAATGCAAACAATATTGGTTTTTAACAGTTCAATATTTAACAGAAGCACTCGTTAAAAAGCAGTTGCTGAAGGTTTTGTTTATATAAAAGAGAATTAATGCCCATGGCTAAACCACAATGCGATTATTAACCGGAGTTTGTGAAATCTTACAGTGCTTCATAATGTGGACTGTTTTTAATAACGAAATAATACTGTTCTGGTTACCAACGATTATGGGGAACTTCTAGCATTTTACAGCCTTCGTTAGTCTGCTGGCCGAATGTATCGCGACTTCTGGAAGCTCCCAAGGCTTCATGAAAACTTGTAAAGACTTTGTGTTAGACCCCCTCTTCACTTCTGAGACGCCGTTAAAGTCCTTCTGCAAACTGTTGAAGACTATACCAGATGCCAGTTCAGTGTCCTTTATCACCACAGCATCCCTTACTTATATACTCTTGCGAGCCAGTCCAAATTCCTTGTCTGCTCCTTTCCAAAAATGTCACCCCGCAGCTTAACGCTGATAAACCCCATATTACGTCATGTAAATTCACGCCTGAAGAAAACGTGTCCTAAGCAGTGAATTTTTGTTCCCTTCATAGTTTTCAAATATCTCTTAATCATTCAACCTCTAGCGGTGATCGACTTCTTGACGACACATCCGCCCCCAATGCCAACCCCCCCCCCCCCCACGATTTAAATTTCCCGTTTGTCCTGTTAGTTAAATTGCTCTCAAAGGTATTTATTTATTTACTACAACGTAGCGGCCTCTGTATCTTGACGTGTTGACTGATCCCTACAACCCATGTGGTTACAAATTCAAGCATCAAAGCTGTGCGTGTAAAGCCCTGTGTCATAATCCAGCTGGTTGCAAATTCAACCCTTTCACTAAAAACTATACAAGAAAATAATTATATAAAATGGAACCATTATAACCTGTAAATATGAATAGAATAAAATGCACAAATTCAGTTGCTCTGCACCACGGTTGGCCAACCTGTTGCATACCATACTCCAAATTTTTGACAGGCGAGCTCAGATGCGCCGTTAACTAGAGTACTTTTATCCCATCTTAGTTAGGGCTTGATAAATAGATAGAGATAAGGATAGAATCTTCTTTGCTTACGGGAGGAAAAAGTAATTACTTAATCACGCAGTTACATTTAATTTACGCCAGATTAATGAAACACAAATCTACAATAGTCAGGAATGATCTTCCTATATATGAGACCAGAGAGTCTCTCTCGGGAATGCTTGTTGGCATTGAGAGCGAAATCAGCTTGTAACTTGGCTTTGTATGTGCTCTGCTTGCTAGGAGTCCTCGCCCATCCGTGTGTTTAATAATCTTTGTAAAACATAAACTTTACTTACCATTAATGAAACTTTTGAGCCTGTCTTGATTTCGCAAATGTTTGGTGTTTACTGATATCACCAGGAAATTCTTCAAATTTGAATCAGTGCTTGTTCTGATTTTAATCAATTTCATTGATGAAACTGCATGTTAACATTTTTTGCAAATTTTATTAGCTCTGGGACATGTTCAGATGCAAATGTACGCCAAAAATGAATTACGTCAGAAGCATTTAGATCTGGAAAAGCACATCAAACATCATTTTCGACCCTCCATTAGACGCGCTAGGTCCAGGGACCTAAATTTAACTATAATGTTGCCTATCACTTTCCTGAAAAATTATTTTGAATCTTTTTATAGACATTTAAAATATGATTTTAGACACATATATACATAATTCATACAACCAATTACAGTCAGGTTTAATAAAATATTGCCATTTTATTGAAAATATTTGTTTAAGAAAATCTACTATCAAAAGAATTCTAATATCACAGTATCCTTAACAATTATAATTCATAAAATGAATTTTTATGATTATGGTTAATTTGAAGAAGCCATTAAAAATAAACCCCATGTCTGTGGCAACTTGTAAGAGTTGAATCCAGGTCTCTGTCAATAAAATGACAAAAGCAGATTTTTTTATAGAATACAATTATTCCACACTTGTTTCATTAGCTATTTTGATTCAAAATAAATTAAGTATTTTCTTAGCAACAAAAGTAATTGACTTTTTGCTAAAACTCTAAATAGGCAACTAAGTTTGCTTATATTTTAAAAATCTAAATTTGATGGCCATTAAGTCAGAAATGAAATTAATTTCATTAATTTTACTTTGCAAAATTAATTTTACTTCTACAAAATTAATTTTACTTCTGCAAAATTAATTTTATTAATTTTACTTCAGCAAAATTAATTTAATTAATTTTGTTTCTTACTTAATGATCATCAAATGTTATTAAGTTTGCTTATAGTTTAAAATGTTCTCTGCATGAATAAATATAAAAAAATACTAGACAAAAACACATTCAAGAAATAAAAGTGATTAATTTGCACTACAAATCTAAATTTCACCGATAGTTTCATATTAAATCAAAACAGTCTTATTTTATATTTTTATACCTTATGTAATAATATGTCCAAAACTATTGATATATTACAACCCTTATTTATTTTTGTTTCCTTTTATTCTTGACATGAATTCAATATACCAAGTCAGTGTCCCAAAATGATGATTTTGTGGATTTTATAAATCCCAAGCTCCAAAAAAAACAGTCCATTACTTCTTCACAAAATTACATTGATGTTGTTTTGTTATAGCTTGCTACAAATATTAATTGAACGTGTAAGTAAAAGACACCTTCTCCATTTATCACAATTCAAAAATCCAAGCCCTCATGGTTGATTTACTGTTACAATTTTGTAACTTCATAGTTTCAAAAGCTACTGCTAATAAAAGTACATAAAATGACTTTCTCAGTTACTAACTTGTTGTCAAAACCCAAATTTTTAACTATGCTTTCACAACTACTCCGAAGATTTAGGATGTATATGGATTTACTGTTGTAGTTTAATTATTGCTTCCTTATTGCAAATCCAGGTAATATGCTGACTCTAAATTTTACATTTATGTTCAGATAAAAGCATCGATATCCATGTTTTATCACAAAAGTAAAACTTAAAAATTAGGCTGTGAATAAAATTTGACATTGTCATGTTTATTTATAAGACAGTTTTGGAATGCCAAAAACAATGTATTGTTAAAAAAGTCTCTATAATGTAGATTAAACTAACCAAAAAATACTTAAATAAGTCCCTTTCAAAGCACAAATTGAAGTGAAAGAAGGAGTGAGATGATTGTCAAGATGAACAAAAGTACAGAATTCAGAAGAGAAACATAAATTCACAATAAAATAGTCATATACAGTATGAATACACTTACCACCAATTATTGAATGAAAATATATTACAGTAATTTATCATTTAAATGCAAAGTTTTCGATGCACACCAAAATGCAGTGGGACATGTTTGACAATAGTGTTGAAGTATGGTACAACTAAGATATAGACTTAATAAACATTCCTACTCGATGTATAGGAATTAAATCACTCATTTTTCTTGTACTTAACTGTTCGGGCACTGAAAAGCATTTGTTTGAAGTGTAAGTATTTATAAAATGTGGTATTATAATGGAATTATAAAGGATTTTGTGGAAAGTTTTATTTAAAATAAATTAGCTTTAATTTTGTAATGTGAGAGAATTTGGATATAATATCACCAATTACAGTTGGAGCCTAGTGGCAGACATAAGATAAAATCTGACGAAAGTTAATTTCTAAGTGCAGATATGTATGTATACGTATTGAAATTTTAGAGTAGTCACCAATGGAGCTGACGGTAATTATTTAAAAGAAACGCTTGAAATGCCAGGATCAAATTTATGATCAAGTGCTTGACAGATAAGCTAACAAACTCAATATTAAGGCAGTACAATGCTCATAAATATTATTCTACAGAATTTTTTGCTATATCCCATTATAATGGGACATATATAAATTGTGGCTTTTATGAGCATTACAGACTACTTCCACGTGTAGGGATTGTGCCCTTTTATCAGCATTTAACAGGTCACTTCCATCGCTGAGTTTCAAATCAAGATCTGAAATTAGAATTTCCTGAAATCTCCAACCTAGTGGAAGAAACCTTTAATGATTAAGTAAGCCACATATTCCTTCTGTCTCTACTATCCTAATATGTATGATTGATAATGACGGGCATAAGAATGAATAGGATCATAAAGATTGGTTAGCATGTCAGATTGGATGTGTAGCTCAGATTTTCAGAGGTCTTATCATCAATAGCCAGGAAATGAACAGATCATCGTGTAACTTGACTTCAAAGTATCCAAGAGGATTAAATAATAGGCAGCAACAATCCACATCAACAAAAACCAAAAAAATTTGTTCAAATTGTCCTAGTCATCTTATTTCTATGAAAAAATGTTCTGGAACATGCTGAGGCATGTGAAAAATGTATGTATAAATAAGGATAATTTGTCGAGAAAGGTATCATATCAAACTTTTTATACTTCCAATCAATAACTATGAAATAAATAATTCCAATTTATATTAATTCACTCATTACATTTGTTTATAGGTAATGTATGTCACCCCTTGTCTCTGTTTTTTCTGAGATTGTGAAAGTGTAATGTACAGAAAGTCATAAATTAAATCACGCAATCCTTATTATTTTGATAACCGAACAAGTATTTTAATGATGAATGGATATATTGCATTAGATGAAGATGCAAATATTATATTCCACCAGTTCCTTCATTAGTTTTCAGTTAATCAACCATCATCTAATGATAACAATACTTTATTCTTTTAGTTTGAAACTGCAATTTCTGTGAAAAAATAAGTTTTGTAATGTTCAATAATCTCTTATTTATGGAAAGTAAATTAAAATTTAAGAATCATATTATTGTGTTTAGAAATACTGTATAAATTTTATGTCACATCTCCAGGAAAAGACATAAATGTTATCCTTCAGAAATGAATATTTTAATTAATATTTCTCGGAGTTTCAGTGTGACAAATGGGATAATGCGCGGAGGTGTGAGGTGGGGGGAACTGAATGGGGGTAGAAATTTTCAAACGATGTAACCGGCCGATTTTTGAGTGGAATTGTTTTGTTTAACCCACAGTAGTGGGGGTGCAAATTTTCAAACATTTTCAAATGGCGATGTATTCGTCGAATAAATTATTTCAGGGTCAATGAGTAGAACCCCCTTCGGAATGGGGGGTGAACACATTTAGGTATGGGGGTCCAGTTGTGTTACATAAAAGTAACGCAAAAGCTACATAGATTGGAGTCAATGCGGGGGTAATGGATTAATGACATCTCGGACAATGCCGGGTACCCAGCTAGTTGTATATTAAAGGTTAAACCTGAGGGAGTAATAAATGAAAAACATTCCTCACCTTCTATAAGTCGCTCTTGAGTTCAATTTTGATTAAACATCTCTTTTTGGTAGTGGAGTATCAAACAGAACATTAATTACTTGGATTATTAAATACAACCACAGTAATAATTAAGATTTATTAAAATTAATTTTTACAGTGTGTTAATAAAATCTTGAAGTGGCTGCCGTTTACTGCTTTCCAAACAAATTGTTATTACTTGTCACCATTTTCATCTGTAGCAAAGAATTTATTTTTAAGTCCTTCCTCCGGGTGACATCTCATTTCCTAAATAAAAAATAAATTCAGTTCCCATGTAAGTACTATGCATGTCAAATGAGTTCGTCAAGATATCTAATAAAATCTTACCTCATCGAGGTGTAGCATCAGCTGCAACAGGGACAGCATCTTTAATTTTTCTGCAGAGCTGGCACTATCGTCGAACAGAACCACTTCGAACAAATTTGTTGTTTTGAAAACGTAATAGGGATCGCCGTTCAGGATCAGTTGTTTGGAGTATTCCTCAGGCTGCAACTGTAGTCTAGGTTAAATACGATTCGACAGGGAGTGATCCACAATGAAGTTACTTACCTTCATCACTACCTTTGCTTGGGATATTCGTCTATAAAATCTAGACGTATTCGTGCCCCTTCTGATAACACAGTCTGGAATCGGACCCTGACACTTGTCGATGATATAAAGTTGTTCCTGAACTGAGTTTCCAGGATAAAGGCGGCGTCCTGCCAGCATTTCGGCCACGATGCAACCAGCTGACCACATGTCCACTTTCGTATTACGTCGTGCTCCTAGAGAAACAAAAGCTTATAGTAACAGCTTGACAACAAACTCATAATACTTAATAGGACGCGATACAAGATATGTACTTACTAAGTATCACTTCCGGAGCTCTGAAATGAAGTGTTTGAAACGTTATGAATCTGTTGCACTCAGATACAAGCATAGATCCTCCGAAATCAATCACTTTCAATTGATGCCCGGAGCTGGAATGTTTCAGCATTACATTTTCTGGCTTAAGATCGCCATGAATTATACATCTCTCCTGAAAGGAAACAGAGACTAATTTTTTCTTATAGGCTAACATAAGTCAATTATAATACATATTAAATTTTACAATTTCCGATATATCTCTACCGTAGCGGTTTAGAAGCTCAATTTGTCGCATGATAGGTAAATATAATGATCGGAAAACCCACCGTTCTTTTCGTGTTTGAAAACCTATATGAAATATTAATTCTAATCGCTTCCTACTGCAAATGGTTAATTTTGACGTGTGAAGTTTTAGAATTTGAACGTTTTTCTTCAAAGATACACGTGATTAAGGGTGTTGTGTTGTTAAAGATTCTTTATATATATATATATATACTAGCTGGGTGCCCGGCGTTGCCCGAGATGTCATTTATCTATAACCCCCGATATGACTCCAATTTCGGCTGCTTTTGCGCAATTTTTATGTAACGCTACTCGAACCCTAATCATTATTAACTCTGAAAAATATTTCTTCAACGCAAATATCTGCCGTGTTTGCATGTTCCAAAATTTGCACCCCGCTACCCCTGCATCTGAGGGGTAAATGCCAATTTGAATGTCGTAACTAAACACAGTGACTTCCATTTGATTTGACTCCAATCTCTGTTGTATTCGCGTTATTTTACTGTAAAGCATCTCCACCCCAAACCCGAAGGGTGTCCTTTTCACAGGGCGTAAAGGATGAAAATTGTATTCAGATAACATTGGTAGAAACACTATCAATATCTTTGACCCCTAAAAATATTTATCCGACTCAAATATCGGCTGTTTAAGTATGTTTAAATATTTCCACCCCCGCTTCTGGGGGTGGAAGACGCGTCTCACCCCGACAGTGTTTGTTTCCTGGTCGCAAAGAACACGTGTACGAAATTTGGTGAAAATTTCTCGACTGGTGTAGATTTGTATTTTATTTAGAAAACGTTTGTATGGGAAATAGAAAAGGGCTGTTTTTAGGTTTTCCCGGAAATTATTCGATTTTTTCTCGCCTTTTAAACCTTCCCTAGACCTCCACGAACATTTCAAGACTAAGATAAGATAAATCCGTTCAGCCGTTCTCGAGTTTTAGTGAGACTAACGAACAGCAATTCATTTTTATATATATAGATATATAATAGTGGGTGGTGAAAACTCGAACCTTGAGTGCGGCCAAAGCCTTAAGAAGTTGCTGAGCAAGAGGGCGTACTGTCCTAATTGGCATGGCACCGTTTTTCTTAATATTCTCAACCAAACTTTCATCTAATAACTCGAACACCAAACACGGAACATTAGCGTGCAAGAATAAATCCTCTGCTCGAACTATGTTGGGTGACTCTTTGAGTAACCGACAGGTCTCATACTGAAACAAAAATTGACATAAGAATCAGCTCTTATTCAAAGTCAGTGAAGAGATACGTTTTATACGAAATCACCTCTTTCTCTGCTTCAATCCAGAGTTTCTTCTTAATCTGAAACAAAAAGCGACATTAAAAACAGGACTCTTATTTACAACCTGAGAGAACATACGTCCGTCTGAACTTACCCTTGGATCGAGATAAACCCGATTACGGGAAGTCCTCAAAACTTTTACAGCTACAGTTCTGTTCGAAAACTGAGCATTGCACTTGTAAACCTGAAATATGACAGGTGCCACATTAATTCACAGGCTCTTCGGAAATAATTTGTAACTTTTCTCATTGTGAAACTATGCAGAACTTACGATACCGAAGGAGCCTGTACCAATAACATCCTTCACTACATAATGTTCAGCTAAAGAACTCAAAAGTGTAAAATTTCTCAGCACCACTGAATTGCTTGCTTCAATCGGCTTCTTTGATCGGTCCGTCTGCAACAGGTATTTCCATTGACTAGTAACATATAGCTAATTTAGTATGGTTGAGCATGTTGTAAGTATATTGAAGTAAGAACTTCATTAACACTGTATATATATATATAATTTTCCGTGACTAGAAAAATAAGAAATAAAGGTATTTCAAGGTACAGAATAGTCACGAAACCAAAATGAGTCGCCAAAAGTGAGAAGCTCATGCTCTCACATGTAAATCCAGCAAATTCCAACTTTGCTATGGTAAAACCTCTGTGTAAGTCGTCTGATGCATAAATTTATCCCTGGGAACATACTTTACAGCATTCCCTAGACTTACAACTCACATAGACATTTATATATACATAATTATACTCATGTAGATGCGAACAACAACTTTGACTGTAAAACAAACTAAGAAATGACATTCCTGGTCGTTTAATGCAACCCTCTTCACGGCGAAGGCTGGTCTGGTTGGATGTTATACATCCTGTATAACGATTAATGAATCCCATTTTTCGCTTTCCCAGGATTATTATTAAATATTGTTCCTAATTTCCATTTTATTTTCGCTAAGGCAAGAGTTGTCCTTGAGGAGGTCGTCTTATAATACAAATTTACCTCGTTCTTTTTTCATGTTTCTGTAGATGATGCAGTCGTCTGACTCTCAATTTGAGATTTTATCGGGAAATAAATGTAAAAATAAACCACTCGTACGATTACTTGACCTTGTAACTCTTCCGACGTTACAATGGCTACCACCGTAGTTTGTTGCCCAATTATCAGTTTTTATTAAATTTAGTTTAAAATTTTCTCTACATGTTTAATTTAACTTATCCCATAGGCACCATATCAAAGTCTACGCTGAAGTCAATTTATTCCATACATGTGCTCCACCTATTATTTTTCTATTTACAATTTTTTTTGACTGATTCACTATATCTCTCCGAAACTATTTTACCAATAAAACGAACACTAGTTTTTGTTCAGTTCAGATCGGACTTGTCTTAGGTGTTCCATAAAATCACACAGTCGACCTGATGTGGTGCAGTGGTAAGCGTCAGCGCCTCGCATTACAGAGGTCCTAGGTTCGGATACTGGCATGCTTTTGCTCCTTATAGTCAAAGCAGTTCCAAGAAAAATGAAAAATAAAACCTTACCTTCCAATGACATGTGCTTTAGTATCAGACATATGAGGCATGTCAAGAAAGTAAGTGTATAAATTTTTAGAAAAAGTGTATTTTAAAAAAATTACAAGATATTGTTGATACACTTGATAACTATTTTCCCAACCTAATAGCCTTCCCGTTCAATGCATGTGGTGAACCGTGGCACAAGCTTCTTTATGCCCTCTTTGAAGAAATCTCCCGCCAGCTCTTTCTACACCTGCTCGTCAGTTGAAAATTTAATTCCACCCATGTGTGTCGTCAGGGAGTTGAAAAGATGATAATCTGAAGGCGCAACTCAGAGGAATATGGGGGGTGGTTCAAAACATCCCAACTAAATTAGTCCAAGAGCGCCTTGGTGACTAAGGCTGTGTGAGGACGGGCGTTGTCTCGTCAGGATTTCCTTCCTTTTGATTAGAAAGCTCCTTTTGAGATTTTTAGAGTCTCACAATATCGACGTGCATTGATGGTCTCCCGCTGAGGCAGAAATTCGACCAAAATTATGCTTTTTCGGTCCCAAAACAGAGAGGCCATGATTTTTTCCCCCACTCCTCTGTTCGTCATGAACAATTGTTCTGCCTCCACTAAACTCCATGCACCACTTTATCACATAACAGCTACTCCGTGAACCGTCTTTATTCGCGAAAAAAATTGGGTAGGTGTTATTCCTTCCGCGATGCGAGTAGGAAGCGGATGACACTCGCACTTGGCGGGATTTCTGACACGCAACTGGACAGTGGACACTACAACGCGAGTTACGTACTACCGAGTTTCTGCGATGCTCGCTCTGTCAGGAGATCCCCCTCTACCACTCAGTGTTGCCATCTCTCACAAAACCACAGCCCGTTATGGTCACAGTACACTTACTCTCTGAACATGACTCGTATGTTACATATTCTAATTAACAATGGAATTTCATCCAAGTTTTAATATTACTTCGCTCATATTTTCTAGACACTGTCATGTGTTTTAATTAAACGTGAACTATGCTCCATTGTTTCCGTCTTTACCGCACTTCAGTCGATGAAGTGTACCTGAGAATTAAATCTATCATATTAAAATTTACATCAACAGTCAATATATTTCTATACTTTGGGAACGTTGAAGTCGAAAACGTATATTTTAGTACCAGGTGTTAGAAATTTGGAGTGAACGACAAAATAAAATCTGTAATCATTTAGATCCTCCATCACTGTTTGAAGTGCGACATTGCAATAAATCGTAATCTTTAACTTCCATACCTTAGATTAATTTCACGACACTAGTCAACACGCAATTTAAATATTGTTCTAAGGAATTTGATTTGTTTCTTACCTCACGATATCTAGACGGTCCTGGTTGATTAAAGTCGGCCATTTCTCCTGTCGAAACAGTATACAAACAATACCTGTTGAGATTAAAATATATTATTCAATCTGTTTAACATGCGACAATCGATTAAAAACTTTCACCTTAATTTAAATGAGGGCCCTCGTTTCTGTGGATGAGTGCAGTTTCAACAAACTATGTGCAGTCGTCCTTTCGTTTCCACATGAATTTCCAACAAAAATCAATTTTCTACTTGAAAAAAAAAAATTCAGACCAATTCACGTAGGATCACGTGACAACTTAGGTCAAAATAAAACGAATGAAACTGTCTGGAGGAATTGTGGAAGGAATTCGACCTGCCTGTTAACATCTTGTCTGAGATGTATATCAGTAAGCAGTAGTATTTCATCAGAGAATGGTGAAGTGTTGTCCGTATCGATTGCACCAATAATGTATATTAATTTAATGGGTGTTTTGGATAAATTTCGTCGTGTTCCATGACGTTTCTATAAACTAAATAGGGATAAGTAAATTCTGGTGTATTCATTAGCTAATATTTACACCATATTCGCATATATCAGGGGAAGTCAAATGAAAACGTTAACACTCACGCGCACCCAAGTTGATACCACTGGAATTTTATTGTTGGTATCTGGTAGCGACTCGTTAAAGCACAGTCGTCATTTTGTACCAAGTAGGTACAAAATAATCTATTTGGAACATAGCGGGGAATTTTTGAAGTTAATAAAAACAAGGCGTGTTTCGAAATCCATGAAAACTGTTGCGCGCTTTCTGACATGAGAATAAATTAATGTAATAGTTAATTAATTGAGATGTTAAGTCTACTGAGTAATCTTCCTCGCTTAGCGGTTGTATTTACATTATCGTTCCGAAACTTTCTTCGTCCCACAGAATAAAGTCATGTAAGGATCTGTCTAACGGTAAAATTTTTAGGTTATAAGGCCCCATATTGATAAATATTAATGAATAAGAAACATAGCCAATACAGTCAAAATAGGGTAATGTAAATACCACACAACGTTTCTGGGATCCTTGTTCCTTTCGTCAGGTGCTAAGAAGAGTCTAGAGAAACACAACTGCAGTCGTCAGTTGACAACACTCAAAAGCGACGAAAAAGTAACGACAATGGGAGAGTCGGTTTAGTCGTCACAAAATTCGGTAGATTAACATGTTTAACAATTTCCACCCCCGACCATTCACCGTCCCGGGGAGGTTAATTGCTAGTTAAATGTGATAATTTAACTCAGAGTTATCCATAACGTTTAGTTTGACTCCATCTCGGTTGTATTCGAGTTATTTTCTTATAACTCCCCTCCACCCCCACACCAAGGATGGTACTTTCCCCTGTTATAAAAGGTTGAAATTTTACTCACATATAAACACTATTAATCACTTTTACACTGAAAATTATTATCCAACTCAAATATTAGCCGTGTTAGCACGAATGAAAATTTCCACCCCTAACCATCCCCGCTTGGGGGACTTAAACGTAAACTTAAATATCATAATTAAACTCACTGACAACCATATCCTGGATTCGAGTCCAATCTCGATTGTGTTAGCGTTATGTTAGTATAAATACAACTCCTCCCCCTCCCTTAAGAGTGATCCACTCCCAATCCAGAAAGAGGTGAATAATAAATATATGGAACATATAGAGAAATTTTAAGAATCTCAGTGAACCAGAAAAATATTTATTCGACGCAAATATCAGCTGTTTAACATGTTTGAAAATTACAACCCCGGTCCATCCCCGTTTGGGGTAGTTAAACTGTAAGTTTAATGTCATAATTAAACACAGTGACAAATATAACCCCGGATTTGACTCCAAACTCGAATGTGTTTCCGTTATTTTCAAGTAATGCCATTCCACCCCCAACACTTAAGGGTGCACCACTTCCATGCCTCAAACAGGTTGAAATTATACACAAGAAACACGTAGAGAATTTTTATGAATGCCGTTGATCCAGAATTATATTTATTCGACGCAAAAATCAGACGGTTAGCATGTTTAAAATTTCTCTCCTCGCCCACCCCTTCTCATCACCACCAATTCCCACCTACCCCCGTGCGTTTCTCAGTTTGTCATAAATAGTTTTGACTTGAATCTCGGTTGTTTTTGCGTTAATTTTATGAAATGCCCCTCCACCCCCACTCCTCAAGGTCTTCGGCTACCCATGCTGAAAGGGGTTGAAATCATACACATACAACACCAGTAGAAATACAATAAATATAATTTTCCCTGAAAAATATTTATTCGACGCAAATATCGATTCCTTATCACGTTTGAAAATTTCAACCCCCATCCACCCCCGCTTGGGGTAGTTAAACTGTAAGTTGAATGTCATAATTAAACACAGTGAAAAATATAACCCTGGATTTGACTCCAAACTCGAATGTGTTTCCGTTATTATAAAGTAATGCCATTCCACCCCCAACACTTAAGGGTGCACCACTTCCATGCCTCAAACAGGTTGAAATTATGCACAAGAAACACGTAGAGAATTTTTATGAATGCCGTTGATCCAGAATTATATTTATTCGACGCAAAAATCAGCCGGTTAGCATGTTTAAAATTTCTCTCCTCGCCCACCCCTTCTCATCACCACCAATTCCCACCTACCCCCGTGCGTTTCTCAGTTTGTCATAAATAGTTTTGACTTGAATCTCGGTTGTTTTTGCGTTAATTTTATGAAACGCAGTTGCACTCCTACGGCTGAGGATGCTCCTTTCCCATGCTGTTAGGGGTTGAAATTATGCACACATTACATCGTTAGAAACGCTATGAATGTCTTTGACACCAAAAAAATATTTATCCGTCTCTAATATCGGCCGTTTTTCATGTATGAAATTTCCCATCCCCGTCCACCGCCGTTCCTGTCTCACACCGACAGTGTTTGTCTCCTGGTCGCAAGGAACACGTGTACGAAATTTTTGTTAGAAATTTTCTCCACGGGTGTAGATTAGTATGCGGAACATACATACATATACACTTACACACATACATTCATTTTTGTTTATGAGAAGCAGAAGATAATTCCGGACAACACCTTCCAGAAAGTGACAATGTTCAATTTGCGTAGACCAATGGAGAATTTCGTATTTATTACGGCGACCACTGCCGACTGCGAGAGGAAACGAATATGTTCTATAATGAAGTAGTAGGAATTATTAATATCGCAAAAGTTAAATTAACGTTCATTTAATTTCAGAGTTGCGGAGTCTAGAAGCAGTTATAAAATTAAATAAACATTGTTCGTGAAACCGCTGTCGCACACAATCCCGAGAGAGTGGGCGACCATGAAAGAATGTTTGTTCTTTCGTTCTCGGCTCAGCAGATGACTAAAACTGATAATGGAGTAGCGACTCGTCAGAATTCTACATAAAAAGGGAGCTGGAGCCCACGTCTGTCTAGAACAATCCGTATTACATTTAAAAGAATATTCTTACATCTTTCTCGAATTTTCTGCGTCAATTATTAGCATAAAAAAATTAAAATGGATAAACAGTTCTTGTTGTTCTGTAAATCTTCTTCTAATAAATAAAATAGATTGTTTGTGTGTATGTTCCGCATACAAATCTGCACCCGTGGAGAAAATTTGACTTAATTTCGAACACGTGTTCCTTTTGAACCGGAAACAAACACTGTGGGGGTAAGACACGTCTGCCAATAGGGGTGGAAATTTTCAAACGTGCTGAAACGGTCGATATTTCCGTCGAATATATATTTTTCATGGTCAATGAGATTGATGATGTCTCCCGATGTTTTTTCGTATATAATTTCAACCCCTTTAAGGCGTAACAAAAAAATAATCGGAAAACAACCAAGATTGGAGTCGAAAACGTGATTATCGATGTCGCTGAGTTTAATTACGACATTCAACTTGAGACCCTGTAAGGGGAAAGCAATATGTGTATATTCTACATACAAATCTATACACCCTGAAGCAAATGTGACCAAATTTTTCACACGTGTTCCTTTAGAACTGGAAACAAATCCTTTCAGGGTAAGACACGACTACCGGGGCAGGGGTGGATGGGGGTAGAAATTTTCTAACATGTAAAACGGCGGATATTTTCGTCGAAATAAATTTTTTCTGAGTCAATGACAAAGATAGAGTTTCTCCAGATACGTTTGTGTATTATTTCAATCCCTTTCAGCATGGGAGGGGAGCACGCTTAGGGAACGGGGTGGTGGAGCGTTACATAACATTAACGAAAAAAAAAACCCTGAGATGGTGTCAAATTAGGACTTATGGATATCACTGAGGACAACCCGGGCAACGCTGGGCATCAAGCTACGCAATAACAATTATATTAGGAGCTACAATGGAAAATTGCAACTATTTTCCGTCAAATACACCGCGAGTTTCTACTTAGTAAGAACTTAATAAAACTGGTTTTTTTTTTTCGAAAGGTTACAGCCTAACTGAGATTATTATAGAGCGATGATTATGCCGGGATACTGGAAGAAAATTTTATTTGGTTTCAAGCCGGGTAAGTTCGTCGACAACACCCGAAAAACATGATGACTCGGCCTGTCATCGAAACGTCGCGTTTTTTCCACGGCCTTACCTAGCTGTTTAGAATCAAATTAACTGAGATAATGATTTTGTTGACATAATGATAATGAAATTTTTATTAAATCATCTATAGGCCTGTAGGTACATATTTATTTGAATTATTAAGATAACCATCGATATATGTAAATTCGGGAATACTTAAATTCTTCGAAACGTATAATAGGATGTGAAACAACGAATGCAGTGTAAATAATTAATGAAAAATAGTTCCCGGGCTTCTAACTGACTGAAAAAATTTTACGCGAGATTTTTCGATGAGGTTAACTTTCATCGCCTTCCAGAAAAGTAGACGGTGACAGTGAACATCAACCAAACTCGTTTAGAAGTCCGAGTGGATTTTATTCAGTGTCAGAAATGATTTATTTTAAAACACAACAAAGCTACTCATCCTATATCTCGTTTTCAGACCTGGTCTTGGTTTTATTACACTGATTTTTACTGTTCTGGGTGCCTAAATATGAACGTAAAACTCAATTTCAATTCCAAAACATTGCAGAAATTATTCACCGGAATTTGGAAAGTGTTTACTAAATATATATATATATATATATATATATATATATATAATGTTTGGAGTGCTAATATAGCATCACAATTTGAAACCGGCTGAACACGTAAATTTAACAATAGAAGTATGAGAAATTTCAGGTCACTGGAAAACAGAATTTCAATGAAAATATCTATCAACCAATCCTTATATTTTGTTTCTTTCATGATTATATTTCAAACATCCGAGTTACCGCCGTTTTCTTCAACATATTGACTGAACAATCTCCACAACCCTTTCCTTCAGTTGAACAAATAGAACACATTATTAAAACTTTGCGCTGTGAGTAAAGTAAGAGAATATTTGTAACCGAAAGCGCATCACCTAAATTATGTATATTTGGAATTGAGTAAACCTGCCCGCGTTGAATTTCAGACAAATATCTAAATTAAAATCACGTAAAACGACCGTTTTCTGGACGAGCTCAAATAACTTCAACATGGCGTCTTCGAGTCTGTTTCAGTTCATTTGTGGCTCAAATTTTTATCGCGTTTATTATGTCAGCCGTTTTTCTCTGAACCTTTGGTTTTGGAAAAATACTATATATTCTGTTTCTCACTCACACGATAGAATAAAACTAAGATTTATATACCCTTACTTGCTCTTCCGTTAGAGTAATGAAGCGACATTTTCCTAACACAATTGTGCTTCTTAGCGAGTTTAATTCACTTCAGACTCGTCAGTTATTAAAATATTCAGATTTCTACTTCACAATTCTCTGCAAATAGTAGATTAACTTACGTTTTTCGCTCAAAGATCACCACGACTCAAAAGCTCGAAGTAGACGGTAACTGCTCAGTTGTTTGATGAGAAATGGCTATAATCGTAGTTTCCAAAAATGCCGGGAGATGGAGTGGTAACGTTCAAACGATAAACTGTTGGAATGATTACGTTGCAAGTTTGACTCACAACAACCGTTTCGTTGTTACTGGACTTTCATTTCAAATATCACTAAGCGAAGGTTCAATACAAATAAAACAACAACGAGGGAAAATTGATTATTTTAAATCATATTCGAGTTACAAAAATTATGGAAAACAACCAGTAATTTGAAGTTTGCTTTAGTCAAAAGTAATTGTTGGAATACATCATTGTTACAATTTTAAAAAAACAGTAGAAAAGTATGCAACACAATTTTATAGTTACTTTCAACCGCTGGACAGATCCAATAAACTTTTTTCCTATTTTCTGAATTTCATTCGTCTCTCAAGAGCTGCACGCAACATATTTAAAACTTACGTCGGGTTTATATTTCTTCCTGAAGGAGAATTTTACAAAACTATTATAGTCGTTTCCTTCATTTATTATTCGTTGTATATAATTCACTTCCATCAAATCAATTGCCCTTTTTCCTCGTTTCTTTCCAGTCCTCAAAATATTCGACTAAATCCTAAACAGTACTTATACTTAAATTCGAAACTGAGATTAAATATATGTGGCATGTTGAAAATACCTGTCATCCTTCAGTAAGGAAATTTTTCATATTTTCTCTCTTTTCTCACATTTTCACTCCGCTCAACGGAAGGACAAGTAGCAAGAGCCCGACTACCTTGATGCATCACTAATAGGAAAATGCTGAAAAGGTTCCTTAAACTTCAGCTTGGGAACCCTACTTCACCCTACCGCATCCCCCGCCACCCTTTCGAATCCCGTCATATATGGTATTAAAAGGGAGAGACCACCACATGGATTACCCTTAATGTAACCTGTAACTTTTTTCCATCCCATACCCTATAAAAATAATGTAATAAATTTCTCCCAAATAATTTAATTTTGAATTGGCTTTTAAGTGGACAGATACATCAAAAATGCTCTAAAAAAATCTTATTTTTATTTGGCTATGAAGCTTACAACTGTAATTTTATTTTGGTCAAAGTTTCACTTGGACATGAGACCTTCTCATGCTTGATTAAACAGAATTCTTCTCTTAAGAATTCCCCTGACACTACCACTAAATTAAGGTGACCACTCCCACTGAGCAAAAAAAAAGTATGAGGACAAAATTCAAAAATATAAAGGAGAAAACTGAAGTTAAAAATTATCTGATGGAAAATTAACACCTGGAAAAAGTAGATTGACTGCTTCTATAATTAACTAAGTCAGTTTACGGAAATGCCATGAGAAAACGTGTCATTGTACATGACATGAAATAAGTTATTTGGGTAACAGGGTTTCACAAAATCTCCTGAGGAAAGCCAATGGAGGAAGTTTGTCAAAAAGGTTCAAATTCATGATGTCCATACCGAAGAGGCAAATAAATGAATCTTTCTTTAATAATTATAAACATGAAATAAAGATCCCTATTGCCATAATGGAAGCTGTTAAAGCTGGTTTTGTGAATTTATGTTCTACAAAATTCTGGTCATTAGAGTGCAAATGAAACATTTTCTGTGAAAATTTGGAATATATGTCCCAAAAAATATTTTTTGAAGAATTATTGAACTTGGCAACAATGATGCTGCTTTGATGTTCAGTAATGGCTATAATGGAAGAATAAAGGAAAGGCTTGATATTTAAAATACGGAAAATAGGTTGAAAAGTTTTAAAAATGAAGATGAGGCATGAATAAGGTATTCTCAGATGATGATTAATGAGGAGCATACACAAAAACTGCAGAATAAATATGTTGCTTGCTCCTGGTGAATATTAGGTGCAATTTAGCACAGATAGGTACAGTAGCATGATCACAAATATTTGTATTATAAAAAAAATACAAAATTTATATGACTTGTATTAAACATGAATATAATTTGATTAAAATGGCAAAAAGTAATACTTTATTCATTTTAAAAATATCTAAGTTAGAAAATAAATGATCATTGACACGGTTTGCAGAATTTACTTTTAGAGAAATTTAACGTAAAAGATTTGTATAATTAGTGTAGAATGGCCCAATGTGAAAATTAATTACTTTAAAATTGATATTAAGTACAAAACGTTTCTTCCCCTATTCTTAGGGAACATTTCAGTTGTATCTGAAAATAAAATAGTATATTTAAAAAAGAAAATAATAGGTTTAAACAAATACAAAAACAAATTTGGTACAACATAATCATTTAAATAATTAAAGATACAATTAAAATATGCTGTGAAATTTAATTAACAATTTCACAGAAAAAAATTAAACTTCCTTCATCATCTTAAATTGCCGCAATGAGAGAAAACAATGCAATTCAAACACATCACAAAACTTACACTGTTGTAACTGATTTCTTAACAAGAATTCAACATGCAAATTGCTATGAAGTCAATATTTGTTCTGTTACATTGTGTATTTGTATTCACATCATACTTCAATAAAAGGTACACCAAGACTTATTTATAACCTTTATTCAATTCTACAGAAAACTTCTGCATATTTTTTGCCATGACCATATTCAACTGCTTTATGCAGATCTCCTCTACACACTTAATCCTTTCAATAAAAATAACATTGACATTCCCCAGTGGTGTTCCAATTTGTAAATTGTGTGTTTTATATTTTAAAGTAGCAATATTATTTGTATCATTAATGTAAAAACTATATAAATATGATTTAAATGTAGATATATTTGGCCATGGAAAAACGAAAATGAAATTAAAATACAATTATTTATTACTTTATAAATTTTTATATTAGCTTATAAATAGGACTTATGTTGGTTTTCCTTTTATAGAAGAATGATGTGAATTTAAATAAAGAATTTAACCGAAAGAATTTAGACATAATTCCAATTTTATTGCTTTTTTCTTGTCTTAAAAAAACCGTATATAAAAGTAAATTTTGTGAATGGTCGAAATAGCATTTTTTTACATTTCTGCCGGGGAAGAGGATGGATGAAGACTAATTCCTTCTGTTAAATTGTTTACAAAAATTCAGTTCATAAATGAATAAAGGGTTCACAAAGAACCTGTTTATAACTTTTATTCACAAAAATTTTGTAGGTTTTGGCCATGGCCATATTCAACTGCAATATAGATAATCACGACATAAATACATTGGAATTTCCCAATAGAATACAAAATTGTAATTTATGTTAAATAATTCTTGTGATAAAAAATCAGTTACAAAAAATTGAAATTTTGGGATTTGTCTATATTGCATCGTTTTCTCTCATTTCTGCCATGGAAGAAGACAGAGGAAGACTAATTTTTCCTGTTATATATTGTGTATTCAAATTCAGTTCATACTTCAATAAAAGGTTGTCAAAGAACCGCTCTAAACCTATATTCAATTCCTCAGAAACTTATTGGAGGTTATTGCCAAGGTCATATTCAACTTAAATTTAGATCATCTATACAGTGTTAATCCTTTCAATAAAAATATTGTAGGCATTCCCCAGTGGTCTACCAAATTGTAAATTATATTTTATATATTTAAAAGCTGGTATATTATTTGCATTATTAAGGGAAAAACTATGTAAATTGCAGATCCATGTGGCCATTGGCAAGAGATCCTGAAAATAGAATAGGTTATAGGTTATAAAGAGGACTTGTGTTGAAATATGATATAAATTTACCAAATCAATTAACCAAAGTAATTTACACTTAATTTCAATTTCAATGTTGTATTCATGTGTTAAGAAATCAGTTGCAATATTGTAATTTTTGTGAATTGTTTCCCTGGCAATGTTTCCTCTCATTTCTAAAAATGGTAGATGATAGACTGAGACTAATATTTTCAGTAAAATTGTCTCTTAATACTTCAATAAAAGGTACACCAAGTTCTCTTTGTAACCTATATTGAATTATTCAGACTTTTTTTGGAGTTTTTACCGTGGCAATATTCAACTGCACATTAAATCATCTCTACATAGTTATTTATATGAAAAAAATTACATTGGCAATCCTCTGAGGTGTACGAAACTGTAAAATAAGGTTATTATATTTTTACACAGGAATATTATTTGTTTTATCAAGGTTAATACTGTATAAAGTCAATTCAAGTTGCAGATGAATATGGCCATGTGCTAAAGCTCCTAAATATATAGAATACATCTTTTGGGTACAATGAGGAGTTGTGTTGGTTTACAGTATATTGAAAAATGATGAGAATGCAACTAACAATTTGTATTATCAAAACACTGCAGATTCTACTTTAATTGCAGATCAATATGGCCATTGGTAAAACTACATTACATTTTACAGATTATTTCATGTATATATTCAACTGCAATATTGATAATATCTACATAGTTATTCCTTTCAATAAAAAGAATTTTGGAATTCCCCAATTGCCAACAAAAAATTTATATAATTGTTTTGTATATTTTACAGAACGAATTTCATTTGAAGTATCATGGTGAAAACTATGTAAAGATAATTTAAATTTAAGATGAATTTGACTCTGAGCAAAACTTCTGTAAATACATTAGAATATAAGTTATAACGAGGACTTGTGTTGTAGCTCCATTTAATGAAGTATTATGTGAAATTAAATAATCAATTTAAAGAAAAGCTCTTAATTGAAATTTGAAAGTTTTATTATTATGTTAAAAATTCTGTTACTAAATAAATTGTGATTTGTCTAAATGGCTATGTTTTTTCTTATTTCTGCCATGGAAGAATAATTTTTTATTTTAAATTCTTTATTTAAATTCAGTTCAAACTTCAATAAAAGGTTCACAAAGATCATCTTTATAAATTATATTCAATTCCTCATAAACTTTTTGAAGGTTTTGGCAATGTCCATATTCAACTGCAATTTAGTTATGTCCTACATAGATATTCCCTTGACAATAAAAATAACATTGACATTCCCCAGTGGTCTACCAAATTGTAAATTATGTTTTATATATTTTAAAGCTGGTATATTATTTGTATTATCAAGTGAGAACTATGTAAATATAATTTAAATTAAAGATCAATATGGCCATTGGCAAGAGATCCTGAAAATAGAGTAGGATATAGGTTATAAACAGGACTTGTGTTGGAGAATGATATGAATTTAAATAATCAATTAACAAAAGTAATTTACACTGAAATTAAATTTAAAGTTTTATTCTTGTGTTAAAAAATATGTTACAATCAAGTAATTTTTGTGATTTGTTTCAATGGCATTGTTTTCCCTCATTTCTAAAAATGGAAGATGATAGACTAAAACTAAATTTTTCTGTATAATTGTCTGTTTAATTTCTCTTCATACTTCAAGAGAACATCAGGTCCTCTTGATATCTTCTTTTCAAGTATACATATTTTTTGGAGAGTTTGGCCCTGGCCTTATTAAACTGCACTTGAGACCAGGTCCACATTCCTTTGATAATAAAAATTGCATTGGCAATCCCCAGAGGTATATTTTAAAGCAGGAATATTATTTGTATTATCAAGGTAAAAACTGTGTAAAGATAATTTAAGTTGCAGTTGAAATTGACCATGGGCAAAACCTCCTGAAATTGGAATATAGATTATAAAAAGGACTTGTGTTGGAGTTTAATTTATCGAAGTATCCGTGGAAATTTAAATATCCAATTTAACTGAAAAAGGCAACAATTTTTTTTGTATTCAAGTGGAGAATTTCAATGCTAATAAATTCTGACTTTGTGGCATTGGACAACTAATTGTACAAATCTTTGATATTAAATTTTTCTAAATGTTAATCCTTCAAACCGTTTCAATCATAACTTATTTTCTTACTTCGAAATTTTTGTAAAATTCTCTGTTTGTAACACACATCGACATCTGAATACCTTACCATTATCATGATCATGTGGCTGATTAGGAAATATTAGATAATAATTTCTTCAAAAATTTAATAAAAATAAATAAAACTTTTACTAAATGGTGTATTTTTTAATTGTTTCTCCTTTCAAATTGAATAATACTATTAGTTTAGGTTATGGAGCTAATTGAAAATTATCTTTCCAATTGTTGAATATTGTAACTTTTGTTCTTTAAATTGTCAGTTGTATAATAAATGGAAGTGCAATATTTAATAAATAAATGTTAATGGTCATTAAATATATCTGACTGTTACAAAAATGACGTAAAAATAAATTATTATTTAAATATATTATTTTCTGTCAAACAACTCTCTTGCAAGGAACTTGTCCTCCCTTGTAACGTATTAGTATTTATTCTCCCATATTTACACTTCATTATTCCACTCTAGTCTTTCGGGATATCTAAATCTATGTGAAAATGTAATTGTTCTTAAACATTTCCGTCTAATATGTCACCATAGTAGTTCTAAGGACTCATTACAGGCAAAGTCATCCAGGTTTAGGTTTTCAATTGGTTCAAGAAGTTAGTTGGGCACATTCCGTGAAGATGTGGGAACGTCCTTACATATTTCCGGAAACTGTAATCAAATGATATATCTGAGAAAAACTTACCTTGCGATTTAACAAATCCGTAAATATCTATTCGTTCACAGATTGTAGAAAAAAAAAATCTGTTTTTTTTTTGACAAAATATGTGATTCCAAAAATTTACCCTTCTTTTCAATGTATCTTTCTAACAATCCATCATCAAAGGAAAATGTCAAACAGTAATATTATAATTCGGATTTCATCTTTTATTACCGGATGCGGCCATATGGATCGGTCCCTTACAAGTATACTTGCCAGTGATACAATTAGTGGGCGGCTTTACACAATCTATCGTATAATAACAGAGTTTTCATTGTGATGTACCCCATCTAACACTACAACACAAATTTCAGTTTAAAGTTAACAATTGACCTAAAGTTGCCAGTAAAGATTTAGAAGTAAAAAAATCTGTAAAATTTTATTAATCAATTTTGAAAACCATATACGGTTCTAACCTTTATTTTTTCAATTCAAAATTTATGCTTCTTCGCAGTTTTTTCAATAATGATATCTTAAAGTTTTTCTTAACATATTCTCCGGCCCGCACCCACAAAAATAAATATCATCAAACTTTATACCTAAGACAATTCGTTAGAGATGTTCCCCAATAAACGTTTTAAAATAACTACATTAAATGACTATTGCTATTAATTATGTAAACATGTTCATGTAAAATACTTCGGAAACGTGAGGAGAGCCTTTATATCTTTAAAAGGGAAAACAAAGTTATGGAATATACCATTTCAAGAATGTAAATCTTCTTCCTCAATTATATTGTGATGCTGCTTACAATGGTCACTTAATTAAACGCAAAAAGTCTACTGTTGTCATCATAAAATAAAGCATGGCTCAGAATGAAAATGTAAAGCGTTGCAAAATGAAATCCGAAGCAGAGCAAGATGCAGCTACGCAAATATTGCGTGGATCTACTATACAAATCAGTCATTATTACACTTCAGACAGTTAATAACATTTTAATGTTTTTTAACAGTAATAAAACCGTGTAATCGTTTCCTGGTTTATTTTTCTGAGGTCTGCAGGGTCTACATAATCGACTTTAGTAAACTGAATAATGGTCATATAGTGCATCCTGTCAGCGAAAGACTGAAGTCACTATTTATTTCCATTGTAGTATTGTTTTGGATTCGAATAAGAACACTAATATATAAGCACTGGAGTGAACAGGTCAGTACTTACAGTCGAAGTTATCATAACATTTTTTCTTATATGGCATATTGACAGTCGGAATTCAATTTTACTGTCGACACTATGATTTTCTTCCTTGAGAAAATTCTTAATCACTTAAATGACAACGCATTGGCAAACCTTTACTGGAATGCAGACCATTGCATTACAGGCTCGCGTCAAAAGGACAGTCGTCACACCCATTCCTCATCTTCCAAAAAATTCAAAACCAAATTTCGTACAAAAACAAGTCGTGGCCTGCGTGTATTGGGACCGAAAGTGCATCATTTTGGTCGTATTTCTGCCTCAAGGGGAGACCACAACTATATTGTGAGACCCTAAAAATCTCAGCAGGAGCATTCAAAACAAAAGGATGGGAATGCTGACGAGAGGGATGAGATTGTTGTACAACACCCGTCCTCACTCAGATTTGGCCACGAAGGCGCTCTTGGACTCAATTGGTTTGGATGATTTGAAACACCCCCCTTTTCCCCTGACTTGGCGCCTTCCTTAAGGCTCACATGGTAAGAAATCCTGTCAAGGAAATTAATTTAACTTTTCAAGTCAGTCAATTTCTCGGACAGAAGGTTTTGTTAAAAATACCCCGTCGAAATCTGTTAATATTCCCAATTTAAGGCATTAAACAAAATTAATTAAACAGTTGAAAAATCTTCCTGTAGTGTAGTTGTCAGCGTCACTGCCTCTTAACTCAGGAGCCCTCGGTTCGAATCCCGACTAGGGCTGGATGAAACTCCCACTAACTACTTCCCCGAAGAGTCAAATGAAGCAGTGTTCATAAACGCTAATCACCTTAGCCGTTGTTGGGGCTATAATGACGTTTCGAGTGTAAGCAAACATTCAGGAACAATATTTTAATATTTATTGAGCAGGTTCTTCAATCATTTCCGTGGCAGGAATACAAAGTCAAAATTCTTCTGTGTCTCAAAAAATTATTTATTACCTTTAATATCTTCAAATTGCTCCTTTTAGTTTAGAAAAACGGCATACCGTGACTACTTGGATAGCGCGTACATCGTGGCCAACTTACTTTATGCTGCAGAGGACCGAACTTGGATTTCGTGAAGAACGTAGCTACTTTATTCTGAGTTGTGAATTTGCTTTTATCCGTGTTTATATATAAAAACTGATAATTAAATTCTCTAATGCTTAATTAAATTTTTATGCACGTGATAATTAAGAATTTATTGAGACGTCTTGAAAAGACTACTGATTTTCAAATGTTTCTTCCCAGTTTATTGTTTAACCGTTTTACTATTTCTGTCAAGCAGTTTGAAAGCCACATTGTTTTAAACTGTCTCCGAAAGGAAACAATTTCTCGCTTTAGAAACGACAATCTAATATAGATTCAAGATGATGGATCTTGTATTATTTAAAGATAGGAATTAAATACAGTGCGTAATAAAACAATACATTTTCCTTAACACTATTTAACTAATAATGGCTTATAAAATTAAAACAATGTAATATATTATACAATCTTGCTTAGACACTAAATTAACTATCCGCAAATAATTTATCTGCGGACACCGGCTGCTACGTTGCTTCCCAAGCTGAAAAACTTGTGATTAAGAGCCATTTCCGGTGAACATCTGGAATTCTGAATAAAAAGAGAAATCTAGTCAGCCTGAAAGTTTTATGTTTGACAATGAGTTCGGTGATCAATTCAAAGCTTACCGGATCAAGGTGAAGCATCGACTTCAACAGGCAGTGCATCTGTATCTTCTCTTCCTGCATGGCACATCCGTCAAACTCTACGAGTTGCTGCAAAGACCTTGTTTTCACTGGGAAGAAAATACGCTGGGTTGAGGATCCAGCCATGGGCAAAGAACCTCCACACAGCTGAAACTGTAGATTTAGTTAGATACGTTTCGTCCAGATACGTTGTGACCAACCATAACCATACTTACAGAAAATTTCCGTCCATCCGTAGACACCAAATTATATAGGTGGTAGGTGAAGACTCCTTTCTTCAGTAAACTCTCTGGCAACGGACCCTGGTACTTGGTGATCATGGTCAGTTGGTCGAAGTCATTAGTTGCGCTGTAGAGAATACGCCTAGACAGCATTTCAGCAACAACGCATCCAGCTGACCACATGTCGATTTTTTCAGTGCGGTCGGCGCCTATAGAAATTTTGCAGTTAAGTACCAGCCTGGCCTGGCGGACGGTAGGTTGTGGTTTGGACAATATACTTACCAATTATTGTTTCTGGTGCTCGGTAAGGCCTTGTTTGCATCATGACATTTCGTCTAGATTCTGATTTGAATATTGCAGCACCTAGATCAATTACTTTTAGGACACGACCGATGCCCGACCAGTGCCTTAACATGATGTTGTGTGGCTTTATGTCGGTATGCATGACGCGTTTTTCCTATGTAAGAAAATGATTTTCGTATTTAGATCGTAAATTTTGACTCACATCTAAATCGTTAGACTTATTTTCTTAAGGTTATATATATATATAAAAGGATGTGACGTCAAAATAATTAAAACGTCACACGGCATTTAACTTCATTTCTCCTGAAGACAATTTGAAGAACTTCCTCCTGGCATAGTGGCAACGCCGAGCTTCAATTTGTATGTAAATATACATAAATAATTTTATTAATATACCTTCAATGCTTTCAACGCCTCGAGGAGCTGTCGAACTAAAGGCCGAATGTCCCTGATTGTAAACGGCCCCGCCCTACCAATGTAGTCGTAAAGGGATTCATCCATGTACTCGAAAGCCAAACATGCGTGGTCTTTGTGCACGTAGAAATCATAAACTTGGATGATGTTTGGAACTTCGATAAAAATTCTACCGAAATCGTACTGAAACAAAAATAGGAGTAAAAATCCATTGCTAAACATATGACGAGGAAATATGTCGATGGACCTGAACTCACCTCTCTGGCTGCCTCACCCTTAATTTTATCCTTAAAAATTTTAATGGCCACATGGCGCCGAGATGTGTGGCCAAAACCCTTGTACACCTAAAATGAGGTAAGTTTTCTGAAATTAAATGCTCTTCTAAATAATTTAGTTTCTTTCAAACTTAGAATTAGAAAACTTACATCCCCAAAAGTGCCCTGGCCGATTTTCGTACTCAAGGAGTACATGTCACGCTCAGTGCGCATTATTGTGATATTCTGCGTATCTACGAATTGAGGTCCTATTTCGTTCAGATGCTGGCAGAGATATAATTGGATTAACACATATATGTATTTTATTAAATAAATACAATATGGAATTCTTAATTGTACTACACCTTCATTTTTCTAACTCACAATTTACAGATAATGGATTAATTAATAATTAAATTATTTTATTATTATAATATTATGCCATTAATATATATGTGTGTATCTAACTGTTTCAGACAATGAAATATAATTAAACATATAATAAAGAATTTCATTTCTTTCTCACCACATAAGATGGGCCTGGGGGAGGGTCTGGGCCTGGGCCTGCGCCTTGTCTTCTATCCATGATAGAAAAAAGGTACTGAAAATTATGAGAATTATCACATTGAAAGAAATTTTTAATTTTTCCTTTCGTGCAACAAATTAAATTCGTCTTTAAAACTAATAGTTTAGCCTAATTGTAACTAAATTTGAGGTTGTGTCAAATTTTAACGGTATATGTTATGTAAAGTAACATATTTTCTGATTTTCGTTGCTTCAGAAAGCGGAGGTAAACAAATTTTGTCTAATACATGCTTTTTAACGTCTTCTCTAAGAAGAAAATAAATTATTACTGGTATTTGTAACGTACATTACAATAGTTAAATAACAACTATCTCAATCCACACTGTACAATTACAAACTTCATGAGTATGAGCCGAAATACTTATTTATTCAAGACGATATCAGAAACAAATTATTAATATACATGTTTATTTTATTAATATACATCTCGAACTAATCTACACAAAAACGCACACTACGCCGCCATATTTTTTTCTCACAAAACAGAATAAAACCAGCTTAAGATTTCATTTTCGTCTATATCTATCAGTCGATTATTTCCTTTCAATATAATTTAAATATTGCTAAGGAACTAAAATTATGACTCTTTAATTAGTGCCCATTACTCAAAATCAGATATTTGTCCAGAAATGTAACGGAAGGGGACACCAATGCAAATTAGTTATCTGTTTCTAACGGACATTTTAACGGATAATTCTATTGATACACATCTTATTATAAACCTCGTGACTTTCAAACTACGTTATGATTTGGATATTTGATATATATAATAATTAATACACTTACCTATGTGATTTTTTTGCGATACGAATGTTAAAGAAACACTTATAAACTGGTTTAAATAATCAGAATAAAGCAATTCATAAAGAAAGATATTACAATCACAAAGACATGGATAAATAAGTTCACTGATAATTAAATTATATAAACTGTGTTGTTATTTAAAAAAATATAAAATATATTTTAATTTATAATATTATTATTTTAATTATTGTTATTAATTTTATTGTTATTATTATTACTAATCCTTACGTTAATCTGACATAAAACAGTCATGTTTCCTCACTTTATATTTAAGATATGAATTATAGATATAATTTTATCCTTAATTTCTTTGACTATTCCTCCATCGTTTGATACTAGTGTTTTCAATGTGTCGAAAATACATTATAATTCAATTGTATAAAATAATTTTTCTGTATTCATCGGTTGTTTATTAATTTCTTCGTATGACTCCAAAAATTCTATTCGTAGTCCACAATATGTATTACACATGATATGAAATTTTTGGTGGTATCTCTCTTAGTGTCGCCATAATGAGGCTGACGTAACTATATTAGTAGAAAATAAAATAATTTATCTTTTATTGCCATAAGCAAAGGGAAATACAAAGAAGTAGCTGCTGCAATAAAATTTTCGGGTAGGGGCAGAAGAGGTCAGATTGTGTGGAATTGTTCTCAGCTACTCGAGTAGGTGTTTTGGAAAATAGTCTGTTGTCTAAAAATTTATGGAGAACATGCCCATCAAGTTACGTTTCCCATATTCCTCTATTCCCATCGTTTTCCTGAATAATTCATACGTTAGCTGAAAATTGCAAATTAGAAAAATAAATAAAGGTGTAATGCAATTAATAACTAGACCAATCAAAAATATCAGGGAATGCTATAAAAAGATTAATAAGTGTGTACAGGACAGCTAATAGATATATTATGTTTGTTAATACCAGAAATCAATAGAAGAATTTAACTGTAAAGAAACAAATGCCGAAGATTTGAATCTAATAAGCCATTGTACTCGATGAGTTAGGTATGTACTTCAAATGTGTGTTCTCAGTGATTATATGTGAGTCTTAGGTATGGCCCTGATACTAAATTGCTCAAAAAAGTATGGAATCCGCAATGACTCAGAAGTAGGAGGAATCCGACAGAAATTTTTAAAGGATCAAATCACAGAGGAATGATACACAAAAAGAGTATTTATGCAGTACATAGGATAGTGCACACTGTATGATATACATAGGACAGTACACACACTACGATGTATACAGGACACGGCACATTCTACGATGTACATAGGATAGTGCACATAATTATTAGGATAATATATTTTGAGTCCACGAGAGGTTTTTATTTGGTCAATAATTCATTATTTAAAAATAAACATAAAGAAATAATTATCTGAATTACAATTATTCTTTTTATTAAATTCATATTATGGCTAATCATTACTGTTTTTCACGTGTTTTCTGGATATTATTTACAGTGTTTATAATTCACAAAAAAGGAAGCCTGCAACTTCCCAAAATAAATTTTTACTATTCAAGAATCTTATCGATATATACCCAAGTACAAAATTTTTCCCCAAACTATTATTATTTTCAGTTAATTCATGGAAATTACAATCTACAAGACAGTATATTCCAATATTACTAGAACAGTCTAGCATATTAAATATTTGTATACTGGTTGCTGGCCTCGATAATTTTTTATTTTAAAATAATAATATCGATTTTTTCAGACAACCAAATTTCTGAATTAAAATATTAAATTTCACTATTTTTACTCCTTTACATGGGGATTGCAATTAACATGTTTGTATGTTACAGCATTAGTAGGACAGCCTTTAATTATAAACATTTCTAAAGTTTCTATCTACATCGATAAATTAACAGTTTATAGTAGCATACAGAAATTATTATGTAAATTAACATTCTTCCACAGACTATTAATTTTTGTTACCAATTTCAGATTGTTAATTGGAAATACAACTCAGAAGATATGACACTATATTCCTAGGACAGTCTAATAATTATAATATTTAAACATTGCAACCTGTCTCAATAATGTATTATTTTACAATAGTCATATCTATATGAGCCAAATTCCCCCCTAAAACTGGCATTTCATTATTTTCAGATAATACATTTATAATAATTAATGAGTTTGTATGTTCCAAATTTAGTACAAGTGTACAAAAATTTAAATATTCATGAATGCTGCTTACCACAATTATTTCATATTTTACACTTTCCATTCAAAAATAATTATATATATTTACATTCTTCCAAAGATTATTTAGCTTTCTTCATTTCAGATTGTTCAAACGATTTACATTTCACAAGATCGTATGATACAATGTTACTATGACAAAGTAGCATTTTAAATTATCATAACACAGCTTTGTCATTTATTAGTTTACTAAGATACAGACATAACTATATAAATTAATCATAATTCCAAAATAATGTTTTTTGTATATTGTTTCTGATTTCTCATGGGAAATACAATTCACAAGATTATATGATAAAATATTATTGGATCAATGTAATATTTTAAATGCTTGTACAACTGTTACTTGCCTCGATAATTTATTATGGTTCCATATCTGTGAAACAAATTTTTCCATACAACTATTTACTTATATTATTTTCAGATAATTTATTTACAATTGACAGGTTTGTATTTTGCAACACTTTTATAACAGCATAAAATTTTAAAAAATCATGTTTTCTTACCTCTTAATTTAATATAAACTCTTCATTTTAGTTAGATCAGCTAATATGGTATCACCTTAATTTAAAATTTTACTTTCATCAAATTATTAGTAAAAAAACCCTTATAGACCTAAATCAATTCATAAGCTAAGTTTTATATTTATATTATATTGAGTGTTTGTAATGGTGTAGTAAAATTGTCAGCAACATTTTGTTCTATAGGGTTGTATTGATTTTGAACCGTAATTTTTCATATTAATGAAAACATTAATAATGAAACAAACAAAACCACTTTTTGTAAGGTAGGAACAATTTTATAATGTTTTCTTTTTACATATGTGTAGGAGTAATATGTTTTTCTACATGGTGAAGCCTGGAGGAGAGCCTTCACAATTTCCTTGTCTCCCGATCCTTTTAAGAAGTTTGGGAAACAAACCCAGCTATCGTCCATTTCATCCTTCCTGCCTTTCCACTTCCCTACATTTTGTTTGTCAAACAACTTTGGTTTTCAGTTTCAACCCATGTTTCCGGATTTCCGTGCAGATTTGGTCGAGTAATTGTATGATCGTATATTTTCCTGAGTTTTAATGGCTGTATATTATCCATCTTGTTAATTATACTTTTATTATTATTAAGGATATTATTATTGTTATATAATTTTGGTGTTACATAATTTATATTATGTATTTTGTTTTAGGTAATTTATTTTCTTTTTATTGGATTTACCTTTCTATGCTGTAGTTTATGTTCTGTTTAATGTTTTTTAGTTTATACATTTAATATATTTTGATCTTTATACCCATCCGGTTCCAGGATTTTGGAGTCCGGTCCGATGACGAGTACAAGGAAATTTATGATATATTCATTTGTTTGTATTATTATGAATTATTAATACTGTTTAATAATAGTGTGTCTTTAGAAGAGTCTATGTTCCCAGGGTCCTGTATTTTGATAATTCTATCGCAGATACCTGATTTGTCAAACCTTCTAGAGCCATAGTGAGTGGCGGGTTTCTAATTATTTCCTATAGCCTCGCTCTTCTTAAGGTATCTCTTATTGTCTGGTCTAAGTCATAATTAGCGCAATCTAGTACTTGTTCTGGTGTTCCTATCTCTCCACAAGCACGTAGATTGTCTGGTCTATTAATTCTTGCCAGATATTGTCTGTATGGACCATGACCAATTAGAAAATATATGAGACCCTTGATTGGGTTTAGCTGTCATAAATGTAAACTTTCTATTATGTTAGGTAGGAGTTCATACATTCTTCTCCCTTTACTTGATAAATTCCATCTTCTTTGCCAAATGTTTAACATTTCTTCTTTAATTTCTATTTTGGTGTTTGCTTCCTTGTGTAAAATCTGTATAACTTTGCACTGGTTCCCTTTTTTAAGCCAGTACTGCACTGCCATTTTCCTTATCTCTAGGTCTAATGGGACAACACCTAGGAGGACTGTTAGTGCTTTGGGTGGTGTTGTACTGAAAGCTCCTGATATTCTTAATAGTTTTCCTCTGAATTTGTTGGATCTTTAACATAGGTTTAACCAGGCTCAATCTATGTGCCCACATGCTTGCATAATAACCTGCAATTGCTACCAATATTGAATTGTGATATAGTTTGAAAATATTTAAAGGAATTTGGAATTTCGTTGTTGCTACTCTTGTAATTTGGTTAATAATTTTTCATCTTTTGTTCTTAAAGGTTTCTATGTGTTCCATAAATGTGTGTTTGTTATCCAGCCAAATTCCAAGCTGTCTTCTTATAATGTTTCCTTTCAGAATCAGGTAACTGGTTTTGTTGTATGCTATATTCATTTTATTTTGGTTACACCAATTGTGTACAACTCGTAGCACAATTTTTGAGTTAGCCTGCAGTTCAGACCTGGAGTCCCACTCTACAGCTATCATAATGTCATCAGCATATGCTACAATGTCCCCCACTGCAGCTGATTGGGTCATTTTGTCCAGAAGAGGTTTCCATGCATAAGTTCCAGAAAATCGGACCGCAAATTGAGCTTTGTGGGCATCCCTTTGTGGTTGTCTTCCTGTTCTGGTCATGTGGGCATTGTAGCATTGCCTCCCTGTCTTTACAGTACCTTAGAGAACTCTCCTTCCAACATGTCCTACAGTCCAAGTTACTGTAGACTAAACAAGCTATAAATAGTGCCTTCTCTACTGACCATACTTTCATGAGTATATGTATGTTTATGTAGAACCTTTTCTTGACCTAACTTTGAGACAGAAAGTTAGTGGCCTGGTGATGTGTCTATTGTTTACACGCAACCTCTGAAAATTTGAAGAACTTCCTCCTGTTTTGAATAGTGACGCACAGCTTCAATTTCAGGTAAGCATTTCTCTCTTACCCTCCTCATGAACTGTCACCTTAACGTGGCGGGGAGGTTTGCGTACTCCAATGACCCGGAGAACTATGCTGGCAGGAGGGTAAGCTCCTGGTAGGGCCACCCAAGCCAGACAGGCCAAAGGAGAGGAGTCAGAATAAAACAGACCATTGGCCTTCCAGGTTGGGGGTTGGGCGTGGGGCAGATGACCCTACCTCGGAAAAAACTTAACTGTTGCGATGGTCTCAATAGTAAAAGCTAGACTGCCCCTTATAAGACCTAGGCAAAAGGAAAGGTACTCAAATAAGGGTTTATGATTAGGAACATGGAACATTAGAATGCTGTTACAAGCTGAAGCAATGATTAGCATAGCTGAAGAGATTAGAAAGTATGAAATAGATATAGCCACTATCCAAGAGATTAGATAGAAGAGTTATGGATTATTAAATAAAAACAATTTTACATTATATTCTTCAGGTAATACTGAGAAACAAGGACGGAACGGAGTAGGATTTATGGTATCCAAAAGGACTAATAAGGCATCCTTAATAATAATAATAATAACAAAGGGTTTTGAAACAGTACTGGAAAGGGTCTGTACATTGAGATTTATAGGTAAATTCCATAATATAACCTTTATTAATGTATATGCCCCAACAGAAGACGCAGAAGAAGATATTGCTGATCAATTTTATGACCGACTTTATTTAGATAGTAAAAGAAAAAACGTCAAAACATGATGCAATAGTTGTCCTAGGAGATTTTAATGCTAAACTGGGCAGAGTGGAAAGAATAGCTTACATGAAACCAGAAGTAACAATGGGGTTAGATTATCACAATATGCAGCTGCCAACAACTTTAAAGCTGTAAGTACATGGTTTCCAAGAAAAGATATCCATAACTTTGGGCTGAGATGATAAGAACTGCTAGCTACATACTGAACTGGACAGGATCTTTCAATATGGTAGGAGTCTCCCCATATTAACTGTGGTATGGGAAGAAACCTGGAATGTAATATCTCCATATTATAGGGTCAACTTGTTATGCCCATATTCCAAAGCAGAAGAGGAAGAAAATGGATCGAAAGGCAACAAAGGACTTCTCATTGGCTATGACGGGTCAAAATTTACTGTGAGGAAGACCATAAACTCATCAGATCAAGGGATGTCATCGTTGAGGAAACATTGTTACCTGGAAGGAGAGACTATTATCCCAGTGACTGTTATAACTGTAATCAACATCAGGAGTTGATTGAAGTAAATGAGGGGATTCTGACTTCTCAGATGAAAAATTAACTGTGGATCCTGAAAAAAAGTACAGAAGAAGAAGTCACAGAAATTCCAGATGCTGACGGTGAGGAGCATGTTAGCAGAGGTCTCTGTAAGCTGGCAACTCTCAGAGCTCCATCAATATTTCAAGATTACGTAATGAACACTTCGACAAATCCTGAAGAACCGAAAACTAAGAAAGAAAACCATGATGTCAGAACAAAAATATTATTGGAAGGAAGCCATGGTACATGTAATGGAGACAATCCAAAATAATAAAACTTGGGAGTTAGTGCATTTACCTAAAGGGTAAAGGGCTAACTCAGGCAGATGAGTCTACAAAGTTAAGACCAAAGCTGATGGCCCAATAGATAATTTCAGACAGTAGATAGAATGATTTTCACAGCAAAAGGGTGTTGACTATGAACAAAACTTTAGCCCAGTAGCTCGAACATCAATAATTCGTACTCTGCTATGTGTAGCTGCAAGAGAGAAAATGCAGTTAGCACAAATTGATGTATCTGCAGCATTTCTTTATGCTGGACTTACAATAAACTGTATATATTCAGCAACCTGAAGGACATGGTGATGGATCTGGAAGAGTAAGTTGCCTAAAGAAGAGCCTGTATGGACTGAAACAAGTCCCTCATTGCAGTTCATTCTTGATATTGGATTTCAGCGCAGTGGAGCAGATCCCTATCTCTTTGTAATAAAGAAGGGCTCAAAATGGGTCTTCTTTGTGCTCTACATTCCTGATGAACTGACAGCTGCTGATGACAAAAATGATTTACAACAGTTTGTTAATAGTTTAAAAGGATAATTCAAAATTACTTCTCATCCAGCATCCTACTTTCTTGGACTGGAAATTGAACTTGGCAAGGATGGCTCTATCCTTGTCAGCCAGACTCACTACACAGCCAATCTGCTGGAGAAATTTAACATGGGTGGGTGAAAATCAGTATCCGCCCTCATCGTCAAAGGCAGTGATGTGGAAGAAAGCCCAAGCAACACAGTGTTTCCATACAGGCAAGCTGTTGAATCACTGATGTTCCTCATGTGTGGTACTAGACTTGACATTGCATATGCTGTCAGTGTTGCATCTAGAAATCTTGAGAATCCAACAGACTGATGTACTCAAGGTTAAGAGGATTCTTCAATACTTGAAGGGTACAATAGACCATGGTCTTCTGTACAAGAACCATGGTGGTAATTTTATTTGTTTCAGTGATGCAGACCACAGTGGTGACCTCAGCACAGTCTACCTCAGGGGTGCTGTGCCTATATTCTAGATCACCCATCTCTTAGATGAGTCAAAGGCAACCATCTGTTGCCATATCTACAACTGAGGCTGAGATTGTAGCTGCCAGCGAGGCTTCTCGAGAAATCGTCCAGCTCAAGAGACTGCTAACTGAGTTGGACAAGTCGGAAAGAATACTCTTCAAGTTGACAATGAAGCTGCAATTAGAATTGCACAGAACCCCGAATTCCATAGAAGAACTAAGCACATTCATATTAGACAATTTTTGTTCTTGAATTAGTCCCTTCTAGGTAAAATAGTGAAAGAAAATTGATTCAGAGAAACAACTTGTGGACATATTAACGAAACCACTGTTTTCAATTCATTTTAGAGATTTATGTGACCAAATACAAGTGTGAGGTATTAAATAAGGGAGGGTGTCAATGAAAATGGTATTTTACTGATTATTTAATAGTTGTGCGTGTGTTCGCTTTGAAGACTACAGACTATATTCATAGATCCTGCTCAGTTGTTGTTAACATGCTTCCTGTACATGTTGTTAAGTTTTGATAATATATCTTAAATACATGGTGTGTATACATTTTATTAAATATACCCAACAATAATCATATACTGAAGTTACTGTAAACTTTATAGTGAGAAATATTTCTGTGCATTAACACAGTTCAGAGTCAAACAATTTTTAAAACTATCAATGTTTAATTGAATTAAAAGTATTATTAGACATTCTTCCAGAGAATCTCTTTTGTTTTTTTTTAGTGTATCTAAAGAAAATTGCTTAAGGGTTTGATTTCATTAATTATTTATAATGAGAGTAGAAATAAAAAACACTGGGAAACTCCAAATTTTATATTGCTGCCATCTGTCCAAATGAATTATTCATTGTAACTGTTTGCTTTCTACCCGGTAAGTATTTCCTAGCCAACCTGGTGTGGTGTGGTGTTCTGCACCATTGCCTCACGTAAAATCCTGGTGATTGCTCAGATATCGTGCTGTGTGTCTATTACACTTTCAGTATTATCACCGTACACACTGTGGAGCTGCTGTTGCATGCATTTGCATTCTTGAACACTTTATTGGAAATATCATCATCATAACTGCAGAGTGGGGTGTGTTACTGTTCATAACCATAACATAAGGCTACACGTGATATGTGGTTAAAGCAAAATGAACTGTCCAATGAGGCATTAATGTTAAATAAAAAGTAAGACAATGAATGAGACATTTTTTAAGTCCATAAAATTATTTCTAGCAGAATATTGAGATCTAAATTGTTAAATTAGGTAGACAAATCACAAAATATTCCTAGTGAGTGTTGCTTATCATTTAATTACTCTAATATTTTATCAATCAACTTTTCCTGATGATTACCATTTTCTTTTAATTTGTTCAAAGATTTTTGTAACACAAAAAGAAGGAATGTTATTCAATAATCATCAATATCACCCCACCAATACTATCTTTGCCTTAAAGTGTCAGTGAGGTTTGTGTGTTCTAAAGACATCAAAAGCTATGCAGGCAGTAGTATAACTACAAGAAATTTGCATGGCAAGGAACAGGAAAGATAGATAAGTTAGAATACACTATCATATATAGTGGACCAAGATAAAGAATAGAGCACATGGGAACAGGTTTTTTGATAAGAAAATAAGTAAGAAGTATGTTGGAATATGAAACTATTAATGATAGAATATGTAATCACAGAATAAAAGGAAGGGATTTTAGAACATCACAGTAATATCAGCTCATGTCTAACAGAAGAAATAGAGAAAGAGAAATTTTATGACAACCTTAATGAAATCTGTGAGGGAATATGCAGATAAGATATGGTTATCATTCTTGAAGATTTTTATGCCAAAGTTAGAAAATATGGATACTGCAGAGAAATGGCAGGTCCATTTACATTCCATGATAATATAATGATAATAGTGATCTCCTGGTTCAGTTTGCAGCCATAAATAAATAAGATCTTTATGAAAAGTACGATGTTTCCCCATAAATATATTAACTTAAGAGCTTGAAAAATAACAGGTAGTATGGAAGTAAACCAGATTGATCATATTTTTATTACAACATGGCATTTCTCATCTGTAATAGACGTAAGAAGTTATGAGAGCCCAAATTGTGACACTGTTCATTTCCTAGTATGAACAAGTGAGAGAACTAATCCAAATGGTATAAAAACTCCCCAAAATTAAGGGGATATGGTGTAATATTTCCAAGCAAAATAAAAATTTGGAAGAAATAAAGAAATATCAAAAGATGTTAAATGATGAATTAGGGTATCCAAATAATGTAAGAGATAAAACAGTAGAAGAACAATGGGAAGTGATAGAAATGACAATTAATGAAACCGCTAAATGAATAATTGGAGGAAAGGAAATTATGAGAAACCCTGATTGGTTTGATAAGGAGTGTGTCGATATGGTACAAGAATAGAATAAAGCTAGATAGAGAATGATACAAAGAGAAACCAGAGCAAAGTGTGAAAAATATCATGATTTGAGAAGAAAAACTGACAATTTAATAAAAAAAAATGTGAATTAAAAGCCAGGTAGGAGGAATAGAACAGCTGAATAAACAAGATGAATGCAGGAAAATTTTATAAAGCTGTAGATAGAGTGAAAATAGGTTTTTAACATTGAGTGAATAGATGTATGGTCGAAGATGGGAGAATCGAGGGGAAAAGAGAAAGGTAATGGAAAGGTGGTCAGAATACTTAAAATAATTACTAAATGAAATAGAAGATATCAAACAAAATGAAGAAGACTCAACAAAGAGACAGACTAACCAAGAAATGAGGAATGATAAAAGCAATGTTAAAGTTATTGTTCACCAACAATGAAAATATATTGAAGAAACAACAATAGAGCACCAGGAGAAGATAACAGTACGGTGGAGCTAAATCAAAGTATGTAGGTGAACCAATAAACTCATCATTACATAAATTAATTGTCTCAGTATTGGAGAAGGAGAAAGCACCAGAGAAATGGAACAATGTAATAATCTGTAGCGCGTACATTTTGGCTCATGCCTCTAATGGACTGAGAGCCCTGTTTTGTTTTTTAACACCCCAAGAAGGCCAGGGTTAGGTCGATGGCTCAATGGTATTTGTGGGCAAAGGAGTTGGCTGCTCCAGATAGAGAGGATGTGTTGGGATGGAGCCCTGGGGTAGGGATGTGAACCCTGCATGTGGAAACAGGTGTCTGGATGAAGCCCAGGTTTCTGGACTTGGAAAACGGACAAGGTGGAGAACAGTCTGGAGAGAAAAGGGGTTGGTGATGAATCTTGGAAAGAGTTGTTTGATGTGAAACCTTGGAAAGAGGAGTTGGTGATTAACTTTTGAAGTGAGAAGTGGAGATAATGAACATGGGTATACTGTGGAGTGGACAGAGGATCATCGGACGCCGCTGCTGAGCAGGAACCGCCGCTGTCATTGACCAACACAGGAATAGGCGGATGTCAGTGAAAGAAATGTAAGCATTGTGGCTCCAAGAAAGTCAGTTCATATGTATAATAAAAAATGTCTCTGCTATAAGGACTGAAGTCCAGAGTTTAAATAAAATTGCAATTATTTATTTGGTTATATATATTAAATAAAATAATCATACACACCCTTTACAAATCCATCCCATTTTTTAAAAAGGGATTAGATTAGAATATAGTAATTATAGAGGTATAACTGTGTTGGCAGGTCTTTTAAATTTATTACCTTTGCTATGAGACATTAGTTATGTTTGATCAAGACCGATTGTTGTCAGTATAAAAATGTTATCTAATGTAATCATGTCGCTGAAATAAAATAATACCAAATACTACAAACTATTGAATGAGTTGTATAAAATATTGTCAACAGTGATCAATAGAAGACTTAAACTGGTGACAGAAACAATAATAGGTGAATATCAATGTGGATTCAGACTTAATAAAGACACAAAACACAAATTATTCTCCATAAGACATATGGTGGAGATATCTTATGAACATTGGCTAGATTTGCATATGATATTCATAGATTTTAAGCAAGCCTTTGATAGTGTAAATAGGAAAACATTCCTCGAGGCTGTAAATTAAATTAAAATTTCCAAGAATAGAATTGGATTAATAAATATGACACTGACAAATACAACATCTAAAGTGAGAATTGAGAGCTTTAGGTTCAGTAAAGGAGTGAAACAAGGAAATGGTTTATCTACCACTTTATTTTTATTGGCCCTACACTATGTTATAAAAGAGTTAGTTCAGAGGGGTACAATTTTTAACAAGATGTCTCATATATGTGCATTGCCATAGTAACCAGGTCTAAAAATAAAATAATAAAAGTCTTAAAGGATTAGAATGAAAGGCTGAAGAAATGGGATTGGTAGTGAATACTACTTATATCAGCTACAGAAACAAAAAGAAAACCACAGGTCTTGGAAATTGGACAGAAAGTTTTTGAGGGTGTATCTAATTTAATATACCTGAGAAACATAATCGATAATGAGGGCAGCATGGATATGATTATAATGGATAGGATTCAAACAGGAAATGAAACATATTTTTCAAACCTTAAATTAATGAAAAGCAAATTGCCTACCAGAAAATCAAAAATATTGATATACAATACATTAGTAAGGCCGTTGATTACTTATGGTGCAGAAACCTCGACAATGACCAAAGTAGACCAGGAAATTTTGAGGAAATCTGATTGTAAAATAATGCAAAGAATCTATGGACCTGTAATGAAACACAGGGTGTGGAGAATAGGGTATAATCAACGATTTAAAGGAATAATTAAGTGAGAAATTATAGTGAGATTTATAAAAACCCAAAGGCAGCAAATGGTGGGGTCATGTGGAAAGGATACAAGAAGTAAGGTCTAGAAAAATGTTTGCCGAACCCATTTCAAGCTATGTAATGACGTATCTGACCTATCCCAAAGGCGATTCATCGGAATAGCGATTAGAAGTAAATATTATGCACCTGTGATTTATTGATTAAAAAAAATTGAAATCCTATCAGAACCTTTTTGGAAATTTATGTATAGATAGAAAATCAGTGCTGAATTAAGTCAGGTTCCGAGAATGTTCCCTTTTTTTTCTTTATTAAATGAAAGGCTTCTATTCTCAATATATCTCAGCTAAGATTTCGTCTTCGACATGATCACTTGGACTGTATGTTGTGGCTTGGTTGCTCGTTATTAAACAAAAAATGTATACGATTGGCACGGAGATCAATTCTTGGTGACTCTTAAATAATTAATATAATTATGTTTAGCACAAAATTGTAAAAACTCAGAGGACATGTAAAAAGTTTTTTTTTTCAAAATTTCACTTTCTTATGTCTGGTTGAGGATGTTGCGTGATAATCGGGACGTGAAACTGTTGGAAAACGTCGCCTCAAAACGAATGGAAGGTTTAAAATTTTAAAATTGAACTGACGCCTTCTCTTGTAGACACGCCTCAAGTCTTGATAATCTTTACTTTGTTACATCCTTCTGATTGGTCTGAGTAAACGCATCGAGCCGCCGGCATTTCGATGACGATGAATTAATTGTCTGCCAGAAAAAGGCCCACTCACACCAGTGCGGGACTGCGGTAGCGGGAATCCGGTTGCAGCTACGGGACAGGGTACCACACGGTTCTTCACACCATTGCGGGAACGGGAATTCATTTTCTAGACGCTTTCCGGAAAACACAGCAGTTTCACTTAAAAGAATTACGTATTTTAAATAATTTTGAATATTTTTATTATAATCAAGTTAAGACAGCGTGTTCAATAATGTATTTAGATGAAGAAGAGGCTCTAATTTTACTAACTCTAGCCGAATACGAAAAACGTGCTAATTAAGTTATTAAAATAATAAGAAACAAGGCAATTATTTACCACACTGCACCCTGTTTCCTAATTATTTATATATCTTTAGAAAAAGAAGAATATGGATTCACGAAATTATTTCTAAACGTAAAACGCAGCTCCAACATAAACACACCCTAACGTGATTTTCAATGAGCATGAGAGGTCTTCATATACAATATTGCAAAATTATTCCATCATCATGTTGAGGACATTGCCGGAACACCAATTTGAGGAGAACTTTACCGATTAAGCATGAATTAACAATTACAAATTCTTCGTGTGTCAAGAAAGTGTGACAGCTTTTTAATTCAAATAATATTTATTTTTGGTTGTAAAGGACTAATAAAATGTACAAAATTTTCATTAGGAAGTCAGTTGTCTTAAAGATTAATATAAAGAGTAGAACATTTCAAAGGCGATTAAGTTCCTCCTAGAAACAAATAATCTGTGTTTGGAAATTTAAAATAATGGAGATTAAGACAGTTAATCGAAACCATCGACAGCGCGTTTCTCGCCATCGTGGATTTAAATGTTCGCCACATTACCTTGTCTTTAATCTCTACTTACGGTGGGTGTGTATCAAAATGTTAATACATTGGTCCACCTGTTTAAGAATGGCCGAAACCACTTTCATTTTAATTTAGGTACACGACCACTATTCACTTTCCAAATATGTATGTATACTTATTCGGCTGCATTTTCTTCGTCTTTGAAGAAATCGTGGTCGAGTGCTTCCTCCGGTGTACATCTCCATTTCTGAATAAAGACAGAAACAATAGAGGACATGTTTTCAGGTTTACGCCACGTTCTAAATTGAAGGGAAAATGAAATATTACCGGTTTTTTGCTTAGCATCATGTGCAACAGGGACAGCACCTGTACCTTATCTCGAGGCCTGGCACTTTTGTCGATCTTGGCGACGTCATCCAATGAGTCCAAATAGAATGTGTAATAAGGTGCTCGAATATTCCAGGATTCTGGCGTTAGTTCGCACTCTGAGCCCTGAAGAGGTAATAGTACAGGTTATATACGTTTCGGCAATTCTTGAGCTGAATTGACGTTATTTACCTTGAGTGTGAAGCCCTTTTCTGCGCTGTAATTGTAATATGTCGATGTATGTAGGCCCCTGTAGAGTACGGAGAACGGAAACGCTCCCTGGCACTTAGTTATCATGATAATCTGATCCTTTGACGTTTTCCCCGGATAAATGCGACGTCCCGCCAGCATTTCGGCTAGAATGCAGCCGACGGACCACATGTCCACCTTCTCGGAGCACGGGGCGCCTGGAAGATCAAACTACATTGTGAAAGAGTCCGACTGTAAAGTCTCCATTGTAAAGTCATGAGTGGGATGAAATACTTACGAACAATCACCTCCGGAGCTCTGAAATGAAGAGTTTGGAATTTTCCTGCACCAGAGGTCTCAGATACGTCCATTGCGTTACCCATGTCGATGATTTTCAGATTAATGTCGGAGCTACTGGTTCTTTTTATCATGATATTTACGGGTTTTAAATCCCCATGAATTGTGTTCTTTCCCTAAGTAAGGAAAAAATCTTCTTATATCATTAAAACATTTTTGACTAAAATTAATGTATTTTTACACGAATGTAAGCAAATAAAAAAACATTGTTCTAATCGTCTGCAGGTTGCCAGTTCGGCTTTCTGCAACACATTTGCCTTCTCTTGTGGTAGCTAACCGCGTTAATTCTTTAATTCTTCCTTTAAAAAATTGTCGTTAGTAGGGCAGAAGGAAATTAAATAGGAATCCATTACTTCGACATTAAAAACAAAATAGTAATTTTATAAGTATACATTACGTAAAAATAATTAAACCCAATATCGTCGTGTGGAACAAAAATTTGGACTCGCATTGTTAGCGGCATAAAACACACAAGTCGTACACAAGAATGTGGCAAGAATGCAATGTTTGTGGGTATTGTAGAGGTTGGTTCGCTAGACGCACACAGCAGAGTCTGTGGGGAGGCGAGCTCCAGTAAAGTCGTCTTGGAAATATAGCAGTGGACAGACGAAAAGTATAAAATCCAGAAAGTGCCTGGATACATGTAATACAACAGCTAGAACATTTTATAAGTTGCAATTTATTTGCCTAAAAACTTGTGTAAAATTTAATTGTTTGTGCGTTAATAAATTAATTTGTTTGTCTATTTTAAAATCTTGATTCTTGTTAAAACAATCCTATCAATTTAATAGTTAAATTACTACAAATCGACGCTCAACGTGTGGCACATTCTAACCTGGTTTTTATTAAATTGGTCATTTATTTGTAATCACTACAAAATATATTGAATTAAAGTATCAGGATGGTAAAATGTCTATAGACAGAAAAGCTTTCACTAGCTCAGCTATAGAGACCATGAAATTACATTGAATTAAAACTATCAGGATGCCAAAATGTGGACCCGGGTTCGATTTCTGGTCCGGCCAACATTTTTCCATCCTGATACTTAAATTCAATATAATTTCATGGCCTCTATGGCTGAACTTGTGAATGCTTTTCCTCTCTATCCCTGAAATAAATACGAGGCATGGTCAGATGGGAAGTGTACTAGATTGTTATATTTGTTTTTGGAAAAACTGTATTTGAAAAAAATTATAGGATATTGTTGGTACACTCGTTGACTAATTTTCCACGTAATCGCCCTCCCGTTCAATGCATGTAGTGAGCCGTGGCACAAGCTTCCTTATGCCCTCCTCGAAGAACTCCTTCCTCCACTTCATAACCTCTTTCTGCACCACCTGCTCGTCAGTTGAAAATTTGTATGTCATCAGGGAGTCCAAGAGCGATTTTATGGCTAAGGCTGTCTGAGGTCGGGCGTTGTCGTGCAATAAGCACACTCCTCTCGTCAGTATTACTCTCCATTTGTTTTGAATGCTCCTTTTTATGTTTTTAGGATCTCACAATATCGTCGTGCATTGATAGTCGCCCCGTGAGACATAAATTCGACCTAAGTAATGACTTTTCAGTCCGAAGACACTGAGCCCATGATTTTCTTGCCCGAAATTTTAGAAATTTTAGAAATTTTAGAATTTTTTGGCAGATGAGGAATTGGTGTGACGCCATTGTGACGTCTGCCTTTTTGACTCAGGCGTGTAATGAGCCACCCACGTTTCATATCCAGTCACAATAGAGCTCATAAATGTGTTATTCCTTCCGCGACGTGAGTAGGAAGCGGATCACAGCACGTGGAGGGATTTCTTACCGACACCTTTCACTCAACTGGACACTAAAACGTGAGTTTACGTACTATCGTGTTCTGCGATGTTCGCTCTGTCAGGAGACTCTACCACTAAGTGTTGCCAACCCACAAAAAATCACATCGCATTACGGTCAAAGTACACATACTTTCTGTACATGCCTCGTAGATATTTAGTAACAGGAAATTTTTTTTTGTTTCTGTAAATGTTAATGTTTGTGATTTTTTCATTGACTGATAATTGAAATAAATGCGTTTCAAAGAAGTAATAAATCGGCCACATGACAAAGTGTGTTGATATGCATAAATAATTATTAATTAAGGAATGTAATTCCGGGTACCTTGAGAACATTCAACGCTTCGAGGAGCTGTTGAATTAGTGGACGAACCGCAATAATAGACAAGGGTCCTTGTTTCGCGATATAGTGAAGAAGATTTTCCTCCAGTAGCTCAAACACCAAGCACGGGTGTTTATGGAACTGGAAGAAATCCAGGATTTCGACGAAGTGTTTCAGGCCAGTGAACATGAGGCACTTCTCGAACTGAAACAATTATAGGATAATGGTAAAACTCTTCCATACATTCCACGAAGTCATGTCCATATCCGCTCACCTCTCGTTTGGCCATATTTTGCTGACGGGAGTCTCGTAAAACTTTTATAGCCACCGACCTTTCGGATAACTTGCCCATGCATTTGTAAACCTGAAATATAAATTGTGCGTTTCGTTAATTTTTAATTCTCTGCGGTTTTAACTTTTATTTTTCCACTTTGTCAAACAACGGAGCACTTACTACACCAAAGGAGCCCTTTCCAATTAACTGCATTACTCTATATTCATCAGTTAGTGATTTAAAGATCTTCTTACTAGATATCGCCAGCGGATCGTTTTCATGAGATGGTCCTGGCACTGCTGTCTGCAACAGATGTATTTCCAATGTTAATTTAGTGGTTAAGGAAGTTTGATCGTACGTTATACTATTAATAGCAGGGTGCCCGGCGTTTCCCGGGATGTCATATATCCATAACCCCTGATATTACTCCAATCTCGATTATCTTTGCGTTATTTTTATGTAACGCACGTCGAATCCTATCTCTAAATGTGCTCACCCTCCTATACCGAAAAGGGTTGAACTCATTCAACATGAAAAAGTTTTTTTGACGAATATATCGGCCCTTACATCAAGTTCCAAAATCCCCCCCCTCCGACCAGTCCAGTCCCTCTACTGTTTGTCAAACAAATAGTTGAATGTCTTAAATAAACTCAGCGAAATCCATAACCCCGATTTGACTCGAATATCAGCTGTTTTTACGTTATAACGACGGGATGATCTCGCTATAACGACGGGATGTTCTCGCTATAACGACGTGATGTTCTCGCTATAACGACGTGATGTTCTCGCTATAACGACGGGATGTTCTCGCTATAACGAAGGGATGTTCTCGCTATAACGACGGGATGTTCTCGCTATAAGGACGGGATGTTCCTGCTATAACGACGGGATTTTCTCGCTATAACGACGGGATGTTCTCGCTATAACGAATGGATGTTCTAGCTATAACGACGGGATCTTTTCGCTATTGCTGTTCCGAAACGGGTTCCAATTATACACAGAGAATATTTAGTGAAATATTATAAATTTCATTGACCAGGAAAATATTTATTTGACGTAAACATCGTCCTAATAACGTTTTCGAAAATTACCACCCCCACCCGTGAGGGTTAAATTGCAAGTTGAATGTCATCATTAAATTCAGTGACATCCATAACATCGGAGTAGACTCCAATCTCGATTGTTTTTGCATTATTATTATATATCGCCCGTCCCCACCTCCTTAGTGTGCTCCACTCCCAATCTCGAAAGGGGTTAAAGTGAAACCCGGAAAACACGTAGAGAAATTTTATGAATCTCATTGTTGCCAAAATATACTTATCCGACCTAAAAACCGGCCGGTTAACATGTTTGAAAAGCTCAGGCCCGCGCAACTCCTCCCACCCAGCCCCACCCGCACGTCTGTCACAAATAACTCAGTGACATTCATAAACACGATTTGAATCAAATTTCGGTTGTTTTCGCGATATTTTCTTGTATTACCCCTCCACCCCACCTCAAAACGTGTGCGTTTCTCATGGTAAAAGGGGTTGCCATTTAACACACACAACATCGGTATAAATACTATCGACGGCAAATACCCCGACAATTATTTATTCCACGCAAATATCGACAGTTGAACATGTTTGAAAATTTTCACCCCTGTCTACCCCCTTCCCTGGGGGTTAAATCGACAAATGAATATCCTAATTAAACCCAGCGACACCCGTAACACTGGATATGACTATAATCTCGATTTTGTTCGAGTTATTTTCTCGTAACGTCCGTCCACAACCTCGCCTAAGGGTGCTCCTTTCCCAAACCGTTAGGGGTGGAAATTATGCTCAGATAACAATATCTTTGACCTCTTAAAATATTTATCCAACTTGTTTGAAAATGTCTACTCTCACCCAGAACCCCTCCACCCCCGCGCGATATCCAGTTTGCCACAATGTAACTCAGCGACATCCATTTTATTTTTCAATTGTGGGAAAATTTTTGAGTCGAATAAATATATTTCGGGAACAATAAGATTCATAATATTACTCTACTTGTTCTCCGTGTTTAATTTAAACCCCTTTCGGAATTGGGAGGGGAGCTTCGCTTAGGGGTGGGAGTTGAGTTGCATTACATAAGAAAAAACGCAAAAGTAATGGAGATTGGAGTCGAATCCAGGGTTATGGATGTCAATGAGTTTAAATATGACATTCAACTTACTGTTTAACTCCCCCAAAGAGGGGTTGGCGGGGGTGGAAATTTTCAAACATGTTATACGGTTGATATTTGCGTGGAATAAATAATTGAATAAACTATGTTCACATGTTGATTTAGAAGACCAACCCCCGGGACGGGGGTGGAATTTTGGAATGTACTAACGCGGTCAATATTTGCATTGAACAAATATTTTACGGGGTCAATGAGATTGATAGTGTTTCTTCCTGCGTTGTTTGTGTATAATTTCTGTGTTGCAAGGGAGCATCCTTAGGGGTAAGGGTGGAGCGGCGTTAAATAAAAATAACTCGGGAGTCGAAATTTTCAAGTATGCTGAAACGGTCAATATTTATCTTGAATAATTTTTTTTCGGTGTCAATAAGATTGATAGTGTTTTAGCGAATGATTTTTGTGTATAATTTCAACCCCTTTTGATACAGGAGTGGAGTGCACTTAGGGGTGGGTGTGGAGGGGCGTTTAAAATAAAGGAAAAATAACAGATATTGGAGTCAAATCCGGGGTTACGGATGTCTCTATGCTTCATTACAACATTCAACTTGTGGGTTAAATTGTAGATCTACTCACATGTGGTGGAGTTGGGAGGGATAAACATAATGCGTGTGAACGTTTTGTGTACATTGGTATACCCGTGGAGGTAATTTGACTAGATTTTTTACACGTGTTCTTTCTGAACAAGATAAAAACTGTGGGTGTAAGACATGACTAACATTCTTCGGGGTAGGGGTGGACACGCAGGTTGTACATAAATAAAATACATATATGAACACACAAAAAATTATATAAAATATACATAGTCTGATTTATCTGAAGATACTGAAATAATTCCAAAATTAGCCATCGTATCAATAAAAACATTTGATCGTCTGGAATGGTGAAAACGAATGATACCATACTCAAATCCCCACCACACCACATAGGGGAAGGGAGAGAGAAAATATTAAAATGCAAAGATACCATTATTATTGCAGATTTTGATTCTACACATTAAAAATAATATAATCCATTGATTTGAGCATATTATTGATGTAATTTCTTTCGTAGATGCTGCTATGTTAGAAACAAACTAAAACGGGCGTCTCCCGTCTCCCCCGCCCCGTCTCCTGGCGGTTTGCTATCGCTGGATGTCCTCCTTCCAGACGAGCAAATTTCATTACCATCTTTGTTTGATATAATGGGTAGTGTTGGAGGTATTTCAATGTTTTCAGATACATCGGCCACGTTATATCTAAAAATACTATAATTTGAAAATCACATACATGATCAATCTAGGTATAAACATTAAAATTTAATAGATAAAATTGAAAAAAGTGAATATATATATATATCATGTTTGACATGGGGCAAACTTTCAGGGGTGGTAGAGATTATTAAAACATACATTGTTTGTAAAGGAAGAGATGCGTTGCGGTTCAATGTGTATTTCTCGAGACATTTGAACATTCCAGAACTACCTTATGTATATTATAGTTGTAGTATCTGGGTGGAAGTAATTAAACTCAGCGATTCATCTCAAATCTCGGTTGTTTTTCGGTTATTTTAATCTAATACCACTCCACCCCCAACTTTATGCTGTACTGAAGTCGAAAGGGGTTGAAATTATACACAGACAACATCTGGAGAAATGTTATGAATCTCGAAAATTATTTATTCGACGTAAATATCGTTCGTTTAACATGTTTAAAAATCTACAGCCCAGTAAATGCTGATATAAACGAGAAAATGACGCCACAACCTACAAATACAATGAAAAATTACAAAATACGTGAAGAAATACGTGGCTATGAATCTTTCTTGAATATCTGAAGTAATTTAATACATATATGAAAAGATATACAATAACGAATAAGGCAATAAAAACAGATGAATTTCTTGTAAATCACTAGCCGCAGAAATGTATTTGTGAACGGAATTTAATTTCTTTGCAAATTATATATATATAGTAACATAACTATGGCTTCCTTTTAAATATTTGTATATTATTTATGTTGGGCTTTGTACAGTGCCAATGTATGTAGAAAAATGAACACGGGTTGCAGAATCGCAATTAATGGAAGTTGCCATCGTTCCTCAATATAATACGCAAATAGCCGACATCTTGAATAAAACTTGATTTCTCATCATGAGTTCATAGTTGAGTCCTAATAACCTGATCTGTTGAGGCAACTGTAAATAAATCAATATAAAAAAAATACGCAATATCAACGCAATGATTTTAAATCTGCATCGAATCAATTCACTGAAACTAATCAAGCAATACAATCTGCTGTGAACAACATTAATGTAACAAAGCGAAAAACCGTAAGTGCCAAGCGAAATTGAAATATAGATACTAGGATCTTATTTCTCACGATCAATATTTGAAAAGAAATACAGAATTGGAGATCATGTGTACTGAACTTCAAGAATAACGTTCGACATAGATGCGAATCTAAAACGTATTGCAATTTCACGTTGAGCACTAAATGGAAAAAAAATGAAGGTGCAAATTTACATACCTTATTTGCAGATTTCAAATTACGGTTTGGAGTAGCCATCGTTCTTCAACACTGCACTGAATCACTAACACAGAGCATAAGGAAAGCACAAGACCTGTCACCGGCGGAGGTGAAACACCAAATGAAGAATATAACCAAAACTACAGCTAGCGACGGATTACATCACCACTGTTTCAGAGTAACAGCAAAAGAATTTAAACTTGAATTTGAAACTAGAGACATCATGCGTGAAGATTAAGCTGCGAGTAAGCAAAGATAATGATCGAAGAATGCTTTAGGTAAGCGATTTTATTATTACATAGTAAAATCAGAGAATACATAATAAACACGAGGTATGAATCACAGTTACTAGTATTAGATGATAACAAAGGCGGTTTTCGTAGAAACAACGGAGTTGTTTTAATAACCGATGCTGGTATTTCAATACTGACGTCAACATTCGACACGTCGACGATGAAGTCGCAAGATTGTGTAAAAATGCAAGTAGACGGAATAAGTTCGGAATGACCTGTGTTCCAGAAGATTAAAATATATCTCTTAAAAATAAATTATTTAGACGTTTCAGACGTACGGGTGGTATAAAACATCTGAAATTGCTGTATTCATTGTAAGCGACACAATTTACAACAATACGTGGAGAGGATTGTAAATAACGAAAGTGGACAAAAGTGATATTAATGTAAGAGATGGACTGAAAAAGAGAATAATTTGAGATTTATAATTGAGAAACAAAATAGACCTTTTGGACAGCGACCCAAGTAATTCCGTGTTCGTAGCGAATGCCTAATCCCCCGCGTCACCCTTAACCGTGATGAGCGACCAGGTTGAGAGGACTACCCCTTCCCTTCCCGTTTTCCTTGCTCCTATTGTTGAAGCGCAACAAGCAAAATACGTTATTTGCATTCATTCTCTAAAAAGTAACTATTTCATAAAAGGCGAAGTAGTTTATCTATTAAGATAGTTGCAAAAATCGACAGCCAGAAGGCAGGAAAATAGTCTAATAAATTTTAATTAAGAACACACCATTTTTTTTCGAGTCTTGCATTACCCAGTCGCAATTAATAACATAGTAAAAATATTAATAATCTTATTCTTCTTTTATAAATTAATTATAAATAAATTAAACTATTTGTGTGTGTACGTTTCGCGTACAAATCTAGTCCTTTGGAGGAAATTTTACTAAATTTCGTAATCAAATACTGTGGGGGTAAGAGACGCCTACCAACTCCCAGGGGTTGAAATTTTTAAACACATGTTTAAATGGCTGATATTTCCATCCTATAAATATTTTTACGAGTCTTTGAGATTACTAGCGTTTATCCATTGTTTTTTTGTGCATAATTTCAACACCTTTCGGAATGGGAGGAGAGCACCTTAAGGGGTGGAGGGGCGTTAAATAAAAATAATGCAAAAGCAACTGAGATTGGAGTCAAATCCTGGGTAACGGATGTCACTGAGTTTAGTTATTACAACCCGGTCAACGACGTGCAACAATCGAATATTAATTGTGATGTGACTGATTATTATTTTTATACTGCGCGGCAGATTCGATGGCGGCCCAGTTTAGTGTCATTCCTCGCCGCAGCTGCCCCTCCCCGTGTCAGGTAGTGATCTCCAATAAGCGCCTAGAGCTTGACCGAGTCATATCGTTGCCGTGCATGAGTTTATACGGCGCGCATGACGACAACTCTAAATTGGCCTTCCCCTTCCTCAATCTGCGCCACCCGCCATTGTTAATGACAACTACTATAGTAGTTACTTTTATAAATTGAGAGTTAGGGTTGCATAAAATTACAATTGATGGGACACAATACGTACTCTGTACTTGACAAAGGTAACTTCCGAAGAAAGTGCATTATAATGTGATAATTATTGCACAGAAAAGGATACTTTCCATTTTGAAATTTCTAGCATGATTTAATGTATTTTTGATTACTTTCTTCCGCACATTCATTTAACTTTATTTATTGATAAAACGTAAGGATATTTTTATACTGGTTGAATGTCTTACGTTAAAGAACATTTAAAATACGAATCCTAAATTTGCAGTGAATGTAAAAAAAAAATTAAAACCTCAAATTAAACGATAAAACAAACTGTTAATATATTTTCAAATAGAGGAGAAAAAGTTATTATATTATTCGACTAGCTAACTGAGTAATTTAAAGACTGTTTCGAATTGTAGTTAGCGATTTAAGAATTTCTCTCGTCTTTGATCTAACACTTAGTGCGTTTAATACGTCCAGGATCTGTTGAGGTTCGTCATTTGCGATATTTTATAATCGGTACTATTTTTTTTCCTTTTAGTTTGATTCCCATTTATTTTTATTCTTGTCAATGGTAAAATAATTCATAGTTATAATTTTTAATATTATCTAGTCTAGACGGCCTTCTTCCTCAAACTGATGAATATGTGGAAACATAACGACGGAACCTACCGCTAAAAAAATAACGAATATCTATGAATTTTTATACATTGACAGGAATAAACGTCAATTTTAGTATAAATTTTCGCCCGTTTTGAATTGGATATAAAAAAAAACTTACATTTAATTTAATGTAGCTTTGTCAGAATATAACGATTCTAGTAGTGTTGAGATATTAATAACAACTTATAGCTAACAAAACGGCTCTCTGGTTACCAACCAGGTCAAAGATTTATAATTACGTAACTTTTCAGTGGCTGTGCTGTGTCACCATCGTCAATCTTTGAACCGGGAATGTTTTATTTATCATATATAACGCGAAAGTCGTTGTTCTCTTATGACTCATAACCACCTATTTCATCCTATAGGAGAGAAAATATGTAATATATGTAACTACACATGAACCATTCCTCTAATGGATTGATTATTCTAGTAAATATATTACAGAATTATTATTTGCCCGTGGATGCCTTTACTAAATTCTTTCGCAAAAAATCGCCCTCTAAACCGATCTTCCCCTACAGTTGTCTGGCAAAATTAACAGCATCATTTCCGAACGTCCGATCTCTGTAGTTTCAACCCCGAAAAAACTGACAGTTCATTTACGTTTCCGCCGGAACGACTTTAATAAAGCTTGTCGCGATATATAACGTCACAGTAGTTCACCGAAGGCCTCTGAGACGTGAGTAAAATATTTCTTGACAACATACGCGGGAATAATTTCCCAGAAATAAATTATAACCCCTCTCAGAATCCATCGTATAAAACGTTTAGTAAGTAATCGGTTTAAGTATCTGAGATTTTGAATTCATTACGACAAATTTTTCTCTCCAACTTAAACACACAGTATAGCAACCTAATAAATTATTTGAAAATCATTCTTATATTTTAAATATTCCAGGTTTTTTTTTTCAGTAATTTAATCTGGTTAAACGTGCCAAGATGAGAAAGACTCTGGTCTCGGACGACGAAGAATCGAAAAACATATATTAAAAAAAGTTCTGAACTTTTTTTTTACTGAAAATGAACTAAAATCTAATAAATAAAGCAGTGTGTTTGTTTGTTTGTATGTATGTTCCTTATACAAATCTACACCAAATTTCATACACGTAATCTTTGCGACTAGGAAACAAACATTGTCGGAGTGAAACACGTCTACAATCTCCTGGTGTGGGGGTGGACGGGTGTTGAAATTTTGAAACATGTAAACACGGTCGATATTGGCGGTAAATAAATATTTTTCAGGGTTAATTAGATTGATAGTATTTCTACCGATGTTCTGTGTGTAAAATTTCAACCCCTTCCGGCATGTATGTCGCTGAGTTCATTTATGACAATCTGAGCAGCGCGGGGTTGGGCTGTGATGGTACGGGTTGGGCAGAGGTGGGCGGGGGTAGAAATTGTAAAACATGTTAACCGACCGATTTTTTGCGTCGAATAAATATATTTCGGGATCAATGAGATTCATAATATTTCTCTAGATGTTCTCTGCGCATAATTTCAACCCCTTTCGGGATTGAGAGGAGAACACTTTTAAGGGTGGGGGTGGAGTGTAATTACATAAAAATAACGCAAAAACAAGCGAGATTCGAGTCAAATCGAGCATTATGGATGTAGCTGAGTTTTAATTATGACATTCAACTATTCGTTTAAGTGGCTTAATGGGGGAAATTTTCGAACTTGTTAAAATGGCCAATATTCGAAAGAAACTTTTTCAGGGTCAATGAGTTCAACCCCTTTAGTCGTGGGAGGTGAGCACATTTAGGGATAGTAGTCGACGTGCGATACATAAAAATAACGTAAAGGTAACCGAGATTTTTAGGCAAATCGGGGATTATGGATGTATGACAACCCGGACCGCCGGCACCCAGCTAGGTTACAGTTAAAGGTTACCGTAAATGGCAACAATGTGAAACGAAAATTACGGAATCCTTGTAGACTTATTACTTCTGCTCCCTTTATTATAAATTAACTGGAGGATTATTAGCGTCGCAGACGACTGCAACTCTATCAACTTGCATGTAACATTCTGGATTTTCACATGACCCGAGTAAATATTCTTCTAGCGTCTATTTAGAATTTCCATGACAATTATATTAAATTTGGATGCAACAGGACTTTTCCTGAACGCGTTCCACTGCAATCCGGAATGTGTCATGACAGTCGAAGTGTCAATTAATTGGCCTTTCTCATACTTCATGACTTTTTTAAATACCTAGTATCTAAAAATTTTAAGTAATTTATATCTGTTAACGATTTAAAAAATATTAATACAATTTCTTCATGAATTTTTAATTTAACACGTCTTAGATGAGATTTATTGACATTTAATGTATTATAACCCCAATGTTTTTTTCCAGTGACTATTTTATTAAAAAACTAATTAATAATTTTCTAAAATATTTAATTTTTTTAATCTGGAGTTTCTGCAACATTGCAATATTCATTTGTAAACCAAAAAATTCAATAAAAATCTCATACATAATTTATTTGCAACATAATTCTTCATTATCAAAATGGCCCCCGTAATTATCTATTTACCCCCAGGAGCGGGGGTGGACAGGAAATTTTCAAACATGTTGAGCGGCCGATAAATGCGTCAAAAAAATATTATTCTGTGTGAATTAATTTCATAATAATTCATTATATTTCATATAATACAGATGTTATCTGCGTATCATTTCAACCCATTACAGCATGGGAAATATGCACCCTTAGGGGTGCGGGTGTAGGGACGTTGTAAGAAAATAACGCGAATACAACCGAGATTGGAGTCAAATCCAGGGTTAGGGAAGTCGCTGAATTTAATTATGACATACTGGGTTAAGAATGGGTTTGTATGGGACTGGGTGGAGGTTACCGAGGGTAGAAATTATCAAACATGTTGAGCGGCCGATATTTGCGTATATAAAAAAATTTTCTGGGTCAACGAGATTCAGAATATTTCTATACATGTTCAGTGTGTATACTTTCAACCCCTTTCGGGCTTGGGAGGGGAGCACCCTAAAGGGTGCAGGTGGAGTGGCATTACAATAACACACAAAAACAATCGAGATTGGAGTCGAATCAGGTTAGTGGTTGTCACTGAGTTTAATTATGACGATTAATTTGCCATTTAACGCTCCCAGCGGGGGTGCGGAGGTCGGTGGTGGAACTTTTAACGGTAAATATTTTATGGGAATAATTATTAGTCCGGGTCAATGACATTGATAGAATTTCTAACGATGTTTTTGTGTATAATTTCAATCCCTTCCTGCATGGAAGGGAAGAACGCTTAGGTGTTGGGGTGGAAGGGCTTTATATAAATATAATGCAAAAACAACCGAGAATCGAGTCAAGTCGGAGTTAGGATGTCGCTGAGTTTAATTATGACAACCTGGGCTGGGCGAGGGTAATAATTTTAAAGCAATGATACAACTGACTAACATATTAATTTACATGTAATACTGACAATAAGGAAATTCTTAAACATTATTATTATTATTATTGACTTTCAATAGTTTTTGTAAGGTTGCACTAAAAAGAAATGCTATTTACGTCACAAGAAATGATTCATCACGATTTCGAAGTAACGCCCAAAATGATTCACAGTGAGGGTGATAGGAACTTCCTTTCACCTCAGAAACGTTCACTAGTCAAGTCACGCAATGTGTTTCCCGTTTTAAAACTAGCATTTACAATATTTTCCTATCCATACTCTTCATTATAAATTTTTACAATTGTTTATCACCCCCTTTCACCCAACCCCTAGAGATGTCATGCCATTTGGGGTTAAAAACATCGAGAGTTACATTATGAATCTTAACGACACAGTAAAGTATTCATTCGTCACCAATATAGACCGTTAGCGCATATGTTGACAATGCCACCCCCTTCCAAGGTGCTATTGTTATCTTAAATCCATGGTGGTTGTTCTGGATCTTAAGTGATACGTGTACCAAGTTTGCTTGAAAGTATTCCACGCAATAAAGAACCTGAGTATTATTTTTAACATAATGTAAACTTATAACCAGGTATAATAAGATATGTAACATATTAAGTGTTCTACAATATTAATTTTATGCTTTATTTTTATTTTATTTACGCACCTTTCTGGATAATATGATGTTGTTCAAACGTCAATCGGGATATTATCGGCAAAACGACCTTCGGGAAAGTGTGTATCGGGCAAACGACCGTATTCCATTTTACACACGTCGGACGTTTATATTCAACCGTTCTTTTGACAGTATCTTGATTGACTTTCAAAAATGTTGTGTTTGAATTACGGATCGGGAAATAGAGGACAATTTTTAATTCCAATTTCTTGTGCCATGGGTGGAAAAAATCGTATTTGCTATAACAAAAGTTAAAACACTTCCTTTGTTTATCATTAGAAGTGGACAAAGCTTTTGCTGATTTCGTTACGAAACTCGGCATGAATAAGTTTATTGTTCTTTATAAAGAGTTCTCGGGTTTCCGGTCATGTAACGTGTTTTAAACTCAACGTTTCTATGGCTGACACCGCCATCTTCGTCAGGTGATAGTGTTTCTACAGATTTTTTTTTCTGTATAATCGCAACCAATTCATTTGGAGTGCACCCTTAGGGATGGGCGTGGGGGTGGAGGGACGTTACACAAAAATACCGCGATAACTGCCGAGATTGGAGTCGAATCCGGGGTAATTGATGGCGCTGAGCTTAGATATGACATTTAACTTGCCGCTTATCCTCCGGGGGCAGGAAGTAACGGGGATGTAATTTTATAACATGGTAAAACGGCCGATATTTTCGTGAAAAGAAAATATTTCGGAGTCTATGAGATAGATAGCGTTATTCTGGTTAAAGTGTTTTAATATTTTTTCTTAATGAAATAACACCGTCAACCCCGTGTGCTCATGTTTTTACTTAATAGTTATAAAATTTCTGTCGACTTCTGGCGGATGAATATCAATATTTTCATCGATACGTCTGTTAAATATTTCGCAAAAATCAGTAGCAGTCAGTGTGATTTTTTTTTTGCTGGCCTACATGTGTGACGGTTTACTCTCACTCCTTAAGAAGGAATACTTTTTTTCATTTTTTATAAGTTAAATCCTTTGGTGTTTTTATTGATGTGGTTTTGAAAGGAATTCCAACTTTTATTGTTTACTAATGAATCACAACCGTTTGTAAACTTGAATAATCCTTTATATATGTGTAATTTGTAAGGATTTCTAGCTCTTTCCGTGAAGCAAAATTATTATTATTATTATTTGCTTTCAATTGTCTTTGTAAGGTTGCACTAAAAAGAAATGCTATTTACGACACAAGAAATGAATCATCATCAACGCCCGAAATGATTCATCGTGAGAGCGATAGGGAACTTCCTTTCACCTCAGAAACGTCCACTAATCAAGTCACGCAATGTATTTCCCGCTTTAAAACTAGCACTTACAATATTTACCTATCCATACTCTTCATTTTCTACTTAAGTATTTGGTCGTCCTGGAGAGACGCCTTTTGCTATGCTTCCATGGATTCAAAACTTTATCAACTGGAGCACATGGGGATTAATTGTGCCAATACTGCAGATTCTTTCCAGGAGACAGTGTGAATGGCGCTTATTTTCATCAACTGCTGAACATCATTCAAAAGCCGAAATAATGTTTCTCCATTTATTTTTCTGGTTCTTTCATAATTCCAAATACATGAAAATGGGAAGGATGAAAGAGAAGTTGTGCTGTTGATCTGGCAACAGAAATGGTAATCAACACCAAGGAAATGTAGTAGAGACTCGCTTATGTCCTTACTAATCAAAGACAAGGTCACATGGACTTCCATGTATCACGTCTTCTAACAGTTGACAAGGACTTCCGGACGTACTAGCACAAGACAGAGAAGGAAAACAGAGGCCAGTTTGTTCTAATGAAAATGAGCGTACTGCAGTTATTAGGACGTTAACCCAGAGTGAATTACCAAGAAAAATGTAGCACTTTATATTAGTTGAGCCCTACACTTCCTAGAAATGTAAACCCTTTTAAATGGGAAAAAGATTTTCAGAAATTATTCTTAAACTGAAATGACACAATTGATATTACATTTAAAGATTATTATAGATTCCCATTCATATTAGAGTATTCATTAGTCCAGTTTAACAATATAAAGTAGGAGATAAATGTGAACACATACCAATTAGTTTATGAATACCATGTAGTCATTTAAGTAATGATTTTAATTTTTCCTGTCAGTCTTATGTATAAAGAAAATATTTACTCCAATCCCACTGCTTCCATTCAATTCACCAATATCTGAATGCTACTACATAATTAACTCGTTTACTTTTATATATATATATATATATATATATATATATATATATATATATATATATATATATATAATTGCTCTTGGTTAATTATCTCTCCTTAAAATCTTCAACTATTTCTACTACTTTTGAAGCTACAGATAAATGTCTGAAATTAGATTTTTGAAGCTACTCTTCTATTCGTTAAACGTACAAGATACTTTATGACCGTTATATTACAGAATATGGTCTTTTAAATGTAGCACTGGGGCTCTGAATAATTGAAAAGGAACTTTCTAGAATGGAGAAATGCTAATCTCAACCAGTCTGCTGGTATATGTGCAATCCATTATAAGCTATAAGGTTTATAATGTTTTTAAGCTTAACACGTAAGACATCCAAATTTATAATTCAGTATTCAATTAATTTGTCTTGGTAGTAACAAATATTTCACAAATGGGAAACATGTAATTTATTGAAAGAAATGTAATTAAACGCTCAAAAAATAGGATGAAATTTTATTAATTGGCAAAATGAATCTTGTTCAGGTTCTAGAATTCTATGTATGTTATTAGTTCAAGATCAAAATGGATGATAGTATTGTGATTGTTCAGTAAGTAAAAAATGTACTTGAGCCACCTCATGACTAAACTTGGAGTCAATTTAAAAGGAAAATATTAGTATTTCATAAATCATAATGATCCAATTTTATGAAAGGTAAGGCTAGTGTTTTATTTGATAGTTAAATAAATATATAACAGTTAAAAACAACTTGTGCAACTTGGCACTTGTGTTACAATACAAAGATAATAATTTTCTCTCCAACAAAATAAAATAAAAATGTTTCTACAGTTACAAAAAGAACACTATTTGCCCCAGATCTAAACAAAACGGTGTCAATCTTGATCTGGGACAGTTGAAAATGTAATGACTTGTTAAACTACTTCATAAATTTTTTCTATAAAATCACTTAACAATTAGCTGCCGTTTTAGACTTAAAGTTTGTCGTAATAATATTTTCATTACAGCACTATTTAAAACTTAAAATATAATATTCAGGATCTGTCATCTTTGTAGTATTGCTTTTAAATTATCACAATCAATTAAATCTGTTTCATACACAGTATCTCACTAAACAATTGTAATAAATGCATTTGAGTGGGTACCATAACAAAAAACTTAAGCAATAGACTTGAAACAGCAAAAATGTTAACAGTTACTAAAATTCTTCAGATTTAAGTGTTTACAAAACATTTTTAATACCTATATTTTCTGATTCAGTAATATGACTTCACTATATGTAACATAATTCTGTAAATAAAATAGAATGGTAAATCTAGTTCCCATTGTATATGGTTTGTTGTTGGTTTTGAATATATGTACATATCATGTGAGAATTACTGTAATGCTGTTATAAATCCTTTAAAATTAATTCAATCAACAATATAAAAAGATCTACAGATAGATAGTATTTTCTTTTCTTGATATTCTGACTTCCTATTATAATTTTTAGATAAGATGTAAATAAAATGAACCTTTGTGGTGTACATAAGATCAATTCATGAAATTACGTGCATAATCTTTTAAAATACATTACAGCCTTTAATGAATTTATATATGATATAGTTACCAGACCCAGGACTATATTCTAATAAATACTGAATTATTAATAATAATTTAATGTGAAATAATGGAATTTTATAATTAAATTTTAGTTGCAAAATGTTTACTATAAAAGAAAACAAATTCATATAAATCCTAAATTAGTTTATAATCCAAGATATTTTACGTGAGCAGTTCAGGCTTGATAACATATGTTTACAATAATTTATAATTAAGTTCTACCTTAAAAGGTATCACTTGCCATAATTTTAACTCACTTTACAGGTATTACAATAAAAATACTATGTTCATTTACATTAATGAATGATAACCTATTAGTTCATAAGTATAGTGGCACTAGTTAACTGACAGCCAAATAGATATAAAAGCAAATGTGCTTTCATTTAATATGAAATCCACTTTTACTTTCGAGTCTTTTTATTTAGGTTTTTACTATGTTAGCAGTATGTTCTTCATAATAAGTATCACAGTTATATGTAAAAATATCTAAAAATGAGTAAGTATTGATTGAAATTCTATGTTTCTGTGTAATGATTAGTTTCAATCAGGTCCAAAAACTTTTTTTATATAGAAAAACCAATCTTGTTAATTTTAATTAAAATTTATAAAACTGTAGAATTACCTCTAAACCTGCATGATAATGCACATAAAATATTTACTGTACCAATGTATACATATATATTTTATAAATGTGACAGTTCAGTTAACTTCCATTTGATTTGTCACAGTTATAATGAACATCAAAATTACATTTTCTGTGAACTAAGAAGATTATAATCTATTAAATAATAACACTGCAAGCAAAACTATCTATACTTACAATATTAATAATGACACAATCAAATTAGTGTGTAACTAAACAGTATCAAAATATATACTTTTGTTATAGTACTTCTTTATATATATATATATAATTTCTTAAAATTATTTTACAATCTTCTGAGGTAGCTGCAGAGAAATGTGTGAACACACCCATTCAAACAAATTTGCAGTTTTAAGCAAGTTCTATGTTCCTTTCAATTTGGGCAGTAAAAATATTTATAATTTTTTTTTTACAGATTCCATATAAAATAAGAATTTGAATATTTAATTTTAGGTGTATTATTAGTGATTTTAAAGTGTTCAGAAAACCCTGTACAAAAACATAAGGTGAACAGTATTATAGAAGAAAAATGTTTACTACTTGAGAAATACAATTTTTTAAAAACATATGTATAAAGTTTTTAATAATGGTGAATAAGAGTGTTTGAAAACAATTTTTAGTGTTGGTGAATTATCTATTTATCATAAAATTGTTCTTCACTTATTAATAGGATTTTAACATGTCTGATAATAGCCAAGTATATATTATGGTAGTAGTAATCTAATAACTATCAACTGTGTAAGTGTATAAAGTTTAAAAAATTCAATATATGCTGCTGTAAAATGCTGCTGTAAAATGCTGCAGTTCTCAATCAAAATAAAAATAAAAGCATAGAATAAATATTCTATGAAATTTATAGATTAAATGTTCAATTAATAATTTATAAAATACATTGTTCTTCATGTGTCTAAACACATTATTTGGACCCTTTCACATGTTGGAATATAAATTGAAACTCTTCAATTCCTTCATTAAGTTCTTCTGTGTGGTAACATTTTTTGCTGGCCCACCAATATAAAAAGTTTCATAAATTACAAGTTTTTGGATGTATATGCTATCGAGCATGACACTTCTGAATCACACAATTGACACTTTCGGCAACAGATTCATAAACAGGCACACCTTCTCGATTTGCCAGATCTGACAGGTACATTCTTCCTCTATTATAGTCCTTTATTGCTTGCTTTGTCAGCTGAAAATAAAAAGATAATCTTCAAGATAAATCATTTACAGTTTTACATTACCAAATATGTATTTATTATTCTCTCTCATTCTCTCCACAGTATATTTGTTTTAATAATAATAATGTATTAGTTATTAATAATTTAAACATCATATTACTACCATTTCATTTATTTTTTTCATATGTGATCTCCCATTTTCAATACTACCAGTTTTTAATTTTCTTTAAAAGCACTATGTGAACTGAGATCATCACATTCTTTCAGACTATTAAGGCTTTCTGAATGTGAATGCTTTAGTCGAATAGTCCTGCAGCTGAAAATTAAATATCACTCTGCCCCTCACATTTCACTTAATTCACTAGAGAATGGAATATCTAGAAAAAATTAATTAATCTCATATCAATTTTACAGCACTTCAAAGTTATGTATGATGGAAATTATATTGTAAATTAAGAAATTCATTAAATCTATTGATTGTTTTAATTAATAACTAATATTTATTTATTTCAATGAATTTATTTACACCAAATGGAAAACTTCAGATATATCTTAATTGATAGATGGTTTATTGTATGGCAGACTGACACTTATATAACACGATTTACAAGTAATAATAGTTTAGAATATTTATAGTTTATTTTCTAATAAAAGTCCCCATAGACGGTATAGATATTGAAATATTAATCATCAGAATCATCTAGATGATTTAACTGATCTTCTGATATGTGGGATTTTATAGATACTGTAGAGGTCACGGTTGTATCATTTCCTCGATGTTCCTTTTTCACAAGTTGACCAATTATTCTTCAAAGTATCTTTCTTTCGAGTGTGTCCAGCATCTCTGTGGGGTCCAATTCATGGTCTAAAGATCTGTTCTATTCCCATCTGGGCATTTAGGTCATCAACTATTATTTTAGTGACATGGTCTGGGAAATCATCATATGCTCTTTCTATAAGTTCATAGAATGAGTCTTTTTCTTCTTCCCCTGATACTTCCATTGGTGCATGAGCATTAATCATAGAATAATTTCAAAATTTTCCCTTTACCCTGCATGTCAATAATTTTAAGCTAATAGGTGTAAATCCTATTACTAGACACTTTAATTGGTGGTGTAATACAAACTCTTGCTTCTTCTCATTACAGCTATAGAATATGTTAGCTTCTTTATTTCCTAGGATTCCATTGAGTCCACCTTAATTCTTGTACTGCTATTATGCTGTGCTTCCGTTTCATTGCTTGATCAAGTAGCACTCTCATGGCCCCTGGTCGGTACATAGATCTCGCATTCTAGGTTCCAATATACAAGCCTGACTTACACCTTATGTTTCTCCTCTTTCCTACACAATTTATTTGTCCATTGCACTTATCAATTCCATTTTTCATGCCAGCTCCATCCTTATTAATCAATCTGGCTTTCCTTTGAAGTTTCTCAACAGGTTCTTTTTACAGAGTGGGTTTTCAACCCTATGTCAATTTTTTTTTCTTCAGGACTATTTTCTTTAATTTTAGGATATAACTTAACAATATTTTTTGTATCTTAATCAATCTGTATATATTCTTACTGGAAGCATATGCCGAAATTACTTTCGAGTACCTAATCTGAGAATGGCTAAATCTGTAATAAACTTTTATTAGGGGACCACGGCTGAGGAAAACTGATAGTCCTTCTATTTTATTTCATAACTGATCTACATAGTGTACCTAACTGCCTTCATTATCTTCATATATACCTTGAAATTTATATGATTCTATTGTACAAACAGCTTCATCCTTACAATAGATACAAATATTTTGTCCATACTGAGAATTTCTTGCTTTAAATACAATTATGTTACTTTTGGTAGCAATTATATTTAGTTTGTTTACAATGAAGTAGAATACAGGAATAAATTTTATTTATTAAAAAAATATCTGTCTGCATCCTAATTAAAAATATCAGTGTCAACAACATATGGTATTACCATTTCTTCTGCTGGATCAATAATTTATATAATCATGAACAGAAGTGTCCACAAAATTGACTCTGCCTGTGTTACCTTCTTTAAATAATCCCTATATCTGATTGAACTTGTTCACACATATTGTTCTTAATATAGAATAACTCTGTATATTGCTGTCTATTTTCAAGTTAACTTTACTAGGTTCAAAGTTACTAATTCAAATTGTTTTAATTTATCTATAAATATTTTATGGTCTACAGTATTCCATGTTTCAATTAAATCTAAATAGGCTTCTGCTACCTTTATTTTACTGTCTAATTTGTAATGAAATTCTTCCACACATTTTGAAATTTATACATTGAAGAACAGCATCTTTTAGAATTCCATATTATATCCATTTTTTAGAACTATATATTTTCATTTATGTTCTTTAAGATTTGTGCTCGATATTCTTGTTTTACGAGTTTGTTGTTTTACTTAATACAGTAAAACTCTGAATTAAATCAGATATACTGTGTTGATAAATCCAAGGAAAACTGTGTATATGCAACCTATTCTTTTGATAAAATACAGGAACAAATCATTAAGAAATTTATGAACCTTTATAATGTGCTTGCGGTTACCATCTGAACTTAGAATTAGACTTGAGTTTGCAGCAATCAGACACCCAGCTGTAATCTGAGTGTAAGAATAGGTTTCACTATTTCATATTAGTAAAATATCTGTGAATTTTATATTATACCTGTAGATTCACACACCCATTCATTAATTATTGTTCGATTAAACAACCAACACAGCTGTAAAAGTATATAATTTATTCAGTAGATTTTCTTAAACATATTTCAAAATGATTTTTGAGAACTTCTCAATAAATTACCTTATCACTGCCAAAAATGCAGTCATCTGGCAAGTGCTGAACACACAACACTACATTACAACCCAATCCAATATAATGAGCTGCCTGAAATTTAAATATATATAAATAACAAATATCTCGTATAACATATTTTTAAAAATAAGCACTTTTTCAAAATCACGAAGCACATCGAAATATAAATGTAAAGCGCATTAACTACTAAACACACTTATCATTATTTAATTTATGACTTTCATTTTCAAAAGATTAAAGAGTAAGTAAATTTTAAATTTACAGTTTTGAAGAAGGTTGAAAAAAATACTATACAGTGGAAGTGCTAGTAATATTTAGAACTTTGAATAAAACCTTCTCAGGATTCTGAGTATAAAGATGTATGTGTGATGTTATATATAATATATATATATATATATATGTATATATATATATATATATATATATATATATATATATATATATATATATAATGTTTTTATTATAACTGAGACATTTTAGAAACCTTTGGACTTTAAAATATCAACTCATGTAATTGTATTTTCATCCATAAAATGTTCATATTCTTTAGGATGAGGATAATTCTACAGCCACACATTACGATTTCATTATTGCAGCACACAGATACTTTCTAGTTATTAAATAAACAATCAAACTTGTTTTTTTAAGCTAATATATACTAATATGATCTTCATGCGCAAATAATAATAGAAAGGTTTAGAATAAAAACATTTTAATTCACGTGAAGCCCTAGTGAGAAGAAGTTACATTTTTAATTATATATATATAAAAAAATTATTCCTACCATTGCCATAGAAGACAACGACCTTGATGTATTTGTTATAACAAATAAAAGAACATAGCTATTGTCCATAGCTGCTGCTTCTATTGGAATTAATCTTGAGCTCCATCGACACTGCTGATGATTGACATATGTTAAACCATTCTTTCTGAAACAAAAAAAAATTGTTAAATAAATTAAACACAAAAAATTGCATGCAAATTACGCACCAAATAAATATTTCATTGAATTTGATTTAGGAGAAACAGGAAAACAGAGGCAGGGAGTCCTCATATTTTAAAATTGGAAGATTGATGAAAAAGAATCAGTTTGATAAAAAAAGCAATAGTTTTTCATAATTTACAAATTGCTACAATTGTAACTGAATTTTCTTACTTCAGAATTGGAATAGCAATATCATCCCTCCATGTTGTATTTTGGCATGTTCCTCCAAGATAAACATCTCTAGCACAATTATTCTGTCCATTTTGAGGTGTGGATATTGGTAAAGATCTCAAAGGCTGTGGGGACATAGTCCATTCTGAAATTTATACATTTAATTGTTTCAGTACATATATTTGAAAAATGTGGGTTTCTATTTCATTGGTGCTAGGAACATTTAAATTATTGAAGAAATTTTCAAATCTCAGCTCTTTAAAAAATTAAAAACAGCTAACAACTTGATTCTTTTATATTCTTTCTTTTTTAATATTCCACCTTAATATTTAGATTTACAGACATTTTACAACTTTTATTATCTGCACCCATGTATCTTTTTAATTTCATATCTTGATTCTGACAGTAACGTCAAAATTCTAACCACAAGCCAGACTGAAATATATGTAAAACATATAAATACACTTGTAAAGAACCTTAAAAGGTGGATTTCACTAATTACAGTTCCCATTTAGCAACCTTAATTATGAAGCATTTGAAAAGAACGTTTGGATAAGTACTTGACAACTTTTACAATATACTTCATAAAATGGGCAGATAAGTTCATCTGCTGAAATTTTGGAGCTCAATCAGGGATATATATAATGACCCCAATAAATTATGGAATTATTTTGGATGAGATGGATACTTCATTTTGCAAATATTTCAAAAATTAGTCTAAATATTTGTAAATAAAGAAATAAAGTTTTATGAACAATTTCAATTGAGAATTTACTGCATAAGACTGGACTGAATACATATATTTATGATGATTGACAAGTAATTAATATTTCACCTAAATGTAACAAGTATGAAAAATATTTAAATTATTGTTTATCAACAAAAAGTTTTATAATCTGTAAACAAACTTTATGTCCTATGTCCAATAAATAAAAATTTGCACCTGTCCTTTCACACATGAGGTATAAATTTTCTTTACAGAAGATTTTTATTAAAATTTCAGTCAATGTCAAACCACAGTGTTTGCTTCATCACAAGAAAATATGAAACATAAGAACATGAGTTCTGTCTCAATTCTCTTCATTAAATTTAAAGCTGATAGAATCAGGAATTCATAATTTAAATCACCACAATAATCATATTGGATCGTATCTAAAAATACTGCTGCTGAAGCATTTCTGTTCATGAAATTTAAGTAAAATTTGTGAACAGAAACAATTTATTTTTTAGTGTCAAAGTACCTATTACCATTCTAATGTATTATTTATTTCTATGTATTCCATTATTACATATAATTATACTATGGAATGAAATTAATAACAAAAAGCAAGAAATACATTATAGTGTTAAAAATAAAATGTGTTAATCAAAATAGAATTTATTAATATATGGAAATGTGAAAATCAAATGTTAGAACATATGAATATACATCTAAGTTACTTTTAAAAAATAATAAAAAAACAAAAATAAAGCTTAATTTGTGTATAATGAAATATAAGTTGGAACTGTAGTCCTTTGCAGCTCAAAACCAAACACCTACAGCAAACAAACATTTGAAAATGGAACAAATTAAAGGTGTAAGCAAGCATGTGATTATGATAAAATATAATTAAATGCACATGAAGCATAATTATTATTAACAATAAATTCAAAGTATTTAATTGCGTTAAAAGGGGTCAACAATTTGAATTGTAGTACTTATGTGATTATTTAAGTGGGACAGAGTACCTAAGGCTTTAGTGAGGGGAGAAACAATTGCCTGTAGAAGGCGAGTGGTTTTGGCTAGGACTACATCCCACAGTTTGTGAACCTCACTTTCACTGCATTTGAATTCAGCAACTATTGCACAGAACTGCTCAAAATTGACATGCAGCTGATCAAGAGGAATGCCATGTGTCTCTCCTGGTATACCTGTAAAATTTTAACTTAAATAAATAACTACTTATATTCACCTGCATAGCTTATAGGTTTGTTTTTTAATTAAAAAGTAATGTTGAATTTCATAACTTAAGCATAGTGAAAAAAAATGGTAACTCTAAAAATAAGAAAAATATGTGAAAATAAAATAAAATATTATTTAGATTATTCTACACAAATCAGGTATCAATTACACATCAAATACCAGGTTGGTGTGTAGATTTTCTAGTGGTTTTAGCCAGATTAAAATTAGAAGTCACTTGGTTGTTATTTCACACAAGAGGTCATATCTTGAATCCATCAATCACAACACTTAATGTGAAGGGCTAGACAAGCAGCATTGCTGATATATTGCAATGTATTCTATTCAATGTATTTGTGTGACTACATGTATGTGGCATCAGCACCTCACTCTACATAGAAACCCTAATGCCTTCTAATTTTAATCACACTATAGTAATGGTAATATGAGATGTGTTATATCTTTTACTCAAAATTTTATTAACAATGGGGTCAATTTGGAAGTCATAGAATAAGTTTAAAAATGTACCTGTCTGATTTGCCACTAAATTTCTCACTTCAGAATTTGATAAATTTCTATTTGTTAAAACTCTGAACCCCATGCAAACCTGAAAAAGAGTGTTTATTTCAGTAAAAGGTCAATCAGAATTTAACTAAAAAATGATGCAACATACAAATTTGTTTTTAAATTATATGGCAATCAAATTTTTTCACAACCATACACTTTATAAATTAGAATGCAGTTTATAAAAAGAAAGTTCAATTGAAAATAGCTAAAAATAAATACCCATTTATAAATTAATTATTCAGTATTGGTGTACTTCATTTGAATAGTATATTTTTATAGATCTAAAAGTATACAGTTAACAATAAATAGTGCAAATTTTAGATTTATGTGAGTTTAAGTTGAAAAAGACATCAAAATAAAACATAACTACCACTGGTGAAATTTTAATTGAAAATATTTTCTTCTTAAAACACAATTTATTTCACATGCATGTTCCTTATAATAAGCATTTAATTTGGAATATTAGATTAGAAGTTTTTTTCATGCAAGTAGAAATTACTTTGAATTAAATATTTTTCAAACATGATTTTCATACTTGAATTAAACAGCATTTATCACAATGTAAAATGGAAGTCGAAGCAATTCCTGGACCACTTATGGTTTAGTGATATTTTTTCAATTTCCTTTATATTGTTTATTTTCGATATATTAAATTTAATTTTGAACTTTGTACTCACATCAGCAATAGAAATTTCTCCAGAGTTTGATGTATCAAGTGCATCAAATGCTTCTCTTAATTTTCTGAAAAGAAATTTTATTTAAAAAAAAAATATTTGTGACGATATAATATGAAAATAAATTTAGTCAGTAGTTGATTTTATAAATCTTACATTAGTTTATCTCCAAGTTGCACATGCGCCATTTTAACAGGTTGAGCATAATCTTGTAGACCTAAATCTTGCACACTCAAGTTTTCTCGTAACACCTGTTAAGAAGAACTTCCAGTTAAAATAAGAAGTAATGAAAAAATATGTATTTAAAAAAATCTTATATATTAGGTGAGACACACTGAAAAGCAAAAAAAAAAAAAAAAAAAACAGGTTTTTTTCTGATTAATGATTTGTAGATATACGACACTAACATTCACATTAGGATGCTAGTAACTTCATCATGTAAAAATATTTGACATTTTATAACACATCATTAACTTTCTCTAGACAATTAGTAAACTAATCTTTAATTTTAAAGACAGTTTACAGACAAAATTAGTGAGTCTTGTAACCAATTTACATATTACTATAACAAAATAATTTAAACTCATTTATGTTTAATGTCCAATATAGAAAGATAACATATTTTACCAAATTGAAAACAATTTATAATAATAATGATAAAGAAACATTTTCTTACTTTTGCTGTGCAGTTCAATGCAATAGGGATGCTTTCAAAGACAGGAATTCCTTGACGTTCAACTAAATCCTGTAGCATCATCTGCCCCATTGTGAGGTCTTCAAACTCTCTGAAATAATACCTTCATTAATATCAAAATTCCTTTATGATACATTTATATATACCTAATTTTTTGAATGTTTGAACTTTATTTCTATAGAAGTATTAAATTTAAAATGTAATTAAAACAAATTATTACTCAAAACTAGGAAATAGAAAGGTCTTAATTATTCCTAGGAAAAAATCTTTAGTTATATGTATTGACTTAACTAGACTACCTTGCTCATGGTAAGAATGACATGATTTCAAAGCAAAGCATAGCTCAAAAAAATTATGCAACCTGAGCTTTATAGTAATATATACTCTGTTGATAAATATCAAATGACTGGGTTAATCATTTAATTTCTAAATGATAATATTTAATATACTTTGGAGAAAATAGCCATTAATGTGCTATATTAAATATCAAGTTAATCAAAGAGAGCTTTTCTAGTTTTGTTCATTTCTGAGCTCTCAAAAGTAGTTGTAAGAAAGTATATTTAAATTTAATGTAAAATGTTTAATACATTGTTTAGTAATGTAATAAACATTTCTTTATTTTGATCATTGTGTATGTGTTAGTCTTGGTTCAAATAGGCCAACTATATATGATACAAACACAGAAATTACAAATGTTGTTTCCTTACTCATCGGTAATTGATTCGCCCCATATAGATTGACCAGGCCCTTGAAATGGGTGAATCACAAGAATTAGCTTTCTCCTTCTTCCAGAAATATGAGCTGCTTCTATAATTGATGCTACACTTCGTGTCTGGTTGTCAATGACAAAGAATAATACGGTAGCATTTTGTTTGGCTTGATACTCTAGTTCGATGAGTTCTGGACCCCAGTGTGAGACTTGCTGAAAACAATTTAAAGCTGTTAGAATTCATTTATATTTCTAATGCAAACATTTATTAAATGATACCTATGTGAAAACAATAGTCTCCAGTAGCATATTGTAAGTTACTTCATAGCTGTGAATGCCAGTTTAATTCCCATTTATCCCACAAATCATGTAACAACTCGTGTTACATTTGCATTTAATTTCTAATGCTGATTTTCTTATTTTGTCAGAAGGAAATTCATCAGGTATTTTTTGCATGTGTGTGTATGGGTCTTGTCGATATAATTTCAACAATGCAGTTAAAGAATGTCAACAACCAAATTTCGTGTTTTAACTTGCAAGATGAAATTGTTTGAAAATAATTCTTGTTATTGGAATTGTTAGTTTCTCCTCCTTCTAAAATAGTTTTTTGTTTTTAACTGATAACTGAAATTCTAGAATTCCAACTTTTTACATCAGGTTTCTCATCGTATGCTGCTAAATCAAATTAGTTCCCAACATAAACATTCTTGTGGATTCCCCTACATTGCCGTCCTACCTGTTGCAGGTTTTATATATGGGTTTTTACTTCATTGTTTGAAAGGAAATTACGAATGGGTTCTCTTTAAGCCAAAAACAAGTTATTGAAGTTAGTGACAAAGAAAGTAGAAATTACAATGTGGATAAAAGTGTTTATGTCAATAGACTGTTGCTACGAAAACCGAAAGATTAAATCAACGAGCTGCAAATTTAATATCAGAAGTCATATAAAAGGTATTTTAAGGTGAATATGATTTTAGCGTGGTTCAAATAGGAAAAATGTGTCACGTCACACGGAAACATTAAGCTGGGGCCGCGGTATTTGTGGAGAGGAGGGAGTTTGTCACGTTGGCGACCTGACCTCTCTCGGAGGGGACGTGAATATCTTCAACGGCGGCCTTGACGGAAGCTATGGAAATATATTCTTCAACTAAATACTGTAGGCCTACACATTCGTAAAACTCTAATTTACGGTAGACGGCGTCTGAGCGCGCTCTGTCGAAAGTGTTTTGACTCGGTGGAAAATCTTATTAAATCTTCGCTCTCGTACTCAGATTCATTCAGGGTATATCTACTACTTAAATCTACGTAAACATAATTATGGCTAAAAACATACTCCTGGTTCAAACATAAGGCAGCTACATTCATTATGAACAACACAAATCCGAACAGGATTTTCATCGCGGAAAAAGGAATTTCCGAATTTTGACAGGTTTCACCCTAGTTCATTACTTTTCATACAATGTTCCCAGAGTCCCTCAATTTTTTTTATTGGTAATAACATATAGTCCGGAGACTTTACCATTTTGATAATATACAAATATTCGGTGATAGTTTTACAATGTTGTAAATATTTAACATGTAAGCATGGGGTCTTGAGATGACCATTGTCATTCCAAGTTAGAGCAACTTGATTATAATGTATTAACGAATGTTTGCTGTAATTTTACTTTGGAAAGATCTGCGCATCGGGGATAACTTGGTGTTTATAGGGTGTAATAAGGAGGATGTGGTGATGATGGGACGAACGGATATTAAGGGAGTATCAAGTGCAAGTAGGTAGGTAGGTGTGGGTTAGACTCAGGTGATTCCAGTGTGATTCAGGAGGAGGTTGGTGTCAACTGGGAGTTAGCGTTTCAGTCTGCGATTTTGTGGAGGAGGGGGCAGGTTTGATTTGGGTTCTTGATGGAACTATTTATTAGTGACGTGGTGCATTTAAGAATTATGGTAGAAAATAGAGGAATTTCAAGGTCTTTGTAGATAACTGAGTTTCGAAGAAACTAGGGGGAATTTGAAATTATCGGAGAATTTTATTTTGTTTAGTTTGGATTTTGTAGGAGTGGGAATAGGCGGTGGATCCCCACGTGGCACACAAGTATGACCATATGGGGCGGATTATACATATTCAAGCTCTCTTTTTAGAGGAGTAAAATACCGATATGCGACTCGGAAAAAAAATAACCTAACACCATAGAAATTATAGAGGTTTAATTCTGCATTTTAAACGTCAGAACAATATATTGTGGAGAATACCAAGTTGAATAATCTTAATTACTCGACAAGTAAAAAAAAAATATAACAAGGCCGTGTTCGTTAAAATCTAATTGTATATACTTTTGAGCTTAAGATATAATACAAAAAAAAATTATAAACGTTACAGTCTCAAAATTACATTATGTAAAACGGTAACGTTGACTTCGGAATTTGTGATCGTACACTTACGGGATTGTAATAGGTGATACCGAGGTCCTTTAGCGTGGGGATAGCAACATCTTGCCTCCACGTGGTTGGGTTACACGACCCTCCGAGAAACACTTCATACTTTGGAATGCCTTCTATAAATGAACGTACACAATTACTAAAAAAAATGCCTTAATGTCTGAGACATAAGAAAAACATTGTTAAAAAATAATCAGCATACATACTACTCACACAAATATATCTTCCCTTCTCCAACATAAAGTTAATAACGACAATCATTTACTTAGACTATAGCTGTCGAAACGTCGTGGATTACGTCCACCCTTACACGGCTGCAAGCACGAGAGAAGCTTTCTGATAATCACTTCACCGTGAAGGCCTTCGCATTTTTATAAATATTATTGTCACGTAATATTCCAATAATTGCTGGACTATGTGGCCAAGTTGTTTGTCACAAATTACTTCCGTACTCTTTAATCGAAAAAAAAAAACTTATTTACAAGTTTCGCTTTCAGAAAATTGAACAAAAAAAAAATTCAAGAGTCGTAATCATCCTTCGCCTCTGTACATTCATTATGCGTTTGTTCAGTTTAAGTAAACCTTAAAATTAAATTATTCTTGTAATTTATAAGGTCGTGGTAACACTCGAATATTATTGAATAATTTTATAGCATTGACGCATGAAAACGATCCAAAATTAAAAACATAAAAGTAAAAGGATTTCTGTGATGAATACTTCATTATACGAACTGATTTTTATAGTTTCATCTCCGATCCCATGTTACACTAGCCATAAAGCTCAGGGCTGTGTTAAATTATAAATCTTTATTTATGGAAATCTCGGGTTTTTTTGCCTTAACGCGCAATCCAACGAGAACTCTGTACTCTGTCAAAATGATATTTTCTTTCACCCCTTTCTGGGTCAATTAGCCGTTATTTCCCCCCCCCCCCAAAAAAAAAAAATCTAAAAACCACTTGGCCAACACGTTTCCCACTCGACTTATCGTTGGAGGCAATGAACGTACATTCGCAACAGATCGTAGGCGACAATGCGGGACTGCCGCCGCGTATTCTGCAAGTTATGGAAAGTTTAACACTCACTCGACATTTTCCTACTTCTCCTTTTCTTCTCTTCCCCATCTCGTTCCAATAATCTGGAAAGCTGCACCGGCCGGGGTATGCTGAAAATTAATATATTCATTAAATAACACTGACCACATAAAATTAATCTTTATAGTAATAATTTGACGTAAATGCCAATATGACCTTTAAATAAAAAAAATTGTCTACTGAATGTTATAAAGTTTTGAAACAATTTTATATAGTTCCCTCCAGCTTGTTGAATACACTATAAAAAAAAAAATTGAACTGATCGTATTAACGAGAGGTGCTACCCAACATTTCCGATAATTTTCAGTTTCAAAGCTGTAAATCCGGCCAATTATACAAGATTTCAGCGATTTTACTAACTTTTTGAAGCATAGTGCGGCGTCTTAGGGTTTTACTGTGTCCAGGAACCACTGCTTCAGTTATTGCATCTCCTATACGAAGTCGAAACGACGTCCATCCCACTGGACTTTCATTTTTATATGGTTAAAGACCTGGGAAGTATATATATATATATAATATACCGGGGGGGGGGGGTTATAGTAATGGTACGACAGTTACACAAGACGAATCATCGTTTACCCCCCGCCCACCATGAAGATGATCGACCCAAATGTCTGTCGTCTTGCACAATTCAGGGAAATCTTCTGAAAACTTAAACCACTCAATAATTCTTTCCTGGTTTTAAACTTGCTCAACCCCTCGCCACCTTTAACGTTTGTTGGTTTTCAGCTAAAGGTCTCTAGTTAATTCAAATTATTTGCATTTAAAAAATGGCCACAACAAGAAGAAGTGGTGTCAAGAAAAGACCTAAATCTCGTGCACTCAACACGTCAGACTGATTGCTGATTAGGGTTCTCAAATGTATTTTTTTTTTGTATATTAGACAGGGATGGGAGCTTGCCGAGTTTCTACAGCCATTGTGGCAATTTTTGTTGAACTACAGTTGTTATATGAGCGGAACTTCAAATAATAGGAAAGTTTGGGTAGCGGAATTTTTCCTCACGAATACGCTTTTCTAAAACTTCAAACCAAGGGAATTAACAGAAAACAATTGTTTTCGAGCAAAATTTTCTTACGTAAATTTATATAATACGCTACACATTTATAGTTTTGTCTATAAGTGAGAGATGTGATGATCTAATCATCGTGGCATTGACTCACCCTCTTTCGTAGCACCTTTTCAGTTCTGTCGCAAAAATACAGAACTCTCCGAACGTAAGATAAGCTGCCGAAGAACGACCAGCGCACTCCTTTGCGCATTGCAGCATCTCGTACACTGAAACATTACCAGTTCATATTCATATTTATGAAATCAATTACATATTGTAAATAATCAAACTGCGTGATGGTAATCTGGATTTGAAATTTATTGACAATGGTGTGGTGACACTTAAGTGTCGTTCTCTCAAGTCTGTGGTAAGTCTCGAATTCAGATGCGGTAAGTTAGACATGAAAGGAAATGCACTTTTGTTCTAATGGTCTGTATGTAGGCAGATCGTCTGTGGCAACTATGCTCAACACTTCAGTTCGCTTTGCGCTGCAACAAAGTAAATATGGATGCACCACAGAATACCTTTCCGTATTTTTTTTTGTGGTATGAAGGTATTCTAGGAGCTGAAATTCATACGCACAGTAAAGCTGCTGAACAAACGTGAAGAACGAGGAGACATCAGGACGTCCAGCCACATCTACTACTGATGAAATCATTGACCTAGTCCGTGTCCTGATTCTGAATAGCAGATAAATGACTTGATGAAGTGGCAAACAATATTCACATTAGTCATGATGTTGTATATGGATTTATCCGCTACAGGCTTAGTCAACAGGTGAAGGAAGCGACGCAAATGTGGCTTTCGACTAAACGGAAAACCTTTATCACAGTATCTGAATGTACTGTTAATCACTGAAATTGAGTTAATTTAGAATTCATTCATTTCAACCGCCATGTTCTCTTTTCATCATCCATTCCACCAAAACCGATGTTTCAATCACTTCTGATGGTTTTTTTAAATTTTGTCTTTCACTTCATCTGTACCTACGTTATTCTTTTTCGTTCCACAGACAACAGAATATCCGGAAAAAATCTCTATAGGGCGAGCAATGTCAATTATTTTAAAAAAAACGGAGTAATGGCGAAAAGATCAATATGAGAACGTCCTGGCTTTCTTTTTATACTCAAGAAACAATTACTTCCTTAGGTCACAAAGACATTTGGAAGATATAAATATTACATGTGGTAAAAATGTTTTTGGGTAGTAGGAAAGTTTCGAATAGTTAAAACCTCTGACCGTCTTCAGGGGAAAAATGAGTTAAGAATCAGAGCTGGACACACGAGTTGGTGTACTCCTCGCACTGTTCAACCTACTAAATTAAGAATAATAAAATATATTACTTGCTTGATAAGTCACAATATTTGTCCTTCAGAGATTCTCTCAATTTCCTCTATTATAGACAATTGAATACCCGCCAAAATCTTTGGCAAACGTCTCAATACTATTGACAAACTTCAAAACCAGAACAAACGTTATCATTTTTAACCTTAAGTTTAACTCACGAGTCATCGCGGACATAATTTATTCTTATTTTTTTCGATTTACTGTTTGTGTTACTTCTCTACTGAGATAATAAGACTCGTCATAACCAAAATTAAATATAAAAAATGGAATAAATTAGATTAAAGGATAATAAAAAAATTAATTTACGAAATTAAAAATAATAAATGTCTTTTTTGTATATCTCTCAAAATATAATAAATTACATTAATTTAATACATACATACATATTAAATTAAATAAAAATATGAATTACGATGAGAAAATTAATTTTCGGATAAAAACATGTATACAGAAGTGCAAACATCGAGTAAAATTTTTTTGAATATAATCAGACTCCTTAAAGTGACACCACGTATTTTATATATGACAGCTTTTTAAATTAATAATCGAAAACTTATAGCACATTGAATACTATTTATGGATAATTCATACGCATATAATTTCTAAATTCGCAGCGAAATATTAGAGAAATTAATTTATGGCTTGTTATAACACTTTAAATTTCTATTGCATAATTGCGATACTTGGTTTACAATAACATTACATAATAAGGTTTTCTTATAATAAGAAATTGATTTTTCGTAACCAGAGGGCGTCACCGTAACCCATAATATGAACCGTTACAGAAACAGATTTGAGCAAAACGAAATTAAAATACATGTATTGATAGCATAAGTAAAATTTAAATACTACATAAAATATTCTGTAACCATTACAAATTCTCGTGTAAAACTATAAGAAATCGGTCACGGTTAGACGTATATGGGTACAGACTGAATCGATATATTCGGTACAAATTAAGTTACAATTTGTTGTGATTCTGATGAAGCGAAAAAATCTTTTCAGATAACGCAATATAAACCTAGCATTTATAAAAAATATAGTTTATGTTAAAAGCAACTAAGGGTAGTAAACAAAAAGTTAACTATTTTATATGCTTACCTTGAGATTTTGATGGGTACAGCTGCAAATCATTAAACAGTTGTTGCACTTTCTCTGCTGGAACATAATTGGTTGTGCCAACTCGCCCGTACCAAACGGAGTAAACTTCTCTGAAAATAATTAGAATTTCCAGCATATGTCAAATTTGTGGCAGACAAAATATGATATTCAAATACGATATTTTTCGTACCTATGATACTCTGATTTGAAAAATAAAGAATAACTGCATTGGAGATATATATATATATATTAAATTAAGTAAAAAATACGTGAATATGTAAATAAAATTATGAATTACATAACACCTCAATGAGAAAATAAATTTTTATATATTATATATATTAAAATAAAATAAAAATTAATATATATTACTTCTTTATTTTATTACCAGTGCTTACTACAATCAATACAGTACAGACAAGGACAGGTAAAATATGTGGTAGAAAATTAAAAAAACGGATCAGGAATAAGGAAGACGCTATCAGAAGGAAAAAAGATGACCAGGATTTCTGCTTTGCCTGAGACGTACTTTGTCAAGTCAATCAACCTGGCCCGAAGTGCGGAACCTTAATAGTCCACCAAATTATGGAGGAAAATTGTAACCTTTCTTTCAAAATTGAACTAAGAGAGACGGAAAATACTCGTTTGTGAACAGAACCATTCGAGACCGTGCCTATTTTCCTGCAAAAGTATTAATGACACTTTCTAAGAATAATAAAAATATTAAGTCGGACTAGGTTAATTATTATAAAAAGTAGACATTAAAAATGCATTAGATAACTTATTATAAGGAAGTAGACATTAAAAATAGATTAGACATACGTTACATTCGTGACTTTTAACATTTCAACTGCGTATGAGCCACAATCTCTAGTGGACGAAATATTTCAGACGCACACTAAAGTGAATGCAATAAATAAAAATATGTTATTTTATTCATAGAACTTAAACTGAACTTTGTTTAACACGCATACACCAAACGTGTATTAAAAATAATTTAGGTAGCGATCGTAAGAGAGAACAGTTTTACTTTACCGGAAAAATAGTAAATTGTTTAAGAAATTTAAAATCCTTGAGTTCTTATGCAATATTATAGTACAGACATATAAAATTTTTTTAATTAGCGACGCCTCCAATTAACTTACGTCAAGTAAATAATTTGTTAACCAAATTGTTTCATTTGTCATAATACGTTATACACATTAGTATTGATTTCAAATATTACATTACACCTTTATATATATATATATATATATATATATATATATATATATATATACATGTTAGTATAGTAAATAAAACATTTGCAGGCGCGTATTAATAGCCGATTAAAATATTTTTTCGTTTAAACTGAAGTTCATGTAATATATTGGAATTCTCTTTGTGACAGAGCGCTATAGAAGGGAATTCCCAGGTATCTATGTCGATGGCGACAGTTCGTGTTGTGTTCGCAGGAGAGAAAGGTATATTAGACTATCTTGGATTGTAGGCATTGGCCTTGAACAAAGAACACTTAACTGGAAAATTTTGAAACGATTGGTCGGATATGTTGGGAGAAAGAGGAGGAGGTTAGATTCCTTCCTAGGAAGTTCAAGAAAAATGAAAATTTGAGGCGTGGTAGAAAAGAACCGAGATTTTGAGAATTATTGCATGGGAAAAAAAGGACAGATTTTGTGTAGATGATGTTGATTTTCAGATTGTACAGAGTTGACGTACAGATATGGTGAGGAATAAATACTGGAAACTCAGATGCTCACGAATGCAATAGACCTCAGGCCAACAAGCCGAATACAGCCCCAAGCGTTCAAATTATTGGTGTTTTGAACTGTATGCTGTCGCAGGAACTAACCGCGGTCAGAGGAGACGACACCCTTCTATACGCTCATAAATATCCTGTAAATTTCCTTTAGAATTGCTTGAAAATGATATATATTTATGTATTGAGCATTATCTTTACGATAAATTTAAAAATAATTATTTAGCTCTCAACGTGGGGTAATAAATTACTAATCCCACTAGAATATTGTTTTAGGACGTGTGGAGCCACTGATGATGACAATATTGTATACTAATTAAATTTATTTATATGGAATTTCTATCTTCCGAATACTAATGCAGTCTATTCTTTAATTCGAGTCATCTTGGAGAACCAATATTTACATAAATAATATCAGCGTAAATCTGTCGAACAGGAAAAATATGGAAGAAAAAACTAATAATTTGAAAATGTTGCTGTTAATTGACATTCATGTACAAATGAAAACTGTACGGAAAAATTTTAGATCACGGAAAAGGTATGACTTCGCCTAACGATTCGAATACACCTGACATTTGACGGCGATTCTTACTTTCACTTCTACGGTAAATAATGCCCCTGTATAGAAAACAGGTTTCGAATGAGGTAGGGCAGGTTCAAATTATTATTCCGTTATTAATATTTGTGGAAAGTTTAACCAAAGGAAAAGTTTTCGTATCGACGACCAACTTTATATACTCCTGCAAGCTAACGAATGGGGAAAACTCGACGAGGGTAAATAGGAACGTACTTACTATGGTGCCATCAACGATACAGCGTTGAGGTTCTTAAATAGTCCGTGCTTCTACGATGATTTAACTTGACGTTTAAGCGACAACAACAAAGGATAATATCGTTTAACTAACGTAAGGTAGTAAAGTGTCAAAGATATTAGACAAAAGAGAATAAATTAAGGTGCGAAGAAGCGACATATAGGGAAAAGGTAATTAGGAGGAGAATAATAAGTCTGTGCAAAATTAAAATATATAAAAAAAATACTTCTTATCGTGCTACTCTATGGAGAACTGTTTTTGTAAATCCAAGAGGTTAACTGAAGACAACGCGTGAACGTCCAGGAAAATGCAAGTAATCGGGGAAGCGTATTGGAGAAAATTGAAATCAGAACACCTCAAAATTTTACGGAACCCCCGGAAACCGATGTTACGAGTTGTTAGTTTTAAGAGGAACCGTATCGAAACTTCTACACTACTTCGTGGGTTAATAGTTTTATTCGGCTTACCATAATTTATAAACTCGAGCGTATCGAAAGTCTTTCTGTGGTCTCTTCGGACGTGTCGGTAGAGTAAACTCGACATATTCTACTCACCGCCATTACTGAGAGACGATCGACGAGTTCATCAGTCAGGCAGACTGGTTGGAAATCGAATTTCTTTCGATTTCGATAGCGCCCCCCCCCCCCCCCCGCCCCCGGAGGTGGACGATTTTTGTTGTGACTTTCCCCTTCCTGACCTCTGATTCAAAATATTTTGCACAATACTTTAAGCGGCAAGGTTGCCGGATGTGATGGTCATACTCGTTTAATATGAGCAATGAAGCCGCGTGATAACGACCTCGTGGTGATAAGAGCGAAGGGAAAGGTCGAGGAAATCGAGGCCCCGCGCAGGTGAGAGGTCTAGCTCCATTGTACACCGTCTTACGTCAGCGAGTATATCAGACAGTGAGCTAAGTTTGGTACAGTCCGCGCTCGAACACCGTCGCGCTTACGTAAGGGACACGCAGTTCTCGATAATCACGAGTCGTAAATTCTGCTTTCAACGTCCAGTAGATTCCCTAACAAACGGCGTCATTATTTCTCACGTTACGATTCAATTAGGAAACGACGTCAAGCCGCCTGCTGGAAGTCGAATTCGTGGTGTTAGTTTCGGATCAAATTCTCCGTCTCGATTACACTGAAATAAAAAAAGCTTTTCGGTTTTTCGAAACGCGACGAAAGTTCTCTTCGGCGCCGTTCCCGAAATGCTGAAACTAAACGGACCGACGTATGATTAAAAGATGTCAAATATACTATGCTGTTTAAAGTTCAGTTTCGTAAAAGTGGTCCTTTTTTTGTTGTTTTACAGACATAGCCAAAATAAAAATGGCGGACGAAAGACAGTTTGTAATAATTAAGCTAATTTATGTCCTTTATTTTCCGCGACGAAGAAGCAGCTAATCCCGGGACGGCCACTAACATTATCGTCCGGGAGTGTCACTCTGGTTCTAGAATACGGTTGTACCTGAGAGACAGCTTAGTTGCCGCTTTTATATTCTCATTAACTTTGAAGACGAACGTCATTTTCCTCAAATGTTTTCTCTTTTCTCGTCTAGAAACCATTACCCGTGTTATTTCTACGTTATAACTGATCTTCAGACAATGAAATTTGGCTTGACGAGAGAGATAAATTAATTCTGTAACATTAAGAAAGCAACGATCCACCGAGATACGTCAATTGAAGACCGTCACAATTAAATATTTGCTCACCGTCGGCCATCGGTTTCTGTATGAGCGGGTTGAACCTCTGATTCTTAGTTCCATTTCACTTGACGAATCGTGAGGACTGGCTTCTATTGCCCGAGGGTTGTTTATAAACACTACCTAAAAACTATACAGACATATTTTATAGAGTACCACCACTTAACTAGCGAGTTTTATGCTCGGGAATTCTATTTAATTCGACCGGCGTAAAGGTTAGGGAACTGCTTCTTCTGTGAAAGTTCCGTCATTCGGATACGAGGTAGAATCAGATTTGGCGTTTAAAGTGAGAAATCTTCTAAATCAGATCGCTAAAATTTCTACGAGTGAAAGATCGGAAACAGTAGGAAGAGAAACGATAAATCCAGCAGAAAATAATGAATACGACGGCGGTCGAAACGAGTAATAAATATACATTCGCTTGTTCTATACTAAAAATAAAATTTCATGATTAACGTGCTTGAGTTAAAAGAAATTATAAACAAATGTTTTCTCTTGATGGAGAAATTCGAAACAGCAACCACCAATCTTTTCGTCGTAGAGGCCTGAATCCGGTACCGTCGATTTCGCCCAGAGACGTGTATTCCACTTTTTTTGTTACCTCTATTTTAATCAAATTTCGTAGGACTGGCTGTCCCAGTTCTGACATTATTCTACTAATCCTAAATCCGACACTTTACACGCCTGGTAATAAAATTAATCTTTTTCGTATCAAAAAAAAAATGTAGCATAGGATCGGATTATACCTTCTAGTGCGAAATTTATTCATAATTCGTCTGAAAAAAAATTTGTTGGCTACGTGACTGAATTATGAGCTTGTTCGAAACCGACGGAACCAGGAAAGCTGACGTGTATGTGTACCTAAGTTAAGGATATTTGTCAGGCATGTCAGTAGTATACATTAATATAATTTAAATTTATATATTTTTATATTATATTATATATATGTGTGTGTCTGTGGCTAAGTAAATTAATCTTAAATGAATGTAGATAATGTTTTTTCCTCGTCCGCCGTCATCCATTGGCCACTTCGATGCGACTCTGGAACTTGTTCTGCAAAATGTCACAAACATCTGTACACCTCAGATCCACACTTATTGGATTTATATGCTGTCAGTAGCTTGACTACGATTCCTAGCTTCCATTCCAGAAATGGCGACCCCCCCCCCCCCGCGTGGTTCACTAGTCGCGACTTCTCAACGTAAAACTTTGCCAATTGGCTCCGAAAAATTTCCCGTGCCTTCTTTCCTCCGTCCATTTAATTATCGACATCCTTCTGTACTACCACACTGCGTAACCTTCAAATCAGTCTTTCGTACTGACTTTCATTTTATTTTTACGTATTATATGCTCTTTAAGCAGAAATTTAGAAACCTCTTCTTCTAACACGTTTAAATGTCAGTATCCAATTCGACGTCTCCTTTCTTGTACCCCTTGCTCACTAATCTCTACAACCCTTCGTCACAATCAATTTTAATTCGCGGTGGATCTGTAATTTCAATTTTTATTTGGTATACTTTTAAGATTAACGTATCCAAATCATTTAACATATTCTATAAATCTTTGCTCGAGACCGCCAAGGTGACAAAATCTACAAATAAACGGTATTTCCTCTCCTTCCTTATTGTATCCTATTCTGATTTTTATTTGATTTATTAACTTCAACAGCTTTTAGTGGCATGGTACTCTTTCGCAAACCTCCTCCCCCTTTTATTAAGGCTAATCCTACGATTCATCTATATTTATATTCAACCCTTAGCGGTAGCATGCAACATAACTTTTAGTATCACCCCAGAGACATCTGTTGGCTTCTAAGAGAGCTACTTTGTGATGCAGATATGAAACAACATGCACTTAAGGAAATGTGAAACTTTTGGCATCCTGTCCTAGCTTTCTGATTGAGTCAAGCCCTCGAGGACAGATTTTTCTGCTCGCCTGTCCACTTCAGAATATTTATTTTATGTCGTTTATTTATGTTTTGTAAGAAATAAAATTTGAGCGTTATTCTCATGGTATTCTAATTACACTAAAATCATTGTTATCACTTAAATGTGAATTATTGATAAATCAGACAATTATATTTGTTGCATAATTTTTTTTGAATTTATTTAATGTATAAATAGATCTGTAATTATTTAAATAAGAAGGTGATACTGATAAAAAAATTGTTAATTTTATTGAGACTTTATTTCCGACTAAATTTTAATAAATCAAGTATTTGATTTTTTATACTTTAAATAGTATTCAATTTTTCTGTAGCCAAATTTTATTTAAAAATACAAAAAAATCTTAAAAAGTTGAAGTTATTGATTATTATATTTAGGTTCTACATGTGCATTATGTCACATATTTGCAACATAATAAAAATGTTCAAATAATATATAAAAATTTCGACTATTTTCTTTTGTTATTTTTACCCTATTGTATACATATTAAAAATTTAGTTTTTAAAAATATAAAAATCATGCACTGAAGTGTAATTTTATTTTATTTTTCAATAGAACATTTTATTGCAGTAACACAATCAAAGCGTTTTACCACAACAGAGTTCAGCTCCTTCTCAACTACTCCTCTTATTCGACATAAATTAACTTCACTTTTAATTTATCTTCCTTTGAATTAAAATTGAATGTCTGCATCTGTTTACCACATCTTTACAATTTCTACATATTATTATTATTAATATGCGCGCGTTTACTAGACCGTTAACGCATATTTTATTCTTTAACAACGACGACAGCACGTTAAGCGAATAGCTCCGATTTTAGATATTACAGCACGCTCTAGTTGCAAACAGCTAAACATAGAAGACGGCGCCCGCGTGCAAATATATCCAGGGACGGTATATTGGTACGAAACTCCACTAAACGTTGCGGCCGTTTCCTCAAACGACGTAACAATCCGTGGTACGGAAAACGTCGTTCGATGGTCCACAATGCGGTGCCTTGAGAAAGCAACTTCGTCGAACGATGAATGCTCCGTCAGTTTTCCGCTCACCATAAATAAGGACTCTCTGACCACCCAGATTGAAAATATTAACGGAAATAAGAGGATTCCTCTATGCAGTTCAAATAAACTTAAAAATATTTCCCTGTCGTTTCCTGATGTTAAGAAGATCAAACAACATAATTTAATCAGTTTTAAGAATTAGTTTTTCCCTTGTATTTTATTCATATTAAGCAGCTAACGTATGGGGAATCATTATATATATTTCTGGAATGTAACGATGCCACACACATTTGAGATAGGTCGCAGAATGCGTCCCTTTATTCGAGCGCAGCGTGCAAGTGCCTAGAAATAGCGTTGACGGAAGTTCATCCCAATGTAAATCCTCGATCACAAACGTAACTCTGACGATCTGATTTTATTAAGAACGCCACGGCGTCATTTAAATCCATAATTTGTGACTCGTCGCTACGAGAGTAACATCGATATTAATTTACCTTAAATTATCGGTCGATACTCGCAGTGACAAATAAAATTTTAAAGAAATCACTGCGTCCTCACAGCAAACTCCTCTCCCGCTATCGGGAGGGCGTGGGACAAGTACCCAATGCCCCCTGATGCAGGTTTTTCTAGGGTTTTCCCTGTATTACCTTTAGGCGAATGCCAGGTAGGATCCTTAAAATATAGCCCGGGGGCCTTAGTTAACCCTTGGCTACCTTGTTCTACCCTTCCGCATCCCCCCTTTCAAATCCCTTCCTATGCTATTAAAGGGGAGTTGCCACCATGTGGATTACGCTAAAAAAACTGAGGAGAGTTGGTAGAGTGAAAATTGAAAGTTTCTCAATGATGCACGGTCTGTTGAAACCCGACGGAACATTTACAGTCAACTGATATTAAAAACAGCAGAAAACAGAATGACGGTAACATCGTGAAAACCCGGCCTCTGTAAGGTGGTGAACTAATTTCTGCAACGCACTGTCCAATCTGCGCACATTGCGAGAAAGACCGTCAGAACGAAGAAATGGAGTGAATAAATTAAAAACGTTAAAATTAGGAAATCTCTAGCTCACAAAGTATCATTTTTCCGTATTTTCGTGGTGGTTAATAAGAACCTTCGGAAAAATTAATTCGTCACTTATAAACCAGGAAAGAGACGTTACGTTTTATCATGTACATGTTTTTAGCCTGGATTAAATCGTCACAAGAAAGCTTTCGACCTGACACCTGTGGAAAGCATCGATCTCTGTCGGAGAGAACGTGAATGACTTCAACGACATCTATTTCAATTTCTACGTCGCATATCAGTCCACTATAACATTTCGCAGCTGCTTAAATGTTAATAATAAAAAAATACGGATTAAAAGCTAAAAATTATTCGGCGGAAATTGAGAATGATGTTTTTATAAACGTGAAATGATTAAAGCTTTGATTTTGTCAGGCTTGTAATTTGTTTTCTGGTATAAGCCAATTGCACTGATTCCCGACGTTCGTCCGAATTTCTGAGTAACCTTACATGTGGGTGAGATATATATATATATATATATATATATATATATATATTCAAAATTTAACCGTCGACGTCTCAGGATTGAACGCTATTATTCCACAACGTTGTTCGTCGGTACCAATTTTATTTCTTGGCAGATGATAACTTTTCGTCTATAAGCAGTTCTTTCGACACCTAATACTAAAATATCGTATATAACGCGCCAACGAGAGTTGTTAGCACTTGCAGGCAAACAAATCTGAGGTCTAAGACTCGTCTTCGTCCGTGTCTTGCTCCTTTTAAATAGCATTTTCTTGGATTATTTGAGCGCGATTGACTACAATACGTATTCCGCGTTTCAAAACTTTTTTCTTCAATACTTATTGCTTTATCTATCTGTGTCACTTTTACATTACCGTCGTCAGTGTTTAGTTCGCTTTACTTATTTCATGTGCGTGTAATAATACGCCAACTTTGTTATTATGCGTTATGGTGCTGAAAATCCAAATTAAGCATTTTACTTTCCTCCGGTAACATTAAAAAAATATTTCATGGATTCACTAAGTAATTTTTTTTACATAATTATATGTAACTGCGATTCTCGAGGCAGTATTGAACACCGTGAACCATTTCTAGACGGATTGTGGGTGTCCTCGCCATAAAAAATACACGTAACCTAAGCGAATACATGATTATTTAGTCACGGTCAAAGTGGAGAATCTAGACAAAATGTAACCTGTCGGGCTGACCACGCGCCACCAAGGCCAATGTGCCAAGTTGGAGGACAGTCTGGTGACAAATGATTAACATACAAGAAAGTTTTCGACTAGTGCGAGGACTGACGTTTATCTTATCTCGGAGGGCCGCGCCGTCACGTGGCGAGAGACGCAATCGCCATTTTTAATCCATACGAGTCGTCATCTCGCCAGAGTTGTGAATTGCGTAGTACAGCTAAAGACGAGCCTTTGCGAACAAACATTCTAAGCTTCGCATCCTGTATGGAAACGAGTTAAATTTAAGACGAGGGTTGGTGACCCGTGCGTTTCCGCAACTGGCCACTTGGCGCGATTCTCAACCGTGCGAAAGCAATTATCTGAAAATTTTACGCGGGGACGGAAATTGGATGACTTGTAGTTGCGAATACATTGGAACCCATTTTCGTTAGCAAAAATACTTGTCCGCCCACGCATCTTACGTAATTCGAAAGTGAAACTACGTAGACGTTTATTCATAGGATAGAAGTAAACATTTGATTCTAACTACAGAGAAACACTTAAGAATAAACGTTAATAATTTATTTCTGGACGTTGATTTTACACCAACAATGTAATAAAATAGTTCTGATTATAAAACATATGGCGTTACGACGAAATCAATTTCGTAACAGTTTAATTAAGTCTGTTACTGAAATTAGTTTCGGACTTGTCATAAGAAACATGAAAATGTTATTACCCCATAAAACTGATAGAGAGACCTGCAAATTCCAACCATTTATTGTACCTAAAAATTTTTTTAAAAAAAATCACGGCCAATATTTTTCTTTATGAATTACACCATTACAGAAATGCAGTAAAAAGTTTCATGGAATAAAACTCGTTTACCAACAGTCTTCCCCTTTTTTTTACGAATCTTAGAGCGGTAAGGGAAAAACCTCTCAAAAAATGCTTAATTTGTTCCTCCGGGTTAGACCTTTGTGATTTCCGCAGTCGTTACATTACTTAGTAACCATCAAATTCTGAACTTTAGGCTTCTAGCGTTTTAGAAACGAAAATTGAAGTCTTTCCAAGTCCCGTATCCAGAAAAAGATTTTAATGAAACCCGGCTTTTTCCGTCTCCTTTCCAACGCTTCTAACATAAATTATTATAAGCCAGGGCTCTCCTAATTATCATTTCTCCAGCTTACTTATCTGTTCATCTCGACGATGTTCAACATTTCCTTTAAGTTGTTCGCCTATCAATCTCTTTACGTTCCCCCAGAGTTTCCCACTGTCCAATCAACGTCTTCTCCATCTCCGTGCCACCGATATTCCCAAAACCCTAATCCACACGCAACGTAAATTCACATAAAACCCTTGATAATCGTCATAAAAAAATATCAGGACCTGAAATTCCCGATATAAACGTCCCAGAATCCAAAATAGTTGCAATTAGAAGCTTCTTCTTTATATTAAAAAAAACAACAAATGTCTTCCTCTCAGGAGAATAAAAATCCCTTCTCCTTCAAAAAAGAGAAAAATAAAATAAATGAAAAGGCCTCCGCCAATCATGTCCCCCAAAATAAGTGTGCCTCCTTCGTTCCGCTGCAAATAATTTTTTTAAAAAAAACATAACCATCCTTAAACCCGTGCTGAAGAGGGCCCCTGGCCCAATACTGGCGAAGGACTCGGGGTCCTTTTAACGATTGCATAGTACCAGCCTTTCTGATCGTATAAGGTATGTAACAAAACTCGACGGCAATATTTCAGGAATGGATTCCTCATATTGAGAGTAGAAAAAAACGTGTATTACAAAATGGGACAGAAATAGCATAATTGCAGAGTAATCCGTACTTTTATGGACTAAAATGCGAGACTCTGGTTACACGAGGAAACAATGCAAAGAAGAGCAGATGCCTGTTTGCCACTTTGAACATTTCATTTCATATGTAAACAGCGCTCCAACTAGTGAGTTGAACTTCATGCAAACCGATCAGATACACGTTCAATATTATGCATAAAAAACGATAATAAAAAGGAAACTTCAGAGAAGCAAATATATTGGTATGAACATACATAAAAACGTTGACGTATCATCCAAGTCCCGCCCACCGACACAAAGTAGGCAGAGCAAGGGTAACGAAAAAATAATATACAACGCGTAAAATTAGAAAAGTCTGTTATTTTGAATGTGAAAAGAATGCAGTTGAATGAGTCAAAGGAAAAATGTTAAACAGAAATTGGAGATAGGACTATTGTTTTCTTTCATCCGATAAGATGAAGCATGCTTAAACAGAGACTGGCGAGAGGTGAGGCAGAATTAAGTAGGAGTGTTGCCGTAGGTGTGTGCTCCAGCATCTACCGCCAATGACGGACATAACGATACAGTAACTTTCAGTCTCGTAAAGTTTTTTTTGGGGGGGACGCAAAAAAAGAGTGACCACTGTTTACAATCACTAAAATTTTAAAATTTATGTTAGGTACTCCATCTTCCAATTTCTGAGATACAGACCAAAAATTCTCGGATTCTCATTCGTCTTTGTAGCAGAGTATAAACGATTAAATCCCGCACGTAAAGCTGCATTCATGCAATCGCTTAGCCTATCATAAAATAACACAACGACAGCAATTTCGACATTTACTATTATTGGAGACGTAGGAGATGTTCTCTATCCACAACTGTCACGTCGTCACGGGAAACCTCAGTTTACCGAAAATCTTATCGAGGGTCGAAACATTTCCCGCGAATGATAAACCAACTGGCGGCTTAAATTATCGGTCGGTTTGTTTAGTTGTAACAGCAGACCAAAATTACTTGAAACTCTCACGTAGACGTCGACTAGCGCCGCATATCGATCGGCTTCCTCAGATACTCGAAATGAACGCAAACAGACGGATTACTGGTTGAGAATTTCATGCCAATCTTATTAACGTTTGGTATTCGGATTGGTATTTCGGTGTGGCTTTTCTTCATTAATTACAGGGGTTAGCCGCGAAACCGGGAAGAAACGAAACAATCTTCTGTCCTGTGGATCTCGGTCGATGTCAACCATCCTTCCGTCTAGAAATCAATAGACCAGAAAGTGTCACATTGAAAGAGATTAAAGATGATGCCATTGTTGACCTTTGAGATCGTCGGGAACAAACCAAATTTTCCGTGAATTTGTATTCTCCCAAGGGTATCAACAGTGTTACAAATTGGTGACCGTAGAAGGGTCGACGCGTCTGGGACTGCAGAAACTTAACTGCGTTTTTAAAAGGTAATTGTGATTTTAGACACGCCTGGTGTAAGGTCGAGATTTTGCTTTTAATTTCGTGAAAAACAACCTTTAAGCCGACCAAGAACATTTCCGTCGTTTATACATTAGTCTGAGGAAAAAATCAAAGTTAATCTCCAAAACCGAATATTGCCAATTCATAGTGTTTGTAAAGGGTTAGGCCTGACATAAGAAAGAACACGAAGTTTTGGTCGTAGCACAATGTCGACGTTTCTTTTGTCATCGTAAAGGAATTTCGGGTACAAGAGAACAACATGGTTATAGTTCCGCACTAGTCGTCATCTCTCTAAAACAAAGACTTGGAGGAAGGACTACGTTCTCGATGAATTGAAGCGGAATTCTGAGTGCACAGGAGGTGAAAGAAGGGAACACCTTTGTGTACATGGTCAGGGCTAGTACCTCGAAGGTGAAGGAGCTAGCACGGGAAAGAAAGTTACCTGGCGATCCTGGCCGTGCGGCGCGTCACGCTGCGGTTCGGTTGCCATGACAACCCGCCGGCCGCGACCGGTAGGGCCGCCGCTCCGCGTCCGCAGACGTCGCGCAGGCGCAGGCGCAGGCGCACCTCCATGCTCTCCTGACGACGAACGCATTTGTGGCGACGAACTCTAGGCGCCCGACGCTGACGCGCTACTGGCGCTGCGGCCCGCAGGGAGAGCTCTGCGCAACACGTCACGCGCTAGGTGGAGGGGACCATCTACGATCCGTTATTCTACTCGGCCGCTTTCGCGCTCCATCGCCGTACGCTTACGTGAAGCTACTTAAAGATGATGTTCTTAACGTTCAGACGAGATGATAAAAAAGAGGCAAACTTCAATCTTTGAGTTTCCCTGCACATTAAGCCGAATGCCGGGTAGGATCCTTAAACTACAGCCCGGGGATCCTAGTACCTTGATCTTCCTTCCGCATCCCCCTTCTCCATCCCACCACGTAGCCTCTATCTCAAAGTAACGTTGAGGCGAGGGCAAATTTAGTCTCAGTGTCAAAACTTGCCTGTTTACTGAGCTGGGTCAATAATTGTGTGCTTATGCCTTTAGAAAATCTTAAATTATTATAAGTAATAACCATTATCGTGACAAGTTTTTTGTTTTTTTTAGGGCAACAGGCTACATGATGGTGATCCACATTGGGCAACTCCCCTTTAATAGCATAGGAAGGGATTTGAAAGGGGGGATGCGGAAGGGTAGAGGAAGGTAGCCAAGGGTTAACTAGGGTCCCCGGGCTATATTTTAAGGATCCTACCTGGCATTCGCCTAAAGGTAATGCAGGGAAAACCCTAGAAAAACCTGCATCAGGTAAGTCGGGCATTGGGTACTTGTCACACGCCCTTCCGATAGCGGGAGAGGAGTTTGCTGTGGGGACGCAGCATTCCCTTCTCCGTGCCTCGACCAGTTTAGGAGGCAGCTGGCCGACTATTCCAATGGGAATAGCGGACAACTCTTACCGTATGCCCAAGGTCTGCGACCCCGGAACATACACCTCTCAAAACAGGCCGAGGTGCGTCGGCTTGTGGGAACCTTAGTTCAAAAACGGAGAGGAAAAGGAATCCCCAAAGGTAGCCCCTTCGTATCTCTCCTACAAGGTTCTGCCTGCGAGAGAATATCCCCCGCAGGTTACCTGCGAGAGAATCCTCTCGCAGGCTTCGACATAGTCCGTGACAAGTTTTAATTATTACAAATTTTTAATTGTCCCTCACTTTATTCTCTCAAATTATCACCGGGACTAATCGAAGCGGGTATAGCCCGATTCCTTCCCAGAACTACCTGCGGGCCGTAACAATCACCCGATTCCTTCCCGGCTTTTCACAGGTAAACAACTGGAAACGATCCGATTCCCTACGGACCAGATAGAGGAGTAAAATCAAGTGGAATATAGTTTCATCGTGAATTTTTATTTTCATGGCCCACTTTATATATTAAAATATATAAAATGTAATAAGAACAATTTAATTATATTAATGACAGTATATAAAAAAATATATATTTATATTCAAATATATCCAAGAAACCTTATTATAAGCTTCAAGCCATAGTTATGTTAATTTAAGGAATGTGGATAGAAAAATGTCGCCCGGACCGAGAATCGAACCTAGGACATTCCTCTTACCGTGCGACTATTAAGTCTGAGCTAATCCTTATTGACTCCCGACCCACTACGACATTTTTTCATCCACATTCGTTGTATTAACTTAACTATGGCTTTAGGCTTATAATAAGCTTTCTTCGATACCTTTGAAGATAAATAAATATAAAAAACCTATAATCAATGTACGTAAACATCCGTCCATCATCAGATCATGAATAGGCCATTAAGGAGTTGGGAAAAGTACATTGTAAGAAAGTCGCAAGGATGGAAGCGTTGATTTCAGGCTAGTAATGGTTTGACGCTTTAATTGAATACGGATTTGGGATTTTTGTTAGTGAATCTTGGTACTAATGTTATGGAGGCGCCCAGATGTTACCAACACGACGGGAAGGAATCGGGACTCGCTGAAGTTTCGGGCGGGAATGAATCGGGCTGTGTGCCATTTATATACCTCAGAGTAACCGCAATAAATCGGGAATTTCCCTTTAATTACCCCGCCGGGGTTCGCAACCCTCCTTACACGGTGTTCGGCGTTTAGCCTCCTCTACTCCACATCTCTGCGCACAGGGAATAAATAATTGAATATAAAATCTTAACTTATCAGGTTTCCACTCACTATTCCATGCACTATTATTTTTACCAAGAAACCTGCGTCTTTAAAACTGGAAAGGTTTACATTGCGCAGAAAAGACGAACTTGGTACTCGACTCATTTTGGTCATTTATCAACCAACCATCTTTTCCCTTTTCCCTTTGGACACAGATATATACATACTAAATCCTTTCAGACTTGATATGAAGTAGGTCCTTCGCATTTATAGTCGGGCTTCCGGTGAATTATCATAGCTATTCCGGCGAACAACCTTCCAGTTGCCTGAAATGCGTTCTTAAGGCATTCTTGAGGCATTACGCATGCCATCAATATTCCCTTAAACTCTTTCGGCGTCCCTTTTGGCTGCCAGAGAATGTCATTCCCTGAACCATTATTTTTCTGAATCAACGATTCTTATTTTCCCATCGCCTATATTTTAGTTCATGATGGATTTATAACAGCGGTTGATGCTTTTTTATTTCATTTGTATGTAAATATGTAAATTGTGTAAGAAAATTATTTAAATGTTCGGTAACATTATCGTCTGTTTAATAAAGAAAAAATAAGTCAGCCTCGTGTATCATAGACTGCAATGATAAATTAAAATGTTCTTTGTATTTTAATTTCTTTGCATTTTAATAGGTTTAATACAGGTCAAAATGTTTTTATAATCTAATTCATGAAATTGAACATGTAGTGTATACGTATTTATAGTAATTTGTACGAAGAATCTTTTCACAAAAGGGGATCATGGAAACTTCATAAAAATTAAACAATGTGGCTAAATAATGATACCTTCTGCCTCAGGACTTAATTCTATACCTGAAGAGGTCCCAAATAACAACGAATCGGTATATAATTTCGATTACATGGCAGTTTCTGACGTAAAAGACTGTTTTATTTATAGCTAGCTTCGTGTCCGGCGATACCCGGGTTGTCATAATTAAACTGAGCGACATCCATAACCTGGGATGCGAATGAAATCTCGGTTGTCTCCGCGTTATTTTTTTTGTAACGCCCCACCATTGCTAACGGTGCTCCCCTTCCATACCGAAAGGGGTTAAACTTATACAAAGAAAACATCAGTAGAAGCACCGAAAAATATTTATTCAACGAAATAATCGGCCGTTTGAGCATGTTTGAAAATTTCCACTCCCACCCCTGGAGGTGGTAAGCGTGTCTTACCTCCACAGTGTTTGTTTCCGGTTCGAAAGGAACACGTGTATGAAATTGTCAAATTTGATCCACGATTTGTATGCGGAACTTACACACACACACACACAAAGCAAAAGGTCTGTTTTATTTATTAGATAGATACGGCCAAATATTTTTAATGGACAGTTATTATTAAATTCACTACATGTTTCAGTCCATAATCTGGAGAAAAATATTTGTTTATTAATTTCAAACTGAATGGTGAAAATTTTGCAATTTTATTAACAGTTAATTGTTTTGTGTTCGTTTAAAGTAGTTGGCCGTATTTTCTTTGTTTAGTTTGTTGAAATAGACGGGAAAAATTAATTTAAGCGAAACAAGATAATTGTAATTTGTTATTACTGAAATTATGTAATATCGTTCCGAGTAAAGCTTTCATGTTTGTCTTACGTTAGTAATACATTTTATTGTCAACCAAGTAATTAGTATATATTGTGCCTGTACATGTACACAAAAGGAGGAAGTTTTGTTAAGGTGGTAAACATTATAACAGGTATGTAAATATTTGTTTACACTAATGATTTGGGAGCAGTATTAAAATAGCATGCACTCAGGTGTGCAGCAGACTTTTAGCGACGGGCAGATCTTAAATATAGATTTGAGAGGTGAGGTGAATAGTTTTGTGAGAGCACATTTTGGATAAGATATTTCTAAGATTATTAACAGAAGCAGATAAGTGAAGACTCACAACATACAGACAACTCGGCGCCGACCTCTGCTTTCTGCCTGGAGAACCGAAAGGGTGTATTCGACCAAGACAGGAACCAGTCATTTTACCTGCGAAATAAGGCTCAAAGTAATTCAATCACATTCAAAAAAGTTTTTGAAAACCTGAATTAATATAATAATAAATGTTTCTTTGGGTGTCCTCGAGCCCAGTATTGCCTTTGAAAGGGAGATTATCAGAATTAATCACAGATTCTTAACAGCCTAGTTAAATTGAAAATGTATTATTTTATAATTGTTATTACCGGCTTGTCATTAAAATAAATTTTGGAAGTTCATGGGATAGTTATGTAAACTGGAAAGACCCTAAAAATATTTTTAAAAAACTACCGTTAATGTACCAAATACTACCCGACTAAATATCCGTTTATCCATCAGTTCTCTGCTTAATGCCAATCTTTCCATGTTTTCAGTATTAAAATATATTCATATATTCATTCCTGTCAGAGTGGCGTCTGCAGCTGCTGCACATTTTCAGTGGGCGTTGAAGACGTCCCACACATGTTCCTCGGAGGAACGGGAAAGCCAATCATTTCGTCTATTTTTCTCGCTTTAAAATACGACATCATTTAAAATCTGTAATTGACGACAGTACGAAGGTAGTTACAAGTTTCAAGGTCCACAAAATGTCCTAAACATTAAAAGGATCCTCCGCTGTAAGATCATCAAAAAATAAATAAAATATTTAGTATAACAATAAGTCGAAACAAATTTTAGAACGATACGAGCCACTAAAATTCACAATAAAATGTTGCAATTTTCTGGAATAAATCTTAAATTATTTTACAGGTAATCTGTTGCAATTCATTATCAATCTATAAATATACACACAATTCCGAATATCCGCCCTTTCTGATTGATATTACAGATGAGGTCAATTCTTTTGTGATAAAGTAAGATCTCGTGTGCGGGTTTTAAATGTTTATTTTCAGGTTGGCCGGATTTTCTACGTGAGCCCTCGTCGCGACTGTCGCTCACTTAGCCTTTACGTAATATACAAGGACTTCCGAACAATACAAATTATTGAGAGGTGATGCGAATCACGTAGTTATTAGACGTTTTTTAACCTTTGCGTTCACGTTACGAGATCGCTTTTGTTCTTTCTCTGGCAAAACACTCTTCCAACGGTCTCGTCATTCTTGGAAGTAGTTTCGGAACGCGTCTTTAAACATGAATGGTAAAGTCGTATAAATTGTGACGCTGAACGCCGACGCGTCACGACAGCACATTTACGTCTACTTCTGTCGTCATTCAGTTGTTAGATGATAGTTCTTATATAAACTTCTTGTTATTTATTCTAAAAATTTCAATCCGAATGTTTTACAATTCTGTTAACTTAAACAAGTAAAAGCAAGTAATATTACAAAAAATAGCCAAATAGAGACAAAAGCTTTTTTGTCTATATTGGGCTATTTTTCTTATTATTAATTTTCGAAACAGACGTAAACTTTACAATTTAAAAGCGAGAAAATATTTAAATTGCTCACTTGAACAGGTGGAAGGTCCATTGACTTTCCTGCCCTTGTGTTCATTGTTGTTGTTATGAGGGGGTTGGGGGGACGTTGGGATGTGTATTAGTTGGCTGTTGAGTTGGTTTTCGGGTAAGATTGCAGATGTTATCGATGGATGGTGATCCCAGAGAGGATGTTGTCTATGGTGAGTTTACGCTTCAGGCGTTGGGCTCAAGGAGGTCGGGGGAATTGGCGTAGAATTGTTCTATTGTGAGATTGGGGTGATTAATGTATGATTTGATCAGGGAAGAGGTAATTTTCTTTGTTTTGGTAGCGATTGCGGGGATTTTAATGTCTTGATGGATAACATAGATGCGAAGGAAACAGGGGGAGTTAGTGATTGTGCGGAGGATCATGTTTAGTTTGGTTGTATTTTCTGGGAGTGGGTTTTCACGGTGGAGCCTAAAATGGGGCACTAGTCGGTCGAAATAGGTTGACTGAGGGAGAGGTATACTAATATTTTGGTGTTTATGGATAATGTGGAGATTCTGCTGAGTAAGGATTACAGTGATTTGATTTGTTTTCCATTTTTTGGGTGAGGTGGTTGAAGTGCGCTTGCCAGTAGAGTTTGGAGTCAAGGATGAGCCCTGGGTAGGATTTTTTTTGTAGGGATGAGGCAGTTGTTGAATTATAGAGTGATTTGTTCAGGGGACTGTTTCCTTTAGGAAGAATGATTTGGTAACATATTTGGTTGGGTTAATGCTGACTCTCCATTTGGCTGTCCCGGTGGAATTAAAAATCAATAAAACGTATACGATCCCCGATATTTTTCGCTTAAAAAGAATTATTTTTGATCATGTTGGTCTTGACCTTCACACAATATACTAACTCCTTGGTTCGACAGCCCATGAAGGGTCTTGGCCTACCGAGACGGCTGCCAGACTGTCATCTTACATGACACATTCAGGATTTAGGAGTGACACCTGGTCAGAGTGTCGATTCTCCCACAGCCTTAACCCCAGTTTTCTTGACCAGGACGAACACAAACATCCATGCCCATGCCGGGATTCGAACCCGGGGCCTCTGTGATGCGACGCAATAACACAATATATTCCTATAAATCAGGTCCCCTTTCCTTAAAGGGGGTAGGATCTTGCTATTCATGAGGAAGTATTGTAACGTGTTCGCCCGTCGATCCAGGTTGACGGGGAGTCGTTGCAAGAAATGAAGGCAGATTCACGCCTTGAAACCTGGCCATGGATCCTTGGAGTTGAAGGCTGACTTGGGACTTAGGAAGGAAAGGAGATCTAGGAATGATCTCGAAGGCTTAAAGGTGTAGACAAGTTGAGGAATGAGGGTAGTGTGGGGGGGGTAGGTTTGCCTGAGGCTTATCGAGGAGGAATCGGAGGTTCGATCGTTTTATCAGTGAAGACACAGATGTAAAGATTAGCAGTAGTATATTTACAGATATATATATATATATATATATATATATATATATATATATACTAGCTGTAAGCGTAGATGAAATGGGAAATGAAGACAACTAGTGAAAGAGCCCAGTCGGAGACGTTCCCTTCAATCGCGAAGGCCGATACAGTCTGTCGACGGCTTGGAAGCCAGTCGTACTTAAACGTAGCGCGTACTCCAATTATCTGAGTACTGTGTGTGCGTTAGCAGAAATGCACGCGCTGACCGGAAATTATAATCGAGAACAATTCGTTAATGTCTTAGCTATGCTGGTGGAATGCATAGTCTACTCAATAAAGGAGGCCGCAGTCTCAGCACCGTGACAGTATAATGTTCGTTTTACTGAACAGATATCGTTTAATGGTCGTAAAAGTTTAAGTACGTTGCGTTGTACAGAAAAATTCTAAAAAATTACTTTCGTGTTATTTTACTGGCCTGCGGCATTTACTTTCTTAACACAGCGGAAGACGTGGATTTCTTTGGATGAACGTTGGTCGGTCATCAAAGTGACAGAAAGTATCCGGAACGCGGAAATCAACATCGGTGTTCATAACACCGTCAGAGTCATCAATTGTCTAATTTGAGAGTTTCCCCGTTCCCCCTGTGGTCGTATTAACCTCCAGAGGCGACGGATTGTGACGGTTCTCGGCGACCGGGTCCACAAATTTTGCGAGACGGCGTAAAGGAGAGAAAACAAGGATTTCGCCGTCCATTTTACGGTGTCCACGTTAATTTGTGTGGACGATAATTGGAACGTGACCGGATCGTAGGTAGTTCTGATTTGCATAGCTATGCGGAGTGGGCTCCGGCAGTGGGTGAAATCGCTCGGCCCACGGCTCCTCTCCTCCGCTCCCCTTTTTTCAAATTTACTCCTCCGGTTCACGTTTTGCAAATTGAATAAATTTAAAGTACCGTTACACTTTAAATATATATTTGCCAATGAAGCTAAACCTTATAATACTGACCCTGTGAATGTAAAAAGTGGAAGATGAAATTTACGTGTGTAATTAAATTGAAGTAGGGGACAGAAAATATAAATTATAAAAAGATTGTGAAAATTTTAAGGTAAAAAATAAATGTAATACATTAATAACAATAAAAAATATATATAGCCTAATTAAACCAATATTCTAGCAATGACCCAAACACACTTTTTCGTTTACGGTCAAAGGCACCGAATTTTTGTTCATATAACATATTTGTCTTCATTTCCCAACTTCCATTTTAAATACCCCTATTTAAATTTTCTTATTTCTTTTATTAATTTCCCACCATCCTTAAGAAGATCCAAAATTAATATTATTACTTAATCCAAATTTAAACTCATCAAATTTTGGTTAATTGCGTATTTTAAGAATTAAAATATAAAATAAAATTTATTACTGATCAAAGTTTATATTATTTTTATGTAGGTTCTTAAACTCTGTAGATTCCCTCCTGCGACGAAGAGGTGGTTCATTAGTTCATTTAAACTGTTTAGCATATTAATTACGTGGCTATCCCAATGGTTCACGATTTTATTAATAAAACCTCACCCCAAATCCATTCAATGTTTAGTGCAATATCGAAAAATTATTAAAATTCAGAATAAAACTTATTTCTGAAATTTAAGAACGACTTTCCAACACGCCACCATGAATTGATATTCTGTTTCTCGTAGTGATTTTCGTTCCCAATCTTTTTTATGTCTTAGTTTTTCAAAATATTCGTGTAACGCATCTATTTTATAACTCTAATATATTTTATTTTCGGATCAAAGTCGTGAGAGACGAAGCGTCAAGATGGAACGTTTACGTTATTTTCCTTTGTTACAAAACAATCGGATGCACGATGGATGTCGTGTGAGGTTTGTCTATTGTTGCGTATTAAACCGATTCTTGCACATAATTCTACATTATAAAAATATATATAAAGGGCTAGCGTCCTGCTTGTGATTTTTTCTCTATCCGGTCTTAGGACAGAGATGTTAAAATAAGTCGCGACACCTACCCCACGTTTGAGGTGTCGCAGACGTTCGGCATACGGTAAGAGTTGTCCCCTATTGTTATTGGACCAGTCGGCCACTGCCCTATAAATCAGGTCGAGGCATGGAGTCGGGAATGCTGCGTCCCCACTGCAAACCCAACTTCCATTATCAAAAGGGCGTGGAACAAGAACCAAGTGCCCGAAGTACCTGATGCAGGTTTCTCTGCATCACTTTTAGCCGAGTGCCAGGTCACCCTTGGCTACCTTGCTCCGTCTTCCGCATTCCCCCTTTTCCATCTCTATTAAATGGGAGAGCCACCATCAAATCGGATAACCCTCATGTAACCTATCACTCAAAAATACATGATGGTAATATCGTTGAAAAATCTCCGCCGAGCAAGCATATTTATGCTTAGTTTTAAGTGAAAACATGTTGTGAACTTTCCTTAAAATTTATACGAGTGTGAATCAAATATAAACGAGACTTTTGGACCTGCGCGCGCAATAGTGATGGAAGAACGTTCCGCTGTTATTGACTGTTAGGTTGGTTTGTCAGGAGTGGGGGAAGCACGTGACTCATCATCATAGACTCGCTCAGTGTCCATCGTTACGATGTCCGAGCAGGAGGTACCTCCCTCTATTGCACAACGTATTGTTATCAAATTTTTAGCTGCAGAAGGTGTAAAACCGGCCGAAACTTTGAGAAGATTGACTGCACAGTTCGGGGAAGAGACGCTGTTGCGAGCTAGAGTGTTTGCTTGGCATAAACAGTTCGTGAAGGGCCGTGAACGGGTTGAAAATGAGAGCCATGACCGCAGACCCCGCACCAGCATTACAGCGGGCAACATCGACAGTGTTCGTCAACTTGTTGAAGGTGATAGGCGTCTAACAACTTCAGATATTGCAATTGAGGTGGGAATAAGTTATGGTAGCACTTACTCTATACTCTCAGAGGAGATAGGGTATCGCAAGGTGTGTGCCAGGTGGGTTCCTCGCCTTCTCACAGTTGACCAGAATATGAATCGTTTTCAAGTGTGTGAGCGTCTTCTTGCACGATTTCGGGAAGAAGGAGACCCATTTCTTTCTCACATTGTCACCTGTGATGAAACGTGGGTGCATCACTACACCCCTGAGTCAAAACAAGCGAGGAAGAAAGGAGAAACCGGACCAGTGAAAGCCAAGTCACGATTATCAGCTGGCAAGGTTTTGGCTACCGTTTTTTTTACCAGCGTGGCCTGCTGCACCTTGATTTTTTGCATGAGCGCAGAACAATTAATGCGGCATACTACTGCCAAATTTTGACAGAGGTCAGACTCGCATATCGCCGCAAAAGTCGAGACCTTCCGATGAGAAAAGTGATTCTCCTCCATGACAATGCTCGCCCCCATACAGCAGCCCTGACCGTACAAAAATTGGAGCAATTGGGTTGGGAGACACTGGAACACTCTCCATACAGTCCAGACCTGTCTCCCTGCGACTTCCATGTCTTTGGTCCTCTCAAGGAAGCTTTGGGAGGGCAAAAATTCCACAGCGATAATGAGGTTGAAGCATATGTGCGCAATTGGCTACAAACACGACCTGACTCTTTTTACGTGGAAGGAATTAAAAAATTACCTATACGCTGGGAAAAAGTGTTTATAAATCAGGAGATTATGTAGAAAAATAAACTATGATTGTTTGTGCGTTTAAAATCAAAATAAATATTTAAAAAAATAAGTCTTGTTTATATTTGAGTCACCCTCGTAGTTCTATATGTCGATAGGATCGACACATTAAGCCAAGATTTTACTTCATACTTCTTCAAGATCCACTTCCAAATTCTGCACAAATAAGGTAGGAGGATTGTCTCAGGATGGCAAACGGATCTTTCCATTGAAGAACTTTGAAGAGAAACTAACAGAATATTTTCTATTGATAAGAATAGCAGACTGACTTATGTCACTGAGAGTATTTTCTTAATTCTTAAACGTTAAATCTGGAACCGGCAAGCCGTGGTGAGCTTAAAAACTAGCGCGTGGTTTAAATACTGAAATGTACTTTAAAGAAACTTTAAGCACACTGACAAGGACGTTATGATTTATTATAGGTTTCTTGTGACTGGAGGCATGAGATGAGTGATTATTTGAATATACACCTACCGGATACATGTTAGCTCAATGGAGGAATTGTAAGCCAAATTTTGGTATTCTTGTTGAGAATTTACCGTGCGACTTTTGGCGTGGTGAAATATTCCCTAGCACTGGAGAATGGTCCAGAAGGTGACATGATTGGAAGATCGTGAAGACAAATAAATTCCAAAAGTTCCGTATAACATGCAGTATGTCATTTTCAAATTGATGTTTGAAACATAATCGACGAGAAGCTTCCATGGAGGGCAAACGGTGATTAAATCTGGTTGTATAATGCAGTAAACGTTTTTAGTTTTCGAGTGAAAATGTTTAAAGTTAGAGGGAGAATATTAACAACGTTTAGTGAAACAGTGAAAACAAAAATAGTAATTGGGAATGAATTTTATTTGAAATTATGAATACAAACGAGTGCTAAGAGAAAAACGCCAATTTGTCCGTACTGCCGTCAGCCGGGCGAAATTCTAGGAAACTACCTGCAGGTCAATAATAGATGAGAATTTTATATTGTCTAAATTGTTACTAAATTCCAACCAGATATAAGTGATCCATAAATTCCTCGAGGTTTAAAAGGCCTGTCTTTTAAAAATTTATAGTTGGGCATACTGAATTTAACAAATTTAAATCTTCAGCGTTATTTGGTAAGAATATAATTATTGTGTTATCAGAATTTAATCAATCCTCTCTTAATTATTTTTTTTGGCTCTCGCTATTTTTCCAATCGGCACCAAGTCGACGTTGTCGTCCCAGCTTATCTCTTACATGTTTAATTATGGGAGACGGAGCTGACAGGCTTACGTAATACTTGATGAATAACACGCTGATCCCTGTGTGGTCTGTTGGGTCGATCAGAATCGATATGACGTTTTTATGCGGTCTCTCGTGCGCCAATTTTTTTTTTCAACACTGAAAATACTGAAGCGTCTGTACGCGCCAAGTGCCGAGCAATCGGATGACACGACCACAATGCGGCCTCTATCAAGCTACATCTGGTGCCAGTAAGGTCGTTTCTGTGTCTCAACGAGCGACAACTGCCTGATAATTCTTATCGCTCCACCTGTGTGACACAAACCACGCAGTCTGCTGGCCTTGTGGACGTAACAGCTCTATGAAAATTTTATTATTTACACGTGAATTTCTAATTTGCTCTGATCTTAGGGAGCCCTTAATTTTTGAGTGATCGTGTATACGGATATAAATATATTACGTCTTTAGTTAAAGTACTTCAAACCCAATCACCGTAAAGCAACATTCATCGTTAATCTAAATATAAAATATTATAAATTAATAAATACTCGTCACTTCAGTTTCTGTGTAACTTGCTGGAATTATTTGTTGCTTTTTAAGATTTATGGGACTAAATTGTTTTTAAAATGTTCTGTGTAAGTAAATAGATTGGTTCAACATATTCTTTAGTAGAACTTTAGTCAGAATCGTTAACTGTGACGTTTGTTTGTTCCCGTTATAGCTTTTAATTAAACCTTGTTTAGCCTCGATAGCTAACTCGCCTTTATTTGATTAACGTAATGAACGTGTCAGACGTTTTGCCAGTTCACTATTACTATACATAAGGTTCAATCCTGCTTTGCGTTTGTTATTCTTACACGATTTTTAAAGCATTGGGATTAAATCATTGCATTATGCTGAACGTAAAAGTTGATCCCTTCATTCACATTACGAAAAAGTCGTCGCTTTTTTTACAATATGTGTATTCCAGAATTCGTTCCTTAAAAACAACGGCAAAAAAAAATATTGCTAGACAAATGAATACATAGTAACCAAGACAGACCCGAATTCCGATCTGGTTGCAAAGTCCCGAAGCACCATACATTTTATTATCCAAGGAATCAAAACAACTTTTCGTTATATCCCTCGTAAAAACTCAAATGACTGTTGATTCCAGTTGAAATTATTTCTACAAACAGCGTCACTGTACGTTTGGGACGCAACTATCAGATAAGAAAGCATTGAGATTATGCAAATAACAACCACATCCAAATCAAAATTTCACATATTAAAGATTCAGAACGTCAATTTTTGTATTCTTTTAACCAAAAATAGACAAAAAATTGATAACATTTAAGTTTTGATATTAATGAATACTCAATTAGTTCTAATTAGTCGATATATTATCGACTAACTCGTAGACAAGCAAGTCGTAACACGGGGATTTGACAGTCAAGTTTGTTATCTTTTCCGTTTACGTTGATTTTATTGTGATTCTCAAAATCCTCTTAATTTTTGTTGCATAATTATATAATTTGTAAGAAATTTATTTCAAATGCATTTAATTATAGTTAACAATATTAGTAAATTTAATAAACCTCTCATAAAACAATGTTGATGGAATATTATTTTAGTATTGATTATTTTTTAATTTTCACTCGTGTATGTTAACGAGTTTTTATGTTGTATGATTTGTAATATTAATATATCTAGATTTTAGGGATGAAAATTAAACTTAATGGGTACTTTTAATTTTTGTCACTTACTAATAACTTTATAACTGATGAGGGATAACATAAGGGAACAAAACATTTTTAATTAATTAAATATCCTTTTAAGTATGTATTGTGAAGTAAATACTATTAATATTTATTTTAAAGTAAAAAGTATTTATTTTAGTAGATATTGCTATCAGAGGTAATCAATTACGGCTCATTGGATATTTTATCGGAAGAGTTAGGGGTTTGTTGGTGTTGAGCTTCGCACGTGTATTGTGTCGCGCTGCTGGAGCTCGAGTTCCCAAGGATTGGGCTATGTTATTTACCATTGTAGAGCGTGGTTGATTGTAAACCTTGGTTATACTGTTTTGCTGGTGTTTAATTTATTAAAGGGTTTCATTACAATTGTGCGTATTTGCTTACCTCTAGATCCACCTTTCTCTTTTAGCGGCCTATGCACTGTCATAGTTACCGTCTGATAAATTTTATCAATGTTAATTCTTATTAAACATTACAGTTTAAAGAGTTTATTGATTATTCGAAGACAATATTACAGATAAAAGGGCAGATGTTGCATAAGGCTAATAGCCAAATAACAAAAATAAATCAAGAAATATAAAATAAATTGAAAAATGTATAAAACAAAAAACTTAACCTACTATAATATTTTTATTTTCAAATACCAGATTCCCTGGTAATGTTTTCACACGATATTTAATTAATTGAAAATGTCCCTCATCAGTTATAAGGTAATTGATAAGGGACAAAGATTAAAAACACCCTTAAGTTTCATTTTAATATCAGAAAACTATATATATATATATATATATATATATATATATATATATATATACAATATTAAGAAACATGCAACCTAGAAACTCATTAACATAGACCAGTGCAATTCGAAAATAATCGAAACTAAAATAATATTCCTTCAACACTGGTAAAAGATATCAAATAAAAAAGAAGGATTTTTAAATTTATATATTAACAATTGCAATCAACTAGTAACTGACAATCTATTAGTTTCCATAGAAATAGTATCTTACGATTATGAATGGTGTACTCGCAATTATTTACAACTTTAAAAACCGATATCGTGAAGAGATACGCTCTACGTCTTTAACGGTAGGATACAATCATCACAGGAAGCGACACGATGTCTTCGGTCTTAGTGTACCTTATTATCCAATTTGCTGCCCCTGTTTATTTAAAACGAAGAACGATTTCGCCGAGACTTAACTTTCGGCGCTCTGTCTTTAATGAAACTGTCATTTACTCTACGCTTACGCGTCACCACTGACCTCGACTAAAATTGGACTGTCGAGCGGAAACATTTCAAAATAAACAACAAATTGAGAAAGTAGGTGTTTATCAGCATTACATTTGAGATCTTTTTACATTTCAATAACAATTTCGGATTTCACTATTTCCTTTGAAAAAAAATCAAGAAGGCGAGCTTTTTAATGAAAGCAAGAATAATCGTTGAACGGACGAACCGAAAGACTCCAGTGACAAAAGATTAGAATTCATATGAATTATGCATGAAACGTGTCCTCCGGAAGCGATATGGACGATCTAAATACATCCGCTGTGCGCCTAAAATATTCATTCGAAGGCTTAGAATTCTTGCCCGCTATGAGTATAACGGATACTTAGTCTCGGTTCCTCCCACACGATGCGGGAAACAGCATTCCAGAAGACCTGGGACTCGAGATCCGCGTCTAAGCTGCCAAAAATTCATTCCACCAACTTTGCTTACGCAGTTATACGGTCTCGTACAAATAACTGTCCCCGAAATCTTGTCAAATATGCTGCAAAATTCAGAAAACACTATACAATTTCAAAATAAAAGTGTTTTAAAAAGACGATAAATTATATTTTCTTGTATCGCTCTATTTTTTGCCTTTATTCGGCGTCGGTTCTCAACATTCGTTCGATATTCGACGTTTCGGAGCGAAGAATTGTTAAATGAGCTATCATTCTTCCGTCAAAGTCAATTTTCCCCACACACTGTCATCTTTGAGGAGCATCCGAGTACATGAAGTCGTCACGGCGTATAATTATAAGGAAAATAATTATAATATAAAATGTCGTTTGTCGCCCGTACATTTTTCCATTTCATGCTACAGGTTTCAGATACTGTTCTTTCCCAAAATAAAACAAAATGGTGTACAATTTTTGGTGGATAAACGTTAGTGGCTAAAAACGGGAAACTAGTTTTCAAGACTTTGGGTGGTAGGTGGCATTCTGTGCAAATCACGGAATATGGCGTTTCTCTGACTACAATCTCTCACTAGCTCCTCTCTCCCCGCCGCTGAAGCTAATACTTAAAAATTTTATTCCATAAAAATGTTCATAACAAGCTTTATTTTATTAATAAAATAATTAATGGATGGAAAAATGTCGACCGGAGCGGGAATCGAACCCAGGACCTTCCGCTTTTCGGGCGACTGCTCAGACATATTCGACCCCCTTTTTAGATAAAATGTTCTGTATTTCATGTGAGCCTTCACGTATAATTATGGCAGTTTGTGTCTTAACTTTATTTTGATCTACAAAATTTTTTCATTTATTTTCGTTAATGAAGCGTTGAGTTACACAATAGACCTGTTGACCAGAGGGAAGAAGTTTTTCAATCGCTTACATAAGAGAGATTTTTAAGGTACAGATTCACTGTCAGAGAAGAGAGAGAGAGAAGAGGGAGAGAGAAGAGGGAGGGAGAGAGAAGAGGGAGGGAGAGAGAAGAGGGAGGGAGAGAGAAGAGGGAGGGAGAGAGAAGAGGGAGGGAGAGAGAAGAGGGAGGGAGAGAGAAGAGGGAGGGAGAGAGAAGAGGGAGGGAGAGAGAAGAGGGAGGGAGAGAGAAGAGGGAGGGAGAGAGAAGAGGGAGGGAGAGAGAAGAGGGAGGGAGAGAGAAGAGGGAGGGAGAGAGAAGAGGGGGAGAGAGAGAAGAGGGAGAGCGGAGAGAGAGCGGAGAGAGAGCGGAGAGAGAGCGGAGAGAGAGCGGAGAGAGAGCGGAGAGAGAGCGGAGAGAGCGGACAGAGAGCGGACAGAGAGCGGAGAGAGAGAGAGGAGAGAGAGAGAGGAGAGAGAGAGAGGAGAGAGAGAGCAGATTTAAAAAATTCATAACTATTTATATTTTAACCAGATGTGATTGAACAATGCATTTTTAAAAAGAGGGACGTCTCAAGTTTCACGTGGTTACCTGTACGTGTGAGGGTTTTTAAATGACAGGCTTCCTCGACGATGGATCGGCCTTACTGGACAAAATGATTCAGCCTTACATCACTGGCTTACAAGGTCACCGGAGCTCACCGCATGTGATTTTTTTTTTGCCTGTGCGGGTTTATAAAAGACTCAGGTTATGTGCCTCCATTTCCAGCAACAATGGTAGAACTGGCGAACCGCATAACAGCCGTAGAAGCTGTAACTCGAGACATAGTCAATGGAGTGTGGGACTAACTTTAATACCGCACAGACACGCCGTGCACCTCCATTGAATACCTATATCAAAATTAACCTTTATTACTGTCAATAGTATAAAAATTCATAGATACAATATATCAATTCCTTATAATTTTTAACAGTAACTTTCGTCGTCATTTTTTGACATATTCATCTGTTTTTGAGGAATAAAGGTTAATTTTAATATGAATTTTTACATGTTTTGAATTGTATATAACTAAAAATCTATTTATTATATCATAAAATTAACACTAATTTTATATTCATTACAAAATATATACATGTCAAATCGGATGATTCTTTTTTAGGCATCCCGTATAAACAGTTCGCGTAAGGAGGGAGTTAAAATGAGGTATTTATCGTTGTGCAACGAGAGAAAGAAGAACAGCTAAGCCGAAATTAATGACAGTGCTAAGCAGTGGCGGCTCCTGCATATGTGTTCATGTGCTACAGCTCATAAATTAATTTAGTAAGAAATAATTTTTCTAAATTTTCAGAACCTTCATAATAATATTGTTTTTACACTGCTAATCTATGCTTCGATATCAAAGAATTTAAACACCTCGCCTTGCGGCCCATTGCTCCTAAAGCAGCTAGCTGGGCATCTGAGTGCTATTCCAGAGATAGCACAGGAGCTGGCGGTTTATTGACAACTGCGCATGCGCTGTGCTAACAGCACAAAGAAACGCAGCCCCCTGTGCTATGACACAGAGATGTGGCCTCATCATGCGACATAACGAACGAAATAGAAATAAATTTGAACTATTCACTAGTTATAAATCTTATTTTACAGCAGTTTATATTTTAGAAACATCATAGTGCTCAATGGCTTGTTCCGAAAAATAACATTATTTAAAATATTTACCGAGGAAAAATTACTTTCGGTTTAGAAATGCTCAATTATTTCGCGTTGGATATTATGTAGATATAATTAGAAATATAGCATATTACGTGTCAGAGTATTTATCAGTAACACTATCACTCATGTATTATTATTTTACATTGTTTTCCTAGTAAAAATGGTTCCATGGGGTGATGCACGTAACTTAAAAAAGCCATTCCGTAAGCAGCGAAATCGTAGTTACGAAAATTGAAAGAGCCTTGTTGTAGAACTTGGACCGGCCATGAGTTGAAATACAGGAATTACCCGTCTTCTCTGGTAGCCCAATTTTGAGAGATTGCCTGCAGTTCACATCCGACCGAGTAAAATAGTAAATATTGTAAATTGTGTTAAATCCCGACCACATATAACTGAGCCTAGAATTGAATCTAATTTGACTAAAAAGTGTTCAATCTTCATTTTAGACTATAAATCTGCCTGACATCCTACAATGACGACTCAAGAAAGTTGAAATTATCTCAGTAATATAATTTTTCTGAAAAATAAAAGCCCTGTAGTAATTATGTCCAAAATTCTAATAGCCGAAGACGAAGCGACGAGGTGTTTTCTCGAGTAAGTGTTCATTTTTAAACATACGAGAATGAGTGGTTCCTTCAGCTAACATCTCAATCAAGTAGACGCAAATCAATAAATAACAGATTGACGAATTCACTTGATTAATTTTTGAGAGCTGTGGGACGTACGAAACGGAGAAAATACGAAGGTTTGAGAATCGTTATCTGTTAACTCGTATCAACAACAAGTTTTTTTTATCGTCAATATATTATGGGGATCACGCTGGGTTCATCGCATGAATAATACCTCGAAAATTCCATCGCATTACCGATATCGTGTGACATAAATTTAATAGTGCATAATTGATGCACAACACATCAAATACTACTATTTATATCTAGTTTTCTATTACGTTAATATCTGTATTTGAGAATCCCCGGTCATTGAACTTTACTTTTAGCATGACGTATCACCGAGATAACCGTAACACGATGTAGCATATTTCAAGTAATCGATAGGCTGATTTGGGCGTGGACCAGCACAAAGAAGGAAATGTATCGGCGGTAGTGCTTGGTCACAAAGTGACGTAGACAGGACGTAGGAAGAAATTTCTCGCGAGAGTGAAAGTTTCGTGTCAGCGTGCTGCCTGCTCGTAATCAAAATTTTTGAGTATTTAAAGTTTCTCACAGAAATATAGACCAGTTCCCTCGTTAACTGGATTTTACACCAAGACAAAGAAAACATCGCAATCACTTCAGTTCGCATCAGAGTTCAACGAACGGCGTCCAAATCAGCGATGGAAGCTGAAACGTGCATTGATGTTTTCCTGTTTTGGAGCTTTTTTATATAAAAGTAAATTTGTCAATAAATAAAATTGTAAAAAATTACAATTAATAAATCATTTTTATCGATTATGAATAAGAAAGAGAGCCAATTCAGACAAAATTAGTAATATAAATACACACATCGTTTCTGGTATCCTTGTACCTTTTCGTCAGGTGCGAAGAAGAGCCTAGAGCAACACAACTGCACTTGCTAGTTGACCACACTCAAAAGCGACAAAAACGCAACAACAATGGGAGAGCCGATGGGTTGGCGTAACAATAAGGGAGCAACGACAATGGGAAAACAGAAGGTTTAGCGTAATAATAAGGGATCATAGCATTTATTTCATAGTGTCAAATTCCATCGCATTACCGATATCGTGTGACATAAATTTAATAGTGCATAATTGATGCACAACACATCAATACATTAATAGCTGTGACGTTTGATTTAATGTGAAGCATCTGTGAAATGAGTCTGGAATTGTACCTGGTGTCAATGTCTAAAATCTTAGCATTTTGCCAATCAAATGTATGTTTGGAGACTCCAGATTGTTTATCAATGGGAAGTTTGATATTAATCATATGCGCCTTGATACGTGTATTAAGGGAACGTTTTGTTCGTCCTATGTAGCAGGAATTACAATTACAGCAAGAGATTTTGTAAACAACACAATGTTTGCTGTAGGTGTCAAGTGGGTCCTTGTGGTTTTCAATTAAGTATGAAAGGGTATTAGTGGATCTGTAAATTATGGATATTTGATATTATTTGAATATTTTGATAAATTTGTGATGTAGAAATTTTGTAATAAGCGAGTACAAGAAAAAGTTTGGCTTGAGGTGTTTGGGGACGTTTGACAGTAGGATATTGGATTTTGTTTAGTCTGCTGTTTATGTGTTTAATAATAAAATGTAAAGGGTACTCATTGGAGATTAAAATGTTTCGGACAATATTTAAGTTTTGTTGATGGAACTTGGAGTTAGCTCTGTCTACAAGATTGTATACCATAGCTCTCTTTTGGTTTGGAGGATGATCAGAAAGATAATTGAGAACACGTCCAGAGTATGTAGGTTTTCTGAACCAATTGGTGAGAATTGAAGTATTGTGAATGGATACAGTGATATCAAGGAAATTAAGAGAATGGTTAAATTTCAATTTTCCAGTGTACGTGTGACGTAGTTTGTGGTCTTGCCCGCGGTATTGCGACTTTTTTTCTAACTTACCGTCAGTACTTTTTTGTCCTTTCATATACCGTACCGGCTTTGCAAAGATTATATTATATATCTATATAAATTATTTAGTTACATATGTTATATGTCGGGTTTTTTTTGCTACGCTGGTTTTGCTATTCTTGATATTGATTTGAAATGTCAACACAATCGCTATTTTCATTGATGGATTTCTGATTGGCGTGTCTTCAAATGGAGCTGTCGGCGCTGTTGCCAGACTTATATTTATATTTCTGCTGCAATTTTTGTTTCCCGTATAAAAAAACAACCGTGTTGCAGTTCCCAACTGATTGACTGTGGACTTCGTACTTATTAAGAACAAGTCTCTTACTGTCCTTAATCGTATTGATTGATCATTTAACACTCACGTTCCAGATAATTAAGTCCCCAAACTTCGTTGCTAGTCTTCTTTTGAACACATTTTGCGCTACTATTTGTGTAACCAGAAGTATAGAATTTTTAAACACACACACTGGGGAATTCTTAAATTGCTTATATATTGAAGCAGTCATACTATATATGTAATAACAACTTTCGATTCGGGGCCTAAACGTCAGATAATGCCTTTAATCTATGAGGCATTTGAAGAAGGACCAATCACAAAGGACTGATCTCACCACTTTAAACTACCTTTCACTCTCCGTCCACCCAACGCAGTTGTTCATTTCTCAACACTAAAGCAGAATGTAAATCTTATTGATTTAAATGTGCAACGGATCGAAGTGAATTAAGCTTCCCTGTTGGGTGAAATTGCATCACGAGAGCCAGGTGGCTGGTGACGTCATGACAAGGGAAAGGCCGTGCTGCTACTTCACACACAATCGATATCTTTTTGTAGCTGAATCCTGATTCGAGACAACGACAACACTTTCACTATTTTCCAAACGTGATGTTGCTGTTCTGTTTGGCCACGTTATTTACAATTAAATTATATAGGCGTTGGTACGATTTGGCACGAGTCGAGCTGCCTGTATTCAGACCCATGAAAAAAATATCATATTGTTTGATTATTTAATTTATAAATTACAAATATATATTTATATGTATGTATCTTCTGACCTGTAATCCTACCAACAGAAATGATTGCCAGACTGTCGACAAAACGTACAGAACGAGTAAACAATAGAAGGACGTGTAGAATCATCATTTATAACGCTAAAAGAAAAATGTTCGTCTTCAGGACAGTACGCATTCAAGCTATAAAATTTAAGGGGTTAAAAATGAGACATTTGTACGGAAATGCTGACTTTCTGGTAAATCACGGCATATGACGTAAACATCAGATGATATTTGCACACACAGAATATTTTAGGAAAAAAAATTCAACCGATCAATCATAATTATCCTGATCTGTGTGTTTTTGGTAGTGGAGATTGAACTTCAAAGTGTGATACCGTTCGAAGAAGCGAGACTTTATTGGTTCCCAAAAACAATGACAAGAATCGGAAGCGGGTAATGTAGTTATGAAACAACTTGCGTCAAGTTATAACAGGGAGTTGGAGACTGATAGTTGAAGTGAGAGAGTGATCGGAGATAGAAGTTAGGAGATAGTGAGGGGCATGATGAGTTTCAGGGATTGGAGAATTACAACGACTGCGACGGGATGTTAAAATTAAAGGAAAGTTAGACGTGATATGACAAAACATTTTTTACGGGGGCATGGCTTTGAATCCATTGCTCAGAGGATTTTGGTGTCCGCCCCTTTTATATTGCATTTAATAAACCGTACAGCATACTTGGAAATCGTTTAAATATAACTAAAATTATAATATTTCTGTTTATGAGTTAAATCTATATAATAAAAAAAGGATGTATATTTGTATGTATGTATGTATCTATGTATGTATGTATGTATGTATGTATGTATGTATGTATGTATGTGTGTATGTATGTGTGTATGTATGTGTGTATGAATGTGTGTATGTATGTGTGTATGTATGTGTGTATGTATGTGTGTATGTATGTGTGTATGTATGTGTGTATGTATGTGTGTATGTATGTGTGTATGTATGTGTGTATGTATGTATGTATGTATGTATGTATGTATGTATGTATGTATGTATGTATGTATGTATGTATGTATGTATGTATGTATTTATGTATGTATTTATGTATGTATTTATGTTGTTCTTTATACGAATTTTATCGCGTGGACAGAATGCAACAAAAATTGGTACACATATTCTTCAAAACACGAGAAACGGTACTGTGAGGGTGAGAAACGCCTAGCATACATGTGGAAAGAATTATAATTAAAAACCATGATCATAAAATATTAAATTACTGCGCGCCAAGAGACAATGACGTCACGCGAGAGAAAGACGTTACTACACAACGAACAAAGGAAATATTTCCTTTATTAGGAATCAAATAAAGCAGAAATATTTTCTTTAAATAAAAAGTATAATTTTATACAGCAATACTCCATCGAATGGTAATAAAGAAGAATACGAATTACTTTACCATCCTTGCGTAAAATGTAAGTTAATTTTCGCGCTGTATTAGTTGTGAGTCTAGCTAACAATTTCATCAATGTAATATTTCGTAATGTATGAAGACTGAGTGACAATTGACAATTATATCCTGAAATACTCAAGGAATATATTTAAGTATTCAATTAAATACTTTTTCGAGTTTTTATAAATAAGTACACGAGCAACGCCGGGCACCCAGCTAGTAGTATAAATAATTATTAAATTGATCATCACAGCATACAATAGTCGTTAAAACGAGCAGCACATGGCAAAGAGACATATGTCTCATATTGATAATTCTTTTTATATTCATTGCTGGGATTTATATTTTTCCCCTCCACTTATATCAATTAAGCGGTAATTAGTGTAGTATCTTGACAATATAATGAGTATGTCCAGTTGAAGTTTGTGGTTGTGTGTTCATTGACAAACACTGCAGACATCGTCATCATTTTCTAGTTATAAAAAAGTGAGAAATATACAATTAGAATTAATATAGCGAAGGAAGTTGCACGGCAACTAATGGTTGATTTACGAATTTATACCCAGGATTCTATTGGCGCAGAGAACTTTCAAAGTCCAACTGAACTGACTTTCAAGGAGATATTTTCAGATGTTCTTGAGATGCTACTCAGTCCATTTGTTATACTTAGTGTAAAAGCCTTGTACACATTCTCGGTCCAATAATTTCTCAGTTTCAATCACTAATTTCATTTTCCACATCAAAAGCGTTTACTCCCTTATATTTATAGAAATTCTCTGAGCGATGTTCTGGTTTGCTTTTCGTTAGTGAGGTTATACGCGGTAGACCTTCGAAGTTAAGTGGGTCAGTGTTATTGAAGTTGCTTTCGTTTAACCAGATACTTGAGTCACGCCGAACTTAAATGTCTTCGATGTACAGTTGGGACAAACTTCGTTTCACGGACGTAAAATATCAGTCACGAGTTACGTCTCGTTTTATTACGGAAATATTTTTTCAGCGCATTCACATATAATGTAGTCAGCAGTCTAAATATTTATTTAACTGTACGACTGCTAATTTTAATCGATTACTTCACAAATGTAGGTTCGTGAAATTGATTCTGCAGATTAAGTTTTACGTTCTCACAAAATAAGGTATGACATCTTCTTCGTTTCATCTTCGTTTTGTAAAATAAGAGACGACATTCGTAGTGATTTTTGGGATACAATGAAAGCCGTTTAGCAGAATTATTAGTTTCTGCGTACTAGTGATGAATGTCATCTCCACGATGATAGAAATATAGGAAAAAAATCATATTGAGCTGCGATTTTAATTTCGGCGACTTCCCTTCCTCTCGATTCTATCTTAAAATGTCGATGTTAGAGAGAATGTTGGCAATATATTGTTTAACGCTGGGGGATATTCGCAAGTTTTTCAATCTTAATACGGACTGAACTGTTACAATTTATCGAGAAAAAAATTAAATTCAGTTGCTACATACTAGTTATCTCCAAGTGATAAATAAATAAATAAATAAATAAATATATATATATATATACTAGCTGGGTGCCCAGCGTTGCCCGAGATGTCCCGATACACTCCAATTTCGGTTGCTTTTGCGCTATTTTTATGTAACGCTCCTCGAACCCTATCCCTAAATGTGCTCACCTCCCATGCTGAAGGTGTTTGAGTCACTGACCAAATATATTTGTCATTTTTACATGTTAGAAGATGACCACCCCCACAAATGTGCGATAATCAAAAAGTATTTATTGCACGCAAAAATCAACCAATTACATTGTCTGGAAATTTCTACCCCCGCACAACATGTTCCATACCCGTCGCGTTACCCAGGTTGTCACAATTAGACTCAGCGACATTCATAGTCTCTGAATTTATTCAAATCTCGGTTGTTTTAGCGTTATTTATATTTAACGTATCTCCATCCCAACCGCTAATCTTGCTCCCCTCACAGGGGTTGAAATTTGTAAGCGGAACATACCCATATGCATACCCACATGTATACACACATACATACCCGTATAAGACAATTTTATACAACATATATAGATAGATATACATACACTATTTAAAACAATTATTAAATTTGTAGACATAATTTTTCCATCTGAAATTAAACTATTTGGTGGTTTTAGCAATCTGCAGTTGGTAGCATTGTATAAAATTAATGCAAAACATTACGAAATACGCTGTCTTCAATAAAAAAATATCAATTTTGAACATTTAATTATTGTTTTTATCATAATTCTATGTATCTTCCAGTGCGTATTGCAAGATATAATCGGGAAACATATTGGTCCCTGATCCCGTTAAATATTCCACGTCAAAAGTCAAGTTATTTAAAAGAAAATTAATGCCATGGATTGTATAACCTTTCATAATAAATTATATTTATCACTCGATGTGGTATTGGTAGATTTAATTATACTTATTATTCCATCAAAATATTTTTGCTCAGCTTCATTTCTCAGAAATTGAACATCTATAACGTCGTTCCCAAAAATGGAAAACAAATATTGCTATCCTAACCTCAAATTTTTGTTTCACGACACAAATTGCACGCAATAATTTGTTTACATTTATACAAATTTATAGAAATACGTTGCGTAAAGTATAATTAATTGTACTTTTAATTCAATTTAAATGTTCCTATTTCTGTACATACCTTTGACTGATAGCGCATTAATTGAATAACGACCAAAAAACTTTCGGAGTTCCGTACGTCATTTTCAATACTTTTATAGTTACAAACATATAATTCAGCAGTCGTACCTTAGACAAATCTTATTATCTTCTGAAATCTTATACAGGATACAATAGTACGTTATTTTATGAAATTTTATAAATCTCGACCGACACACATTTGAATGTATTATAAGGCGCCATATTGGCTTTATCAAAGATAGCGGGATAATTAAGTATTCCAAATTAACTTTGCGCAAGGATGGTAAAGTGTTTCGTATTGTTTTTTATTACTATTCGATGGAGTAATACTGGAAAAAATTTTACTTTTTATTCAATCAAAATATTTCTGCTTTATTTCATTACGAAATACAGAACTATATTTAGGATGCGTAAATGTCTTGAAAACTTATGACGTCATCGTCTCGCGCAGTAATTTAACACTAATTCGTAACTTATTTCAATTATAATTATTTCCACGTTTATTCTAGGGGTTTCTCACCCCCACAGTACCGGTTCTCGATTTTGGCAGAATATATATACCAATTTTTGTTGAATTCTGTCCACGCGATAAAATTTGTATAAAGAACAACGTAAATACATACATACATACATACAAATATACATCCTTTTTTATTATATATATATATATATATATATAGTCAGATCAGACGAAAAATAATTGTATGAAAAGAATATTCGTGAAAGTTGTAATGGTTCTACAACTTGATCGAAGTTTCGTCTACACTGATATAATGCAGATTGTTACAGTATAACTTCATGTGACAGTACTCGCCATTAAGTATCTGATTTATGTACTTATACCGTTGTCATCCCATTCTGTTGTTCCCCCTGACCGCATTCTCCGCAACCGCACGACCATGGATACTATTTTAATATTCACAAATACGCACGCGTCCCTTCGCCGAAAATGTCACCCATACTGCCGTGAATTAAATACTAATTTCATAATTAGGATAACCGATTCTACCATTTTAATCACAATCTTCTTCCGTACAAGAGCTACAGTTGCCTCGATCCCGGGTATCGGACAGATCTATTTATTTGAAGACGTTAACCCTATTATGTACGTGCTATGCATTTGTTACCATGTTTAAATGAAATAATAAAATGTTCTATTGTTGCATATTACAATGATTGATATAATATATAATCATATTAGTATGAATAATCATTTGCAATAATATATAGGGGACTATAGGATAATATATCATGGACTAAGTAAAACATATATGAATGACGCCATAAGAAGTATTAGTTATCAGAGCATAATATACACATATAAAAATGTATATAAGTATGTATTCATGTATAATCATATATATGTATAGATAAAAATAACGAACATAATAAATCGATAGTATTGTATCGAATTGCGATTGTAATACGCACTGAACCACATAATGGAGCAGTTGAAGAACAGACCTTGTTGAATAAACAATATAGTTTTATATTAGTGACCTATATGTACTAATATTTTTACAGTTAACGTGATTTTAATTATAGTAACAGGAAGATATGTTATACTCATGTTTTTGCAATGTATTCTTAACTTGATGTTTTTATATAAGTAGTAACGTTTGATTGTTCATTATGATGATTATGACAAATTAGTTGAAAGCTTCCAACCGTTTTTTCAATAAAATTTAAAACTTTGAGACTGTTTATGGTTATTTTTGCACATCAACGTCAACAGTCGTTTTTAACATAATGTATACTATGTGATTAATTTGGTAATATAATACAATTTAATTATTTTTAAGTATTCTCAATCCACAGTCTTGAATGGATATGAAATGATTTCTAGTGAACTGTAGTGAAACATAATTGAGGTGGTAATTAACTATGCACTGGAGCCTTCGAGGCGGTTATTGATTTAATGCTTGTGCTATAATACTATAATGTAAAGGATGCTACACAAAAATTGATGTAGGTGTAACTATGAACTCTCATCGATTTTGCCATTACAGAACAGGTAGAGAAAAAGGATAGACGCTCGCTCGCGTCTGGTTGACAGTTTCTCTCCGTTGTATCTTTGTATAAGCTCATCGCATTTCGTGTCAAAGCTGTATTAAGACGATCCTATGTAATACAGAAATATCATAATTTTTTTCTGAATTTTCACTAAGTCAGTAATTTGTGCATTTTAAACAGAATCTCAAATTAATAAATAATGCTCTAATATTGACTGTCCTTACTAAAGATACATATAATTGTAAGAGTGTGAATGTATTTCTAAACAGTTTATAATTCCTTACAATTATTCTTATAATTCTGTTCGTTTTTCGTGTGTGTTTCTTCATATAATCCCCGAAAGTGACTCTTTGGTTGTAGATTACGCAGAGGTCTGCCATTGTGTAATTGTACTTGAAAGATATTTTTTACGTGCACAAGTAAATGATACGCATTTCTTTTTTTTTGTCAAAGAAAAGTTTGTTACCGACCACGCAACCATGTTGTCCAGGTCTTCCTGAAGAGCAACTCAGGCAGTATTTATCTGTAAAATTTTAGATCATCCGCATATAGAAGAAGAATTAATAGGAATGGACCAAGATTATATCCTTGCGGCACACCCGAAAGAGTGAAGATATTTTCGGTGTGAAAACTACTGTAACATACATACAGTACAGAAGGATGTGATGAGATTAATTATGCTCTCGGGAAGACTGAATGTGTGTTAATTTTTAGATTAATATTTTATGATTAATATATAATATTTAAGTTTTCATGAAGGAGTTCTATATAAAATTAGTTAAACTTCTGTTGTTTAATTGAAATTTGAGGTGCTCGAAGAGAAATTCAACATACCTGACCAAAAAATAAGTGAATGTCTTCCGTAGTTTATAGAGCGGCATGGGCTACTTTAACCGTTAGCAAACATTGCCACTTAATAACTAGCCATATTGGTATTGTTGCGGAGGGAGCGAGTGAGCTGGGAGTTGCCTTGTATGGAGCAGTGACGTCACACGCCCACGGCTCTGCAGCTCAATCTCTTTCTATAAGAGCATCATGCGCGAAAACTCTCCGGCCCATCAATAAAAATGGTATTTTAGTGGAATCTCGTTCCATGTTGGAATTCACAAGTAAAGTGCTTTAAAAATTCAAAAAAAACTTTTTTTACTAAGCCGTTGTTGGCGATGCTGTAGTGAAACATTTTGTTACGCCTAGTACCATTCCATGACGACCTACATTTGCTTAATTATTAAGGGTATAAGTTTAATTTCTTTTAAAAAAAACGTGAAACCGCTTGTATTTTAAAGGCGGCAGGAACAATCGTAGATCTGCGTAATCTCAGCTATTAAATATTATATAAGACTAGCTAGGTGCCCGGCGTTGCTCGTGTACTTATTTATATAAACTCGAAAAAGTATTTATTTGAATACTTAAATATATTCCTTGAGTATTTCAGGATATAATCGTCACTCAGTCTTCATACATTACGAAATATTACATTGATGAAATTTTTAGCTAGACTCACAACTAATACAGCGCGAAAATTAACTTACATTTTCCCCAAGGATGGTAAAGTAATTCGTATTCTTCTTTATTATCATTCGATGGAATATTTCTGTATAAAATTATACTTTTTATTTAAAAATATATTTCTGCTTTATTTCATTCCTAATAAAGGAGATATTTCCTTTGTTCGTTGCGTAGTAACGTCTTTCTCTCGCGTGACGTCATTGTCTCTTGGCGCGCAGTAATTTAATATTTAATGATCACGGTTTTTAATTATAATTCTTTCCACATGTATGCTAGGCGTTTCTCACCCTCACAGTACCGTTTCTCGTGTTTTGAAGAATTTGTGTACCAATTTTTGTTGCAATCTATCCACGCTTTTAAATTTGTATAGAAATTAACGTAAATAAATACATACATACATACATACAAATATACATCCTTTTTTATTATATAGATGCCTACAAATTTACTTTCCCTCGGAAATTTTATGAAAAATTGTAGATCCGCTCAAATCTGTTAAATGTTGAGAGTACTAGTGCAAGAGAGCGACATTAATACCGCTAAAACAATATTCCACGGCAATGCCTTACGCATTAGCAAACTGTGGTCCAGTCACGCCTCACAAATATTCAATATACAAAAGCGAGCTGGGAGAATAATAACTTCTGCAGACTGAAATGAAATTTGTACACCTTTTTTTCCGAAAACTTGATATTTTAACCATCCCCAGTACTTATTTGATCAAGGACCCCTACCTACCATGACGACTGCCAGACTGTCATCTTACAAGACACATTCTGGATTAAGTGTGACAAGTGGTCAGCAGTTCCATTCTCCCTCCCAGTACTTATATACTCGAAATATTAAATACTTTTGGCGAAATAAACGGCATCAATCATCTGCACGACACGAGACATCTAAAACGAACGTTAGGACTCCGCTAACAATCCTGCATAATAGTCTCCCAAAACATATATAAAAAAAGAGAGAAACCGAATTTATTCATAAGACATTGCAAATATTTGTTAAATAATAGAGTTTTTATTCAGCTAAAGAATTCCTGGAAGGGCGAAATTAAATACTAACAGTTTGCTTTCATTGTCGAGTAAATATGTAGAAAATTGACTAGTTTTATGAAGGATTTTGTTAACATATAAATTATGTTTAGTGGTTAATCTGGGTTTGTTTAACAAATTGTTAATGCTACAGTGTCGTTTGGCTATTACTATAAATTCATGACTATAATATAATCTCAATTTAATTTTTATGTATAATTTAGTATTTAATGCCGTATCCTGGTTCGTCTTTCGACGACCAATGAATAAAACTAAGTAATATATATATATATATATATATATATATATATATATATATATATATTGTAACGTACATACAGTACAGAAGGATGTGATGAGATTAATGATGCTCTTCGCCCTTCCAGGAATTCTTTAGCTGAATAAAAACTCTATTATTTAACAAATATTTGCAATATCTTATGAATAAATTCGGTTTCTCTCTTTTTCTATATATATATATATATATATATATATATATATATATATATATATATATATATATATATATATATAAATTTACTTTAAACTCTCTGAGGAAAAATGTGTTCGTAATTTTCTATTCTATCTTGTAATAGCAAGTTCATTTCCACGGTCAACGGTGACGTCTTCGTTTCGTGAAACGTTTCCCGGAGAGACCAAACCGCAAAAATTACATTATACGGCTGTAACTACAGCAGCTAAAGAACGTATATAAAGAGAAGGATGCCAAAATTCGTATCACCAATCTCGAGAATAATGTATGTTGCAGTTCTAATAAAAAATTACGAAAGTCTTAGATGACGATATTTTTTTTTTGGTATGGCTGACGTACGTACGACCTTGGATGGTATAATCCATTCACGTGAAACACTTTGTATTGGGAGAGGATACGAGTATTTGCTGGGGAAGTTAGATTTTGAAATAACGTTCGAAATGCCGAATATGTTCGTCACAGTAATAACAATGCTGACCTCCAAACATCAGGAGTAGATGACGACCCATGGCGGATGCGATTCCAGAGAACCAGTCCATTAATGCAAAATTCATCGGTAGCTAAATGTCCTGAATGCAAACTGGCTGGACGATCAGTCATTCGTACGTGTTTGATGCTGTGGCAGTGTTAATAAAGGGATAACGATTTCTAGATTGACGTCAATGGACGGGCCGATGCAAATCTCCATCTTAGCACCATTATCTGAAATATATAGCACCGTTTAACGATGCCTCCCAAATATTTTCCGTATTTTAATTCTTTGTGTTTACGGAAAACGCATCGAAGGTTAAATTTACAGAAGTCCTTCGTGATAACAAAAGAACTCAAGGTCCTTGACAACAAAACGGCAAGAAATTGAACTACAAAATGAAATCGTTATACTAATAAAGCTCACCATGATCATGATGATGGCCTATTTTTCTACGCTACGGCGACCAACACTGCGAGTCACTCGGACTCATTCTGGGAAAGATCGTGAGAAGATCACGAAGTGAGGAATTCCTTGTGTAGCACGCGATTCAATTCCTAGACTACGTTGTTGATGTCGTTTTAGTTTTCTTTTAATAAATGAATAACAAAGTCGGTGCTTTCGTGTTTTCCTTTGTCTTCGAGTCTGTTTGCGTCACCTCGTGCCTCTTTCCGGATATATACTTATCTAAATTGCTTGGAAAATTTACAAGTTTTAGTACATCACTGAAAATTTGGCCTAACTCTCCCTTGAAGGTATTTTTCACTCATTCATGAGAGGAAATTTTCGTCGCCCCTTTTTCTTCATAAATGAAGCCAAAAACGTTTCTTACACAGAGTCTAATAACTTCGTACCGATAGCTTCAATCATACATTCATATAATTTACAGATCTTTGTACATCGTGCTATAATCGTATTTGAAAAGTACTTCGACCCTCATCCTTTATCTTTACCTATCGTCGATTAGATTCATCAAGACAAGAATGGAAATTATACGGCAGTCGAAACCATGCAACTATGGAATGGAAAATTTGTGAAATGAGGACGTCCAATACCAGAAGAATTTGTTGGTATCCACCGATTTTCGAAATTTTCATCCTCAGCTCAGAATACGGCGCGCTCAGATGCACGAAATTCAAAAAATAATTCGGCAAAATACGTTGATTCATAAAACATACATTCCATTAATTCTTGAAAACACTTCCGGAACGCATCGTTTTGAATGGTTACAAGATAGACGTAGCGTTCAGGATATCTATTCTTATGATTCAAATGAGATCCATTTCGGCGGTATTTGATTTTGAAATTAAATCATTCGAAGGTATACCGAAGGAGTAGAGAGCCTGAGGAACCACGAGTAATCAGTATGAATGGTCGTATGAAACGTCGCTACTCAGGCAATCTGCTGGTCGAGTCCTGCGTGGACTCGGTTCGGCGTTCACTGATGCGAAGTGGTTGATCCTATTCTTCGCGTGTGTGATCCTCGACGTTAGCTTGCGAGAAAGAGCTTCCGCTCGGGTATCACAAAGCCTTTGATGCAATGTCGCTTCTCAAGCATTTCGCAACAATTACAAATTTCGGCTAGACACTTCCTCACAGGCCGCCCTCAGCGAATGACGCATTCTGCATGAGAAAAAGAAAAATTCTTGCATCTACTATAGTTAATTGTTTATGCTGTAAAAATTGAGATTATATTTATACTGATTACACGTCATAGTGTGATTCGCCAGATAACGGAAGGTAAAAGAACTAATTCTATCAGCTTATCAAATGTTTCACGTGATGCAAAACCTGGAGGACAAAAAGGCAGACCTTTAAAATGACTCGGTAAGCGGTCGTATCGTATAATCTAACTTATCTCTGCAGTTTTCTTTAGAGTGGTCCATGTGGTATCTCTCGCAATCGCAGTAAATTAGAATGATTAAGTTCCTGTCATTGTCTCTTGGCCGCCTCATTTTATAGTTCTATTAAAAGGATTCATACACTACAAGACATTTATTTATCTAAAGTCGGCAACTCCTTAGTTATGAATGACCCCGCAAGAATATCAAAGGTACAATGACAGGGAAACCAGATCGTGGTAAGAACGTTAATATTACACGTACCTATTTCCTATTTATGTGCTCATTAACGCCTTTAACGACTAAACAAACGACGGCTACTGTTTTGTGTGTTCCAACCGAAAGCTCTTTAATTGTGTGTGTTGCCCGCTTACTAGCTTTAAGCGTTCTGAGAAACGAAGCCGATAATGGCGAGCTCGCAGCCTCACAGTGCTGACGTAATCCCTAAAGAAAGGTACACGCGCCGCCGCATCGCCGCCCACCTCAGCATCTCTATTCGTCATTTCACAGGGCTTTTCCTCTCACTTCTATGGCGCCTATTGCTTCTACCATAACACGGCCGGCGTCTTTCCCAAAACGTCCTAAGATTCATTAAACTACTAAATCATTTTTCAGCTAGTTTTTATAACTACGCGTTAACGTTGCTGTTTATTTTTAACGATAAAATATTGTTGGTCGAGATCGTCCGGGATCCCTTGTCTCGTCCCGTCCAAAGTTAATTTGAGGCTTCCCTGACCTGTACGATGACACCATCGCCAGTCCCGTTTGGTTTATTCCATCGTTCCGGCGTTTCGCTTGAAAACCTCTTTAATTGCAGCGCCGGTGCTGTAAAATAGATCTCTCGAAGTTTATTGTTCTTACTCAAGTAATCAAGTGAAACTTCGAATCACGACCGTAACGTCGGTAATACATTACGGGCGCAAATAATTAAACAACAAAAATATACTTGATCATTTCACCATAGTACACATGATCGCCGATCGTGATTATCCTTTCTAACATTTGCAAAGGTCAGTTTTTATCCGCATGATAAATCTAATCCTAGTAACAGAAAAAAAAGTTGCTCGACGCGTATTTTTTTTCCCGACGTGTTGGAACAAAATTTATGGTTTTTTTTTTAGTCATGTAGTAGCTTTATTACGCGGATGTTAGAGACATTGGATACGGCACAAATAGTTCTAAGGTTAGATAAACACACACGCCAGTTTGTTAAATACAAACGTAAGAACGGTGACGTCAACCACTTGTTTGTGGAGGATCCGTGCAAGTTGATGACTATTTATTTTGCGTATTTTATCAATACATTTACATTACAAACGGTCACAAGCATTTATAAAATTCGCAAAATAGGGACGGTCGCGGGACAGGACGTCATCCCCCAAAACTATATTGATCTGTGGGGACGGTCCCAATTTATGCGAATAAAGGACCTCGATATTGCATTAACGCTTCCTTTTTTGCTAATGTTTTTCCTTCTACATTTTTAAACATAGTTAATGTGTCATGTTTTTCAATATACGTGTATAAAGTATCACTGTACTCTTCTAAAAATTACTCAAAATACTGATTAAAATTGTTATAACAATCTAAGTACATATTAATTTACTGTTTGCATTGTAACATCCGGCGGCGAAAGACGTATATATATACATATATATATATATATATTGTAATGCATTGAGGGAATGCATTGTTTCGGATTGGCCGTCACAGGAAGTGGCAATGTGTACTTAGGATCAGTATGAAGGAGGGCTAGGCACATGCGCGGGTGGCCTGTCGCAAGATAAATCTGTTTAGGAAAGGCATTGTGTCTGATTAATGGGCTGGACCATCGGCGTGTTGACTTAGGATCAAGGGGCAGTTGGGCAGTCTGAAGAATTTTAGAACAGCGCAAGTGTGAATGCGGGAATGAGGATACAAGTGCAAAGTAATTACGGGTCCTGTCTCGATGTGACAAGACAGAACGGCTAGATATTTTGCTAGCTAAGGAACAGCAGCTGCAGAATGTAAATCTCAGTAATGGAGAAACTGTCAACGAGCAGTTGCAACGTAGTTTTGGGGACAAAAGAAGAGAGAAGGGACGGTCATATATATAAAGAGAAGAGAAGATTTTGGAAGTTAGTTGAGTGTGGAGATAGGAGGTGAAAAGTTGAGTGTGGAGATAGGAGGTGAAAAGTTGAGTGTGGAGCTAGGAAGTGAAAAGTTGAGTCTTTGAGTTGGGTGTTGGGTGTTGGTTGTGGAGGCGTACGGCGAGCACCGAGTATGGAGGAAATTTGCAGCCCGCGAGAGAAATAGCAAACTTATTCAACGATAAACATTTTTGTATGCAGAAGTTCAATCTGTTGTAATATCAAAATTTGACCACTGTCTTCGATGGTAGGAGACCAATAATATGTGTTAGAGTCAGTGTGTAAACGTCCAGTCTATAAAGTGTGTGTGTAATGAACGAGCCAAATGTTCCTGAGTAACCGTGAGTTGAAATTTATGGTATTAATATGTGTAAACGGAATTAAAAGATACAGTCAGATAACGTTCTCTTCTTTTGTGTTAATAAAATAAACTCTTTTAAATTTAGAATCAATCTGGTAATTCTAAGTTCGTTTATAAGTTTCGTCGATGTCTAGACGATTAAATATTTCTGTTTAATTTAAAGATAAATGTTGGGTTCTTTGATTATTTAAGTGTTCTGTCCGTTATCAAACCCAGTAAAGACCCATGAGAGAAAGAGATCTTTTTATAATATTAAATTGTATAATTGTAAATTCTGATGAATAAAATTTGTTTGTTTTAAAGTGTATAATTTTTCATTTAAAAGCCCATCATATTTAATTATTACAATATATATATATATATACATACAGTAGTTAAAATTCATATTTGCCATTACCAATAATGTAATTATGTTGAGCATCCATAAAACGTTTTGTGTCAGATCTTGTTGACTCACATCAATGGGTTGTAAGTATATTCTCTTCTCGAGACATTATAACGTAGCTCATCCAATAGAATGTATTATTACTTGTTTGACGTTTAAATGTGAAGGTGTGTTCTACTTTAACGAATATCAAAATATAATTAATGGAGATCTTGTCCGATATCCAATAGTTTGTTGAAGAAGAAATTATCCAAAGGTAAATAAACAAGATTCCTACATTTCATACAGTAGAAAAATATTATCCTGAGTCGTAGCGTTCAGTCTCTCTGGAGTCGGCGGTCTCAGCACTTGTCAGGGTAGAAAGCGTGGGTGGCAGTGACTGGCAATGTTAGGTCAGCTGTAAGGAAATTCTTGCCTTTTGTCAGTCGAAAAGGGGGGCGTCCTAAATTTTCGGTACGTTCAACTGGCTATGAGATTCAATTAAACCACGAGAAAATATTTATAACAGTGCTTGACAAGAGTTTGAGGGAGAATGGCTGAGTTCTAAAAGGTTAAAAGTTGTAAAAAAAAATCTCAATTAACTGATAACTTATAAATTACAGTACAAATAAAAATATAAAATTTATATCACCTATCTTACATTTAAAATCATTTGATAAAAACGATATATTAGCTTGCCATAAAAATAGCTTCCGAGTTCCAGATTTATATACAACTTATGTTTGTGTAGAATTATTTTTTTAAATAAACAAATTTGAATACGACAGCAGAAGAAAAAATGAATAGACCAGAAGTGACATTGAAACTGTTATTATTTTTAACTTTCCTTGAAAGATTTTTCTCAGTTACTTAGATCTTGTGTTGAGTTTTCGAACTATATTACACGGACATACGTTCCACGAGGCAAAACGAACGCATCTATGGATATAGCGTCGACTGGGCTCTCCTAAGCTTAGTAACGCCGTCTTTTAGGGAATTGTTCGGAAAGGAAAGAGTGTGTGAACCAGTGCACAAGAAAGCGCTGAGCAATTATCGTTGCTTGACCCTGCTTTATTGAGACATAAACACGTGTAAGTGGATGTAAGCTTTCTACAATTATTGTCAATTACGGAGTTAACTTGAAGCGATTGGCTGCATGAAGACCTTCTTAATAGTGTAATGCGCTTTTATAAGTCCATAAGCTTAAGTGGAACAATTGTTAGGTACTTGCTATAGCTATAACTTAATGTCACTTTTTTTTACTTCTTCTACTCATAAAGTGCACTAACTTCAAAGCAATAGGAACGTGAATATTGGCGTGATGGGACACCAAACTCGTGGATATCAAATTATTCACGGGACTAGAAAACCAGACCCTTTGACCCCCGAGTCTATGAATCACACATTAGCTATTTTTTATTTTTTATTAGCAGATTTTATTTTGAATTGAACCATGTTGCACAGACCGGTCAATTTAAATTAATTTTGTAGTCTACCTTAAAAGTGTACAAATTACTTCAACTATCGTTAGTATTTAAATAACAAAAAAATCGCATTAACATTCCGTTAATTTAGACAAAGCCATTTTCTTGCCAATCACGGGAATCATATAATATAATAATAAATAATTTTTGGCTCGACAGCCCACAAAGGGCCTTGGCCTACCGAGACGGCTGCCAGACTGTCATCTTACACGACACATTCTGGAGTCACGGGAATAAGAACGGGAAGTATTGATATCAAGAACAAAATATGCTAACGCCATAGAAATAATAAAATGAACACGGAATAAATTATTGAAAAATTATATTTGTAATTACTCAACATTTGATATTAATATTTGCGTTATAAAACTGTAATCATTATAATTGAATTCAGCCAATAAATTATAAATACGAAGGCTAAATATTTGTTCAATTTCAACTATTTATTGAGCATTTGTAAGACTTAATCAAAATATTTTACATGGCTGTCAAAGAATTAGATTGCATCAATATGTAAATTGAATATATCCGAAATGCATATGTTTTATTTATACAGGGTGTTTCAAAAATATATGTATTTCCCATATGTAGACAATACAAAGAGTTCAGTACAACATTGTCCGGAAATTCTATGTTTCCGAGTTATGGCCCTCTTGCATGATGGCGTCGCTGTACACTTCAGTCGTACGGCTCGCCGATACTTGGATCGAACGTTTGCTGATCGATGAAAAGGTAGAGGTGGCCCCATTGCTTGGCCTACACGCTCACCTGATTTGAACCCTACCGATTTATACTTGGCATTGATGTATTCGACTCCTGTGTCCGACATGTAATCCCTTCTGAACCAAGCATTTCCGGACTCATGTTCTTCTGAACTTTTTTTTATTGTGTATACATGTGGAATACATACCAGAAATTATGGCCCATATTTTTTAAGGGCCCTGTATAAACAACAATGACAAATCCTCTGGCAAAATTCGACATAAATCAATTATTTTGGATAAGTTTATTAAAAATATGTTTATAAATTGACTGATAAAATACCACAAACATAATTTAATAAGTATCAGTCATAACAAATTAAAATATTTTTAAGAAAAAACTAATGTTAGTGTTTAGTCATATTTTTTAAAACATATTTTGATGTATCGTTGAAAGAAAAATTAAAAATTACAAACATTCATTAAATTAAAAGTAATTATTTTGACCCCATAAGGTACCTGTCCTTAGAAGTGAATTTTTACCAAAATTGACATATATTTGGCGAACGTGACCGAAGTTGTGTTCTGCACACTTTTTTTAAAGAAAAGTAACGATAAATTTATTATTTTATTTAAAATATTACAATTGGTCTTAAATATATTAAAAATAATGTTACATATAACATGTATTGTGGTACGTCTAGTACTAAATATAAACGAGAGTATGCATTGAACACAGGATCTCAGTATTGAACGGACACTGACCACTAGGCTACCATATTTCTCATTTTTGTATTCTGTCAATATTTTTAAATCAACTGAAATTTATTATTTATAAGTAAAGTAAAGATTAAAATAATAGCAATGGCAGAAGAACTGAAAATTTTTGAATCCATACCTATCAAATCCTCGTTCATTATCTCTATAATAAACTTTGGTTAACAGTAAGAAATTAGCAGACTACTTTTAAAATCTCGGTGTTATTCGGCAAGTACGACACGTCTGAGGATATAAGCGTTATGTTCCCTTATTCAATACAAATAATTACGTACAGCTAAAAATAACAGCTTACATAGAAAGACAACGCAATCACACTGACTTTCGTAACGTCCAACTGGCCATGGCCGTGACTGCAGCCAGGCGACATTCTCTCCGTTTGTTTGTTTAATTCCGTTAACTTTCGGCGTTGTCAACATGAACCAAAACATGATCTACATAGGTTCCTTATACCCAAAATCTTGGAATCAAAAACGTCACATAGGGGGAAAATGTCAAAATAAATACAGCGGTATTTCAAACAAGTTATTGAGTAGAAAAAAACTATAAAATCAGTTGATATTACAACACTTTTCTAAAAGAAGAGCACGAGTTGTGATTCTCCTTCATCCGACGTCCCATCATATCAGTGGAATATTTGCGGATCGCGGATTTTTCGCACGGACCATCTAGTTTTCCACTCTTTATAAAAGTATGAGATTTTTAGCTGTCTTACAGAATCACGTTTATAAATACATGCCTACGTCACTTACGTCGATAAGAGAGAGTTCATATGATCTCAGTTGCCCTCGATATATGTTCGGTTTTCTTCAAACGAGAACAAGATCCGAGCCTTAACTGTCACAACTTACGACATCCAGCAGTCGTCTTCATTTCACAATTGCAAACGAATGTTTCGATAGTTGTATGTGTAACAAAACGGAAACTAGAGTGCGGTTGTCACGTGAGTCCAAATGAAAATCGGCCGACAGAAATATTCGTGTTGTTTGGCGAGTTTGTTCGATGATCCATGTGATCTACTACGTGAAGATGTAACCAAAAGAAGATAATCTAACAACTTAGGTTGTGTTCAATTATATTAAACACAGTTGAATAAAATTATGTAAGCGTTATGTCTCTTTTTATTAGATTTGTAAACGTGTACACTTAAATATCTAATCTCAAAACTTTGTTTATTCGTAAACTAATTGCATTTGTGAATTTTTTATCGTGGTATTGTAAAATTACTAAGAGAAACGTTTAATCGAATGCTTCAAAATAAAAACGAACATTTGCGACATATATTTATTTTTTCCCCTCATCGTACGCTAGCCCGCACAATCAAAGCTCGTAAATTCGAAGATAACGTGTCGAGTTGCTGAAAGCAATCATTCGCATAACGATAGTTAAATCGGCAAACTGATAAATAATAGAATCTATATAGATGTTCTAAAGTTATACTACCTAGTCCTTTAATTCAAACCATATTCTGTTTCCAAATACGAGTGCAAAATCAATATAAACGAAATCGTAGGACAATATCCCTCAGAATCAACGAAACTCAAGAGGTGAATGCTGGGAAATATATCACCGTGTTTAAGTTCCCAAAATACACCGTGATCCGCTCGAATGTCCTTAATTTCAATTGCAAGGGACGGGTAAACGGTTGAAGACAAAAACTTACAACTTCTTCTACTCATAAAGTGCGCTAACTTCAAAGCAATAGGAACGTGAATATTGGTGTGATGGGACACCAAACTCGTGGCTATCAAATTATTCACGGGACTAGAAAACCAGACCCTTTGACCCGAGAGTCTATGAATCTCACAGAAAGCACACATTAGCCATTTTATATTTTTTATTAGCCGATTTCTATTTTGAATTGAATCATGCTACACAGACCGGTTAATTTAAATTAATTTTGTAGAAGTGTACAAATTACTTCAACGTAGGAAAATATCCCTCAGAATCAACGAAACTCAAGAGGTGAATGCTGGGAAATATATCAGCGTGTTTAAGTTCCAATATTTCCCCAAAATACAGAGTGGTCCGCTCGAATGTCCTTAATTTCAATTGCATGTGACGGGTAAACGGTTGAAGACAAAAACTTACAACAAAGTTTATATGAAAGGAAAACTCACCAAGTTTTTTATGTGTACATCACCACAAGTCTTTTGTGAGCTCCAGCAGTCACTTTGACGATGTCAAAGCAGGATTCTAAACTCGATTTTTCCTTTCATTTAAACGTTGTTGTAAGTTTCTATCTTCAACCTTCTAACCCGTCAAATATAATTGTAATTAGAGAAATTTCGAGTGGACCAACCTGTATTACACACAACCCATCGTTACTGACTGAGATTTAGTACTCGAAAAATCAATGTCCAATTGTTTCCGTCATGATAATTTCACTATCTTCTGAAACAACACGGATCATGCCATACCAAAAGAAATCACTTTCAACACCCTAGTCTATCAAAATTTAATCACCCGAAATTATTTATTACAATTTTTTAACGTATGTTCACTGGTTTGGTGGCTTTGAGTTGACCGTTGGGTACAAAAATATGGATGTAATCTATTTAGAAAACAGTGCAGTAGTAAATGACAATTTAAATAAAAGTCCATTTAAAAAATACGGTTCTTAAGTAAGGAACCTGCTGAGGAAAATATTCAGTGACGAATGTTTTATTTTTAAAAAATAACTGCCATGATTCGAGAAAATATAATGTACTTAATGTTATTAATCATGCTTATCACTTGTGTCCTGCGGCTTCCTCGAGGCGTATCCTTGTACGTTTTGTCATACAGACAGCGGTGAAAGGAAAATACATCAATAATCCTGTGCTGTATCGTTTCACTGACACCATGAAACGAATCCAAATGTGACGATCAGAAGGAACGAAACTATCCGCTAAAAGGAATAATTTCAGAGGTAGGACATAGAGCACTACAATAATAACGACCTCGTGCGATTTAAAATCTCAAATTTCCATTAAATAACTTTAGAAACATTTTTTATTGTCATTCAAAGATTATTTAGAAAGGTTGACATATTCGAATGGATTCAGGCTTAAATATACACAAAACCTAAAGAGCTACGGGATCAGTTTATTTTACTACCATGATGCCCTCTCTGGGACGCAATATATCGGTAGTATTCCTCACATCACTTTTTGCCAATTGACGTGTGCACGTTTCACAATTCGAAACCACGCCCTAATTATTTACATTCGGATTTCAAAAGAACGGCGCATCAGTTAACCAAAAAGGGGTGATGAACTCTTTAATTATGATACAAGTCTGATCACTACACTTCATAACAAGGTCCTGTCTGGTTCAGCCCAGGAAGAAGATGATCATCTTGTATTTGTGGGAACGTCATCACTTACGTAGGATAAAGTGATTTATATTTGTAAATTTATCTAAATTTATTACTCATAGTTTTGATTTTTTTATAACATACCTCCAAACGTAATTCGCTAGGGTCCGTTTAATAGTCAATTCGGTATTTAACGATTCCGTTAATTATTGGTAGTAAAATTGTTTATTATAACTTTTTACTTATTTGTATGACGACTTACATGTCAACTCAGACGCGAAATAATTTCCAAGTCCTTTTCTTCTCCCGTGATCTCTGTCAACGTCACACCTACGTGAAACGTTCTCTGTACGCACGAGATATAAATACAGGCTACAGACGTCATAAACGTTGTGCTGAAATCCTCTAAAATGACGTCCCGACAAGCATCTGCGTTCATGTAGTGGAGACATATATATATTAACATATATTCCATCAGTTGTTCACGTTGTGGAATAACCTTGCGCACATTTCTACGCGATGACGTCACTGAGTCTGGCATAACTGTTAAGTGCTTCCACCTTTCTTCTCGGCATTGCTAATCACAAAATAAAACTCTGCGGTTTCGGGTTCGCGAAATTTTAGCACGAAATGTTCATTATCCGGAATGAAGGTAAAACTTCCTTCACATCGGTCTCATTGAAGGATTGAGATTCGATAAAATCGACTGCATATTAAATATAATTTGGGACTTACCTTTAAGGAACGGTTTGCTTCGTGCTGATAAACTTTTTTGACAGACTGAGGTTTGCCGTTTGCGAGGTGAAATCACGTAAGAAACGTGTGTGCCCACGACTTTATATTCGTCAGGTTGGCACACTTTATTTTCAAGTAGTTTGCACGTATGTGGGCTGTAGTCTGCACAAGCGCTCACTTTCCCGTATAGAAACAATACCGTTGGTCTACGGGACGATAACTCCTCATGCTAATATTACCTTACCTAGCAAATTTGCGCGAAATTTGTCAGTTATTCGACCTGGCACAAATTAACTTTGATATTAAAAATTCGTCTTGTACTAAAAGTTTGCAAAGAAAATAGCTTAATTTTTAAATACGTACAAATATTTCGTTTAACTTCAAAGTAACTAGTTATTTTTATTTAAAAAATTCTTATTTTTGCTACTGCGTGAGTTAAGTAAAACCTTTAAAACAGGTAAAAGTTTTAGTATCATTGAAGCTTCGTTCCCAAAGGTGTCGGATGATAACTAGACTACGAGGAATGTTCAGAAAGGAAGTGAACTAGATTTTTATATTTTTTTTAGATAAAGTGTATTTGAAAAAAAAGCAATAATAACGGCCAAGTGCGATTTAAAATCTCAAATTTCCCTTAACTTTCTACCGACATAACTTAATAAACATTTTTTATTATGGTCATCCAAAGATTATTTAGAAAGGATGACATACTTTTGATACACTTGACTATTTTCCCACATATTCGCCACCCCGTTGAATACACGTGGTAGGCAGTGGCACCAGCTTCTTTATGCCCTCCTCGAAGAGCTCTCCCACCAGCTCCTTCACCCACTTCAGAACCTCTTACTGCACCTGCTCGTCAGTAGTTATTTATCTGAAGATGTGACTAAATAAAAATATATTGGAAGTTGATATTTTGTTTTAAATAATCGAAATAATATTATTCTTGAGACAGACAATTATTAATTACTTACCACACCCTTAAAAACCCGAGAAAGGTCTCTTCAAATGTCATCACAGCAGGCAAGCAACTAAACTACATTCTCCGCCGGCATTTAGAGAGTTCTTTTCGATAACATAAAAACAATTTATATGTATAGTATATGTATATAAATTTTATAAATAGTACAATATATCTTGTAGATGATTAAAATATAGTTTTTTTGAAAAATATTCTTAGGTATTCCGTAGGATCTGTTGCAAGGCCTCAACTAAAATTAATTGGCATTCATATCTACAGTCTCGTTGCTATCGAAGCACATATTTTACAGTTAATATTTCCTTCAGGCAATAATTGCTTCTGTTATGAGCACGAGTGTACTACACACCAGCCCATTACTTTTATAATTTACGACGTATCTAATCGATCGTACAGTTTTTTCAATCTACACTAATTGCTTAGCCGTGTCTCATACGTGAATGAAAACACTGAGCAGGGTTCTTTATGTTACGGTAAGCTTTGGGGGGGGCAAAGATTTGCCTACGGTGTGTCGTATTTATATGATAAATATTGGTTTCTTTGCTATGAAACTTTTCTTATAATATTGTGGTTTGCTTATCTTCTGCTATGTATAATAGCAAAAATAATTTTCAAAAAAATCAATCCAACAATTTTGTTTTGAAAAGTGAACATTTTTCAGTGTGAGAGAAAGAGAGATTTAGATGATGTTATACTAAATTTGTACGGGCAAAACTATTACTTTATTTACATATATTCGAGTGTATCTTCATATTATTTTAAAAGTTACCGATTGCCATTTGAGATTCTCTAAATTAAATGCCATAAATGAATTCCAGAATTCTTAAAATAATCTTGTAAAGTCAAAGGTGCTTTACACGTGTCACAATAGCGAGTTCCGCCCTTGTATTCTGTAAAAATTGCAATCGATTTGTTGAAACTTCTACCCCATGCGTGTTTCGGTCAGTTGTATCCCTGTAATTAATCGATGTCCTCTGGTAACGTTAATCATTCACAGAGATTAAAAGCGTTAAAAGAACAACGGGAACGCGAAGAGTGGCTCTTGCCGCGATAAAAAAATGATACTTTTATATCTCTGTGAAAAATGAGCTATAGTTTTATGAGAGCAACAGCTATCGGACAAGTTATCAACATGCCCTTGATGTTTACTACCACAGACTAAAATGGGTTATTACGTTCCACGCCAAACTGCCAACAAATGAAATTTATATAAAATATATATTTGTCTATAAAATGTTATGAGAACATTTAATGAAAATTTAACTGAATATGTTTATATAATTAAATATCGACACCGTTGAAGGGCCGAAGATTTAAATACCGATTTCCTTGGCAATCCTGAGAACATCTTTATAATTTAGTGTATTATTGGTAGAGTACCTACGAGACGTGCTTCATTAAGGTCTATAAATCCATAGGGTCGAGGTCTGGAGAGTGAGTCCTTGAAGCGCTCTAAGGTCCTGACCATCAAAATGAGTTGCTTCCGAAGGTGACGTAGCCAACACTAACGATAAAAAATACGAGACAGATACTATTGACTTTCGAGTTGTTTGTAGTGATGGAACTTATAAATTGGACGCAATTGGTTCGAAGTCAGACAGTATTTTAGATCCTGTCCTTGTATTCACTATTAGCCTCGCGAATATCCCTTTCTTCAAAAAATACTCGAAATAGTCCATGTAGCACTGGAACGAACGTGTTTTATTAGTCGGTCGGTTTATAAGTGCCCGCGTTAGTTCAGCTCACTGTCAATTAAAACTTTGTTTTCGATTTAAACCCCGGAAATGGGATATCTGCCAAGTCCGTCCGTGTTAACTTCCGGAAAACTTTTCATGTTACAATCCGATATCAGAAGCGTTTTTTTTTCAGCAGTGTTAACCCAGCGTGTAAAATATAGATATCAGTAAAGAAGTATTCGCTCGCAACTTCCAGGGTCTGCAGATCCTTGTCCGACAAGGTCGGCTGACAGCTGTGAAGGTAAATATGGCGAACAGGTTTACGGTCTCTCGGCACATTTGCGCACGCGTACCCGATCCAAACACTTGTATGACTTCATACCCCCTTCTTCCGCGAGGAAAAAAAAATCACATTCCGTTTAAAGTTTATCAGTTTCATGAGATAAAAAAACATCAGCTCCTGTTTCACCAAAGATTGTTTCCTCGTTTATAAACTTTTCGACTAAGTAATTAAAGTTTATATTTGGTTTTAATATGTGCGTGTGCAAATTGGCGTCTTTTCAAAGTATTAAAGCATCTGTATCGCCGATCACATATCAGATAATTGGCCGAGGAATCCGAGACAATCTGGTGCTTCATTTGGTTCCTAAACAGTCGTAGCTTTACAAACGACATAATTCCTTTGTCAGTAGTGACTTGAAAATTTTCTCTATGCAAACCAAAATGTGTGCCTCTGTTACGTATTAACCTTCATGTAGTAGGAGGCTTACCTACGTCGCGGAATAAATTTTTCAGCGTCACTCGGGGTCGAAAGTACGAGATACCGAGATGAAGGGTCTCGTGTTTTCATACGACGGTAATATGCGCAAAACACACCTAAAGGAATTTTCTGCGTCGTTGAGAAAAACACTCGCTTAAACTTCACAGAATCCTGAGAAATTAGTAAATATTCTCTTCATTCTTTGGATTAATAAAAACTAGCTCGGTGCCCGGCGTTGCTATAATTAATTTTTTTAGCGTTATTTTTATGTAAAGCCCCCTCCCTCAACCCCACCCCTAAGGGTGCTCCCCTCCTCTGCTGTTGGCGTTCAAATTATACACAAAACATCATGAGAAACACTATGAAACTCGTTGACCCCGAAAAATATTTATCCGACGCTAATATATCGGCCTTCTGAGTATGTTTGAAAATTTCCACCCCCGTCCCTAAGGTTGATAGTAGTGTCTTACCCCTACAGTGTTTGTTTCCAGATAGAAAGGAACACGTATACGAAATTTGGTCAAATTTCTCCATGGGTTTAGATTTGTAAGCGGATCATACACACACAAACAGTCTATTTTATTTATTAGAATATTCAGCTTCGAAGGAACGGATTTCCCAAGCACGTAAGAAACATATGAATATTTAAAGAAAAATCTGATTTTTTGTTTGAAACACTATCATTAATTACAAAAAAACGTTTAAAATTATTGAATGATTGGCTATTGAATTGGACTTAAATAAGATTGAATGTGAGTAATATGCTGAAGAATGTGGAATGACGGTAACGTCGTGTGGTTAAAAATCAATGGTACTTCCATAGCAATTATTTAAAACGTAGTCTGTCAACTCGAAGCTTCAAGATGAATTTATCTTTATCGAAAAACGTAATTGAACCTGGAGAATGAATCTCCCTCGCTCACAGGAACGAACATTATCGAAATATGGTTTTCAGTAAAATTATATTGATAAACAATACCTTTTTATTTTTTAAAAAATAGGTTCAAAATTCGGAGGGTAACAGATACGTGTTTAATTCTAACAATTTAACGTTTTTCAATATCGCTCCACTATAAAATTTGTGGACGTGTTTACCAATGATAATAAAGGTAAATGATTAGTACAGAAGTGCATCGATAACCATGGTCTAAAAATGTTCCCGTTTTCGTATCAAGCCCCAGCCGCCGCATGCGTTCATCATGCCAAAATACCAACTGGGAATGCTCATAGGATTTATTTGAATAACTAAACTGTTTCAATTCATATAATTCACAGACAACGTTACAAATTGGCGCCGACTGACACACACACACACACACACACACACACACACAAAGGAAAACAAGATCACAGAACTGACCGTGTAGTGTTTTTGGCATCACAGTCTGTATGGCAGGAAAGAAATAAAATTAATTTTACAATGCACTGTGGTTAATAGTTATATTGAGATTAATTTTAAAATATAAACTTCATTTGTGCCATTGGTCTACGCGATTTAGCTATATGAAAAATATGGATGTGGTGATGTGACGAGCGGATGTGAGATCGAGAGTTTCCACCTAGAGTAATTAAAACGTGTCAGATATGCAATTCAAATCAAACGAAGCGGCAGATTTTTTTTTAAGTCCGTGTCGCGCCGTTCGAAGTAGACGGCAGTGGCACAGAATGTTCGAGGTTATTCTACATTTCACGATAATCTTTCTATCGCACTGCAGACGACATAGCAATCTTATTTGCTTATTGTTTATTTTGTATGTTTTCCATTTTTAATAGTGTGAGATATCTCTAATACCGATTACGTAGTAGTTTGTTGGGTAAGTAACAGATTTATTCCTCTTCTCCGCTCTGCGCTGTGGCATATTTCGCAATATTTGTTCCCTTTTCTTTCTTTCATGTGATATGACTGTCTTGCCTTCGTGGCACTCTCTTTTTGGCGAGTATCTTGTTGTGGCGACTTTGAGAACGATGATGACGTAATGGTATCGTCGGATTGACTTACCGTCGCGTCACAACCAACTACGTATCTAACGTTTCGAGCTGGTTGATAATTTGCTAAATTTTGTCAATATGTTTGCCTCGTCTAACAATTATTCACATTATATAATTTAATATAAGAGTAATTAACGGTTAGAAAAATATAAATTGTTAAAGAAAATTACTTGTAAACAACGACTGCAATTTATGACACTTATAAACATGACTCTAAAATAGCAACAATCTAGGCTCATTCGAAATTTTAGTGCTTCAATTATTCCATATAACCATATTTTAAACCCGTAGCAATTGGCGATAAATTCAGCCTTTTCTCTGAGTCATGGCCAAGGAATTAATGTAGTAATCCAAGAGTCTTTTATAAAATATAAACGTAGGATAGATCACGTTACTTCCTATTTTTTATTAAAATAATGGTAAATTCAGTGGCCCAAAAAAATTAATGTGTCTAAAGGAGCAACCCACGTCTCACCTTTTTTTCTTATACATTATTATCATCCAAATTTAGAAAATGATTAACAAACAATCGAAGACCATAATTATAGTACTTTTCCTTATCTTGCAGCAAGAAATGAATTATTCTTCTATCTTCTACTGAATACTTTCTGTAGCGTATTTTGGAAAATATTGTAGGTATTCCTCAGACCAAGACTATTAATTTAAATTCTTTTTTACCCTTCTAGGTCCAGTGGTTCAGTAGCTAGCGGTGACTACATCAGCTGCGGAAATAATAACAAGAACAAGTGCTAAAATTTAAATTTAACTTCTATATGGTTGGTCCTATTTTAAAAATATTTTATACAAAACGCATGTTACGCCTGTAAATTACATTACTAAATTTAATTTATTGAGTTATATTGCACAATATCCAACAGTACGGCTACTTATTGAGCATTCAACAATCGATATTTCTGGAATGCAACTAACCAGAATGTTATTCCGCATTGTCAATTGATCAAGCGTTACAGACGAAGACTTCCTCAGATTTGTAGGAATCGTCATATTTACAGACTCAGAATCTGTCACTGCGGTCAAAGTTTACTCGATAAAAGCTGTAGATTACCGAGGATAAGTCTACAATCCTGGGAAACAAATTGCAGTGCAGTGGAAAACAACGGAATACATTACAATGTGACGTGTTACTGGAAAATAAAGCAGAACTATTTGAGGTCGTCGGCTATTTAATATCATATTAACAATAAACAGTTTCTTTCCCGTAATGTATACGTTCCATTCGTAGGTTTCTACGTGTAAGTCTTTTGTGGCAGACGTACCCACAAAAACAAAAATCTGTTCAACCAAGTTCCCTCCAATATTATTGGACCCATGTTTTGGATCCCGCGTTTGTTTACCGGCATTAGAAATATTTATTATAAGTATTTCGGTTCTGGAATGTGATCAGAAAGAAATAGCAGATTTAAGACCGGTTATTTCTCAGTGGTTAACTACAGTTTCCCTAGAAAACGTTTTTTTTTCTAACTTCAGCACCAGCGGAGAATTTTTTAATAAAGTTCAACGAGTCAGTTCACGCGGTAAACATCACCATTCAGAAGTTCCTCGTCACTCACCAAACTACCAAGTACTCTGACCCTAAGAGGATCGTTTCAAATATTTTAAAAGTGCTATGAATGCGGTGAGAAACTGTATGGATAAAACTTATATTTTTTCCATCCAGAAAGTCGTACAATTACAAGACTAAAAAGAAAATTTACTGAAACTATTGACGTAGTATTTAGAAATGAGTTCTAGTTTGAAATATCACAGACCGTACAGAGTCCATATCTTCAAATCTACTTAAGTCGTTACAAGTTTCTGACATTCATTTGTGCAATAAATTCTCCGCAAAGCGATTAATTTCGACCACAGAGCCGCGGTTTTAGTTATTACGGGTCGATGCGACTCGTTCCCACGTTGCGGTAGTGCGTCGACAAATTATTTTACAGCTTTGAGGCCAATTGGTCTTAATTATGAGCTACGAAGGGCCAGTCCCAAGGGCGTAGCCCCGAAAGGCACTCAAATTCGACTATATCTGAATTCTATGACACCTCACTTGATGAATACCGTTCACTTCAATTAAATAACTAAGAGCTTTGATTACGTCAAAACTAATCTCAAAACAACTGACCATACGCGTTAATTGTACTTAGTATGAATTATGGGAGATATTCCACCGTTAAATAATTCTCTCTCATGAATTATGAACATGAAAGTAAAATTATGTTAAAACACTTGGGAACATAAAAGAAAGGTTCGACAGCCAATATAAATAACACACGATCTTCCAGAAAACCCAAAAACAAGCAGACTAAACTTTGTCAATAAAAATATATTTTAGTCTCGATTATCAAAATAAGGTAGTCTAGGAAGATATTTAGAGAAAAATTAATAAGCGATGCAAAAGAGGCTCTGAACAACAAAGAAAGGTTGCGGAATAATTTACGTCCCTTAGTTGCGTTGACAAATGGAGAACCAACATGAACCAAAGAACCACTTCCCTGACTTGGCGCCTTCAGATTATCATATTTTTACCGCCTTGAAGGCACACATGGGTGCAATTAAATTTTCAACTGCTGAGCAGGTGCAAACAGAGGTTCTGAAGAGGGGCGAAGGAGCTGGTGGGAGAAGTCTTCGAGGAGGGTATAAAGGATCTTGAGCCATGGGTCACCACATACATTGAACGGTATGGCGATTATGTGGACAAAATGATAAAAAGTGTATCAACAATATTCTGTAATTCTTTTTCAAATACACTTTTTTCTAAATAAAAAAAAATCAAGCACACTTCCTTTGTGAACATTCCTCGTATATTGGTGAGTGACTTTGAAGCGTCTGTTCCTGCTGCCCGTAGATCACAGTATCTGAATACCGCACCAATGACGAAGATGGTCGCTGAACATACGTGAAAAATTTCCTTTAAACTTTACAAATTTTGTTTGCAAGGAGCTACTTTCTCATTTACATTAGAAGTGTCATAGACAGATAGAAAAATTAATTTAAAAAACTAAACTGTCTCAAAAATTAGAAAGGTAAAATCTTCTTATACTTTAAAAATATGGCAAACCAGTTTACAATTCCTCACTACCGAAGCATTGATATTGGTAATTTAAGAACCTCACCACAACCTCGGACAAAGTGGTTTTTTTTAAAAAATAATTCTTCTAATTTGATAGTTGTGTGAGAGACTTTACGTTCGCAGTCTTTGAACGACGAGTAGGAGTCGTAAATTTGTGTGTTCCGGTGGCGTCGGCAGCTATTTTCGAGACAGTGTTTCGTAAAAATACACCGCAAAGAGGAGGCCACTGCCCCACTGCCCCGGGACAACATGGCCACCTCGTTTCTGCATCATCACACGTATTTACCGTTTCCTCCTGGACACATGCACGTGTGTGTCCAATACCGCGCTGTAGGTTGGTAATCTTCAGAGACAGGTTGAAAGTTTCTTTTTCTCTCCGTCCCTGTCGAGTGACACGTCGTCTTTCAGCGTCAGTCGGCTGAGAGGATCTGACAGGAAAATATGTTTTATTTTAATTTAGCGCAAACGTGAAATAGTTTGGTGATAGATCGAAAAACAAGTCAAAGAAAAAAAATTATCCAAGTTTGTTGTTTTAGTATATTATATTTACTACGTACACCTCATTTCAGGATTTTTTTAAAACATTTCGGGCTAATTCGTTAAACGGCTTGGGGTTTAAATGCTACTCTACTTCGAGGCTTCCTATCTTACTTAGCGAACGGAAACTATAATCGATTTCTGGGAAGCGCGAGTCTCTTGATCTTTAGTTCCGTTGCTTGTCCGTTTTATGGCATCTGGGAGATTCGATTAATTTTTGGAAATGAAGGTTTTCCCACTGTATACGTTGGATGTATGGTTCTCTGGCTTAAATCCTGGCAGTCGTTTGCAAGATGTACAGTTACGAACAGCAGCTCAGCTATCCAAGTAGTGAGAAGCCGCTAATGGTGACTTATTTATAAACTTTGTGTGTTTTAGGTTAAAGCACACACAACTGTTGAGTTTTGTATCTAGGAAAATGCATCTTTCTAAATATCGCTTCTTAATGTTCCAACTTATCACTTGATGATGCTGTCACAAAACCATCGTTCTTGGCAGAACTTCAGTCGAAAGGCTTTTGAATTTATCGCTTTGTATCGGATTCTTTTGGACATGGGATGAACTATCCAGTGAATGAACGACTCCACAACCTCTCCCCAAAATGATCATTGCTCATATAAACTGGAATATAGTGCAGCAATTTCGATATTCTTTGAGATCTAAAATACTTCCAATGGAACCCTACAGATGACATCCAATAATTGTTTTATCTGATGGAACCACCCTACAACCTCTCCCCAAAATGAACATTGCTCATATAAACTGGAATACAGTGCAGCAATTTCGATGTTCTTTGAGATCTAAAATACTTCCAATGGAACCCTACAGATGGCATCCAATAATTGTTTTATCTGAAGGAACCACCCCACCACCTCTCCCCAAAATGAACATTGCTCATATAAACTGGAATACAGTGCAGCAATTTCGATGTTCTTTGAGAGCTAAAATACTTCCAATGGAGCCCTACAGATGACATCCAATAATTGTTTTATCTGATGGAACCACCCTACAACCTCTCCCCAAAATGAACATTGCTCATATAAACTGGAATACAGTGCAGCAATTTCGATGTTCTTTGAGATCTAAAATACTTCCAATGGAAACCTACAGATGGCATCCAATAATTGTTTTATCCGAATGAACCATCCCACCACTTCTCCCCAAAATGAACATTGCTCATATAAACTGGAATACAGTGCAGAAATTTCGATGTTCTTTGAGATCTAAAATACTTCCAATGGAACCCTACAGATGGCATCCAATAATTGTTTTATCCGAATGAACCATCCCGCAATTTCGATATTCTTTGAGATCTAAAATACTTCCAATGGAACCCTACAGATGGCATCCAATTATTGTTTTATCTGAAGGAACCACCCCACCACCTCTACCCTAAATGAACATTGCTCATATAAACTGAAATACAGTGCAGCAATTTCGATGTTCTTTGAGAGCTAAAATACTTCCAATGGAGCCCTACAGATGACATCCAATAATTGTTTTATCTGATGGAACCACCCCACAACCTCTCCCCAAAATGAACATTGCTCATATGAACTGGAATACAGTGCAGCAATTTCGATATTCTTTGAGATCTAAAATACTTCCAATGGAACCCTACAGATGGCATCCAATAATTGTTTCATCTGAAGGAACCACCCCACCACCTCTACCCAAAATGAACATTGCTCATATAAACTGGAATACAGTGCAGCAATTTCGATATTCTTTGAGATCTAAAATACTTCCAATAGAACCCTACAGATGGCATCCAATAATTGTTTTATCTGAAGGAACCACCCCACCACCTCTCCCCAAAATGAACATTGCTCATATAAACTGAAATACAGTGCAGCAATTTCGATATTCTTTGAGATCTAAAATACTTCCAATGGAGCCCTACAGATGACATCCAATAATTGTTTTATCTGATGGAACCACCCCACAACCTCTCCCCAAAATGAACATTGCTCATATAAACTGGAATACAGTGCAGCAATTTCGATATTCTTGGAGATCTAAAATACTTCCAATGGAACCCTACAGATTGCATCCAATAGTTGTTTTATCTGAAGGAACCACCCCACCACCTCTCCCAAAAATGAACATTGCTCATATAAACTGGAATACAGTGCAGCAATTTCGATATTCTTTGAGAGCTAAAATACTTCCAATGGAACCCTACAGATGGCATCCAGTAATTGTTTTATCTGAATGAACCACCCCACAACCTCTCCCTAAAATAAACATTGCTCATATAAACTGGAATACAGTGGAGCAATTTCGATATTCTTTGAGATCTAAAATACTTCCAATGGAACCCTATAGATGGCATCCAATAATTGTTTTATCTGGCTTGGCCATTCCCGAGGAAGCCATTCTCAAAACAACAGTTGCTTGTCAACCATAGCCATAACCATAACCTAGTCTAAACGCAACAGTTATTTAATTGCATCTTTGATCATTATTTTCGAGAAATTTTATAGACTTTATTGTACTATATTTATATATTTTGTGCCAATGTTTCTTCAGCTTACTGGAGGCCTGCTGGTCATTCAAACTATTTTGTTCATCCACTGCGTATTGTGTAATAAAATAATTTTTTAATAAATTTATTTGTACCGAATCTTTCAAAAGATGCAAACGTTTCGTGCCTAAGCAATTGGCGTCAAAGGTGGTGTAAAAATAATTATTTTGATCCATTAAGACTTAATATTCAGGGGAAAAGCACACGTAAAAACATGTGTGTTTCATAATTATGAGGAGATTAAATAAAGGTAAAAATGACCAAATAGATCAAAAGTTTCCGAATTTATTACAATTTTTTAGCACTATATAAGACTGTGTGTCGTTTTTTCTCTCTTGTATACAATCCTGTAAACGAAAAATCTGAGAACCTCAATGTAAAATATTAAATTTTGAAAGCGAAGAGAAATTTTTTATATTAGGGCATGTCTACACGAAACACTTGAGCGCCTTTGTCGCATTTTCCGAATAAGGAATATTTATCATTATTATTTAATACAAACAAATATCTTTAGACAGATAAATTATGCACAAACGAAAAATTTATAAAATAAGATGGATATACGTTTAATTTGTTTATTATTACAAAATGTGTATTTTTTTTATTCAGAAACTTTATTTCTAGATGTAGATACTTAAAAAGAGACCTAATATTTCGCCATGTGAGAAATAGAAATACATCAGTTATATCGTGAGTTTTGTTGCATAATGGTTCGAATTAAATACCGTCCAATATGGAATTAAAATCGGATAACGCTTAAATGCACATGTTGCAAAAATAACAGATCAGAAACACAGTTTTTGCATGCCAATTCCATACGTGTAGTGTTAGTTCGTGTTTTGCATTGGCAATGTTTCCAATAACCGTATTTCTCAAAGCATTTATTTTTTCTCAAATTTATCTCAACAGATGTTCCATTTCTGTCCGCTTTATGCCAAATTTCACGTCTTCAATGACCATCTACAAAATACGGACTACTGCAAGTTTACATCAAGTATCTGAGAAGGATAATTTCAAAATTTATTACCAAAGCTGCTGAAATCGTAATTTTAGGCATATAGTAGGTTTTATTTATAATGAATACAAAGTTGATCGGCAAGTGTACTAAAATTAGTGTCACACGGGCTTAATGAAAGGAATACGGTTTTCGTGATTTTACGACGTTTTTGACTTAAGCCCATCCATTTGTATTATATTTATTTGTCACCGTTATTTTTTTTGTGTCAGTAACGTTTCATTCACACTGGCTGACTGTGACACCAATCCCGCTACCTCTGAGATTGATGAACTCTTACTACTACTTTATGACCATTGGCAATAGTCTTCACTAGAACCAGTGCCACTTTTCGTAATTGAACATTTTAATGTGTGTTAGGTCGTATATTTACGTGCCGTTAAAAAAAGAAATAGGCCTGTAACCTTTATACTCGAAGTCACAGACTGATTTTCCCCGAGGATGTTCCATATCACGACAAATCAAAACTTATATATTGCGACATGCTTTACCGTCCAGTTTTACTATACGATCTTGAGATTCCTATAGTTGACTAATATTTTGAGTTACAGATTTCTAGAATATTACACCGAAAACAATTTTTTTTCTAAGCCCAGAATCTTTGTGATTACCTTCTTTGACGAGTGAGTAACACATTGAATTATTTTACAATGGAACAGATGTTAAAATGTTTTTGCGACTGTGAAAATGTTGTTTGTTTTCTCCAAGATTTCTCAGTCGAAAGTAATTGAGACTTCTTACTGATAATGACGTGCTTCACCAGCAGGATTTGAAAGTCTGAGTAAATTGTTGAATAAATTATTGAACGTGGGTTTTAAGACGAGTTATTTCAATGGGATAAATTATATGACCCTTTGCTGATATTTGTCAAGAATGTGAACCAGAATTTACGAATTACTAAGAGTAGTATTTAAAGAACTAGCTAAATGCCCAAAGTTGCCAGGATTGTCGGAATTAAACTCAGCGACATCCATAAGCCCGGATTTGACCCCAATCTCTGTTGTTTTCGCATTTTTGTCCCCTTCCACCCCTCCCCTAATAGTTCTCCCCTCTCATGCCAAAAAAGGTTGGAATTATACACGAAGAACATCGGGAAGAACACTATCATTCTCATTGACAACGAAAAATATTTATCCGGCGGAAAAATCGTCCGTTTGAGTATGTTTGAAAATTACCACTCTTATCCACTCCCGCCCCAAGGAGAAGTAGTCTTGTCGTACCCCCACAGTGTTTGTTACCGGTTCGCAAGGAACACGTGCACGAATCTTGGTCAATTTTGCTCAACGGGTATAGATTTGTATGCGGAACGTACACATACATACACACATACACGTACAGTCTATTTTATTTATTAGAAGAAAAATATAGATTAAATGCTATTAATGGAATGTAAATACAATCTACGGTGAATGGATGGATTTCTTAAGCTTCAGTGATATTTTCTGTCCATCCCTTCGCTCATTAAATATTTCACCTAAGCGGGATGATTTTATACGCTGATTTTATCTTGAAGTTTGGCTATTTCACCACCTTTCTGTTTAGTGTCCTTGAGTCCCTCCACCGTCAACGGTGGGATGTCGTTGCCAAGTGAGAAAATAGCGTATCAATGGCGCAGTTTTGTCCATCAACTGAAGGTTTTCCCCGACTCTTCGTCACAATCTTGAAATCAACTTCCCATTAGCCTCGATCCACTTTTTTGATCAGACTATTTACGTCGCTGGCGTCTAACGTCAGGCTTTTTTTTTTTCGTTAGACTGAATCAGTCAGACAATTACACTTCTTCTATTGTGAGAGGCACTCACTTCAGAGGTGAGTAGTCTTTTACGTTCGTCATCCTGAAGACTTGGTCAGCATTTTTATTAAACTCGCCTGCAGTGTAATTTCGACGGTTGCTGTCTACATAAGTTCCGATGACATGTCACTTTGTGATTTTCGTCACCGGAGTAGCATCTGTTCAGGGATCTGAAAGTCTAGGTATTTTTTTCTATTCAAATAATCCCATCCAGAAACGAGTATCAAAATTCAGATCGTGATCGGCACACGTCATTTTGCTACCGACAAGTTTCCTGTCGGAGACGTCACAGATTGTGAGATTCACCCAGAAGGAGACATGTTATAAATTTCAGAACTAAACATAGTTTTGAAACACAAGAACGACTATATACCAGGCCGCAATGAATAGCTATTCTATTTCCAGTAATGTTTACTCTACTCAACGTTATTAATCTATTTTTTTTCTTATTGGTGTAAAATTTTTTTGAAAATGTAGTGTAGCTCCTCAGCTTCTATGTTCTTTTTCTATCATGAATATGATTTATTGGAGGTAAAGCCGTATAAACCGTGACCGTGATTGTTGGCGGTGCGTCACGATAATACATTTAAAATAATTTCTAGGGATCCTGTCATTTGCCGGACACACATTTGCACGAAGCATGTTTTCCCGACAACAATATCCCAATTGGCGTTTGCCCAACAGGACATTATTCCGATCGATTTTTTCCCGGTGGGTAATTTTTCCGATAGGTGAGTTTTTAGGAAATAAAGCTTAATATTAATATTGAAAAAACGTAAGTATGTAAGTTACCTTATTATACATGGTTATTATTGTCAATTAATTTATTCGTTAATGCGTGGAACAATTCCAACAAAATTTAGTAAGACCCAGGAGCCAGGGTGGAGGGGGTGGCATTTTCCAATTATTAGATAACTATCTATATTGGCGACGAATAAATAGTTAATGGGGGTCGTTCAGAATCATAATGCCACTCTCGATGTTTTCAGTAATAAATTTCGTCTCCTAAATGTATAAGGACAGCTCTAGGGGTGGTGTGAAAGGGAGTGGTAAAAAATGCAATAACGATAAAGATTGGTGTCGAATACGGAGTTATAGTAGTCGCTAATTTTAGTTATGACATACCAGCAGGGTTAAGTTAAAGTTTAGCCCCTAGGGATAGGGAAGGAACGGGGTGATATTGATAATTTGATATAGAGATTCGTCTAGAATACCATAACACCGGATTCAACACCAATCTCTTATTGGACATTCGATTCTGATTTTTTTACATGATTGAATAAATATTGTCTGGTCACTGCTATGATTTAATTTAACTTCTGAGACACTGCATGTCGTAAATATAAAATTTTTATCACCAAATTTTTGCAAAAAAATTAATTAAATGTTTACTGTAAGAAAACTTAATATATGGTAATTTCACGTGCGTGCATCGCAAATTTAAAATACGATTGAATTGATAGTAACAGAGATGTTTTTCAGCCGTGGTGCAAATGAAATGAAGCGAAATTATGGGCAATAGCTACGCAGTAGTTCATGTCATCTACTCCATTTTGACCTTACCGCCTAATTGCACTTTTTCATCTTCTACGACCATCTCTAGGCGCAATATAATTAAAATCTCATAATAACGTACTGGTCTTTTAACAACGCTCTTTTCGATTATAAATTGTAAAATTTTACACGGTGCGCTTTGTGGGAGATGACATCACTGCACAGACACGCACAGGTGCAGCGGAAACACACACTTCATAGTGTATGTGTGGTTGTGTGTTTGTTTGGATGTGTGTGTGTGTGTGTGTGTGTGTGTATGAGAAAAAGAGAGAGAAAGGTAGGGAGAGGGGAGAAGTTTAGTGCTGGTAATTACACTTCATTACTTCAATGACCCTTCGTCCATAAACTGATAACTGTACAAACCAATAGTAACTTGTCCTTGAAGCTTACTCAAAGGGATCTTGTGTAGGGTAAATGAACCCATGGGCGGGTTATTGTAATGCAATTGCAAAGCTACTCTACGTCACTACATCCGGGGTGATGTGTTCTGTCACCCGCAGTTCTGACGGGCGAGTTGATGACCTATAAAGGTAAATATATAAATGATATTTCTGAGACATAATTGAAATCGTCTGTCTTCATTTTTATTGATTTTATTATTAGTTTTACATATCGGATGAAAATATGCTGGCAAAATAATATTCTGTATCTTCGTTGCCTCATTGTGGTTGTTTTATCCAGGAATTACTACTTCGTATAACACTTTTTACGAAAAACAAGAACCGAAACACCTCAATAAATGGAATTCTTGCATTATATAAGAAAACTATAATATAGATACCGGAATAAAAATAGGATTTCAAAATGCACGTACAGCAGCACACGCGGGCACGAATCGTCCTCAAATATTTGCATGTGTGTAGAGGTTCTGGGACCACAACCTCTAAGGAACAACATTATAAGAGTGTTCTCAGAGAATAATACTAATAATAGATACGCATGGTCCGTACAGTGGTTAAAGTATGATCGCTTACATTGAAATCGCTTGTTCGATTTTAATTACACCCAAAGACATAAAATTAGACGTGATAAGTATTTTCAAAAACTAGTTATAGTCATTCAGTGTTCCTAATTTAACTTTATATACAATTCTATTTTCAGTGGAGACTTTTGTCTTCTTTATTGGCCAAATAATTTAAATATGCGATGGAACTTTTCCTCGGACGTAGAAATGTAACAATCCTCGTTTTAATACCATTATTTCTCTTTACTAAAACGATAAAAATATTGCCAGTTTCAATATATTGTAGTAATTGGTAATTAAGGCATTGTTCTAATTGAAAAGTTGAATTGTAGAGGACTCATTATTGGTGGATATAGCGGACGCCGCAACAAACCGGCAATGCAAAGAAAGTATTGTTGATCGGTCGAGAAGGTTTTACGCGCTCAAAACGAGACGAACGTATAGTTGGGCAGCAGACAGCAAATAGAACACAGTAAAAGAACGAACAGTCAGGCAATGAACGGCGAGGTGTAAAGACCGCAAAATTCTAAAACACGAAAAGTTGAACAATTTAGTCAGTCAGCAGTGAAGACTGAAAGGTCTAATTTAAAGGACGAAAAAGTGTTCCAGTAACCAGTACGCTGTTATATCGAAAATGCAGAAACTGAACTAGTCTTCAGTCAACAGACAAAACCAATGAGGTGCATTTTCAACAAAAATCCACGAGACCTATAAATCCAGGTTGCAGTAAATCATCGAGAATCGACAAAGTTATTTTAAACCAACTAACAAACTACGCTAATTAGAGTCTGTGAACATTTAGAGTCTGTGAGTACTTAGAATCAGTGATATCCCCAAAATTGTGCACGAAAAGTTAAAATGAGACCTGGGCTGCCGTAAGTAGAAAAAAAAATTAAAATCATTGTAAACCACGTTTAGAAGATAAACGTCAGATCGTTCTTTAATTATTGATAAAATGAGATCTTTAATTATTCAGATCATTCTTTAATTATCGATAAAATGAGATCTTTAATTATTTAGATCATTCCTTAATTTATTGATAAAATGAAATTGTTTAAACTCAATCTTTTAGCATTATTCCTTCAGCAACAAATTTCGTCTATGTTCATACGCATTGATTCCCATATAAAGTAAATGTAAATTTTGTGATTTTGATTATATAAATTCTGCCATTATCAAACCCAGTTCAAGACCCTGAGATCCCAAATATTTTGTAATTTGAATACTTGTTTTAAAATTGTTAATAAATCTTGTTTAATAGTTTTCACGTAATAGTTCTTTTCATTTAAAAACGCCACATAATTCACATCTTGAATTATTGTAAGAAAGATGCAAGCTATATTTAGCTTTTATTTTTAATTATTACAATATATATATATATATATATATATATATATATATATATATTAATCCAAAAATATTTTTAACTTAAGACAATTATGTAAATGGTCGGTATGTTATTTATTACACTAATTAATTTTATACTGTAAATGACAATAAATATTGATTCTGACATATGCTCAATTATTATGTTAATCCCGTATACATCAGTACTGTGTTATGAGACATTTCCTATGAAATTTTATTGTATTGTAGTGTACAAAAGCGGGATAAATTAATTGAGGGGTTATTTTATTTTATTATTCATATGTTTAAATTTATTTTACGAAAGAAAATATCGTGAGCTTTTCATATTCTTGACTTGAGCCTGGCGAGGCTCAATGCTCTCTTCCCAGGTACTCACAGAAAGCAACTCCACCGCGGCATCCCTTAGTGCGGATTAAAATATTGTGTCTGACCTTGACTAATCTTTGGTCACCATATTTTAGTACGTTCGGGCTAGACGCTCCACCAGATGGGCACTTTGGCGGACCCCTGAATTCGGCCAAATCAACCCCTGAGGGGATTCAGATTTGTGGGGGCACAAATCTGATTCCTATTTGATTAAAATAGCAGAATCCAAGACCCAGTAGGAGAAATTTCGAAAAACCGAGGTGTGAAGGGATCTTGAAGGGCGAGCGGAAGTTGTTTAGTTTTGTGATGTTAAAAGGAAGTTAGTTACTTCTGAGATGTTATAAGTTAATCTGTTCGGTGATGTTATGAACATGTTATTAGATAGTTTTAGTTTTGGAGTGTAAAGGACAGTACGTTTTGTGATGTTATAAGTTACTTTTGGGGAAGTTGTGAAGAAGTTGGGATTTGGAGAGGAACTTAATTTTCTGGTTTTCGGTGAGAGAGTTTTGGAGTACAGGACACTTGCACTGTCCTGCTGACGAGAACCTGTAGGCCGACTGGGTGACCATTTCCAGAAAACACGAGGGATTGAAGCGTCCTCCCTAACCACCTGCCAGACCATCAAGAGGTAATATACCCGAAGATAATCCCATCCAAATCGGTTCATTAAAGCCGTATGACCACCGTATTTTGGCCCACCAACCAAATCCAGTCAGAAATTGTCTTTGTTTTTGTTTTGTTCTGTTGTTTATATTTATGTAAAATAGCCGAGGGTATTTAAACTGATGACAATAATAGCAGTAAGTTAATGTTATTGTTATTAATAAAATATAAATTATTAATTATCATGATTCATTTCTACATTGCAATATAATTAAATATTTTCAGAGATAAACAATCATAAATTTTAGTACCTTAAAAATAACCAAGTAAAATCCCCTTATCTATATAAATCATTACAGAATGTGCAACATTTTTCATTACTTATTTACTCTGATCATATCTTTGAATGCATACTGCCCCTGTGGAACCGTAAAAATAAATCTAATCTAATTTTCGGAACTGAATGAGTTAGCGTGTTTTCATAATTGAATTTTAACGACCGTCTAGGACTGTATGTGATGTTATTCATCAAACTATTTTCTTTGAATTTTTCAACGTTTAGTTATTTAAATGGTGTAATTTGAACGGCAGTTACTATTAATCCCAATTGATATTACTCGTATGAAAAATGCTGATCGTACACTGGTTTGAGAAGTACGCTTATTGACAACGCACGGCACGGACACAAACTCCACGTACAAAATTGACATGCAAGAGTCGTGTTTACCATCTGTTATTGTTGTAGAGATATGAATTGAAGCGATATGAGCAGTTAATTTCAAATTGACAGGCACTTAATTCGTAACAACCAAACTCTCCATACTACAGATCGTAAAATTTCTTCCACGAGCATGTGAATGGCTCATCAAAATTCAACAGAATTCGTTACTTCCAACCAATCTGTATTGAAGCAAAAATTTTTGTTTATCAATGATGCGATAATGTACTATTTTCTTAAAAAAACAATTTATGGTTTTCTTTAAAATAATGGATCCATACTTAACATTTAATCTGTTCTAAACATTTTCGTGTTGCTTTGACTTTCTTCAATCTAAAATATTTTAGAAGCAATGATTTGTCGACCCATTAAATTACGTCTCAAAATTAGTCACTGTGAGGAATATCGTGACTTTTTATAATTTTCCCATTCACGTTGCATTTTTTTTGCCTTTCTACCAATTTAGAACAAACCTACATATTTTCACAAATGTAGATTTAAGAGTAACAAAAATATTTTGAGACGATCGGTCACTGAAGAAAATTAATTCCGCCATACTGCGACGTTTGAAATATTTATAGACGAAAAAGAAAAAAAAAGTCTGATGACATCTTGAGATTCATTGAAACGCACCGGAAAACGTACTCTGCTTAAGGGAAAAATAAATTGAATCCATTAATAGCATTGTGGCATATATATATATATATATACCACTGTGAACAAAAAGGTGAATTTATTTAATAAATATAAATTCTTTATTTATTCTTCCAAATCAATTTCATCCCCTTCAAAGTAATCCCCGTCCGATAAAACGCACTTTTTCCAACGCTTTTTCCAGTCCTCGAAACAGTCGGAATAGTCTTTTTCCGGTATAGCCTTCAAGACCTTCTTCGATTTGGTTTTTATCTCCTCAATCGTGTCAAAACGGCGTCCACGCATTGGCCTTTTGAGTTTGCTGAACAGCCAGAAGTCGGACGGAGCCAAATCAGGCGAATACGGTGGTTGCGGAACGATATGAGTAGAGTTTTTGGCAAAAAAGTCGCGAAGAACCAATGCAGTATGACATGGTGCATTATCGTGATGAAGGAACCAAGATTCCGGCCGTTTCAGACGAATAGCTTCACGCAAACGACGCATGACGCTCAAATAATATTCTTTGTTGACAGTTTGGCCCGGCGGAAGGAATTCATAGTGCACCACACCACGATAATCAAATAAAACTGTCTACATGACCTTGATTTTCGATCTTGCTTCACCTTTTGCACGATATTCGCTGGATTGGTCGGTGGTTTCAGGGTCGTATGCGTAAATCCAAGTCTCGTCTCCAGTAATGATGCATTTCAAGTGGTCCTGATAGTCAGACAGCAAAGTTTAAAGTTTCATAAACACCAACGCGACCCTTTTTTTCCAAAAAAAATTGAGCGATTCTGGCGTCGAGACTTGACGCGTTTGAGACACAAAACATTCTTCAAAATGGTTTGGGCTGAGCCAAATGATATTCCAACACTATCAGCGAGATCTCTAATTGTCCATCGACGATTTTCAAACACCAAATCTTTGATCTTTTGGACTGGCCCTCGTCGGTAGACGTTGATGGTCGTCCAGAGCGCGGTTCTTCGTCAACGCGTTCTCGGCCCTCTTTGAACTCGTACCACTTATAAACGTTTTTTTGTGCCATAGTTTGATAACTAAAGGCCTTCCGCAACATTTTCAACGTGTCCGCACAAGAATATTCGTTCCGCAGACAAAATTTGATGCAAGTTCTTTGCTCAACAAAATCACCCATTGCAAAAATCGAAAAATTCACATTTGGTTTTTTACAAAAACACGTGTAACTCGGAAATAATTAAACCTTTTAACAAACAGACGCTTGTAAAATATTATAGACAGTCCTACCAACCTAGGAAAAAAAATTACCTGCCTTCCTAATACCTGGGAGTTTTAAATGACAATTTCACCTTACTTTTTGATCACAGTGGTATATTTAACAAATCGCAATTGAGGAAATTTTATTTTCTAAAACAATTTGAAAGTACTATAATATTTTTTATTTCGTAAATTAAAAATGTTTTGCTTTTTAATTGAATATATTATGATTTAAAAATGTATTTTATATTTGTAAAAATAATATAATCTTTAATTGTAAAATACTTGAAGTTGCTTTAAATTAGATACAAAATATGCTATTGGTCATAAATAATGTCATTTTATTTTTCAATTAAACCTAAATCTGATATTTTGAGTCAGTTAAAAGTGGCTAATTCAATTACGGAAACGTATTTTAATTCTATTAGAAACCAGTTGCTCGTGTGGTTAGTTTTGTTGCATCAGGTTTCCGAATTATTGTTTATTTAATAAAGTGGACAATTCATAATAGCATTAAACCCATGTGTGGGCTTCGAAGGTTAATATTTTGTAAAGATACTATATATGTATGTTTGTATATAATTTGCTGCGAATGGGATAGAATCCGTTGACAGTTTTATTCCATTTTAAATAAGAGAGGAAAATGTAGGCATAGGAATTTCGGTTTCATCTTTACTAAATATCTCAACAAAATTATTATAAATAAGAAAATTCTGTAATATTCACCATTTATTGAACCCAACCGCTAGTATATATATTAGTATTACAGTCCTTCTAACGAACAAAAACGGCGTGTTATTAATTATTAAAATTTCGGATAAAGGCTTCAGGACGAATAACTGAAACCATCTTCAACGAATTGAGCCATTCTGTCTTATTAAAGTAGTAGTGCGGGAACTCTAAACTACAGACTGAAATTTAGACTCGTCGAATATCAGGTAACAGAGTCTCTTGTGTTGAGAGTTAAGAAGCTCTTAAAAATATTCCCCAAGCGTGGAGGAAGCAGAAGATTATTTCAATAATTGATAACCGGGATTTTATTCAACGAACGATTATGAAACCCATCGTAGATTCCTTCTCATACATATCTAAATTACTCTCATAGTTTTTTATGACTGTTGCCCATTAAGCTTAAATATAATCGAAGACTGGTTTCGGGAGAGTGGTTACTGTCATTAATAATGCATTTATGATAAGAACGGTTGGATTAATTCAAACGCGGTTTGATATGAACCTTTCTTTTTCTCCGCAAGTGTTTACGTTCAATAATATCATAAATGTTAACGATTTACGCCTTAGTTTCCCCACTTATAGTGTCTTCCTAATATCAATTCGACTTGTAAACTTGCCAAGGCATCGTCACCAGAGGTCGACGAAGTAGAACTGCGCGTGGGGAATAGGTTAAACAGCCGACACTTAATACGATTAACCTCGCTATGATGGGGGTTAAAGGAGAACGTGTACACAAACAAACCTCGGTCGACTTTTATTGTTACTCCATTCAAAAACATTTACTGCTACGGTACCATGTTCAAAGAATTTTTAAGTCGATCTCGCGACGCTAAAATATAGACTACAAATTGAATCTTTAAATTTTTGTAGATACAGATACTCGTTACTCTGATGATGACAAAAATATTTCACTTTTTTTTTTTCGATTATCTCATCACATTCGCGAAAACCGAAACCTCTACTACGATAAAACTTTTTTAACTACAACAGAAGTTTAATACGTCATATAATGTTGTCTTCGATATACTTCATCGCCCTTTATTGAATTTTTACCGTTTCGTTCTGTTGAGCATTGAATAATTTTTTTTTTGTCTTTTACAGGTGGCGGAATTAGCACCATTTGAAAATATAGTCCGAAGAGGAAATTGTGACGGAGTCACATACTCGATTTCATAGAAGAGGTACGAAAAGCCACCAAATCTTTTGGTCATTCAAACTAAAAAAGAAAATGGAGAGTTAAAAAATCTGGCACCACGTACCTTGTGAGCGTAAAGCCGTAAGAAGACTAAAGCGCAAACGACCATCAGAGTATCTAAGCAGTGTCACGTAATAACTACGTGAGATACAAATTGTAATTTATGTCATTTCATTACAATTAATGTACTTCCAAATACCGCACCATCACATATGCAAGCTGTGGCCTGCTAATGAGTTTTCCCTGCCATGTGTCATGTGAATTAGTGGTCACACTCAGCTCAACTAGAATGTAATCTTTTACAATTAAAGTTAAACAAAATTAAAGAAAAACAGGTACCTGTAGGCACATAAGTAGTAAGTTAAATGAATTAACTGGGTTCCCTGAGAACATCCGCATAAGTCACCACATTAACTGAAAATCCCTCGCACATCATTCCTTAATTTTGATATAATTATTGCAGATGCCCAAACCAGATGACAGATAAAAACGGGCCTAATTTATGAACTATATCATTGCTAGTTGAAAGTTTCCTAAATAAAGTGTCATTTATTGATGAAACCGCTTGAAGCGAAGAAGCTGCGTGAGACTCGCAAAGTCTCTGGCTCCGTTTGATCACGCCAAGGGCCTATTATTTTTGTCGAAACAGCATTTATTACAATAAATTACTATGATATTTTGGAGCATAATCTATTAACCGTAGTCAGTCAACCTCAATTGGACGCATAGAAGTGAAAAATTGTCCTGAACCGAACGTTCCCAAAGATCTTTGGAAGAAATGTTCGTATTACGTGTCTGGATCCGCCGAAATTTCACCTCTGGGCTCATCTTTTTGGTCTACGTAAAGTACTTAGTGATCAGAACGCCCGTGATTGATATAGGTGATAATATGCTACGAGTTGGGCAAAGTTGTCTCAGCGATGACACGCTGTACGTGTGGAAAATCGCTTATCTAGAAAATAATTTTTAGTTTGCTGAAAATTAACTCTTCCGTATCCAGTTATCATCCTAAAAAGTAAGCACTTAGCCACCTTGTTTATGTTTTCATCAAAATAATCCTTGAGAACACTTTCTTTAGTAGTGTATAATAAAATGAAAAAGAAACATTATTTTTTTCAATTTTATTGACTAAAATAAAATTTTATTCTGGAAAAATTTGAAAGAACTATATTATATTAATTTACATATGTAATCGTCAATTGGAAAAGAACTGAAGCTGTTTCAAATTTCGGAACATTTTACGTAATTAAATATTATAAAGTCTGTAAAATTCAATAATTTAGTTTCAATTATAAATTAATTTTAAGTGTAAACCTTATAAACGGTCTAGCGCTTTAATATTATCCTCAAGATTATTTTTGAAGAGTGCAGTTCATTACCATAGTTGTCAAATGAACTTCTATAACTAAAATTTTCTTGCAAAATAAAAGTCTCGGAATCGGCACACTGGCCACGCCCCTCCCCTACCGGAATGTCGTGTTAATAGTCCTTCATGAATTTGATTACGTCACCAAGAGAATATAAAAATTCAAAGCACTCATATTGCAGAAAGATAATTGTATTCGGAAGAGCTAATCCTTCCTCCACAAAGCTGACGTACAAGTCGAATTGTTCCTTTTTAAAACAATTAAATAAAAGACGCCTCAAATTTCAATCGAAAAAAAGGGTATGTTTTAATCGAATAAAATGTTCTAAGGATTATCTGTGGAAGATAAATTGAAAAATTTTCATTTATATACCTGCAAACAAATTAAAATTTCCTACGTATGCTGTTAGAAGTCAATGTGTAGTGATAATAATATTACGAATTTGGTTTTACGTTGTCTAATTTCAATGCTTATCTGAATATGGTATAATTTACTGGCGTTAAATTATCATTAATGCTGATTGTGATAGCAATTTGCAAATGTACTCAATTTTTAATAGAAGAAAAAACAAACTATATAAACAAAGTAATTATTCAATATATTTGCCCACTTCTATTCTGTTAACGAATATACAGAAATGACGTATATTAGAAAATAAACTTATTAATAATATTACTGTAAATGCCAAAAATAGTAATTTAATTAATAGGATAAATAACCATTATTTCTGTCACAGCTTCTCGCCCAGGTGTATAGAACGTGACAATGTACTAATACTATTAATTATAATAACAATTATAATCATAATTGGGTTTATCTGTGTGTATATTAAAGCGACTTAAAGAAAAATTATAATTTATTCGTCTCTGAAACGATTCGTATACATCGAGACGAAGCGTGTTTGTACGCAAGGAAATTAAATGCGAGTAATTTAGTGAAGTTACTCCAGTTTAAGTACTACGGTGGACGGACACCGCTTCTTATCACAGCTGGTAAACTGCTTATTTATATTCCCAGTGACACTCCTGCAGGTTTAATAATAGGCATGACGATACTGGCTTTCTCGACTCGTATAACTTCTACGTGATCACTTCAAGTCTTTAGCGACGGAAACATGATTTTTGGATTGTTCTTGTTTCTACGCTTACTTGAAAACAATTATTTTAAGAACGTCGTAGCAAAATATTCCGCAAAACAAATTTACACGAACGTAAATTATATTCAAATTTGAATTTGTGCTCGGAGAAAATGGTCATGCGAATTTACGATTTCTAATTTGGAATTAGTTGACCGGTTTCGACGAGATTCTCGATTTTTTCTCGTTTTTACTTAGCCGCGTTGTGATCGCTACAGTTTCCCCGCACAATGTCCCTTAAGTATTAGGCATCTGTTTATTTAACGCTTCCTTCCAGTTATTCTCAACCTCCACTGTACCTGTTATACCACCGTTAAGTAGTCCTGATTTCCTCAGCACGTTTCCTGCCATTATATTCGGCAACGTTTACAATTCTTATGTCCATCTAAGGTTCAGCATTCGTTCCTGATATCAGTTTTAAAGGATTCGTCGCTTCTATTCTCGGCTTTTCAACAACAAATGTTTCACTGCCATATAAACCTGTCCTCTTAAGTTGAAATCGTCTATAATATTCAAATACAAACATTTACGCACGCATAGTTTCAGCGATAAATACGGCTTATTACACACTAATATAATAACGTACCCATATGTCACGTGTTAACATGAGTGTTTTATGGAGTATAAAATTGCATAGATCGTGACCGCGACCGGCGATGTGTCACGATTGTACATTTACGTGAATTTTTTTACACATGTAATATATATTTTAAAACTATGTATATATGATTCGTCAACTGGGTAAACAGGTATTATTTCGGACGGACGCTGCATAAATAAATAGGTAGATACAAATCAGATAATAAAAGTGACAAAGTCAAGTTATTTAACTCATTTGGATAGGAGAAGGGGACAGAGAGTAGCTGATTTACCTTAAATAAACAGTTGGTCCAGTGAGGCTAGGATAAAATAGTATTTCAAATTTTCGAGGACCTGAGCCCACTTGTCTCGTTTTCTAAAATATGAAATACTATTTCTTCTGACTGGACAAATTGTTGATTTAAGGTAACTCAGCTGCTCTCTGTCTTTCATATTATATGTATAATATATCATTTATACAATATAATATATATAAATGTTTAGAATTGAATGGTGTTTCACAGTACACCTAAATTGCACCGCATAATAAATCATGTAAACAAACCAATAGGTGATTTGACAAGTATATCAGAAAAATGAAAACATTCATTCATGACAGTCTAAAAATTATTATTTTTCGATAAACTTTGTGCCTTATTTCACACAGCTAAAGGTCCGTCGTGATTTTTACTAAATTTCTCACACTGGTTTAACAGTTTTGTATTGAAATAATTCTCATATAGATTATTTCAATAATCTTGCAGATAATAATTGCTTCCTGCCTTTCTGGATAAACGAGAACCAATCTCGAACTGCATCGAAATGTGCCGCCGTTATTGTCCGACACCAACATTCAGATACCGTGATTAGCATAAAACGGCATTTCTTGGGATGCCGAAGCATAATCCTGTAATTTTTTACGACCTGTTTCACGATCGCTTGATGTCTTCTCTTAATGAATCCACATTTTAATTTAATTACTATTAATAGAATAATTAAAAATGGCATATATATAAATTTACGAACTGTTACATGATCGCTTCGTGTGTTCTCTTAATGAATCCACATTTTTTAAAATTACAATTAATAGATTAATTAAAAATGGTGTGTATATATTGAATCCGTATGTGTTGCCAGTCAGGCTAGTTATTATTTAAAAAACTGGGACAGCCGCACAAAACTAAATCTTGATTGTCACATTCATCGAAAATTTTTCGCGTTTGCTTGAGGGGCACTTCCCGAAATAATGCGACATGGTCGGAAACGAATAAAGTTTTGAACTTAGTTAACGAAACAACGATGACGTAATGAAATTCTTATTCAAACCGACGGATTAGGTGATTGGAACTGGAAATCCAAAGCCACTTGGAACGTTCGGGTTTCTGTCACTGTTACGTTTAATGACAAACACACATCTAAAGAGACAAACAAGATCATTTTATAAGACGGACGAAATGATTAATAGTCCCAAAATGAAACCCGAGACCACAGCTTTATCACTTGTAACAGACTGAAGCGTGATACTAATTTGACCCGTTTTACGACTAAAGGGTCAGAACGAGATAAATCGGCGGTAGTGTCGAAACCGGACAGTCTAGCAAACCGCTGCGAAATTCAAATGTCAGATCAGTAAAACGTGGTGATCAAGCGAATAAAATATAACACTGTAAGGTAAGATGTGTATACTTAAACAGACGCATTAAAAAGGTTCGAAGTAATGAGTCCCACGCAGTAAAAATTTACTTTTGAATGCACACCACTTCGTTTTATAAAGTTTTACCGAGCAACCTGCAGGCTTTTAGCGAGTGACAGCGCGGCGGCTTTGAGACGATGTTTTCGGAACTGACAGCGCAGCGGTGCAGCTTCTTAATCTCGTGATGTCACGGCTAAAATAAGCGGGCCGATAGAGAGAGGCATTCACAGAAAGCTCTCCAGGTCGCTTACCTGCCCTAAACGCTTCCACGACGACTGCCATTCAGCGTCACACTCGAAATTTCTTCCCCGTGAAAACGAGTTCTTGTGAAGAACCGCATCGGAGGAAATCATCTACTAGAAACGTAGGTCAGTTTCCCGACCCTCGTAATGTACACTCCATAGGCGCCAGCCTTCATAGTCCGTGTGCGAAGGTGTTGTTTCACTCCACTGAACTATAGCGTTGAATGCATCACCTTTAGTGTTATTTCCCGGTGGAAGCTATACCAGGGTAAACGTGATCGATTCCCCCGTCACCCGTATTAGTATTAGTCGTACGTCCGAGGACCTTCAGTTCAATCGACTTTATATAAATTATACCTACACCGAAGTAAACTCGCAAACCGATTTGTGAATATTATAAATACTAGCAGACTAATTCAAACACTGATATAACGATACGTTTCGCAAATGTAATTTTTTTTAAAAAAAAAAACATCCACGGAAGACTTTACGTGAGGTACTCTAAGGTTGTCGGACAATTTACATCAAGATCAAAATATTTGTCGACGAAAATAAATCTGAGAAAACGTAACACTGAAGACCGGGCGATTTAATTTTAAGGTGTCACAAGGAAAAATGGTTGTAGCTTACTCACAGATGGATCGTACCCTTAGTACCCCCTAAACACCGCCTCTCCGGAGAAGCGACGGTCCTCCGTTCGATTTATGGTAGCGGCTTTAAAAAACTAAATCCCGCAGCACACAGCCGTCAGTACCATCTGGTCGTCGTAGGGCTCTGGAGCCGGCGTAGAGATTACGTCACGACGTAAAAATAAGGTTGTCGACAAAGAATCGCGTAAGGCGCACACGTTGTTTACAAGCGAACGGGTACGGAAACAAATCGGTTGAAAAAACCTTATATCAGTTGAGTGATATGAGGGACTGGTGTGCTCTCGTTTTTTCCCCGACGACTTACACGTGAAAATGACGACCGTCACTCGCTTTCTGACGTGAGTCTGAAAGAATACAACCGCCACAAATTTTTACGTGGATTAAGAGATTGTGACTTCGTCCCCCCCCCCCCCCCGACAGTTCTCGGTTCATTAGGCTCGGGTCCGGTTGGCGGAAAAATCACTAAGCCTTCACTCGTCGTAAATAAATTTAAGATTCGAAACGTCTCGATACTTTCAATTTGTACATTTTCGTTGTGAAGTATTTCGTTCAAGGTCATCAGAAACCGCTATTTAGCGACGCGACAGCCAACTGGCTCGAGGCGCTCGCAACATGTTTACGAAAATATGATTGTGTAACATCTTACTATTCTAGGATACTGCCTCAACTTTTTTTCATAAACCGCATCGTACTTAATCAAAACCGCGATCTTTACTTCGAGTAGCTACAGCCCGCCGGATGAAGACATTCTTCGTCGACCTTTGCCAGATAAGTCACCTCGGAGTCGATTGTTTTCTACTCACTCCATGTCAAAATTTAAATTGCTTTGGTGTGAACATTTGGTTTTGATTATTTCTTCAATAAACTCGGACAAATAGCGTGAATTTCTTGATGCTGGGAATAAACTCCAAATTCCAATGAAATCCTACTTTGTAAAGTAATCCAGAAAGCAATTTGTACTTTACGGTATACCTTTGTGAGCAAACAACTCGAGTATGACACATTACAGCGGTTTCTTAACCAAATATTGCGTGTGCTTAACGCACCTTGATAAACTGCAAACGCAATTCTCAATGAGGACTCAGCCCAGTAGGTATGTCCAAAAAAAAAAGGACTGCCTCTAGCAAACGGTCGGGTATTTTTGTTTTCCAACTCGTCTATGTTGTGGCCAAGAGGGAAAAACCAAGTTTTCCAAATCGAAAGGCCTCGGAAAAAGTTTCTGTGGCCTGAAACCTCTTTTCAGTTTTCCGCTAATAGCAAGAAGCGTTATATTGAAAATAATGTTCAGTATTAAATTGTAGAGCGTAAAATTCTTCATCGAATGGTGTTTCCCGAGCAAGAAATTCGATCGAATAAAGTGATAGAAGTCTTTCGTCAAATTTTCATTTTACGTCATTTTCGAAAATAATGCAGGTGGTCATTCTAGTGCTGATATCTCCATAATGGTCGGCAGTACACTTATTTGTCATGGAAGAAAAGTTTTAGGCAATTTAAATCTCTTTCCAACGGATGATCTTGTTTTAAAAAGCCATTCAGAATGGCCGAAAATACACTCATTTTGCTGGCTGTATACCGCTAAGATTACGGCGCTGATGATGGGAGTGACGATTACCTACGTCAAGGTGAAGCTTGTCTTTTGCAGAGAAAAAAGTGTTTAAGAGTATTGTTTTTCTAAGAGGAAGGAAGAGTCCAGCATTTGAAAAAGTATCTATATTCTTTCTTGCAAAATAAGCAACATGAGGGTGCAGTCTTTCCGTTGATTCTCTGGATACTCCGTCATTAAGACGAAATGTTTACTTTTACTGTTTCCACTTTTCAGGATATGTTATTTCTCAACTGCAATCTTCTCTGGAGTCCATTGCAGCCTCTCAATGAAACGTGCACTAAAAAACAAAGCCTCCCCAGGACATGACCACATCACCAACCGCCATCTAAAACATCTCCCCCAAAAAACAATAATCCTAATCACCTATATCTTCAACGCCATCCTCAGAACCACCTACTACCCAACCAAATGGAAACATGCTACCATAATCATGTTACCAAAACCCAACAAACCAAAATCCCACCCTGAAAATTACCGACCAATAAGTCTCCTTCCTACAATCTCCAAACTATTTGAAAAATTACTTCTCCCTCATCTAATCAACCAACTCTCCTTCCTAGTTCCTGACACACAATACGGTTTTCGTCCAAAACATTCCTGCTGCCATCAATTATACTCCCTCTCCAACCTCATAAACAACTCCTTCGAACAACGTAAATCCTGTATCACCACTTTTATTGACATAGAAAAAGCGTTCGACAAAATTCATCATCCTTCCCTTCTCTCAAAAATCAAAGATTACTTAAATGACACCCATTATAGAATACTCCTCAACTACCTCTCCAACAGAACCTTCTCCATCAAAATAAATAACCACATCTCTCAACCCCACCCCATCGCTGCAGGAGTCCCCCAAGGAAGCGTCATTGCCCCCTTCCTATACAACATCTTCTCCCACGATATTCCACAACATCCCGCCACAAGCACAATCTTCTTCGCAGACGACATCTCCACCTCCTACCAAACCTCCTCTCTCACCTCCAATATCCAACCTCTTCAGTCACCGCTCAGCCACCTAGAACACTGGTCCAAACAATGGCGAATCAGCATAAATCCCACCAAATCAGTAACCGTCCCATTCACACTATCCAAAAATCCTCCTCCGCACATCCCCCCTCTATCTAAACAACGCCGAAATACCCACAAAAACAGAAACCACCTACCTAGGACTCCTCTTCGATTCAAAACTCTCTTGGAAACCCCACATTAAACACCTCCTCTCTAAAATTAACCTTAAATTCAGAACTTTATATCCTCTCTTAAACAGAAAATCCTCACTCGCCCTCAACACAAAACGCCTAGTATATCTCTCCATAATTCAACCCACCTGGTCCTACGCCTCATCCATATGGGGAGCAACAGCCAAAACCCATTCAGCCAAAATCCAAACCAAACCAAACATAATCCTTCGCACCATCACTAACTCTCCCTGGTACCTCAGAAATTCCATCATCCACTTCCCCAAGTCAACTCAATAATCACCAAATCCGTAACCTCATTAATCAAAAGCGCCTTCAATCATCCCAACACCACGATCCAGCAATTCCATTGCAACCCTCCCCCACCCCCACGCGCACGTCGCCTCAAGAGAAAACGACCTATCGACCTCATCCTTCCCCCAGAACACTCTGGCACCTCCTAACCCACCCCATCCTCATACCCGCAGACCCCACCCACCCATTCAATCCATCCCATCATATTGAACAACACCAGCGATCCCTCATAACTCAACAAAGTATACCCCTCAGACACCCAAAGCAAAATTCAAGAAAAATTTACAAAATTATGTTAATTGCTGGATTAACTTAAGTGCCAAGTTCCCAGGTTAATTATGTACATAATTTTAATTGTATATACTATAATATTTTATGTAACATCAAATAATCGTAAGATAAAAGTTTTGAAAAAAAAAATGAAACGTGTTATTATAGCTGCAGGCGAAGGTTTAACGCTACGACCGCAACTACAGTATTATCAAGGAAATAAACGTTTCTTATTGAACAGATATTCACTTTCAGGGACCCATGTTCCCGATCTTGTTGTCTTATACCGTTCCAGTATTATTAAAAACCGCTGCTTCCCCTCTGGAAATTTATTACTAAATTCTTTATTGCCCATATACTGTTTACAGCTTCTAGCATGCTCATGATTTTATTTATATAAAACAATTATTATATATTTAAGTAATTGGTACCATTTTTTTGCATACATTACATTAAAAAAGGTTCATTATTTACATGAGTTACAGCATAACAGAAAAATGGTGACACTTCTAATGGCTACACAAATCATAATTCATCATGATGTTATAAATAACTCCATTTGTTTAAAATCTTCCCAAGGGGCAATAAGTAATATTTATGTTTACAGATATTAATAATAATAATAATACAATAGTTTTGTGGAGGAAAGCTCCATTAAGCCCCCTCCATATAACATACATGCTTATCAGGGACAAGGTTAGTTAGGATTACATTTATATACAACATATATCTGTACAATTTCTATTTAAAAGTCTGATGGCTTGAGTTTATTGAGTCTTCTAGGTTCGTCTTCTTCTGATATTTGATTATGGACAAGTTGGTTTTGGTGGGCACTTTGTCTTTGTATCTTTTAGTGTGGTTTCGAATTTCGTTGTTTCCATGCACAGATCATTTAGCAGGACTCTATTAGGTACATACCAGGGTGCATTAGTAATAACACGTAGAGTCTTAGTTTGAAACCGCTCTATAATGTCATTATTGGATTTGCATAGTGTCATATCATAGGTCCATATGGGTTTTAAGGCAACTTTGTACACTGGACTTTGGTTAATCAGTATGGTTTATGTATTTTAATGCCCAATTGTTTTCTCTTCTTCTGGTTTTTCCATGTAAATCTGCGGTCTAGATGGAGTCCAAGGTATTTGACTGTTTCGGTGTGATTAATTTGTTCACTATTGACTCATTTTCATCGTGAATGTTAAATGCTGTGGTTTTTCTTCATTTACTTGAATTCTGCAGCGTTTGAGCCATTGCTGTAATTTTTTTAGGTGTGCTTGTAAATATCTGGACGCTTCTTCAGGTCGCATATGTGATGCTGATGTTATAAACATTTTTTATAAGAAACAGGGACCCTTATATTGTGTGATTTTCCCTATAACAACTTTTTCTTGTAGGCATCTTTCTGCCGTCTAAATTCGGTCTAAATTCAAACCGTCCAACATGCGTTGGTGATTTTAGCTCATATCTTTTGTACACGAAACCAGAAATGAAGTAACGCTTCTTATCTTCCAGTTTGTTAAGAACCACTTTAGCCGCGATGACGTCGAGCCCTGTATTCTGTTTCGCCTGTAACGTCGGATAGTTCATCACTCCATCCTATTGTAGGAAAAAGCGTCGAATTTCCTACTCGTCTGGTCCCGACAGAAGATGTTTTGTCTTCATTAGTCTTAGAATCGTGATGGAGGGGACTGGGGTTTTCATTCCCTTACGTGTTATGGCATTGCAAATTGGGGCAATGAAATATTCAAGTTGCAAAAGTGTGACATTAGAATACTTTCGAATACGGGTAATAAATCCAGTTGTAAACCGTTTTTCAAAAGTCTGCGAATATTAACTCTTCCCAGCGTGTTTATTCAGGAAATTTTAAAGTTCGTAAAACGGAACATGAATCTGTTTCAAACGAATGACGAGTCTGACGATTATGTGACTAGAAATCGCTCAGCTCTAAGATATTTGCTCTTTACCAGAAAATTATTCACTATTCAGGGATAGTCTTCCTCCAGATGTAAAGAACAACAATAACTGAAAGACGTATGGTATACATTTTTGGGGTATTCTTCTGGAAAAAGATAATTTTTATTTTTCAAAATCATAGTTGACGTTGATGAGTAGAAAAAAAACCAAAAACAGTCTTCAAGTTTTTAACTTTATTAAATAATTAGTCGGAAGCTTTCAACTCTTTTGTTATAATCATCCTGAATGAACAATAAAAACATTACCACTTATATAAAAAACATCAAGTTACGAATACATTGCAACAGCTTCAGCATAACATACCTTCTTGTCCTATAATTAAAATCACATTAACTTTAAAAAATATTAATACCTATAGGTACTTAGTCACTCCTATAAAACTACGTTGTTTATTCAACAGGGTCTGTTCTAAAACTGTTCAATTAGGTGGTTCAGTGTGTAGAATTACAATCGAAAATGGATACTATAGTAACGAAACTATAGTATCGATTTATCATATTGTTAGTTATTATTTAACTATACATATATATGATTATACATGCATGTAAACCTAGACACCTCAACATAGATGCCAAAAATAAAAATAAAAAACTTATAATTGGTTACAATTTCTTATTATTTTTGGATTTTCTACTTATCAATATTTTAAGTACCTCTGCATACTGTTTTTCTATTTCTAAACCTTCGTTTCTATTATTAACAATTTTGTTTCTGTTTAGATTAATATAAATTGCTTCTGCTATTCTAAGTTTTATTTTATGAATATTATTATGTAATATTTTAATATTATTAAAATCGAATTCGTGGTTAGTCAATTTTGTGTGGGTGGACAGCGCTGTGTTGCTTTTGGCTGTGGGTTTTAATGTCTGTTTATGATGATACATTCTAGTTTTAATGTTTGTTGTGGTATAAGCTATATATGTTTTTGGGCAATTGATACATGGGATGCTGTATACGAGATTTGTCTTATACTGGTCTTCTGTCTCGTCCTTAACTTTAGTTAGTATGTTTTGTATATGGTTAACTGGTTTAACGGTTAATTTAACATCTTTAATATCGTTTTTCCTAAATGTATCTGTGATTTTAAAGGTCAATTTTTCTATATACGTAAAGCTGTGATACGTCGGTTGTTTTTTGTCGTATTTATTTCTGGTAATTTGTAATTATCAGTGGTATTAACAACGTCCGTATTATTTATCGATACTGGTTTAAAATAAGCTTTAATATTAGCTTGAGTAGGACCTTTAAAATTCACAGTGTCCACATGTATTTCCCTGTTTTCAACCATAGTAGTCTCTTCTTCTATAGAATGCTCCTTGGTAGTTGTGTTATTCATTATGCCATTTTTTAATATTACTCATCATTAATTGAGATGTAATTTTCTTGGGTAAAAAAACTCTTTTGGAGTATATTAAACATGTTAGTTTTCAATGTGGCGTGAAAATTCGTATCAGTCATACATATAGCTTTACGTATTAGGTTTTTAGCAACATTAATTATCAAATGTCTAGGGTGGTTGGAGCAATAATTTAGAATGGTATTGACGCCAATAGGCTTCTTGTACCAGTTAGTCAGTACAAGTCCATCGTTATTAAAAATGGTCATGTCATAGTTGATAAATTTACGTTTCAAGTTCCTTCAGGAACACCATACATTGGGAATTTTTTTAAAAAAATAGTCATTCAATAAATACAATGATTTATGTAATTTGCGATCAATAATAGTTCATATATGCACAATTTTAATACGAGCAACAAAACTAATGTACAAAGAAAAGACGGAAACTGTCAATTACAAAGAAAGAAGACAATTATAATGCTACTGATATATTTCGTAACTCCCAGGCAAAAATTAATCGTTAAAAGATAAAATTAGATTTAAAAGGTTTTATAAAACAATTGATGTCCGTATAAACAGACACTTTTATTTTTAATTTTTATTTTGACAACGTTTCCATACCCTTTTGTATCTTCTTCAGGTATTTTCCTACAGCCTCTGGAAGTGTCTTTATAGGGTCATCAATACGTCGTCATAATAAAAATTAAAAATAAAAATGTCTGTATAAGGTCATCAATAGTTTTATTAATTCAAAAGAGACGTCAAATTAAAACTTATAAATTAGAAAAGAACGAGCCAAATTTTTTTCTTATACTTTCTTCCTATTCGATTAATAATTTAATTGACATGTGTATTAAAATAAACATTCTGTAAATCATATTATGTCACACGCCAGAGAGTTTATTTTCCTTTCTCTTATCAGTATTACGTATATGTTTGCATAGTTTCTTGCGCAGAATTTGAGCACAGCCTCCTGGTCAACATCGATTTTCACGTCAAAGCATTCGCTTTCTCTTTCCATTGTCCTGATTTCCGCATTATCCGAGTTTTTCAAGCTCCACAGCCTCTTTTTAAAAGGATACCAAAACCGCTGAGCCAGTCTCGAGTGTACGTTTCATAAGCTAGTTCTAATTTGACGCTGCCTTCTTTTTTTAAAAGAAAACTCATCATAATTCTTTCCCAGGTGCATTATTTGCTTTACCTTTCAATCATTCATTTAAGATTAAATGAGTTCTTATACATGATCATCCAGTTCCTTTTGGGACCTGCTCTTATTTTACAATACCCAATTACTTTGAAGCATTCTAAGGACAGGAAACGTCTAATTTTAAACATTTATATGCAAGGGAAGATAATAAATAAATATGAGGATAAACAATGGAGAAATTACTGATTACGTGAAGTGAATTTTTATCGTAGTTGGCCGCCGATATTCATCCATTGAGCTCACCTTTTCGAAAATTGGTTGATCTAAAGCAAAAACTGTCTACCGAAACTGCCTTGTCCAACTTTCTAAGAAAATGTCAGTACTACAGAAGATACTTTAGCATTTTTTACGATTGTAGCATCTATTCGTCATTTTATTTGGGTAATTTCTAAAGTAATACAGCTACTTGAAACCCGCGTTAACCTTTGAAGAACGACTCTTTTCCCTTCCATTCTAGTGAATTTGTCATGACGTTATGTTCTCTAAAATGTTACAAAAACTGAGGTCAAAATGTTGTTCCCACGAGGCTTCTTGTCACCCCTTTTGAAAACAACTAAAGCCGATTTCCTGGTAGTGTCAAATTACTACGATACACATGGAACAGTTTCATACCCACAAAGTGAAGTGGTAACCCTTCAATAATGAAATGAATGTTTATAATTATTTTGTGAGGTGAACTTTAAAATTTAACAGGAATTATATTACAAGCGTGTTTTGTTTTTAATTTCTCTTTCCCGTATATATATATATATATATATATATATATATATATATATATATATTTATTTATATATGGGCAATTGATTTATATATTGTTAGTTTATCCATTCGAATGTTGAATGTGATATATTCTAATAAATAAAATAGAAAGTGTGTGTGTATGTTCCGCATACAAATCTACACCCGATATTTGCGTGGAATAAATATTTTTCAGGGTCAATGAGATTTATAGCGTTTCTCCATATGTTGTTTGTGTATAATTTCAACCCCTTTCGGTACTGAAGGGGAACACCCCTAGGGGTGGGGTTACATAGAAATAAAGCAAAAAATAACAGAGATTGGAGACGAATCCGGGGTTATGGGTGTCGCTGAGTTTAATTATGGCATTCTAGTTGCCGTTTAACCCTCTGGGATGGCGGAGGACGGTAATAGAAATTTTTTAATATGTTGAAACGGCTGATATTTTCGTCGCAAGAAGATTCTTCGGGGTAAATGATCAATGAGATAGATAGCGTTTCTTCAGTTTTTTTGTGTATAATTTCTACCACTGTCTGCGCTGGAGGGAGTACCTTAGGAGTGGAAGTGGAGGGGGGTTACACAAAAATAACGCGAAAACAACCGAGATCGGAGTCAAATTCGGGGTTATGGATGTCGCCGAGTTTAACTATGACAACCCGGGCATCGTCGGGCACATCCATATTGAAGACAATGAAAACTTTTTACAGTCACCAATATTTTATTCGTACAGTTCAAAACACCGGAACTTTCGATCTTTGGTCGAATGCCTATAAAACGTATGAAATTATCAATTAGCCATATACTTTAACAATATAATTGATCTAGTCCTTATTATATAATCTACATACATTAAAATATATTTGTACTCATACTGAGTAGCCGATATATCCGTATACTGACTTATTCTATTGCATATTCACTTTAAAAATCCAGGTGATCAAGCAAGTATTCCACCAATGATATCAAAACTAGAAAGTATATAATAAGTTAATTTTAAAGCCTAAATCTATAAATAAAATAGCTTTGTAAGATCGTGTTAAAAATAAGTATCATTAACTTAATTTTTACATTGTTGAAAGTTCATATAAATATAATATTAAATCTAAACTTAGATTCACCAAGGGGATTTTTATGAGGATTAATAGAGAAAATGTTGTGAATTGTAATAGTGAGGGGAGTGAGATGGAAACGTTTAAAAACATTTTATAAAATATGTTTCAAGACTATTTTTTTATTGATTTATTTATTGTCGCATCAACTTCTCAGGTTATTGGCGACTCATTTCTGGAACTCAATTGACCTCGTCGTGGTACTGATTTGACGAGAGTATTTCTCACGTACACAAACATCAATGCCGTTGCCGGGGTTCGACCCCGGGCGGGATCTCTGTAATGCCAGGCAGTCACGCTGACCCCTACACCACAGAAGGTCGGCAAGACACCAGTGTAATTTTGTCTAATGAAGAGTTTATTAAAGATAATTAAGATTTTAATAAAACTTTGTGCCGATATAATTAGATAGTTTATTAAATTCATTGTAAACTTCCGTTAACGATTCAAGCTTCAATTTATAACGTAGGTACGTTGTTTACAATGTTAATACGTCACGGTGCACCTAGATTTTTAACGTGAACACGCTATGGTATTAGTCAGTGCTCAGTATATATATATTTTAATTTCTGGTCAGATATAATTTTGAGGACTATATCAATTTTAATCTGAAAATATATCGTTAATTTGAAATGTAATATCGTGTGTTTTATAGGCATTTCGGGGTTTTGAACTGTATGAATAAAATAATTGTTACTGTAAAAAGGTTTGTCTTTTATTGTTAGTCTGCAAGTTTACGTATCTGCTACCAGTCTATTTCCCAATTTATAAACAATAAATAAATACAATATCGGAGTATGTCGTTTATAACACGTGAGTACTTTAATATCCATATCCAATCGCTTTAGCATGGGAAAAGTGTGACTGAAACTTGTGTTCTCCACATATAAACGGATATAATATGATTATTTAAAATATCCCATTTATCTCTGTCGTTAATAGTTGGAAAAATTACGATTTCGTCGTTAAGTTTACGTCCACAATAAAAGAAAATCGTTACAGTTTGATTTCGTTAATTTTAGTGGTTAATATTTAAGTATTTATAGCATTCATAAACGGCCGGGTGGATATTTCGCAGGCGTACAATTGACCATCTCAGGTCCTCTCTAAATGAGAACTATTATGAGATACGACATAATCTCCGTAGGCCGGACAAATTTTAACTTCTGTAATTGAGTGTAATCCCAAAGTAGTGGGAGCGTGTCGACGCGGTTTTTTCGCCGATTTCTCAGGCTGTGACTAAATATATATGTGAGGCCAGACCGGTCCGGCAGCTGCACAACACGGTCAAGGACGAAGCGAGGCTAGCTTAACCCCAATCCAGACGCAAGGCTACAATCTGGCCCTGCGATTCTACCTACGGAGATCGCTATCGTCGCTGCCGCTTAGCACCTGCGTGATGCGATGCCATGCGGTGGTAAATCGCTCACGCTCTGATGCCTGCCAATGGATTCAACTTGCAAAACAACCCCATCGGTCCTGTAACATTTACGTCAAGTGCTCAAATCTCTGTCCGAGGGAAACTGAGTCCTTCATTATCCTACGAATTTTTAGTACCCACGGATAGTACGTATTGTAAGTTTTGAAAATAAACTGGTAACTAAATTGGGCAGATTAAATTTTTAATTTTTCAGAGGTGCACGGAAATTTAATATTACCGCTTAGAGAAAAACCATTCAGCAAGTTTTCCTGTAAAGCGAACAAATTCCCAGGTTAAAAAAAGGTTTTGGAATGTCTCAATATGGTGGCTGCAAGTTTTTATACAGCTCTAAACCTTATTCTGCAATAATATCAAGTAAAATGAAAATCGGTTCGACCGTTTTCTTATAATAATAATATTCCGTAGATCCTGCAGAGAAGCTTAGCTAACAAGTGAACAAACTGAAGATTTTGGAACGTCCGTAATTTTGTCTGAAGATGGCGGATAAGAGTTTGAAATCGCCTTAGACCTTCATAAGCCTCTTTATAACAACAATATAAAATTTAATCGTAAAATTATTCCCATCGTTTTCTTGTAAAAATTGGAATTCCTCGTTATATTATTTTAATGTAAGTAAATACTGACGTATAAGCTCGTATACAAATAAGCGTACCACTTATTGCGCTACATTCTACTCGTTTCCAGACGTACATCTGACAGGATAAAGGAATCGGAATGACCTCTGTCTCAAATTTTCCTATCGCTTTGGTAGTTTCTAACATCACGTATATTCTAGCCGTATTAATTTTACACGTCCATAGAAACGTGCACGATTTTTATTATCGTAGGCCCGCCTGTAAACTAGTTTAATTTAACCGTTTTTGTTCTTTTTCAACGGAAATCGTGATGATCTATTTCATCGTCAAACGAGGAATGTAAAAATAAACTGACGGTATTTTTCTAGTTTCAACATCTTACTGTCAATTTATTAAGATTGATATTTGTAATCGTATTAATAATTGAACTGCTCCATTTTTTTACATCAGTCGTTTAATGTAAAAAATACGGAGCAATTCAATTAATAACTGACAGTATAGTTAAATCCGCGGCCGTTGCAGTTCATGGGTATTTTCAGGACTCAAAATTATAATAAAATAAGTAAATGTTAGTCTTGGAAGTAAACGTACATTTATTTGATTACATAAACTGACTGTCCGAAGTACATTTACCAAAAATCCAATGTATTAATTAGTTTATTTCCCCACTACTAGAGTTTACGAGGTCTGTTCAAACATTATCTAACGTTAATTTTTATTTATTTAAATTCTGCAACTGCTTTGGACCAGTCCGACGGCAACGCTACATGTACGTAATCGATATTGTTAAATAAATTTATAGAATAAATAAAAAAAGTTTAACAATTTATTTTTCTCTCTTTCCATATATTAATTTATGAATTATTATTTATTTCGTTTGATTTCCTTCTTTAAAAAATATCCAAAGATACAGGTAAACTGTTCCTTCTTTCTGTATTTAAAAATGATTATTTACCAATATCTTACCTTTCTTCCCTACCATGTATTTTCTTACCCAGGTCATTTCCTCGCCACTGTTGGTCGCTGTAAGTAAACTGTCGTTTATTTCCCTCCATGCAGGACCTTCTGCTTTAAAAATCAGAACCTTTAAACAATCAGAATTAATTTTGTATACTAACCTTTACCACCAACTTTGCAGATACGTCTTGCACTCTTTACAGTGCATTTATATAATGGTTATATATTAAGAACAACAATCGAAGCTCATCACTAAAGGCTATGAAACTGAATTAAAGGATCAAGATGTACAAATTTCGACCAGGACCACCGCGACGCACTCACCACCTGATCTACCCTGGTCGACTCCCTGTCAGGTGCGAGCCTTTTCCATCCGCTCTATAGAACTGAACACAGAAAACTCACATACAATTTATTACATCACCTTATCAACCTAATTTTAGGACTTCAATGAAGAATGGATACTGCGTGTTCATTGATCATAGGTAGAAAGAATAGAAGAAATGCTTTCAATCCAAGTTCAGCACTGTCGAGATTTTTTCGTCCTGATAATATCCTGTATATTAATATAAACAAATGAAGTACGTGAGGCGTCCTTCGATAAATATACGCAAGGGCGTAATGATCCAACACAATTTGGGTGAAGATACAATGAGAATCTTTTCTTCGCTCTCATTTATACTTTCTTGATCAAGCGTAGTGTTAAAGTGATTTATCAGGATCTCACCTCCACAGTGCGATGTTTGGTCATTTCCCGAATTGAAATTGTCGCTAAAATGGACCTGACTATTCAACAGAAGCACGGTTGCCACCACATTAGAGTAACTTCTGAAGAGATAATGACGGTAATAGATTTCATGTTAAAGACGACTTATCAAAATCAAAATATAATGAATATTTAAAAAACATTGTTTAGTGTTAAACCCGCAGGTTGCAGGTCCGTGAATAGAAGCCATAATATGAAACACGACGATCCAGGAGAACATTTTTTCAAAATATATGTTCCTGAACTAGATTTAGCAGAAATTTGTATTACCAGAGGGACTTTAAATCTCAACATGTTATACGAATAAATGTATTTTTGGCGGCCAAAGGTTTTGTGTAAGCCATTTATAAATAAATACAAGGGTGATTACGAAAGTTGTGACTTGAGAGAGAGAAAAAACATGAATGTGTTTTCGACTGAGTTTGAATAGACACCCACTTCCGTACCGTTGTAAACGATGATGAAGATTGGTTTTAACGTAGAATATAACTCCTCCTTTATAGCTGTCAGGTGTAAGCCTTTAATAACAAAGTATCTTATACTTGCTCGAGCATGAAGCCCATCCATTTCACTCAATACCAACACAAATTTACTTTTCTTGATTACAACAATCAAACAATTCAGGAAACAAGGTTGAAACTTTATACTATGCCATCTAACAAATTGTACTCCAACTACGAATCGCCATTTGTATCTACTGACGCCATCTCTGTTTCAGGCTGAGGATTTTCCAAATGACCCTCGTACTTGAACGCGGATTTTAACATTTCGTTGAACCAAGCATTTCACATTCTGCAGATTATATTATTCGCCGACTTTCAAGATGCATGGTACATCTTATAAAGAGATTTCTAATATTTATCTACTACGTAACATTATGATTTAAACCCCAACGGCTGTCATTCAAGCTGTCATCATTATCAAATAGATGTATCATATATTCAGCTGCAATGACAACACATTTCGCTAATTTAATCAGGATGCAATTTCCATGTGGAACGTAAGGTTCTTTTCCGTTTTCTCTAGCGACGAACTACGAGTTTCACTCTTTCATTTGTTAGGTCCCGGTGGTCATTATATTCGAACTTCGCTCCTCTCTCGAGGTTCCTATGTTTTGCCGATTTTTTACAAGTGTTGTACAACGTAGGCGTGGGAAAAGTGTGATCCGCCACCTTATCCTTCGGACCAATTAAAAATTTTTTGTCCTTTGCGTCACTGCTCAATTTATTTCACAATTTAGGAACGTTGTCTTAGTTTTGAAATCGCCTCCGTCAAATTCCACCTCCACTCCTCTCTGTCTCTGATCACTCTCTTCTAGATCCCCACTCCAATTCAGCTCATTTGTACGTTTCTTTCTGTCTTGCCCTGGGCCTTCCCCTTGGTCTAACGCCCAGTATTAACCATTTTATTTTGGATTCTCTCTTCCTCCATGCTACCCACATGTCCTGTCAATTGTACCCTCTGAACTCTAATTTAGTTTGATAATGGTGGATCTTTGTGGTCCTGATGCATCTTGGGGCTTTATATAATTCTTGACACATTCTGTTATTTGTCCTAAAATTCTTCGCAGACACTTCACACTTCTCTTCAATGACTGATATGAATTAAAGTAGTTATTTATATTACGATGCAAAGTCCTTGAATTGTATATGCCGTAAAGCCCAAAGTGTGCTTTTTTGGCTGTAATTATTCGTCCTCGAATCTCCCCATCTTCTTCTCCATGACCTGATAATTCCACTCCAAAAACCTCACCTAAAAAGTATCCTCCATGGCTTTATTCAAATTAATGTTGGATCTCGTCTGCAACAGCATTCATTTTGTGGTGTTTTCTTTATCTGTTGGTATGTTTCTTCTACAACTTGTCTTCAGGTCATCATATTTATATCGGCTGCGTATTAAGAAGATAGATCTTCCCATTTTCTTTGTGTTTAAAGACCAGATGGTTTAAATTATTGATGAATTGGAGTTTCTACTTGCTTTTTCCTTATTTTTATTTATAATGAGATTCATGCCCATATCTTAAATTTATAACATTTTATACATAAGACTGTGACAAACTCTGAAAATACAAGTCCACCAAATGGTAACACAATTTGGGTTTGAAGTTTAATGACAATGTTTTATTTATATCGAAGCAGATATTTATTAAATGTTCTGTTGTCTTTTAAAATAGAATCAATTGGACATCATAAGAAGGTACAACACAAAGCCAATGTGAGGTGAAAGAAAACTAAGAGTAGAAAAATGGCAAGTGGTGCAATTAAGAGAATGTTTATGACTGAGCGATGTTTCGACACTAAGAGTCTATGGAAGGGAGTCCGTCAGTACGGAACTCTACAGTCGTGGTCCTAATTAATTCAGTCCAGTGCCTTAGAGATAATAATTAGTGCTTTCAGTACCGGAATTATGACCTGTTCAGGGGTTCACACCTGTTATGCAAAGAGAAGGAAACTGAACAAGAATAAGATTGTTTTTCTGGAATTAACAAGTTCTACTACAATGGGTCAGGAATTTTAAGGAGCCATGTGGTTGAATTGGGGTTATGAATGAGAGACAGCATTTATCAATCCAACTGACTCGGCTAGAATACTGAGTATGGTTCATTCAAACACGTTACATGATATTAACTTAAAAGAAAAGTGGCTGAAACTAACAAAAATATTGTTACACATTTAAAAGTTTATTACAGACGTAGCTACAAAATAAAGCGTTGACCACAATTCTAAGATTCGGTTATAAAAATTAATTATTTACATATATGAATAATAGTTAATTTAAAAACTGTATTCATTTAACCAGATAGTTTAAAAATGTGACCCATTGTTAATACATATAATATTTGTAAGTTTGTAAATACCTGAGACTTGTATCATTTAACACTCTTTACTACACAAATCAGAAACCCTAGATAGAAGACTATTATTCCCAAACATCAAAGAGACATTACCTTTCTATGAAAATGATTGTTACCATTAAAATTGAATTACATGTCAGGATGATATTATATTTATTGCACTCAACAGTCACAAAATGCATTTCATCTGCTATAGTTAACCAAATATTAAAATGAGTTTTCAATTATATTTAATTGACCATATGCGAAGAAGACAGCCATTGTGAAATTAGTCATCAAATACACATACAGTATAATATAGTTTAATTAAAGTACTTTGACAAGACATAGTGGTCCTATACATGTCTTACTTTGTTTAAACACCATGTCCTACAACAATTAATTGTATTTTAACAATTAAAATTTATTCCTTAAATTAAGTGAGATTAATAGCTTATATTCATTATATGCAATTGAATTAATATTCCAACAGCCTGTTTACAGGCACTTATAAATTGGAGTAACTTTGGACAGAATGAATAACACAGAACTGCAGAAGTTTAAATAAAGATATTTCATAATATTATGTAAACAGCATTCTAATTATAACTTTTACATGTTTTCATACTTCCTGAATAAATATTGTGGTTTCTAACTCTGAAAGCTACAAGTGATATTGTCAGAAAATTGAATCTTTGAATAAATACTGGTTACGTAAACTTGAAGTCATATTTTTTTTCACCCCCAGGTTCAGCTCGTTTTATGCAGTTAGTTCTGATTCTTGATGTCATTGACCCACCTACCTAATGGCATTTCTCTTGGTCATTTATGGCTTTGTGTGTAGGTTGGTCAATGACATCAAGAATCAGAACTAACTGCATAAAATGAGCTGAATCTTGGGGTTCAGGGACCTCTTTGTCCAGTAAGCATCAACACACTGTACTATGCCTTCTCCCCGCGATTCTTTCTCTTTTTATTTTTCCAGAAAATTATTACTCAAATGATCTATTCAGCATTTATTCATGGCTCATACTCCTTTGTGTCACATGCATCTTGTGTACATGCAATTTATGTCATTCATGTGGAAACACATCAGTCAAATGCCTGCTCTTCTAGGTCTAAAGACGTGTATGATTTGAATATTATAGAATTTCTTTAATATATTCTCCATTCAAGATTTATTCGTCTATTGACCTCAGACATTCATGATTATATCCATTAGTTGTCCTAGGTGCACATACTGATCTATCTTCTCCACTTATTTTTCTCATTTCTGAATATATTCATTGAACATCATCTTTTTTCTTTTCTAATCTTAAACTCTGAAAACTTACTGTATCCACCTCCACTTTTTCTAACTTAGTGGCATTTCCAAACAGTAGAACAATGTAATCTGCAAATTGTTGGTATATTTCATCAGGCTTGCTCCAGAAATGAAGTAAGGTGTCTGAAAGCAAGTCATAGATTAATAAATTGTTATCATAAAATCAAATAATTGATTACAAATCATATTAGAACATGCAACTGCTATCAAATAAGCTTTAATGAGATATTAATGTAATATAAAATATTGTCTTATAATGTTTAAATACATTATATATAGTTAGATACGTACTGAAAATCAATAATATATAATAAAATATAATGCAATTATTAGTATTATAAAATGTACATCTTGATCAAACAAATCATGTATAATGTTGCAACAATTCACAATTAGTATATGTTCTATAGAGTCAGAGGAATAGATCCCCAACCTCACTCAATAACAAAACGATGTTTATTATACTTTTTGAAGACTAACTATGATTGTACCAACTTTGATTAATGTTATAATTAATTTCCATGATCCTTTATCTTTGACGCCCTCTCAATACTCTTTTAAGATATGCTCAATTTCCCTTCCTCATCTTTCACTCCTTCACAGGATGCTTATCTATCAACATACTATTAATTTATCTTTAGAATTTATTAAAAGACTTTAGGTGGCCATTATACTATTAATATTTCTGGAAAATGGTTATATATATAATTGCAATATTGGTATGCAAAGGAAAGAGTGATAGGTTGGGGCTTATCTGAAAGTGAAGTGCGGTGTCACCATAAGGAACTGAAGGTTGTTCTTCAAATTTTCGGAGGCCGCAGCCGGCCAGTATACAGAATGGTGATATTAGTAAGGATATGACATTGTCAAAAATAATTGCAATATTGGTATGGAAAGGAAAGGGAAGTAACATTAACTATGAATTCAGATGGAAGGAACACAATTTATCTCTTTTATGCTGTTTCATGTATGAAAAAATTGAACTATTAAATTTAGTTTTTCAAACAGTTCCGTTTGTGTCTATCAAACAGTATCTAACAGAATTGAGTAACTTTTAAATAAATTAAATTTGAGTTTAAGACTACAAGAAAGGTATTTTAGTAGCAAAGTGTAATTTAAGTTTCAAAATTATCAAAATATGTGAATAGCTATACTTAATTCCTCAAAATATTATTCATTATTGTGCAATAAACTGAATATAAGCAATAATAACAATACATGTACTAATTTGATCCTGACCTTTAAGTGCTATGTTTGACAGTTTTGTTTTTCTGTGAATGTATGTTGAATTGATGAAGCATGCCTTGTAGTCTAACTTGTAGTGGTGTATCATAAGATCATCCCAGAGTTAAAATTTCTTCTCAAATATTAAAGTTATATAATTCTATTAATTCATCATAATCATTGTATTTTATTGTATTATATGGCACAGTTTATCTTTTGTATTTAAAATAACAGAACAGAAAATAGAATCATTATATTGTCTGAACAAAGTAAGTCAGATACTTACCTGGTGCTCAACCCTGAAGGCCTCCGGTTTTATTTAATTATACTTGTACCATTCATCGTAAAACTCACTTAAAAATATTCTGACTAAATCAACACCACTGTCATCAAACTTCAAATCAAGTTTCATGTTAAATATTCAATATGACAAAAACATATCTCAGGAAGAAATTAGCCTAACCATACCAAACATGATTCAAATTTTCTCTTTCATATAAAAATTTTTATCCTCAAAAATAGACAGAAAGCTTTCACAAGCTCAAGCCATAGAGACCATGAAATTTTATATTTTTTTTAAGATATAATTACACATAAAATAATGTTCTATTTCATATAAAAACATTTACTGAAAACAGATTTCAAATTTCAAGTTATATTTCAGAGCTCTACAAGTAAAATATTTATGTTCTTATACTATACTATACTGACCATTTGATTTTGTTAATCTCCTGCAAAATGTGCAGTTCAATTAGCCATGGCATTATGCCATTTATTGTTTGTTTGAGTGGATCATGTTTAAACTCTCATGAGGTGCTCTGTAATATGGTCTGAATGCTCATTATGTTTTCAACATCAAAATTAGAACCATTTTAATGGAAAGCATAATACACAACAGTCATATTATGTTTACTTGGTAATACCATTGTCTTCAAATAATTGTTTTCCACTTTTGAGTCTGTTATTATCTTCTGCTGTGCATTTCTTTAATTCACCTATTTACCCTATACATCCACTTCGCCAGCATGTATAAGCACAATGGTTTCAATTTTCCTTTTTGTGAGCATGACAATCTCTGTTTTAGATTCTACCAATGATCAGACTTCCGTTTGTATCATTAGCTGGTTGACCTTCCATTGAGTTCATCCTAGCTTACTTGTTATGATCAGTGCTGTTACTGATCTTGGTTTGGAGCGCTTCCAGCATGTCATACCATTTAACATCACCACGAGATTTATTCGCGGTCGGTTACCCATTTTCGGTAATCTGTTCTCTACATCTGCATGTACAGCGTTAACAATCTTTCCTTAAGTCCAGTTTTTAGCCCGACAGTTCTCCTGCTGCTTCTACCGCCTATTGTGTTCCAGAAAACAATATCTTGTCTAGAATATTCCCCGATGTACCCAGCACCCACAGTTGCCGGAAGGATTTCGGTGCGTCGGGTGGTTATCTGACGAGAGCATAAGATGCCCAACATCAGACATCTAGACAATAGTTTAGGGCCGATCTTTACCTGGTGGTCGATATTCACTCCTTCCGAGTGGCTCGGTTCAGTTCAGTCATTGATCCCGCGTCGGCGGAGAGTTTATCAGCTTCTGATGTTGTTCTCTTTGAGTTCTGCGTCTTAGATTGACACATTCACTTCTTGGTTGTGCGATCTCTTCCATTCACCAGTATGCGGGTCTTCGGCTTTTTCGCAGTACGTTACGGAGCACATATTCTTCATTTGCTTGCCGTATACGATCTGTTTTCCGTTCAACGGCTGAGTTTTTCATGTAATTATCCGTGTATTTCGCTTATTACCCGCTTTTCCTCTTCTAAAACCTCCGTAAAACTGAGTCAAATTTAGACAAGCTACATTCCACCACTGTGTCTTCCAATACTGATTGCCGTTGGATCTTTCAGTTTGTACCAGATAGTCTCGGGTGTTTCCTTCGAGGGGCCTTTGCGTTATAGCCACCGGCGACTATCAGTTCGCCATCTATACGGTGTCTTCTAGGCTATAGAACATCTCTTAACAGGCCTCTCTCTGCTTGATATAGTGAAGTAGCAGCTCATATAGAATATGTTTCCGTTTTTCGCCCAAACAATGCCTTCTTCGACCCGGTGGCTCTCCGCTACGTTGGTTGATGTCCAGAAGGCGACCGTTCCAAGCTTGTCGACAAACCAGCCCGCTTCCTCTTTGTCGGTGTATTGCTCGCTCAGAATGAGGATATCCGCCTTCCTCACGTTGGCTATCATACTCTTGTGCATATTTCCTTGCGGAATACTTACTATTTTGCCGTTCATCTGAGCTCCGTGGTATAGCGGGCATTTTTTTCGATAGATTGATCTCGTTTGTCCTCTTCAGTTTCACTCTCTGTGCAGAGAATATATCATGATGTTTATACATTTGGCATCTGCGAATCCACCTCCACCACATCTGTAGTATATATTTGCAGCGTTGTGCTTGGTTCCTGTATCCCAGTCAGTGGTGTAGAAACGTAGTGGTAGTCCGATCCTACAGTTCTTCAAGCCGATTTTAATTCTTGCCGCTGCCACCGTTTTCTTTCTCCGCCCGGCTGCATGTTCTGTATTGGGAGAATCTACCGTATGTCTTCTATTTTTTTCGTTCAGTGCTGCTTGGATTGCTTTCGTCATCTCCTCTATGGTCGTCGCTCCATCGAGGTATTTGATCTCCAGCATGGTCATAGGGGTCAGATCATTGACGTCGTCTTCCTCGCCTACTGCGCTTCTCCATACAGTGCTGAAAGCAGCTTTGCTTTCACTTTGCGTCTACTTCTCGAGGAGAACTGTGCCTGGTTTCGGATGCTGTACGGCGCGGATCGCTGTTCCGCTCTCCTCTAGCTGATGTCCCGATATTTTTTAATATATTCGAAAAAGTCTTGATCCGTGTGAGTTTGCTTACCGCTGCATTTTGGCGCATCGTCTATGAAGATGTTTGCTTGCTTTGTCTTATTCTGTTTCGCTGTTGTTCGCACGTTTTAATAACTGTTTAATTCCCTTCCTCAATATGGTGGTTCAGGCAGCTTGTGTTTTGCGACTCCTCGGTGTCTGGTTCATTCATCGTGTTATGTTCTGCTCGCATTATCTTTGGGGACGTAGTTTTGTAACTTTGTTGCTCGGCGTTTTACTAACCCAGTTCTAAGATGAATGATGGTTCACTCTATCTCATTGATTAAGTTATACGAGGGTGAATCAAATATAAACAAGACTTATTTTTTTAAATATTTATTTTGATTTTAAACGCACAAACAATCATAGTTTAATTTTCTACATAATCTCCTGATTTATAAACACATTTTTCCCAGCGTATAGGTAAGTTTTTAATTCCTTCCACGTAAAAAGAGTCAGGTCGTGTTTGTAGCCAATTGCGCACATATGCTTCAACCTCATTATCGCTGTGGAATTTTTGCCCTCCCAAAACTTCCTTGAGAGGACCAAAGACATAGAAGTCGCAGGGAGACAGGTCTGGATTGTATGGAGGGAGTTCCAGTGTCTCCCAACCCAGTTGCTCCAATTTTTGTACGGTCAGGGCTGCTGTATGGGGGCGAGCTTGTCATGGAGGAGAATCACTTTTCTCATCGGAAGGTCTCGTCTTTTGCGGCGATATGCAAGTCTGACCTCAGTCAAAATTTGGCAGTAGTATGCCGAATTAATTGTTCTGCGCTCATGCAAAAAATCAAGGTGCAGCATGCCACGCTGGTAAAAAAAAACGGTAGCCAAAACCTTGCCAGCCGATAATCGTGACTTGGCTTTCACTGGTCCGGTTTCTCCTTTCTTCCTCGCTTGTTTCGACTCAGGGGTGTAGTGATGCACCCACGTTTCATCACAGGTGACAATGTGAGAAAGAAATGGGTCTTCTTCTTCCCGAAATCGTGCAAGAAGACGCTCACACACTTGAAAACGATTCAGTTTCTGGTTAACTGTGAGAAGGCGAGGAACCCACCTTGCGATACCCTAGCTCCTCTGAGAGTATAGAGTAAGTGCTCCCATAACTTATTCCAACCTCAATTGCAATATCCGAAGTTGTTAGACGCCTATCACCTTCAACAAGTTGACGATCACTGTCGATGTTGCCCGCTGTAATGCTGGTGCGGGGTCTGCGGTCATGGCTCTCATTTTCAACACGTTCACGGCCCTCCACGAACTGTTTATGCCAAGCAAACACTCTAGCTCGCGACAGCGTCTCTTCCCCGAACTGTGCAGTCAATCTTCTCAAAGTTTCGGCCGGTTTTACACCTTCTGCAGCTAAAAACTTGATAACAATACGTTGCGCAATAGAGGGAGGTACCTCCTGCTCGGACATCGTAACGATGGACACTGAGCGAGTCTATGATGATGAGTCACGTGCTTCCCCCACTCCTGACAAACCAACCTAACAGCCAATAACAGCGGAACGTTCTTCCATCACTATTGCGCGCGCAGGTCCAAAAGTCTCGTTTATATTTGATTCACCCTCGTACATAATATTATTCTTTTATTAGTCAGAGATGTGTATTATTTAACCTACATCCACGAGTAAAAACGCTATACACCAATGCACTGACTTTTCAAGACAGAAATTATGCTGACTTTCAACATAGGAAATATGCTGCCGCAATATAATAATCATTTCATTAATATGTAATACCTATGGATCGTTGATGACCAAGAAAAAAATCTTGCATTTCGTTCATGTTCATAATTTGTTGATTACTTTATTCGACTCTTCTATGAACTTCTTGTTGATTGTAAACTATTTACCAATTTTTTACGGTTTTAACTTAGCATATTTACTCCATTCATATATTGATTTTACCATCTACAATTGGCGTATCGTATTCAATTTGTACAAGGAAATTGCATTATAGTGTTATTTTGCAGTAATTAATAATATGTATTATCACCAAGCAGGACTCACCGTGTGAGCATATTACGACACAATTTCTTCGCCTCCAAAGTTAATTGCATTTCTTAATTTATAAACAATTTCTCAAACCACTTAATTGGAAATGCGAATAACAATATCACACCACAAGGCTTAAGTACGGAACAAAAGTAAGAAAATAGTAGGTTCAACCTGAAAACTATTCCAGATCTGAAGCATAAAGAGTAACTTGCTGGCATATTTCTTTCAACCAATATATGATTACGAATATATTCAATGTTGCAACTGAGCAGTTGAGGTTATAGAGATAAATAATAAAATCCACTTTCCCTGAAAATTAATTGAAAATATGAATAAGCAGATAAGTAATACAACAATTAACGTAAAACTACTTTACGTCGTACTTTTATATTAATTTTGATCGAAACAGAAACGAATACTAAACTTCACACACTGCTAGTAGAACATTATCTGATTATGTTTCCTCAAAAATCTCAATTACTTCAACATGTAAGCTGGTCCTAGGAAATAAAAATATTTATTTCTGCAAATGTGGTGCGAATTTCAATAATAATATTGATAGTTTTATCGCATTAGGATGTATTATTAATTACAGTCTACACAGTGATCTACCTACTATCTAAAAATGCATTTTAAACATCATTTTAGTGTAGACCTATATAATGCCATTCGTCAAGTCTATTTAAACACTTTATTCGATTTTGGTAGAAGTACTTCGAGTTGTAATTTAAGTTTATTATGTATAAGTTTATGACACACTTCCGTGGCACTATTCTTCTCTAAAAATATGTATATATTAATGGAAGTAGGCGAGTGTTTCTCCCTTGTAAATTTTAGGTGGTATACACCAACTCTATCAAACATTTGTTTTACTTTTTATCGGGTTTTCCTTGTACTCGTACTTATAGTAATGTGTTTAAAATCCGCTTCTACTCACCGATTCTATTATACACATTTTAGTCTTGAGATACATATGCATAAATTTAGAAATATTGCACGAGTTGTAATTATTTCTACATTATATATATAATGCTATTGTGTACATATGAAAGATGTAGATATCTGAAATAATCTAAGTGGCCGTTATACCATATATTATTATCTGTGTTTACTGTTCCAGGTTTATTTTGTAACAGTATCAACAATTAGTTGTTTACTTATCGCCAATTAATATTGATTGTAAAGTTCATTTGAAGGATAATTGAAATCGGGAAGCTGAAAAATATGTGTTCCAGTTAATTTTGGGATTTGCTTCCGTAATCCAAAATTTATTCTTTTAGTAAATACGGTCGAAATGCTTATAACCTTCTCCGATGCGCAATACGGAAAGCTCTTTAATGGACTTTTCCCTTACATATAATTTGAATAAATTGCATTGCCACTGTTGTCTCCTTGAAACTAAATTCCGTAACAAATATTTGGGTCCATCAGAGTGACATTATAGGAAGATCAGTTACTTTACACGTTATTTCGTGAAATGGATCGTTCGGATCACTTGGCCATTTTTGCGGCGGTGGTGGCATCTGGCGGTAAATTTCCTAAACAAATTTGCTTCCTGTTGGTCGAAGGTCAGTGGCACGCTCGCTAAAATATACGAAATGAAGCGAAACTGTAATATTTTAGTTGATTACGGATGAATGCAAACTTACCGACGTTCGTCACTACTTGTAGAACCAGTATTACGCCTAATATGTAAGGTAAGGTCTTTGTTTCCTCGTTTTGAGACCCCTGTCGAGAAATCTGTCTTGCTGCCTAATCGCGTCAAGTTTATTTCTTTGAACTCTTTAACTCTTAAGTTATAGCTCCCTATATAATTTTATTGTAAACATCCGCCTGCAGTTCGCCCCAAAGCGTAGAAAATTATAATTATGACACTTAAATTAAAAGTGGAAAATTGGAATAATTTCATCTTTCAGTTTGACATATATTTCGCCGTCGACTGTTGTCGGTGTTAGTAAACACTGCTTTCCCCGTCGTTTATCGATTGGCTAATAAATTCTTGTTTGAATTTTGTTTATTATTTATTTCCGAAACTATATATTTATTTGAAATGGGTCGATTGCTATAAATGTGCCTCACTTTGAATCTGGATTGGAATTTATTATACCAAACGTTTTTTGACATAGTAGAAGACTGCTACATGCTTCCTGTCTCTTCTTTCTTCACAGCTGAGTGAATAATATTTGTTTACATGTATACTCTTACTTAAACTGCTGTTGTTGTTTCAGGCTGTGACACAGACTAAGATTGTGAGATATTCTGTACTGGATAACGTGGTGCCACTTGGTTTGGGTACCAGTCACTGTCAAGACAATGGTCCAGTTGTCAACGTAGCCCCAGTCGAAGATGGACGACAGGAATGGAGATTGTTTTGAGCACCACGAAGATGTTTATGGTTCAATTGCTTCAGATTCAGAACATGATTGTTTGAAAGATTTTCTCCTCGAACCTGGTGACCCACCAAGAAATGTGCCTCACAGTGTGGTAGGGGTTGCCAGTTCTGGAAACATTCTGGACAATTGTTCGGTGTCTAATCTTTTGGCTCGAAACAGTTTTGTGGTTGGCAGTGACTATTCAGACCGTACTGGTCCTCTTGAGCTTTCTAAAATTGGTCAAGATGCATGTCGTCTTGTCGACAGTTGTGTTAGTTCATTTGGCGTATCTGATCCTTTGGTGCCCGAAGTCCACTGTGGTGTTGGTTTGCGTCCCCTTGTGAACAGCGATACAAATGGGAGAGCATTCTATGGTCCAGGAAATTCAGGCCATCCTCCTCCATCGAGTGGAGGCATAGTTGATGAGTGTAACAGGTTTACGAACTCTATATGTGAAACAAGTGCTTGTTTGTTACAAAATACTGACCAGATTCAGAACAATATAAAGTGTTCAGATGATATTTGTTCACGAACTAATCGATCTGCTATTTTTAATTATTGTATGGATGATGATTTTGTTGATGGTGATAGGGTTAAAAGTATAGGTAATGGAAATACTGCTGCACAAAATGAACATAAAAGCAAGTCTGGTGCTCCAAGGGGTAGAAAGAGAAAAGGTGTTGAATCAGTGTCTGCAAGAGGTCGTCCTGTTGGATCGGTGAAGAAGAAAGTAACCTATCAGAGTCAGATTTCACCAGATCAAAATGGAATTAAAATTCGTATCAGAAAAGCGTCCACTCCCCATGTACAAAGAGCAACACGGCGTAAAGGCAGAACAAAAAAAAGGAAGATTTATGAGAGCTCTGACAGTGATAATGATGACCTTACAGACAAAAAAGTTACGTGGAAGGAACCTGTTGATGATAGTGAAGTAGAAAATGAAGAACCAGAAGAGCAAAGTGATTGGGGTTATAGATTACCTATTCCTATTCTAATGAAAATATTCTCTTTCATTAGCCATGAAGAGGGCTGTCTCCCATTCTTGGTCAGGTATAGTGTTTTAAATTCAAAGCTTAAATGTTTTGGCTGTGGAAATTAACTATATGGTATCACAGTCATTGAAACGCTTGTGAAAATAATTTTTTTTTGTAGGTTTAAGTAAAATATTTTAGGTTGGATGTGACATTCTGGGACCAACCATTAATATTTTAAACTGATTTACATTTTGTTGACTGCTGTTAATTTTTTCTATAATATATTCTTCAAAATATCATAATAATTTCTAGTAATAAAACCAAATAGTCCTCAGTATTTTAGGTCTATTCTGAATTTTCCCATCATGGACAAAATACTGAGGACTTTTTGGTTTTACTAGTAATCAATTTGAACATCAAGTCCAATTAGCTAGTAATGTTATAACCTTTTTTAAATTTAGTGTGTAAATTTTTTTTGTCTTGAGAGTTCATGTCTGTATAATTGCATAATTGGATATTCAAAACTTATTCTTTTTTGTGGAATGTTTTCTTTCTATTTGTTAGCTTGTTTTAGCATCTTCTTTCCTAACTTCTTCCTTCATATTTTAGTAATTGATTAAATTTTCTGACCAATAATTTCATGTTTAACTTTTGAATTTAATTTCTGAAGAAGTTTCCCCATTCTTTCAAATAATACACCCAAAAGAACCTGCTTTTCCAAGACTAAAATATTAGCAAATTTTTATGTTAGTATTTATGTTTTCATTTCTTTCAAATACTTTTTGTGTACATATTATACACTGCAAAATAATTTATTTGAAATTTGGTAATAAATGTGTACTTATTCAATAGAATGTCAAGAGTATGTCGATTGTGGTACAAAGTCTCGATCATCCCATCCATGTGGCACAACATAGATCTTACTGGTGCATGGTTTAAGGAGCGCTACAAGAGTGAAAGCCAGTTAAGATGGCTTTGTACATATAGGCTAACACAAGTACAAGATCTTAACATCGGTATGTATATCAGAACGTGTGTTCATTGTACTTGTAAATTGAATGATTCAGTTTGTTTGACTAATCAGTGGCTGTTTCAACTTCATTTAGCAGAAAATTATCCATTAGAGTGCTTTATTTGAGTTAATAAATAAATGGGTAACAGTTTTTATAAAGGGTTCACGAAAATCATACAATTTGTTATGTACTTTATCTGCAAAAGTCTGGATGTATTTTTGCATTTCATTTTGGAAAATCTTCAGATATATCATTACTTTACACAGTAAGTAATATATTAGTTATCTTTTTTTATTCCAGAACCAGAATAAATTTTTCTTGCATTAGCATTCTCATGAACTCTGTGTACATTTTCTGGTACCCTATTTGTAATATTTAAGATCTCTTGTATGAGTATGTGTTGTGTACTTGTATTTAATTCCCCCCCCCCAATATTTTGCTAGAAATTAATGTGTTATGTTAATAAGTCACTTCAAATGCTTCTCTTTTAAACCTTGTTTTGACTTTTCAATTAAATTAAATCTTATGGTTAAATTTATGGTGTAAATTTGTTTATTGATTCAAAACTAATTTTGTTAGTGAATTCACTGCCACAGCTTTTATAGTTCGTATGTAAATTTCTGTATCTTTAGAAGTTATTACACATGCTGGAGTCATTATTAATTTGGAGTTGTAGGAGTTAATGAAAATAGAAGAAGATGATTTTAAGATAAATTGTATTTGTATATGGAGAAATGCTTCATACTTTGCTAGATGGTGCATTGAAATTTAATGTGTTTTTGTGTCATAGGGGTTACTGAGTTCAACTGTTTGTCATAGTTTTGTATTGTATTTTTTTCTTCTTTCCATGGTGCAGTTAAAACTATTTTTGACATATGTGAATTTAATTTGCATTTAAAGCTTGATTTGCCGTCTTGTCATGAGATTTGTTCTATTCTTAGTCAGAAAATAGTTTCCTATGAATGTCACTATTTTTATTAAAGATTTCAAATTGTCAAACAAATAATCATTAGATGTCCCACAAGTACTATGATTCATAAATTAGACTATCTACTTTTACATGTTGGGAGTCTGACAAATGTTCCCAATCATAGCATCAATTTCTTCAACTTTGAAAGACAAGCAAGTTGTCATTTATTTTAATAATTGTGCAGTTACCACAACAATTTTTTCAGCTACATTCCACATATGATCTAGGAAAATACCACACATTGTAGTCACTTTTTTATGAAGGAAATTAATTGTATAAATTCATTGATTTGTACATTATTATTGTGAAATGAACAGTTGTCATATACATTTGTTGTAGAGTATTTAATATTTTTACTTTTGGGGAAACCAATATGAAAAACAAGTTGAACTCTGGAAGTTCTGTTGAACATCAATGCATTACTAAAAGCTTTGAAGTAAGTAAGAATTGATTATAAAAGTCGAAGACTGATTGCAATGAGTAATAATTACTTTATTTCATTTAGTTTTTTTTACCGTAATATCATATATACTTTGATTACATAATAAAAGTCATATCTGGTAAGTAACATTTGTTTTTTGCTTTGCTTAAATTCTTTCTATGGTGTTTCCTAGATTGGTATTTTTGGTTTTGGCTTCAGTGCTCTGATTTCAGTGTATATAAATTGATATGGTTATAGGTATCTTAAAATTAATTTTTTCCATCAGTTAGCCTTATTGGAAGTTATCAGATCTGCTGAGCATATATCAGAAGCTCTTTGCGCAAACAACTTTCCCAAGCATACTGTCAACAATAAATGAATATGGCTACAAATCCTATCCACACTTAACACTGTTTCCTGTCATATTTTTAGCTTATTTTTCCTAAACTTGTGCTAAATATGCAGAATATTCTACCAATTTAATTTAAAACTACAGTTACAGGCCAGAAGTTAGGTAGGTGAAAGTTTTTGCAGTGTTGCCATTTAGTGCTTCAGCAAGTGACTTGCTATCAGTAGTCAAATTAATTTATGCAAATTAATATACAAATATCTGGTCACTCAAATACACTCTTATTTGAAATTCTATGTTACTGGCATAAAGCTTTTCCAAAAATAAAACTTGTTTGTCTTTTTATGCCTTGACTGAACCAAGTGGGCCTATGGTTCTGGAGACTATGCCTGTGCCCTGAATACCCTACTACAAAGATGAACATAGATTTTTTTTCACTATCTAAAATTGTTTTTTTTAATACTTCTATTAGAACTTTGTTTCTTTTCATAACATTTCTGTCACTTCTAGCTTCTGTTTTCTCTATCTACTCTTCTTATTTCTACATTGCTGTAGACAACAGAAAACCACAATGCCCTCTTTCTATGCCATATACAGTTTCCAAAGGACCAATAGTGATTGAAAGAAATGCCAGTCTCAACTTTGATGCCACATAACCAGTGAACTGATAACTATGATTCTTACCACTTAGTTTTATTTTACCAATGTTTTTACCAAATTTTTCAAATTTTAAATCACACTTATTTTTTGTTTGTTTGCTAATGAATGCAAGTGTGCTTTATCTTAAATCAGCATGAGGCTAAATTTGGGATCTCCTCATACTAACATTGTGGAATATAACTGCTTATTGAAACCAGTGGACCTAATCGGGTTATAACAACTGTCATTTTGACATCTTGGATTTGATATTATTTTATGGCAGTCATTATTTGTCAGGTGTTCCATTAGCTTATTTGGAGAAGAAGTAGGTGATAGCTATATGAGAGTTGGAAGGGGGGAGTAAAGTTATAATTTTGCCATCATGATACAAGTGAGAGGAAAAATAATTATTTCACTGACCGTAATATTAGTAAAAACAGCTCATCTTCAGTGTACTGCACAATTGTAGCATGGTCCTAATGAAATTTGATAGCTCCATGTCTTATTTTCTGGCTGTGGCTCTAATGATGAATATGGTCCAAGGATTATATATGAACAACAAGGAATATTTTCAGGAAATTCCTATTTGTGGTTCAAGAAGCCTAGAATGGCAAATTAAAGATAATTTACAAAAAAATTATAAGCAGTTCATAACTTTTGCACTCTAAAGTCTCTGTTAATTTTCATAATTAGATTTTGTTTAGAATTGTAAAGTATTACATGATATTCATTTCAGATTAAAAAAAGAATTATGTACATTGTCTAATTCCCAACTGTGTTTAATGTCAATTCTCCCTGACTGACGAAATCTGCTATAATACTAGAAATTCTTAACCTAATACCATCACTATTGTTTCCAACTCTTTCACACTGTAATATCTAAACTTACTGGGTGTGATATTAGGTGTGGATTCATAAATAAAAATGGTCAATTAATTTAGTACATCAATTTAATGACTAAACTGAACATTAAAAATTAAATTAATATAAAAAAGATGAATCAAATAATTAGAACGATGATCTCAGGGTTCTTATAAACTACATGGGATGAACTGCAACATGGCAATTTAATTTAAATTAATAAACTGGGGACTCTGGCATTACTATACTTGAAAATAAAACAATACTCATCATACCATGCCAGCAGATTTCTAATGGCTGTGTCTGGTGGTGGTGCTGACTTAGGCTGCTGTGGGGTGTCGGTTGATGTTGCTGACTGGGCTTGTTCTGCTGGGTACATCATCAGTCTGCGTTAAGCAGATGGTGCCCTCTCTCAAATTTGCACAGTATAATTTACTGCTCTTCACTGTGGCTGGTTACCAACTGCTCTTTATTGTGTATGGTTACGACTGCTCTTCACCATGTCTTCACTCCTCAGATTTTGAAATTCTCAAGTTCACCAATTGCTGCTAATTTTGTCTGGATATCATTGGTTGTCTTTAGCCAAGATGGCAACTAATAAAATCTGTCGTATTCCACTCTAATCGGAATTCTCCCAGATAACTGAAATTTTTGTGTCCTATCTGCCAAACAGGTGGTAATCACTCGAAGCTGTCAATCTCCAATTTTTAATGCCTTTTTGTTGTCCGCAGGTTCATTGTATCAATTTTCCTTTGTCCCAAAAGGGACATTGTCTTGAGTCCAGTAGCTAACCAAACAACGGCCTTCCGTTTCCAAATAACTCGTATTTAATGTATCATTCATTACAACACGTTAATTATCAACTTACCATTATACACTTTTATTTGTATGAAATTGGGCCATCCTGATCTCACTATTCAAATTGTAAAAATGAACATATTTTCTTGGCACAATACAATTATTGATATTGACAGCAAAACTTTCTAATACTGCCCTTTTCTTTATATTGTGAATCCAATATTCATCATTCTTGAGTTGAAATTTATTATGATTATGCCTGTAGTTCTTGTTTATGATTGACCTTTCAGCAGTTTTGTCAGACAGAACAAAGTTGACACTGGCCTTCAATTTTATGTAAGCTATTTAGTGTGTCTTCCTTGTATATCACCCTTCTATTTCTTCACATTATTCTATGGTTGGAACCTGTGTGATGTGACCTACCCATGAGAGAGAGAAAATCTTGGTGAGGGTGGAGTTTGCCGTGTCACTTTATCTATGTGTGTACTACTTACACATACTTCTTTCTAGGTGGATGGAAAGTCTCAAACATACAAGAAGTTTTGGACACACTTTGCACATCCTGCCAAAATATTCGTGGCATTACACTTAGTGGTTGGCAAGGCCTCAATGGAGAACAACTGAAGTATATTATTGTCAATTTGCCACGTCTTTCTCGTCTAGATCTATCGAGTATAAACGTAAGTAATATAAAATGTAATTCTAAAAGAATTTTATATGAACTTAGTTACTAAATTTATTTATACAATTATATTTTGCCATTTGACCCTTTTGAATTCATTAATATTGCCCTGCCTTCATAACCTGAATCTGCTTTTCCTGTATTATTCATATTATAACATTTTGGATTCTTTAATTCTGAATTTAAATGACTTAATGGTCAGTTAATTTTAAATATCTATTTATTTTGTTATATGTATGCTTTGTGAGATCTAAGCAGTTCACTTGCAAATACCAATTTGCATATAACTGTATGAATAATTTCAAATTGTGGTACAGAAAACCTGCTACATTTCCTTTTGTGTGACTTTGTCACTTCATGTAGGATCTGTGATTAATCTATAATTGTATTACACAGTGTTCTTACATCTTATAGCACAATAATTTGGGGAAGCCAACAGACAGGACAAGCTAGTATCTGAATCTTTGTAAATTGTGTAGATATGAAATTTTGTTTAGTTATTTAGTTATAGTAGGTTAGATTTGGAACTTTAAATTGTATTAAAGATGTCATCATGTAAAGGAATATCAACCATACAGTATTTGTTTCTCAGTAAAAATCTTGCTCCCAAATATTTTACATTAATTTTCTGTACTGTGATCATCATCAGTGTTCCGCTGTCTCTAAAATGTTTAAATCAGCAGTAAGTTTAACTGTGGTGTGTGTCAGCAGCTGTATTCCCTAGTTTTAACAAAACATTATACAGACTCATTGCTATGAAATCTGGCACAGTAAATTTTGCAAGTCACACAGCATGCAATAATGGAAAAATGACACATGACACATGGTTCACAAAGGTTCTACGAAGAACCATATTGTTTTTAATGTTTTAAATAATGTGAATGGCATTAAAAATAGCTCTTGGAATACTTTTTGTTGAAATAATTAGACCTCAACATTGATTCTCACTTTACTGTATTTGATACCTTCTGAGCAATACTGAATATTAATGTGTTTTAGGACATGAATGCTTAATATGTCGGCATAAACACAATTGTGATAAACTTGAAATTTAAGGATGATCATAAATTATAGGCCAAGTCTAACTGGCATTATTTACTAAAAATAAATTTATAATTGAGGTGTTTCAAATAAAACTTAGTAAATAAATTGCTGGGAAAGGGTTTGAAAAAACATATGAGATGTCGCAGGTGTAATTGTGACGGTCTCTGCAGTTTAAAACATTTAGCACATGCACTGTTATTTTTATTGTGAATCTCAATTACATGTTTATTGAATATTATCATACAATAATCATGGTGTTTCATGATTGAGAAAGTGAAATTAAGCTCGAAATAACTTATTCATAATAATTATGATTCCAAATTTATTCCATAATATATAATTTATCTAGCTTAATTTAATTTTTTTTAAAACTGCAGCAGGTTATAAGTATTTATAATTTAATCCAAATTAACATAGTTATAAATTGTTTCTTTTTTCAGATATGCAGCACAACAAAAAATGCCGTGTCCATGTCATCGTTAAATACAGTTTGTCAAATAATGGGTGAACGACTAACACATCTAGTTTTAGCCAATAACAGAATTGCTGGACTGCCACAAATAATCACTGCTGTAGCTGTAAGTAGAAATTTTCCTTTTCTGAGATCCCTGATTTATTTCAGAATTGTAATTAAATTTTGGTCTTAAAATTGACAATCTCTTTAAATAAAGAAAAAAATTTAATTCGAGGAAATTGACAAAGAAATCTAGATGTATCTTGTTAGGGCACAAATTTTTTCTATATTACTGTTTATGAATGAAGTCCTAAACAAACATTGTTGACTCTTAATACACTGATAGCAGAATTTTCATTTTCATTGCTTCAAATTTCTTTATCAGCAAATGGTTTCAATTTAAGCATTAAAATCATCGAGTCTATTTCGACCCCTTTTCCTAATGTTTTATTGTCAGCAAGTTTATTACAGCAGACAGTTTCACTGTTAATTAATAAATAATTTTAACAAGTTTTAAATGCAATACTAATTTTTACAGATTTGATGATATAGTGAACAAGCACGAATTTCAATCATATTGTGTTTGTTTTTGTGACCGTCAATCCATTTATTCAACTACTTTATTGTATACTATTTTACTATTTGTGCAACAAGATATGTTTGTATGGTCCTGTAATTGGGCTGAGTCATGTTTTATGTTTAGTTTCTAAAATTTCATATTTGAACAATTGTCCCATGTTCCAAGTTATTTAAAAAGTGCCATATCATGTTTGGTAACCAATGACTGAATCATAAATATTTTACTATAAATCTTATTTGAATATCAAACAAATACTGTTCTCTGACATTTGTTTTGGTAAGTGAATGAGGTACAGAAAATATGGATACAAAAGCAATTAATATTTTATTACTTTTATTATAAAATCTATGTCAAACCAATTTTTTTCTTTGGATTATTTTTCACAGACCCACTGCCCTAATTTGGAAGTACTTGATATTTCCAACATAACCACACACAGCACTGCTCCTCTTCACATTGAAAAACTGCAGGCTGGTTGCCAGAAGCTAAAAGTTTTGCGTATAACTAACAGCCATGTCTGTCTGTCTCCTGCTTCCTTGAAAGAGCAGGTAAGCTGCAGTGCATGTAAATAATGTACATCTAATATTAAAGTGTGAAGGCTTTCCCTATGTAGGTGATATATGTAGTTGTACAACTTCAACAAGTTTTTCTACATATAAATGTATATCTAAGTTAATATATATATATATATTTTGTAGCCTCTCCGCTATCCTCCTTGCATTTTTTTGTTGATTATTCATGTTTGGGCGCCAGGTAATTTTTGGGAGAAAATCACCAAAACAACTTTTTAATCTTTCATAATTTTATTTAATCGAACATGAGGCACAAGTTAACTTCAAGGCGTGGTTTATCAAACTTTGTAATTTAGTTGGAGCACGTCCATCCTTGGTCGAGTCCAGTCTGGAACTGACCCTACGCTTCTCCCCTCGGCTTTCGCCTAAAACAACTTTGCCTTTCCGGCACCTGTATAAACACAACCACTGCAGTCTCCCCTGCCAAGGGCCCTCGACCGTACCTCGCAACAATCATGTTACAATATATATAATTATTAAAGTTATATTAATCTGAGATCCATTTACACCTGTACTTGACAGTATCACTGAAGGGTGTGAAAGCCTTTTTATTAAGAATAAGTGTAAAAAATATTACCAAGTCACATAACCAATTTTGTCCTACACATTTTCAATGTGTCCACCACCTGCAGTGTGAGTCACTACAGAATTCCTTCCAATTGTGTTAAACTGATTTTATCACAGTTGTAATTAGATGTTTTTAAATTCAACCAGGTTAGGTCTTTTATGTATCCCCTCAAGAAATATTCATGTACCGTGAGATCTGGTAATCTCAGGAGGGCCATGCACATAAAGCAAGGTGATGAGTTCACTTTCAACCAATGCATTTCATGGCCTGTTTTTCATTTAAAAATTCTCAATACTTCCAGGTCAATTAGGTGGTGCCCCTCCATAATGTGAAAAAAGGAAGTAATGTCTAATATTCTTTCATTAAAGGAAAGAGCCAGTTTCTGTTAGAATTTTGAGATATGTCAATCCTACATTTCTGATCTCAAATTTCTATTATTCCACAGAACATGTTCACATTAGTGGAGTCTCTTCTATGCTCAACCGTCATGTGTGGATTTTTGGAATGAAGGTTTCATATTCCATCATGTCCCAGTACCATATAACACACTATGCTGAAGCACCTGAATTTTTTCACTAAATATTATCTGAAGCTCACGATCGTCCATAACTTCTTCCTTTGCACAGACGTTCACTGACCTGAAGATGACTAAACCACTATATAATGTTCTTGGAAGAGGACTGCATTGCAACAGCATTTTAATGCCTTTTACTGAAGTGCTACCATTTTGAGCTTAAGGGAGAATGTGACAAGTGGCTCTACTGGCATTTATTCGAATCCTCAATCCCCCTTTTTTAAGTAGGCCATTGTGAACTAAAAAATAGGACTTAAAATTAATTCTCTTTTAAAGAACACTGTTATTGGTGTGAAATACCTACATGATATTTCAGCAGATAATATGCAAGATACTATACACGGTACAGCAACTTGTACAGCTATAGACCGTCTAATTTCCATCCTGTGCCATCGTTTGAGCCCTACCTTTCATCCCTAAAAATGAAGTTACCTTATTTCTCTTTCAAACATATGATTTAATTTTCCTCCTTTCCATTCTAATTCCTTTTTGTACATAGACCATTCAGGAGTGCTCAGACTTTGTAATATTAGCGATCGACTGCAAAGAAAGTATACAGAAAGCAAATTAATAAGGCACAGGTGTGTGTAATATATTTGTTTATACTCGCCAGTGAAAATCTACTACTAGGGGAAAAATAGAATGTAACTAAATTAATTTATTATACATTCAGTTTATGCATATATAATAACAATTATATTATATAATCTTTTAATGTCAATGCATTGCATGTTGTCCGCATCATAGGATGACACGTAATTACTGATAGACAGTCGCAGGCAGGATGACAGGTTTTCATCAGTTAGCTGACTGGGATATTTTGATTTAATAATTTTCATTTCAGAAAACACAGATTCGCATATATAAGTTGACCCAAATAATCCGGTTATTTGAAGTGCAATTTGTTTTAAACATGGATATTTCTCTTCAGATAAAAAAGACTAAAATTTTGCATCACTTGCTCTGTAATATCTCATTTTCGTCAGAAGACAAGTCTAGATAGAATGTGTGTGATATTTCAGTAACAGATTTTTGAATGTCTACACAAGAGAACGGGTAACTCATAAAAGTAGTTATAATATTCGTCAATTTGTTAAAATCGGAAAAACCTCTTTCAAATTCACTCAATATATTTCTTACTTGTCACGTAAATTCCATAATTTAACTTTGCTTACAAACCCGGAAAATTTTTCAATCTTTTGTATTTAGTTGATTAATGTTGCTGCAATTTTTTATATGCCAACTTTTCCCACATGTGGAAATCAAGAATTTAACAAATTCTTACACCAACTTTGAATTGAATCTCAAAGTTGACATTTATACTGTAGTTTGATACTAAAGAGATCTTTCATGTTTGCAATTTTTAGCTTGTTCCCAAACAGTTATTACTACTCAAACTTTGTGAAAAATATAAAAATTCAATTTAAAAAGGGTATAATTTGTAAAGATTAAGTAAGTTCTCATTGATAGTTTATATATATGTACATGCAAAAAAAAATTAGGCTCACAAACAGTTTCTTCTTGGAGAAATTAACCTACGAAAACGGAATTTTCTTCATTTTAAATCGATAACTTAGTGTTACACAAATTACATGAGAAAACTAAGGGTAGATATATAGGTTTTATTTATACTCCAAAGTATACTGAACATCATGTAGTTTATTTGAAAAGGATAGGATAATCCAGTGCAAGGTAATTAAGAAATTTGTAGATACCTGCAAAAGTAAAAAACACCATGATTTTTCTGAGATTGTGTGGCAACCAATTCCTTTTCTTCTGGACCAATTGGGTATGGATTGACCCAGCTCCAAGTTAATGTTATTTAAGTGACATTTGTTAAGAGAGCTAAATCAAAGAGCCATGTTTCACTTAAAAGTATCTAGGTGTCTTTTTTAATTTATAGGGAGAATATGGAGTGATTAAGTCAGTGAACTTGTTTTATTCACAACAATAAACGGTCGATGCGGGTGACTGTCATTACGCCACAAAGTTATAAAAAGGAAAAATTTCCAGTTACTGTTTTGCTTTTCACTGCCACCCTAATCTATACTAAATGCCCCCCCCCCCTCCCCCAATTTAACGCTGCTTCGATAAAATATGAAGGCCACGGACTCTTCGTAGTTCCGACTCTTAACTTTATACCCCAAGCCAAAGTTTTTTACTTCTTGAAAAGTTGAGAACAACCACCCTTTCTCCCTTTATAAACATTTCTCGTGTTCCTAAGTGACGCTGTACGAAGACTGGTGTGCCCGATGTTTTCAGGTCGCATCTCCAGGATTTCCCGCTCTCGAAGAACTCAGCGTCGCAGGTGTATCAGGGATCGACGGGCTGTGCCCGACACCCATTATTGACGATAATTCTGTGGAGAGGATATTGAAGACTTCACACAAACTAAGATTGCTGGACGTCCGCGGCTGTTCTCGTATTTCGGACTCCAGCTTGGTTCGTGTTCCGGCTTGGGATCTGGAACATTTATTCCTCTCGGGTAGGTATATGCATTGTAAAATAATGTACTTCCTTAAAACTATCTCGAAGGAAGGGGCGCGAAACGAACTCGTCTTAGTGGGCGCCGTGGCCGTGCATTGTGCTTTTGTCAGTCGACGTTTTTCCGTAAAACGAAATCGTATCTTTCTTCGTAGGCTGCTACGTTACCAGACTTTCTGGATCCGGACTGGAACTTATCGTGCAGAAATGGAGTCACAGTTTGGTAGAGATGGACCTCGCTTGGAGCACCGCGACGCAACCCTTGGACCTGGCAGTAACCGCCCTTGCTGAACGTGGAGCGGAATCTCCGCTGAGGTAAGACTGTTACTCGTACTCAATACTACGCATTCTTTCTTGTAAACTTGTCGATGGATCAGCGTACCATTTTCTTAATCTTCGTTTTATTTTCTGTAGGATTTTGAATTTATGCGGCTCTTCTGTCAGCCTGAACCCGGTGAAAGCAGTTCTGATGCAGTGTCCTCAGCTGTCGTCTTTGAATTTATCCTCGTGTCGCGCCCTGCCTCGCGGGATGAAGAGATTGTACGAGGGGTACGAGGTGGCTGAACTTCGCAGCACGTTCCAAGAGAAACCGGACACTGACCAGACTTTGGCGTCCACCGAAGACGGAGAGGACGACGATGACCGACCTTCGGAAACCCTCGTGGACAGTAACGTCTTCGATTAAGATATTCTTTCGTGTGTGTACGACGATGCTTGCCATCTTTCTCAATAACAACCAGCACAGAGAAAAATCTTTATAAAATACGTCACCGCGTTTCGTGACGTCTCGTCATCCAGTTTCATACCACTTTTGAAAGTTGTAAAAATCGATAAATTTGTTTATCGAACGGTTCTAATCTAACACGTGATTACGCTTGTCAGTGTCTCGCGGTTAGATTTTCGCCGCTCTTGAGTTAGCGGTCTCGGCATTTCTTCCGATAATCTTTATATTTATCGCCGTTTCGTGGTTATATCGTTACGTGTACCGATTTAATACGCCGCGAAGTTTATTTTTATTTATTTTCAATCGGTATTTCTTACTGATAGATAAAAACGTATTTATTTCGTGAAGAAAATAAATCGACAAAAAATTGTCGCGTTTTATCGTTGAGTTTGGAAAACCAGTCCGAAAGGACGCGTAAATTTGAGTGTTATCGTGGCCCGATCTGTTCACGTCCGCGGGCGCGTTACTTTACGGTCGGGTCAAATACAGAATAATCCGTTAAAATCGTTCTGATCTTCACCAAAAGAAAGAGCGGATGCCGAAATAGTAGAATTGAAGATAAAGTCACGCATTTTTTGAATACTGTATGATACGGTTTCCGTACAACTTTTACGTATTCTAGTTAATGTATCAATTACCTGTGGTCACGCACATAAATTGTGCGTGTGTGTATGAAATTGTATATACCTACATTGACATATAGACTTTAGAGAGGAAATAAATTATAGTGCAAAATTCAGTTCATAACATTATCCTACTTAGTTCAATTGCTTTTCCTCTTCGCACGAGATGTATGCTCGAAGTACACGATGTCTGATCCGCAAAGTAGCCTTTGGGACACCTGGTTGGACTTTTATGTTTATCTTTATTTCACACGACACTTTCTACAATCTTCTCTATTCTTTACATTAATACCAAATCAATTTTGGCGCACATTTCATAGACTCCTGGACTGAACTTTATGTATTTCTTACATGCTTTCTTACACCTCTTTGGAGCCATTTTTCTGTTTTGCGGAGTAAATACAAATTTAATATTTTTCAATAACTGCCACCTTTTAATAATGAAGAGTACAAATTTCTGACCCATATGTTGTGTAAAAATTTTCGATATGATGATGTAATCCTAGTCTCAATTGATATTTTTTTTTATATAATTGGCCATTCAAACTGGTAATTCGCTAGTGAAATAACCGTCGAATATTGCCACATCATAAATTAAAGAGGGAGCATTAATTATTCTTTTATCAAGATATAGGTTTTAAATATTAATAGATTCCCTGTCTGGTCAAGATTTTTCTATCCTAATCTGTTAATTCAGCTTTAGAGCTGAGCATTGATTGAAAGCATTTATTCAGCTCTTGAATATTAATTTAATTTTTGAGTGACAGGGTGGTGAAAGTATCACATCTTCTCCTCTGTGTATAATGACTTAATAGTTCAAGCATGTCAAAAAGGTATTTTGTATTAGTTTTTGTTGGTGCGGTTACATTTTGAAACCTACATATGTTCAAATTCCTCAACTGATTACACATGATTGTTTTAGAGAAAATATTTGTTTTTATGGTGGTAGCCCCAAAAGGAACATATTTTGTTTAACAGTTGTATGATTCAGCTTCTTTTTTAACTAATGCAAGTTATTTAACATGAAATAGCATATATGTTCTTACCAAAAATGCGCTGTCAAATGATTTTATTTACGTGGAACATGGAATAATTCAAATATGAAAAACAATTTTAAACACGTTACGAATCCATGTTATTTAACTGCCTGACTTCTGGAAAACAATGGAGCTAGTGTTCCCAGATTCGTCTTTCATACTTTGGTCTAAAGTTAGTGTGTTCTTTTGAATGCTTTTGACTGAAGTATGAAACTGCCGTTTATATTTTAAAGTTCGAACGAGTAACCATAGACAATTCTGTACATTTTATAGCTATCTTGAAACAAATTTAGAATCGTTTTTACCAGTTGTGCACATATAAGTTGACAGATCAAATTGCATGTCGCCCGTAGAACAAAATGTTTCTCGTAATTAAATCAGAGTCTTGTTTCTTCCTCGAACTCATCGCCGTATTGAAACATGACTCTGTTTACGTAGATACATTAAAAAAAAAATTGTGAATTCACTGTGTACGTTAAATTTTGATACTTGTGGTTCTTTATGTTGTTAAGTATATTTAAAATATTTTATTCAACAAAATGTTTATTGTGTTAAAACCATCTTATATATTTAATCTACATTAAATGAGGAAAGCTGTATGAAATAAAAGCTTGAGGAGCTTTCTGCATTTAACATTAAACAATTACCATTTTATCACTTAAATATGTTATTTTTTAGTATATACTACCGTACCTTCTACATGAAGCTACTTCAAATTATACCTTCAGAATTATTTTACTTTCTCGTCTATGTATGCGTGTATTTATATACCACCCAATTTCTTACTTGATACCTTCTGAGTATGTTATCATGAGACAAAAATTTAATCTCCTACTCATACCAACTTTCGAATATCAATTCTTAGTATATTTGTTTTGTAACACTGATTTAAACATTGAACTTTGAGAATAATCAGGTTGAGGTGCATAATTCTAAACAAATAATTACCACATTATTTTATGTGGGAATGAACAGTTTCCATCTCCTGTTATTAAATGTGATATGATAATGATTCAACTTATGGAAAAAGATAGTTTTGATTGTCCTAACATTAATGAAAATAAAAGAACATCCCATACCATTGTCATATTGAAATGTGGGATATTAATTTTGACTACAGTCTTGACCAAGTTCATTATAATATGCAAAGTGTAATTATTGATTTGATAACTGTGCTCAAAGGATTTCTAAAGCAGTGTGTACACAGAGAACTCAATTTCAGCTCTAGTTTTCAGAAAGTAACAATTATAGAATACGGTTTGGAAAATTGTGTGTTAATAATAGGAGCTTAAAACCCATTTTTATTTGATTATGAGTAATACTCATTGTTACACATTTAAATCTTTGGTTGTACCAGTCCACACAAACATTTATGTTTTCATGGCTCTGCTAAATTCTGTCTTCACAAATTCTAAAATATGTAATGGAATTATTTTTCATTCTAAGTCTTGAAGCAGTACAAATATTACATTGAAACAAATGGTATTTACAGTGTTAGGTTAACAATTACATGGATGTACTTAAATTATTTTTTGTAGCAAGATTTAATAAGTTGCTCCTACATGGAAATTAGAAAATTTTAATTCATTCTTCAGTCACATAGGTATGTACTTTTTTAAAATTTGGTAGCTCTAGTTTTTGGAGTTTTCTTATCTGATGCTAATTAGTTACATTGAAATTAACGTCTGTTAAGTTTGAATATAAATTTTTACATATATTTGTCATCAACAGTATATGTAACTAAACATACCTAATTTATTATTTCTCTAATCGTGTTCTTTTCAAGAATACATATATTTTTCTGAAGAGTGGTTCCATGTTCACCATCATAAATATTGTACACCTTGAGACCTGATCGAAATATCAGGTAAGTAGTTAACATTTGAACAATCCTCTCTCCCATTCAGGAAACACACTTGAAGATGATCCTAAACATATGAATTGAAGCATCCCATTTTCTTTACTTCACAGGACACGGAAACATATTTTGGTTATGAGTTGACAATTGTTGAACATGTATTCATATCTTGTAGCCTTTAAACTTGCGAGTCACAAATTGTAATGAAATGATGTTAACATATCAATTTTCTCTTTTCCCATTGATACATAGACTGTATTATTTTATGCTGAAGGAAATTTATATATTAAGTTGAAATTCTTAAATGTTATACATACATATTTATATATGCATTATAGAGGGTATATGCACCTTTAAAACTTGTAGTTATAGTTATATTAAAAATTTAGAAAGTACTTGACAGCATTCAATTATGTTGAAATATTTTTCCAATTCAGAAGAAAACATGTATTTCAAATAACTAATCTGATATTTTGTATAAATCCATTTTATCATGCTATAAAAAGTATTATTTATCAATTAATATGGTGTGTAAAAATGTTACCATTTTCTTAAACATAATTATTGCATAACTTCATTAACTGTCTTCATTTTTTCAATGTAATTTTTCTATTTATTGATCCATATCATTCAACTCGGTTAATGAAGATAACCATTAGAACTATAACAAGTTATGATTTGAACAAATTAATTTTTTAAAGAAAATGTATTCCAAGTAACAATCACACATATTTATTACCAATTAACCTAATAATGTGGATTTATTGTTACAGACAAAAAAAATGACGGTACAAAATTTGCAAATAAAAATCATACGACTCTTTAGAATGGTTCTAAACACAACATTTTTCTTGTCACAGAGATTTGTTTCTTAATATTCTTTGCTAGTCTTGTCAACATGTGAGACATGATAAACTTGGATTAGTAAATCATAAAAGTACTAGTTGGACTTTGATGCCAAATTTCTCTACATGCTTCAGTTTTTAAAAAACTCTTATGTTTGCCTCCGTGTGAGATGTTGCTGCTCTGGTCTTTAGCATCTTGTCATAACTCTTGCATCTATTCTTTGAGTTATTCCACAGTTTATATATACACACGTCAGCTAAGAATTTTGAACTGTCGATAACTTTAAGGTAACCTGCTTACAAATAATGTTTTAGGAAGGAAATAATGTTACTAACAAGCAAAACTATGAAGAGTTGTAACAGCAATAGGAAGAAAACAAAATTCTGGATTTAATTTGAGGAAGATGAGGATAAGACGGAATGGAAATCTAATATTCAAGTCCTTGGACAACAGTCTGGATTTAAATGCAGGAACAAAACAAAGTATAACTATTTCATCTTCTTTGTAAAACTATTAGGTGTTGTAAGGTTTCCCATTGCCTAGATAGTATTTTGTGAAGAGAAAGTTGTTGATATTAATGAGGATAGGTTAAATTACGAAGATAAAGGAGGAAGAGTTGTGAAACGAGGAATGTGAGAAATTGAAAAGTGTAAGTATAGTAAAGAGAATTCTTTATTTCAAAACCCTTCTTGCTATATCTTCGTCTTTGACCTGTCCTTATCTGTTCCTCTTTTCTCAGCTTTCTCTTGTCAAAAGTATAATCTAGACAATGGAAAACCTGACAACACCTACTTGTGACCTCGCACCACAAAAATTTCAATTCCAAATATTATACTAATGAAGAGGCCAACAATCCTTATAATTTCTTAATCAAGTTTCAAATAAGCTTCCATCCATACGCCATTCTTAATTGAAATACAAGGAATCATATCCGGTTTTATGCAAATTAACATCCGTCAGATGAAGATGGACTCCTGTGTTTCTTTCATAGGTAAGTAAAAATTGCATGGTGTAACCCCAACTGCTGTTTCACACGAACAAATCGATTTCAATACAATCGCCGACCTCGTGACGTGGCTGTTCTATCTAGTCTACTATGCGAGGTTTTCTTCACAGAATTAATTGTTTCATTTGTCACTACATTATGTGCCTGGCACGGTCGCGGGGTGACTTCGCTAAAGTTAAGCCGCTGTTAATCTCCACGCTTGCAGCGTGGACACACGAATCACTGTACTGTGCTTGCATCATTTTAACACTCAGATCAATCATCCTAATTTTTTACCGTACTTTTTTAGGTTATTATTTGAGTTGTGCTTCTTAATGATGCAATTTCTCAGCATTTCAGATTATAATTAATTATTGTTGAGAAGCGATCGAAATGTGGCTTACCAACTCTGATAACATAGCAAAAATTTCTACAAAAAAAACATTTGCGGTGCTAAATCACTATTTCTGACCATTTTAATGCGTTTTTCATTCACTATACAAGTACTCATTTCCCTAACGCAGAACAGAAAATGAAAGAGAAAAAAATGCTTCAATTCCATTGCCAATTTACTTCAAAACCAGAAATGATAATCGTTATGTAACACGCCGAAAAAGTTGAGGTGTTCGTGTTACAAATTGAAAATACTAGTACATGCGAGTCGAGAGAATTCAAGAACGTTGGAGCAATTTGCGTACAGATGACAAAAATGTTGATTGTTGAAGACTAACGTTTCAACCGACAGAAATGTTTAGCCTAGAAGAATTAATATCACGATAAGTAATTATGATGTAAATAAAAATGGAGGTGTATTCCAATCGCTCACCAGAAATACGCAAATGGAGACTGAATCAATTCAATGCCTATTGGAATGAAAGGACTGAATTCAATTCAGGTCATAGTATCAGTAATGGAGACATAAAATTGTGAGCTCAATTCAAGTTAATCTTCATCATGTGTGTTCACTGTATGATTAAGACAATTCACATTCAGAAGAAGATCCGTTTTTTACGGTATCTGGTTGAACTGAGTGGCTGCATGTGAATACTTATTGAGTAAACAGATGTACCTATATCCCAGAATTTCAATCTGTGCTAGAATTTCTTCCCTAAAAGGCAATATTAATTTTTCTACCACTTATTATTATTAAGTGAATTGTTTGGTTGCGATTATTCAATCGGTATTTTGAAACCAAATTATTATTGTTACTGTTAAAAAGTTTACGTAAAAGAAACCATTTTTAAACATATCGTAATTGTAACGAAAAAAAACGACCGTAGGCTATATGTAATTAATAGCCCTATTTACACATGATCCTAATAACATGCTTTTGGGTTTAATATAAAATAATTTATATAACAGATTATATAAAATAATTCAATCGTTGTTTCTAGAATGCATTTGAAAATAAATACATAAACTAATATTCTAGTTTATGGTAAATATAATGTGGCAATTGTCCATTTAATAATATATAGGTATATATAAGCTTTTATTTCATGAAATGAACTGAGAATTTAAATTATTTTAACAATTGCAAGTCAGTTTTTTCTGAAGACCTTGAACCACAAAATGTTGGATCTCAGTCAATCTCAGTACATTCACTTAAAAAGAAATGCTTAAGTTGGCTATACTGGCTCTTTACCGCGATGTAAACAATGATGACGTAACATATTAGCTCGTAAACAATTATAGAATTTGTTATTACACTGGATCTTCAGACACAAGAGTACAAATAGTGTAGGAAGTTTTTCGTAAGTAAATTAATTATTCTTATTGAATTTGAATTTTAGATTGTTTAAGTAACTGTTGTAATGTTGTAGAATCTTTATTCTCATAATTACACCTGAATATTTCTTGTAATCTGGAATATCCGATTTAAGACAAGTTTACGGGCTTTGGTAAATAGTCACTTTTGATATATTTAGTATAATACTTTAATGTTTGTGGCATCTGAATATGTAGATGAATTTTTCAGAATGTCTACCTTCATCCCATATTTACATTCTATAATTTCTTCTCTGAGAAATAAATTTTCTTCAACACACACACAAAAAAAGAATTTTCGCTTATGCAGGTTCACGCACAAAATATGAGAAAATTAGACTAATCTTCAGTTTTAGACATGGCAGAAGATATACAGAAACTTTATGGAGGTTTTCTACACAGTTGAATACACAGATACCATGTTTTACCTAGCGGTACGTGAGCCAATCCAAATTGGTCTATTCAGTGACAACACATACATTTAGTACATTACGACTTGTTTGGACGTGGAATGGGTCAACGATGATAGACATGAAGCTAAGCGTCCTTTGCATATTCAGTGGTCACAGGAAAAGAGTAGAGGACACTAAATTCATTGACAAGGTGATGAACAAATTTGGACATCAACCTAGATGCTTTAAGTTTTTATTCAAATGGTGACAATAAAAAAAAATATTTCTTAATATTTTTCTGTGTATTTTCTTTCATTGGGGTGGGGATTTCAAGTGCAGAAGGTCTGCGTCTCTACTAAATTTTATGAAACCTCCATACATCTTCTATTATCCTGTTACAGAAATGAGAAAATCAACCATTCCATGTCACTCACGTCATTTCATATAGGAGGAAACTTATTTTCTGAAACACAAAGTTTCCTCCCTTTAGATACCGAAGTATCTCTTATACCTGTCTCAAATATATTTAACAAAAATCATAACACGATGCTAACAGTGCACTCGATTGCAACTTTTTTTAATCATGTATTTGTTTATTATTTCGTCATCTTTTGTCTGTATTTGGCTATCTTTCTTATTATTACCAAAATACTGAAGTTAGCTCTTTGCAGCCATGTAAACAATGATGACATTTTGGGTTAACTTATATAAACAAAGTTAGAGTTTAGTACTACACTAGATCTTACACAGTGAATACTATATATAAATAGTTTAGGAAGTTTCTTGTAAGCAAATTAATTGTTCTTGTGCCTAATAACACATTTTTGAGTTTTAGATTGTTTTAATAACTGTTTTGTAATGATATGGAATCTTTAATCTCATAATTACACCTGAAAATTTATTGAAATCTGAAATATAAGATTTAAGACAAATTCACTGGCAGAGGTCTGCTAAATAGTCATATTTTATATATTCAGTATAATACCTTTAAATTAAACATTAAGTAATAGAACCCACACTACAAAAATTATCTATGCATAAAAATATATTAAATTTATAAATATAATGGTGGCTGAATCATAAAAGCTTTAGTAATAAATTACTAATAAATTAGAATAATGTGAAGTGTTATTGTATTAATTGCATTGTTAACCCTCATACTTTTTCTAACTTGAAAATCTGATGGTATTATGTCTCATCCGATGGTTTTGCTATGTAACTAATATTTTTTCATCTAAAATAAATATAATAATCATGTTAAATGATAAAGTTGATAAAACATGGAACACATTTGTACAAAACTGAAGGAAACCTTTTCTTTTTTGTTCAAGTTTATTAACTTTCATAATCTCCATTAAGAATATATTAACAATGAATGAATGGTAAATGTTAGTTTATTCACATATGATTGTCTTTTATTTTTAGATGCCAGCTGTCAAGCATATAATTGGATTTACTACTTCATTTGGTGGAAATTCTTTCCGTGAATCAGAAATTTTCTTCGGGTAAGTCAAGCTCCATGAATTTAAATATGCTTGAGTTAAATATACTAAATGCAAAGAAAAGTTTAAATAAGTACATTTTATTACTTCCTTTCGAAAAATCATTTCCAGTCTTTTTCTATTTTCCACTGTCCAGAACTATCTATTTTAAAATGAAAAATTTATTTCTGATTGAAAATTAATAATAAGAAAGATAGCCAATTATAGACAAAAGAAGTGATAATATAAATACCACACAACGCTTCTGGGAAATATGTAAGAGCCTCAGAAATCTTTTGAGTTTTGTCAACTAACTAGGGTTTTTTTTGCTGTTGTCTCTCTCTCGGCTCTTACACATTTTCTGCACCGAAGAAAGGAATCAAAGCTTCCAGAAATGTTGTGTGGTATTTATAATATATGTCTGTGTGTAGAACAGTCCAGTACAAACAGTGGAAGTGAAAGTGTGAAATAGGAATTATGCCAAACAAACAGAAAATAATTGAATGATTGAAAGTGAGGGATTGAAATATTGGAAATTAGGTAATGAGCAAGCATGAGAACTGAATGAGATAAAATTAAGTTATAGAACTGAGATGGAAATGATATTTCAAATTCTCTGAATAGTAAGAAATCCCTGTCTTCAGAGAAAGACAGAAGAACTTAGAACTTGAACATAGAAATCTGAACATTTAGAGAGTACTTAATTATTATTCAGAATGCAAATCTCTGGCTATATTTCTTCTCTTTTTTTGTAGACAAACAGACTTTTTTAATGTTTAAAATGTAACTGTCTTCTTAATACCATTTCAACAACTTTATTTTCCTCACTGCTCAGTTTCAGCCACCCTCAATACTATGATTTTGAACATTTCCATCACTCTTTGTCTTCTGTCAATGTGGTACAATACCAACTTCACTTCTTTACTTTTCTACCTGAAAAATAATGCTAGAAGACAATGTTATCCATTCCCTTTGCAATTTCCTTATTTATTTTTCAAACATATTCTGAAAGTTGGATCTTCTTCCACATTTACAAAACACTTTAAGCAGCTTTAGGTAACGTTATTTCCTCTCTCCCGTTGTAAAATGGATCTTGTCTATTCAGATTGGAATAAACCATCTTGTTCCTCTGCCAAAATATTCTTCTGCTTCTAAACTTGTATAACTATTTGGGTGTGTTCCTAAAAACTAATTTCTAATTCTGTAGAGCAATTTTCTTGAGGAAACAGAGTACACTGTTTAAAATTTTATTGTTAGTAAATGGATTGTGATTGTTTAGCGAACTTTTGACTTGTGATAAAAAAAAATGATTATGTGTCCCATGACTTTGAAATGATTTTTATTAAAATATCTGAGCTTAGATTGATGAATGGTTTTAAGTTGTATCTTAAGAATCAATTCATCATTCTTTCAGTTTTAGATGAATTTACCAGTTCAAACACAAAGTTTTATAATTTTTAATTCTACTCTTTCAGTCTGTGTCAACCTTAGCACTATTCTTTTTTTACAGATTGCATGAATAAATACGTAATGGAAATCCCTAACATTTAGTATACTCTCAAGTATGTGCAAAGTTTCCAATCTTTCTTTGGAATAGTACAACTATAGTAGAATCATGGTAGTTTCAAATCATTTTAATTTGCTGTGGTATTGGGATGTCCAGAAATGAACTACCTCCAGTGTTTTATGTATATATATATTTACAGGCTTGCATTGAGGAGTGTGTAGACTGCGTGCCTTTAAACCATTGGTCCACTCACTCCTCAAAATGGGAAGCTGTGGAAGCTGAAAAGTCTCATCACTGAACAGAAAAAGTTTTTTTTTTTCGAGTTGGACTCGGGGCAGTTTTTGTAGGGCACCCTGGGCTGGCTGGACCCGCTCCTCAAGGCACAGCTGCTTCTCAAGCCAGCTACTTTTTATATTTTAGGAAAGCTAGCAAATTTGAATGTATTTCGAAAATAAAATTTTTATTCAAATTATATGTTATTTCCTAAACATTATTTATTCATTCTGAAGTACAAGTTTACAACAAATGTTAATTCAACATTTCATTTTAAACATTTAATGAAATCTATATACCAGAGTTATAGAAAACAGAAGTCTTCTTAACCCCAGAACAATGGTCCAAATCCTGGAACAAAAGAAAAATACAATTAGAACACCTCAGCCAAGGTAATGAAAATTGGAGTGGTCAAGAAAACTCGCCAGCAAACATAACCCCATCCTTTACACCAATATCGTATCATTCTGTAAAAACAAAGAAAATAGGAAGATTAACATTAGGCTGTAATGTAGGCAGTGTTATAATAATTTACTTAATTTAAATTTTACAAACTAATATTCCATCTCTGTACACAATTAGGCCTTTTATTGAATTTAATGAAACCACACAGGATCCTGGATAACACTTTTTGACAATTAATTGCAGTATAAAGCACACAAATGAAATTCAAACAAATTGCCCAAACTAGTTATCAAAATAAAACCAAAAGTAGTTGAATGGAATTTTAAAATATTTAGTAAAATATATTAATGACATGAAAGACAAAAACTACAATATAATAATTTGGAATTCAGGAATCTCATTGTCCATTATGAATCAAGAAAAATTCAAAAACTTACATTAAAACAAAATATCTTTAATGAAATGTTAACAATTTCATTAGAATAAAATATTACATAGAGCTAGAGAAAAACAGGGGTTTAGATATCACAATTTAAAGTAATGAATAATCAGACTTCAAAAAGAACCTGTTACAGGTAAAGTATTTACAAAATAATCTGAGATTTTTAAGTTACATAAATTACACTTATATTAAAATAATCTAGGTGTTCTTTTTATCAGGGTGTATTATTGGTTTCACAACATAAATCCAGAAGAATTAGTGCCAAGTTTTTTAGAAACAGTTTCTAGGTCTTTTAGGGGTCGGGGTGGAGAGACTTTTCATGAAAATAACGTGAAAACAACCGAGATTGGGTCATTTGGGGTTGACAATCTTGTCAATTCGCAGGGTAGAAATTTTTGATCATGCTAACCGGCCGATATGTGTGTCAAATAAATATTTATCGGTGCCAATGAGATTCATAATATTTCTCTAGATGTTCTCTGAATATCTATTTCTAACCCTTATTAGCTTCTGACGAGAGCACCCTTATGGTTTGGGGTGGAGTTGTATGACATAAAAATAACGCAAAAGCAACAGAGATTGGACTTGAATCAGGAGTTAAGGATGTCGTTGAGATTAATTATGACATTACACTAGCAATTTAGCCCTCACTGGTAGGGGTAGTAATTTTTGAACTCGTTAATCGGCCGATATTTACGTTGAGTAAATATATTTCCTGGTCAATAAAATTCATATTTCTCCACATGATCTCTGTGTATAATTTCAACCCCTTTCGGTATAGTAGGGGAACACACTTAGGGGTTGTGTAAGGACGTTACATAAAAATAACGTAAACACAACCGAGATTCGAGTCAAATCGTGGTTATGGATGTCGCTGAGTTTATTTATGACAACCTGGGCAACTTGCGGGTTTGGGTGGGGGTGAGAGGGACTGGGCAGGGGCAGAAATTTTCAAACATCTTAACCGACCGATATTTGCGTCAAATAAATAATTTTTGAGGTCAATGAAATTCATAATATTTTTCCAGATGTTCTCTGTGCATAATTTCAACCACTTCCAGGACTTAAGGGTGTTGGTGTAGTGGCATTACATAAAAATAACGCAAAAACAATCGAGATTCGAGTCAAATCCGGGATTATGGATGTGTCTGAGTTTAATTATGACATTTAAATATTTGTTTAACCCTCAGTAGAGGGGCTGGACTGGGGGGAAAATTTCAAACATATTAAAACGGCTGATATATTTGTCGAAAGAAACTTTTTCAGGGTCAATAGGTTCAACCCTTTCGGCATGGGGGGTGAGCACATTTAGGGATAATAGTCGAGGTTCGTTACATAAAAATAACGCAAAAGTAAATGAGATTGGAGTCAAATATATGGATATATGACAACCCAGGCAACGCCAGGCACCCAGCTAGTTGAACCATATGAAAATTTACCATTTTGTTGTAAAATCTGGCATAGCTATCATTACAGATTTGGATGATACCTTTGATTATACACACTTCCGATGTTCTTAACACTCCATGCTGAAGATAGACAGAGTTTTCTTTTATTCTCTCCTTAGATTTCTCTCATCTAAATGTAGTCACTTACCCAATATTCACAGAAACACTCGAGCAAGTGTTTTGAAACTAAACAAGGATGAAGGACAATGTGGACTAATGATTGATGGAGAATACTTACATCACCCACAGTTCATAGTTCACAGATGACATTGCCCTATTCTAAAGTGAAATAGGACATTTTACAATGTACTTCCCATATTTTAAACAAATGGTGGGCCTTTACATGTAACAGGAACTTATTGCATACTGGAAAAATTGCCCAAAACCCTACTAAAGTTTCTTTTCCGTCATCAATTTATAATTACTGTATGTGTTTATTTAATTTTTTGAAGTCCCATTTCTTGATAAAAACAGTTAATAATGTACTGAGTTAAATTAATTACATAGTCTGCATATATTAGGTTCTGACACATTCTGCTTTGACTGTATATTTCAGTATTAATGTCAATCAGCGGTGGCTGGTGCATATGTGCTGCAGCACATAAATTAATTTAGCTACTTTTTTCTATGTTACTCAGGGCTGTAGTACACAATTTCTGTTCTGAATGAGAAATACGCATACACAATATTCTTTTTCACTCGTATGAAACTGTACTCCTTTTCACGATTCTTACCAGACGGCTCATACAAACAAGGCTGTGCCATGAAATGACACAGATGGCTGCATGAGGCACATAAGCAACCAAATCAAAATAAATTTGAACCAATCGGTAATTAAAAATCTTATTTTAAAGTTGTTTATATTTTTAAATTGAAAATAGTATTTGTACATTATGGATAAAATTTTTAAAAACAAATTCAATCAAATGTTATTTTAAAGGAAAAAACATTTAAGGGGCATAATAATGTGAAAATCTACCACACAACCTTGAATACAATACTGTCAATATACAGGGCTAGTTCCAAAAAGTAACTTTATTTAAAATATGTATGAAGGAGAAATACTTTCATGTTAGAAATGTGTCATATGGTGGTAAATTATTCCACTTTTATAAATTAGACACTATTGGAAACATGTAGACAGAAGTAGCATAATACAGGTTGGGCCAGAGTCTTGGTATCTATGTTACATAGTTGCTTGTATGTGATGTAGCACACAACTTTAAAACTTGTGAGTTTGCTTTCCATGAATGTAATTGCTAGAAGCTTTCAATTTGGCCTGACTCATTAGTTCTAATTTATACTGAATCCACTTCAGGATTCTCATTGTTCTTTTCACTGTCTTTCATCTAGGTGTTTTTAATAAACTTTTGAAACTTGTATAGGATCTACACAAACAGGCCTCCAAGAACTTTTAAGAAAATCACCAATAACATTAAACTCTTGCCTTTTAAAACAATTACATTTTTGTAATTCATTAAATGAAAGTGCCAGAAAAAAAATTATATAGAAAATGTCCAATTATAAATCAAGTGTAATAAAAAATGTATTGGCATTTATTTTGTACACAATGTTTACAACAGTTATATATTTACAAACTCTTTAATAAAGTAAAAATACATCAAACTGCTATTAATTTTGACCACACTGAACACATTCCCTTTTTATTTTTTTATTTATATATATTTAAAAATTCATGCTTTCACATTAAACATAATATATCCATAAATTCTGGAAGTATTAATTTCTAAGTCAACAACACTAAACAGACATATATTTGTCTTTGACACAAGACAAACCATGATGACAGAATGACTACTAAATGTCACAAATTAAACAGTAACAGAGATTTAAGTAAATGAGTCAACTCCAAAGAACGTTCTATTAGAAAACCAATTCCATAATTTGCACAAAAATGATGTGATATACAATTTCATAAAATTAAATGTTGACAGGTTTTCAGCTGACCTCTGCATGATGTATGAAGCAGTAGATATTGATATGTTTAAAATTGGGTTTAAAAAAGAACATGAAAAATTATGAAATTAATATAGATTGTTATTTTTTGACTTAGCATACTACAAATAATTAATACACATTTTAAAAAATTGATATAGTATAATATAAATGAGGAAGTCACCAAATTAAATTGCAGAAAATTCATTTAAAATTTAAATTTCATAAATAAATTAAATATGTTTTGAAAATATGTCATTTTATGTAATGCCATTCAGAAAATAAAATTTTAATTAATTGTAAAAATGTGTTTTGAGGTATTACATGACTATTTGCAAACCTAAATAACAAATGCACATCACAAAAAAGTAAATGCATTTTACATATAATTATATTTTAAATACAGAACATATGTTGAATATACAATTTCATAAAGTAGTATAGAATCTTTACCACCCAATTCACATTTAACATAATATAGATTTATAATAATGATATCCAATATTGCTGAACAATCAGAATTCTTATTTGGCTTGCCAATTAGTCTAAAATATATAGTGTGAAATACAGTTAGAAAAAAAAAATCTTGAATAGTCGTGCACCTTGAAATACTTTCTTGTGCAACTAGTAAGTTAAACCAGAATATTCCTACATGGACTACTGCTAAAAGAGTAACATAATTGGTAAATTTATATTTTTTGAATAAATTATTATTTATAGTTTCACATATGATAATATGTTATCACCTGACACATTTCACTGTAAATGATAGTTGTTTTTCAGTATATAATATAAATTATGCAATAGTTGAATTGAAATATGGGAAAGCTGTTGTTGTACCATTTCACTAATAAGGTTATAAATAACAATAATTATTTATCATAATAAAAAAGTACTTATATTTTAAAATGGATTTTAATTATAATAATAATAGATACTTTTGAGCAAGAATCTTTTAAATATGTGCCAATTGTGTTCAAAATATTAACTTAATGCTATTTAAAAAATAACTATCGATTTCCTGGCTAAAAATATTTTTTTCATAAACAAATATTTAGTTATGAAATTGTTGTAAAATTTCTGAAAATTTTTGTTGAGTCTATCCAATCATCAAATATGAAAAATTGTTTCTATATTCTCAAAATGGTCTGCTTCAGTGTTTTTGTTTCATTTACCTGTCATAGTATGAATTCCACTAATTTCAAACAATCAAGTCCTCTGGAATTAATACATTTATTTTTTGTTTTTTTAAACACATGAACACCAGTGGATATTTAGTTCTTTATTCACTGAATCTCACACACATTGATGAAACAGCCACAACATTAATGTGACTTTAATCTGTTTATATAATCCACATTTTTGTTTAATATTCATTCTTTCAATCTATATTCTGCATATGTACAAGTTTCAAACACAATGTATTGTCTTTTATTAATAATCAAATTTTAATTTGTTCAGAGTATATCAGTCATTATTTTGCTTGATTTCTGCAAAAGCACCACAAATTGTTCACACAAATATGAAATATTTTTGTTTGGGACAAAAGAGAATTTTCATGCTGTTACCACAGCTTTCAGAGTTGAAAGTAAAATAAAATTTCAACACTAAGTCACCAAACATAATTTGCACCAATTTTACTTCAACTTATTGCAAACATGATTTGGAAGGGTTTTTTTTAACCTGTAATATAAAGATAAGAATTTCAACTTTAACCATTTGTCTATAGAATATGTATACAAATTATTATAGAAACATCTTGGAGCAGTTCTAATAAATTCTGATTAAATTTTAAATAATGTCATATGGTGTATATATATATATATTTAAGGAAATTAGTTGCACTTATTCCATACTATTTGCTGTTACTTTTATTAAATATTCAAAAAGTAATTGAAATACTAAACAATTCCTGGGCAGTAAGAAGTAATAAAGCATTGAAATTATTAAAAATGAAATTATAAACATAATAGCAATCAAATTCATGACATACTATTTATATTATAAATTATACAAAATAACTATAAATCCAAATAATTTGTATCTTTGACTGACAAAACTGTATTTAATAATTTAATCTTTTACTTTCTTAAATTCACAGGCTTGTGTGGTCTGTATTATTTTAATTCTACTGAAAACTTTGGAAAATACTCTATAGATGTATAATAAATTCAAATTTTCTGCCTATAATAATATAAATACATTTATTTTTAAATGCTACTTAAAAATATACACTAGATTATAATGAAACATAGAAATATTTGATTAAAAATGAAGACAGTTTTTAAATAATTTCATAAAATAGAATTACATAAGTTATTAATATAATAATCAATCTAAAATATTATCGAAACTACATCTAAAACAATGCCTCTTAAATTATTTAGACCATTAATAAATATCATTATATACAAATGAAAATTATAGGTGAATCCTTAAAAAATATATACGGTTCTTTGGTTATATTATATAATGAGATTGATCAGAATTAAGGTGCTTGCCAGAACGTTGTTGCCTGTACCACACACCTTGATTCTGTAGTTGGTTGGGCTATTAATTAGTTCAAACACTCATAAATATACAAATGCACACACCATTTTAAACATCAATCTCCTTGCCAATAGTGTGATGCTTTGACATGGAACATTCAGTGGAAGATTGATTGTAGTGTAGAGGAACATTTCGATCTGCTCTACTCTGATCTAAAGGTAAAGCAAAATCTGTGCACATCATGCTGCTTGCAACATAAGAGCCTGATGTATAATATGGCTGCTGGTACTCAAGACGCACTGGAGGAGGGATTGGATTAGTGTTTCTCCTTGAGATTCTGTTCAAAGGTAATGTGCCTGTTGATGAATCAATGAGGGATGTGCTGTTATTTAGAAGCTGAGAAGTAAAGCTATAGCTGTTTTGAGGAAGGTGGTGCTGATGCAGGATACTCTGTAAAATGGTCAATAGTGTAATAAGTAATAATGAAAATATTAAAATTTATTCATGTAATTTCGAAAATTACTTTACATACATACCGAAAAATCTAAATACACAAAAAGTTTAATTTCATTGCATATTTCAATAATATATTCAATACAATTTTTACTCAATATTTTGCATGGATAGTAATTTAATTATTTTGATAAATAGAATTGAACTGTTTTAATTTTTATACTCATAATATTAATTTTACAGAAAAGGAATATTTAAGTGTACTTGAACCAAATGTGTACATTAAATGAGACATCTACTACAAATCTTAAAAACTGACAAACGTGTTAAATAGTGAATAATTGTTAGATGTAATTCATGCAACTCTTTTTAAAATCTCAGCCATAATTAGAGAATAACAGTTTTACTTTGAAGAGAAAATTTAAAAGTTTACTTATATAGGTTTAGATGAATTTCATAGTCCACACCAATTGAAATTTCTTCATTAGTATCATAAACTGCTGTGTCAAAATAATCTACTACCAGGCTTATATTGTAATTTTTTGCTTAATTTATTAATATTGTTGCAATATCTTTATGTGGTTGCCAATTTCTTATAATTTACTTGAGCTAAATGTTAATATTTTCATGTATTAACACTTTATTTTATTTTTACTTTATTTTTTAATTAACTGATTTTTGCCTTCTTTCTGTGTTTGTTAGTTATTCTATATGAAGAAAGAAGCAAAAAAAGCCAAGAAACAATAACTGTATTTTTATGTTATCACACACAAATTTAAATTGTTGCTAAACTATTATGTACTTACTTGGTATGTTTCTGTGTATACATTATTAAATGAATGGTTCAAATATAAAATATTATCCCGTTCTGGTTGTAGAAGTCCATCATACGGAGATAACACAAAATTACTTTGGGGTTTATCTTTGATATCTGATGGGATTGGACCTAAAAGAAGTGAAAATTTATTAGACATATTTGTAACCATAAAGGTGCTCTTCAGAAATAGCCTCCATCAAACGATTCATGTTGAGTTGTAAGACTAATGGACAAATACAGTTAATTAGAAATTATTTGAGCATTATGTCTCTTTCCTCTTAACTTAATGTACTCCAACTGCCTGAAATTTCAAGAGCATTTCAATTTATTTGTATTCTCTTAAGATTAATTTGATATGACATATTAATGTACAGTACATATGCTTTTTCATCTATCAGATACTATTGGAACTTGATTTACACTAGTAGGTAACTATAATTTGGTGCAACTGTAGTCTTTAAATTTATAGAATAGAACTTATATGTCACTTCAGTTTAAGAAGTGTGAAATACATTATAACACCTTAGCTGAGAATCAAATAAAAAACTCAAGTTATATTCAATAAAAACAATAATAACACATTGGTATGATACAAATTGAAGGCTTATATAAGTGAGTTTGCCGAGACATTAATATGTAAATTTTTTAGTAATTACAATTAACTTAGGTAAGAGGGTACAGATACTAAACAAGAAATATTCATTTTGTATAATGAATTTTCAATACTCCAGCTGTGTGAAAAGCTCATGAAAAATTGATGGATCCTCATCCTGCTGGTTAATCTAAGAACTTGTTGAATGACATAAACCATGAAAATCTTCACTTATTGAATACTTATCTGTTATTAATTTTATTAAGATGGAAATCACTTTAATTGCCATTGACTAATAAACTAAACTTTGAAAACTATTTTTTTCATCTCAAAATTGAATGATTAAATTTGTTATAGAAGTGAACATGAGGGGTGATATTTCAAATAAATGTTAAAAAATATATCAGAAAACTTTTAAACTAACAAAATATACTTAATGTATTTGCATTATAGTGGCACAATATAATTGACTAAATAAGGAGTTCAGACTAACAATTTACTTTTCAAAGTCTGATTTTGTGTCAGTAAAAGAAGTATTAAGTTTCATTAATGATTAAATTAAGAAAATATTATAGAATTCATATAGTTAAGTTTTATTTCATCTCAAAATTGACTGATTAAATTTGTTATAATTTAATGAACACAGTATTGTTTAATTATTTCATTACAGAACATATATTTAGATAAATAAATGTTAATTAATATAATTGTATTAATTTAATAGCTCTCAGGTCAATGTGAAATCTAACATAATAGTTTTTACATCTTTGAAATTTTTTTCTAAATATTTTTACTTGGTAATTAGCATATAAAATGTATTTGAATCTGTTATAGAACGAATACCATATACAACTTTAAAAAATGATGAGATCGTTGGAATAGGCAGAAAAGCAAAAAATCTCCCATTTTATACAAGGTAGAATAGATATCTGTACTTATTTTGAATTATTTGTTATATTGAAGCACTGTGCCTCAGAAATTTATCTAGATTGGCAAAATTCAGCAATGTAACAAATAATGCTAAATTTTGACTCAAGGACAGTCAGGAACTTCCAGTTTCAGATGATTTTAATTAAAAAAGATTGAATCGTTACTTACAAAATATGATTTTTATATTAGAACTTTGACTTAAAAATTAGTAAATAGATAAATATGGAAATGGTATAATGTAAATAAATTCATATAAACGTAGTGTTGTACTGAAAATGGCTGAATAAAGGTACGATAATTCCTCAATACAAATATGGAATGGGTTTAAACATGCTGAAACACTGAAATTGAGCAGGATCTGGACCAAAGTATGAATGGTATCTAATAATACTATGCTGCCCATGTAGGCTATTTGACAAAACATCCAAGAAATATCTGAATGGTTATGTGACAAATTGGGGAACCTTATATACAAAGCCAATCAAGATCATGCAAAAAGTATGAATGAGTTATAAAATCAAAACGGTACAGAGTTCTGATGCCAGCACACAATTTTCAGTTTGAAGTGAAGTGAAATTTTTCCTATTTCAATAGAATGTAGGTTGTATATTTCCATCAGGCACGACTATAATTAGTTTCTTGTATAATATTCTACAAAAAATGCTTCTCCCTGTTCCTGTGTAATAAGCCCTCTTTTCAAATTCTCTTATTAGAAAACATTACAATAACTCAATTACTGTCAGGAATCTTATATTGTAATATCATAGTATTTGCACATTTGTCAATATTTGAAAGCATGACTTTTAGTGGTGATGAGGGAAAATACTAAAAGTTACATTTTCATTCAATATATGGAATATAATTGTGAACCAATAAAATATATACTTGCCAAATTTTGTTAATGTTTAAATTTGTGAACAAACTTAGGACTGAAAGTGGTTTCCTACACAGTGTTATTATTTAAAAAATTACCATCAAAGGCCAAGGAAAACAAAATTCACATATATGACATATGGCCTTTAATAATATATATGTTGTGGCTATAACTAATGAAAATTGTTAATTTGTTGAATATATTCCTAATTATATATTTTTATTATAAGTTATTTTCTGCAACTTATTCAAAACTCCTTTTGTAATTAATATAAATATCTTATTTGTTAATAACTCATATCTTTTGGAGCAAAAACAACAACAAAAATAAGATCAACGAATAGTTTAAACAATGTGCAAATTTAGATTATACTTGAAACTATTTCATCATTAACTCTTGGAATTAAACTTACAACCAAGTTAATGCCAATATTTTGTAAAATGATTGATCAAGATTGGTTAAGAAGTATGCATGAAAAATAATCCTAAGACACATTTTATTATAACTTCCTGAATTTATGGGTATATTATCACACATAGGAAAGAGAGAGTAGGATTCAAATGGCTTACCTAGGAGTGAAGATTGGTCCACCCTTATATATCCCACCTAACAATCCACCACCAAGGCTAGTTTACCATCTTATGGTAGGAATGGGTGATATATCTTAAGTATTCTTTCTTTCTGTAACCCTCCACAATCAGTAACAAAAAGGCATTTACTGAATTAAAGATAATATAGCCTCTCTTCTGTGACAAAATTTATCAAATAAATTGTTGACTATCAATTCTACATCACCATAACCAAACTGCAAAGCTAAGCACATCATTAAGAACCACAGCACTATTCAACTTAAGAAAATACAGTTCCCAATAGTTGCTCATGCTCTGAGCTAAATTTCCAACAATTTCAAACAGTACATCACACAGTTATAAAAGCTGTACCACCTGATTCTTCAGAGATTGAACTTCATATTTCAGAACTTACCACCCAACATGTCCTACAACTCAAAATAGTCCAGGATTTTGTCTTTCTACAGTGAATTTTATTCCATTCTTTCATCTTTTGTATATATATATATATATATATATATATATATATATATATATATATATATATATATATATATATATGCATATTTTCGTGGACTGCTGTTTTCAATCTGAGGAATGTGCAATCTGTCTCTTTAGGAAGAAGGATAAAACATCTTAAAATTTGAATTATGTATTCTATCAAGCAGGGTGGCTGTTCTCCACTTTCAGTAACCCATTTCTCTCTCTCTCTCTCTTTCATATATATATATATATATATATATATATATATATATATATAATTTAGTTTTCATTTCACTATGGTCTGTATAGCCTAAATGAATATTATAAAATTTTCCTGATGTGTAGTAATATGTTTTGTCTGATTTCCCACCAATAAAATTGACTCAGTTTTGTAACTAACTAATTATAATCAGGTAGTAGTCAGTACTAATTAATGTTTTTACTGACTCTGATGTACAAATGACTTTATAAATTTCTTTAGTATGTGTCCAACCTTACCTGCTGACCTTCCATGAAAGACACCAGCCATTGTGTCTCCATGGTAATTTATGCTGTCAGTCAAAAACATCTGCCTGATTCTGTTTGATCTATTGTGATGGTTTGTGTCATCAGGTCTGAGGTTACTTAAACTAGCAGCTCGATTATCCTTTAATTTTCGGGTGCCTTTGTATTTCTTTTTTGCCACATTTTTTGGCATAGTGCAGCTGGCATAAGGGAGACTACAGTTTTGAGTGCTAGATATGTCATTTGAATCAAAAGTTGCTTGATGCAACCTCCCCACGTTCAGACTGTGAGATCCATTCACATGCACAAGCACCCCTGGGCGAAGAGGCCATTTATTAACTTGGTTCAAACTTGGTGTTAGGGTTGCGTTGCCTTCTGAGCTGCATTGGTACCAATATAACACACATTGCAGTTAATGCATATCAATAAATAACCTCATGCAATAAGAGAGAAAGCAAATCATACACACATATCGAGCAAGTAGGATTTGTAGCCATTTAATTGATTTAACCAAGAGATTATAACATTACAAGGAATTGTGTGTGGAAAACAGGATTATTTGTAGCATTAGTAAAATGTACTGCAGAAACAAAAATGGTGGTGTATTATATTTATAGAAAACAAACTTATGTTTCTTTAAAGTGTGACATATTCACATTGAAGGAATACAAACTTATTTTTTGACAAATAAACCCCTTTACAGAAGAATACAGTAAATGTCTGTATAAACTTTTGAGTAAGAGAAGATAATAATTCTATTACGTTCTACTCATTGGGAAATCATTATCAAACTAATTATATATCAAAACATTATTGCTGGCCAAGTACAGAATTTCTTCTCTCTATACCCTCGTTGCTGCTTACGGTTGTAGTATATATATATATATATACCAAATAGGTATGTCATTCATTTTTAAATTATTTGTAACTTGTACTTTACAGTGTCATATTTAAAGAATCGATAAACTTAATTTACAATTTACAATTTTAGCTTTATTGAATGTAAACATTTGATTTTTAGTTTTTATTAAGCTGAAATGTCTATCTACAAACAGTTTTGAATATTAAATAATATTGCATGTCATTAAATCATTTTTACAATGAATTCTCAAAAGCCATTTTATCAAGTTAATGATCAATGCACGAAAATAGAGGTGTTAGTACAAGAAAAAATGATGAATAACTTTTTTTATATATGAAAAAAAGTTGTATTCAGGTTCCTAAACATTATCGTTTAAAACAACATGAGTAGTTTTTCCATTTTATAAATAATTATTATATTATTTGATTTAATCTAAGGAAAAGTCTCAGTATATTGATTAAATATACTAACACTTGTTTCCGATTAATACTTCTATTGACTGACTTGATTGTTGTAAAGCCAGATCAAAAAGGTATATTTTCATTATTTTTTACATTTATCATAAATAATTTTTTCTACCTGGTAATATTTCATTGGGTCTTATGGTGTGTATTCAAAAACTTTAGAAGTTGATAAATGTTGATTTGAAACTATTAAGAATGCATGGGGGTGAGGTTTGGGATGGGATTGTTTTGAATTGACAGAAGGAAAGCCAATTAATTTTAATTAAGAAAATAAAAGAATATGAAATAATATTTTCTACTGACCATGTATTTTTATTTGGGGGTCAAAATTGTGATAGAGTAAGTCTGCAATATCATTGATATCCATTTATAAGATATAAACAGAGTCCTGCCTGTTATTTACCAATAGCATTTACAGGCCATTAGCAATTACCATTATCATTTAAGTAATCATTTATTTTTATTAGTTTCCCAAATATTTTACCTATAGTTATAAATTCCCATAATTCTTAAATAACGGTTTCAGTTAACGCAATTGAAGGCATAACAGTAATTTTCTATAAATATTGTGAGTAAATATTTTCAAAGATTGTTAAAATATAATAACAAAATCAAAATAATTCTGTAAGTTACCATGAATTAGTTAATTTCACTATTTTTTTTTAACAACAGAAGCTGGAGATTCCTTGTTAATACATGAGCATGAGATGATGCACAAAATGTGCTATAACATTTCATGATGCTCAAATTTACCTGGCCATTTGTTTGAACCAAACTGTTTTATCACTTGCATTCAGAATTTGGAATGAAATATTGAGCCAAATAATACTGACACAAAATGACAGTATACTTTAGTTATTCAAAAACATTATTTTAAACAATCATTATTGTTTCTCAACAGTAATCTCATTCACTCTACACTGAATCTATAGAAATAAAAATATACAAGTCTTATAATGCTCATGCGAAGGGCATTTACAAGCAGAAAGGGTGGAAACATTTCATAGGACAAAAAGTATTCATATATGTACAGCATGGCCAATGATTTTGGAAAATTAATTGTTACACTACCAAGTATCTACTTATCTTAATGAACATTGTAAAATGAGGCAGAGAATCAATGACGATTGACAGAAATGGTAAAATTGATCTGCAAATCTCATACATTTCACATTCAACTATATATCTATCAAAGTAAGTGGTTACTGATGCATAATAAGTTATGCTTATACCTTGGTATTTCCAAGGGATTAATGAGAAAACAATTCATTTTATTTTTAACCATTTATTCGGATGTATTACACACTATTATATTCTTGGCTATTTTATATGATTCGTTTGAATAAAAATATGCATGCATCTGTACAATTGTTCAATCATTTGATAAATAAATAAGAAACAAATAGATTAAAAGACTTACTTCTCTCCTTCTTCCAGCTCCATTGGATTATTGTCTACAAATAGATGCCAAATCAATAAGTTATATTATACAGTTAATTTATTATTCTAATCAAACACTAAACCGTAGTTGACACAATATTTACAGCAAATTGACTGGTCTAGTGTTTGACTATTATATTTCTGTTTAGATCAATAATAAAAAATGGCAGTATTACATCCTTAAATGTGAATAATATCAATTGAATCAGTTACCAATAAATGATATATTCATATTGTAGAATTTTTTATGAACATAATAATTATAATTTTATAAAAAATAGACTAATCAGGAGCAGGTTATTCACATAAGTGAAATCCTCTATAATATAAAATAAAAAAATTAAATAATATAAGTGTACTTACATTTGTCATCAGCTCTTTTCCGCCTGCAAATAAAAATAATGATGACACAAACTGTTATTACCATTAAAATTGCCCCAACAGCAATGGCAATGGTGATTAAAAGATAATCATTTTCAAATCTTCCCCACCAATTAATAATGTGGCCTGCAAAATTAAATTAATTTACATGAGTAAGTATCAAATGATTTATTTAAGGGTTTAGATAAAAAGGTATGTTTTAGGACAAGCTTAAATAAGTGATGAAATATTTCAAACCAAAGACAAAAGCATCTTACTTTCAGTAAATACAAAATTAAAATGAATAGTAAGCATACATCTCTAAACAATATTTCTCATGCAAATATTTTTAAAGTCTTAATGAATTGAAAGAACTGTAGATGAAGGTGTGGAATATTTGGCATGTATTTGTTAATGTAATTCTGTAATGAACAAATTCCATACAAGGTATACATTTTGTAATTAATTTGCACTGAGTCTAACAAGATAATTTCTTAACAGTAGAATGTTTTCAATTCTTAATAAAATATACACATGTTGAAAATAAACCGCAAGATACTTTTGAATTACAGAGTTACTGTATTAAAATTTATTATTTATATCTATTCACCTTGGCATAATTATATGAAACCCAACACAAAAAAGATTTTATATCACTGGAGAAACAATGCTTGGAATTCAATGCTTTTACCCAATGTTTGTATCTTAACTAATTTTATAATTAGTGAATGAATGACATGTTTATTATTTTAATAGCTCTCAAGACAAAACAATACAGTAGATGAGACTGGGAAGTCTTCTTTTTGCCTACTTCGAAATTTGAATGAGCTACTTGTAAATTACTACAAATAAAACAAACCCTTTGAGGTTTTACAAATGCACCCATATCATTAACAACTATTAGGAAGAATGACATAACAAAAGTTGAATAATCCTTCTCACTTTGTATATATAATTTTTCTTGTGCTATTAATCAGCTACAACCATTAAATTAACATAAAATTTGAATATGGATTGCTGATGGATGATGAAACTTCCAAACAATTTTTATTGGACCCACTTGACACCACAGCAACTAAAATCTACAAATTCACACAGATACATGGTCCACTTCAATTACTATCCTCATTTTTAGGTGTAATAATTACAATCATAGTCATAACATGACCAATAATTGTATTTTCAATAGTTATTCTGTCTCCAGTTTCCTTACACTCATCACATTAAGACAGAGGTCAATTTCAGTAGTCCTACTAACTACTGAATAAGGGCAAAAAAAGTCTATGAAACCTTTTTCAAAAATCTTGGCCTTGTGTAATCCATTTTTAAAAATAAGGTAAGCAATTTTTTTTAATCTCTTAACTTAAATTTTATATAAATGTATAATGATAGAAATCACAATATTAATTAAATATTTTTCATGCATTTATATAGTTAATTGAAACATGTTTATGCCATGAAGTTATTGTTATGAGTATTTATTTTAATTACAAATTACTAGAATTTAGTGATTGACAATGGTGAATTCAAAAGATTTCCTTACTCAGAACATCAAACACAGGAGAAAAATAATAAGTCAGAACCACTATGTGAAATAGGCAGTCCTTATCATAAAATAGAATTGAATCACAATTGTACTCTGTGACAAAAAAATTCAATTGAAATTACAAACCTAATTAAAAAAATTCATTACAGATTAGTAGTGTTTTTTTCATACTTTCATAAGTATTAATCACCAATTGTTGAAAGTGTGCAACTTACCATTTTTTTTTGTAATAACAGATAATTGGATATGTTTATATAAAATAATTTGATCACCAAAACATTTAAACTACTGTATTAATTGTCACTGCTACATGTGGTTGCCCAGCTCTCTTCTGGAGGTGCTATTATCAATAAATAATATATCATACAGCCACAATGCCCAGTTTATTTTGTAGGTTGTTGATATTTACTTTAATAATGTTGAGTTTAAACAGCGAATTAAACAAAAGTATTTCTATAACATCTCAACAAAAAATTAACTTTGTCTGGAATTTATTGTTTAAGTTATAAAAACATTCTAAAATATTTTATTGAACATAATTTAATTTAATGAATTATAATTAATATAACCTTTCTGATTTTCATTTGGTTAAAAGTAGAGAGGTATTTGCTACATAATGTTAATGTGTGCTTTAATTTTTACACATCATTTTATTATTTATTTAATTTAATTTATTCATACATACACATAAAAAGTGCTCAATATATTAAAAAAGAGGCTATGTGGAGAATAAGCACAAACTGTTTCTAACTGTTATAAACAATAAAATAATCACATTTTAGTTGTTTTAATTAATTATAGCAAGCAAGCACTTGCAGGTTAACATTTTTAAAAGAATAAATATAAGAAAATGGAATATAATTATATACTACAATGAAAAAACTCTCATTAATAAATATTTTTAATTTAAAAGTATTTCATACCTTAAATTACAATTAACAACACAAGTATATATTATCAAAACTGATTTTATGAATAGTTCCAATTATATTAATTGGAAATATACTAGGATGTTAAAGCTTTTGCCTAATACTGAAGGACTGAAATATAGAAACTTATACAATATTACTCCAGTTTTGATACTTGACTCTTGCTTCATTTTTATCATGGACATCAATATCAAATGAAGTCTCTTTATATATTATATGACAATTACCAATTTGAAATTAATTCTTTTGTAAAACTATTTAGGGTGAAATGAGTGAAACAGTTTTTCAGGTCGTTGAGATGAACAGTGATACTCAGTGATAGTTAAGTCACATGCTCAGCTTAGTCAATATGCAGAATGATGATAAAGGGTTGATTATAAAAAATTGAAAATTACAGAGAAAATGTTGAATTTTTGCTGCCTAATATGAGATTTGGATAAATACATATAAACCCAACGAATCGGCTATTAACAATATAATAATTAATTATTAGGATGGAAATGTCACAAGCCATGACAAAAAGGACACAAAATAAAGAAAATTTGGCTATCAGTCTCTTAGCAATTGTCTAAGAACAAGAAAATGTGTTATTGTTTAATTTACATTTACAGAAGAAATAGTGTTTTTATTAGAAAATGTAATTTACGTCTCTGTGTGCTGATAGAGAAGATGAAAATAAAGGCTGTATAAAATAAAAAGTTTTAGAGAAATCAGTAGCCAAGAGAATAAAGTTTAGATTCAGAAGAAGTGACAACTATTGGAGAAGAATTTACAAATACTCTTAACAATGAAAAACCTCTGTTCATCTTCCTGACAATTCTATAATTTATCCTTCGTCTCAATTCAATGTTCTAATTATTCTATCACTTATAACTTCTTTAGATGTTGATTACCTTACTAAGTACTAATGTCAACTTCATCATCTACCTATAATATTGATAATGAAATACTTGACAAATACAATTATTCTAGTACCAATATTAATTTTCTAAAACATACAATGAATTAATGATTTTACATTTGCTGCAATGAAACAGGTACATAATAAATAACTATTGTAGTTCGTTCACATATAATTCCAACCATTAATACACTTCCAATATCTTGTCTTGTTTTTATTCTAAACTGAATATAATTAATAATGCCAACTTTCAAATGGATATTGTCCTATTAATTCAATAATTAATGATTTATTTAATTTATTCATATTTTCAGCAATAACATAGGTGTACTAGGTATTGTATTCTTTTAAGGACTGTCTACCACAAGCATGAAAATATTTATTCAGCCGCATGCATGCAAAGCATGCAGCAAGCAATTTTGTGCCTTTACTACGAAAACAGTATTACCTGTATCTCTGAACTTACTACTTTTCTCCTGGTAGGCTAAAAGCATTGGACAATTGATTTAGTGCCATAATTCTACAGTCATGAAAAAAAATTTAAAGAGTACATTGCTTGTTCTAATTGACACTAAATTTTAACTGTTAGTTGTTCTGCAGTGATAAAGTAACCAAATAAAGGTAACATTGCCATTGGTTTGACCTTATTTATACAATTATCTATAACTAAAAATAAATTTGAAGTAGTAAAACCCATTTTATCAAATATTAATAACAGTAAATTAAGAATATAATTATATGAATAACAATAATTTTCATTGCAAATGCCTGCTTTTTTAAAAATAATTTTAGTATGATATGCTTAGCTAACACAACAAACATTTTAATTGTTCATATTAAATGAGAGTTTTTACATTTTTGTATAAAATTTGTAAGCAAAATTCGAACTAAAACATGATTTTCCTACTACTCTTTTTGTTTCATCTTACATTTGCAAAGTAATTACTGCATATCAAGTTAAAGAAAACAGTACATCAAATCTTTGTGTATTTTTCTAATGATAAAACTTACTTATTGATCTGTATGAATTCAAAATGTACAGAATGAACTTATTTTACAACACACTTCTATATTTACATAATAACAAACCAAAGAAAATAGTTTTATAATAACTACAATTATTCATGATTAATATAAAGTATCAAGGGTGAAAGTTTTACCTGTAACATCCCGTTCACAGGGAATTCCTGTCCCAACAGTATTGTTTGCAAAACAAAGGTATGTTCGAAAATTTTCAACATATGAATCCAGAGTTAATATACTTTGATGCCCTTTGTTTTCTATGTTTTCTTCAATGGTATAATTTTCATTCTTAATTCTCCAAGCAAAACCAACATCTGGGGGATTTGCTTTTGCTGAGCATGTCAAAATTAGTTTCCCGTCCATTTCAGATTGAGTGATTCCACATTCAGGCTTATCTGTTAAGTAAGAAAGTTATAATTTAACGAATTAAGATATTATTATCTATTCACACGAGTGTTTTTCATTCCTTCATTTGTTATTTATATTTGTTGAAACTCTTCCTTGGATAATGGAAATGGAAACTGATATATACTGTGAGTGAGAGATCTTAAAAGAGGTATTGATTTGTGATTTGGGTGAGAGAGCAGAAGGGAGAGAGAAGATTGTTACAATTATTGGCACATGTAAGAAAGAGAACATCATTTAACTAATATCTGGATTCCATAAGATAAAGAATGCAGAGAATTTTCTGTGCATGTTATACCCATTTCCAGGAGTTAGTAGATTTACTTGCAGTTGATTATAGCATTACTGCTAACTGCCAAAGGATGAGATAATGCTACCAAGAATTTCTCATATCTCTCTGCCTTCAGAAATTCATCTCTCTCTCTGTCAGGTATCTGTATTTCCTATCCCAAGCTTTTTAAAGTGGGATAATTATAATTATAATATAAAGAAAGTAATTCATAAATATACTTTGTAGTTACAAGAGCCATTTTATGTTTAATTCAAAACTGTTTTAAAGGGAAAAGTTATGAGATAAATACATGAAAGGAAATTGGTGTATACTTACATAAGACATTAATAGATGTTTTTTGAGTGATACTGCCATGACGATTTGAAGCTTCACAGATATAGTTCCCACCAGCATGACGCATTAATGGATAATTCAAAAGCAATGTCTTTCCTTTGATGATTACATCTTTCTCCGGTTCTTTTCTCCATACATATGTTGCCTCAGGGTATGATTTTGCAATACAGAATACTTTTTCTGGAATGTGGCCTTCAGTTACATAAACAATCTTGTTTGAAACTGTAATGTTTTCTGGTGGATCTAAAATAAAGTATGTTTTGATTAATGTACAGAGTGATAAACTAATGAAAAACAATTGCCATAAATGTCATAATTATTATTGTATTATTATAACTAAATCTGCAGTTTCTATGAAATTACAATTTTTTTCCATTTATTTTACCATTGTAAAGGAAAATGTGATGAGGTCAAATTAAATACATTTGGATATGAAAGAGAGACAGAATTCATGCCTAGCCAGCACACAGTTCAGATCTTCCTCCCTGACAAAAATGTGATTTTCCAGCTATGCAAGATTGGATCAACTACTGATTTCAGGTAAGTTGGCATCGCTCTCTCTTTCTTTCCTATCCATATGTGTTTTATATATATGTCTTCTTAACTTACATTCAACTCCAAAGAATGTTGTGCTGCTAACTCCAGGTCCAACAGAGTTGCTAGTGCTGAGGCAAGTATAGTTTGCACTATCATGAATTATGTCCAGTTGCTTTCCAGGCCATGCTGACATGTTCCATTGCAGAGTTGATTGAATTGATGAAAAGTCATTTGCACTTGTATTAGGAGGTAACCACTTGTTTGTGACTGTGTATAAAGATGAAGAACCATTATTTAGCTCTATTATAACATTATTTTTTAGCCAGTTAACTTCACAGGAAGGTGAGCACTCAACACGGCAGGATATGCTTATATGTTGAGCATTTAACAGAGCCCCATAATAAGGTGGAGTTCTTTCTATGAATGCTGGTGGTGCTGTAAGTTAAAAAACATTGAAAACCTCAAGGTGGAACATGTATCCAGGAATGTGTAAATAATTTTATTCCAATTAATATCTTCATTGTGCCTCATTATTCTTTTTAATTTCGAACAATATGAATTCATAATTGTTAATAAATACTCCTTAAAATTTATTTTCAAGTTTTCTACTAAGATGTTTAGTTTATTTTACATTCACTTTTCTTTTAGATACAATAACGTTTCAACTTAAACAACCTGAACGAATTCATTATTAATTTTCCCAATTAATTAAAGAAAATTGGATTCACGAAACAGATACTGTGTTTGTCAATTAGATCTATAACTATGATAAATGAATATCCAAATCAGAATCATGTTGTAATAAAATTAAAAGTAGTTATAATAAAGCCTCAGGCCATTTGCAATTGATTTTGAGAGTCATGCCACCTCATAGTATTTGGTTTAAAATCTATGCTTTCACTTGTGTAAAGAGAAACAATATTTTTTTATATTTAGCATTTCACAAGATTATGTTCTGAAAGTTTAACATAACAGTAAGCATTCAACATAGTACAAACATATTAATTTGATGCTATACTAACTTTGAAGTAGTTCTTTCCCAAACATTTTTTCAACACCAGAACAACAATCAACTGTCATAAATTATGTTGTTTTCCCAAAATGCTTTGTGTGTTTTCTGTAATTCTCACGGCAGATATGATTTATGCTTTTCATAATCTTGAAAATCTTCTTAATTTGTTTCATTACTCAGTATATTTACATTCAATCACTTAAATATAAATGGTTTCAAGTTTAATTTTGTTTAATTACTTTTGAAAAAGTACTTTTAATTGCTATTTTCCAGAAGAATTCTTTCTAATAATTTTCAACAGATTAATATTGAGATCCCTATGTTGCTTTGGGTATTTACTAATTTAATTTGCAGTTATTAATTTGTATTTCACAAATCCAGAAATTTATTCAGACATTCTACATATTTAGTAACATTTCAATTTCAAACACTTTTTATATTTGTAGTTTCAGATACTGTAGCTAGTAATTCATATCATGGGAACATACGTTGTACTATGTTTCAATTTTTTTATGTATATCATGATTTGGAATGTGTTTCTATTTTAGCTCATAAATACATTTTTGAAGATTTCTACATTCTGTGGCTGACATTTTTAGTACCCAATTGTTTTAACATACCAAAAACCTTGATATAGACTGTTGCAGGTTCCCCTTCACCTCCGTCATTGTATGCTAAACAGGTGAAATTAGAATCTGTTTCAAGTGTGACTGGTTCAATTGTCCAGTTGGCTGCCGTCATATTGTGTATTTGATGTGATCCTCGCATCCATCGAAATTTAGTACTTTTTGGTCGACCCGCATCATCCACACTGCAGCTTAAAGTGACTGATCCTTTCTTTACCACTTTATTGGGCTCATAAACTAATGATGCTGAGCCTGGAGGATCTGTAAAATGAAGAATTATTTCATACATCTGTATTTCTTTAAAATATAACAATTTTATTTTATTTTTACATATTCTCATTCTGGGAAGTAATACAGAGTATGTTACAGAAAGGTATGATGCACATCCATAAAGTGGAAACAATACAACATAATAAATAACATTGTTACACGTTTAAAATACTTATAGAAATATTGAGATGTTTTTAAATCTGATGTAACTATTCTTTCAAGTTAATGATTTAAAGTCTAATGCCATTCATGTTTTTCCTTATGATGTATGTCATTATTTAATTATCCAATGAAATAAATAATTTCAATTAATTGTTATCACAAATCAGTGGAACTTAAAAATTCTTTTTTCAAGCTAACACTTTGATTGTAAATATGTTGACAACAAAAATATTAAAGCAATTTTTGACTACATTTTCTTTCAAATTTTTGATTGTAAATATGTTGAAAACAATAATATTAAAGCAATTTTTGACTACATTTTCTTACAAATTTTGCAATATCTGTATGACTTTGTATCACTTTACTTTGTTAAAATTTTTAATAAATATATGTAAAAACAGGATTCTGTCCACTAAATATTTTTACTTTGTCATTATAAAGTTCTTGACAAGTATATTGGGAAATAATTTTTTTAAATAAATAATGTATTGGGAAATTATCTGATGTAACTTGAGTGTACATAGTGCTATTCATTCGCTGTTTATTAATTGTTATTTGTTGTATAGTTTATTCTCAATTACAGAAATAGTTATCAATTAACTTATTGAATTTATATTTCTCCTTGCCACATAAAATATTCTGACATGGTAGAATTAATAAGTGTAGTGGACCTTGTACTTACAGTAGACTATGAGCTCCTGGTCGGGCGAGACGGGGCCCCAGCCTGCGTCGTTCATGCCCTCGCAGGAGTAGTTGGCATGGAAACCACGACCTACATCTTCAAGCAGAAGTCTGCTGGGATCAATGTCACAGAATAGATCAGTTCCATTGCAGTCAGGCAGCTCCTTCAGCAGATCACCATCCAGGTACCACCTAACTGCTGTTAGCAGTGCAGGATTACCTGCATCCACCTTGCACACCAATGTAATGTTGATCCGTGACAGCTCACTCACAGGTGTTGCTGGCTCCATTGTCAGCTGCACTATGGGTTTGACTGCAAAATAAATTATGACTGAGGACTATGCCAGTGTAAGTGAGAGTTAAGATCTAGGGTTACTAAATGGGTGATTTCATAATTTATAATATAGAAATTTTCAATAACTACCTCTCTCAACGATAAGGATCAATGGAAGAGGTGCTTGTAAGAGACATATTTATACCTGTTAATCAGACTGTAAGGAATAATTGTGTAATTATGATTTCTGTCACCAAGATAGCCTGTGGAATTAAACATTGAAACATGGTGCAGTTAAGTTATCTCCAGGTTAAGAAAAGAGGATTTAGATATAGCTCTGTGAACATTATTAAAATGTTTGTTTTTCCAAAGAAATGACATAGAAAAATCATTGCTCTTCTTACATTAGTATGAAAGCTGTTAAGTTGGCTGGTTAGCTGGGTTGTAAAACAACTGATAACCGCAGTTAAGTAATTAGCATCTTTCAAACGGATTCCTGTTTCGTTATTTATTTTAGGGGAAAGATGTTCGACAACAATAATGCCGTTTTGGCACGTTTGAAAATTACCCTCTGGGGGTGGCAGTCCTGTCTTACCCCCATAGAGTCTGTTTTGGGTTTGAAAGGAACACGTGGGCAAAATTTGGTCAAATTTAATCCACGGGTGTAGAATTGTATGCACAACATACTGTAACGCGCGTTTTTTAATTTAATTTTGTTTTATTTTTCGGAAGTGTTGTTTGCTGTAGTTTGGAGGATCCTTTTGTTTCCCAACTCGAGACGCCGACCTGTCGCGTCTCAGGAAGCCGCACGTGGCTATTTGAATACCGTGGCGCTTTGGTTCGGCCCATGGGAAAATCCCATGCGGCTAAGAACAACAAAAGTCCGGTGATGCTAAGGGCGGGAAAACGTCCAGCTTCGGGGTAGGAGGAGAGATTTTTTGACACTTGGCGGAAGGACGTGGAAACAAGTGGACAGACGTGGAAAGAGTTGGAATAAGAACGTTGAAGAGAGTGGCTGGAAGAACGTGGAAAAAAGTTGGAATAAGGACGTTGAAGGGAGCGGTTGGAAGGACGTGGAAAGAGTGGTTGGAAGACAGACGTGGAAAGAGTTGGGCGGAAGGACGTTGAAAAGGATTGGTGATAGGGTACACGTGTATCCTTATGTAAGTAGTGGAAAAGCTGCAGGAGCGAATAAGGAAAAACCGGGACCTCCAAACTACAGCGTGCAACAACAGGAAACATGAACATGCAGTACGTATTTGGCTCGAGCAACTAATCTCTGCGACGTAAACCGACAGATGCCTGTAGAGTTTTCGTGCTCAAAACAATAATATTAATAAAATTTATTTCAATTTTTAATGAACATTAATTTTTTTGCTTTAATATAATAAAATATAAATAAAAACCCAGCCCAAGAAAATCATTCATTACAATATATACAAACAGACTATATAATTTATTAGAAGAAGATACTGTATGTAATATTATATTAAATACGTCCTCTTTCTTACCCATTTTCTTGAAGTAGCCTCCCTAACGCTTTACGTGTTTAGGTATACCAATTGATCCACTACAAACTGGCTGCTTTCACACACACACACACACACACACACATATATATATATATATATATATATATATATATATATATATATATATATATAAAGATATATTTATGGAGAGGATCGTGAATTAAAACAGAAGCTAGCACATAAAAAGAACGCAGGGAACTTTTTAAAAAGTTCGTTTAACAACTAAAATATTAGTTGCGAATCTACTTTCATCAGTTTAAGTTTTGGAAGTAAATAGATATATTATGCGAAATATTCTGTTTCTTTTCCATTGATTAAATAGTTATGTAACCTAATTAGAATTACAGAAGTGTTTGTGTCTTTTAATACGCAAGATTACTAATGTTGTGTGCAGCAAAGAATGCACCGAAATAAGAAAGCCAAAAATTTAAGACGACATTCGTAAAGAAGACGAACCTATTCTTTTATACACTGGATTTGTATGGAATAAATTATTGGCAAGAAAAATTTGTATAGCGATATATGTAGTTTGTTAGAACAATGTTTAATATTAAATGAACTGGATGACAGCATGGATCTCGACTCTAGTATGAAGACGTCACCATAGGAAAGAACGTGGTGAAGAACAGAACCGAACTAGTCTCATGACTGTACACGTTTTATTCTATTGTAGTTTGGGTGGGTTTATAGTCAGAATCTAGGTTTTTATACCTTGTTCCACCATTAGGTTCAGTCGAAGCGTCGTTGGCAAATTACGGGTCGCCTTTCGTGTGTAAACCCATAAGACGGTTGCGCCGAAAAATCTATCATTCAATATACGTGAGATGCTGAGTCTCAGTTAAATATGATACATACATTAATTTATATTAGGGTTTCTTGTTTAGTATTGAAAGTCATAGCCAGTAAACATTTATTTGACTCACAATATACGGAGACGTAGATGGAGTTGGTGGAGTTCTGCGAGCCGACGTCGTTTTCGAGACCGCAGTCGTAGGCTCCTTGGTCGTGGCGAGACGCGTTCTTTATGGTCAACGCCGGATGCTGTGTGGAGCCGCCTTCGTAGTGCTCTGCGGTCAGAGAAACCAGCTGCTTGTCGCGGTACCTGCAACAGATTTATGTCAAGCCTCCGCAGTACGAGAAACGGGGCAACGCGGGGTTGTAGAAAAAGGCAGGTATGACTACAATACAATATATTAAAATAAATATCTTTTCTGGTTTTCCATACCGTCTTATAAAAGTGACTCAGTATGTAGAAATAAATAAGAGAAGAGAAAATACAGGATAGTAATCCATAGAAGTACTAACCAACGTATACAGTGTTAACTACATTTATACTTACTGTAAAATTGTCTCACTGTTCCCACAGACACTGAAAGCATCACCATTCAATGCACTTGAAGTCGATGAATGTCACTGTTGGAATTCGATTCCCCCTTCCCCCCTCCTCACCGCCGAAAATATTTTTTGTCTGAACTGTTTCCCATTTCAAAGTCGCTCATTTTCATTATAAATTAAAGAATGCTATGCAGAAAATCAAAACGCTGGAATTTTAACTAGAATGCCAACTCTATTATCTCCATGAACTAAGATTAGAATCATAGCACAGAGAGCTACTTTTTATTAATCAAAACTTTATCAGGTGAAATACCAATACTTTTCTTAGATATGTTTAGTTATGCTTTCGAAAAAAAATTATGAGCAGCGTTTCTCTTCCTCCGCGATTCTAATGTTAATATTTTATTGAGTATTAGGCAGCCCGCAGTACATCAATAAAATTTTTAAATCAGCGAGACGACATGCACTATAATTAATGTAACAGAACAGATTTCTCTTTGTCGATTATTTCTTGCACAATCCACCGCTTTATTTGGAAATATTCTTATTGGACAAGTTTTGAGGATTAAGTAAATCAATGTTGAAAACACCAGTCATATTAATCAGTAAAATTTATTATCAAATTTAAAACATAATATTTAACAAACAACGTTTCATCCATGATTGGAACGTCTTCAGGTGTCCAATTACAATTAAATTCAGTTATAATTATTATAAGAAAATTTAGATTAATAAATTTCTAATGTGCTCTTAGCATACACGTTGAGGCAGAAATATTATGCTTTAAATTTATTAATAAATTTTTCTGACTTATAGACTGCTGTTTTTAATAGTTATTTTAAAGTCAGATTATTATAATTGTTAAGTACATGCACTTTGGCTGTCCTGAGGGGAACTCGGGCTCCGATTCTTCCTTATGAAGAACGTTCCGATTTATATAGAACTATCTGGGTGCTCGGCGTTGCCCGGGTTGTAATAATTAAACTCGGCAACATCCATAACCCCGGATTCGACTCCAATCTCGGTTGTTTTTGCTTTATTTTTACGTACTACAATTTCACCCCATCCCCAAAGATCCTCTCTCCCATTCCGAAAGGGGTCGAAATTATTCACAAAATTATATGGAGAAACAATGTCTTTCTAAATGACCTCGAAATTTTTTTTTTTGAACGAATATATCGGCCGTTTTATAATGTTTGAATACTTCAACCCCCGTCCAACCACACTCCTGGGGGTTAATCGATAATTTTAATGTCAAAGTTAAACTAAGCGGCATCCATAAACGCGGATTCGACTCCAATAGCGGCTGTTTTCGCGTTATTTTTGTGAAACGCCCCATTACCTCTTCCCCTAGGCGTGCTTCCCCCCTTGTACGCAAAAAACATCGGGAGAAATACTATCAATCTCAATGACCCAAAAAAATTTGATACGACGCAAATATCGGCCGTTTGAGCATATTTGAAAATAAACATCCGCGTCCCTGGTGTTGGTAGTCGTGTATTACCCCCACAGTGTTTGTTTCCGGTTCGAAAGGAAAACGTGTACGAAATACGGTTAAATTTTCCCCACGGGTGTAGATTTGTTTGCTAACAAATAGCCTATTTTATTTATTTACTAGCTAGGTGCCCGGCGTTGCTCGTGTACTTATTTATATAAACTCGAAAAAGTATTTAATTGAATACTTAAATATATTCCTTGAGTATTTCAGGATATAATCGTCACTCAGTCTTCATACATTACGAAATATTACATTGATGAAATTGTTAGCTAGACTCACAACTAATACAGCGCGAAAATTAACTTACATTTTCCCCAAGGATGGTAAAGTAATTCGTATTCTTCTTTATTATCATTCGATGGAATATTGCTGTATAAAATTATACTTTTTATTTAAAAAAAATATTTCTGCTTTATTTCATTCCTAATAAAGGAGATATTTCCTTTGTTCGTTGCGTAGTAACGTCTTTCTCTCGCGTGACGTCATTGTCTCTTGGCGCGCAGTAATTTAATATTTAATGATCACGGTTTTTAATTATAATTCTCTCCACCTTTTTGCTATGGGTTTGTCACCCCCACAGTACCGGTTCTCGATTTTGGCAGAATACGTATACCAATTTTTGTTGCATTCTGTCCACACGATAAAATTTGTATAAAGAACAACGTAAATACATACATACATACATACAAATATACATCCTTTTTTATTATATAGATAGATTAGAAGAAGAAGATATTTTGTCCATTTGGGAGCCGTGAGTTGAGTTCCGTGAAACTTATCATGATAATATTCTTTACTACAGAACTTGCATATTTTTTTCTTCTCTTTGAAGAAGTTGTTTCAGTCCCATAATGCAAAAACTACTATGAATTTACAAATGATTTATTTTAAAATCACACCAATTTTGTGATAGAAATGATCTCAAACACACACTCGGGGAAACGATTCGTCGCAATAGCACTGTTCATAAATTTTATTCTAGTGATTAAGTTAAATAAAAACCAAAATTTGACAATTTTTTTTCTTTTTACAATTTTGACCTTTTCCAATTTATACGATCTGACCAGCGAAATATAGCCATTAATTTTTGCCCGTATTCAGTGTCAAGAAGCAAGGAAGTATCAATACTTCGATGGAACGTCAAAATGAATTTTGTTTTAAGTATTTCGTGGCAGAGAAGCGTTAAATTCCCTCGAGTCTGGCGGCAGACAAGTTTTAACACTTTTCCGAAGCTGATGAATATTCATCGTGGCACATTAGAAATGCAAGTTTGATTGCATATGCAGTAGGGACTACTCTCAAATATATTAGTTCATGTCTTCTCTCACACCTCGGTGGTAAAAAAGAATTACAATTCTCTTTACCCTGAAATTTTAAATCAAATCGCAAGCAGGAATAAAAATCTGCGATTCCCTAAGGGGGAAGACTGGTGAAAAGTTGGTTAATTAGAGGAATCCAGTAAAGCGCGGGCCGTATTAAATAAGACAGCTTAAGCGATCACACCACTGTTGAAAGCAATCTTTGTGAAACGATCGAGGCCAGGTATTTTGAAGCGCTACAGTTCAAGCTTCTTTTGAAGTTGTGGTCCTGTTCTTTAGAATCGTTTCCGGTGTTTCGAACATTTCCAGTACGGAAAATCGCACGTGGTTTTTGGCTTCGTTCTTACTCGACCTTCAACTTTGAAGCTTTGAGTACATTCGCCATGAAAATTGTGGATTTTTTGAGTTAATTAGGGCTTCTTTGCTTCATTTTCACCACCTACAATTGTGATCAAGTATAATTTTATGAGACATTTTTATAATATTAATATGTTTAAGTCTACGTGTAGTAATATTAAATTCTGTATTTTCAAATAGTGGAAACACCAGAACCGGGAATTTTCTCTCTCTCAAAAAAATAGTTACATTCTTTAAACCAGCAATTTCTGTAAATAATTTTTTACGGTAAAAACAAACAATAATAATATAATTCATTAGTTTATTAACAATTGATCATTGAAATTCAAACTTTGGAGCCTGTATTTAATTAAATAATTTCCCTGTAAATTTATTTAATAAATAAATAATATCCCCACGTTTCATTTTAGGAGATGTCTTTTTACTAGATCAGCATCATAAAAATAATTTCCTTCTAATATTGATATTTCCTATAATCTTGATGAGAATGTATCTTCTGTGCTGGTAGAGTTGTAAAATATCTCATTTGGCTTTCCTGAGAGAACACACACATTTTCCCCGCATAGAGGGCATTGTAAGGCACTTACCATCGAACAGCTTTTAGAATGCTGGGGTTGGCCACGAAGTCGCATTCTAGTGTGATGTCTGTCTTTTCATTCACTGTGATGTTCTCTGGCCTCACGGTCACTATGGGCGCATCTGGAAAATAAAACAGGTATCAGTCTTAATTTTCTGTCTTCGTCTATGTTTGATGTATTTATATGCTTTTCCTAATTTCAAAAGTGTAGTCTGTTACGATGAGACACTGAAGATCTTTCAGTTAGAATAACACAAGGATTTTTTAAAAGTATGTAAGAAAGAATTAAAAATAGGAACTGGACGGTCTGCGAGGGCTATTCTAAATTTCTAAATGAAATCTCTCGCAGGCAGAACCTTGTAGGAGAGACACGAAGGGGCTACCTTTGGGGATGCCTTTTCCTCTCCGTTTTTTGAACTAAGGTTCCCAAAAGCCGAGGCACCTCGGCCTGTTTTGAGAGGTGTATGTTCCGGGGTCACAGACCTTGGGCATACGGTAAGAGTTGTTCTCTGTTCCCATTGGAACAGTCGGCCAGCTGCCTCCTAAACTGGTCGAGGTACGGAGAAGGGAATGCTGCGTCCCCACAGCAAACTCTTCTCCCGCTATCGGAAGGGCGTGGGACAATGCCCGAACTACCTGATGCCGGTTTTTCTAGGGTTTTCCCTGCATTACTTTTAGGAGAATGCCGGGTAGGATCCTTAAACTATAGCCAGGGGGTCCTAGTTAACCTTTGGCTCTACCCTTCCGCATCCCCCCTTTCAAATCCCTTCCTATGCTATTAAAGGGCAGTTTCCAATATGTGGATTACCCTCATGTAGCCTGTTACCCTAAAAAAGTAAAAAATAAATGAGCTGTTTTTGAAAACAAATTGTTACATATTTTTCTGAAATTGTCCACACAATGTTTCTGTTATATCCTCAACAAACGTTGTTTGCAGATTCCATAAAAATGATTTACACATGCTGATTCCTACTGTCTGGTAAAAATGATTTATATCCTATGAACATAAAATTGTGTAAATTTACCTGAAAGTGAAAAACTAATTACAATATTTGCTGTTGTTCTGTTTGCATGGCATGTTAAACAAACTTTTTAAAGTCCTTAGTTCTCTGTTTATTATTCGAATGAATACTGTATCACAACAAATCTTATGTAAATAAGCACTCTGTAAATTTTGTACAATGACCACGTTGTCGACGCGACCTTTAATAAAAAAAATGTATTAATGCACAGTAGGGCCGCACAAGACTGTCACATTGAGACAGCTGCATTTAGACTGTGTTACTGCAGAGAATAATTCTTTATCGAGACCCGATGACACTGTTGAAAGATTCATTTAAGCCAGCTGACTTTGTTGACACAAGTGTCCAGGGAGTCCGGTTCTGTTTAGTCTGTTATTGTGTATGCGAAACAGATATATAAATTTTCAACATAATATATAATTGTAATATTGAAGGTTTCGTTTCTATTTTTAATGCAAAAATATTTATTAAATAAAATGACATGAATAATTTTTAAAAAATCTTATCACGTCTTGTTCATATTAAAGATGATTATGATATTCATAAACCTTGGAAGATAGCTTTTTTTTTTGAACATTGGACAATTTTTACGATTTCATTTACTGCACAGTATCAAATGACAGTCCATCGACAGATTGTGTAAAAATAATCGTTAATAAGTGTAGCAAAATAACATACATCTTGATTTCGAGAGATGTTTCGTAATCCTTGAGAATTAGTGACTAACACATTCACATCCATTTTAAACATTTTATTAAATGTTTTAATGGTGAAAACATTGTCCATCCACTCGCCATATATTTAACTGTATTTTTTGTTCCTTGTTTTATTGTCTTTTATTTTAAATACAGCGTACATATTATGCATATAATCAGTTAAAGAAAATCAAACGCATAATTTAACAACACAAAAGAACAAATTATCTTAAGTAAAATAATTATGTAATCACGATATGATTATGAAATGCTGATATTAATTTTATTTTTTATTAATATTGAGTAATATATATCATGCCTGTACCTACTGATGTAACCAAGCTGTCGAGTTTGTTTCTTTTCATTTGATGGGCTATAAATGTCACTATTTTGAAGGATCAACTAAAAATAAGTATCGTACTGTTTAAAATTGTAACTGCCCAAAGCCTGTTATTTGTTAAGAAGTATACAGTTTTCGTGATCGTTGATATGTGCCCGGAGATTTCTTAATTTTTACGAATTCGTTCCCCTAAGTCTGCGTATAGACTACGAATAACGACGGTAATAACTTTCACGGTAAGTAAGATATCAGTTCCCTGGAGGGATTCAAATGCATTTAACGGCCCTGGAGCTGAGGCGGGGTTAAATCCAAGGGGGAAGCACTCTCACGCATTGTCCACGAATTCTGGCTGGAAGACCCGTCCGAATACCAAATCCCTAGCTCTTTATTTCTCCTCGTGTGCTCGCCTTTCTTTGCTCAAGAAATCCATTTAAGTTAAATTTTCAGCACATAAAAGAGGGCCAAATAAATCGTAGACATTCTATCATCCGCCGTTCCTCCTCAGGCATATGCGTCGGAATATTTACATAACAAAAGTGCGACGTCAATATGTAGAAATATCTCAAACTGCTCAGATGACGTTCTCCAGTCTCTTCTAGATATGTGGAAGATTAATATTCCAAGAAAAATATTTTACGCAAAATATAGACTAAGTTATAAAGTAATTAGGCAATGAGGATCCACTATTCAGAGATTCGTTAGAAATGGAAAGTCTAATTTATCTTAGCTTAAGATTAAAGGCACGACGAGTGTGATAATAAAGTGTTTCAGTCACCAAGTGAAATTATATTAACCTATGTAGTTACAGTTCTTGCGTTTAAGTCCCATTTTAATATGTTGAAATTAGATACCAAAGAATAAGAAAAAAGTTTTTTATATTTTTACCGTAAACGAGAACTGAATGAGAAAGAGGTTTTGGATTTTAAATTAAAATAATACTTCTTTAACCTTGTATTGCAAAGTAATGCGTGCATCTATTACTGTGATCCGTATGATTGATTAATCTATTTTCCTTCACGGTGAGATGTGAGAGAAATAATGTCGCCAATTTTGGGGCAATTTGGCAAACTGTCTAATATTTTCATATTAGAAGTGCAACGTCAATTAGTAGAATTACTAGAATAAACTCACCTCGACGTATAAAGTGAGAGCCGCTATGCGAAGGCAAACACGCAAAACACCTTGGCTATTTATTCAAGTCTGAGTATGAAAGAATATAACTCCTCCCATTACAAGGTGTCTATAGAGTAATGCACGTTACGCACAGTTTCTCAATTCTAATATTTACTTGCCTGAGAGATATGCGTCATAAGTTTACAGAAAATGCAAAATTTAAAATACTAGCAAGAAAGCGGTTTGTGATTCTCTAACTAGAAAATTTCTGAAGTGCTAACAATTTAACGATCAACCAACCGATTATTACGGTGGTTTCATGATTTATAAGGAAGCCATACGTTTTCAGGTTAAATAATTGCAGCAGGAATAATTTGTTTGTTTGTATAAAGTGAGAGCCCCTATGTGAAGGCAAACACGCAAAACACCTTGGCTATTTATTCAAGTCTGAGTATGAAAGAATATAACTCCTCCCATTAGAAGGTGTCTAAAGAGCAATGCACGTTACGCATAGTTTTTCAATTCTAATATTTACTTGCTTGAGAGATATGCGTCATAAGTTTACAGAAAATGAAAAATTTAAAATACTAGCAAAACAGCGGTGTGTGATTCTCTAACTGGAAAATTTCTAAAATGCTAACAATTTAACGATCAACCAACCGATTATTACGGTGGTTTCATGGTTTGTAAGGAAGCCATACGTTTTCAGGTTAAATAATTACAACAGGAACAATTGGTTTTCTAAGTGAATTAAATTTATATTTTGAGTAAAACTATTCTGTGAGTTATAACATTAAGAGCCAGTATTAAAGGGTAACATTGTGTATTATATTTGCTTATGTAAAAGCAAAACAACTTGAAGACGTTTTACTAAAAACAGTTATGAAAATAAAAGAATTAACGGTGTTATTGAGTTAAATATAACCAAAAACGCACGTTGAAGTTGAACTTTAATATTAATTGTATAAATATGTCGTTAATTTAATTGCTTGAATTAAATGTGTTTCGGGACGGATTTTATAATTAGAAAAAAAATGTTATGATTATATCTGTCATTAGTTTGTATTTCTTGTTATTCCCACGTAGTGTGTGCTTAATGAAGTTAATTATTTTTAGAAAGAATACTTAATCCTGTAAGACTTGACCCTAAAATACAGGTCACAGTAAAATACAAGACATAACAGGAAATAACTTTTTGTTTATATATGTGATTGAGGAAACGAGTATTAATTTCTTTGTGTGTATAATTCTGTAATAGAATTGCATCGTCGGTATGTACGAATATTTGAATAGAAATTTTGGAAGTTCAGTTCAGCATTTTCTGTGAGAGCCCCTAGATGCAGGCTAACACGCAAAACACCTTGGCTTCCGCGTGTATTCATTCAAGTTTAAGTACGAAAGAATATGACTCCTCCAGTTACACGGAGTCTAAAGAGTAATGAACGTTATGCACAGTTTCTCAGTTCTAATATTCACTTGCCTTAGAGATATGCGTCATACGTTTACAGAAAATGCTTAATTTAAAATATTTGCAAACTAATGTAGCAAATACTTCTTTATAGTAATAACAGGGGTTCAAAGGGAATATTTGAATTGGGAAACTATGAAAAGTGTATTTTTAGACACTATGTAATGAAACTCTCATAGCTATTAAGATTTTATTATATCAGTTCTACATTCAAGGAACGACTAAATCGAAACCGCTAAATCAAGAAAAAGTAAATTATAATTGTGTTAATATTTTTGAATATCTCCGATATTCCTAAAACATTTAGCAAATAATAAAACCAATGTAAAAGAATTCTATTAGTTAATCAATGTATTTTAAAACTCCTACCGGGTACAGAAATACATGTCAAATTTTCTCTGACGGATTCTCATATAAACTTTCCTACCTGTATTAGTCCGTATTCACATCATGTAGGCATATACAACGCCGTTTTTGTGCGATTCATTTACCTTTGCTTAATTCTGGATAAACCGCCGTAAGTGGTGCTGTGAGAGTACAGAATTATTTTGAAATTAATTTTTTGGGCACATCGTTATTAAATGGAAAATGTGCTATTACGAGAGCAGACGTTTAACCACATTTCATTACAAAAAGGTTGACATTGCCAAATTTAAATTATTTCAATGCACCGATACGACGCTTCGGCAAAGTTCCAGGCCTACAAATGCAGAATGCCGTTATACATAAATACACTTTACGCCCCAGGATGAAAATTAAATTTCTAATAAGCAGGTCATCGAGTTATTTTCCATTTCTGGCAGCTATCGGATATCAATTTGGCAGCTGGCTTGGCCGCCATAGCGGTTCCAAAACAATAAACAAGAGGTATTAACGTGCGAAGGTTGAAGCGTCTGGATGTTTTAAAGTTTTAATTAATGTTTAACTGGAAACCAGAAATGCGCCCTTAACGGAAGAATTCATTGATAAAAAAATCATGAAAATAATCTGACTATAATTACAGTTAACCAACTTCTGGAAAGGAACTCGTGTGTGGTTTTTGTGTCAGCAAAAATCATCTTTTAATTTAATTAAAATGTTTAGTAATGGCGAGATCAACCTGTAATGGTACCATATTAGAAGAACGTAATTGATTTACTATCATCTTTTTAATTTATCAATATAAATCAATTTCTTCCACCGTCTTTTATCTGCCGGAAATGTCGGATTAATATTGTAATTAATTCCGATGTGACGGAAGAAAATTTTATTATAAAGAAAGATTACAAATGATGTCAAACTAAGAAATTATTCTGAAACAGAACTAGGACGAAGAAAGAGTCTTCAGAAAACTATTGCACCTAGTACACGATTATGATGAATGGAAAAACCTGGAGTCTTGAAAGGACTGGAAAGAGAACAGCGAAAGCTTTTAAAACGGGTTAAGATTAAATGGGCAAACAAAATAAAAAATAACATTTAAATATTATTATTTAACTTATATTTATTGTTATATTTATATAGAAGAAATATTGGGAAACATGTTAGAGTATGGCGCCTGACGAATGGGAAACGGACGGTGAGAAAGTAGGAAATGTCACGTCAACAATATTCAAATAAAATAATTAGTGATATTATATTATATGGACCCAAGGGATACGACGTTTTGAAAGATATCGTATTCTTTCCGAACATAGTTCCAAATCAGAGATTATACAGGTTAATGCTCTTCTTTACACAATGAGCGAACAAGCTGATGATATTTTAGTGGCATTAAATATGACGGACGACAAAAAGAATAAATACCAAGATGTAAAAAAGGCTTTCCACGATTATTTTACTGTGAACCGTAATATTATTTATGAGCGGACAATGTTCAATAAGCGGATACAAGGTGAAGAAGAAACAACGGAAGAGTTTATTACGGCATAACATAACCTAGTTGAATATGGACAATTAAAAGCGGAATTAATTCGAGATAGAATTGTCGTTGGTTTTCGAGATATCAAGTTATCTGAACGAATGCAATTGATTACGGATTTAATTCTTGAAAAAGCCACACAAATGGCTAAACAGAGTGAACAAGTTAAGCGACAAATGCCCCTGATTCAAGGCCAAGATTTAAAACCCGAACAAAAATCGAAAATTGAAATAGTGAGAGTTTTATCGAGAAAACAGCGCCCTCTATACACTCATGTTTGTGAAAATTGTAACACCATGAAGTGTTCCTCCGAATTGAATGAACAAACGACCATTCTTTGGTTCCGCGGTGGTAATTATAATTCTTCTACCTGCCTTAAACAATTCATCTATCGTAACAATTTGGGAATTAATATGTAATTAATAAATTTTCCAGTTAGAAATTACAGGATAATTATTTTCGAAGTAAAATTTTACATTTTATGGATATTTATCATGAATATATTTAAAATAATATGACGAGAGGCAAGTGGATATTGGAAATATAAAACTGCTAGAAACTTGCAACGGTAGGAACAATATTCTTTCCTACCAAATACGAGTCAAATACATCACAGGAATGAAGCTTGTATTTCATGTTGCATTGAGGAAAGGTCGCTCTATTTTTCTAAGAATTTAATCGCAGACATTCCTCACCGATTGAATCCCTTTTTTGAGATTATGAAATATATATTTAATTACTTAACGAGTTGTTGAAACTCATTTTTCACAGTTCAGATGTGCTGTAAAACATTGAAAGAAGTGGGATCTTCCCCGAGGAACCTTATTCTTCTGTTTTTATAATATTTCAAACATCTAAACTCAACAATTTCTTATTATACTATAAATTAAATTGATTAAAATATTGGAACCATATACTTTCTTTCCTAAATTTTGATTTAATGTCCTACGTAAAGTACTAGTAGAATCGATTAATTCATTCATCGTATATTATCATCCAGAATCTCTGTAAAGCTTTTGTTGTTGTTGCATTTATGTTTGAACACGCCCCAGGATAATTTCTGTTATAATCTGCAGGGAAAGAATTTATGTTATTACTTTCCTCGGCTTAGCGATACATCAATTCGATGGACTCCGAATGAAATTGTCTACTGCGACAGCCATTAGCGAACTTGTGTACACAAATTCATATGAAAAATGAACCGTAAGCATGGGAAGTTTGGCAAACAAAGTGGGTACACAATCCTGAACCTCACGTGTGCGAGTTCCTTCCGCGATTGATCCAAGCTCGCTACTGCAAATGTAGTCTTGAATATTTCAGCATATAACCGTCACATATGTCACTGTCTTCGTAACATGTGTCATTAGTGTGATTGTATCGACCTTTGCTCCATTTACCTCCATTAGATGTTAGACCTCAGTGATTCGAGTCATTCGTATTTGATTACTATTAAATAAGTTAATGATGCAAGAAAGTTAATGTCTGAAAGACTGAAGACATTTGCGGTATGGGAATAGACGGGAATCTTTCATGTGGCTAACCGAGCGAATCAGCGTTGCACAATTATGATGTATCATATTAGATATCAGATTCTTTTATATGAAATAAATACACACGCACTTAAACATTAATTTCGTTAATTTTAAAAGTATCAATTAAATTTTTAAGGATTTGGTTTTTGTTTCTCTAAATCTAAGCTAAATCGCGAGAACGTTAAATCAAAGTTTATAGCAGTAAGAAACCCACCTGCTTCGTGGAAATGAGGGTATGAGTTATAGGGTATAATCGTCTGATTCCGAAACCCTTTCATTCATAGGAAAAAGTCCTAGAGGGTCAACTGTCATTATACCAGAACGATTCGTTTATTTTCCTATTCTCCCATCAGTCTTAACTCACTCCAATTTTTCACTACCTACTTCCAGACTAGTTTATGCAAAACCAGATAAATTTCATCACAGATGTCCTCGTAGATTTGAATTTTTTTTAAAGTCATACAGACGTTACTCTTATTTCCATTGTCTGCAACATTTGGAAGTGTAAGAGATGGAGAGAAATAGAGAAAATGGCTATACCACGCGGCAGCAGCAGTGACGTGTGGCGCAGATTGATGGGAGGGGCGGGGGGGGGGGGAGAGGCAGCGCGGAATAAACACATATAGCACAATTATTTAACGCGGGGAGAGGGGTAGCAGTCGCGAAGACGTACACTAAACTGGGTCACGAAGAAATGTGACGTGCACTCTAGAAAGACAATGCAGGTTTAGGCAAAATTAAGAAATTCCTCGTCCATGGCTGCTCCAGATTCTGAGACTAACAGTTAACTCAGTGTATAAACAGTTCTCGGAGTTGCATCAGGGCCAATGAAGAATTAAAACACAACGCAACCACGGCAGAATTATTTTAGAAACTAATAATTCCAAAAATTAAAAAACAAACAGATAAATCACGTAACACCCAACCAACAATATGATTTCAGAAACAAGCACTTGTGCCCACAACTAATCTCTCTGGCAACTGGATACATTAATAAGTCTTAGAGCAACAAAACATCTGCCTTTTCACATTTATAGATTCTGAACTGGTCCGGAACTCTTTAGAAAAATACCTGAAGAAGATACAATTAGGTATCGAAACAACGTTACAATACAATACAATCAATTGTTTTATTAAACTAAAGACCAATTATATTGAATAAGAAATATAGCCAATACAGACAAAAAAGGTAATATAAATACCACCCACAGTGGAAATATTAAAACATGCTAAAACGGCCGATATTTGAGTCGGATAAATATTTTTTGTCGTCAAAGAGACTGATAGTGTTTCTACCGATGTTATCTGAGTATAATTTCAACCACTTACACCATGGGAAAGGATAACCTTTAGTAATGGGGGTGGAGGGGCGTTGCAAGAAAATAACGCGAATATAACCAAGATTGGGGTCAATTCTTGGGTAATGGATGTCGCTGAGTTTAATTAAGACATTCAATTGGCCATTTAACCCCAAAGTGTGGCGGTGGACGGGGGTGGAAATTTTGAAACATGCAATCACGGCCGATATTAGGGTTAATTATATTGATAGTATTTCTACTGATGTTGTGTACATAAAATTTGAACCCCTTTCGGCATTAGAGGGGAGGACATTTAGGTGTGGGGGTGGAGAGGAGTTACAAGAATTATCGCGAAAACAACCGAGATTGGAGTCAAATCAGGGTTATGGATGCCGCTGAGTTTATTTATGACAATTTATGGGGTTTGGCGTTGGCGGGAGGTGCTGAACGGAGGTGGGTGGGGGTAGAAATTTTGAAACATGTTAACCGAATAAATATTTTTCGGGGCCCACGAAATTTATCATATTTCTCTAGATGTTCTAAGTGCATAAATTCAACTTGTTTAAGGTTTTCGTCAGCAACTGAAATGTGCAGTTGTATTTCCTAGGCTCTTCTTAGCACCTGACGAAAGGTACAAGGATCCCAGAAACGTTGTGTGGTATTTATATTACCTTTTTTGTCTGTATTGGCTATCTTTCTTATTCATTATTTTCAATCAGAAGTAAATTTTTTCATTTTTTACTAATTATATTCTAAGTTTATCGCAGTGATAAAATCGTTCATGTCAATATCACTGTTCAAATAACCATTATATATGTGACTACGATAAAATCATTTAGATAATAAGTTAAATAATAATAAATTGGCCTTTGTGCAAAGCCTAGAACGGGTTATGAATCAGCAAAAACCCTCGTCCTCTACGTTCCTTAGAGTTCGAAATCTTTGATTACCCATCTTCTTCTTTCGTTTTGTACAGTTTTCCTCCCGCTTACATCCACACCGTTTAAGCCTGCCTTTTTCCTGAGTTATTGTATTACTATTCTTAATGTTAAAGATATTACACAAAATAAAAGTATTGTAACAATGTCGTTTTTGTGCGTGCGAGTACTTCTGCAGCGAGAACTGCCGTTCCCAACTGAAATGCATACATACAAGTTTGATTAATTGTTTAGCGTGTATTTTGTACCGGCATATTGTGATTGGGTACAAAAGCGTAATATTTAGTGCCGGGGCGGGCAGTCTGCCGAGGCAATCACATGGCGGGTGCGGGTTTTATGGGCCAGGGTCGTAAAAGGTGCTAGACGTAACAGCCGTCTCGGCGTATTCATATTGCCAGGACTGCGGTGCAATTAGTCTCAACCTCGAGATGGAGACACACCATTAAACAAACAACCATCGCTCGCAGCGGCGAGCTCACGGGTTATTTACATTTTACTAACAATTGGTTTTGTAATTAAGTAAGACAAACTTAACGATAGAAATTGTAAAAATTATGCCTCTGTAAATAATTAATATTTGCGAATGGAACAGTTACAAAGTTTATTTTGGTGACAAATCTCTCTGTATTTTATGTTGAATGTTTTACAGTTACTGTGCGTGTTTTCGGTTTGTTTGCTGTGAATGTTTGCTTTACAACACGGGTCTGCGGGGTTGTGAGACTATTAGCAACGTATAATGATAATCTTCCGCTGCTGTAAATATACACTTCATACTGTTTGAGCTCAACTCGTATTCTGTGCGCTAGTGTCATTGGCAAACCAAATGTTAAATATTATGCGCTATAAATCCGTCATTATTTTAAAATTGGGGCGAAATTCGGTAAGGTAGTATTTAGGCAAAATATGTACTCGTGTACCAAATTTGGTTCAAGTAAAATCAACCAATAACGAAAGTGATATGTTCAAAAGCTTTCAACTTTTCACTCGTTGTTATCACTTCCACTAAAGCGAACCTTGCGTTTTATCTTCAAATTGTGGTGATTAAAAAAGTGAATTTAACTATTAATTTGATTTGGATTAACTAATTATTTAATTGGCATAAGTGTTATGTTATAAATTGGCAAGCTAAAAGTTGACAAATTGTAATTATTAATCACACCTTTCAACTTACAAGGTTTTTTAAAAAAACAAATATTTAATTAACAACCAATTATTTTCAAACTATTTGGAAAATTATAAATGAACTTCTAGAGCCTTAAATCTTACCGAGACTCATAGCGAGAAATTAACTTTATTTCAATTTAAAGATGTAAAAGGTATGGTGCGCTTTTCGCATTAAAACTTGAACATCAAGTGTTTTTTTTTTAATTTTGTCTAAATTTCTGCCTGGAAGCATGGAAACATGGCTTGCCGGTGCCGAGTAGCCCACAGAGGACAATTGCGGGACGGATAAGGGAAATCCACGGGTCCCGCAAACAAGGTCATGGTCGGTCAAGAAAGGGGTAGAAGGCCGGGAAGGTGTGGTCCTAAATTCGAATAAAGTATGGGTCACGTGTCAACGAAGACCAATCAGGATATTGTGATTTTTGGGGTCCGAGAGGGACATGTCTCGAGACGGAGGACAGTCTAGGACGATCAGCGGAGAGAGTCCGTGACCATCAGCGGAGGAGAGTGAGTCTCCATCAATCATAGTGGACGTAGGGTCTCGGCCGTTTGCTGCTGCAGCCACAGTCACCAACGATAGACGACCCCTGACCGAGCTGCAGAATTGGTAAGCCGCAGTCTATGTTTCCAGGTAGCGCGCCGGATTGTTACAGATAAACCACGGTTAATCTCTGGAAAGGGGGTATATGCATCCCTGGCTAGGATGGCAATCTTTCTTTATTGATAATGTGTGGGCAAGTGTTTCGGTTTTGTTTATAATAAATTCTTGTTTTTTTTTAATTAAATAATTAATTTCACCCTTTCCTGCGAGAGAGTATTTTCTTTGGAGGTGGCGCCCAACAAATCTTTTAATATTAAAATTTAACATTTAAATTCAAAATTTTTAAGAAAGCCCACCACAAAGGGTTGAATTTGTCATTTAAATTCCTAGTCTTCAGAATAATTATTATTATTTTACAGTAATGATGAGATCGTTCTGATCACACACTTTATTTTGCGGTCTAATTTTGGACCTCAAGAAGTGCTTAAATACTGTAGAGATCCAGTGGCTTATTTTTAAGTTAAAAATAGTTATGGTTTGTTATTTTTCAATGCTTAGACAATGCAATAACGAATTTTAAATGATGTTTTAACCCCATTTTTCATTATTACAACTTCAGCAAGGAATATGATATACCAAACATAGTCATATTCCGATCTTTCAAAGAAGTAAACAATTTTGCAATGTGATTAGTAGATTTAAGTGTTATCTTATTTTCATTAATATCATTTTTTAAAATTGTTTAAACGTTTCAATAGGACAACGAATTAATAAATGTTGAACGAACAAAGATTCGATATTACGGCATATTCGTTCGTACCATTAATTTCTTCTCTACTTTTATAAACCGGAGAATTAAAGGACTTGCACGTTAAAAACTTAATACAACTATTTTAGCAGTGTATTATTTTTCGAAGGGGAATTGTACCGATCGATTGATTCTCGACGCATCCATTCTTAATGTTAAAGGTTGATAACATTCAAACAGGCAACGGATAATGCAAAGTTCTTACTCGCAACACTCAAAATGGTACAAGGAAGAGGGACAAAGGGAATGTCAAGAGGACATAATGGCCTTTCTAGACACACGGCAATGAGATTCTGTCGATCGCTGAAGCTCCGAGATGGCTACCCACTTTGTATTCATCCGCTGTGTGGATCTGATTCCAGACAAATAGGAATTGGAAAGCGGTATTAAAGCTCCATCTCTACTGTCACCTGATACATTTATTCACAAATGAAACAATTCAGATCACAATGTCATGAGTCATAATCGCATCGCAGTGTCTGTATAAATTTCCTTCAGTATCATTATTTAATTTAGTAGTATATATTATTATAATTTTGAGCATTGTATTCTGCAAATTTTATTTTGAAAGTGATGGTTATGTGAAAGGTTCGCATTATATTTGTTTAAGGCAAATGTTCACAATATTAAAAAATATATTTCTACTACTATGATTGCATTTAATAATTACATTACATTACATTATAATAAACTAGCTGGGTGCCCGGCGTTGTCAGGGTAATTATTTATATACGCCCATAAAAGTATTTACTTCTATATTAATCCTTAGTTAAGAAGTGATTTAAGCTAAATATAACTGTTCCTAGTTCCGTACATACTTTCAGCCGATAGTGCATTAATTTAACGTCTATAAAATACATGGAATTTTATTGCATCAATCCCAACAAACATCTCTACGAATTTCTTTATAAATATACTCCTTGAGTATTGCAGGATGTAACTGTCCCTCAGTCTTCAGGCTGTACGAAAGATTAAATTGATGAACTTGTTAGCTAGATTCACAATGTAAACAAATAGTCACTAATATGGCTCGAAAATTAACTTACATTTTCCGCAAGTATCGTAAAGTATTTCGTTTTTTTATTACATTCGATGGAGTATTACTGGATAAAATTATACTTTTTATTCAATGAAACTATTTCTGGTTTATTTCATTACGGAAAAATGAACTATTTCCTTCGTTCGTCGCGTAGTAACGTCTCTCTAGCGCGACGTCATGGTGTCTTGGCGCGCAGTAATTTAACACAAAATGATCACGTTTTTCAATTATAATTATTTCCACATTTATGCTAGGGGTTTCTCACCCACACAGTACCGTTTCTCGAGTTTTGAAGAATATGTGTACCAATTTTTGTTGCAATCTGTCCACGCGTTTAAATTTGTATAGAAATTAACGTAAATACATACATGCATACAAATATACATCCTTTTTTATTATATAGTTAGATGTGTGATATGATAAATTACATTTTAATCAGTGGATATTTAACAGTAGGACATATAATTACAAGTTTATATATGAATTTTATTTGATTCTGTTATTTATATGCACAAAAGTTCCGATATAAATGAAAATGCATGGAAGCTGACGTTAATACTGTCTCTGCAGCTGGATATATAGACTCTGTAATTATTCTTCGATCTTTATGAGGTATTTATTTCTAAAACAATTATACAATTTTTAAAATAGATAATTGTTATACCATTCCAAATTATGTTTCGTTGATTTTAAAGTTGAAGAATTACGAGAAATCTTTCTCCATTAGTCTGAAATTTAAAAAGCCAACAAATTTTAAATAATACATCAATCTGTAACACACATTAAGCGATAACTTAAAAGGCAGTTTAATAGTCTGCGTAAAAACCTGTAAGATCTTTAGTTCCCTCTTAACGGTCTAATCCTCTTAATGGGAGAATTTCTCACAACCGTTTAAAGCGGCGTTGCCAATGAGTTGAAGCTGTTACTTTAAAAGCGAGTCTTTATCGGGAAGCAATAATGAGTTCTTTGACATGGGGAGGTTTTATTAATCCAGCACAGTACATTAACCGTTCGAGGAGCTGATTACCCCATATTTCCACGAATCACACAGTAGTTCACAATTCGTCAGAGTGGGGTTTAAATCAACTGATTCAAGAATTCGTAAAGTTTTACGGGTAATGGGAACAAATCTAAGGTTTTATCATCCGGAGGTGAAACAAAAGCGTCAAACTATATATACTATTTCTGCATGCTACTAACAGTCTTGGAAGAAAGCGTGATATATTCAGCAACCTCAAAGCTTTTATGGGAAGAAAATTAGGCTTCTCTTCAGGCTGAACTCTTAAAAAATCATCTATGAATGGATCAACTTGATTCTGTGCATCACAAAAAATTATGTATCTTTAGCAGTATGAGAGGAGGAGACAATTTGTGACTACTAATTTCTTGGAGATAAATTACAAAAAGATCTTAATATTAACTCAGAGAAAAGAAAGTAGAAGGAAATGCGTTAGGTAAGATTCTATTGAATCCAAAGTGCTTTCCATGATCTTTCCCAAATTTCACAAAAATGGAATAGTATCATAGACTGATCAATATTTTGATAATTTTCAAAAGCATCCTACCGTCTTATAACATCAATCAACAAAATTAAACCTTTATTTTAAAATAAAACGTTTTACGATTTGTAGCTGCTTTAGTATTTTAACTTTAGTTTCTCTAGTAAGTTTTATTTCCATGGCTTAATATATGTTTACCTTAAAACTGTTTCAATTACGATAAGGTGAGTAAAATATTTAAAATAATTTTCAGCTTTATTAAATACAATAAATTTTGTTACTCATATATATTGTACTTACCAGTAAAGGACATGAATTCTGTTCTTATTTTTATCAGATTTGTTTACCAACTCAGACTGGGGATCCTTGAGTGGTTTGTACATATACAAGATAATGATAAAATGATGGATAAGTGGCTCTTAGAGAAGGGGAGGACTATAATTGGGCATTTTGCGGCTCTTAGGGCTAAATGGTTGTGACCGACATCTTGACGACGGAACCCTGAAAGGCATGATAACAGAAGTTTGGTGGACGATGTAATTAGATTAAAAGGAGATGTTTATTTTAATTGATTGAGTGGCTCTCGGAGCGGGAGAAATCCAACAGCTGGTGTTGTTTAGCGTACATGGAATTTCAAAACAACTGTGAAAACAAGGGAATATTCTGGAGCCGGGATATAAATAAGAGAGCAGATAAAAGACACAGTTAGTCAGGGAGGAGTATTATGAGGAGTTAGTCAGGAGCAGGAGACCGCTGGGAGAGAGCGTTGGTGCAGGTCCGCAGGGCGGACGCAGGGCCAAGTTAAAGTGGCCGAAACAATGTTATGAACAGTTGGGAGTTTGCATTCAGGAGAGATCATCGGATGGTAGGCCAAGCTAGGTGGCCCGGAGTAATCAGTTGGACATCAGTCATCAACAGTCGGTGGGAGTTTCGTCGTGGAGATCTGTCTGCCGGCAGAGTTGGTTGAATTCGTCGTGATGGTAGCGTCATCAAGAGGAGGTGGATGTGAAAGCAGTGTGTGAACGCAACCTGGTGCCTTTTAAGCCTGTATGAAGTGAGTGTGTGCCGGTATGCGAGAGATCCAAATTTGCATGGACCAGAGAGATTGTAAGTTTATTTTTTCTGTATTCATAATTGTAAATTGTTAAATAAGGGTAAAATGTCAGATTTAGTTTCAATTATTTCCATCATTTCATTTCGTTTCATTTCGTTTTTCATTTATTTTAACTGTTTTGTTGTAAATTTTGTGTTCCGTTTCCTTATCAAACCCAGTAAAGACGGTACGAGTCTAATTTATAAAATGTAGTCAAGGTAAATAAAATTGTTTTGATTTTATAAAAATTTCATTAGATTTGTGTAATTGTAAATTGTGTCTTAATAAATAATAATTGTTTGTTTAAATTGGTAGTTTTCTTTGAGGTATTACAATATATATGTATATATTAATTATAGTATAAAATTAGTAATATGTCTTTTGAAGGTTGAGCTACTGTAAGGAAGACTTATTCACTGGAACATGCACACACATTAAATTCTACGCAACAAACATGCATATATCGCTCATTTATAGTTACAGTGATGACGTACTGTTGAAGTCACGTCTTCAATCCAATATCTCACTTCAGCCTACTGAAATTACTCTTATAATCATCATCATTACATTTGAAATCTTCTTTAATTATTCTTACTTTAAGTTAAATTGTTTTGACTATAAATAAATATTAGATCAAGCCACCAAATCAATCAATAAAAAACTTACTATACGTGCGTGACGGATAATACTTGATAGGCATATTTTTTGAATGTTAAACTTACTTCTGCTTTTATAAACATTTCCTCAGGATTCACTCTTCCACATACGTCAAATGATATTGCCGATTATAAACCTTTATATTATTTTATTAATTCGTAAAATGTACAGATCACTTATATCAATTATTCTTACCTAAAGTTAAATTGTTTTGACCATAAATAAATATTAGATCAAGCCACCAAATCAATCAATAAAAAACTGAGTATACGTGCGTGACTGATAATACTTGATAGGCATATTTTTTGAATGTTAAACTTACTTCCGCTTTTATAAACATTTCCTCAGGATTCACTCTTCCACATACGTCAAATGATATTGCCGATTATAAATCTTTAGATTATTTTATTAATTCATAATAACAATCCCCTCCACAGATACATATCTTTCTATAAAAAAATCATTAACTTCAAAAGATTCGAAACGCAAATGCAAATATCAACTTTGTGATATTACAATACATATTTATAGGTTATATCATGAAGCTTGGTGATATTTTGATATTTCAATCATGATGAGGAAGGATGAAAAATATTCGACGGGCCAGAGAATCAAACCCGGGACCACTGCTTAGTACTGAGCTAAACAGTCGATTTTATCCAGGACTCAGTACAAATATATCCATTCATTATTATTATTGTTTGCTTACTTTACCAACCTGCTTACCTACCTATTATTTAGAAGTAGGCCATGAAAGAATGGTAACTAAAAATACAAGCTGTTTGAGAGGATTTACCTCGAATAAGTTTAGCAACGGACGTTGAACCCGGATGGAAGTCGCTAGGATGACGACCAAAGGAAAAAAACAATTTAATACCAATTAAGATGATCTGGGGTACTGTGGAGTGAAAATTTTCAAACCCATCCAATTTTATTTTGATGTGGAGATTTAGAAACTGTTGGAGAAATAAGGAGACTTTGGAAAAGGAGATTTGTTAGAATTAATAAAGACTATTATAAGACCGACAAACTCAACAGGAAGCCGTTCAGAGTTCCTGACTCACTGGGAGTGTCTGAAAATTCCGAAAATTAGTGGTAATTAACTAACTATGACGCCATCAATGTCACCGTCAGCCTCCTAACTGTAAGGACAAGATAGAATATTGCTTCACATGATACTCACAGACGAAACAAACCATTTGCTCAGAGATACATTATCCATAATCAGAACTACTGTACCACTGCAAATTTAATGAAAGTATAATGTTAATTTATAAGAATTAATGTATTACTTTGCTAATAAAATAAATTTGTAAAACATCCATTTTTATTTATCTAATAAATTCCAACATTGAACAACTAAATATTTATTAATGCACAAGAATATGCCAAATATGTTATGTCTGAAAAATGTGATTAAATGCCTTATAATAGTAAAATATGAATACGTGTTGGCAGGTGTGAAACCAATTTTAGCAGAAATGATAATTATTGCTCTTCGCTGCAACATTCGTGCGTCTCTAAAAACTTGAGGCGTCACGATGAAACTTTCTCGTGAAGTGTTGTAGTTACAAGTTGCTCTATGACAGAATGAAGAGGCTTTTTTTTTTGTTTTTCTCACACACCATTGAGGCAGCCAAATGCGGCTAAAAAGTCTCCGGATCTCGTTTTCCCGGGTAATGAAGCTGTTGCTTTTTATCTGCTTCCACAACGGATTATTCGGAAGAATTTCATTAAAAATCCCGGAGCTGGTTTAAGGCGAAAACCCAAGTTCTTAAAAGCATCCTTAAACGTAATATCCCCAGGGCCTTCCCCGCCACTCGGCCTTCGCGTCCCTCCTGCGCACTTGTTAAACGTAAAGCTTTCATCTACACTACCTTACAAAAACTACAATTTGGATATTGGAGTTTTGATTGACTTTGTATCAAATGTGTTTAGTTTTTAATAATTTGTGAATAAATAGTCATTTATAGTCAAAAGTTAGGAAACTTCCTTTTGAGTGTGAAACTTAAAATTAAATTTCGATATAAAAACGTAGGCTGTAAGACACGAAACTTTTCGTATAATCCCGTGTGCGTCTTATATGAAAGTACGGTTCTGTGTGTTAGGGTCCATAAACAAAATATCAGATCGATTATGCGGAAGGAAGGTTTCAGAATTGAGCTGCAGTTTTTTTAAAAACTGAGTTCCTGTATACAGAATTAGGAAAATTTAGGAATTTAAGTTGTGACATTTTAGAAGATATTCATAGGTATTTCGGAACTCTTCTAGAACATTCAAGCCATATAACTTCTGGAGATACTCAAACAAAGGTTGGAAAAACAATTAAATAGTCTCAGATATTCGGGACTTAAAATAATTATAATGAAAAGGTTTTACTTATAAATGCGTTTTAATAAACACAATATAACGGATTACATATTAAATAACTATAAGTTTATAGTTAAGAGAAGCTTTCAGCACACTTTTCCATTTTCACTAAATAGAGTAGAAGCAAACATTATTAATCCCTTAAAATATATAAATGTGACATTGATACATTAAGTTTGAATTAAAATAAGTACTTGTTTAAAATGATGATTAATTACAGATGAAAATGGAAAATTTAACTATAAACTGAATAATAAGCTTTAATAAACAATATGGAACGGATATTAAATGACTAATTAAATATAAGTCTGTTTTAAAAATTAATAATAAGAAAAATGACCAAATACAGACAAAAGAAGTGATATGTCTATCAAGAAACGAAGGTTTTCCTGATATATTTGCTGCTTGAGTGATTCTTGGGCTTCCAACTGGTTGAGAATAAGCTTAGACCACGACGTTTCGATAGCGGCCACTGTCATCGTTGTCGAGTGATAACTCAGTTTGTTTATTTTTCTTATTATGACTAATTAAAATGTATGCTATAATCAACATTCAATTCACACATTAAGTCCAGTAATTTATCAAAGATCATGCAAATGTGACAAGTTGCATACTTGTAATGTACAGAAATTTTATTGGACGATAAAGTATAAAATTGAAACTATGACTTGGATAAAACAGTTTAGAGTCTATGTGATTTTTCGATGTCATGAAAATTACAACTGACGATTTTCTCACTGTCTCAACCCGTCAGCGAACAACCGAAATTTTCAAGAAGTACTGGTAAACAAATAACTATTACGGTATCAAGAACACCTTCAATTAAATAATCAAGTTCGAGGCATGTTCAAACAGTAAGTGTACTGTGGCCATAACGGGCTGTGGTTTTTCGTTTTTTGAGTGTTGGCAACACTGAGTGGTAGAGGGGATCTCCTGACCGAGCGAGAATCGCAAAAACGCGATAGTACGTAAAATCACGAAGTGTCCAGGTGCATGAAAGACGTCGGTAAGAAATCCCGCCAAGTGCGAGCCACGTGCTTCCTACTCGTGGAAGGTGAGGATTTTCTTAGCTCTATTGTGACTGGAGATGAAATGTGAGCGTCTCATTACACGCTTGAGTAAAAAGGACAGTTGTCATAGTAGCGTCACACCAATTCCCCATCTTGCCAAAAATTCAAAACGACAATTTCGGGCAAAAAATCATGGCCTCCGTGCTTTGGCACTCCCGGAAGGCACATATGGGTGGAATTAAATTTTAAATTGCTGAGCAGGTGCAGAAAGAGGTTCTGAAGTGGGGGAAGGAGATGGCGGGAGAGTTCTTCGAGGAGGGCATAAAGAAGCATGTGCCACGCCTCACCACATGCATTGAATGGGATCACAATTACGTGGAAAAATGGCAAACAAGCGTATCAACAGTGTCATGTATTTTTTTAAATACACTTGTTCTAAAAAATATAAAAATCGAGTACACTTCCTTTCTGAACATGCCACGTATATAAAACGCAACAGTTTCAGTATCAGGGAAAACGAAATATTTTTAATTAAGGTGCATATATAAATATACGCCATAAATATAAAGTATATAGTAAATATATATTGAATTTATGTATCTGAAATATTTTGACCAATTTAATAACAACATTATTCATATCGAGGAATTTATAAATGTAGGTATGCTCAGAGCGTAGTTGTGTAGTGCGTACGGAATGAGGACGCAATAAATTCAATCTGAATTTTGAATTATATCTATTCCATTGGAAATGGTGCAATATAATGTCTGCTTTCTTAAATTCAAAAAGCTCTTGGGTTACTAATCGAGTTTCATTGCATTCTCAAAAGCTTGATAGTGACACCATCGTTATCAGATGAATCTATATTAGATTATCTTTGTAATAGCTGAAGGGGTCTGTGATTGGTTTCAGTTTATTTTTAATTAACGGAACACTGAGAAAATGAAGCTGCTCTTCAGGTATGACAGATTTACGATAATTAACAAGGGAGGGTTAAGTACACAGTTAAATAACATGGATATCGCATTATTCGACACCAGCGAACTGATTATCAGTATGAGATTTAATTTGATAATAGTTAAACATTTCAGAAGCATACTTACAGAGTACTTCCAGCCTGACGCTTTCCCGCATGGGCTTGTCACCACGTTCCTGGAGGACGGGGTTCGTGACCTCGCAGTAAAGAGTCCTGTCATTCTCGTAGAGACTGGCTGTGAAAAGGAGGCGACTCGTGGTCGTGTATGTCCCGTCGTTCTAAACAGAAATACCATGGTTTGATTCGTTTCAAATTATAGCCGCGAAATTACTAATAAATTACGTAGCATTTCTGGCTTTAGATTTCAATAATTCATATTGAATTTGTTGCTGAAACTTGGTCCCATCTGCTACAATGCTAAAAAGTTAACCTGGGTTTCGTCAACATAAATGAATATTGAAACTATCTCTCCAACGTGGAATTTATAAAAATATTTCTTTTATTATAATTATGAAATTATAAATATTACAAAGACGAATGCAAAAAAAATCTGTGAATTGTTAAGCTCTATGTTAATCGTTATTTATATATGTGTGTTTAAATATGTTTCATTAACTACGAATTGGGTAGTTTTATAAAAAAATGAGGAATAAGAAATGTCTATATTACGTACAGTAACTTTTTTCTTGCGTGTATGTCTCGGAATACTGAAAATGGAAGTATTGGTGGTTTCATACTCCAAGCAAATATTCTGTGAAGGAACCGGTATCGGAGAAGAAATAGATCCTTACCATTAGGCTAGATATATTGCCCCTTTCCGTATTCCTAATATGCTCACTATGGGCTACCTCCTCGAACTAATTTATGGACTATGTATATTATAATGTGTTGTACGACATAATTTAATTTTGAATTGGTGGTGTTTACATCAACAAATTTATTTGGAACGGCGGAGAACCTATGTTTTATTTGCGTACGTGCAATCGTTTCGGTAAAATATGCAACAATCTGTATGGGATTTATAATTTCATTGCTTACTTGCGTTTTATGTATTGCGTAAGGCCTAAACGTTCCCCTACGATCTACTTCCTTCCACATTTCTAAGTTCCAGCATTACTTTGAATTTAACACCCTAAGTTCTCCATTGAATGAAATACGACAAATCAAATAATAAAATAAATACATTAATTAATAATATATATTGCCCCTTTCCGTATTCCTAATATGCTCACTATGGGCTACCTCCTCGAACTAATTTATGGACTATATATATTATAATGTGTTGTACGACGTAATTTAATTTTGAATTGGTGGTGTTTACATCAACAAATTTATTTGGAACGGCGGAGAACCTATGTTTTATTTTCGTACGTGCAATCGTTTCGGTAAAATATGCAACAATCTGTATGGGATTTATAATTTCATTGCTTACTTGCGTTTTATGTATTGCGTAAGGCCTAAACGTTCCCCTTCCTTTCACATTTCTAAGTTCCAGCATTACTTTGAATTTAACTCCCTAAGTTCTCTATTGAATGAAATACGACAAACCAAATAATAAAATAAATACATTAATAAATAATATATATAACTGGATATATAACATTATAAAATGTGTATAAAAATATAATTATGAACTGGAAAAATCAAAAATATGAAATTTTTATATAATAAAATACGTAAATAATATTATGTAATATGAAACATAAATAATAATGCATAAATGAGAAAAATGAGCATATATATACCTGAATGAAAAGTAGAACTTCCATAACAAATATACTGAATTTTTTGAACAAATTATCCCACGATATATGACTTAAATAGTGCAACACACACATACATATAGAAATATATATCGTAATTAATAGGCGTACTTTTCCACATCACTGTTGTTCCGCTGTAAATAAAAAAGGGTTATAAAACAAAAATCGTGAAACACTCACTGCAAATGCATCATTGACATAAACAGGGACGTTACATACGAAAAATCAGAAAGTGCGCAAGATTGGCTAAATGAAACTGTGAGTGAATATATCAACTGTTTTAAAAAAAATTGACGTATTTAACACTGGTTCAGTATTATTCACTGAATATCTTAAATTAAACAGAATAAATTTCCATATAAATATATATATATATATATATTTAATAAACACAAAATATTAAGGGGAGAATGAAGGAAGTTTTTTTTTGTAATTATAAATTTTATTGAGATAACAAGAATTATTTATTTGACAAATTTGGTCTTCGTTGATTTTATATTAAGTTAATGCCTCAGCTTAAATGAGAATCTTAATTTCAGAGCCACTTATCGGGCCTCTAATAAAGACAGTAAAAAATGAATTTAAACTTACAAAAACAAAACAACTATTACAAATCTGAAAAGTTATATATTTCTAGCAAAGTTATGGAAATCTGGCGACCACGATATTTGCTTAAAGGTTTACAGATGAAAGGTTTTTTTTTTAAAAAAAATACCATTTAGTTTGAGCTGCTCTGGTTTGTGCACACGTGATTTGTTTTAATTTTTATCTAGAACACTATTTCACTGATTCTATTCTCATTTTGCAACACTTTGAAACATTTTCGACGCCTTTCTGCTTCGCTGAATATCAAAGTGTTTGCTGACTACATACGAGCATACCGCTCGCTGACTATACTGTTTTACTGTTCACACTCTGCTCTCTGACTATTCGAGCGACTGTATATCTGCGTAACTTTACATTTTAATGTTTTCTGACTATCTCGTCAGTCCTCCAAACACACACTGTCTGAATATCCGAGCAACTGCTTAACTGATTTTACATTTTAATATTTTCTGACTATCTCGGTGACTTGCTCTGCTCTCTCGACATCCGACGGACTCCACTAAAGTTCTGAGCGTCTATATATGCCTTTTCGACAATCCACCGTATCGCATTCTCGCCGAACAATGATGTTCTTTTACAATGCTCTGGCCTCAAAGTTATGCCGCTAATAATTAAAGAAACAAATTATTAATTCATGACATTTTTGTCTACAAATAATTTTGTTCCGGAACAATGTTGACTGTTCTCGTTTAGTTGTTTATCTGATATAGGCATTAACCTGATCGGAGTTCCTTATAATTGCCTTTCGGTAGGAATTGTTTCTATTACGATTAAAAAATTGAAATTTTTAATACGTAGACTATGGCAAATGTTAAGATTCGCTGTCTATTAAAGAGATGTTTACAATTATCTGTAGCGTATTAGGGTGTATACAATTATAGTGAATCTTTTTTTTTGTAGTCTGAATATTTGTGATCCGGAACCATACTTTCATTCCAAGCTTAAATGTGTTACACTTATCAACATACTCGTTCCTGTATTATAAGCGACGTTGATCATTAGAAGGGTGAAAAAGTACAGCAAATCGTAAAAAATGGTTGATTCCGCAGAATTTCTAAAATTAAGATTTAATAAAGGTCGTCCCAGAGGGAAAATCGAACCACGCGGGGAAATGAAACGCGCACGTGAAAACATACGAGTGCAGAAATATCACCATCTGAAAGGGATGAGAAATTCTGCCGACAGAGAATTCCGAGATTAAATTTGTGAAAGGCCTTTGAAGATGATGTAATCTGATATCGCTACGTGATTTGCTACTCATTCACTTTGCGGAGCCATCAACTTGCGCACGACACAACTGTCCCTCGGCATTAGAGACTATTTTTCCTTTATTCTTGGCGTACCTGATGGTGATTAGTGGCCTATAACGGCCAGGGAGCGGGGGCAGGTAGAAGAGGAGACCCTCGCTGCATAAATCGCGACGCCTGCAATTGTAGGGAACCATGACGCAGCCCAACTTTTAAATAAATTATAGCGTCTCCTAAAGCAGGATTGGCGAGGCAGGAAATAACAACGTTACATTTGCATGGACCACTCAGGCAAGGCAGAGCTTGTCTTATAAATGGCGGCCACTGCTCTTTACCACGACCGGGGTAATGCTTTTGCCACCGTCACTCGGAATATTAAAGCGCCAACTTTTGTGCTTGGACTATAATTTTTATAATTGACAATTAAATTTACTGTTTATATATATATATATATATATATATCAAATGTATCAAATAGAACCACGACATTTTCTTATAATTATATCTAAACTAGATCGACCGTCTTTAACGTTAACTTTTGTAATGTTGAATGATATGTCAAGTTCGAATATAAAGTGTGAAAATATAATAAGATTTATTTCTCATTGATAATTTATTTCCTCCCTTAACTTTTATACTTTCCCTGTTTCGACTGATGCTAAAACTTCATCGCAACTCCAAGACGTTTCATGTCTTCCCTTCTCTTTCCTTCTGAATAAAACGTGGCCGAGTTTTACTCTCGTATCAAATATTCTAATGCTCTCTTTGCAGCTGCCGTAACGTTTATGATTCGTATTTTATAACGCTTACTACCATATTCAAAACGTTTATGTGCAACTATATTTTAAGAGTTTAACGGAATGTCAAGATTCAAAAATAGGATTTTCCTTTGATTAAATTCTTCAATGAACATTTCCCCCTTTTGCGCGTATTTGGGGGAGTCAAATATATTGCGCATTCTATGTATTGGTTTCTAGAAACCTGAGCTGTTTCGTTAAGGTTCTGTTTGTTATTAAAATGATCGTATGTGTCTAGAAAATTTCTCGTGTCAAGGCAATTAAGACGAAATGATATGATACAAAATTAAATAAACATATACGAAATTTCTTAAAACTGTCTAACGTTCCTAATGCTTCTGCGCAAGAAATCAAATTTTGTTTCCGTTATACGATTATTCTATGTATACGAACTAATTCACATCCGTCGCTAGAAAAATTAAACGCTCCTTTCTGCAACAAGCAAGAAACCTTTTTGACGTATCATTATGACCATCACTATTTAATTATTTCAGTGTGCCGAAAAATTTCGTTGTTTGTAATTTCGCGCCGTGGATTTGAATGTTTGTGTTACTCTTTGGAGCATGGAATGCGGTACGCGAAGTTATATATATATAGATTACTAAGGAATTTATTTTATTTAAGATTTTATGTCTTCAGTTCGACAATACAGGTGATGTATTTCCGTTACGCCCAACGTTTACGAAAATTTAGCCCTGGGTCGAAAAGTGTTTTGAGGTAAAGGTATAAAAACCTTGAGAAGTAAACACAGACATTCAATCAAGCGAAAGGTCAGTCGAGCGGCAGTCGAGTGTCAGGTTTTGGGCCGAGTAGACTAAAGTCGTACATTCCGTCCAGGTGCGTCGTTGGTTTTTGGTCGCTGGTTTTTATCTGAGTGTGAAATAATTCCGATTCTAAGCAATTTTCTGCGTTATAGTGGATCCATTTTACCTTCTGTAAAATGCCGACTATCTATGATAGTTTTTCCAACAAATCCTATCTCTTTACCTCCTATGGTGGCTCTGGGCAATGTAGCTTGCTGTAGCAAAGTGGAGAAGAATGTTAAATTTAAGGTTGTGAGATTGGTTCTTCAAAACTAAGCGAGTTGAGCTACATTTTGCTCGCCGCCTAGCCGATTCATTCGGATTGATTCAATCAATTTCCAGATCTCCGAAGTTTGTTCCGAGCATTAACAAACTACGAAGTTACAAGCATACATTGAGGTGTGCTGGGTCACTTGAGAACCGCTTTTGACGTTCCAAGTTATTTGTTTAGTATTATTTGTGCATAATAATTAAGCGTTAGATTTCTAAAATAAACATTGTAAAACGTTCTATAGTTTTCTGTTTTCATTTTTGAAAATTGCTATATTTTATTGGAGGCCGGTAGGCGACCCTGATCGTAAGTATTCAAATAACCGTGGAAATAATAGTAATTGTTTTTGATTTAATTTAAGTGCATGTAATTTAGAAAATAGTAGGTATAAGAGTTTACCATATATTATTCCCCTCAAACGTGGAGCATAAGGTATTATGAATACTACATCATTTGGCGCCAATCGTAGGGGCTGTATTGCTCATGAATGTTTAATACAAGATATATATATATATATATATATATATATATATGTTAGATTGGTTGGTAGATATTGAACCGTTAAGAAAGTTTTTTACACAAGTACATTGGCGTTCCATTATGAATGGAGTCACTTTCCTCTCTTGTACTTATATTAAACACAAGCAATGTTATTACCGAAAATATTATAAATTACACTTCCATAATATTTTATTGTTTTGAACAAAACAGATATTCGCAAATTAGCTAACATTCAGCCGACGTCCACGAATTAAATTCTTACCACGGAAATAATATTTTTTATAAGTAAAATATGTTAAGTAAAATCAATGTCTTTAAATGCTAAGTTTATTGTAATATTAGCGGACAATATATAAGATGAGTATTTTGATACTATTTATGTGAAAAGGCAAAATGATTCCATTATAGTTAAAACGGTCTTAAGAGGCTTAATTAATAATTTTTATGTAATGGAAACAAATTGTTTGAATTAATTGAAATATCGTCAATCACTACATATATATATATATATATATATATATATATATATAGTTCATTTGCATTTGAATAACCAACGCGAATATGTTTCATAGTATCTAAGTTGCTTACTATTAAGCAACAATTTGTGAAATGAAATATAATTAAAATATAGTTTTTTTTCTTCAGCCTAGCAATCTCTGAGTCAAATCTCTTGTTAATAGTTCCAGTGCTTTGCATATAAGGCCAGCGCCAGTTTCCTTTCCGTGTCACGTGATGTATAGTTGCAGTAAAGAGCAAACTGATAAAGTCATAACCTTAAATAAAATAGAATTTGCCACTTCCTATAAATTATGAATTTAATCTTACACACAAATGGAACTGTCGCTTTCACGCTATAGTGAGGAATTCGGACTATGCTATTGTTACCACAAATGCCTAAAATATTTACTGGTTACGAACACACAAAATACGCTACTGCAAACACGCATTTGTAATTTCAGAGATGCATTTGAAGAGTGTATATATGAAAAGCTGCGATAATTAATGCATATAAGATATTGTCTCGTATCTCATGGTATCATTAGCAGCTCGTTGGCATTTTGTGGAATTTTTGTATGATTTATTCACACTCTGTTTTTTAACCGTTGACCTCTATCCTTATTATTGCAAGACTAAAGAACTGTTAGACCACGTGGCTTGTTTGTAGACGTTTCGCTCGAAATAACAGGGCATTATCACTACTGGCCCGAGACTAATGGACCTCTTTCCCAAGGGACATTTATTTTGTCGCAGAGGCTGAGGAGGTCATCGTCCCCCATACCCGCTCTAGCATTATTCCTTTTCGTTTTTTTTCTCACCTTTTACTTACTGGTTACAATTAAATCTTCTCTGGTATATAATAGAATTTATCGTAAATCTGAATATATTATCCTATTTATTTCTGTGGTCTATCATTTCTAGCATTTTACATTTCTTACCAATTTGGTTTTTTAAGTAGGAAAAAATGGGATATCAAGTGAATTAATAAATAAATCATTTTTCATTAAATGGGCATTTCTCACTCAAAGCAAATTTAAAAATACTTAAGAAAAATACTGTGTCGCTATTTAGGTTATATTATAAAAATTGAAGCTCAGTGATAATGTTGAACAGTTGATTTAGTTAAATTGTGCGTGTTGCAAACTGTAATTACTGAATCTTTATCACTGTTGCTGTGTAACGAAAATTGCTTACATATTAGTAAATTAAATATTGTTAAACACGAGTCTTTTAATAGAAAACGTTTTGGAAAATAGATTATTACTAATTTTTCAAAATATTGTTTCTATGTTGCCCATGAATGTATTTTATTGCACATTACATTAGTTTGTGAAGTACATAATACAATTTGTATGTATATTTTATTTATTTTTTCATTATATTTTTGGAAGCCACACAGTTGATAACAACATTTAGTGTAGTATGCTACACGCTTTCTTTCATGTTCCATAATTTTTGTCTAAACTGTTATAGCATGCTGCAGACGTTTTATTAATTATAGAGTTTTCCTTTTCCTAAAAGTGATTCGTTAGTATAGGTTTAAAAACACGTTTACGCGTTTAATAACGTGCTTGAATAAAAAATTCCTATGTGACTTACCGGATTGTTTTGATTCAATCTGACCTAAAAGCGATATGTTTTATTTATTTATATTTTGTGTATTCATTTATAAACACTCATTTATCAGTTTCATTATGCTTATTTATATTCTGTGTGTTTATTTATGCACGTATTTATTTATTGAAATGGCCATTCGACCTATAATAAATTTACGATACTGTAATGTATTTTAATTTTCTCGCAATCGCAAATGGTCAAAATCAGATAATTTAAGATCTACGGGACATATTTCCCCTATTTTTCTGTGGATATTAATAGTAACCGAAAATTACCTACAAAAGGAGGTTTTATCAATAAAATAATTAATGTTGAATTAAATGGTTATTTATATAATTCTTCAGCTTTCTTTCGTTCGTTTTTATATCAGTAAGTAATTAAATTAAGCTTCCAAATAATTTTTGTTACGTACTAACTATCGTAAATTAATAAAAAAATGAAAAAACCTCACTTATGTATTAAAATACGTACGAGGAAAAGTTATAATTTTGAAATATCGACAAAATGTATTCTTAAAATATCGCAAGAATGAAATATGTCAATAGAATAATAAATTTGTTATCGACATATATTTTGCTGGGATGCGTATCGTATTATAATTTCTGTGTAGGTGAAAGGTGAAAACTATGTATCTGTGAACTTGGGGAAGAGAATAAATCAGTATTAAGTTAGGATCTGATAGAAAATTGACGGTATCGGTGTATTAGAGCTCTTTTCCGTAATATATACAGGTCACAAATAATTTTATGAAACTTAAATAAATTTGATTGAAGCAATATTATACGAGAAGACATGGATATGGTGCTGACAATTTCTCTATTATCTTACTCAACTCGAGTCTGCATGAAACGATTGACTGAATCTAGTAAATAAATTATAATAAAACAAAACACTTTATTAATTACGTGTAACTGATCGAGGCTTTTAATTTCCTCTTGACTGTTGATGAAGTTTTATTAAGCTAACGAGTGTTTCATTTGTTCGCATCACTCTTGTCTCATGCTACGGATGGCCATGAATTAAAATGAAGTTACAACATGAATCATGGCTTGTGTCGTCGCTTACCAACTTAAAGCATAAATCTTACAGCTTCGCGACAACGCGCGGACGGCCAAGTCTTGAGGACGAGCATCTTAGGATTCTAGGATTACACGGTCGCCAATGTGATATGCAATAGTAGGGTGCGGTTTGCCGCGCAAACCTCCATTTATCTCAGTTTGCGTAGAACAGGATGCTGGAAAACATGTCAAACTATAGTTAATTTCTCTTATTTTCAAATAATCCCTAATATTATTTTAATATAATACAGTTAGACTTGAGGACAGTTACGGTACATATTATTTTTCAAATTATTAGAGTAACAGCGGTTTTTTTCAAAATATTAAATTGATTTAAAAAATTAGCCATTTATGAAAGAATAAGATTTTGACGTTTCGCACATCGTATTGAGAATTAATACAAATTAAATATTTCTTATTGTTACTTTTTAATATTAATAAAAATATTAATTCACATATTGTATTCACAATTAAATACTTTTTCTAATTATAAAAAGAATATATTTAGTGGCACTTGAACCCCAGCATCATCTATACCCGCGAAACAGTTAATATTAGACTATTTTTTCCACAGGTGTAATGGGGAAAATAAAGGTCCATTATACTTAAATTTATTATAATAATAGGCGCGAGGTCTGCTCGCTTGGCCGTTACTTCCCGCTTTAATGCTCCTGTAATATATCCTTTAACGCTGGTTAACTGTGCTTACGCATTCAGTTGCATGACTTATAATGCATAAGCTGGCGATGCTGCTGTGACAACTTCGAGCTTGATTTCCGCTCATGTCCAGACGTACTAGTTTCGGTGAAATGTTCACATCCCATAACTTAAGTGCGGTAAATATACGTGTATAGATTAGAGACTGAGAATCGATTCCGAAGCAATTGAATTCGACAAACTGCTTTCAATAACACGGATCGTTAACACACAAATTCTGCAATTTTCATCTAATCTTCGAATTCTCGAACAATGAATGATAACTAATGGAATATTAATATCTATAATAGCAAGAAGATAGGACCATGAAATTAATATTTCTATCAGCAGTATAAAAGATAAAAGAACTGGTATTTAATTGAGTAGTATTGGATAGTATAAAGTAGTTTGTACGAATAAAAACCTTTGGCACAGTCTCTGGTATTATTTCTTCCGTTCGATAGCTTTAGACATTGTGTAATATTAATTTTATAAACTGAGATACATATGAAAAGCATAATTAAATTATACAGTGCAATAGATATTAGGATAAAGTTATTTACTACGAAATATTTTTTCACATAGCCTACCTTTGAACAGTCTGATTTTAAAATAAAAACTTTTCAAGTACAAAATAAAGCACTAAATATATTTTTTAAAAAAACTGATGTCTGATTAGTAGTGGTGCCATTAAGGAATTCGTTACAGATCCTATTTATACGTACATATCCTTCAGATCAATAGTTTAGTGTGTTGATAGAAATGAATTATAAACTAGTCGTTTTTGAATTTGATCTTCGGACATAAAGTAAGTTTAAACGGAAGGAAATTTCTTATACACAAATTAATAAGGTTTATTGAAGCCTATCAAGATAGTTAGAGTGGTTTTCGAAATATCCTAACGAACGAATAATAGCATTTTTAAAACTTTTGATATCTCTTTACGTCGTACATAGAGCAGGTAATGCTCCTGTAATATATCCTTTAACGCTGGTTAACTGTGCTTACGCATTCAGTTGCTTGACTTATAATGCATAAACTGGCGATGCTGCTGTGACAACTTCGAGCTTGATTTCCACTCATGTCCAGACGTACTAGTTTCGCTGAAATGTTCACAACCCATGACTTAAGTGCGGTAAATATACGTGTATAGATTAGAGACTGAGAATCGATTCCGAAGCAATTGAATTCGACAAACTGCTTTCAATAACACGGATCGTAAACACACAAATTCTGCAATTTTCATCTAATCTTCGAATTCTCGAACAATGATTGATAACTAATGGAATATTAATATCTATAATAGCAAGAAGATTGGACCATGAAATTAATATTTCTATCAGCAGTATAAAAGATAAAAGAACTGGTATTTCATCGAGTAGTATTGGATACTATAAAGTAGTTCGTACGAATAAAAAACTTTGGCACAGTCTCTGGTATTATTTCTTCCGTTCGATAGGTTTAGACATTGTGTAATATTAATTTTATAAACTGAGATACATATGAAAAGCATAATTAAATTATACAGTGCAATAGATATTAGGATAAAGTTATTTACTACGATATATTTTTTTACGTAGCCTACCTTTGAACAGTCTGATTTTAAAATAAAAACTTTTCAAGTACAAAATAAAGCACTAAATATATTTTTTAAAAAAACTGATGTCTGATTAGTAGTGGTGCCATTAAGGAATTGGTTACAGATCCTATTTATACGTACATATCCTTCAGATCAATAGTTTAGTGTGTTGATAGAAATGAATCATAAACTAGTCGTTTTTGAATTTGAATATCATGTAAGATCTTCGGACATAAAGTAAATTTAAACGGAAGGAAATTTCTTATACACAAATTAATAAGGTTTATTGAAGCTAGTTAGAGTGGTTTTCGAAATATCCTAACGAACGAATAATAGCATTTTTAAAACTTTTGATATCTCTTTACGTCGTACATAGAGCAGGGACATTTTAGGCAATTCAATTGACAAATCCAGTCATGATATTACACCACAATTCACTATTTTAAACTTGTAAATATAAAATTTAGCAGCAGTACGTCAACAAACCTTCATCTTGTTTGTATTAAAGATGTTGATAGACTATCCAATAACAGACATTCGCTTGCGAATGGAATTCTGAGTTTTACGAAAGTAAATAATAACAGAAGTTGTTTCGTCTCACACAATAAGCAAAGTTAAATAATATGGATTACGAACAATACGCAACCCACGTATGCAGTTCTGCCAACTTTGCTTTGCATTAAGTTTGTGTGTTCGCACCGCAAGTAGTGAAAGATACGGCAAAGTTAAATCCTTCCTAAGCAAGTCTCAAGGTGGAGAACTGTTTGCTCTCAAATCTCCATCCATCAGCAGACGCGGGGTTCCTAGAAGAGGGAAATTAATTACAACTGCTCCGTCATTTGTGCCCAGTTAAATCTGCTTGCTAAACATTTACGTTGTTTGACGTGACTCGAGCCTATTGGCAAATACGAGGAAACGGCGCCATGATGAATTCTATAAGCATGATATATCCTCTGAGGTTCACGAAATTTCAGCTAACGACGAAGCAACCTGTTAATACACGTCCAGTATACTTGTATAACAAAGAGCTCAAACAGAACGTTACAGCTGAATATAGTTCGATGGAAATGGAGCGAAATTTCCTAGTTTCAATGTATGTATCAGCTTATAAGAGATTAGCTTTTACAGACCGCCTCAGCTTTTATTAAATACTAGCTGGGTGCTAGAATTTGCCTTGATATTTATTTATATAAATCCGAAAAGGTATTTAATTCCGCATTCATCCATTAGTGAAGAAGGGATTTAACGTACCTATACAGACGGAATGCTAATTTTATTAGAACACATCACTGCCTTTACAGAAGCATGAATACACCCAATACCAAATATTATGAAATAAACTATTGCTAAAGATGCAGACACTACCTTAAGAGAGTTAATTAAACTCCGGGTGCCTTAAGCGAGTGAAATTTTCTTCATATAACTCAAGAGTGTAAAAAATACTCTCGGTACCTTAAGAGAATCAAAATTATTTGTCATCGTTAAGAGAGTAAAAACTTAATTTCGGTTCCTTAAGAGAGTTAAAAACACTCGAGGTATGCTGAGGGAATCAAAAATACTCATTCAAGAAAGACAAAAATAGTACCTTTACGTTAAGAGAGTCAACAAGAGTCTCCGTATCCTAATAGAATAAAAACTGCTCTCGGTACATTAAGGAAGTCAAAGATACTCGAAGTACCTTAAGAGAGTGAAAAATTGTCTCGATATATTAAGAGCAACAAAAATACTCTTGCTCATGTAATGTGTAAAAAAAACTCCCTGTAATTTAGAAAGTATTTAAAATGAAATCTGTTCCACACCCACCTCTAAATGTGATAGGGCTGTTTGTTTCGTAAGGTGATTATGTACTATTGTTTTTGTTATATATGACACACATGTTTTAAAATAATAAAACAAGTTTGCGATTTTAAAATTGGATTATTCTTTGAGAAACACGGGAAACAATATTAAATATTCGACTCAACAGCTGAAACATTCTTCAGAAAGGGCGGGGAATTGTGAAGGGGTAAACAGTTCATGTGAACGGAATTGATGTTTCTCGCAATTCTTAGACGATCTACGCTCACCAAATTCGAAGTTGAGAAAATTCGAATTAGCCCTATCTTTGCGATTACTTGCACGCGTGCAGTGACGCTAATGCATAATTCAAGGCAGTATTCTAAATATGTAGCACACACATTACGGTCGATTTGTATGCAGTGCGTGCCTCGGTCGACTTGGGAAGACGCTAACTCGCAAGTCGTCACACCTGACGCGAGGATGCTGCACCAACATTATTACCCCATTAATTACACCTCTCTTCTTACCAACATTTATGATATTAACGACCTCGAAACTAATAAATTAAAAATTAAATATTTTTTATACTCTCAGCGTGAACAATTATAAATTAACACACAACGGAAGGGTTACAATTATTTTATGCTAGCTGGTTGCCCGGTATTGCACGACATGTCATTTACCCCTGATTGATCGTTATTTTTATGTAACGCAACTCAACCCCTATCCCTAAATGTGTTATTGGCCGGTTACATTGTTTGAAAATTTCTACCCCCGCCCACCCAGAGCATTACCCAATTTGTCACAATGAAACTTAGTGACATCCATAACCTCAGAATTGACTCGAATCTCGGTCTATTTTCATGTAACGCTCCACCAAACCCTACTCCTAAGCGTTATCCGCTCCCATGCCAATAGGGGATTGAAATTATACACAGAGAATATCTACCGTAATATTATGAATTTGAATGATACCAAAAATTATTTATTGGAAACAAATATCGACAGGTTAACATTTTTGAACATTTCTATCCCCGCCCACGTCCGACCAGCCCCCCCCCCATGACGGTTGTCATAAATAAATTCAGTGACATTCATAACCCCGATTTGTCTCGAATCTCTGTTGTTTTCGCGTTATTTTCTTGCAACGCCCGTCCACCCCCACCCCTAAGGTTGCTACTTTCCCGTGCCGTAAAAGGTTGAATTTTTCACAGATAACATCGGTAGAAACTCTATCAATGCTTTTGAGCCATAATAATATTTATCTGACTCCATTATCGGTATTTTTGGCATGTTTGAATATTTCCACACCCGTTCACCCCCACCATTAAGCGTGCTCCCCTCATATGCGGAAAGAAGTTGAAATTTGACACACAATATCGGTAGAAATATTATCAAGACAGTTATTTATTACACGAAAATATCGACCATTTAACTTGTTTGAAAAATTCCACCCCAGCCCCTGGGGGTTAAATGGCCAATTGAATGTCATAATTAAACTCACTGACATCCATTACCCTGGATTTGACTTCAATCTCAGTTGTTTTCGCGTTAATTTCTTCTAACGCCCGTCCACTCCACACCCAAGGTTACTCCATGTTGAAAGGGGTTGAAATTATACTCATATAACATCGGTAGACACACTATAAAACTCCTTGACCCCTAAAAATAATTATGCAACTCAAATATCAGCTGTTTTAGTATGTTTGAATATTTGCACCCCTGTCCACCCCCTCTCCTGGGGATAGTAGACAAAGTGTTTGTTTTCTGGTCGCAAAGAACATGTGTACGAAATTTGGTGAAATTTGTTCCACCGGTGTAGGTTTCTGTAAGGAACATACAAATATACAAACAAACACTCTGCTTTATTTATTAGAAGATCGAAAGGGTGCGATTGTGATTTGAAAATAATGAAGTGATCACAAAATACGATAATTGAAGACAGGCGTTTTTACTTTCGACCATAACCTCGGAATATCTCATATACATTGAGCTAATCCGCGCAGTTTCCGCAGATACACGGTTTATTATAAAATCAGTCAAGAAAATGTCCAAAATGATTTTTCTAATTGACATTTTATAGTGTTCGTTTCAATGTTATTTAGTATTTCATTTCCTGTTATGTCATGATATATTGTCGTGAAATAGCATTGGGAAAAAAGAAATAAGAGTGATGTACCCCATAAAATATCGACCATCTGGTGTTAGCTAAGGAGGCTTACTGGGACGACTGTCAAACTGCCAACTATCAAGACATCTCGGCGCATTGTTAGTTCAACAAATTCCGGCAGTCAAAATCCTGGTCTTATGTTAAAACGACATTTTTGTCATTGTTTACTAAAGGAACACCGTCATATTCACGAACGTCCGTAGATACAGCTTTAAGTAAAAATGCTTTAGAAGGGATAGATTTTTAGAACTAATTTTCCACGACTATTAACCGTTCTTTTGCCAATGAACGGCGTCTATCTTTCGTGATTAGTCTTAAGAAAATTAATCTGAAATCCTTACGCCAGTCGTGCGGAATGGAAATAAACAGAAGCTAACTGGAACGACGTGGTACTGAAAAACCTTTCTGATGGATCGAGCTTTGTCGTGATGGATGCTGATGACGACTCTCCTTCCAGCAAAAATGCGGACAGGTAGCGTCGGAGTCGTTATTCTGGTTTCTCCCCGCATTTAAATTCGGACAATACAGGCAGATTTTGTCCACGGAGTGCACCAGATGTTTCGGACGACTGTAGACGTTACCGTAGTTTTTATAGAATTGTATGTAAATAACGGAGATCAGTATACTGTTTTTTAGGATCAATATGTTTGTGTTTCTTTCCAGAGAAACGCGATCACAAATAAATAATAATTATATATGTCTATTACACGGTACAAGCAGCAGATATATGTGGCATAACAAGCAATATGGTAAAAGAGTGTGCCGAAGACATCGCATTTCCACTTCAATTCATATTTAACAAATGTATTGAAACTGGAATATTTACCGATTGCGAAAGTAATCCCCTTACTCAAGAAAGGTTCACCATCCGACGTATCAAATTATTGACCGATTTCTCTGCTTCCTATTTTTTCCAAAATTTTTGAAAAATTAATTCACATTAAATTACATAATTTCTTTAACAAATATAATATTTTAAGTTCCTCCCAGCATGGCTTCCTTAAAGGAAAAGGTAGCTGGAATATTTGCTGATCTGTCTAAGGCACTCGACACGGATGCTCATGAAATTTTACTAAGAAAGTTAAAATATTATGGCGTACGGGGAAACGTCTTACTTCTCCTAAAATAATATCTAAAAAAAATTTAAACAAAAGGTAGCGGTCGAAACTAAAGATGGGCATATTCATTTATCTGATTGGGAATTAATTACTTGCGGTGTTCCTCAAGGCTCGACTCTTGGGCCTTTACTTTTCATTCTTTATATTAACGATCTTCCAGGATTCGTTCGTCCTCTTAAATCAATTCTCTACGCGGATGGTACAAACGTAATGATAGAAGATAAAAATGTTGATAATCTTGTTAGAAACGTAAACATCACTCTTGAAGACGACTAAATGTGTGGTTTAAAGTCAATATATTATCAGTTAAATGTAGATATAAGCAAGTTAGTCCAGTTCTCGGCTGAGGTCTTCAGATTGATAGTAATTGAAAGTGGACTCACCACATAGATCTGCTTGCTGGGAAACTCAGTTTGGCTTGTTATTGTCTCAGAACCTTAATGCAACATCTTGACATCAACACAAATAAAATGGTGTCCTTTGCGTATTTTCATTCCCTTATGTGTTATGGCATTGCTAATTGGGCTCCAGGATCATTGAAATATTCAAGCTGCAAAAGTGTGCCATTATAATACTTTCTAATACGGATAATTAATCCAGTTGTAAACCATTTTTCAAAAGTCTGCGAATATTAACTCTTCCCAGCGTGTTTATTCACGAAATTTTAAAGTTTGTAAAACGGAACATGAATCTGTTTCAAACGAATGGCGAGTCTCAGGCTTATGTAATTAGAAATCGCTCTAAGATATTTGCTCTTTACCAGAGAAGTATGCAATATACAGGGATAGTATTATGCAGTAGTCTTCCTCTAGATGTAAAGAACAATAATACCTACAAGTGTTTTGGGATTCAACGTAAAAATATTCTACTGAAAGGCGCCTGTGTTTAACTCAGTACAGGAGTTTCTTGATCGTTTCCCTAAAAAGTATTTTTGCAAAAGTGTTGAATGTGTTGCTAATAATAACTACTTATTTCATAACTTGCTTAGTCTCTATTGGTATTTTCTGCTCTTTTGTTTGTTTGTTGCATGCACGACCTGGAGTTTGCAGATTCCTCGTTGCTCTGTTTCGTGAAGTGACTTGTCCCTCCTAGTGTGCGTGTGTCAAGTTTTGTGTTTAGTCTTGTGTGATGTGTGATTCTGTATTTTATGGTGGTTAGTTCTCTAATCATTAATTATTTACTAGTACGTAATGAATTTGTTATTAGGAACTGTAAATATTATGTTATGCTCTTAGTCTGGTAAAACAATTATTTTTTTGTTATTATTAATATATATTACCTATGTTGGACAGGGAAATTAGTGTTCCCGAATCTTAGTATTTTTATGTTAACTTCTAGTTATTTGTAATCGTAGCATCCAATTATATTATATTGTAGTTTTATGTATTGACGTATCCTATTTCCTCAAATGAGGACTAATGGAAAAAATCAATCAAATCAAAAACAGATTGTTCTATATAGTACTGAGAAATTCTTGACCTTACCAGATAAAAATATATAAATTCCTTCAATTGGTTTTTAACAATTTAAAAACCAACAAAATCTTAAATTGCGTACTTGAATTATTTGCTCGTAAAGTGTTTCAAATTAATATAAATATAAATATTAATATTTTCATATTATAAAAAAACTGCAGCTATACCAATTTTTACGTAGCGCAATAAGACGCACTGCTCAAAATCAATAGGGATAGGAGAATATGAATGCGATTTACAAAACGACTTAGTTGCACTAAATAAATGGGCGGAAGCAAATAAAATGAAATTAAATAGTGAAATTACATTCAATGAATATCGTGCAAATATACGATTGGGTTATAATATAAATGGAGAGAAAATACCTCAAGTAAACAGGAGCAAGTATTTTTTAATCATTTTGAACTCAAATCTAGAGTGCGAAGAACAAGTAAATTCTGCGTCTCAAAAAGCCTGGAAATTTCAAATCAAAACGAGACCGCAAAAAACAGACATAGGGAAATTCTCCTTCCTAAAGAGATGGATAGGCGATTGGAACAATTTACCTGCAGCAGTGGAGAAGTTTTAGGAATATTATTAGTGAAGTGTATTTTTATGATAAAGTTATGTGTATATTTTTCTTGAGTGAAGTGAAGTGTGGACAAAATTTATTGACAAATTTCTAAGGCTTATGTTTTATTGTTTCAATGTTGTTTTATTATTTAATTCTTACACTTTTGATTTATATTTGTTTTAAACTGCTCCGGGATCGATCTATATCGCAGTTAATAATATACATACAATATGGAAGCGTTGCATTGTTTTATTAACACTTTCATATATAAAGTTTCCCACGAGCATAAATATGGTGATCAGGTAATGGCTATTACTTTGAGAATTTAAATCAAACTGTTGCAATATGTGCAAGATATAACAACCGAGAAATAATTGAGACTAAGTATTAAAGACGCATGACCGATTTAGAGTGATATACGTGAAACTGCATAAAAACGCAAAGATGGTCACAGGACAAAAAAAGAAATCCGTGAACGCAGAAATTCTGAGAAGAGGTTCAAGTTCTTTCGCCTGAGATAAATTGAGCAAAGAGGAAGTTTAATAAAGAAGTCCGAGGGGAGCCCACTCTTACTCATTTAGAAGGAGACAATGGGACAGGCTTACTTTTGTGTCAATGGTGGCCACAGTCTGAGCGAGCCATTAATAATTGAGGGGAACCCCGTCCTATGTGGTGGTAATTAAAGTAATTTCTTAGGACGACTCTGCTAGGAGAACTGCCGGGGTCAAATGAAATGCCGCCGGGAACTCTTGTGAATATTGCACAAAATTCTGAAGACCTCCTGTGGTGTAGGGGTCAGCGTGACTGCTCTTACATCACACATGTTCCGGGTTTGGATCCCGGCGATGGTATGGATGCTCGTGTGCGTGAGAGAAACTCTCGTCAAGGCAGTCTCCCGACAATTAAAAATGAGTTCCCATATTGAGTCACTAATAATCAAAGCTGTTGATACGAAAATCAATATATAAAAAAAATCTGAGAATATCTGAAATTGATAATAATTTATATTACAAGGCTTGGTAAAGAATTATCCGGAACCGAGAAATAATCTAATCAATACGTATTCATATTTTTTGTTCGTTAGCACGACTACTTAAAAATTTGATATGCATTATAAAAATATATAATCTATGAAAAAGGAGAAAGAGACGCCATTATTCTTTTATGTAAAAGGTTTAACGTATACATATGAAAATATATCAAGTGTATAATTTTTATCGATATAATTTCAATTTAAATAATAAGTATAGTGGGATTTTTGTCACCCATTAATGCTTTCACCTTTAATTTTCTTTTCTTTAAACTAATGGCCTCAGAAAAATCTTACTACACATTTATATAAAATAAATGTTCTGAATTTAGAATATGCCACTGCGTTCATCATTAAAATAGCGATTATTGTGTAATTTGTTTGGGCTCGTCTTGATCGAAAAGTAGGGTTATTTATAATGAAATCTATTAATACAATAAAATATAGCATATAATTTAGAGAATAATTCTCAAATAAATTACTTTAATTTTATTATTACGTGTCAATCGTAAGGTTTCTTTTTTTTATTACGTCTATGTGTCGAAAAGTAAAATAATCTGCAAAAGCAATACTGGTATAGGCAATATTATATACCTATAAAGAAAGTGAGTGATGTGTGGCGGCAGCGTGTCTGCGTGCAAAAACTAATTCCTCGTAAAGTGCAGGAAGATATTTCATTCTACACAAATGAAAGTAGCGGAAACGCATGGACGTCTTGTGTTGTAGCTCATGAGATGGCTTTCCATCTCTGCTCCTCATTAATTACTGACTTGAGGCTGCCACAAGTCCCCCAGACTTTCTCAAGCTTTCTGGAGAGCTATTCATTACAGCCACGTACACGTTTCCCTTCTTATTCATTTCGTATGGTCTTCTTGTAACCACGAAACAGCATAAAATGCGCCAGAAAAAAATGTAAACATATTTGTAAAAATTGACCGATTAGTTTATCTGGGCATTCTCATGATGGTGGCCGCACAGATAACAGTCTGTGGTATTGTAGTTTAAGTTGGTTTACTATATTCGTCGTCCTACTACTAAATGATACAGTGTTCTACTCACTATATTACTAGTGTGTAAGAATCTTTTATGGAAATAGTTTTTTTAAAAAAGGATTTGATAGTCGGATGAAACTGTTTCACACCATTCAGAAAAATAGTAAGCAAAGTGTGGGACAGTTAAGTTCCAATCAGCTACCGAATAATTCCAAGGGTTAGACAGTCATGCGTCACATAAAAATTTCCGTGTTGGTGGTTAACGAGACAGATTGGAGAGCAGGTCTTAGGTTATCGACACGCGGCAGTGGGTGAGGACCGCGACTATCGATTGTGACCGCTGCTCTCCCCTGGAGACAGACGCCGTGATTTAGAGTCCTCAGAGGGCTCAGCTAGCAAGCCTGCCAAAATAACAACTCCAAGTGTTCTGCATTCGACAAAAATAATTACAAACCGTCAACGCGCCGCAAGCTTGTGCAGCGGGAAACGCGTGGTTCTATGTTGAAAGATTGTCATCAACGTTTGTAGTTTACAATATATTATTTTGTACTCACGACAGCTCTATTGCAATATATATAAATCATATTAATTCTAATAATTTAGCAGGAGATTCGAAGTAAAATTCTTTATAGTATTTCACTCCTTGAGTATTAACACATGATTCGGAAATTGTTTGGAAGGAAGGGTCTTCATAAGGATATCATAAAATCATTTAAATTTATACCAAATTATGTCATATCCTATGAGCTCCTATAGAATAATTTTTAATTCTACCACATCCAGAAAATCGCTTCAAATTCTTTCAAAAAGAATAAAGTCATTTAAAATCTTATTTATTGTACTAAATATAATCATTAACTGTCAAATTATAGGGAAAAGGTGGATGTTTCCATTTATTCCTTCGTAATGTCAGCAGTTTTGTCTCATGTGTTTCGTGATTAAGTGTCAGGAGCAGGTTAGGCTACCCGGAAATCAGAATTCTCTTAACACCCGAGTATGTTATTTGAATCACAGAAACGATGCTTTAATAGTATCGTATATGTTCCATAAATTTTGGTTGTCTTTAAAAGTTAAGAAATGTTTTAACGGCATGATTTAAATACATTTCAAATTACGTGGGTTGGCTATAAAATATTAAATCAACGGCAATCTCAGATATTTTTTCAACTCTTGCTATGCTTAGATTTTAAATCTAAAACAATCTGAAATCCAGGTTATAATTAAATCTTCTGCATATTTATCTTTCCGTGACTTTAAAATATATATATGTCCTTGCTGCACTATTTTGGTATCAACCCTATCAGAAGTTTCTGTTCCTCAAGAGAAAATTCACATGTAAATTAAATCAATCTTAGATCCTTCCTCTGTTTAGAAAATACTTCGTAGATCGGGAATAAAGTGCTCTTCAAAATTAGACTTCCTTTTTCGCTAGAAATCGAACCGATGGGTGGTGTAAAGTTATTTTAACAACAGAAAACATTTAATATTTTCCTTCGTATTCATTATTTCTTACCAGTCTTTACATTATTTATATATCATTTTTGTCGATCCATATAATTTGAGCTCAATAATCATTGCATTTCAACATTTATCTAGTGTTTCACTAACAACTACTTTTGTTACTTTTCATTTAAACAGGTGATGGACGCTCGAGAAAATTATATAAAATATAAACCAATTGTAATGAACAAAAATTATATGAATTTAATTATTCTTATGTTAAAAAGTTGATAACTTTACATGTAAAATGTGATAATTGGATATGGATATATTTTGCAACGCATCAGCAATGAGTTTTAAAAAAATAGTAGGAGAAGGCTCATAGACACTGTTGTGAAAACATCATTGTCGCTGGAGTCTGTCAGCGGATAGTCTGCTATAAATATTAAGGAGCGTTTGTTGTTTAGAGAGAATTAATTTAAGGTATCGAGATTGGAATCTGGGCAGACGTATACGTGGATCGGAGTTATGACGAGGGTTGGTGTTAGTCTGTTCTTCAACCTGGAGAACCGCGTGTGGATTGTCAGGGCCACTAAGACCCACTTAAACTATTTAAAACAAATATAATTTCAATCATTGATTAAATAGAACGGTTATTCTTTTTATAAGAATTCAATTACGTTATAACAAAAAAATATATTATTTTAAATGAGTTAACTGTTATTTATTAAATAACTAATATAACTTTGTTTTTGGTTGTTGAAATGGAAATTAAATTTGCAATTAATAAGAAAGGAATCAAAAGAGGCTGACTATTATATTAGATTAAAGTACAAGACAAAAAAATAATCAGTATCTTGGGATATTCTGTTACTGGCGCTGAAACACCAACATAAATTCGATTAATTTCATTTCAAAGGAAAGTATAGTGGATTTGATATTTGGTGATCATGGTAAGGGTGCTGTTGTTTGGGGTAACTATTAAAACGTAAAAGAAGTACTTAAGATGTGTATTGGGTCAAAAATAAAAGTTGGATTTGTTACTGTATATGAATTTTGTAGAGACGGACTGAAAAGATTGTTCCTTCCCTATACGAAAAAAAAATTCTCTGAATTATTCAACGTGTTGACAAATTAATTTCCTTGTTGTAATTTCTATAATTTCAGTTCCTTTCCTTAACATTTTGTGGAGGTAACTTGTATTTTCTCATTTAATTTTTTACCACTTTTACAATCCAATTCTAGATCTGTACATGGGCAATAGAAAATTAATAGCAATTAACTAACGGATCAGTGTTTACAAAATTAAAATTTTACTACATTGATCTATAATTGTATTACATTTATTTGTCTCATCTGAATTGGTACATTTCGCTAATACTAAGAAATACGATGCAATAAACTGGTATAAAACGTAAGCACACGTATATTTACTGAAATGCAGTTCCAACGTGTGTGAGCATAGAACACGGAGCACGCGCGCTCATTAGAGGCTTCTGAAGCAGTGCAAGGAAGATAAGATACCCTGGCTGTTTTATTGCGACGCCAGGTATTCGGAATCTGCACGATAAGACCCCTCGCTGTTTACGACCCGCTCAGCACGTGATAAAAACACAGCCACGGCCTCAAGTCACCGTCCTAGAACGTATCTCAGAAAACTCAATCAAAACCGGTTGTCTTCGTTCAACCTAGAATAGATTGCTGGCATTGTTGAAATTCATCGACGTTCAGTATCTCTGTGGACGGGACAACTTCTCCATCTCAGATACATTTACATTTCCTGGAAGTGAAAAGATATGAATCCTTCCACGCACATGTCTTGAACGATATTCGATATGATCCATCTTTCACGGCTCATTTAAAGTTCGGTTATATTTCGATTAGCTGGATAATCCTGTATAAGTGCTCAAGGATAGTACCAGAACGTTTATAATTTCATACTACAAACGATTGCAATGTGGCAATTTAAGTATGTTGCAATTTGTAATTGATAATAGAAGCTGAACGTAAACACGCTGTTACGTTTGTAAAATTTGTATCTATTGCGTAAAGTAAAATAAATTAATAAATAACTTTTATCCTGTTAAAGATGCAAAAATTTTGGAATTATAACCAAAGATCGATATTTATTTAAACATATTAACGCAGTAAATAAAGTTTGGTTTCCCTTAATAACCTATTGTTCGGACAACAGACAACACTCGGATATTCTGAACTATCCAATTGTCCAAGTTCCTAATTTCAGAAATGATGCAACTGAGATAAATATAATCTTGTTTGCCAAACAAGGGAACTGTTCATTTAATTATTCGCTGTAATTCAAATGGTTTAATATTTGAGAAAGTGTGAGTTGCTAGTCTGGTCGTGTCCAGCCTGGAATATAGTCTACCTTGTGCGTCTGTTTTGTGAGCTTCTAGCGCCCTCACACATTAATGCCAACCGAGTGCTGGGGGCGGAAATTTAAATTTGGTGGTGGCCCTTTCTCGTGGCACATAAAAATGACTAATGGCTGCTCGAGATGGTGGCCTTAATTACAGAGTTGCGCGTTGCGGCCATGTTTTGTCTGTCGTGTCCCTCAATTAAATAACTCCGATACCATTCATATCTGTACTTAATTCGTATAACAGATACGTGCGAATTTAAATCTTAAATAAATGCGTCCGTATTTACAAATCATATTATTCTTGCGTTCGGTAAAACAACATCAGAAACAAATTATAAATTATTGTGTACATCATAATTATCTGAGGGAATGAAATATATTTGATGATACTTGATGGTGACGGATGTGAACAAAACGTAAATCTTTGTGGTTTGTTTGAGATCAACTAACTATTTTTATGAATGTGAACCGGCTTCGAAGAAAGCAAAGACCGCGGATTTCAGCTGGGACGATGATGGAAACGTTTTTTTTGGTAGTTGTGAAAGGAGGAGCGGAATAATCCACATTGGCTAATTAGGAATGATGAATGGAATCTATTATGCAACGCTATTAGCCAAGAAAAAGTTCATATAAGGCCAAGAAGAAGCTGATCTATCAAGTAAATACACGTGTGGCACAGCAGCACATTTACGATGGCGCTATTGTAAAATGAAATCCTAACTACAGCCAGGGGCCGGTCGTTTGCAGTAAATTAAGTTACTCATTAATGCGTGGGACAATTTCAACCATCTCGGTACACGTATCACTTAAGAATTTAGTATAATTTTGGCACCCCTATGAGTGGGGGTGGAAGGGGGTGGAATTTTAAAAATATGTCTAACGGCCTATGTCGGCGCCGAATAAATAGTTTACCGGGGTATTTCAGTTATGGGTGACGCTGAGTATAATTATGATTTTTTAACTGTCGGTTAAGTTGTACTTCATCCCGTAAGAGTTGAGGTGGAAGGGAGAAAAGCTAAGTTCTGTGTTCAATCTTAAAAAATGTGGAGCAAATTCTACTAAATCTTTTACACAAGTTAGGGCCACTTACTTTTTTCTATTGTACACTTATCTTCTTACCTTGGCGATTTTGTTGTTGTGATAATAATGATTAATTATTCTATTTAAATTAACCTGTAGTTGGTCAATAACAATTATCGATGTTTAAATTACATTCAATTATTTTAATTAAGGTCTAAGTTCAACTAGCTATAAAATTTAAACAGTAATTAGTAGAGGAGGTCTGGTGGACCTTTTATTTTAAGTCGTCTTTGTTGAGGCTCTGGAGGAATTGAGGTTGTAATTTCAGTTATGATTGTATTGGCTTACGCTGTTGAGTTTTTAACGAGGGAATCAAATGATATTTTTATGTCGACTCTGACTGTAGGTATGCCGAGGTCACTATGAAGACGATGGCGATGACAGCTATAGAACGTTATGGCAAAATAACGGCGACACCCGGTTGGAATACCGAGAACACTTTTGATAGTGTTATTCTCGAATTATCATCATCGCCCCTTTCCACCCCACCCCTATTGTTTATATTTTAACTTAAACCTGCTGGAAGGGCATAACTAAAACCGGTCATTATCGCAATTTTTATCATCCCCTTTCACCTCACCCCTGGAGCTGCCCTCGTGCCGTTAGGGAATGAAGTTAGACACTGAAAACATCGAGAGAAACATTATGAATCTGAGGTATACCCGAGGTATACGGCCGAATATAGGCCGTTATCGGATATTTTGAAAATGCCGCCCCCATCGATAACGGTGCTAGAATTTGATTAAATCCACAGGGTTTGTTTCTGGATGTTAAGTGATACGTGTACCAAGTGTGGTTGAAATTTCTCCACGAATTATTGAGTAACTTAATTTATAATAATAATAATCATATTAACAACTAACATATTAAGTGTTCTACAATATTAATATTATTCTTTATTTTGTAATAACGCACCATTCGGGAAAATGACCGACAGGGAAATTGACCTGTCGGTAAAACGTCAATCGGGAAAATAACCTGTCGGCAAAACGTCAATCTGGATAATGTCCTATAGGGCAAATATGTGTCGGGATTTTGTACTAGACCCCAGTAGCCACATACACCGTATTCTCCAGATTTTGGCCCCACGCGACGTTTTACATATCCTAACCTGGAAACACGACTCGCTGAAAAGAAATTCATGTCGAAGCTATATTTGTCAAAACAAAGACCAATTTCAAAAAACCTTCAATAACTTTTTGAAAGAGTGAAACGTTAGATCAAATGGGCGAAGCTGAAATGAGATTACACTGTTAATAATAAAAACTTAACATGTCAAAATAATTAGTTTATCTATTTTTTTTGGACATACTTATGGAACTAGTTGGCCACTAGCTGGAAAAATAGCGCCATGATGATAAAAATATGCATAAACGCATAAAATAAATAATATGCAAGGACAGAATTCCCTTACCTCTTCCTTGACGTCTCCACCTTCGTACTGTTGAATTGGGTCAGTGCCGTTGTACCAGGTGATGGTTGCTCGAGGGTTCGCACCCGTCGCGACGCACAGCGGAGCAACGGATGTCCCCTGGATCACGTGGGCTTCGACACCCGACAGCGTCAGCCGCTGCGGACGCACTGGAAATGACGAAAAACCATCATTTCTAATATTTTAACTATTACTACATGAAAAACAATTGTAAGATTTGCTAAGGTACTCTATAAATTATTTCACTCTCGAACACTAACGGCAACAAGTCAATATTTTTGACAGTTTAATTTAATCAACTCTCTAAAATAGGACTGTTATTGTTACAAACATTAAAACTGGGCGTTGTGCAGTACCGACCTAAATTCACTTGAAATACATAATCCTGTATCATAAATTTTCTCTTTCGTTCTCAAAAAGTCAGAATTAACATGTATGCATGTTTGCACGAAGGACTTTAAGAGATGTAGCAACATCAGAAATTATTGAAAATGGAAGAATGAACATGCGTCTATATGCGTTTAAAAAGAACAAAAAAATAGTAAATGAAAAATGGTTGCCGCGATTTTTTTTACAACAGATCTGTAATTAATTTGCAAGAAATTGGCTGCGCAGGCTAACGAGAATAAAACTAGATTTTTTTACCTTCTACGAGATGTTTATTTAGCCCTATCTTTATAACACTTGTCTTTACATTCCTTAAAAACAAGTCATTTTCGTTTACCTTTACCTAACCTGAGATGTCTTCCATCTCGTTATGCTCATTTTGTTCGCATTTGAGAAAAAGAAAACGCTCTATACAATTTCGATTTTAAATCGTTATTATACAGACGTGTAGAAGATTCTTAAAATTATAAAATATTCTAGGCATATATTGCAATGATGGCAATAATACTTTAAAATTAAAGTCAAATTATTTGAATTGAAACCTGAGCACATTATCTTAGAAAATGAAAGGACAGAACTATTTTTAATCTAAATAATCCCCAAATAATACTACGGTTCTAATTATACCATGAAGAATACAGCTGCATATTCAGTAACGGTAAGTCGAAATTTAGAATTTTGCTTTGCTGTAATTTAGATACTGTCGTTTGTTTATAAAACAATGACTATTATATTTATTTTCAGTTTGTTTACCGTGGTACAAAATTGTACGTATCATCCTGAAATAATTCATCTCACTTCTGAAATGACAGACGTTAATTTCCAAATTATTTTCGAAAGCAGTCTATTGCTTTTAAAAGTTGCACTGTTATTTTCTTTGTCTTTGGAAAATATAATGCAAGATTAACAATAAATAGTTTTCTTAGAGTGATTAATTTGACTTGCGAAATTCTGCTGTGCGTCATTTATAACAGACCGAATTCTTAATATTGAAAGAAATTTTGATAAATAATTGACATAAGAAAACCTTTCAGGACTCGCGCGTTATGATCCTATTATCGAAGATTTCGTTCTGCGTTATAGAATCGATTGGAGAATCAACACAATGCTTTAAGTAATCACATTACTCCTTATTTTGAGGAAATTCTGATTAATGAGTTGTGAGCCCAAAATTAGTAGATAATCTTGAGCTTTTATCAGATACCTTTTCTGTCAAACCTTGTTATTCCCCTGAAAATAAGTTTCTTCTCCAAGAAAAAATACGATATCACAAAAGTAATCTATCGAACTACTGCGTTGGGAAACGATATGTTTGAAAAAAAAATATATAAATTTTATTAGCCACCTCGGTTCATTACTCGTCCTTTATTAATGTGTTTATTAATTTATTTGAGAAGAGTTTAAATTTTTATTTAATCAAATTACCTGAGTTTTTTTAAAAAAAAACAGGAGGATGGTACCGTTAGCACGATGAATAGTCAGTCCAGGGTAACTAATTTGCGTCGCAGAATTGCTGGAGCTCGTTAATAAAAGCCGGGCGATTACCTTGAGTTTATACCGCGGTTATTTTTGCGCTTAACCTAATGAGTGTGGCGAAATATGTGCGCATATATATTCGTAGTGCGTGACGGTGTGGAATATGTTACGATTTTGCCGAGGGAAATGAGTGCGGCGTTTATGATTCTTCAGGCGTGTTATTGAATTAGTTTCAAGGGGAAAATGGGCTGGGACTCTCAACCTAGCCATATTTATTTTGATTGCTAATGAGAACAAATTGAATGACAGGACAGAATTCTATCGTTTTGAAGGACACTGGTTTGAAACCGCTAAGACGTTAGCAACATTCGGCATGGCCATGCTGGAAGGAGATGAAATTCAAAGCTATTAAAAATTAGTTAATTTATAACTGTTGTCTAATATGTTTGTGAATATAAATTTTTAGATATTCAGATTTGTAATTTATTAAAAAAAAGTATATGTACCTGACTAATTTCATAAAAGGAACGATACATCCCGCAATGTTTTTATTCTGTTCTGATTTTTTATTAAAATACATTTCTGACTAATTTGTCCGGTTTATTCATATATAAATATATCATAGATTTCTTTAAGTATTATTGAATTAGCAGTAATCCCTTAAGCTGTTCCTCACACTGTTCAATTATTTTTTCTTCCGTAACAAATCCGTATAAAATACAGTTTCCAAATAAAAGGAAAATACAATAAATAGTTCTCGGAATTCACACGGGTTTTGCATATTTATATTTACACGCAACGTTTCGACGACTGAAAGCACTGTCATCGCCTAGAAGATGACGACAGTGCTTTCAGTCGTCGAAACGTTGCGTGTAAATATAAATATGCAAAACCTGTGTGCATTATTGAACAACTTCACCGGGAAAGACTTCAATCTTTGAAAATGAAAATATTTTGCGATACCGTTGGTTTGAGGATCTTGAAGGTTGAGGCTGGAGTGGTGGATGTCACTGCGGCCGCCTCCATTTGAAACTATTGTTTGAGAGATTTTTATCACTACCTTTTATCCTTCCATCCACTCTCTCAATCACAAAACAATCCTTCAGTGCTGTCTTAGCTTATGAGATAATCTCAAGTTTTTTAAAAAATCCACACGTTACAATATATTTCTCTGTCATCTGTTTAATTATTTTTTTTGCATTTTGATTGACTTGATTGGCGTCAGTTATTAATGATTATACCATTGAACTATTTTACAGCCAAACACTTTTTGACTGGGAATCTGAAACAATCTGCCAGTTCGCTTCGGTTCCACATTTGACTTTTGACAGAACATTCCATTGGTGAACGTGATTCCATTTCATCATTGTGTCTTTCCCGGCGTTATTTAATTCAGTATGAGTTTTAGCTAATTAGACTGAATGCACGCAATGTGATAATCATATTTCATTTAATTGTACAGAGTAGAATGGATTATTTATGCAATGAATCGATATTGCTGGTGGTTATTTAAGTCTGCATCGCTTCGAGGCTTTAGATTGCCATTGTGGTGAATCAACATGAATTTTTACGATTTTGCATGATGTGTAATGGGAACCCTTAGGCCTTAATTTCGTTAAAAAACTTTTAATTTTGCGTGGGTCATCAAAATTGTTCGTACTCCAAGTTAGTTCCCGTCTCTCTCGTTAAAACTGAACAGTAAACGTTAAAAGATCAGTGACTAATTTCGAGACAAGGTGTTGGCAAATGTCAAATGTCAAATGTCATTTTAAGTACATTAGTGATTTTATATTTATATCATCTCATGGATAAATACAGTTAATGAGTAACCTTTCTTTATTCAACAAACTTCTGAATAGCCTTAGGACGATTTACTAGATTTTATAAAACTTTGAAGTCAGTCTAATCATACTTTAGCGGAAGGTTCAGCAAGCAGGAATATAGTTGGTGCTATTATTGAAAGCTCGACAGGTAATCGTGTTAAAATTAAAATGTGTTTGATAAAAATAAATAAATATGATGTGTACACCACACGTCAAATGTGAAACCTCTTCAATAAATTGTTATTTAATTCCAATGATTGGTACACAAATAATATAATACCAATTAATTGACCTCATTTCACTAATTTGTCTAGTGTTTTTGAATATTTTCCGATGTTGATTCACAATAACAACTATTTTTGTCTTAAAGCATGTAAAAATGGTTAAATTTAGAATTATATTTTTTAATTTTTTTTCCTGAATTTGTACGTTTTATTAAATTTAATATATTGTAATTTTAACTTTGAGAATGATAGTTTGTTCCGTTAGTTATTACAAAACTTTGGACAAAGTAAATTATAGTTAGATGAAGGTAAAATATTGAGTGTATGTGTGTGTGTGAAGGAGAGAGAGAGGGAGAGAGAGAGAGAGAGAGAGAAGCGCCATAGTGTAGATTAACAGAAACTTCGCACGAGAATATGAATCTAATAAATAAAGCAGATTGTTTGTATATATATATATATGTATGTTGCTTATACAAATCTACACCGATGGAGCAAATTTCACCAAATTTCGTATACGTGTTCTTTGCGACCAGGAAACAAACACTGACGGGGTGAGACGCGCCTACCACCCCAAGAAGCGGGGGTGAACGGGAGTTGAAATATTTAAACATGCTAAAACTGTCGATATTTCAGTCGGATAAATATTTTTGGGGTTCAGAGATATTGATAGGGTTTCTACCGATGTTATCTGAATATAATTTTCATCCTCTAAGGGTACAGGAAAATAACTCGAATACAACCGAGATTGGAGCCAAATCGAAGGTTATGGATGTCACTGAGTTAGGTTATGACATTCAACTTGGCATTTACCCCTCAGATGCAGGGGTAGGTGGGTAGAAATTTTTGAACATGCAAACACAGCAGGTATTTGCGTTGAATAAATATTTTTCAGGGTTAATTATATTGATTGTATTTCTACTGATGTTTTTTGTGTATAATTTCAACCCCTTTTGGCATGCGAGGGGAGCACCCTTAGGTGTGGGGGTGGAGGGGCGTTTCATATCATTAACGCCAAATCAACCGAGATTCGAGTCAAATCGGGGTTATGGATGTCGCTGAAACTATTTATAACAAACAGAGAAACGAAATTGGAGTGTATCGGGGGTTATGGATAAATAACATCTCGGGCAACGCCGGGCACCCAGCTAGTAAAGAAATAAAATAAGGACGCCGCTTACGTCCTTAGCAATGATAAACAGACGTACACACTTCTGCGATTCATTTGTCAAAATGTTATTGTTTAGAACTCGATGAAACACATGCACATTCTGAAGTTATTTTCCTTTTTTCTGGTTGAAGGTCCTGAATAATTCTACTCTGATGCCATGATTTTAGTGTTATTGGAAAATATCACACACGGCTGTCACGGTTGTTGGGTAACAGATTCGCTGGGTTAATTCGTAGTCCGCCCCCCCCCCCCTCTCCGTATAAATCCTCCCCCTCTCTATTTCCGTTTGCCTCGCAGCGTCACAACAAATTTCGTAATGTATTTACCACAATACTCTCCAAGTTTCCAGCGCGGTATACAAACTTCACATCAACAATACTTAGATGTGAATGCAAGGACATTTCAAATCGCCTTCTACTGCAGGAAAATTTAAACTACCTACGCTGATTCTAAATTCAACATCGCTTTGCTTCGAGCTGAAACTATTAAAAAAAATTAGGGCCTAAATTATAAATATGCTTGTTCCTACTCAACCGTTCGTACATACAACAACTCAAATTTTGTGTTTCCACAGAAGATTTGTAAATTTCATCTAGCAATTATTCGCAAGTCCATAGTTTTGTTGTTACTACGGCCAGAACCACAAAACGATCTTTGCTGTCTCTATTAGTTTTTGTATGCATTTTCTAACCCCGACAATAACGACATATATTTATTATAATCTATATAGTAATAAAGGGTGTATATATGTCTTATGTATGTATGTATGTATTTACGTTTTTTTCTATTCAATTTTAAACGCGTGGACAGATTGCAACAAAAATTGGTACACATATTCTTCAAAACACGGGAAACGGTACTGTGAGGGTGAGTAACCCCTAGCATAAAAGTGGAAAGAATTATAATTAAAAAAATGTGATGTTTGCTGGGATTGATGCAATAAAATTCAATGTATTTTATAGCTGTTCAATTAATGCACTATCGGTCGAAAGTATGAACGGAACTAGGAACAGTTTGATATAGGTTAAAACACTTCTTGACTAAAGATTAATGTAGAATACTTTTTCGGTTTTTATATAAATAAGTTCACGGGCAACGCCGGGCACCCAACTAGTATCTCAGGGAAAGAAATAGTATATAATATAGAACCACATTTCCGGAATAACTTCATTGTGTCTTATATACTATATTTCGTGTGAATTAATTATTACTATTGGTGAACATTTCTCTCTTAATGAATATTTGCTTTTTGTTTTATAAATTACTTTTTACAACGTAACAGTATTTATCGAAATACCTAGTTAACTCCCGATTTTAATTCCTGTGAAGATTTAATCTTAACGTTTAATTTATCAGTAATAATCAATTTCCTAACTTACATCGAGCCAAGCCGCGTCCAGCGCAATCAATGAGGATGCAAATTCGTTGACTGAACACTGAATAAAAATGGAATACAATTAGAGGAAAGATATATTCACATGTCACGATGAATATGTAACACATGGGAGTGCAATTATGTAACCAAATCCCTGGTCGGAAGCGACTGTTCGGATCATGGCGCTACATTGGCCGATATAGTTCATCTCCTTTCAAATATGTGCCCTTTCATTTCCTTCGGATCTCAATGGATGACATTTTAAAGCAACAGTGTTCCATATTTTATTTTATTTCTAAATACAGTTACTACAGATCATGATCACATCGACTGAATATTTCTCCTAGACAATATTTAATCTTACACATCCACGATTTGAAGATGTATAAATGAAAAGAATCTATTGAATAAAACGAAAGCCCCTTGCGATTATTATTATTTATTAACGATTTATAGTCCCATTAGCCTGTCTGTCATTAGCGATTTACGTATGTTATAGTTTTACATTTACGTTACATTTTTTGCTATTATTACTACTAAAAAATTCTTCAGATATAATAGGATCAAAACAGACCGTACGAAAGCTAGAGCTTGAAGTGATATGGAGTATTGGAAACAGAGTTACATGTGTCAAGAAACGTGTTGGTACTCGAATTCGCCCTTTCTATATCCTCCATTTGAAAATGTTTTCTCAATTTATAGGAGTCTGAAGCAAACCTCTTGTTAGATATTTTGCTGTTTTCCTTAAATTCTCTCTATATTTAGGAGAATGTTAACAAACAATAAATAAGAATTGTTTGAACTGGGGTGGAAACTAAAAGTTGGAAGAGACGTAGAACACACTGAGAAGAAGAAACCTACGAGTAATTTAATTAAAAATTATTGCACTTCGTGGCTGGAAATATCAGATATTAAAAGGTAATGTAAATATACTCAAAGCGAGTGATAACGTTTATTTTTCACAGAAAACACAAAGATAGGCAGTCCTGCAGAACACGTGATAATTGTTAAAAAGTTTGCCAAACATTTCGACACTATTACAATAAATTTGTACTAAAATACATTAGTATTTAACTGCATTTGAACAAGGTTTTGTTAGCTTGATTTCCAACACATAATAATCAGTATTCGTATTAATTCTTTCTATCCAAATTAACACAACAGTTTCAGATTATATTATTACCTATAATTGTGTCCATTAGTTGTAAAATTTGTATAAATTAAAAATTTACGACGCAAACAAAGTATAATTTTACCTATTATTCTTACAAAAATAATGTAATATTGTGTAAAGAATATCGATAAATATTAAAGTGAATTTACTCTTTTTGATTAGTTGGTAGTTTAAATTTTTTGGTTTGACCATTTGAGCACAAAGGTGGTTATCTAGTATAATCTACTAATAAATAAAATATCTGTATGTGTGTGTGTTCCGAATACATATCTACACCCGTGGAGAAAATTTTACTAAATGTTGTACACGTGATCCTTTCGAACCGGAAACAAACACTGTGGGGTAAAATACAACTACCCCCAAGCACAGGTGAACGGGGGGGGGGGAGGGTGGAATTTGCAAACATGCTAAAACGGACGATATTTGCGTTGAGTAAATATTTTAGTGGGTCAATAAGATTGGTAGTGTTTATCCCTCTGTTGTTTTGTGTAATTTCTACTCATTTCTGTATGGTGGAGGAGGGGCGTTACAAAAATAACGTGAAAAAACCAAGATTGGAACCGAATCCGGAGTTATGGATGTCGGTGACTTAAATTATGACATTCAACTTGCCGTTTAACCCTAGGAGCGGGGGTGGACGGGAGTGGATATTTTCAAACATGTTAAAACTGCCTATATATTCGTCGAAAGAAATTTTTTCGAGGTCACTGTGTATCTATTGATATTTTTGTGTATATTTTCAACCCCTATAGGCATTGGAGGAAAGGATATTTAGGGATGGGGTGGAGGGGCGTTTCATAAACATAACTCAAAAACTACCGAGATTGGAGTCAAATCTGGGGTTGTGGATGTCGCTAAGCATAATTATGACATCGCCAGGCTTGCAACTAGTCATTATATAATTTAGAGACCATAAACCTGACGGTGATAGATGACAGAAGAAAATGATGTATTATTGAGGAGCATCGAGTGAAGGCGTATATATCATCTTATATCAACGTATCTGTCTTCAGACGGAATAATTTATTAAGTCGAAAAATGGCCAAGAATGAGTGAAGAATACCGTGATCATCTATCAAGCATTCAAGACACAGTGAAGAACTTGGTAAGTCAAGACAGCAATACCTTCAGAGTTGTAAAATGTAGACTTTTGGTGTATCGTAAAATAGTGCTTGTTAAATAATAATGAATAAGCTACAACAATATTTATTTATTAGAATTGGCCAAAACCGAGTGAATACAAAACGATTTAGTCGTTACAAATAACAGTCCAAGATATGTTTTACTAGTGATTATTAAATATTTTCAAATTCACATCCTATTCAATTTGATTGGATCATTAAAAATCATGAGCTACAAAAAACCAGGCAAAATAAAAAGGTAACAATTACATCACGGCAACAAAACAACTGTGAAGACTTGAGTTTTTTAATTCCTCCTATTCTCCAGATTTGAACAATAGGCTGGGGAGAGGCTTTATTTAAACGAAAACAAGATTTTGTAAGTTTAACCAATGCTAGTACTCGTTATAATCCGACAAACGTTGTAAGCGTACAACGAGACACACTTATCATAATAGATAAAAATAAAAACTTTTCATTTTCTATATGGACTTTTCAAAGCTCCCTCGCCCTTTCGAAGAATCCACACATTAACCACCAATCCATGATGTAACACGACGTATTGCTCTTGATACGATATTTATATCCGACCCCGAAGTTTTAGTAGCCACTACATCTACATGAGGTGAGGGCCACTTTATATTCCACGAAGGGTTTGGAGGAAGTGCATGCACGTCACGTCCTCCTGAGGGCAGCTGAGGTTGTGTGTGGTCCGCCAGTTCTTCAGCTTGGTTACCATCTCAGCCACCATATCCTCTGCCCTTAAATTTCTGTCATTTGCGGCGAGAAAATACATTGAATGCCAAGTACAGCTGCTCTACAAAAACACGTCTCTTCAACACTATATAAAGGGAAAGCTAGAACGAGAATTCGTTGCTCCCTTTACCAGTGACTGAACAGATTTGTCGTATATTACTAATAGCACTTAATTTAATAACAAAGGATGCAATGTGAAAAATAAAACAATGTAACATAAATCAATAATTCCAGTTAATGTAAGATTTTTTTTTTCCAAAAAATCTAATTGAATAAAACGGTATAGCTATGAACAGTAGCAAAAAATCCGCTTCAAGCCGACCTCCTGAGGCGTGGTGGTTAGTCACTGTCTTGCATCACAGAGGTCCCGGTATCGAATCCAGGCGAAGGAATGTTGCCTGTGTCTTTCCATATCGAGAAACACCAAAATTAGTTCCCCGACAGTAAAAAATGCAAAAAAGCACAATGTCAATAAAGGCCAAGTCGTTGATGCGACTATTAATATTTTTTTTGAAAAAAGAATCCACTTTACATTATAATTTAGGACGTGGTCATGTCAGAAGTAGGGAAGAAATACTTTTGCTCAGAATATGGGCATGGCATTCTTTAATAAGAGAAAGGACATATTTGAAGAATTTATTGCAAAAAAAAATCTATATGTGGAATGAATGATTATACAGAGCCGGAATCAGGTTAGGAGCATAGACCAAGAATAACGAAAATTGTAAAAATAGATATAGAAGAATTTCGAAGATAATTCAATATCATGAACAGGTGTGGCAAAGAATCTGTCTTTGATATAACTCCAGCAGTAAAATTCAACTGCATATTGCGTTCACAAGAATATGATGACTGTTTTTAAGAATGAAGGAGTTCCCACTTGAAGATAACACTCCCCTCCGTATTCTCCCTTCTCCTACTGCGCATCTAACATGCCGTATTATTTCTAGCGGCCTGTAGTTATCTATTCCTTTCAATACACCTACCGGTAACTAACGAACTACGGAAAAATGAGGGGTTTCAAATGACATGATAATTGCTGAAATTCTTCTGATTTGATATGAACAGGTTCAAAGTAAACGCTAGCTGTCGTGGTAATGTGATGAAAAATAAAGGCCCAATGAATGATCTTGAACGTTTACATGTATCGGACAATCAGTGTATTGCACTTTATGGTCGTGCAAGTAAATGCTATTATACTCAATTTATGTGGTGAAAGTTAACTTATGGTACGACGTATAATCAATAAATAACAACGACGTTTTTACTACACGAACTCAACAATCTCTGAAATATCATTTCCAGTCCCTAATTGCCAACAACTTGTGCGGTGTCACGTCGGAAGGATTTCAATCAGCGTCCCCCTGCTAAAGAAATGGTACAATCGTTTGCCGCGAATGGGGCAGAGGCACGATTGCATTGTATCTGAGTAATCTCATCGCAGACTATATATTTCAGGGGCGGATAGGCGCCACCTACGGCCGCAGATATAGAATGGGGATGACGGTAGACAAAGCCGAGGAGCCCCCATGTATTATGGAGGCGCTCCAGAAGTTGACTTTTAAGAGGCCCCGAGGCGCATCGCAAGATTTATGCGCTAGCAACAGCATTTGAATTATAATCTGCATGTGAACCTCGTTCGTTCCCGCAGTGACATGCGACTTTCATTTCTGCTCTAAGGCCGCCATCAGTGTCGACGATAAATCTTTATTTTTCTAGTGGCAATATGTCGCCTCCTATCGACTCCGCCGCACACACGAAGGGAAACCAAAAGCCTCGAAAGAACTGCTTTATCGTTCTCCAGTTCGATGGTACATCCAAAACTTGCTACACCTATTAAATAAGTATTTTACGTTTTTTTCAACATTTTACAATTACTGTTGCACCCAAATGAAGGAATGAAAAAAGGGGACTCGAAAACAAATACGACTTCTTCGGCCAATGAAACCGATTGATTTCTCTTCTAGTTTGACGTCAGCTTACATTTGTAATATATATAATTCCTAAACGTAGTATTTTTTTTCTATTCAGACGTTTTAATGCGAATGTTTTTTTCAGATCTGATGTGAGGAAGTGAAACACCCGTTGTACATGATGGATTTTCATTTGTAAGTTATTATGCCTTTAAGTTTGATGTGGTTTGTCCACAATGACAAGACAAATACGAATTAAAATCCGTGAGGCATTCGTTGTGTAGTGAACGTTTTCAATGATTTCTGATTATCATACGTCATTGAGGTTCGTACTGCCAGTTGTAATTGTAAAGGGAAGAGTATAGTAAAAATCATATGAACCACAGCAAAGTCCTCTCCCGCTATCGGAAGGGCGTGGGACAAGTACCCAATGCCCGACCTACCTGATGCAGGTTTTTCTATGGTTTGTCCTGCATTTCTTTTAGGCGAATGCCGGGTAGGATCCTTAAACCATAGCCCGGGGGCCCTAGTTACCCTTGGATACCTTCCTCCACCCTTTCAAATCCATTTCCTATACTATAAGAGGGGACTTGCCGCTATGTGGATTACCCTATACATAGCCTGTCTACACCCCCAAAAAAATTAAAATTAATCAAGGTCTGCGAGGGCTATTCTCTCGCAGGCAGAATCTTGTAGGAGAGATACGAAGGGGCTACCTTTGGGGATGACTTTTCCTCTCCGTTTTAAAACTAAGGTTCCCACAAGCCGAGGCACCTCGGCCTGTTTTGAGAGGTGTATGTTCCGGGGTCACAGACCTTTGGCATACGGTAAGTGTTGTCCGCTATTCCCATTGGCATAGTCGGCCAGCTGCCTCCTAAACTGGTCGAGGCACGGAGAAGGGAATGCTGCGTCCCCACAGCAAACTCCTCTCCCGCTATCGTAAGGGCGTGGGACAAGCACCCAATGCCCGACCTACCTGATGCAGGTTTTTCTAATGTTTTCCCTGCATTTCTTTAGGCGAATGCCGGGTAGGATCCTTAAAGCCCGGGGGCCCAAGTTAACCCTTGGCTACCTTCCTCTACCCTTCCGAATCCCCCCTTTCAAATCCCTTCCTATGCTATTAAAGGGGAGTTGCCCAACGTGGATTACCCTCATGTAGCCTGTTGCCCTAAATAATAATAATAAAATATATTAAAATTAATTAAATCAAGCGTAAAAACCCTGCACGAAACCATTACAACGGCACAAATGACTGAAAAGTATTGCCTGCTCTGAATCTGTGATCGAAGCATATAATTTCCATGATAATCTTCAGGTGCCATATGGTCAATGACAAATGACGAAACACCAGATTCTACTTATTATTTGTGCACTGGAACCACAAGTTTTCGTAATAAATTGCAAAGTATTTCCTTCCAGGAAACGACTAATACCGACATGTGCCAAATACAACGTACGAAATATTTTCGAACACTATATGCAAGGCAAAGCTCTTTCATTATAAAGTAAGGCATTTTGTTATATTATTTAACTTTCCAAAATCTTCATTTTCATATTTTTGAAACGAATCTGTTTTTTCTATGTACAAGAGACTTTAGTCTATAAATGACAAACAATGTATTATATACAAATAGAAAAAAGTGTACAGAGATGTTTTAATAACCAATATTGTTTGGTATAGGCCATATTTGTTCTCATATGTGCCATTTCATGCAGCTAAATGTGAGATGGAAATAATTCGAGGAATTTGTGAGTTCGATACGTACCGAGATTTCAAATAAAATTTAATTGGAATTAGACTAATTAATGTATGTTGCATTTGTTGATTATTATAAGTTTTATTTAACCGTATTATTTTAGGCATTGGATCTGCCTGTTTCGATGACAAATAAAATTACCAAAATTCTGCCCCTAAGTACAGAATAGTCACATTAACCTACCCTCAGTATTCCCCATTATTTAGTGTGACATAACAATTCTCTTCTATTTTTCGTCAATTATTGTACTAATAATATCTTTCACGTTCATTAATGTATTGTAACGCGTGTATTTAGGTTAAGTTTTTCTTTGTCTCGGAAGTGTTGTTTGCTGTGGTCTTGAGATTTCGAAACCGTGCACGTGCGTGGGGGTGGAGGAGATAAATATTTTCATCCAAGTTATTTTCGGGTCCTGTCTCGATTGTTGGCCTCAACATGACAGAATAGTTAGTCATTGTTGACTACGGAACTGCAGCTGCGTGCTATAAATCTTGTGACAATGGAAGAATCAGTCAACTGGCATTTCGACGAAGTTTTCTAACAATGAAAAAAGTAAAAGAATGGGAGGATATAATGGAGGGGACGGAGATAAGCTTTTGAAACTGGACAGTTGTTCTGCGCTCACCGAAGCTGGTGGATGTGATTAAGAGAGGCTCCGTAAAGTTGTTGTCTCTGATATAGTTCGAGGCAGAATCGTCGTCAGAAAGGGGCCACAATTAGTTAGTGAAGAGTTCACAGAATAGCACCACACAATTTAGTACGATGGCTTGCCAGCATTCAATCCCGGAGGCCGACGCCTTAGCCAGTGATCAACGCCTGAGTCGACGCCAGTACGTCGGTACGAGAGCTACAGCAGGCAACACAACACAGAATAGCAGTACGCATTTGGTACGGGCAGCAGATCTCTTCTATGTAAAAACCACAGGTGCGTGAGATAAGAGTTTTCATGTTTAACTTTAATAAACTTATATAAAATTTCTTTATTAATCAAAATATTTATTTTGATTAAACGTAAAAACCCAGCCCACAAAAATAATTCTTTACAGTATACGTAATATTGAAATCATAAGGGACAAAACTTGGGAACAATTCGTATTCATAAACCAAAAATATGTAGGAATTCTACATTGTTCGTTATTTTTATTGAAAATGATACGCATATAAATAAAGGAACAAAATATTAGATCGTCATTTTAGATTTCTTGAACAGGTTTATTAAATTAATTAATGTAAATTGTGAATAAATTTTTCGTGTTTGAGCAGCAGATTGAGATTTCCCGCGTAGACGTTTCTGCGGTCATTCTCTATGGCTATATTCGGACAGATATTATTAAATATTTAAGACTACTGTTAGGATATATAATTTAGATTCATTTATATTAAAATACCTTAATTAATAATGCGTCTTTACTACTGAACAGTTTGTAATAATAGCGCAATAAACCGATACAACGAAGTCCGGTAACGAAAATTAATTTTTGTAAATTTTCATTTTGCTCTGAGCTGTTTAATAAAATTTAGCTTTGAATCGCGTAAGTATATTTTTGGAGCTTATCATGAGATAAGCACAACACTAATCTCGACTATAGAGTAATATGTAGGAGTGACGAATTCTATTTTATCAGTTACGGTTTTAAAATCAACAGCAGATTATAAAACGTTGTCTGAAATATTAATTCAGCTATTTGTCGCTAAACAAAAAAAAATTCAGACTTTCATATGGCTGCAAGGTGGCTGGAGGCTACTGATGACCTTTCGATATTGCGCTATGTATCCGAGTACAATAATAAATATTTTTTTCGTGGAAGTAAATTTGGATTTAAAGTACCCTGGCGCTATTGTCTCAAAGAGACCAAATTTAATTATTTGAATAAGTTAACTCGGTCTTAAAATTTTCCTTAGCGAGTTTCTAGATTCACAATACTATCAGTTGGGAAAATCTGATTCTTTCATATTAAATTTAGTTTAGTTTTGTTGTCCGTAGTCGTACATATTTATATCAGCTTGCCATGAAGAGATTGACGAAAGAATACTTTCTCAGATCTGTCTGATTTCAAAAGCGTGATCATTTTTTTTAAAAAAGGAGAAAGTTAATTTTTTATTTACAACCTACATACTGATTACTATCACAAGATATCAAGTTAACTGTACAATAAAATATAAAAATAACCTACTTTGTAATTATCCTTCACGGTTACGCAAGGAAAAAGTATATACATATATGTAAAGAGTAAAGTTAATAACTACATTTATTACGCAACATGAGTGAAATGAATAAAATTTTTAACAAAACAAACCGTAAGTTGTCCTAGTAATAGAAACGGAGATAAACGAAAATTTAACAATGATGGCAGTTTTTAATACGAGCAGTTTCATCAATATATTTTTTATTGAGTGATAGAACAAATATTTGATTTTCTTACGTATTTAAGTGGCTGCTTTGAAGTAAAATGCCTTTCTCTGGTACAGGCAAAGGGCGTGCTGTCTATCAGCATTGCTAAACAGACTTCCTAATGGATGGCCTGCCATGGATTAAGAACATGAAGCTCAATTACTCTCTCCTTCTCTCTCCCTCTCTACGTCTCTCTCTTACACTCCTGTCAATTCATCTCTTCCCGTCTTCACATCTTTACTCCCAGGTACTAAAATTAGCAGCCATCGCCGTGGATGAATATTTGAAGCTTGCTTACTGAAAAAATGTCTAATGGTAGTAAAATACGTCTAACAAGTCGATTTTACTGCTTGAACTAATGCGAGTATGGCCAGATCATTGTAGGATATCCAGAACGACTTCTTAAATAGACTGGATGATAGTAAAAACGTTTGTAGTAACTGGAGCCTGAACGACAAACTGTCTTGAATAGCTACAGCGAAAAATAAAAGAGGGCGTATATTCCATACATTTTATTGAAAATATCTATCTACATATAGTTTATACTCTGAAATGAAGTAGCTTATATTAACTTTATTCCATAAATTTGGGCAATAATTGATGTTAACTACGGTGGCCATCATTACGCCACGTTTCGCTTGCAAAGTGATACTTGGGAACACAATTGATTCTGTTCGTTTTGTAAGTTTGAAATGAATATGCGTATTATTTTCTAGTGTATTCTGTTAAACATGGTTATAACTGCCTAGTCTCGTGATTAAATAATGATCATGTACTTTCAGAACAAATATTTCCAGTGTTATTGAAATCATTACGGATTTTACATTATGAATTTTAAACAAGAAAGATATTTGTAAAAGAATGATGATATCATTATGATTACAGTTTAATTATACATATTATGTGTCTATTTACGTATAATTTTTCTAATATATATTAATATTTTATTAATATATTATTTTGTTATATTATATTATAAATATTAATATTTTAATATATATAATATTTTTGTTGAATCCTTCAGATTTAATTTAATTTTTAATGAATAAAAAAATTGAATAATATTTCAACAATTCTACTGAACACTTCTTCCCATATTGTTTGCAGAATCTTAATTTATTTTACTTGTTTCTTTAAATGGTTAAGGTATTTTGACTGTTAACGTTAAATATATATTTTTCAGACGTTAATTTTAACTGTTTAGATTATAAGTAATATCTAATTCGTTCTTCTAAAACTCAAAATCTAGAACTTCTGAAATGTTTGACTCGTAATGTTTCCAGCACAAAAAAAAAGAGACAGTAATTTTGCATCATTGTGCCGTGGAAAGGAATTTCAGATTAACATCTAAAAAAACATTCGGGATACAGTTGTTACTACGGAACGTCATAAAATATATTTAATTAGCATGTGGCCTAAAGCTTTTTTATAATAGACGTGGAAGTGGAAATATAAATTTTCATTCTCATTGTTAGTTTCGTTTTAATCACTGATCAACATACTCGTATCGTATACTGTATAACTAAAATAAAATACATTCATAGGTCGATTTATTCATGTATATATACAGCTATTACTAGTAGAAACAAACATATTTATCCAAATTAAATATGAAGTATTGAATGCTCAAAAATTTAATGAGGAAATAAAAATCTACGTAGAAAAATTACCATCAAACATTAGAATTGCGTTTTGAAGATTCAGAGGACAGTTTCAAGTTCGATAGGGAATAGAAAATTACTGTGTATTTCTAATGTCAATGAAGAATTACTTTCAATAAAATGTGTATTTGTAAATGTAATAAAATTACATTAACTACAATTACTCAGTCAGGATAAACATCAATAGCGGATTAAAACAGCTTTAGATGTAAACGTTGTAGTCAATGTTTCATAACGATACCATTGATTTTCATAATAAAATTATAATATTGTTAATGAAGGAAATGTTGTGTAGTGGTCCTTAACAGACGGCCTTGGATTCGAATCCCGGCTAGGGCATGGATGTTTGTGCTCGTTTAGGAGTTTCCACTTCTTAAGTTTGTCTCCTTAAGCTCCAATTTAGCGGAAAATGATTACTTCTTAGGCTATTCATTAAAATATGTTTGATTGCAAGATACAGGGGTCAATTTTTGTTCGCTAAGATAACAGGACTATATTTTACTCTGTTAGCTTTACTAAAGGGTACTTTTGTGTCTCTTAAGGTACCGGGACTATTTCTCACTGTCTTAATCTGTTTGGAGTATTTCTGCCTCCCTTAAGGAAAGGGAGTATTTTTGATTTTATTAGGGCACAAGGATTGTTTTTGACTCTCTTAATGTAATGGAAATATTTTTGTCTTTGTTAAGGTACCAGGAGTATGTCTGATTCTGTTAACCTACTGGGAGTTATTTTAACTCAGGGAAACTGGGGTTAAGAATGTGTCATGTAAGATGACAGTCTGATAAGCCAAAGTCCTAAATGGTTTGTAGCGCCAAGGAGAAGAAAAAAAAATTAGTTGCCTCCTTCAGATAAATTAAAATTTTTTTCTGTAATTGTGGTTGTGTTCATTTTGATCAACATGTTTTCAGTGACTGAAAAAGTGTCAGATAATAACTAAACTTAATTAAAATATATTGTATGTTGAGAGAGAAAATTTGAAGTGCGTATGAAATAACATATACGAAGCTAAGACGAAGATACTGGAAAAGAAGCGATAAAAAAAACCTTACGTTCCAACTTTGTTCGCGGGGAAGTGCATCGATTCCGAGCATAAGCAAGAGTTATGGAGTTGAGTCCAGCCGAAACTCGGTTTCAGAGAATGGTACACACATTGGTTTGCTGCGGCTGTCTAGGAACTTTTGTTATTATTTATTAAGAAAGGGGGAAATTGATTTTTTGGATTTCACAAGTAGGTGAAATGAAGGAAGGACAATGATCTTTAGTCATGAGTGCCAGTTAAAGGTATATATTACAAAAATTTATTCAAAGGTTTAATGAAATTTGGATTACAAATCCTGATACTTGTATTAACCCTCCAAATCGCTTAGAAGGAACACTTTCAATTAATTGTCTAAGTCTGTAGAACACTCGCATAAATTGTTTAATAGAAATAACTTAATTCTTTGACTGTAAAAATGGGTTTTTAAAATGAAATACAACATTTTTATCTGTCGCGAATGATATATCAGATGAGTTGTGAGTGTTTTAGTGACGGTGATTGACGGAATGGTAGGTGGATTTTTTTTTGTTGCTCTGATAAAGAGCCGTGGATGATTTAAAGCCCCGCAACCGCGAAAGTAGGCGGTATTCAGGTGGCGGTGATTAAATGTTTGGCCGTCATTGACATGGGTTTATTATGGACCGAGTTATTAACGTTTTCGGAGCGGCGATGCGTGTAGATTACTTTCAGTGTCACACGTCCGTGGGAAGCTTTCCTCAATTAAGTAATTCTCAAATGAAACAGATTACAGTAAAGTGGGACCCCGCGTCATACGATTTTACGATCAACTGTACGCTGTTCACTAATCCTAATTTATAATATTTCTCATAAAAACAAAACATTACAAAAAAAAGCAACAAAAACCGTGGGGAAAGTATTTCGGATCCAAATGTTCGTCGAAAATATGTGTGTAATATTGTCTATTTATTAAATTATAATACCGTCTTGTTTTTTCTTTAATGTATGACGTTATTCGAAGCAAGAATTGCTGATGAAGATGATGTTGCACGGAAGCTATAAGTAACAGGCTACTTAGGATGAATTCTTAATGCTTACATGTAACTACAAATACCGTGTTACTTTACATTACATTTCCAGTATTATAAATTCGTTAGGGCCTAGAATTATAATATTTATTTAATCCGTATGTTTTATTTTGGATAAATTTATTTTCGTATCCTATGTGGATTTTTTAAACTCTAAATCTTTGTGTTGTATTTTTGTTCTATTATTCCTCTCGAAATAAAATACATCAATACATTTATAAATATATAAATCATGGTATAAATAATGGAGAATGTGTCGAACAAACGAACTTTTAATAAGCGTAATCTAAACGAATAACAAAATATTACAGTTAAACCTGTTTCTTAGAAACGTTTTGTAAATTACGCTCAGAACATAAAATCAGAAAGGAATACGCAATACGTAGAACGAAAAAATATCTCATGTTAAATTGATTATACATACTTGTTGCTCTGATCGTAACGTTTATACTTATGAGAACACATTCAAGATAATTTCATATAGATAATTAAATTTTCGTTTATTTTCATTTTATTCCAATTAAAAAGCACATGCAGATAACTTGATAAATAATTGTAACTACAATAAACACCAATTGTTTATGTCCGCAATATTTTCGCTTGAAGATGAACATTTTTTCACCAAAGCGTTCTAATACTCTCGTGCTTGGTCTTCGTTTGTTATAAACTGTTTAATTATTTACAAAATGATACCGACGTACTGTAGACGATTTTGGAGTAAAAAAATGCTAGAGCCACTATATGGACTAATATAGTTCTACAACCCAATATTGCTGATAGGTTTCGTATAATTAATATACGACAGAATTTCTGAAATAATAGCAATCGAAGAATATGGACTGTTAAATTGCTTGTACTCACTAACTCACGCTCTCTCTCTCTCTCTCTCTCTCACACACACACACACACACACATATATATATATATATATATATATATATATATATATTAGTTTGGTGTCTGGTGTTATCCGGGTTGTCATAATTAAATCAGCGACATCCATAACCCCGGATTTGACCCCTAAGGTTGCTCCCTTCCAATGATCAAAGGGGTCCAAATTATTCATAGAAATCAACAATCAACCTCTTTGACCCAGAAAAATATTTATCCAACTCAAATATCGGCTGTGTGAACATATTTGAAAATTTCCCCCCAGTTCACCCCCGCCCCCGGGGGTGGTACACGTGTCTTACTCCAACAGTGTTTGTTTCATGGTCGCAAGGAACACGTGAACGTAATTTGGCAAAATTTCCTTCGCGGGTGTAAATTTGTATGCGGAAAATATACACATCCAAAATAATTGATACGAGCTGAGTGCCCGTGTACTTATTTGTATAAACCCGAAAAATGCATTTAATTCTATATTAATCTTTAGTTCTTAGCTCCGTACATAAATTCGACCGACAGTGCATTAATTGAACATATTTAATTGAAAATACATGTAATATTATTGTATCAAACCCAACAAACATATCTCCGAATTTCTTTACGAATAGAATATTTAAATATACTCCTTGAGTATTTCAGGATGTAATTGTCTCTCAGTCAGACATTACGTAAGATGAAATTGATAGCTAGATTCACAAATAAATAGAAACAGACGCCATATTGGAGTCACTAATATGGACCGAAAATTAACTTACATTTTCCGCAAGGATCGTAAGGTATTTCGTAATGTTTTTAATCATCAATCGATGGAGTTTTGTTGGATAAAATTATACGTCGCGTAGTAACGTCTTTCTCGCGAGTGCTATGACGTCATGATTCCTTGACGCGCAGTAATTTAACACTAAATGATCACATATTTTTTACTTATAATTCTTTCCACTATTATGCTAGTGGTTTCTCACCCCCAGAGCACCGTTTCTCGTGTTTCGTTGAATATGTGTACTGATTTTTGTTGCAATCTCTCCGCGCGTTTAAATCTGTATAGAAATTAACGTAAATACATACAAACATACATCATTTTATATATACATATACATATATATTATATATATATATATATTAGCGAGAGATTTTATGTTATTACCAGAAATAAATTGGGTCTTGAAGAGTGCCCTATGATTCCGACTCATACAAATATCCATTAATACGGTATATTTGTGAAAATACATGTCACTTTAAAATTAATCATAACTTCACCATATATTTAATTATATATATATATATAAGCAGTTAATAGATTATCTTATATATCTGGAACAACGTACTTCGCGCATACGGAAACCACCTCCTAATTCGTAATACTAAACGTAGAAGAATTATTATACAGAAATTTTTCATTCAACCTTTAGACTCTGAGAAGAAACTAATTAAATTTCGCAATCTGGCAACGTTGAATTTACAGCAGCATGAAATTAAATTCACCCCATCATAAATGTCTCGTTAAAGTTATGTGGTCTGGTTGCCTTGTGATATCGTGAACTCTTTGTACGCTATACAGTTAAGTGGAGTGCCTCGAAATCCCACAACTTCAATTCGTACCCGGAACATAATGTGTCTGTCTTGTTACTAAATTCAAACTTCCATACAAAATGAAAAACAGCACTTACAGTATTCAATCCCCCATGTTAGATCGTTTCTAAATTATGAGAGTTAGCTGGAGATTTTATGTTATTACCATCAATAAAATCGGTCTTGAAGAGTGTCCTATATTTGCCACTCATACAAAAAAAAATTCAATTAATACGATGTATTAGTCAAAATACATGTCACTTTAAAATGAATCATAACTTCACTATATTGAACTACAGTAAAATGTTAACAGTAAGAACTTAGTAATCACTGAGTCTACTCAATTAAAAAATATATATACTCCCATTTTTGAACACTAAACCCAATTGTACATTAAATGTACACTAGACTAGAATTAATAAGGTGAAGAAACTACTGTTAATTTCAAACTAAATAGAATACTTTGTTTTCGAAAACTCTACAGTTACCGGAAGCAATGAAAATAATAATACAATTTTATTTTCATAAACTCTAAAAATTATATACATGTAAAGTCTGTTCAAACTGACAGTTTTCTAAAATAAATAATATATATTCTATAGAGTACGGTTACTTGAAAATTTATTTGTCTAACGGATTTCGTTATTATTTTACATAAAAATTATTTCTTTTCAATTAGGTTTATTTTACGAGTATAAGCCGATAAAAATGCAGTTAATTATATTCTGTGCGTATTGAAAATCTGTGCAGAGAAAATTTTCCTGAAGAAGCTTCGTTTGAAAAACTGATAATAATTAGTGTAGCATTAAAAATAAAAAATTAAATGGAAGAAAGCACCTGAGATTTTAATAGTTATTAAATTGGATCGAAGAATAAACTAATTTGGTCTCACAAAAATATGAGATAAAATATTGGATATATTCTTTACCCTTTTGTTGTCGCTCCTTTATGATGATAAACGGAGTACGTTTTCACTAAAAGAATAACATATGTTTAAATTAAATGACTTAAGATTCAACTGAGGTTTGTTCATTTACTGTTAAATATAATCCGTTAAACAAAGGGGACTGCTGCTAGGTCGGGAGAGCATCGGCAGACCTGACCATAGTTGAAGAAACGCTCCTTCAGACAAATGTTTATCTGGTTTTGCAACTGTGACGGCACATTTTAAACAGGTCCGTAATTAGCTGTTGGTCTGCAGCGTCAGCTTTAGGGGTTTGAAACCTCGGAACCGCGATTTCTCTTCCGGCATGCAAATGTTGCTGACTATGATGCGGTTCATTCTTTAAAAAGGTAATAATGACAATCTATTCACAACGAATTAACTGTTTCCCTTCGTTATTTTGTTTTCATGTTGCTCTAATAATGAACAAAATTCTACGTTCGTCTGTTGAATGATTATAATATTTGATTACCTGACCTACGAACTTGTTTATAAATCCCAGAAAAGTACTTGGAAGAGAATGGAATTATTTTAATTAGCCGTAGGCATCCTCTGCTTTTGATTAAATAAAAATTCGCATGAGAAATGTGCACTTTTATCATTTTTTTTAAAAAAACTCTATTTTTAACCACATAGCCACTAAATTATAGTAATTTACTGTTAAAATAGGAAAATATAGTTTCTTGCAGCTTTTGAATTTTAATATTACTTTGAAAGGTTTTCAAAATGGACACAACCCATCTCGACGTTTCAGTGGCACGAAACGTGCCTTCAGGTCAGATTCAATACTGAGCACAAGTCCACCTAATCTGATCGGAGCGTTTAATGATCGCACAGTGCTGGGTCGTGTCTGTGCAACATCTCTGTTAATTGCGGCCTGCTAAGTACAATTTTGCGCTACATTTGGCAACGACTCGCTCAATGCTGCCAACTGCGTTACTGGGGCATGGGACAATCCACAGCTCCGATAAACGTCCCGTCAATCGATGCCTGCCAGTCAGCACTGTCACGTACTATCTAACGCAGGGAATAACCCAATCAACAAATTACAGTTCAATCACACACAAGACTAACATTGTCCGTCCGTTGATAGCGTTAATGGTAAAAATAACTAACATTTATATTGTTATTCACGTATCCATGGAGGTGCCGCTGTTACGAATCCCAATCCAGTCAATTTGTTTTCGGGTTTCCCTAACGCATTCTGGGACTAAGTCCTAATATAATACCAGAGTCGCATCCTAACAATAAAAGATAAATAAATAAAACCATGAGATACGACCAGGGTAACGTACCCACCAAATCCGGAATACGACAATTCATTTGGAACTCTGACCGTTTTGTCGGCCCTCCAAAACTACACAAAGAAATGTTTCATTAATAGTAAATTAAGAATGACTAATTTTCGTACAGGGTGATTCAAAGTTTTAAGCTGTCAAAGAACTGTCCAGGATCAATTATAGTGAACTACATAATAATGTATTTAATTTTAAGCTTTTTTCATGTGTATACTTATACGTTTTATTCATATTGTTAAGGAAAGGGAAGCCGCAGGTTTCTGGTCTGTAGCAGCATCCCTTTTAAGTATTTATTTTGAAGTTCCGCTAAGGGTATTGACCGATATGGCTTTGTCTGCGTGAGGATAGTTGCAAATTTCTAAGAACAATGAGGGACGGAATGTTTCTTTTACTTGGCTGTGTACATGCCGAAGCACCTCGGCCTGTTTTGAGAGGTGTATGCTCCGGGGTCGCAGATCTTGGGCGTACGGTAAGAGTTGTCCGCTATTCCTATTGGAATAGTCGGCCAACTGCCTCATAATCTGGTCAAGGAACGGCATAAAACACACAAGTCGTACACAAGACAGTGGCAAGAATGCAATGTTTGTGTGTATTGTAGAGGTTGGTTCGCTAGACGCGCAGAGCAGAGTCTGTGGGGCGGCGAGCTCCAGTAAAGTCGTCTTGGAAATATAGCAGTGGACAGACGAAAAGTATAAAATCCAGAAATTGTCTGGATACATGTAACAGCAGTTAAAACAGTTAGAACATTTTTACAAGCTGTGGGATAACTACGTAACTTTAAACGCTAAATATTTAGAGTGCTGAGTCTGAATCATTATATTCTCGATTTAGACCACTTTATTCGATTTTGGGAGTCCAGGTAACTGCATCCAGTAGATGACAAACTTCGGAACGAGCTAGTAATATTTCTTAAACGAACAGTGAACCAACTTTTGCAAAACTAAAAGTGTTGATTAGAGTCAGTGGATAAAAATGGCCTGTCTATAAAGTGCAATAAGTGTGTGTGTACCAACGAGACAATTTCCTTGAGTACCAGAGACAGTAAGGTAAATTTCCACAGAATTACTATCTTTAAACTCGTAAGTAAAGATATTGTCGTCATATTTCGAATTTCGTTCAGAATTTAAAGTTCACATTTTACGTTTTTGCATTGTATTAATCTATTGATGAATTAAGTCCATGATAGCTTGATAAAATTTAATTGTTAACAAGTATTTCTGTATTAAAGGCCCAGTAAACGACCTTGAGAAATAGTAATTTTATTGTAAAAGATTAATTGATAATGTAAATTGAAATTTATTTGCCTAATAACTTGTGTGAATTTAATTGTTTGTGCGTTAATAAATTAATTTGTTTGTCTATTTTAAAATCTTGATTCTTATTGAAACATCCCATCATTTTAATATTTAAATTACTACAAATTGACGCATTAACGTGGCGATTTAATTGTGTTTCATTTGTGATTACCACAATATCTTTAAAGATTTCATTTTTTATATAAAAGATCCTATCCCCTTTATATGTGGTTAATCTTATTTTAAATATGAATATCGTTATAATCTGAAGGAGTATTTAAAATAAAGGAGAGGGTTACCACACAATTCCGAAATTAATGTAAATCTCCAACAAATGCTTTTAGAAAATCCCTAGTGATAATGTTTATAAAGTTATTAAATTAATTTTAGACTTATCTTAGGTAGTAACTCAAGTTTGGATTTGTAACTGCGAAATCATTTGATCATACTTGACGAAGGTTATAAATATACTCAAAGTACTTCCGAATTCTCTTTATGACGTACTCAAAAGTTATTCATGATAAAATTTTCACTTATAGTTAAGTAATTATCATTTAAACTTATTGGCCGACAGATTTAGAGTGATTGATATAGGGTATGGTCCGATGGAAGCACCATATGGTTAAATATTAGTGGCGTCAAGCATAGCAGTTTGAGATAAGGTCATGAAGAGTACAAAGGCGAGGGTCCGTAGGGAAAGGCAATTAAATCGCAGCTTAGCTACCCGCCTCAAAGGAATTTGAGCGGAAATGGTCATAAAACTTGACTTTTGACAGGCCTTGCCTGCTCAGAGGTAATTTTGGTCCTGGAAACGAGCAGACGGTGAGGATCACGTGTTGACCAGGTCGAGGTGAGCCTGTGTGGCTATGACCATAATTATAATGAGCCTTAAAAGGAGACCATTTGCGAACTAATACGTTACTACGCCATTTTTTAATACAAAGAAGCATCGTACGTATCTAAAAACTTGTGCAATTTGGAAGAAATATTATAACATACATGACGCACAAATTCATTTCCACATTCACTTATTTATATTCTTTCAGTACCTGATCATTAGTAATATTGTTTATGACTTTGCTGACCTTTAAAAAAATTTGTGTTAATAATCCAGGATGCACGAATAATTTTTTTCAGTGTCTGAAAACAGTTACATAATACTATAATAGTTCTCTCGATTTATTTGGACCGGTTAATATGCCACTATAGAAATTCGTGTCAAATTCGAGTCAACTGTTAATGAGCTACCCGATATCTGGTTTGTGCGCAATTGACACTGTACCGCCATACAGTATCATGATTCAGCAATTAGCTTATATTTCCAGTGAACCGTAATTCGACATTGCAAAATGCGTATAAAATATTATTCTCTCACGGGGGAATCAATTTATGTCCCTAGTAAATTTATAGACTCTAGTTTTAATATCATATATTATTTTACTTCGGTAAAAACCTATCATTAAATAAATAAATTATATAATAAAACTTCACCTAAAATGTATTTAAAATATGCGTTGCATTTTTAGAAGCCTTGATTGTAGTTAGTAATTAATTTTTTGTTGAACTTTGAGAGAAGATAAAATAAAAACGGATACTTGTGAATCCGTTTTGATCGAATCACATGGATTTTTTGTTGTTAAAACTGACTGTTTCAGTGACAGAAATAATTCCGTAGAGTATTATAAAATCGTTATGGGCACTCTACATGTTTGAGCGTAACCTACAAACAGTTTCTGTTATTATTGGGACGCTTCCGATGTTCCTGAATAATATTTTAAGGTGCTGAGCATTCAGTTTTGCAGATGGCTTAGGTCACTTGATGCAGATTTTGGGGAATCAGGAATTAGGGAACACTGAATGGACCACGGACACTGGAGGTATTGTCATGTTAATATTCTCATCGAGCGCCCTTGCTATTCGGATTCAACGTCAATACTTGTACGAACTTCTTCAGTGTCAAGAGGAAACACTTCACCGACATTCAATTAATTTTTTTAAGTATTTACATCCTCACGGCCTAATACAAAAAAATAGATTATTGACATTATCCATGGCTTCTATATACAGAAAAATTCTTTTTCACAATAGTTTGACACCAAAACTAAATTTATATAAATGTAGGGTTCGCGAAGTACTTGAGTGTCTGGATTCTGTTATTGCGTGTAATAATTTCGTTTCTTCATACAATTTTATAATTGTTTCATGTTTTATGCTTACAATATATATTGTAGTATTTTACATAAGGACATTTAAATAAACTGTACGTTGGAGCAAACAATTGTGTAGTAATTGGGCGTTCAGTAATATGAAATGTAAAACAAGCAGTTTAATATCTTTACTTATGGGTTTACAGATAGTAATTTTGTGAAATTTTACCTTAATGTTTCTGGTATTCAAGGAAATTGGCTCGTGCACGCACACACACACACACACACACTTATTACACTTTATAGGCAGGTCATTTTTATACACTGAATCTAATCAACACATTTAGTTTGTCAAAATGATTAGCAATGCTTGGTTCACTGTTCGTTTTAACAAATCTTATTAACACGTTCCAAAGTTTGTTAACTGCTGGATGCAGTTACCTGGGCTCCCAAAAATTGAATAAAGTGGTCTAACTTGAGAATATAAGTTAGACTCAGAACTCTAAATAGTTATCGTTGGATTGACGTAGTTATCTTCTCATTGACTACAACCTGTAGACCGTTTGTAAATGTTTTAACTGTTAAGTTACATATATCCAGACACTTTCTGGATTTTTATCCTTTCACGTCTGTCTACTGCTATACTCCCGAGAACACTGGAGCACACACCGCGTCTAGCGAACCAACCCCTATAATCCCCGAAAGCATTGCATTCTTGTTTAAGACTTGTGTGTTTTTATGCCGCCAACAATGCGAGTCCAAATATTTTTCCTTAATTAATTATTTACTTTTAATTACTAATATATATATATATATATATATATATATAGAAATCTTGGAATATCATGACATCATTTTAGCGGGTTTCTCTCATTTTTCAAATCGAATATCCTAATGATGGTTCATATTATTAATTTTCATCAATGCACGTGTATTTATTAAAAACTATTATTACGTAGACTAAATTTCTTTGTTAAACGCACGTCTGAATTAAGCTTGAGCAAACTTCGACAGTAATAAATGAATCTGGTTTTAACTTGGTTTCAAACAGATGGAATCATTTCTCCAGGTGCACTGCAGTGAATGCAGATTTAAAAATGCAAAGCAACGCGTCGTATCTTACGAATTTTTGCTGTGACGCTGACCAAAGACAAAAGCCCTAAGATACGACGACTTTCCCCACAGTCAGTCAGAGCGGGCGCATAATATACGTAATGATATTAATTATCTTGCACGCACCACAAATATATTAGTATTTGGTTGCCGTTCAAAAGAATTTTCCTTACGGCTTAACCGTTTCTGTGACTTTTTACGTTTATCACAGAGATATTATTTTTAACAAATATGTTTAATAAAGATAAAATTGTATTTTCTTATATTTATTAAAACAAAGTTTAGGGGGGAAAATAGTGAGTTGCGTGGCTCTCTTTATTTTGTAATTTCACTAACTCACATTTTCGAACAACATGCACATAATTTACGAGTACAAGGGATTGTATAGAGATTGATTTTCTGGTCGAATTAAGACTTCCTTGACTTGTATGTAGTTCTGATTTTAATGTACCATATATTCAGTTGATCACATTCTCTGAATTTGAAATTCGATCTCAAAAAACTGAAACTGGATTGTAGAAGTCACCCGTAGGAAACCAAGTAAATGAATGGAATGTGTAGGAAGTTAATCCGAAAAATTCTGTATATTAATATATATTGTATTCACTGTAATAAATCTTAAATGTTTGTTTGACATACTTAGAAGTTGAAATTAGAAATGGTTCTAGATGTAAACAAATTGAATTTATTTGAGAATTTATATTAAAAATTTATAATAATAACAATTAAAGTATCAAACTATAAATAAAAGTTTTGTATAAAAATGGAAACTTTTCCTAACTCATGTTATCGGAAAGTGCTACTCAAGTAAATTAAATATTTGATCTTTGCTAGATGATTCCTGGTGATGATTATTGGTGATGACTGTAACATATGCAGTTGACGTCAGTGAGGACTTCAACTTTTTCATTGTTTGAATGAACACACACTCTCTCTCTCTCACCTGCCTCTCTGTTATATACACACACATACACGTTAACTGCTTTCTTCGTATTATCGACTCCGGTCTTTATATACTTATCTTCCTCTCCCAAAATTCTGCGGTAAAGAAACTCACCCTTCCAAAAATACCTGTATTGCTATTATCAGGAAGCTTCTGGTTTTCTTTTTCTCAGCACTCATTTATTATTTGTCATTTATGACATAGAAAGCGGATCTGTCTCGCGACTTATTTTCAAGTAATGGAAACATTTTAGTAAAGCTTCCGCCTTGCGTAACAATTTTATCGAACAAGCAGTTTTCTTCTGGAGCATGCTTGAAAAAATCTAAACCAAATTTTTATGAATCATACTTACAGTTGTGTTTAATATTATTGAGTAATGGAAATAATATCTCATAATTTCAGATTTTTTTAAAAAACTTACTTTTATTTGATTTCAAGAACAATACCGATGACACGTGTACCTTTGCGGCTGGAATTCATGTTTTGATTGATTATTAATGTGTGCTGATTCCATGTTTCAAATTACAACAGTTAATTAAAATTGTATTTGTGTTGAATTAATAGCGACGTATCTCAACTGTGATTTTATTACATTACTTTCCATGTGTATGACGTATTATGATTGTTGCAAAAAGTCATTCCGAAAACAAGAAGATGATTATAGGGATATAACGATCGATTTAATTTGCGAGATTTCCTGAGAACAGCTTTGAAAGATCCTCGTTATTCATTATCACAAATAGTATGTCACATATAAAAATCTGGTTTATAAAAGTAATTTTATTTGATATTCTGCGAATTGAATTTTTATCTACCTTATAAGAGAATCTGTTTATTTTTGTGAAACAATACATTGAAATGTATGTAATGACACAAGTGGAGTCTTTTTTTTAACTGTTGATAGACGAATATATGAATTTATTCATTCACAAATTTGTTGTGTATTTTTTAAAAATAGACTTAATTCATTACTCAAGGAGAAATACATATAGGTTTCTATTTCTGATTTAAGTCATATAATGATTTTAAGAACAATAGTTTATTCCTTAATACTCGAATATGAGCAGATGCTACTTATTTATCTACAAAGGAAATAGTCAGTGATTGTTTGGTTTATACAAACAAATGAAATGATATGAAATAATATTTTTTTAGGAATAACTTTAAAATTATTGAGTGTTTCAGAAATTAAGTGAAAGAGAAGAATGTATCTAAATGAAAAAATATTTTAAAAATAATTTCAGATAATTTATTGGAGTAAAGTTTTATCAATCTCCTGTTTACTCTCCGTAGTAAATTTTGGTTTTCGTTGTATAATTGCTATACCACGCGTCAGCAAGGAAGGAGGGTGACGCAGATTGAGGGAGTGACGACGCGCGCGGAATAAAAACACGCGCGACAACTATCTAACGAGGTCAAGCTATAGCTGAATATTAAATATGGATGACTGCGCACTGAACTGAACCTCCGCAAACATGACGCTTACAATAGCCATCACGTTTTCATTAATCTATTTCTCGCAGAATCGCTCAACTGTTTTGCTATTTGAAGAATACTTAAAACACAAAAACATAATAATTTTAATAGAATTTTGTTTGTCCATTGAAATGTTGTTACGAAATTAAAAATTCGGATTTCAACCTTATATTGTAATTCCAGAAACATTTAGCAACACCCGTGTGTAAGTGTGAATTAGAGTACACAATAGTACGCCATGGGATATTAATATCAGGGAATAATTAATACATGTGTGTCATACAAAGTGGATTGCAATAAAATGTTAATGAAAAAAAAAATTCTCATGGCGAAACATTAATTTTTATCTTTCGAGATTAGTTAACGGGAAAAAATAGTAAATAATCAACAATTGACATTAATTCTAAAAAAAAAATTACATTTACACGGAAATATGGACTCCAAAGTTTTAAGTAAGATACTATTTATGGACTTTTTTTGGATAAGGTTGTGACCTAAACAGTTAATGTTTATTAGCTTGCAATCTATTTATATCACTGGTTTGGGCTCTTAATTAATTCTCAGAGATATGTTAGCCCATTTCAAAAATTATACTCCACCATATCTGAAGTATTCAAGTTCATTTTTAACGACTTTGTGGGAACGGGGTGACAAAAGGTTTCATGAGACAAATCTAGAGTGCAAAGGGAATTGGTCCTCATCCATATTTACATACCACTGGGGAGGTACAAGATCCGTCGACATACCATACAGACGTGTTTCTTTGCAAAAGAACAAAGCAGATATAAATGACAGTTAAAGTTATGATCTGGGCCAAGCGTCTAAGTTATAGCAACATTAATGCCGTATTGACAAAACACTGTGTCTTACCGGAATATATCATGATAGCGGCGGGATAAAGTGAGGGAAATTTAAAAAGAGGGACAAGCGTGGGGATGGGAGTGAAATTCGAATTTATGGGCAGCAGTTAACAGAGCTGCTCTTTGTCTGAGGCTGAAATATATGAGGGCCACTGGGCAGGAGTTTGCATGTTCCTTCCAGACCTGACTCTTCACCCGGGGTAAAAACTACGAAACAATCCACGTTGCAACAAGGATTACGACGCAGAACACGCAAAGACAAATGTTGTTGAAGAGAAAAGAAACGGTTTACCTCGATTCATCTTGTAAATAGCTCACATAAATAACCCTTATCATTTTTACGTTACAGTGCGCGGTAATTATAGTAGACAACAATTAGGCAGTTAAACGAATAATTTACTGCACTAACCGTGCGGTTTTCCACACGACCTATGAATAAAAAAAAACATGTATCGGGTAAGTTATTACAACACAATTTCAATTTTAATAATTTATAACTCATAAATTCAGCAGTATCTATCTATATAATAAAAATAAATGTTTTGTATGTATGTATTTACGTTAATCTCTATACATATTTAAACGCGTGGACATATTTCATCATTGGTACATATTCTTTAAACGACGAGAAACGGTACTGTGGGTGTGAGAAACCTGTAGCATAAAGGTGGAAAGAATTAGAATTAAAAAATGTGATCAGTTTGTGTTAAATTACTCCGCGTCAAGAAATCATGACAAAACAGCAGACACGAGAGAGAGAGAGAGAGAGAGAGAGAGAGAGAGAGAGAGAGAGAGAGAGAGGGGGGGGGGGGTGGTTTCCGTCAGCGCGAAGTACGTTTTTCCGGATATATAAGATAATCTGTTAACTGCATAAATATATATAGTGAAGTTATGATTAATTTTAAAGTGACATGTATTTTCACAAATATAACGTATTAATGGATATTTGTACGAGTCGGAATCATAGGGCACTCTTCAAGACCCAATTTTTTTCCGGTAATAACATAAAATCTCTCGCTAATATATATATATATATATATGATAAAAAATGACGTATGTTTGCATGTATTTACGTTAATTTCTATACAGATTTAAACGCGTGGAGAGATTGCAACAAAAATCAGTACACATATTCAACGAAACACGAGAAACGGTGCTCTGGGAGTGAGAAACAACTACCATAAAAGGGGAAATAATTATTATTAAAAAATATGTGATCATTTAGTGTTAAATTACTGCGCGACACAGCACACGCGAGAAAGACGTTATTACGCTACGATACTGCACAACAAAGTAAATAGTTCCTTTTTTCGTATGAAATAAAGCCGAAATATTATGATTGAATAAAAATTATAATTTTATTCAGAAATACTCCATCGAATGATGATAAAAAACAATATGGAAGATTACACGATCTGTGGAACTAATTTTCGTTTAAATAACTTTACCTTTAAGTGGCTGACAGGGAATAGATAATGATTTCGCCAAATTTTGTATGTACTGGATGAGACATAGAATGATGGTAAAATCATTTGTTAATCATTATAATTTAATAGATTTTTAATGTGCTGAAACTGACGACTTATTTCAAGTGAGATTCTTGAAAAATTTGTGTACATCATTATAATTTCACATATTTGATTGTAAATGTGTACAGAATGAATACCCGTGCAACGCTGGGCACCCAGCTAGTACGTATATATAATACCACTAAGTTCAACACTAAACAGTTTGGTTTCAAAGTTATACTTCTGCTTCTCTTTGGCTGTAATAATAAAAGTTTTATGGGTGAGACTGGTTAATAACTCTAAGAACAACCTAATATTAAAAGAGACTATAATTTCAGGTTTTTTTTATCACGCCTGTGTTTTACATAAAAGAAATTATTTGCGTGTTATAAAAGGATATATTTATGCGTAACAATTGTGAGATCTCGTAAAATATATTAGTTTACGCATCATCGATGATTTCGACAACTGTGTAATTTCATCAAGTAATTTTTTTTTTTTGCAGATGGCTTTACTGAAGTGTTCAGCGTCACTGACTCACATCACAGATGCTCCTGGTTTGAATCGCGACACGGCTGTTTACATTAATCGTACTTAATTATCATCGATACAATTGCGATATTCGCGCTGCTACGCCACACGTCAAAGAAAAACAATCATGGATGTGACAGATGTCAGTCTCGGCAGGTAATGATCCTCCATGGAATATATACAGGACGGATTATAATCATGAATTGTTGTTATTAAAAATCCTCAGTCCTTCAGTCTCTCAAAAGGAGCAATTGATTTGTATAGATTTACACAAAGCCGGCCTGATGTAACTAGGGAGTATTTCTGTCTTCGTTTTTAATACGTTCAAATTCTTTTATTTTATTTTAGTAATTCGGTAAACTCAGTTTATAAATAATAACGGCTTTCAACTATTTTCACAGTCATTCCTAGTTATTATTAGAACAGGTTCCACAACGAAATTTTTCAAGATGAGCCCTTGACTCTCTCCGTAACCTCGTTATCCAGCCAATTGAGGTAATATTGACTACAAGTAATTAAATGTGATGATTCCAAATAATATATTTCCTAACATTATCGCACAGCTTTTGCTTATTTTTTGTTGCAGAGGGTGGAGGAGTTGGCGTGAATGGACTCCCTACTTCCCTTCAGGAGAGCAAACACACTCTCAGAGCCTTTCTTTCGGGCCTACTTTGTTATTAATGAGTTTCCGCGTCAGTTCCATTGCTATACAGAAGTGGTCTAGCCGTTCAAACTACTTCTCAACACATCGGCTACGCTGGCTTGAATCGCTTGCTATGTCTACAGGAAGCTTAGCAATTAATTTCTGGAAGATTTACGACCTCCAAATTGAATCTCAGATCTTTTCGCGTCAAATCGTTTGCATGAAAACTGGAATCTTTTCAGAAACTTAAGTTTACCCACAGCTGCAAAATTGAATTACAATAATTTTAAATTTGCTACGTATGACTTTTAAATAATAACATAAGCTTAACGTCGGCCCCATGACTCGCTTTTATTAAATTTGCTTAGTTAAATCGTCTCGAAAGATTCAACTTATTTCATAAAAAATTTCTAAATTCTAAAGTTTTTTTGGAAAAATAGTCTTTACAGGTATCAGCAGAAACAGAAACTCTTCCAGTATGAGAAAGCTGTCAACATTTACAATTACAAATTATTCAAATCAAGTTGCTTGTTTACAAAATAACAGTAATACAACACTATTGTAAAGTTACTTAACCGATTTTCTAAACTATTAGAATAACACTAATTATTATTTATTTACTATTCCAAAAGCACTGTCAGAAATGCTACTTTCATGTGAGGGTAAACAGTAAACATCAAACATGTGAAACGAGAATAAGTTACGATTTAACCCAGAAATGCACGTTTCCGATCTAGACTTTTCAATTTCCATCTAATCTCGAGATAAATATTAGAACAACTTTGCGGATGTAATGTTACTAATTTCTGAATCATGTTCGTGAATGACATTAGTTTGCATCGTGTATACTTTGCAACCACAACTGCTACAAAAATTTGTGTAGCAAAACGTCAACGTGCCTGATCGTTCGACCTGGATTAACTCGAAAACGGCTGAAAAAATATCAATGGATTTTCATATTTGTATTCCCAAATCCTCAAGGTAAACACAGTCTATATACATTTCAAAATTTCAGGTTAAGAATTTTGGTTAGAGGAATGTCAAACACATTTGAATCATTGGTTACGAATCGTCTCTAACACTTTATTTAGGATTGTGATTGGCAACTGATGGAGTTAATAGCCCATGAACGATGAATACGCACAATAAATGCAAATTATGATGCAGCGAAACATCTGTCAGTGTCACAACTAACCTTAAATGAAATTCCTGAACATAAACCGAGAATTTATTCCGTATATTAGCCTCTGGACGTAACTATTAATAACTATTACATGTACCATATCATTGATTGAAAAAACTATCATGTAGTCTTCAATTTAAACACAATTCGTTTACGTCTTTAGATTTTCCAATAGCTTTCGGTACTTCAGCGCCACATTCAACTGAAGTTAACGTGTCAATCACACAAGCTTACCATTGAAATAATTTTTTAGTGATTAATAGATAAAATACAAATTTTCTTTCTTATATTTCTTTGTAAAATTATATAGTTTTATAATGCATTAAATTTAACAATTATTATTGCGCTCATGAAATTCAAAAAATTATTTTTCACTCGTAATTAAATGTATTTTTGCAATCATTGTTATTGTTGAATCAAAATGACCAAAACATACACACTTGATGTTTCATTAAATAGCTCTTGGAAGTGCCCCAATTCTTTTAATGGTCAATAACAATAATTACAGTTATTATTAATGTATTTAATTATGAATGAAATACGAAGAGTCATTAAAAACTGTGAAATTTAGTACATCAGAAAAAATATCCAATAAATGTATAATTTTAACCCTTTTGACTTGAGATGGGAGCACCTTTAGGGATGGGGGTGGAGTGGAGTTACATAAAAATAATGCAACAAGAACCGAGATTGGAGTCAAAGATTATCGCTGAGTTTAATTATGACAACCGCGGTAACGTCGGGCACCCGGCTAGTATTTACATAAAAGGGAATAAAACAAATTTATGATTTTATGACCAAATTGTTTGTTATAATGATAAAATTTCATTTAATATGTTCACGTTAATTACCTGGTTACTAACGAAAAATTAAATTGAAACAGGATACTGCGAATTAGTTTATTCAAGCACCAATATATAAGCAGTCTCAATCCAATAAATAATAAGTTATTTTTATTTTATTTAACATGCAATTATATTCTGTCCCCGGTCATTCTTGCCAGTGAAAGTAACTATAATGACCGTTTCTTTCTCTATATAGCAGACCGCATCCTACCCTCTTCAAGTAATAGGAGTAACGTTAATTCTGCTATCCACAAATCGTCAGGTTTAAAAAATGACTAACGCCCAATCACATGAAAGGGAACCGTTACTGAGGCTGGACAGTTGGCGTGCGTTTCGCTATTACCATTTGTGTTTATGTGGTTCTGAGAGTGGAGGTCATTCTCCACACCACCTGCGTTGATTCTTTAGTTGGCCCCACTACATCCCCAAATAAATTTAATAATATAGAATGGCTCCAACTAGACACAACTAAAATTTTATTTACGAGTTGTTAAAAGAAAAAAACGTGGTCTAAAGTACCAACCTTATAAAGCTTAAGTTTGAACAATGAATAATGTTTGTTTTACAGCCACAATAGTGAATTTGTAAACATAGAAAACATGGGTCATAGTTATGTGAGGCAATACTTTCAAGGCGACCTCGTGTGGTGTAGTGGTTAGCGCGACTGCTTCGCATGACAGAGGTCCCGGGTTCGAATCCCGACGAGGAATGAGGGAAACTCGTCAAATCAGGGCACCGACAAGACAAAAATGAAATCCCTTAATGAGTCGCTAATAACCTGAGCTGTTGATGTGACTGTAAATTAACCAATATATAAAAAAAATACTTTTATTTGAATGGTCTCAGTCGAACCGATATCATTGTCGAGATTATAATATGGGGGAATCATCTCCTTAGTTTTCAACAGTAACAGATATAAACGAGCTGCCAAGACGGACATCATGAATGTGAGAATGTGGTGACGAAAATTCACAAAATGTTAGGCTAGAGTGAGCGAGCTACCAGAAAAGGGAGGAATTTAAAAAGTGCAGCACTTCGCAACGCAGATTGAAAATTTGTACGTGAGAAATGTGTGGGCAAGATGGATGCCGCGATATCTTACAATGAAACAAAAACAGCGTCTAATGGATGTTTTAATCGAGTGTTCAGCGATGTTCCACAGCATTAAAGCGGAGTTTTTGCATCAATCTATAACTATGAATGAAACATGGGTGGATCACACCTGAGACGAGGGAACAGTCAAAACTATGGACTTGAAACGGATAATCGGCTCCAAAGAAGGTGAATACAGTTCCATCTGCGGACTATTTCATGGCGTGAGTTGTTTTGGATGCCCGTGAAATAATTTTTATTGATAATTTTAAAAATGAAAATCAACGGCGAGTAACATATGAACTTATTGCAACGTCGTACCGTTTACAAGGAGTATTGGAATTTTCTGGCAAATATCTGAATTTATTTTAAGCAAAACAATTTTAAGTAAGAGCATATATTGGAACAGTACTAGAATATATTATTTTAGCACCAATTGTGAGCGAAACTGTTGTCTAAATAAGTCGACCACAGAGCGTCGCGCACTTCACGTTGTTAGTGGAATCCTGTCCCTTAGGAGCTTAATAGGAGGATTGTGGGCAGCAAGTCAAATGCTGACTTGGACCACAAGAAGCAGATTTAGCAGGGTGCGATAATTCTAGCAGCGGTTTGCTGAGGCCGCAAGAACGGCGCAGTGAGTTATGAAGTCCAAACCATTGTCCTCCCTATCGCAGACCCGCATAAATTCACTCACCTTCACAATATCGCCATTATAGGTACCATGCGCTCTTTTACAATCAAGCTTTTATTCGCGCTGATAAGGTCCCGAAGCTTCCAGAAACACTCGCGTCTCGTTTCAAGACAGGATGGCAATACTCAATATTGAATTAAATATTCATTTTATAAATGGGTGCCCGGCGTTGCTCGTGTACTTATTTATATAAACTCGAAAAAGTATTTAATTGAATATTTAAATATATTCCTTGAGTATTTCAGGATATAATTGTCAATTGTCACTCAGTCTTCATACATTACGAAATATTACATTGATGAAATTGTTAGCTAGACTCACAACTAATATAGTGCGAAAATTAACTTACATTTTCCGCAAGGATGGTAAAGTAATTCGTATTCTTCTTTATTACCATTCGATGGAGTATTGCTGTATAAAATTATACTTTTTATTTAAAGAAAATATTTCTGCTTTATTTCATTCATAATAAAGGAAATATTTCCTTTGTTCGTTGCGTAGTAACGTCTCTCTCTCGCGTGACGTCATTGTCTCTTGGCGCGCAGTAATTTAATATTTAATGATCACGGGTTTTAATTATAATTCTTTCCACATGTATGCTAGGCGTTTCTCACCCTCACAGTACCGGTTCTCGATTTTGGCAAAATACGTATACCAATTTTTGTTGCATTCTGTCCACGCGATAAAATTTGTATAAAGAACAACGTAAATACATACATACAAATATACATCCTTTTTTATTATATAGATTATTCTGAATGTGAAGTCAGAATTATCAAGATCTGCTAGATAAATCAAAGTTTAATATTTTTCAGAGTGCATAACATTAAATATGATAACGTGTGGAAGGTGATCCCAGTGTTATACAGCACACAATGCATTAAGTCTACAAAGGAAGCTTCTACTCTGAGAAGATAATCTAGATACTAGATACTGCGAACGAACAGAATGCATATCATCATACCAGACGAAGTAATTATGATAAATAATGGCTCGTTGCAGAAGAAAGTTTTCAGCTCGGAAAGGACAAGGTTCTTATATTTATAACTGAACAGAAGTCACAAATATTTGCAGGGAAAATATAAAGAATAAACCTTTCAATAAATTTTTAGTATGTTCTGTAAACGATCATTATGGAATATTCTGGAGTAATCAAAAGTGTAGTTTACATTACAAACAATCTCATCTTTACTTTTAATTTCATGTATTTACTTCTATATTTTAAATATTTTTTTATGTATTACTAGTATTATCTTGTGTGTGTAGTTTATAATATTTTTGAATAGTTCTCACTACGTTCCTTTTCTCTATAATGTATTTTTAGTTTATGTATATAATTGTATTTGACTTGACATATTTCCTCATCTGAGTAGTGCTGGAATAAATAATAAATAAAAATATTAATCACGGGACTAGGAAGATGTAACAAAATGTAAGATCGGAAATGAATTTACTATTAGAGCTTACAAAATCGGAAAACTAATGTTTCGGGATCAAATATAAAAGAATAAACTGATCATACGTTGATTATAAGTGTATTTATTATTATAAGTATTATAAGATTATAAGTATTACATCTTATAGCATTAATTAGTAATAACGTACTGGTATCCGAATTTGACTTATCTTTTATTTCTGCAAAGTACAACGATAAATGGCCTTAAGCACTGAAAAAGAAACCGACTAATTTTTCGGTTGTCTCATTTTTGTTCATATATATATTTTCTTATACTATCGAATAATTTATCAAATGTAATGTTTAGTTTTGCGCTCATTTTAGATTATGAAATAATAAAATAAATTGACCTATGCATAATGCGAACCTTTTTTTCAATTTTTTTAAAAAGATACACGAAATCGATCTAAAGATTCAAGAAATATTTAGACATGCTTTTTTACACGAGTTATATATATAATACAGGATATCCAGGCCGGCGGAGAAGCACGCAAGAATTTTAATTTTAACTTGGATTTGCAAGTTTGTATGTGTATTAATTTCCTTCCTGTCCGCCTTACACGTTCTGTAAAATTAATGTTCTTCTTTGAAAAGATCATATCACACATCGGTCGACTATTCCCAACAGAAAATAAGATTTATGAAATTATCTGAAGCTGAGTGAGATTTCCATTTGATTTTATAATCATGGCCATCCAAAAGATATATATTGTGGTAATTAATAAACGAAACTTTGGACTCGCATTGTTAGCGGCAGAAAACATACAAGTTGTACACAAGAATGTGGCAAGAATGCCATGTTTTAGATTATTGTACGTTGTTGGGTCGCTAGAAGTCGTCGTGGAAGTGTAGCTGTGAACAGACGAAAAGTAAAATATCCAGAAAGTACAACAGCTAAAACAGTTAGAACAGTTCATTATTACAAGTTGAAGTCTGCGAGATAAATACGTAAATAATCAACGCTAGACATTTTCAGCGCAGAGTCTAAACTATTATATTCGTGATTTAGACCATTGTCTTCGATTTTGGGAGCCAGGCAACTGCAGCCAGCAGTTAATAAACTTCGGAACGAGAGAATAACATTTCATAAACGAACAGTGAACCACTTTGTCAAACTAAAACTGTTATTAGAATGAGTGTTATAAAAATGGCCTGTATATAAATGCAATAAATGTGTGTGTACGAACGAGCCAAATTTCCTTGAGTACCAAAGAAAGTAAGTTAAAATTTCACAGAATTATTATTTGTAAACTCATAAGTAAAGGTATGATAGTCAAATTTCGAATTTCGGTCAGAATTTAAAGTTCATATTTTATGTTTTTTTTTGCATTGTAAATAAATTTGCTGATGAAGTAGGTCCATGATAACTTAATAAAATTTAATTGTTAACAAGTATATTTCTTTATTAAACGCCCAGTAAACGACCCTGAGAAAGAGTAAAATTTTATCGTCAAATATTAATTAGTAATGTAAAATTGAAGTCAATTTCTTAATAACTATTGTAAATTCATTTGATAATTTATGTAAATTTAATTTTTTGTGCGTTACTAAATTAATTTATTTGTATATTTTAAAATCTTGATTAATATTTAAATATCCTATCATTTTAATATTTAAATTACTAAAAATTGACGCATTAACGTGGCGATTTAACTTTTATTAATTGGTGATTACTACAAATTAGCGTCATCAACGTGTGGCACATTTTAACTTTGTTTAATTTAATTTTCTTTCAAATTGTGTTCACCACAATATATATATATATATATATATATATATATGTGTGTGTGTGTATCTGACCACGTGAAACACGAAAAAGCATTCTTGCATAAGATACGTAAATAAAATAATCACGTAAATAAAAAATTTAATATCCATAAATTATAGGATGCATATATATTCGTAAAAAACGAAGAAATAATAAGATAATTTAAAGGAGGTAGGCCGGGCAAGCGATCTGTATATCATTGCATTTTGTGAGCATTTAACGACTTAATATTTAAGGAACACAGTGCTTCAAACTTTAATTTGCCAACACTCGAATTAACACGCTCCTTGGGTTCTACAATTGTATGCGGAGCCATCGGGAAGAGTACTTTTCTTTGTGGTTTTATGTGGGCGACTCACCGTGAAGCAGAACGTGCAGGGATGCTGTGAGCGGCGTCTCCAGAGCGTCGTTGTGCGCCCTGCACTCGTAGGTGGCCCTGAGGTCACCGCGCGTCAACGTCGTCTCAAGAATGGCGATTCCCGTCCCGGCGCCATTGCCACCTGCCCTTTGCTCGTACGTTGCTGCAAACAAAGTTTCAGACAGTTGTTACTCATTATTTTTGCAAAAGAAGTAAAATTATTTGGGACAGTCCAGCGTGAAAACAAAAATCAGTTTTAAACGAAGTGCAACACACAGGAGCATAAATATTTGGTATCGACAATTTTTTTTAAATATTATATAATATAATTCTTGTTGGAAGGTCTGTAACCAAGGAAATTCACGTAAACGTACTATCGTGACGCATCGCCGGTCACTGTCACGATTTATAGGACTTTACCGTCCATTAAACATATTCATGATTAATATTTGGTCTTGGGCATGCGTGACATACAGTCCCTGTAATAATGAGTTATAATTTATTCATTAAATGCATGTACGAAGTTTTGCTGAAATTAACTCTTAGCGTCGTTGATAACTTATATCATGGGACTGAGCTTCATATGTAAACACAGGAAAAATGAAACGTAAAACTATATAAATGAATGATAAAATATATAAATGACAAAATTAAGATCCAAATGGAAATTTAATAAAATAGAAAACGCAGATTAATAAGAAAATTTAATTTATAAATGAAAATAGTAATACATTATTAAGAAAACTATTTACAGTAAGATAATTTGGTATACAATCCGAAATATTTTATAATCTAATAATAATTTTTTAATTAAGGTTACACTGGCTGGGTCAAATCCAGACACGTAAAAATTTCAGGTCGGAGACACGGAAATACAAACAAACAGTGATACAAATTTCTCAAAGCCGACCTCCTGTGTTCTAGGGGTCAGCCTGACTGTCTCACATTACAGAGGTCCCGGGTTCGAATTCCGGCGAGGGCATGGATGTTTGTGTGCGCGAGAGAAACACTCGTCAAATCAGTCCTCAGACAAGGATAAATGAGTTCCCATACTGAGTCGCTAATACCCAGAGCTCTTGACGCGACTGTAACTAAATCAATATAAAAATTATCATTTAAAATTTATTATTATTTCTAAGAATTTTTAATTGCCCAATTCTTATTAGTAATATTTTACTTTTAATTAAGAAATTAATTATCCTTGACCGTGTGGAAAAAAAACAAAAAATTGTAACTTAAAGTTACAGGAATATATAGGCTTAAAGCTCCAGATTTTTTTTATATATATATTATAATGCCAATTAATTAAGCCATTAATTGTTTTTAAATAATTTGAATTGCTAGCGAACAGTTTGAATTATAACAATGAGCGGCGAGCTCTATTCTTATTATTGAGGGTTCGGAATATATTACGCGCACAAAAGCATAGTTAGTGTTCAGTCTTCAGTCTACCACGAGAGGAGAGACATTGTAAAAAGTCGACGTCTACGGTCAGCCACGAAAGGAGAGACTTTTCAAAGTAAATCTTCACCGAGATACTTAGAAGTTTTCAAACCAAACCGATAAGTAATGCGGTAAAAGGCTAAAATCTGCAACTCATAAGATCCCTGTATGCAAGCAGTTAGTTGGACCGAATAGATGTGCTAACAATTAGCCAACGGATGCAAGGGTTTGCTTCATTATAAAGAACTTGAACATTTTCGTGCTGAGGAAAAAGCCATCAGATAGCCGACCAATTAGGAGGATCATCCGAGTTCGTGGGAGCCTAGTAATCCCATTTGAACTTAATAAGTGTAGAATCTGTGTAAAAATTTTGCAATATAGTGTACTTTTGAAGCGCTAAAAGAATGCTGGTACCAGCCGAACAATACGTAAGTAACCAAAACGTTAATAAAATCTGTAAACGCTAACTAAAAGGGTAAAGTCAGATTTCGTTCGTTTTTCTTCTAGCTTTTCTTTCATTTATCAGCACATTTTAAACTGTATTGTTAATAAGATCATTCAATAATTTTCACTGTAAATCATCAAACCCAGTAATGACCCTGAGATATTTAAAAATTTTAATTTTATTGTAATAGTTTGTAAATTTTAGAAGCCACAAATTAATAAATAAATTTTGTTTGTTAAAAATTGATCATTTTGATTATTAAATTAACCCCAATTCTTGATTATTACAATATATATATATATATATATATATATATGTGTGTGTGTGTGTGTGTGTGTGTGTGCAATAAAATATTAGGGCTGTGAGGTATTATTTTATACTTAATAATAGTCAATTACATTATGAATCCTGATTTAAATCACTTTTGGTAGATTTCAAAATTTCCTTACATTTGAACCTTTTTTTTTACATCGGATTGAATATGTTGTATATTTTTCGTAACTTAACTTGAAATTTATTTTTTTAAAACGGACAGATATTTTCGGTAAGTAAGAGCGGTTACCGTAGAGAATTATCAGTCCAATGGACTAATATTGCTGTGTATGGTGGTCACACAAGAACCACTTTCATGACACTCAGTATAAACACTGATTTGTAGTCATAGAGAAGGCCTGTATTACTGCAGCTGCTGTGGTCACCATTCATGTGAAGAAGAAACGATGATAAATGCGAACTATATTAAAGAAGCAAACAGGGACATTCTGGTAGGACAGTTCGGATACTGTAATACAGTAATGGAAAATATAGGCACTTAAATAAAAATTGTATGAGCCTGAGCGATTTCTGAATATTTTGTTTTAGGTAATTTATTTGCTTTTTATTGGATTTACCTTTCTATGCTGTAGTTTATGTTCTATTTAATGGTTTTTAGTTTATACATTTAATATATTTTGATCTTTATACCCATCCGGTTACAGGATTTTGGATTCCGGTCCGATGACGAGTACAAGGATATTTATGATATATTCATTTGTTTGTATTATGCATTATTATTACTGTTTTTCATAATAGTGTGTCTTTAGAAGAGTCTATGTTCCTAGGGTCCTGTATTTTGATAATTCTATCGCATATACCTGATTTGTCAAATCTTCTAGAGCCACGGTGAGTGGCGGGTTTCTAATTATTTCCTATAGCCTCACTCTTCTTAAGGTATCTCTTATAGTCTGGTCTAAGTCATAATTAGCGCAATCTAGTACTTGTTCTGGTGTTCCTACCTCTCCTATTTATTTAATAAATATTCAGTTTTTTTTAAGTATCGTTGCAGTGCCATCTTCATCGCTGAGAAATATACAACAGTAGTTGTGGAAATGGCGACAGGCAGTTGAAGGGGTGACACGCGTATCCCACCCTAAGTCTTGGCACGCTCGGACCATATTTTTCCACACACCCATTCTTCCCACCGTAACTACCTTACGCCCCCACACCTTCCTTCACGACTCTTCTCCCGTTCCCGCAGTGGGGAGAACCAACGGTAATTGCGATTCTAAATTAAAGAATCCTAACAATCAGCCGTTATGGGAGCCTTCTCTGCCGCCCACCCTCCTATTACACGTAGAAGGTGCTAAACTTGGGGCCCGGAAAGTTGCGAACTCCTTGGCAATTAAACGAGTCTGCAGGCGCCAATACAAGGGACTATTTGAGGGCGCTATCGATTAATCTATCGCTACCATAATACAGGATATCCAGGCCGGCGGAGAAGCACGCGAGAATGAGTGCTCGTAAAAGCGGCTACCGAAAATTACCAAACCACTGTTACTTCATAAATCTATCTTCGTGAACCTGTAAATTACAGATAAAAACTTCAACAGCCATAAATGGAACGTTTTATTTAGCCAATGAACTGGCAAAGAAATAGGAAGAAAAATAATTCGCTACTTAAGAAAACACATCCTTAAATATTTTTATCGTAGGAACAATTTTAAATTATTGTACGGTACATTTCTTCGAATACAAAAAATGTAAGAACCACTAATTTTAAGTTATGTCTCTCTCAGAGACACTCTAGGTACGGAAATCATTGAATTTGCATTGGTCACGCCTGTCTGAGATCTTTCACTGCATGACAGCCTGGTGTCCTGGACGGTCAATCTGGTATTGGGAGAAGAAACATTGAAGAAGCAACACGGTTTACAATCCCTAGCACCGAGAGTTCTTAAGCTAAGTTGATTATTGCAACAAATATTTGAAGGCAACATAAAATATAAAACAATTGAAAATAATGTCCGTTGCTGAACATTGGACTATCCAGTTTGCTCACTACCTCTTTCAACATTCACTTCTGTCAAAAAATACGGCCAATTCAATTATTAAAATATTCTTCCCATTATCAAATGCTTTTAAAAGGACCGACTCTCAACAACAACAAAATGCACACGGTGAATATGTATGTTATGGTTATGACAATAAGCCCAAGGACAATACGAAGACCCACACATCAGTTATTCCTCGAATTTGCGATCACAGTCCTGTCAGTCGCCTTTCACAAATCCATCTAAACATCAAAGACCTGCTTAATTAATTTCGACCGGAACGCTTGATGTTTACAAAAAATTACGTGTCACAAATAACACATTTTGGGAATGCAATACTGTGTTTGATATAAAATACAAATTAAGAATAAAAAGAAAACTGTTTATTCTTGGAAATAATATGAAATGTACAAAACTCGAAAAATACATTGTACAAAATTTCAAAGGTAAAATTTAATAAATCAAAAGAGATTTCTAAAGACGAAATTTACAAATAAATTGATATTGTTGATTGTGATTTAGTCAATAACCTAATTTTATGGACTGAATCTTAGGAAATTCAATATGTAACTTACTTCCAAAAACAAAAATTAAACTTTTAAGATTTTTGAAACAATTTTCTTGATTGTGAAAGAGAAATACGAGTTTAAGACAATCGACTGGAATCTAAATTTCCTAGGTGGTCTGCGAAATCGAGATTATGGTTTTTCCAGTCGATTTTCACAATATTACAAGACTTTTTTTTAGGCATATGAGGTGGACAATGATGAGATAAAGACTGTGTTATTACGATATAAGGTAACATAAAATAATTTCACGCTCCAATGAAAAATTTATCTAATAAAATAACCTACTCTGATTACTTCATAACCAAATAAATACTAGTAGAACAACTTTAAATGGGCCACAAACTTAATTAGCTTGATTAAATTGTGGACAGACTTGTTAAACTTATCAAATTTTATATATGAAATCATTGTTGCCATACGAGTATTAAAAATAAATTTACGTTAATATCATATATTTTTTAAAAACTTAAAAATGTCACATAATTAATTAATCACTAAAGTAGAGATGAATTTTTTAAGAGAAACCAAGAAGGTATGTGTAAGGAAAATTTGCGGCTAATAGAAACTCCTAGAAAATCAAAGGTGTTGGTTAACGAGGATTACGGAAATGTTCCGGGAAGCCGCAAAGAGATTCCAGATGATTTTAAAAATAGTCTGAAAACTGAATATGAATAGTGAGAGCTTATACGTATTTATAAAATGGCTGGACTTAATATGAAGTCAATTTTTTATTTCAGAACAACTCTGAAACGATAGAAATGGGTGTAGATTCAGAATGGCAGAAACTCAGTGACGAAAAGCTCTCAGATATCAGAGTCACCGCGGAAGGGTTTAATCTGTACGAGTCTGAGGAGAGATCTGTATGCTACACGGAAAAGTTTGCACGACTAGAAGATATCAAGTTCTTCGTCGGAGGCCAGCGAACCACGACAGAGTAAGGGACAATATGTTTTGCGGTTGGCTTACTTGTCGGCCTTATCTGATCATGAATTAATAATTTAGACCGCGTTATCCACTACATAAATGGCGCACCAACGGGTAACGAAAATTAAACTCCAATTAAAATTCTTAGAAGGATATCTTAGAAATATTTCTTGTGGAACAACCAACTTTTTCAGTGTCTCGGCTACATTTGTGTTTATTTAAAACGTTCATTCCATTTTCGGCCAATACGTTTCATTTTGGTTTTATGAGGGACGAAAATCTAGTTTTGTAAAATATTCCACTCTTTTCTGTAATCAGTAGCCCATGAGCAACTCAACCCTAGCGGCAATATAAAATAAAACATGTAATGTAAATACTGTAATAACATTGTATATTCAGAGAAGAGTTTATTAACCACAAAGTTCCAATAAACTGTTTATAATCGAAATATTTTCAATTTTAATAATATTGTGGTGATTACGAAAAAAATACGTGGTTGACGACGCAATCACGAGAGTGAAAATCACACTTTTCCGCAATTTTCCCAAAATTTGTTTATAATAACGTTGATTAAGTGTTTGACGACTGCGTACCGTTTCTGTCATAAAGTTACCCTTGATATCGAAGTAAACGATAAGCATTTCTTTGAACTACGAACGTTTCCTGCGTGAATTTTTTGCTCTTAAGGAGATCGAGTTTTTCATTGTATGTATTGCCGCTTGGTTTCTGGGTCGTACTTAAATATCCACATTTCATTACCGGTAATCATATGCAATAAAAAAGTAGACACTCTGTTTCAAGGGAGTTAATGCGCAGATCACATTCAATATATGACGGTTTAGCGTGAAAACAAGGTTGCAATCAACTGCACCCACAGCAACTGCGTCAAGAAATAGAATTTTCTCTCTATTTTAATTATTGGCTTTATTTCTATTATTCATGACTGTAGATTGACCAAGTCTGATTACAGACATGATTACTTGCATGAAAATGGGGAAAGTCAGAGCAAACTAAGCGTAGTCGTAATTTAATCGCACGGCAAGACTTACTTGATTGTTGTTTACTAATTTTTCCAAATATTATTTTATACGAAGGAATGCTATGATTATATGATAAATGTAGGCTTAAGAACTCTTAGGATGTTGCTACTACAAAGACCGGCTCGATCGCAATGTTCCGTATATTCATGCGTTAATATTCATTTTACGATCAATTTCGTTTGGTCACACTGTAAGTAAAGAGGGTTTGGAAATGGACGCGACTTTAGTCTGTAAGTTTCAGAGGTCACTAAGCGTTTAACAGTTTTGAGCACTTACGAACGGCGTGGGGGTGATTTGTGGAGACATGTTCCGAAGTTACGTTTCACTCTGCGTTGGTGATGTGTTCTCTCGGTCTCCGACACAGGTTTAATTGCGGTGGTTCTCTGCATGCCGCCTGTCCCCACGTCCCAGGCGCTAATGAAATTTCTTGAGAAGGGATGTCGACCAGGAATGCCGGCCAACTTCTCCTGTTCTGAATTGCGGCGCCGGGCGTCGGATCGCCTCTGAATGCGAATAGACTCAATTGCGTGTGCGAGTAATCTATTAGGAGACCAGGAATCCGGTCACTTCACGTAAAGTGTTAAACACGTACAGATCTGGAGAACGAGAACACGAATCATGTGTCAGGAAAAGTAGAAAGCGGCTAGCGGCAGCGTTACGAGTTGCAATTTAGTCGAGTGTCCCCAAACAGGCCTTGCCTTGTACTGGGCACAAGGAAAGGGTTTCGTAGAAAAGTGAGGACGAGAAATATACAACGAGACACTTATGGAAAGAAAGGGACAGGCTATGTGCGTCACGCTATTTAGATAATTGTTACAGCCAGGATGCACAATAACAATGGCATCAAGATTCAATTACTCGGTGATCATTCACACTACTGGTTTTATGAAGATATTTCTGCTCTTACTATATACGGTATTCTTAATTACTTTTATTTTCTTCGTTTCTTTCCTTCCTTCTCCTAGGTACTAGAGCCCATTTATGGTCTTGGTGTACCGAGACGACAGCCAGTCTGTAATCCATATCATTCCGGATAATTAGGTCAGCGTACTGTGTCTCCTCTCTCCACACAGCACGCAAACACAAACACTACACAAATATTTTTAAGGACCACATGGTTATGTTACAATATATATATATATATATATATATATATATATATATTGTAGTGAATAACAACCTTAAGTGGCCGTCCTTGTGTCCGCGGGCCTGAGGAGGAATACATTAAACGTGCACGTGTGCTTGTCCGAGAGGCCAAAAGAAATCGCGGGTACAGATCCCTTTTTTTTTAATCGTTTGGGGGGGGGGGCGAAGTACGAATAAATACTCCGAACCCGGGTGAAAGTAGGACAGACGCAGGCAGACCGACAGATAGAGGACGGAAAGTGGAGTGAGAGAGGCGAGAGGGTGGAAAATCCAGGCTAGCGGTAGCCAACAAAAGTTTTTTGGAGAGACGTCCATCGCGGGGAGGCCGAAGAAGATGGGCTGCTTACTACAAGACCAGTGACCCACAAGTAAAGTAAGCATCACAATTTCTGTAAAGTGCCTTGAAAAGTAGAATTTTTTGTACAGTGCGGAAATAGGCTCTGTTCTTGAATAGCTACCGAACAGCCCACATTACCCTGTTGAGAAGGAGGATTATAACCAAGCTGGAGCTAATGTTAATTTTTTTGCAGTCCAATGTATATCTGCTGGCGCCCAATAATATTTTTTTAATGTATTTTTGTATTTTCATGTAATAAAGTTTTTTTTAATATTTAGTAATAAAGGCCAAAGCATTACAATATATATATATATATATATATATATATATATAATTATTTTAATTATTATGTCGTTCTACGTCGTAAGAACGTCTGAGGAAAAGACAACAGTACGGAATTTATGAACCGGTGCAGGAAAGTATTAGTTGTTTATAATGTAAAACACTTATATTGTATGATTAAAATATTTCTCGGTGGTAATTAAATTACATAAAAATTGAAAGCAGTTAACATATGGAGTTGTGTAGAAGTTATTATTGCCAGCATAAAATTATTTTCATTATATTACAGAAGATGTATTTTTATTTTAATCTCTTACCTGACTGTAGACGAGTATCAAATACAGGTTACCACATTTAAACGATACCTGTAGCAACGCACGTTTAATCACACCAAAAATTCATTCTCTCTCCCCTATGCGGAAATGTGTGTATTGTGCGTTAGACAGACACACTTGTAATTAATTTATCTTTACGCCTCTGTTTACCATAACGCCGAAACTCAAGTTGAAAGGAAATGGAGGATTTCCTATCATGAAACGCTTTTTCCTTCATCGATGTCATTTCTAATACAAATGTTCCTGCTTTAGTATGTAGTTAGTTTCCATTTGATCGTAAAAATGTTGATTGCAATCTTATTTTTATGCTATTCCGTAAAATGTCTTATACGGAATGTGATGAGCGCATAAACTTCAGGTTTCTCTTGATAGGAATACGGATACGGTTAAATTTTGTAATTATGGAAACACTATGTTCATCTTGTATTATCTTTGAAATAAGATTATATTAGACATTTTTATTCTCGGTATTGTTTTTATTTTTACGTTATAATGTTATTAGATGAGCAAATGTTTTATATTCATTATGCCCAGTGAAATATATTTCCCATTTAATGGTAACCGCTAAATAAAATAAAAAATTGAATTACGTCAAACATTGTCGAAGGGCGACGACATACACACATTTTACCTTAGTGAATCTACTGAAAATTGAAGTTCTTCCACTCCGAATTGATTTCGCATTGCAAACGAGGCCTTGCGTTCTGCGGTGAGGAAATTAGAAGGGACTTCAGGACTTAGGGTTTTAGTCACTCTTGGGCCACTTATTCAAGAACAGTTTAGGCAGAAAATATGAAATATTTGTAAAGGTGACGGCAAGGAAAGTTGTCTCACCCTTGAGGCGCGCGGTTCCGTTCCACCAGGTGACGGAGGGGGTGGGTTTCCCTCCGCCACTCTCGCAGACCAGCTTCACCACGTCCCCTTCCTTGAAAGGCCCGATGCTACTCCCGTTCTGCAGCTCTGATCCGTCCACCTTGCTCACCGTCACGTACTCTGGCTTAACTGCAAAAAACAACGACACGCAATTAATGCAACGACGAAACAACGCTGTAAACATTATGCTAAACAACGAAAAGCACAACAACGCTTGTTCAGATAAAATACCAGATTCCTATAGGTGTGCCACAATTTAACATTCAGGGCCTTTTTACGTTATTGCTATAATCATCGAGGTGCACAATTATATGTAAGACTTAGAAGCCGTGTTGTCTGCGGTTCTTCTTAAAAACAGTATATTTTGCTATTATATTAAGTTGAGTTTGTTCTTCATGAGTATTTGTATATTTGTACAACTGGAATCATTCGTGGTTGTAGTTCTATAAATGCAGTTGTATCGTTATTTCACGGGTTGGAGTTATTTAAAATAATTTAACTTCGCCTGAAACATCGAGAAAAATCTTTTAATGCTTTTCTTATATTTAACAATATAAATTCGGAAATTACTCAATGCTTAGTAATTGGACCATTAATATCTATAATATGTATAAACGATTTGTCGCACAATCGAAGATCGAGTCAAACTTTTCAACTACAGCATTTACAGGAAGATAAAAAAACGTACCAGATATATTTGTATTTATAACTTAGCTGTGCGCCCTACGTTACCCGGGTTGTCATAATTAAACTCAGCGATATCCACAAGCCCGGATTTGACTCCAATCTCTGTTGTTTCCGGGTTATTTTGGGTAACGCCGTTCACTACATTGAACGTCTTTTAATAACTCCCATTTTTCTACAACTACAACTACTATGAAAAAATTTATCATACTCTAATGCATTTGTGGAAAATAATGCCACATTCCAGTGATAAAAAACGTTTAATTATACTACCATACAACTTCGAAGGTGAAAATACGTCACAAAGAGACAAGAGATAAGTGAACACAGATAATTGATCCTGTGTGGTGAGTTTTTTTTTAACTCTGCTATTATCTTTCTGTTAAAAATCAAATATCGACTACTATTCTGCCACTTAAATATGTTAAAAATAATAAAACTGATAATATACATGCTACCCTAATTTTTTTCTTGATTTAAGGGCCTTTTATAATCTAATAATTGGCAAATATTATCAAATAACCTTTTTCCACTCGCTCAGGCAATTATTTAGATATATAACAATTTATCTATAACTTAGTCGTTAATTATTCGGAAGCCAGTTGAGAAATCTCGGAGTTCATGTGAAAATAAGGTCAGGAAATTCGATTATTAAATATTTATCCGTATCTCCAAACCTGCAAACGTAATGAAAACAGATTTCAATTTGCCGACCTCCAAATAATTGAAACATTCCTATTTACTGCATTCAGAAACACGAATTTTGTTAATAGTGATCATATTCATGTTATGTTGAATCCACATCAAGCAGTAACGTTAAAGTACGTACATCGCTGTCAACATAGTTTGTGGTATTGGTCTTGACTGCCCTTTTTAAAGTAGCACTGTCGTTTGCATTCGTATTTCCAACGCGGCGTTGTGTGTCCGTAAGTGGAAACTTTTCCCGGAGTATTGCGTTGATTCCCTGGTGATAGGTTGCAAATCAACGCACTCGTCCATGGAATACATAACGACTGGATGGACAAAGACCGTGTTAGCGGCAGCGCGTACATTCATAACACAACATTGTGATACCAGGAACAGCTTTACATATAGAAATGTTTCGCTACGGTCGGATTGGGGCCATCGAGGCAACCACTAACCGCGGAGAGGACGCTTTTCACTTGTTTCACAGCAGCCACGCTCAAAATACCGCACGACCCTGAACGTACAATATCTAACGTGCTTGACAACCGCGGGATACTATTTTATCATAATTTATCTCGCTCATCACTGAAACAATAAAGTCATAGTGATAATTCCGAAGCGGAATTCATATAAAAAAACCAAGTGTTCCGAAATGCAACCCCGCAGGACACATGAGCTGCCCAAGGTTAAGACAGATCAGGTGAGATGTCAGAGATGAAAGCCACGAAGCTTATAACCGTGTAATGCTCGTTTACTTTGAAAGTTGTATATGCAACCAATTACCGTATTTTCACGTATCGTTACCGCAAAGGTAATTGTTGGAGATATATAAATATTTATCACTCGACATCAGTGAAGTTCCTTCTCCACTTAAATATATTTAGATTCTTTTATTAAAACCTGTCTAGTAAACGAGAATTAATTGCTTTTCTTACCAATAATTACCATTTTACTTTCCCTAGCCCGAACCTTTATCTTATAAATAAATTGACTTTGAGTGTGTGTGTGTGTGTGTGTATGTTACGCATCCAAATACAAACGCGTGGAGCAATTTCGGTCAAATTTTATACACGTATTCCTTTCTAAACACTGTGGGGGGAAAGACTACCACACCCCTGAGAGTGGACGGGTGTGGATATATTCAAACGCGCTGAACCGGCCGTTATTTACGTCGATTAAATATTTTATGGGGCCAATGAGATCGATAGTGTTTCTCCTGAACGGCATTACACAAAATAACCCGGAAACAACAGAGATTGGAGTCAAATCCGGGCTTGTGGATATCGCTGAGTTTAATTATGACAACGCGGGTAACGTAGGGCGCACAGCTAAGTTATAAATACAAATATATCTGGTACTTTTTTTTATCTTCCTGTAAATGCTGTAGTTGAAAAGTCTGACTCGATCTTCGATTGTGCGACAAATCGTTTATACATATTATAAAAAGTAATGGTCCAATTACTAAGCATTGAGTAATTTCCAAAGTTATATTATGCTTTTATAATGTCTTAGATGCGCAGTAATAATACTCCAAAAATTTTCCCATTGACAATGTAAAGTTTTAGTTTTCTGGAAAAATATTTCGTATAATTCCGTTTGTAATGGACTTTGCGGGATCAATGAGAGTTGGCGGATCTTAACACACCGGTTCGTTTACGAGGACTGAATCTGTGATAAGGATTGCGACCTTCCCAATTTACGGTATCTTTGATTAATCTTGTTTTTTTGTTTGAAGGCTGAAAGAAAGAAACGGACTTTCAGTACATCCCTTCCTTCGAATTTCAGTGAAAGTATGAGTTTGAATGTTTTGAGTTTTATGCTGGAAGGAACCATTGAATTTATTGGAAATTTTATGTTTGAACAATAATTAAAACTTATAAAATTTGTATTTAGACATGAAACAAGTTTAATTTTAATGTAATATTCTTAAATAAAATTAATTAAATCTCCGTATAGTAACTTATGTAGGTTTTGATCACAGTTATATTCCTGTACTTCCCCCATTCACTTAATTTGCGCATAGTAACCTGTTTTCAGATATCTGAAATAGTGGGAATTATGTTAAAAAATTTACACAAATATGTAGCGCTTCGGAAATTAGGTTTCCGAATTTTACATGTTATAATTTAAAAATCGAAGGATTAGAAAGTTATATGTCAGTTTCATAGAGCGATTGCGAATATGTTAATAAGAGGGTCCATTTTAATGATGAATTATAAAAGTTAATTTCTCATTATCAAAAACAGGATATTTATTGAAATAAAAGAAGTTGATGAACTTCTTTTATTTCAATAAATATGAATATATACTTAAACTGATCAACATAATTTACATGTATAATTTGAGAAAGGAAAGCAAAATTTTATTGAGACTCGAAATACATATCTCGCTTTCCTATTCGAGTAACGTGGTAATATCTAGAGTTCATATTCAATTTACACCGAGTTCAAAACAGAGAAAGACGAAGGAGAAGCTAATGGATTCCTCTTTCCTTTCCCAGATTGCTTTAAGGCTGTGGACACCTAAGAAGCCACAAGTTGTCCTATATCTCTCAAGCAAATCTTTGCCATTAGGATGATTATACCTTCTTTCACATATTTCGCCTCTGGAACGAAGATTTATATCGCGCAGCTAATGCTAACTAATTTAATGGAGACTCAATTTACTTAATGAAATATTCTAGATACATGAATTGTTTTCACACTTGAATTATGAGGGAAAAAATAAATATATTGCGTATCTGTGAAAATCAGAAGTTATTGCTCATACAACAAAATAAATTATTACAAATATAATAATAAAATATGTCACAAAACGAAGATATGCATGGAATTTATTAGAAATAGGAAAGGAAATAGAATCACACACACAAGAAGAGATGAAGGTAAGACGGGACTCTATTATGTGTAACTTAATAGCATTCAAATCTTCTGCGCAACAATAAACGAATCGAAAAGTTATGAACTTCGGATTGAAATAAAAGAAAATTCCTCCCTCCAGGCTCCCGCCGAATAACTACGGAAATCACTATTTTTAGCAATTACACGGACAGATCTTGAACGGTAAATTGGAAACGAAAGGCGGTACGCTTGATGTCCATGAAATGACGGTGGACACTGAGTATCTTAAGAAGATTGGATAATTGGAACGAACAAAACGGGCGGCCGTATTGTTGATGAGGCGTTGAAATTTGGCTCTACAGAGATATATTGGAATTTAAAAAAATATTGGTTATGGAAGACTCTTTGAGGAACTGAACAAGTTGACTAGAAAATATAGATAGTCATATAGTATTTGTTAACAATGTAATATAGGGTACAGAGCACATTCGTTGTACAATATATTTATGGTGCTGAAAGTACAAAATACCGTGAAATTAAGGGGTGTTAAAGAGAACTCAGCTCAAGTCAGCATTATAGCAAGAAATATTGAAAGATATAACAAGCGATTTCTTTGTAATTGGCGTAAACATATTTCGGGAAGTATATGAGGAGGAAATTATGTGAGAGTGTGACTTGAAGCTGCATGGACAAATTCTGTTCCGTCATCTGAAATTTCGAATGGTACGCATGGTAAAATCTCCATAATTTTATACTATGTATTACTTACACTCGCATCATATGTACTTTACAGACCGAGCTCACATATTTTCAAGTTACATTCGTTTAATTACAGTCAAAACTTTTACCTTGCCTGTGGTAATCCTGTTGGTTTCATTAGACGAGAAACTGTGCAAATGCGAGACATTAACTCCACTTAAGAAACTATTTTATTCCGAGGCTACTGCGGACTTCATCTTCAAACACAGAATTGCCGAAATTAATTTCGGGCGGGTGGTTGAAATTTAAGAGCTCTCATTTTGAAGAGAGACGAAGCTTTACGTAAGGGTAACTTGGTTAATCCGCCTCGGTGGGCCAAGCACTCAAATTTATATACGGCTGTGGAAAATGCTTGGATAGAGATTTTAATTAAACACGGCTCTACTTAATACTTTAGGTCCTCCTGCAACACAGCCAGGAGGTTGGCGAATAGATTGGCAATATTGGTCCAGATTACATTCGAGCTAAAGGAGGTTTCATTGTTTTCTTCAATATACACTTGTCTAATATCTACTGAACAGGCGAGTGCCACACATAGAATGAATAAAATAACTATAATACACAATTTAATTAATATTTGTTAAACGTAAGATTCAGATCCTGATTCTGAATAAAATTGCTATTCCCTTCCATCTTTAATTATTATTAATAATAAATATCGTTAGCACAATATTTTTGTATTTAATAATTTATAGAATTTATTACTTGTTTATATCTTACTTAAGGTACAAAATTCCTGAAAAAATGCTACCGTTCTTAAGGATATTTATTTACATAAATCAAATTTCTTAAGGGTAAAAATATAAATAGGAGAGTTTATTTTTATTCTTCAAAATTTAATCCGTAGAGTTTACATTTGAGTTGATTAAATTGAGTAAAAAGTGTAGCATGGCCACTTGAAACAGGTGGAAGTTCAATTGACCTTCCTGACCTTAAGTTCCTTGTTGGTGTAGTTCTCGGGGGGGGGGGGGGGGTTAGGGGTGGAAGTTGGGATGTGTTTTGGTTGGCTGTAGAGTTGGTTTGATATGTAGTGTAATGTATATTTACTGAACCACCCTCGTATTTTGTACCCAAGTCACAGAATTTATTCAAATTTTTTTAATAAAATATTTATTGTAAACCGAGTTAATCTTCTATTTATTGCAACTGATAAAGTGTAAATAAAATGATAGTGAATGGATGCGTAATTAAAATTAAAAATAAAGTACTCTTTATTACAAAATTAGAACCCTTATAAAGAAACCATATTGCATCGAGGAACCGCAAGTTATAAACATGTCGTGTAGATAAGATTAGTTTTGTCGAATGATATGAACCCCAGAGAATTTTAACTAAAATATATGTTATCGTTTACACTTCACACAAGAAGAAACCTTACTCGCAAAATATATTATTCACTTATGGAATCACTATTCTCGAAAGTTTCATTCGACCTTTGTTCAGAGAAGAAACTAATTAAATTTTACAATCTGGCAACATTGGATTTACGGCAGCATGAAATTAAATTCATCCCATCATAAATGTCTCGTTAAAGTTATGTGCTCTCTTACCCTCCTGGTAATGTAAGCGCTTTGTACTGGCCGTAGAAAAGAGAGCTGACTACTTATGCAAGGATTCACAGTTATAACACAAGAACCAAAGAAGCCGGCTTTAAAATCGTGCTCCTGGTGGAAAGATTTCACTTTCACGGCGACATAATCGTACCGCTGCTAAATTGAGGATTTAAAATAATTCCATTTGGAGTATAAGTGTCGGATGGGAAGTTTACTTCGAAATCAGTATTTGAGATGAAATCTTTTTATATAAACTGATAATTAATTTAACTAGACAAGGTACTTGAAATTTTGTCAACACACAATAAAAAAAATCTTTATTCTGTCTGTATACGACCAAATTTAAATTTCACTTATCAATTGAACAGGCATTAAAACATCAATTATAATAAACATTCTATAAATTATGTTACAGTTTGGAAGATTGTTAAATTTAAATGTATATTCTAAGTCCGACGTGAACAAAAAGTAGGCTGTACTCATTTACATTTGTCGAAGTATATTAAAAGTAAGAATTGTTAATATTGAACAGTTAAAGTATCCAGGCTAAGAGATTTTCACTCACTACTATATAGAAACTTATTTCGCATACGAAATACCTCATTCAGATTTCCTCATAACCCTAGAGTTTTTGACTGCTTCTGTAGGTCACTCGCTTTAATTTTCTATGAAATAAAACTCTTAGGACATGAATCAAACTTTTAGGCCTGGAAAATCCCCTTGAAAAAATTTCAAGTATTACGTTGAACCAAACTCATGCGACTACCACACAAAATATTTTAGACGTTATTTTTAATTAATAAGAACGTTGAAGACCTCTACAAATTTATTGGTTTACACGTGAAAGATACGGATTTGTTTCGGTTGGAAGTTATTAGTAATTATGTCGATAATTTCGTATACTGCCATAAATGAGTTTTTGAGATTTATTTACACTCATATTAAAAACAATAATTATTTTGTTCAACACGTTTTTGGTGATGTAATGAATGAATATTTATTTCCAGCAATGGATATTGACTTGGTATCAGATACTGATGAACTAAATAGTACCATAGAATCACGTTAACCATTAACCCTGTAAGCAATAGAAGAGAAATAAAAATAAATTTTATCCTAAGGAAGTTTAAACACATAAATAAGTATATATTTATATTTTCAGTGGCAAATATTAAACTTATAAATCGCACTACAGATTTTCTCTAATACCGTCACTGAATTTTTTTAACATGATCTATGCTATATCTCAACAAATTTTCCGGTTTGAATTTTTATTCAAATTAGTTGAAACATTTTCGACGTCAGTATCTTGCAATTATTGCGCTATCTTGTGTAAAAATAATTTTTATCTGCTCACTACTTTAAAATTAATTTCCTGTGTTCCGTTTTTAAGTAATTTGCTCTAATTTTTCTGAAAGAACTCATGATTGTCTAAATGTTTCATCTAAATGTGTATGACGAAGATTTAAGCGTCTGAGATCTTCAAGAGATTTGTTCCGTTAGTATTTATATGGACACAGAAATACTTTCATTTAAAGAGAAGTATAGGAACGCGTAATTGAGTTCACATTTTGAGTTTCTTATAAACAATTGTTAAGGAACGATGGCATTGCGGCAATACTCAACCCGAGATTTCCACCCTGTTGCTCTGAATTTAAAACTATATATATATATATATATATATATATATATATATATATATACATATATATATCTCATAAACGGCTGCAGTTAGCTACCTGCGGTCAACGTCAGCGTGTTTAGCGTGGCCGCTTTCATGGGAAGAGACTCCAAAAAACGCTGATTTGGAAGAAAACGAGCAATATATATATTTATTTCATTATTGTCGTCTGACTCTTATTATGATAAATGTATATTTAGAAATTCCATATTAGTGTTTTGTAACATGTTATCAGTGTCGAGTAATTAGCCAAGTGAAATGGTTTGGTCCCATATTTTCCTTACATAGAGTATCCATTGATTGGCACGGCTCTTGAGAAAATAAAGTCAAACTAAACTTATTTTACTTCTATGAAATTTATTTAAGCAACATCGATACGCGTTTATTAAAAACGTTAAATTAATGTTATTCAAATGTAAATGAATGTTAAATTATGGAACGTTGTGGAACACGCGAGAGAAAAATTGAGCCAGCCTTCTTTGATTTTGCTCAGATTTAGGTCTGTTTGAAGTTCCTCCTTCTTGACTTCAAGTATGCAAGGTTAATTACTCCAATAACGGCGGAGTGCGGTCTCGAATAAAATCAAGTTATGTGTTTCGAAGCAGCAAAAGAAATATAAAGGAATTACATTTGTCCATATTTTACGAGGAATTATCTTCATAACCTGCTGCGAAAACTTCTCTAAAATGTCACCCCATCCACTTAGAGCCGGGGCAGATTTACTTTGACCGTAGCAAAGAGGAGCGCAGGGATTATAAAAAGTTAGTCCGTGGGGAAAGTAAATATGGATTTAGCTCGGACAAATGGTTTACAGGCGTAAGTTAGAGAGCTAAGTCCCGTGTTACTCCGAGAACACATAGTGAGAGAAATCCCGTAGGTTCTCTCATTAACACGCAAAACCTGAATGTTCGCAAGTTACTGCTAATGAAGTAAAAGTTTGTGCAAGCCTCTGAACCACGTCATTAGAGACTGGTGTCGACTAGGTCGCCCCTATCGGCTGCAGGGAACTTCACAAAGCGGGGTGGAGGCTGGATACGTTATTCCTCCGATAAATGTTTCACGTTAAACAACGTGCTCGACAGTCTGATTTGCAGCCTCGAGTAATTAGCCAAGTGAAACGGTTTGGTCCCATATTTTCCTTACATAGAGTACCCATTGATTGGCACGGCTCTTGAGAGACTAAAGTCAAACTAAATTAACCATAGCTGACAGATTCCACATGTAGGGGTCAGCGTGCCTACCTCTCATCACAGAGGTTCCGGGTTCAAATCCCAGCGTGACAGAAACTCTTATTAATTAGTAAGCTGACAAGGCAAAATGAGTCCCATAATGAGTCGCTAATGACCTGAGGTGTCGATGCGACTGTAAATAAATAAATATATTAAAGATTCCACATTTATTCTGATATAAGCTTACTCGAAATCAATGTTCTTTATTACATGTTCTGATAGTTGAGATGTGAGAGTTAATAAAAGAAGAATAAGTACAAAGAATTTCACTTTCATATCATTATATCTTACTTACTCCCATGAAGGGCCATGGCCTACCGAGACGACAGCCAGACTGTCGTCTTACATGACACATTCTGTATTTAGGAGTGACACATGGTCAGAGTGTATATTCTCCCACAGCCGTAACCCCAGTTTTCGTGACCAGGACGACCACAAAGACCCATGCCCATGCCGGGATTCGAACCCGGAACCTCTGTGATGCGGGACAATGACGTTGACCACTACACCACAGCAGGCTGGCTGTATCATTACATCTATTATCGTAAATAGGAACAATTAGTTACGTTCTTTGTACAGTACAAATCGACTGATTTCCAAGAAAACCCTGGAACGAAGGACCTTGTACGAAATTTAAAACCGGTAAGAGAAACATTTGTCTTCAGGCTGACGTTCAACGAGGAAAAGTAAATTATGTTTAAAATTATATCGTATCCAGACCACTGATAGCTGAGAACAAGGATTTCCGTTTGAAATATTAGATCTGAGTAATATCTGCATAAGTTTGAATTGCCAATTGTTATATATACTTCGGTTTTTATTTTGTACTAGCTGGGTAACCGGCGTTGCCCGGAATGGCGTATATCCATAACCCCCAATTTGACTCCAATTTCTGTTGCTTTTGCGTTATTTTTATGTAATGCACATCGCCCCCTATCCCTATATGTGCTCTCACCTCTCATGCCAAAAGAGGTTGAGCTCATTGACCCCGAAAAATTTCTTTAATAAATTATATCATCCGTTTTAACATTTTACAAAATTTCCACTCATGTACACACTGTACTTTGGGTTAAACAAAAAGTTTGATGTCATACTTAAATTCAGAGATATCGATACCCCCGGATTTGATTCCAATCGTATTAGCGTTATTTTACCCGCGACAACCCTCGAACCTAGGGGTTAAATGGCGAATTGAATGTCATAATTAAACTCAGTGACATCTATAACCTTGGATTTGACTCCACTCTCGGTTGTATTCGCGTTATTTTCCTGTAAAGCATCTCCACCCCAACCCCAGGGTGTAGGGGATGAAAATTATATTCAGAAAACATCTGTAGAAACATTATCAATATCTTTGACCCCTAAAAATATTTATCCGACTCAAATATTGTCTGTTTTAGCATGTTTAAATATTTTCAACACCGTCCACTCCCGATCCTGGGGGTGGTATATGCGTCTCACTCCGACAGTGTTTGTTTCCTGGTCGTAAATGACACGTGTACGAAATTTGGTGAAATTTGCTCCACCGGTGTAGATTTGTATAAGGAACATACAAATATATATACATACATACATACAAACAATCTGCTTTATTTATAAGAAATAATATGTAATAAAACCCTAATTACTGTTTAAAAAGCAGAACAATTGAAGTTAAATCTTTAAAAATCCAATTTACTACCGTTTTGATCAATTTTTAGGTATAGGTAAAAAATTTGACAAAGTTGTATCACTAGTTAGCTTATCTCGGTTTCATTAAATTAATACAAAAGTGACACGACCGGCAGAAATACGTAAAAGACCCCCGTTTGAGAACGATATAACATTTATTCCTGACTTAAATTCACCAATATCCTGCTTTTTATTTCGATTTCTTTAAGTTACCAGACAATTGCATGAGTTTTTTCAATTCCAAATCGTGTTCAATCCCACGTCAACTTCTTAATATTACCACAGAACTCGTAAATTATGCACAGTGGTGAAAATTGTCTTTCCATAACCACAGTACTTCCAGAATACTAATCCAGGGTTTTAATTTTCTGAAATTCACATTTTGATTGCGATATGCAACATTTGCTGACTTGGTGAAAAATCGAAATAGAACTCTTCGATATGTACAAAATTTGCTTAAAAAATTATTCAAGTGTTTGATCTGTTTATTTTTAACCAAAACCGCTAATCTCTTAATTTTAATAGATTAATCCTGATTTTTCTTTTATTTTAATTCCTTATTTTCTTATTTTCAATACTTCGTCACAAATAGACAGTAATTGCTGATGAATTTGATCTCTTCTTATGGGAACTTCTCTTCCTCTGTGACATACTTATGTGGTTCTGTTAAATGTTGTTGAGTTATAATGTTCCGGTGTTCCATTGTCAATTGATTAAACAAGGATTATTAAGAAAAAGAATAGATTTAAAGTAGGGACAGCCGACTCCTAAGAAAGAGCTCAACCAAGTAGGACCATGTCTGTAAGGGGTGCTTTGAACTGATTCCCCATAGTCTCTAGGTACGAAAAGAATTGTTTACTGTTTGAAACGTTGGTTGACCACTTGGATTACATTTTCTAGACCTAGTTCTAATTTATCTCTTTATAACTCATATTTCTCCTACACATCAGTCAATGGAACACTTGAGCAATATTATCTCTGTACTAATACACCATAATCAAAGTTATGTTGTTGATTATACTTGCGTTCAATTTAATTTCGCTTACACACTTTCAATAAATTCCATTCTGGTCAATCGTCTCTCATTCCGAAAATGATATTGAAGAGAATTGCAATAGCAAATAATGACGTATGCGGGAAGCTGCTCATAATTTTGGAGGGAAACGCTTCCTGAGGAATTACGTGACAGCACGCAAGGTTACAAATGGCCGCCACCCTGATGCTCATCTGTCTCTCGTGAAGCTCGATATATGGCGAGAGGCGAAGAACGATTCATTCGTAAGCCTCTCTCGAATCTGGTTCGAGTTATGACGTACGGCTTGCCTCTACATTCGATGGATTCACCTGCTGTTTTATGTGATGCAATTTCATTATATTTATTATGACTATTTTTTGCGGCTCGGAAAATAAATATTTCCGAGGTAACTTTATTCTCGCTATAGGACTCTAGATGTTTTATATTTGGACAGTGATGTGAATTTCGGTGCTTCGGGAAGGATTGTGAACATAAAGAAGAGATCATATATAGAGTAAAATATGAGTTTTATTTTTATATTTCCTTGCCCCGGAGTGAATTGAAGCTTTATGAGTCTGAAAAAAAAAGGCCGTCGCTGGTAAAATTTCGGCAAAATGACTGAACGAGGACAGCAAAACGTTTCAAAGGACGACGATTCGTTTCCTTTAACGCTCTGGTGGCTTTTTCTCTTCATTAGTCATTTCATGCAAGGAGAGAAATTTCTTACAATTATTTCGCGTCAGAATCGTTTTTACAAGGGAGCGTTCACTTTAGGGTTCCTTTACGTCAATGTTATGCTTGCCCAGAAGTAATTATAACTTCATGAGGTTAGTTTCAATTTTATATGAAGTCTGTTAGTGAGGAAGGATTAAGAACCCTGAACAATCAAGTGAACAATATGATTAACTGAGTGATTTACATATTTGTAAAATTAAAATACTCATCACTCGTTTTAATGTTAGAAGAAAGTAATTGAAAAATTATTGAAAACTGATCAAAACTGGATCAAAGGAAACTTGCGATATTTTTTAAATTCGTATAACGTAGATAGCATCCTGAACGTAGTCCGTGACATTAAAATAATGAGAACATCTAAAATATAATTCAGGCGTTTGTTTGTAAAAAAAAATTAACCAGAGTAATCGATGAGCACTAATATGTTCTCTCCCTGGACTCATTATGCTGTAATTTTATGTGTTATTTCCCAAATTCAAATCTGCTACTTTTCATTTACAATATAAGTATTTTTTATCTATCTATTAACCTATTAGAAGTCATCAATTATCAGGGTACCCATATTTTTCTTACTAGTCATAACGATGCACATGAAATATCGTATGTTAAGAGTACAATTTTGTCTACTGTTGATTACTTGGTTTATCTAAAATGGCTTTTTCCTACGTTAACCTTAAGTCACTCAAGTACAAACGAGTAATTTGTCTGATATTTCTCTGCAGGCACGATTTCTCCGAAGGGCACGAAATCTCAGTATTACGGGAACGAATATGGAGATGCGAGGTACAGTTAAAGTCTCAGCATTTTATTTAATACCAGCAGCCTCTCTTCTTCAAGCAGTGGTTTCTCCTGTCTTATAATAAGTCTCGAAATGAGTTTTGGCTCACGACACTGTGAAATCGTCTTAAGGGCCGGGCCGAAACTTTCATAATATCATTCATAAGGATTTCGAAATGAGTGCGGCGTAAAATTCTTACATCTCGAAGGCACCTTTCTCAATGCGTGTCTCGCAAATCTGACATTTAGGAAAATAGCCTTTGGTTTTACTTTTGACGAAAGTTTGGTTTAATATATAACCATATACATTTATAATTAATGAAATTACTATTTCTACTTAATTATAGTGCGATAAATTATTTAAATGAATGAATGTATAAAGCAACCGTATTTATAATATGTTACTATCAATTACTACTAATGAAATTTATACTATATACTAAATAGATGTATTCAATGTGATGAATTATTACTTTCTGTGAACTTCAAAGTACAACATAAGTTATAGTCTTTCACACAAGAAATATTCTATACATTATATTATACATAATTTGTAACAATAAAATATATACTGATTGGGATACGGAGATAAATTGATTGAATGTTTGTTTCTGAATGTATTTACAATTTCTTTACAGTAAATTAATTACAATTCATGTGATTGGAATAGAAATAAATGGACTTCTCAATCGTAACATTGGGATACAGCCATCAATGAATGAAAACTAAAATACATATTTAAACCGATTTGAGATACAACTATGTCAATAAAATTATAATTGTAGACCATTGAATCTGACTTCGTTGGCTCTTTCATATCTCAGGTATTTAACACCTTGATTTCTCTATATCTCGGTTGAATCCTTGTTCAGAGATTACCGATTTTAAATATTATTTTCAAGTGGGTGTTAGTAACATACTTCCGCTAATAACAAACGAACAACATCCCTTTGTCGGTGCCTCATAGCGTCTGTTCTCAAGAAGTTTCTGTTAATCCATACCGCCTGATGACTTCTGCCTTCTCCGTACACATGCATCATGTAGCAATGGTAACAATTAGTTATGGGAGAGTTAAATTGGTAACAATTCCCAAATCGTTATTTTTTATAGCCTACATTATTTTGGATGTTGAATATAGCATTTTCCGGGTATTTACTACTATGCATGTGTCTAAAATATGAACAAGGAAATATTTGTATCGAGAAGGAGGCATACTTGTTAGACGACGTGTAATTCGAGGAGATATTTTCTTATTAGCGAATCGTAGTCAAATAAACAAACGGGATAAAATGCATGATGCGTGTTCTACTCAATTTTTTCGTTCTTTTCAGATGTAGTCACCCTAAAGTGCTAACTTCACTATGTACTGCATAGTGATAATTAAATTTTGAGTGAAATTGAACAACAACGAGCTTTGCAGCAGTTTGTCGTGGGAACCGAACGTTGTTGTGGCTGATGGCACCTTCTCATGTGCCGCTGCTACGTTTGCGTAGTCCAGAATGTGTACATTTGCTGGGAGCCTCGGCTAAAGTTGCCGTAATGGATGCATAAATAACTGGACGTGTTGGGACTGCGAAAGAATATGTCTGCGAACCCTCAGCAGTTTGAGCACGTTCGGCAAACACATACGTCTTAGGATTGATAACGCAAACAATAACGGCTGCTGGACAATACAAACCCGTCACGCCCGTCGATAAAAATGACTAAAAATGATAACTACAGCGTTGTAGAATTAAATTCACCGGACGGATCACATCTACGATCGCGGGTTCAAACGCTATTGGGGTACTTGAACTTGAATCAAATAGTATTATCCTCAAAAACCGTGTTTGGTAAGACTGCACGACCAGAAGATCAAAAATAATTAATATAAAGACGAATTATACATTAAATTTTCTGGTATTTTAGAATAGCATTAATGAGAGAAATGAGTCCTCAAAAATTAGCAATATGTGTCCGCTTTGATGATTTTTAGATGATGATTAGTCAGCAGCGACTGTTAGTATCTTCGGGGACCAAAATAAGAGGCATCTCTGTTAACGTCAGTTGAAAATCGGAATCGGTCCAGAAGCATATAGGTGACCTATCAAAAGACTGATAAACAATACCATTACTTCACAAAAATATTCTGGCAAATGTGTCAAACTATAAATTATTCTTATCTTATCATCAAATTATAACTAGATAAATCAATCCTTCGTGGAATCGTAGAACATGATATATGACTAAAAATTTCAAATTACCTGTAAACGCATAAAAATTATTTTCTATTCAACACATACTTCCAAGGGACTCTTGACCAAACAGTATAAAAATTGACCTGAATATATGTCAAGTGGAACAATTAAGCTTTAAAAAAATTGAAGTAATTCACAGTCGAGTGCTGTTTGTTTTGCACCAAATCGGCTTAAAAGCTATCGTCTACTAATCTTTTAATACACGATTGAAAAGGGGCAACATATATTTATTTGGCAATTGCCCAACACACAAACCATATTTAAAAACACAGTGTCAATCTGGACTGATTATATCGATGAGTAACATAATTTAGTAATTTAGTCAAACAACTTCACTTTAATATGATATTTTTACCTATTTTGTTTTGCTATGTATTTTATTTATGTTATTTTATACTCATACAGGACATATTTGTGCTTCTTCCATATGATTTGCGGTGATTATAATTCTTAATGCCTGTGTAAGGTACATGTTGCAAAAGTTTGTTGGAGACGATACAATAATTCTTATTAAACTTCTGGAAAAATTATTTTTCGTCCTGAACGGATTGCTGTATCAATATATCAAAAAACAAAATATATTTTTTGTAATTTTACAATTCGTCGTATCTGTAAACTTGTAAAAGTTTTATTTACAAAAATGTAACATATATGATGCAGTCTAATCTAAAATGGTTCATATTTTCTTAATTGAAATATGAGAGAAACTTTTCAGAAAAAGTAAAAATTAAAAGTTGTGGAATATTATGTTAGTATGATTACTATACAATTACAACTAAATATTTTCTTTCAAACATAAAAGGTTTCCTTGCTTTGCTGGCAGACGAATAATTTAGGAAAATTTATTATTTAAAAAAAAAAATTAAAGCCCCTTTTTGTATGCAACGAGCAATACACCGTCTGCTTGTACAGCATATTCAACCTTTATTCGTACAAAAATAAACAGCTTCTCCCACTTGTAGGTGTTGAACGAGTAACACCGTTTTAGCAATTTGCCAGTTCGAATATTAGTTTTGCCTTTATTATTATTTTTCTATTAGCAATGCATCATTAATATCAGGAAAAATTCTTAATTTAAATTCTTAAATAATGTAGGTTATAAGAATACTGCGATTTTTGGGTCTCTATCTGGTCATGTTTTATGATGTACTAATAAATCTCTTTTCCATCCGGTTACGATACATATATTGCTCAAGTTAGTTCGTAGACTCATATTTTCAGGGCCAATGCCAATGCGTACATAATTTTATTCCAACTGAAATATACTGACACTAACTCAATAATGTCTTTAAAACATTAACTGATAGTATTTCAAGGAAAGTTGCTGATGCCGAAGCACAAAATGTTTCTATTGAACCTAAAACCTACAGAAGAGGTCTTACTAATTATCTTTATAAAAATGACAACTTTTTGCAATTATTAACTGAAATATTGACACTAACAACATATGAGAGACTATCAATTCAAATTTAAAATAAATAATAGTGTTTGCGTAAGAAATTTTTCATTATGAAACAAGACAGCTACTCATTCTGAATATAAATTCATGAAAGTAAACATTATAAATCTGAATAAGCATTGAGCACTCATATATGCAGAGATATCTCTGGCTTACAAATTAAATTGTACCTTTCGGCTACTTCCGTTTTACTGGAAGATTGCGCCGAATTCAATTAACCTCGGTTAAGCAATGGGTTGCTTTTAAGGACAAATACGGAAGATGTGATTAGAAAATATGATTTTCGAAGTTTATGTACCTTATTATACGGTTAAATTTTATTTAACTATTAAAAATTATGTACTGACACTATGGTTTAAGTGATTATTAATTAATATTGATAACATATGGAGGCATACCGCTGTAAACACGAAATTAGAAATGAATTTAACTGTTTTCAAACCCCTTATCCAACTTTTGGCTTTTAATATTTTGCTAAAAATGCAGCTGTTCTCTGAAATAAGTCTGGAGGGAAGCGTGTTGGTGAACCATGAGGAATTAGTCCACGCATAGTTACATACATACATAGACGAACATATAAAAAATTTGAAAGACCGGGGTCAGGTCACATTGAAAATGAAATAGGCATTTCACGCCAAATTAAATTTAATGTATGAGATTTCATGTTCAAAGTATTGTCGTGTGAACCTGGACTCCGACTCGTAACCTTTGTTGGCGCCCAATGCAATTCGTGCGATGCGGGAATTCGCATTGCAAGGAGACCTTATATTCTGCAATGCGTGTTAAAAAAATATATCTAAATGGCAGTCGTCTAGCAGAGGCAGGCAATTCGAGGGAACAAAGCGTGGCCCTGCTTATGACACGCACCCACTCCCTCTCTGGCCGTCGCCCTCGTGGGGAAAATAAACGAGTGGGTGACATTTTTCTTCGCCTCGGCGAGTTTTAATCAAAAAGGTAACAAGGACGGAGGGCGCTGGTAGAATGACGTCAGGTTCGCAATAAATAAAAAGGTGCCGTGATTCTGTCAAAGAATTCTGGGATTACTGAAAATCGTGAGTAATGGGCCGATTGTAAGCGTTTCCCTTAATAAAGTTGATCATAATATTAAGTTCTGGATTATTTACTAAAATCGACGGTAATAGATATCGTACACGAAATCTGTGGTCACAAACATTTTTCTCACAGCACCATCATGAATAGGTAGCATGGTGGTGAAACCTAAAGTATACGGACATCCTTCGGTTAGTGAACGTGTAGTAGGAAAACAGATTTAATCGCCGAGGAATTAAAAACGAAAGGAAAAGAACAGAGGGAAAAATCGTTTCTATAACTATATAAAATTTTAAGATGAAAAATACAAAACGGTTCATCCCCAGGGCTGAACATTCCATTTTACATTCAATTGTATGCGGTTTAGTCCATCTCCTGTAAACCACTGTTGAAATAATTAAACATTCAAACGATTTCGGCGGTTTCATGTCTAACAATCGATGGTTTTGGGTAAATCACATAGTATAAATTTGACCCAACAATACATACTGTACAAAGGTATTTGGAAATTATTTATATTTTGGAAGTTATATTAAACATTAATTCTATTTAACGGAATACATAATGAGGCAGAAAAGAATTAATATATTTCTAGAAAGCAAAACTACATACGGTTTCTTTCATGACTAATATTTATACACTAACTCCACAAATAATTAACTTTATACACTTTTTTATATGGTTCAGTAGATAAGTACTATATTTTTAAACGGAATACCGGGCAAAAACACGAGGAACATCAAAACAATGCACGTCTCGGACTTATTTTTTTTTTAAAAATTGAGATGTAACTTATCTTGGAATTGGAGGAGCAAAAATGTGGACAGGAATGGGTTTTCATTATAAAATAGTGTCCATAAAGAATCTCTACTATTTTTCCAGAAAACGTTGGCGGTGAAGCCTTTCTGAAGCATCCCAAGTTTCAGCGAAGCACAACACGAGCAAACTCCGCCAATTTTTTTTGAAACCTTACGCTATCGTCGTTTTTTATCATTGTGTTTTGGAACCTTATCGTAAAACTGGACTTATGGAAAGTACAATGACGAGAAATTCTTACGAATAGAAAAAAAGATAATAACTGTTTTTTTGTTATGCAATAAACCAGAATTCCCGCGGGAAACGGCTCATTAACTTAATGTTGAGAACAATAGGTGAAGTAGTTCACCTGCAAATTATTTCCAAGCATTATATATCACACAATAAATTTGAGGAAATGAATGAGTATCTATTCACTAAATATAAGCAAGCCTTTGCTTGATGCAGTCGATCGATTTCAGCATTTAAGCAAACTATATTCATGGATGCCGTTGCTAATGCACACCCGCAGTACTTTTACTTTGCTTCTATCATTAATTGTTTTATTACGTTATGATAATTAGTACAAACAACCATTTTGTTATTAGATTGACCTGATGTCAATCCCAGATGATAATTACGAATATAATGAAAACTTCAAATATCATATATATATATATATATATATATATTTGTATAATTAAAAACTATAAAAAAATTTATTTATAGGAACTCTGAAATTTAATGGTTCCTATATAATACAAATTCATATTTATTAGCGAGCTCTGAGGGTCGCCAATAACTTGTTAGTTGACACGACCATAAAACTAATAAAAAATACATATATACAAATGCAAAAGTGTTTCAAGCACAAATTTATCTTTACAAAAAGTAAAGAAATATTTTTGAAATAGTATTATAAAGTGGAAAAAATAGACCCTGTGACCTCTTTATATAAAGCAGTTTGTTGCCATGTGTGTGAGTGAGGTTACAAGAACTAGCTTGTGTTTGAAGCCTTCTTGTTAGGCTGCATGGGCTTGGATGTTTGTCAAGATTCCAGCTTGAACGATTGTTATGCCGGACAATCGTTTGTTAGCAACTCGTCGTTTCTGATAGCAAACTAAGTTGTTAGGGATGTATGTTGTCGCAGACTGCGTTACCGGTCAGGAAGTCGGCCTTCAAGGCGTTCGACGAAGTCTCCCTTTCTCTTCTCCAATGCGCTTTTCTGTATCTGTTTTGCGCCTTGGCTGTAATGTAATGATCTGCACTGTCGATGCTCTCTGGAGGCTCTGTTTACATCCGTGGTGGGGTTTGACCACGTCATTCGCTCATAGAAATATATGTGAGCAAAGTAAATTCATTCTTCCATTACAGACGCTCTAGTAAACAGAACTTAAAATAGTTAACTCCCTTCTTAATATACCAAACCAAATCTCTTGGTTTGCAGATTACAGGGGAATAAAATTTAAAGTCAAATTCTGACATAGATATGTGAAAGCAGGCCCTTGGAACCATTTTCTGATCAAATACTGACCTTACATGTTAGGTCAAGATGTAATTAAGTTTGTTTAACGTTGTATAATGTAAAGTACATAAAAAATCTTTCATGGTTTATAAATATGAAGCCTATTTAAAAATAATACTATAATTCTGATTTATTTGTGTAGCCAGGTTTATAAACATATAAATAATAATTAATATTTAACATCAGACATAAGAACTAATCTAATTAAACTACAGTTTTAGATTAAATTAGATTTATTAGTTACATTAGTCCTCGGCTGTGGAAATAGGACAAGTCAAATTGATATTACTTACAAATGTGGATAGAATGAGATATTCATAAATGCCCTAGATGTGATATAAAATATTTAAAGTGTACATATTTGAAATTACATGAAATAGTATCAGGGAGAATGTAAAAAATACTACAACAATAAAGAGAGAATATGTTAGGATTACAGAACATCACACAAGTAATAAATCTTAAATACAAAGTAAGGAATAAAAATAATTGTAAACTGAACTTCACAAAATAGCACTAAAAGTTTTCAAAATAACACTGCACTGCACAAATAACACTCCCATATGTCAGATTAGAAATTAGAGCATTATAATGGACAAAATCACTAAGCAATGTGTAATTTATAAGGATTACCAACCATTTAAACTGACGACATTTGTAAATATATGCGTGCAATAAAGTATTCTACTCGTGAGCGTGTCGCGGGAGTTAGACACAAATATTAACTGAGTAGCTAAGAGTCGAGGTGATAATACGACCGTTACCATTCAGTTGAAATTACTTCTCCGCGAGTGACTTCTTGCGGAAGATGATCCAAAGAGAACTTCATTTGATTCCCCTCATTTCTTGTACTAAACACCCAAAGCTTGCACGTGAATCTTTGGGGAAGGGGCATCTTATAATTCATGTTGAAAGTCACAGGACCGGAGAAAAGGAGGTATTTTTACGGTTCAGTATGCAATACAACAATTATTACCATCATCGTGTCTTTATTGTGGATATGTACCTGTAAAAGTCGTGCTTTAATTTTATTTTAATTCTATAAAAATTAGGATTTTTAATAATTTTATTAAAATAATTGTTATATAAAATAACAATTTTAATAATTTCTACTAAACATTTTTCTATGATAGGAAAATTGAAAGGTTAAACACTTAAATTAATATAAAACATTAAAAATAATATTAATTTTTTAACATGGTTAATACTTGAATATTCGTGGTAATTATGGTCTAGCACAAAAATAAACTATTGTGACATGCGTCACAAACAGATTGATTATAGAGTTTCCTTGATATTGAATCTGTTTGTTCCGTGCCGCCGAAATGAAAGATACCAAATCAGTCGACACAAAAACCAATGGTTTGCTGTTGATACCTTTCTGCATTTTTGTAATCGGTGTGAGCCATCTTCATTTTCTCTTATTTGCATCGGCGTATTGGGGATCGGCAATGGTAATTTAAAATACACCCTCTATACCCGCCCATCACACAGGGATAATTAACAGGGCAAGTCAATAGGACAGTAACAAGCTCTGAAAACAGAAAGCAACAATGAATGGCTACGTTCAGCAGTTGCTCCAGTTACTTGTTGCAGCAGAGAGGGACAAATCAAGGCTTACGGGATTTATTACCCGGAATCAAGAGTGCCATTCATCCCGCTTACTGGTTAAATACCGAACTCTGTTCATTTAAATGAAGCGATTGTAACCGGAAAATTGGACGTTATTTCAAGCGAAACCTCTTATCCAGCCAATCGTAACAGGTAAGCTGATTAAAAATAAAAATTAACTCGTTAATATATTGTTACGTACCAACGATTAATAAGCGATTGGCAAATATAATTCCTATAAATAGTTTAATATCCAATTAGCGGCATAACAACTTCAATGATTTTGCAAATAGTCTTTATTGATGACATTATTTAAGCGGAATTGTTTAAATCGTGTTGTGTCATATGTCATATTTTGAAACAAAAAACTATATCTACAACTTTGATAAAAATATATTTATATGCATATGTTGGGTTACAGGAAGGATGGTGGGATCTTAAAGTTATTGCAGAAATGAACCGCGGATATTATTATCTTTTTCTGAGTGTCTTATATACGTTTTTTCGACAACAATTCGTAGCAACCATTACATTGTCTGCATTCCCGCGCCAAACAATGCTGTTCTTTACAATGCTCAGCTTCAAAGTTACGCCGTCAATAATTAAAGAAAAAATTTAAATAAAACATTTCATTACTTATTGGTAATCTCTACAATATATAATATCATTTTCATAAAGAAGACGAGAATTTTTTTTTGTTTGTTAATCGTTAGATTATATATTGCATTTTAAAGATAATAAATGTTTTATTGATCATTGTTACATTTTAGCATATAGGTAACGTAAAATAAGCTATTTGACAGTTGAATTAAATTGTCCACTAAGAGAGTCGTAATCCACTGTTTAGTTATGTTACATTATGTTGGAAGTTAAATTTAGCATTTTGCAGGATATTCGATGCGTATCTACAAAATGAGATCAAGGGAAACGAGTGAATACTCAAATTGCGAGACCAAGTAAACAGCAGAATTATTAGCATTTGTCTAAATGGGAGGAACTATTTTCTATCTTAGCAAATTCGAGTTGAATAAACACGCCAGCTGGTTTACTTGCAATCAAGAGCCGACTGCTCAATTTTTGTGACGAGGAGTGGACTGTTGTGAAGTTTAACCAAGTTTGTTTTAATTCCAAAAACATCTTTGCCCAATTACCAATCAGGCCTTCATGGAATGGGATAACTAAGATGTGGCTGGATTTCTATTAAATACCTTGGACTATTCTAGTAGATAAAAACTAGTTAGATTTCGTTCGTCACTAACGGAATTGCAAATATTTTGCCAAGTTTAACAAAGCTCCATTCTACTCTACTTAATACGATAATTCGTTAATATTGAACATTTATAAGTCTAGGCTGTTTAGTTTAATTCAAGTTATGATATATCCGGGTTGGCTTTAATACTCAGATGGTAAATCAGTGCCTGGGATGTGGTTTTCTCGCAATCTCCGCAGACTTACCTGAGTAGATGAATATTATTTATTTGTTGTTAAAGGATAGCGGAATCGCAGAGCAGAGTTATTGCCGAGGTTGTTGGTGATGCATTAGGGCGCGTCGGCGCTAGTTTTATGAAGTTCTCCGAAGGGGAGCGAGTTCCATCTCATATTGGTTGCCTGCCTCTTGGCAACTTGGGAATGAGTTTTATATGTACGGCGGCATAAGGCACAGCCATCCAGTAGAAAAGTTCCACTGCTGCAGTTAAGACCTTCGAGGCGCAACTGGTATTTATCTCCGTAATGGTTCTGAATAAAACTGCTGTGGTGCGGTGTAAACTTTGCGCATTTCTGCGATTTTCAATAGCCTGAATCTGCATTCTAATGTAAAATACTGTGGCTGTGCGTTGACATACAGAAGGAGGTTCACGAGCGACTCCGTTGACTCCCGGAAGCGCTGGCCCTACGACGGTAACTTGAAACACTTGACTAAGTTGGGTTTGTCCTAACCCGCTGTAGCCAAGGATCAACAAAAAACATTAAAGTTTTGTGACTAAAATTAATCAAACTACAATTTTTATACGTCACTAATATATATGCAAAGACTTCTTAATTTAACGTCTTACTTAGTCAAAGCATTACTAAATAATTGTACTAATACGTCAAAACAATATAAAAATGGATTCAAAATCTTTCTTCCTACTACGCTTTATAGGTTCACCCTTTAAGCGTTTCTGTTGCGTTTGCAGAGTATAGGACACTTATTGTTAATAATATTAGTTTCCATTAAAGTGATAAATATTCTGTGAAATAATGAAAGACTGAAACGAACAAGGCAACTGTGAATTAAGTAGTATTGGGCAATAACTGTCAGTTAAATTTCTTTATTATATATATATATATATATATATATATATTATAGTTATAACGATTAATGTGTGATAACTATGACAATTATATTCCTAAACTCTTAACAGATTAAAAAAGTTTTTGCAACGTAATTCCGAATAATCCTTTGCCTACAATCAAACTAATTTAATGTCAATCAAAACTGTCCAAAATTTACAAATGCTTATTTTGAATCATGATATCACTTGCTATAAAGGATAGACGAACCAGGGTCGAAAACTACCGGCAAAGTCGTCGTCGACTGTCTCCATAGATATCGCCCGAGTTCCTACGATACTAATACCTGTATCTGATTCAATTTATAAATAGTAATCCATTAATAGCAATGCATTAGATGTTGTAGAATATGTTATGATCACAAGACACATAAATTATACATTAATTTCATTAATTACGAATATAATTTTTTCTATTTCGTGAATTCTGGGACATTATTGCAGCAAATGTTAATACAATATTGTTAATATTTTGTAGTAGCATTACCTATTTCGAATATAGATTACGACAGATCCCGATTGCACACAATTTGTCAAGATACCCCCGTAAATAAAAATCCTTTACATTTGAATATTATTTCACTTCTATTCTACACACAATTGTTTTGCGTATTTAACTAACTCTAATGCCGTTTCTTATATAAATACTCTTTAATTTATTTGTTGAATTTTTATGACCAATAATGACCTGTATTCTTTCGGATGTTAATTAGATAACATTATTAAAGTACTGCTTATTAGTCTAACTGAGTTTAATTTTATGGCAAGTGTATTAACGTATACTTTCCAATTATGATAAACAAAATCCTGAGAATTTAGACTTCAAATTTAATAAATTTGTACCCTAATGTTGTCATAATTTTTGTTTGCAATTACGTAAAATTTGTATTATAAAATAAGTCCTTACAGTAAACGCTTAACGATACGTTATAAATATCTCCAATTATTATTTCTTTTAGTATTTGCGGTTATTTTCCCGTAAAGAACGAATAAAATTTATCCCCTACATTAAATTTGTCTGCTTCTTGTACTCGTTACAAGGAATTTAGCAGGTATTTGGTCCAGGGAACAGTTGTGAGCTGCGAACGGTCGCCAAACAGTTTTTTTTTGAGCTCCCGGCCAGCGGTAATCGAATGGCTTGTAATGGAAGCCTCAAAGAGATAACAGCTCTTACACTCGTGGCGGGTGGAGATAAAAAGTCGCCATTGTCGCAGCTGTAATCACGGAAGCGCATAACTGAAAGCAGGTGCCGTGAAATTACTACACTTCTGCCTTGTCACAATCAACGCCCCTTAGCTTATACCTCACGCAATGCACTCCACAACTTAACTTCAGAATTTATGAATTATTTCGGTTCGCCACCAATATATTTAAATATGCAGCCAGTTTACGTAGACGAATGGTAGAACTCTTTGTCTTCACTCGAAAAATCAGTTCTTCAGTATTAACGTACGCAGTAAATATTTAAGTAGTTAATAATAAGCACGAACGTTAAAAATGAAAATTCTTTAAACAAATATTAGGTTTAAAGTAATTATAGTTCCTTTCTGTGAGAATTATTATAGTATCAAAGATAAATTTAAGAAAATTTCATGGGAATAAAAATATCCTGAAATTACGATCAGCGTTACGAGCTTTACGAACAGTCTAAAACAATGAATAAATAGACTGACAAATTTCATGAATCATATGTGGACGTATTTTTAGAGACGAAAAATCACATCCTTATCTCCCACTATTCTCAGGTATCTTTTGGGACATATTTCCTCCGTTTGGGCAAATGATTTTTGCAGTGATACAGTTACTGCCCGACGTAATCGGTTTTATTTGTATCATAAAACCATTTTTTTAATTTTCGTCAATGGATGCGTTATCTGGGACAAAATTCAGAGTAGTATATACAGGTCGTTTCAATGCCGTAGTTAGTAATCAATCATACAAGCCTCAGGTCATTTTCTTTGGTTCCTGGTAAACAATGACGTTTCGAAAAGAACTGAAAATATCATTGCTGCGTGTAGATGTTGCTGATTGAATAATTGAACTGAACACAATTATACGAACGTCGTTATCTAATTAACGACCACCATTCCAGTTACATTTTAAATAAACCTGACGTAAGTATAGTTACAAAAATTAATTTTCCTTCCAAAAATACCTATTCCAAGCTATGATTAAATGTTACACAGTGGACAATATCTCGTTATTCGACAGAAACCTTTATTGTCAATTAAATAAAGTATGTTCCAATTTCGTTTTGTATTCGTTCCAGAATTTTGATTATTGTGACTAAAGGCAAAATTATCACAGACTACAATTTTTATAGTTATATTTTTATGTTAATATCCAATTAAATAATAATGTGGATCGCCCCATAGGCTAAAGATTCCCGACAGTGAGCGGAACTCGCGGCATCCAAAGAAGCCATAGCGAGAGCATTTAATAAGCTTAAGGTCAGATAAACATAATTTGCCGTCATGTGAGAGTCGTAGGGTGAAGTTTGCGTCGGCTAATCCCTCGAAATCTGGAGAGCGTCGTGAGAACCCACGCACGTTGACTTCGGGCCATTTCAAGCTGCTTTCGCCATTAGTCTCAATCCACTTACAGATATCCATTAGTTCAGGAATAAGGTAACGGGAAATTATGAGATGACATCAGAATTTTTGTAGTCCCAGAGATAAGTTGGGCTTAAACAGGTTCCCAGTCGGAAATGTTACCACAATGGAACTTTTAGAATAAAACAAAACCCATACGAAGTTCTGCATTGTTTTCAAAATTTTTTTTGTCATAAATATCATGCTTCCGATACGTTTTATAATACTGGATTGTAAAATTTAATTATTTTCTAATATTTGATCATGGAATGTAACTCGTATTGGAAACACGCTCAGGTTCATCGAAACTTTTCATCAGTTCGCTTAGTAAATATGAGCCTTAAGCTCCAAAAGTTTGTTTATTCCCTGAGCCTCATCTTATTCAAAATTTTAAGTCGTCAGAAACACATACCTGCTTGCCTTTCTTCACACGGGGATGAAAATATTGTATACGGTTCTTAAAGTTAGGGTTACCTTTTGTAACGAAGATGTGAACTCATAACATTGATCAAATATGACTGGGATCTATTTAATTCTTATCACTAATTCTTTATCTGTCCTCTTTATATTCTCAATCGTTTGCTACTTCCTGGAAGTATCCAACACAATTGTTTGTCATCTACTGACAAAAAAAATAATTTTTACCCTCCAAATCATGACCTTGAAAAATTATTATTGTAAACAGGGCTCCTGAATTTTAAGTTAAAACTCGATTCGGTGAATGGCGATTATAAATAAAATTTATTCTTTAAATTATACGAAGTCCTTATATAAATAATTGAGAAAAGCGACCAAAATCAAGGTTTTGTAACTATTTTGCAGTTATTTGTCTCCAGACGGCAGTTTGATATCCGCTGAATAGAACAAAGAAACAAATTCAAAGAATTTAGATGCCATAAGGTTACGGATCCCATATTGGATGAAACGTTAAGATAGACTCAAATCACTCGATTCCAAGAAATGTCAAGACGTTACGTTATTCATATAGATAATAGTAGTCTATTTCAAATTTAAAGACCGTCCAACCTCTCGATCCATATAAATATTACAACTCTGTACGAATGGATGACTTCAGAAACGAATGTCTGATATTACGATTAAAAATTTCACAATGGAGAACGGCTAATTAATATATATTTTTAAGTTTAATTAAATAAATTAATATTTTACAAAATGTCGTGGATAAAATTTTATCGTCTGATTTAATGTTTGAATTACTCTTACTTAAAGTATATTGCGATGAAAAACATTGCCAAATAACATGACATGGCCAGAATGCCGCTTTCCTTCAGTCTCCTACTTGGCTTTCTTCGGGAAAGAGAGAAGGAAGCTTTTTTGGTTCGAATCCATTCATTGAATTATTTGGGCAAATCAATGGAAACCTAGGACTGTCGGAAGAGGATTAGGGCTACAGTCCCCCTACCCATTTAGGAGTCACTCCCCTTGCCACTACGCCACTTCTTTGGGTAAGTGAAATATTAGAAGTTACTATCATTAAAGCAGCGAATGAGGAAAAATGTGAGACTACGAAACCGAAATAAATACAAGGAGAGACAATAATAAATCGTACGAATTATACAAAGCTATTTGATCGATATTAATATTTTCACTTAGCAGATCTCTTGCAGATATTATTACCAACTTGTCAATTTATTTTCGTTTGATAGAAGAACTTATTTTTTTATGTCGATCAGTCTTTTTTTTAGTAAAATCAAATCTCGGATGGATAATAAAGAGGAAGTTAGCTGATAATTATGGCAAATTTTCACCTGTAACTAGTGGTTTCTACTAGAGATGGAAGATCATATTATTCGGACCAACAAAGAAGATTTAGAAAACGTAGATCCGATTATAATGACACTATATCAAAAATATGCAAAATTTTATAATAAATTGAGTAATTTTCTAAATTATATTAACTTCCTGCGAGTATCCCATAAAAAATCCTTTCGTATTATATTGAAACAACAGGCTATTGTTCAACCAACAATATAAAATGTAACAACATGAAATCGAGATTTTAAATGAATAATTACAGTAATTACAGTATAAGTACTTGTTATTCTTTTCGTCAGACATTTCTTAATACCCTGGAATATGTGTGAATACACATAAACCTGTTCACCGGCTGAAATAAAGTCCATATTAGGTCACGACAATTCAGAACCCTCTAATTCGTTAATTACGTTTGTTATTCCACATTCTTGTGCATCACATTTCATCTGATAAGAATTTCACACTTTTTACGAAGATGACTTGAGGCCGTGTGTAACGGCGATGAATTGTGTAGCTGAGGCGACAGTATTTTGTCTCCGAATACCTCCAGGGTGCAACTGAAGAGATGCTTGTAATTCTGGTGGAGTTTAAGAGTAATGAACGCGTGCCTTCTCTCGTGACCAAACGGGAATTGGTGTGGTAAAGTCCGCTGGAGAAATATGAAGATTGAATTTCATCCATTTGTTTCCAAGAGCTGTATAAGACGAAAAACTATCAATTGGACAATATTAATAAAAGGGAAAATAAAGAGTATTTTGTTGGTCCGTTTAATTGTGCACTAGAATTTATAGATAATCATTTATATATACATAAACCATTAAATTATATATAAATTATGTATATAATTCAAAACAATTTTATGGTATTTATGTGTTTCCATGAACATCTGTGTAAAACCTACCAGTATTCCTCAATAAATAAGTAGCACGTTATTGATAGAGGTTCTACAAAAATTCTTTCAAGGCTAACAATCTGAGCAAAAAAAAATTTTATTATTAATTAATTTCTTGTAGATATTGGTGACATTGAGAATACGTGGTACGAGGGCAATTCAAAAAGTAAAAAATAATTTCTGCGTAAGCAAGCAGATACACGCCATCATTCATTTCGATTGTGATCTGTTACAGCGTCATCACATCAGTTCGCTTTGCGCTGTTGCCAAGCAAACATGGCTGCGTCACTGGTTGAACGACAGAAAACCTGACTATCAGTTGCTTGTGGCGTGAAACGAATCGTCACTCGACATGAACAAGAATCCAACAGTTCGAACCAGACAGCAAACGCCAGAGCATGGAATGGAAAAGTCCTGAATCTCAAGTGGAAAAGTGATGTACAAACTTTTTTTTGGGACTTGTAAGGGTCAATATTGGAACAAGCAATCTTTGAACCGCTTACATGAGTTTCAATCTTGTTGCTTAAGTGGAAAAGGTTTTTCTTTTTTCATAGTATCGGTAAGATGGACCAAGTCTATTGGAAAGAATGGTGACTGATGAACAATGATGTCACTTAAAGTTTTCCAATGTAGTGTATTTAATTTTTCAGTTATTCTCTCGGATAACATCAACTATTATTTTCGCAGGTCTTACGGTCCTAAACGAACGTACAGTTTCCTTGGTTGGCATGATTTCTCTCGAAGTATAGAAAATCTCTTGCAAACACCCTACGATTTAATTTACATGAACATTTCAGGTATAGTTGGTGTTATTGCCATTAATTATATTCCACAGCGCAGGTGGTAGGTATTCTAGAGTCACAAAGCATCGGTTAAATTGTATCTGCCATATAGGAACTTGTAGACCTAGAAAACAATCGGAAGGTTTGGAGTCTAAAGGACTTTGTTAAATCGTAGTAATCAGATTGGCTTGTTTCAGCAAGTCTCTGTTCAATGATATCGTTTGTGCTATACGAATGTAGGTCCTTGCTTTCTTGAGAATTACGTACGTAAGTAAAGCAAAAACTGTCTACCGGTTTATTTTTCTTTAATTTATTTAGTGCTTTGCGATATAAATTAAATTATTTTGCGTACATGCAATAATAGTAGATGGTGTGCCTACAGGACCACAAATCACCTGACAACGGTGTGACCCACCTTTGTGAAACACGGCCAGAGTAATTGAAAGTTCTGTGGCGTGCAGGGATCTTGATAAGTGACAGCCTTCAGGTCAACAATCACGCCATCTTCTGACGACCTATAAACTCGTCGGAATAAATTAACAGGAAAGCGGATTTCACTTTCTCCACTGTCAAGGTTGTATATTTTAAGTTTGACAGAGCTCATTCCAAAAACCGATCACCTCGTTTGAGTAGGATTATCAGGCGGAATATCGTCGTCAAATTTCCACTAATGTGAGATCATTATAAACTGGTTGTAATGCTTTAAATGAACTCAATAATGTTTTTAAAAAACGTCCAAATCAAAATAATATAACCAAGTATAATTAACCTAGTTTTCTTCGTCAAAGTGCAGAAGCAGGTGAGAATTTGAAGGAACAGGGAATTGGGAAGATATACTATTAGAACTCTTGTTGAATGGCGAGTCGTGAAATCTAAAATGTATTTGAGCTTGAATTTCACACACGCTACTGAAGATTCAAAAATAAATTCTTGGGTGACATATATTATAAAGGGAATTTTTTATTTTGTGAAGAATAAAATATGTAAACATTTGGAGAACGTACGATAAGTACAAAGCGTCTATAAATTTTTTAAACCGAGAATTATTACGAAGGGTGGCCTAACAAATGGTTGCAAATTAAATTTCAAGAAATATTTAGTAGTGAGAAAAACAAAGTATGAACCAGGTATGGGTTAAATAAGACGAATGACGTAGTAATAATTGCCAAAATGTGTTTCCTTTCACAATATTGTTAATGCGTATCCGGTTTATGGATTTAGTGTGTGGTAATGGAATTTTATATGTGAAACCAAATACACACGCGTATCGAATTTGACGTTGGATTGATATAAAATGCAGGAATTATCTTTCATTAAAAACGTTTTTCTTCCAGTGACAGAGTGAAGGAGTGTTTCCTAATTTTTGCTCGGGCAGGGAGTAAGATTATATCGTAACTGTGATTGAGCGTTGTGATGTCACGAAGTCACCCCACTTCGATTAGCAAATTAGTTACATGTTCTCCGTGTTGGGAGGAATCAATCACTGCCTCCGAGTATTGGCCCGTCTCCAGAGAAACCTGTGGAGGCAGGAACACTTGAAACATCACCAACAGCTACAGTAGAAGGCTTCCTACCTCAATAATTTCTCGACGTTTGTGCATACACGAACGAGGGAAATTAGAAGAGAATGAAAAACCGGAAACAGAGGATAATTTGAGGTTGAATGAATTTAGAGAGAAAAAGAAAAAGGGAAAAATGTATGAGTGGCTGAGGGAGAGACGGTTTACGGCGAGACAAGAGGAGGCCGAGCAGAGAGAAGATAAAAACGGCGAAGGCGAGAGAGAGAGAGAGAGAGAGAGAGTAAATATCAGTAAGATAGGAGGGGTGGTAATTGAGTAGGGGGACATTGGATAATGATAGGAAGAGACGAGAAAGGGGGAAAGCGAAGAAGGGTATGAGAACGAGGCGGAAATGAGACAAGAAGGAGAAATTAGAGAAGACAGCATAATGTTGGGTAAGAGGTGGAAAAGTGTAGAAAGGGATGGTAGAGGACTGACAGTAAGATGATGGGAGATAAAATTTGGGGAGGGGGTTTAGTAGATAGTTGTGTGACAATATGAATGTGTGTTCATGAAATAAATAATGATAATTTTTTAATAACACGTTCTCAATCGGTTTTATATTGATTTGTTACATATCAAAGCTAAGAAAATTTTAGGTTACAAATTGCAGGTGACACAGGCGTTTTGCAATATGAGCGTTTGCTTGTAAATATCAGTCATATAAGGTAAGGGTAAGAATTTTAAGCTGTGTGACATGTGGCACCGATCTGTTGAAAGAGAACATTTTTGAACACTTATTTTGGTTATACCGTTGTTGATGTACGTTTCTGTGCATGATAACTTGTCAAATAATAAAGATCACGGCTGTTACAACGGATCGTCAAAATTTCAAGCAATATGGCTAATGTAATAGCTAGGAGAAACGTAAATAATCTTAGCTTCTATCAACTTCAAAGGACTCCACGGATATTAAAATAAATAAAAGGTGTAGGACTGTTAGTCGTTTCATATTTTAAAAAGTTTTGAAACATTTTGTTTCCAAATAATCTGTAAACCGCAGATAATTAAAATTTTAAAATATTCTACTTAAATTAATTTTTTTAGACTAAGGTGGGTACAACACTGATTAAAATATTTCATATTTTAAGTCCGATGCCGAGAAATGATACGGAAAAATTCGAGTGAGAATTTTAATTACATATCGTAGATTTTAAAATTTTTTATCGACTCAGTGCGTGTTTTCCAATACCATACAAATAGTATTTTTTAATTAAAAAGTTTCGAATAGCGATCATCTTACGTTTCCACAGTTATGGAATGAATGGCGATTAGCCAAAAATCATGCAAATAATTTGAGAAAATCTTATTGATATAAAGGGTTAATCGGCTACTTGAATTTTGGAAGGAGTTCTTAAGTTAAGTTATTCAAATAGTTGACGCCTTACTCAGAGCTGTGAGATTGATGAGTTGAACGACAGCGCAACCATCACGTACTTCTATGTACGTGATTTCGCACTTGTAAACAGCCTCGTCTGCAACCTGCAAGTTGCGAACTTCAAGCTGCGACAAAGTGCCATTCGGTTTGTAGTGCATCTCTGCCCTGCAACAAAAAATACCAGGAACTTATGTAATGTTAAAAACGGAGAAAGGACATACTTTAAAAGATTCTGTAAAATAGTTAAATTATATTTAAAATATAAAGGAATAAAATTTAAATATTTATTAAATATATCACAGCGCGCCTTCGAGAAATCAGCATTATAACATTAAAAATGTTTTACTCCACATTATACACTAGTAAATTAGTATATTGATTAAAATTATTCTGATTATTGCTAAAACTACTAAATATTTCGATTGATGATTCCGTCAGAAGTCTACTAAAAATTAGAATTAGTCGAGCACACTGTATTAATAAGATAAAACAGCCAAATGACAGACAAAATGAAGTGATGACATAAATATATTTCAGTACATATTTTATTATTATTCAATTTCATAACAGACGTATTATATTTTCATTTCAGAACACTGTATTGTTCATACAACAATAGAAACGTAAATTATAAAATAATCAAAGAGAATATATATAACTAAGAAACATAAAGTAAATAATTCGGAAACGAGAAATATTAAAAAATTAAAAGCGAAAATCGAACACGTAATATAATATTATCATATATTCGAAAATTTAATACATAATAATGTAGTTAAATTAATTTTAACGCATATGATTTTAAATCAATATACAGGTGGTGCACATTAAAGTAACAGCAACATTATAAAATCTATATAATAAAAAATGGTTTATGTTCGTATGTATGTATTTACGTTAATTTCTATACACATTTAAACGCGTGGACAAAAATTGTTACTCATATTCTTCAAAAAGAAACGGTACTGTGGGGGTGAGAAACCCCTAGAATAAAGGTAGAAAGAATTATAATTGAAAAATGTGAACATGTAGTGTTAAATTACTGCGCGCCCAGAGGCCGTGACGTCACGAGTGAGAGACGTTACTACGCGACGAACAAAGGAAATAGTTCCTTTTTCCGTAAATAAATAAACCAGAAATAGTTTCATTGAATAAAAAGTATAATTTTATCAAGTAATACTCAATCGAATGATAATAAAAACAATACGAAATACTTTACTGTCCTTATGGATAATGTATGTTAATTTTTGTGCCATATTAGTGACTCCAAAATGGCGACTATTTATTTAAATTATGAATCTAACTAAAAATTTCATCAATTTAATCATTCGTAATGTCTGAAGACTGATGGACAATTATATCCTGCAATACTCAAGGAGCATATTTAAATATTCTATTCCAAAAGAAATTCTGAAGTATGTTTATTGGGTTTGATGCAATAAAATTCAATTTATTTTACAGCTGATTAATTAATGCACTATCGGTTGAAAGAATGTACGGTACTAGGAACAGGTTAAATCACTTATGGAATAAGGTTTAATATAAAATTAAATACTTTTTTGGTTTTATATAAATAAGTATACGGGCAACACCGGGCACTTAGCTTAAATAATAAAATTAAAAAATATATATATGTACAAATTACAACGTGAATGAACCAATATTAAATGTGATTAAAATAAATTATTTTGAGTACTATTGGCACTTCCTGTTCCAATTGTTTGCATGGAATTCTGGTATTCAATACGTCAGAAGTTATTTGTGCACTCGGAGCTCAAGCCGTTAAAAATGTTAGATAAGGAACTGACACACAAAAGAATTTAGACGAACTGTTATAGGAGAGAGATGGATCACCGTACGTTACGAATCGGTAAGAAGTTTTCTGTCATCTTCAGATCTAGACTTTCCTTGTTCGAATGATGACAGAAAGAAATACTTCATGACATAACATACTACTTATAGCCAACAGGAGAGACGGTACTGAATGTTTTGTGTGAATAGGAACACAAACGATCAAACTGTCGGCCATTTTGTTTGTGGGGAAAGATAAGTAAAATGGCGTGAAGCAAAATCAACGTGGAGGAGAATGGGAGAAAACTGTATGCAGTTTAAAAATTTTAAATTACCAGCAAGAAAACAAAACACTGAAAATCTATCAAACTGATTACATTTCCGGTGATGATGATTTTGTTGCAAAAGGTTTTACTGTGAATGTCTATCTTTAGTGAGAATTTGCAATAACTTAGAGGTGACTGGACTGTTTTGGCATAGTTGTGGGAAGAATACCCCTAACAGGTGGTGGAGGTTTGTACCAAGGGAGCAGTCACATGCAGATCGGTTCGCCTTTGACGTCTCCACGGGTAGCCTTCGCGTTTAGCCGTCTTTGATTACAGAATAATTGTGAAGCCTGCACTGGACTTGCTGCTTTGTAATGCTAATGGAAGTCCCTTCAGACCTGCGCAACTCAACCCCGGAAAAATGACTCGAAGGGACGACTGCATTATAAAGTATAAACGGCGTTCATTCAATTAACTCCTTAGAATTCTAAATTCCTCTCGCCTGAAGATGATAAATATTTCATTCGATACTATTTTTGGCTTTATACGGTTCTTTTGTAAAGTGCGAAACATGAATTTGCGAACTAAAGGAAAGTTTGTTTAACGAAATAAAATAAGAGAAGAACATTAATTTGACAAAAGTTATTCAACAATTTAAGCCAAATAAAATGAAAGAAAATACTTCAATTTACTCTATAATATGTAGCAATAAAAATACAGTTTTTTAGACGGACAGTAGAAATGAATTAAAAAAAATATATTCGCAACTTATTTAAATTTCCCGTTCTGAAATAAAAGAATTACAAATTATTTTTTTTATCTTTTAAATTTCGGTTGGAATGTTCCAGAAATAATTTATTGAATTTCTTCAGCATAATCCTTAATTTTTGTATTAAGAAATTAAATATTAATAAGTATAAATAATTTAGAATTTGGACGTAAATCTTAATTCAAAAGTTATAACTGGTGTATTACGGTGTATTTATAGAAATAGAGCTACGTCTGCGATTACAAACACTGTTTTTCTGTGAGAAATAATTTAATTAGTGAGGATCATGGATCAAAATGGTGAGTAAATAAGATATTTTCAAAACATTGAAATATCCTATGATTGATACTTAAGTCTGACGTTATTTGGGCGCTTGAGAAAAATAACTAAACGTATCTGAATGACAATAGACGCCAGACCGTGAAGTTTTTCGGTTTTTTGCGTTGGCAATAGATTTTTGACAAATATCTCAAGACCATGTCTGCGCCGAGTGTTATTCTGACGTTTACCATTTTTAACAAGTCAATTTTATTTTCGTCTCTGGAGAATTACTACAGACAACTCAAATTTTATTACTAATTTAAGACTCTGTAAATTAAAAAAAAAGTTCTTGATTGGCTTCTCCTAAGAAGCAATTTTGCTGGACTAACGCAGTATCTTTCGGATTGCTTCCTTGAATTTATAGCCGATTGATGTGTGAAATTTTTCGCATGTACAAAATGAAATGTGGCATATTAATTATTTTTATCTTCCAGTGCAGCATATGTAAAGTTGCATAAATTACAAATCAGATTAAACTGTAACCACATTGAAAGCAACATGCAGTATCTTTTTCGCCGAATATTAAACACACTTCAATGTAATGTATAATTAAAATGAAATTTCAATGTAATAAATTCGAGAACAGAGAGGCGCATTTTCCGCCCATCGTATATTTTTTTCGGTTTGAGGATTTAACCGAGAAAATGTAAATTATTTCAATTTTGTATATAAATATTTCATTATGGATGTTGGCAATTCTGTGGAATCCTTTTTCCAGGAATATGTCCAAAAACGGGCAAAATAGTTTAGCTACGAGTATAATTCAATTGATAGTAGCCAACAGTTTGGAATTTGTGTAGGAACCGTTTACAGCTATATTTTATAATTATCACATAGAAAAACTCTTTTGTCGTATACGATTAATAAATCAGCAAGTGCATTCCGTAAGTGCAGATTATTCTAGCTCCGCATAATTAGCACCTCGAGCTATGTATAAAATTCCGATAAAATATGACGCAAGTTGGAACGTGAAAATTGGAAGTTTGAAAATATTTAAGCCTCTTTTAATTTATGTCGTAAAATCTTCTGGATATGATTAACGGTAAGTATCGCATTTATCCAGTTTGGGCTGTTGCTATGGAAACTATAACCTGCCACAATTTCTTGTAGTATTAAGTGTTAATCATTTATAAAATTTCGAAAACAATTACGAAAAATATTCAAATTAAAGACTTCAATTTTATCTGTTTAACATTACTAATTATCTAAGATTTCAACTTCAAACTACAATGAATAGAAACAACTACTCCTTGGCTCGACAGCCCTTTTGAGACGACTGCCAGACATGACAAATTATGGATTTAGGAGACGTGTCGATTCTCCCTCAGTCTTAAACCCCAGTTTTCGAGACCAGGACGAGAACAAACATCCATGCCCATGCCGGGATTCGAACGCGGGACCTCTGTGATGCGAGGCAATGACGCTGGCTACTGCACCACAGCAGGCCGGCTATAATTAATATATTCCCATCTTTATATAAAAACAGTAAGATTTTTTCAGTAGAAACTATATGGAATAAATGGTTAAAAAAATATTTAATTTAAATATATATATAAAATATAAATATAAATAAAAAAACTACATAAAATTATTTACATAAATTAAAGACCATTTAATTATAGATTATACAGAAACTGTAAGCCGTACGCTCATGCTTCGTGATACTACAAATTATAACAATAATAATGATAATAATTGAAATAATTACATTTATATAAATTTAATTAAATATCGATTACATAACCATTTTAAAAGGTGGAAAAATATTGAATAAATCGTGGGAAAACCAGTATTAATCTATTTTGTCATAGAGTTTTATATATATATATATATAATATTTTCCCAGACATAGTTTCTCCTATTATGCCTTCTTCTATCTCAGTTTTCAGTATCATTCATTCATTTCTCAATTTCAAAACACTCCTTAAACTTCGGTTACGCCCTCTTTTTAAAGCTTTCTTTTTAGAAGTTGCGAAAAATTATTGTAAAATCTGCGTTATTCACGTATTCTGGAGACAATTTTTTTACGGCCTGTGCGCCATCTTTTTTTAATACTTAGTTAATCCGTTTTTCTGTTACCGTGACACTCAAATAATAAACGTAGTTTTCTAAGCCTAATATTTTTATTTTGTGAAGTTTTACTTTGAAATGTTATTAGCAAAAATTAGAATTATTTACGCCTTTTGTATGACATTAATTTGCACAGAATATTCTTTTCACAAGTATCGATTATAATATTTTTTTAAATATTATTCTTTTGTGGTACAAATTGAAAAGTTTTACTGGAAACAAAAATAATACATTTCAATAGAGCGATTTCCCTTCACACTAACAGTAAATTATGCAACCTGGAATGCATTAATGAGCTTGTAAACGCGTTCCTGTTGTCGGCCTCAAAATTCGATTTATGTTATTAACATCTAAATACCTGAAAATTGGTATTATTGTTTCTCTCTCGTAACAGAGTGACTAAACAACATTACCAACACTTTATTGGTTCAATAAATAGTTCTCGGAATTTACACGGGTTTTGCATATTTATATGAAGACACAAATGTTTCGACGACTGCAAGCATCTTCTAGGCGAATATGACGACAGTGCTTTCAGTCGTCGAAACGTTGCGTCTTAATATATATATATTTTAATATTACATTTATCAGCAATCAGATACATTTTAATCTATAAGCTAATGTGGTAGCTTTGACATCTTATTTACATATCATACATTATGGCATGATGAGATCCCCTACAGCGAAGAGAACTTCTAAATCTTGTCTAGAGATGTGCTGGCCATTTTCTTTTCAGTCTTCTTGTTTTATCATTTTCTAGTAGTGGTTGTAATAATGGATTTGAATGTGATTTGAGCTTTTCGTGGTGACTAACACTCTTTTGACGGGCAGTTTCCATAACAGTTGGTATTTTTAAGTCATTGTGTATTTGTTCATTTGTTATGTACCAGCGGGCGTTAACGATGGCTCTTAATATTTTAGACTGGCATCTTTGTATTATTGCAGTATTTGACTTACTGGCACGTCCCCATAATTCTATCCCGTAGGTCCATATTGGTATAATTATGGTTTTATATAGTAGTAGTTTATTTTCTATGGAGAAGTGTGACTTGCGTCCTAGTAACCAGTACATTTCTTTTTGTTTAATATCCATTTGTTTTCTTTTCTTGGTTATGTGGATTTTCCAATTGAGTTTGCTGTCGAGATGTAAACCCAAGTATTTGACAGAGGGTGATTTAGGTATCTCTGTGTTGTTTATAAAGATCGGTGGGCAGTGTTTTTTAAATAATGTAAACGTCACATGAGACGACTTTTTTTCATTTATTTTTATTCTCCATTTCTGAAGCCATACTTGAAGGAAGCTCATATATTTCTGAATGAGTGATGAAGCCCGGTTTATATCCGAATGTGAGGTTAGGATCACAGTATCATCTGCAAACTTTCCTAGGACAATATTTTCGACCATTGGGAGATCAGAGGTGAACAACAAATACAACAGGGGCCCTAAGACACTGCCCTGGGGAACTCCTGCATTAAGTGAATGTATAGATGAGACGTCTTGTTTCACTCTTGTACGGAATTTTCGGTTTGTTAAGAATGATTCCAACAATTTATAGAACATAGGCAAGTTTTTTTTTAATTTTATATAGTAAACCCCGATGCCATACCTTATCAAATGCCTGACTTATGTCTATGAATACTGCTGGACAATATTATTTATTTTCGAAGGCTCTATTAATGTAATTTGTTACTCGGTGGCACTGCTGAGTTGTAGAATGACTCCGTCGAAAACCAAACTGATGATGATCCAGTCATTAGCCGTGAAGTCGGGATCAATTCTTGAAAGCAATAATTTTTCCAGAAGTTTTGAGACTGATGAGAGCAGACTAATGGGTCGGTAAGAAGTAACATTTTTAGGATCTTTACCGGGTTTGTTAACTAAAATTATCTCTGCTAACTTTATTTTCTCTGGCCAGCGTCTTAATATAAATATGCAAAACCCGTGTGAATTCCGAGAACTATTTATTAAACAACTTCACCGGGAAACACTTCAATCTTTAACTTTATTGGTTAGTTGAGTCTTGTCTAACCATTTTACTCATCTTCTTCCAGGCCCTATTTGCAGTTCCCACTCTCACCTCTGTTTCATTTTCTACTTCTACGTAATAACAACCCGAAAAAAAATACTGATTTCCAATATTTTATCATTACTAAATTCATGCAGATTTTATTTATTGTAAAGAAGCTCTTTATATCTCAAATTAATAATACTAATTAGGAAGACAGGAAAGCACGTTGGCTGGACTCCAGTGAATTCCCCGGCGCCTTGTAGCCGATTTTAAGGACTGGCTGTCATGGAAAGATTTACTACATCTCGTCTTCAATAAGCGCCTCTTAACACGGTCTGTGCCGGCGTGCCAATGCCCCTCCCACAAATCTCGTTTGCATTTAGTTGCCCGGCAATCGTAAACTGACGAAAACATGGCCCCAAAAAGAAGGCTGTCGCCTTGGGAATTTATAACCGTCCGTTTCGCGCCACGGGCACGCTTAGAAACCGAATTATTGACTGACGCTCTTAACGTGCCTTATTACTGGAATCAGGAACTCTCGAGTAGCTAACTCAACAAAAGCTTTAACTCTTTGCGGAGAATGCGTGGCGTGTGTAAAGGCACGTACATATTTCAATTTCGCTTGGCAAAACGGGCTTTAAGAATAACTTGAATTAATAACAACTGAGCATTATACAGTTATTAACTCGGCGAAATGCTTTAGTTTGGAGGCAATAGTATTGATATTTTATCCTTGTTTCTATTCCTGATACCCTCGAGGAGTATTTTTCTGTGGGACGTTTAATATTATTTAATATTCTGAAATGTAATAAAATATTCTGCAGGGATAAAATAACCTTTCATAAAAGGGAAAAGGCAAATCCAGAGAAATTTATATTTAGTCTTGTATAATGTGTAAATATATCTATTTTGGTTTCAACAGTTATTATTTAACTTTCCCGGTGTCCGACATTGTCCGTGTACTTATTTCTATAAACCCGAAAAAGTATTTATTTCTATATTAATCTTGAGTCAAGAAGTGAATTAACCTAAATCTAACTGTTCCTTGTTCCGTACATACTTTCGACCGATAGTGCATTAATTGAACAGCTATAAAGTACATTGAAATTTATTGCATCAATCCAAACAAACATTCCTCTGAATTTCTTTACGAATAGAATACTTAAATATACTCCTTGATATAATTCCCTCAGGCTTTAGACATTACGAAAAGTTAAATTGATGAAATTATTGCTACATTCACAACATGTAAACAAATGATTGCCATATTGGATTCACTAATATGGCACAAAAATTAACTTAAATTTTTCCGCAAGGATCCTAAAGTATTTCGTAGTGTTTTTTTATTATAATTCAATGGAGTATTGCCGGATATAATTATATGGAAATATTTCTGCTTTATTTCATTACGGACAAAGAAACTATTTCCTTTGTTCGTCGCGTAGTAACGTCTCCGACTCTCTCGCGTGACGTCACGTTCTCTTGGGGCACAGTAATTTAACACAAAACTATCACGTTTTTAAATTATAATTATTTCCACCTTTATGCGATGGGTTTCTCACCCTCACAGTACCCGTTCTCGTGTTTTGAAGAATATGTGAACCAATTTTTGTAGCAATCTGTCCACGCGTTTAAATTTGTATCTTGATTAACCTAAAAACATACATACATACATACAAATATACATCCTTTTTTTATTATATAGATTGTATATTGTGTAAATATATCTATTTTGGTTACAACAGCTATTATTTAACTTTCCCGGAAAAGGAGTAATGAAGGGTAGCAAAAATTAATTTTACAGAAAATATTGTTATTCAAGAAGGCCATACATCAAAGCTAAGCTTGTAGATAAAATAGTATTGTTTCGATATAAATATCCGCTCAAGTGTGTTGTGCTTTTCAACGCATGTTTTGCGCGATCAACTTGTTTATGTTAAATAGTTTAAATGTGCTATTTTGGCAATGTATTCGAGAATCATATTTGAACGCGCGAACTGCACTTAATTTCTGTGACAAAGACAGTTGCAATATTACTTTAATAAAAAACAAGAGGACACTAAACCTGCTCAAATGTGTAGAACCCTTTAAAGAGCAGTGGAAGCCGGAGTAGAAGAGTGATTGGACAAAAATTATGTGACACGCTTGAAGGGATGTTCATCGACTCCTGCGGTTGGGAAGGTGTCAGAGAGGAGAATTTTAGAAAAGTGAAGGGCGGTGCGGGTCTGGAAGAAGCAGTGAGGAAGAAGATATCTAAAATGTTGAAATAGAGTTGGAATGGTGAAGCAGCAGTGAGGAAGTAAAGATTGAGTGGGAGAGCTAAAGAGTTGAAATGTGTAGTGGAAAATAACCCCGTCGACGGGAAAGAGACCAGACTGGCGAGCGAGGTCCATTAACCTGTAGCCGACCACGCCATTACGATGGCACGTAATTCAAATATTGGAATGGATCCCCTTCCAACGACGACTTCAGTAGAAAACAGTGAGTGCCGTCAGAGCACGACGTCCGAAAGTAATTTTTTTTTTTTTCGGGAATAAAATAAATGCATTTCTAGACAGTACACAACTTCCTTTACTGCATTACATCCTGAGACGTTGACAGCTACCTGGTTCTGCAGCTTCATTCAAATTGTTTCCAAATATAGGTTAATACGTTGGTTTCTTAAAATTGGCGACCAATAAATACGGCCTAATTTAACTAGTGTAATTGAAGAGAACTGTTTTCCAATACGACCTGACGAATTGTCAACAAAATTGTTTACAAATTATATATTCCGATTAAAAAAATTATAAATTAATATTTTATGTCAATATAGCTTATTTATAAATAAATAAATTCTGTAATGTCGAGTCCGGCTCGTAAATATAACAAAGTTTTAGAATACTAAAACAGTTTTAAATTAAAAATAAAATCCCTCACTTATTTTAATAGAATACAAAATGTGCTTTAAATCAATAATACTTTATTAGTGATAGGTTTTGTGAGGTAGTAGGATAAAATTTGGAAGACTATTATTAATATCGGTTATCCAAATATCAATTAAACAGCGCACAATGGAATGAATAAGACCCGAGAGCTGAATCGGCAGTTCTTCCGGAGTGAACAGGGTTACGAGGGCTCCTCAGAGTGAGCATGCGTGACTCCTGATACTTACGTAGCTTGAGTGTATGGATCCAGCAAAAGAAAAGCCGGAAAACAAAAATCACGCCGTCTAAAAGTAGAAAGGAAATCTGTTCTCTGCATATAAACTGCCTGGAATTACCACAGCTGGGGAACTGACTGCACAAAATACAAACCTTGAAGCATTTTAAAGAAATATAGTAAATTTTATATAGGATTCGCTTAAATGGCCATTGAAAACATGAAAACAAGGGCATTGGTGTTCATATTTTTCTAACTCACGAAATCTTAACGGGATATTTAAATACTGATTACTATATAGAAACTTGACTGAAAATATTATGAATGGCAGTATCGTTTGAATAGATAACATTTATTTAAACCTCCATTTGAAATTAATTTACACGACAATGTTACATGTAATAATCAGTGTACAAGCAATTACCTGGAATTCTTATTTTACTTTTTATCTACTTACAGTACCTGGAGACTCGAAAGTGATCAATTAATATGTGGAGGAAATTATTTTAAAATATTTTATCTTATATAGTTATATAGTTTTGTAACCATTCGACGAAAGAGAAAAACATCGAAGATGCAATAAATATTGTTATCCAGCAAAATTATCTGAAATTTGTTTACTTCGTCCGGAGGTCCATGTAGCCGAAAATGTTGCCGAAATCAAGCATCGACCTTAGAGAGGAATAACCCAGGTTACATATTTGCTTACATGGACAGTAAAAAAAATATTCAGGAGAGAGACAGAGAAGATTTTGTGAGATACAAGTTGACGGTGGTATTGACAAACCTAGGATGGGTTGATTTGGATGATCGACGTAAGCTAAAATGCTTTGGTTATAGACAAAAACACAATGTTGTGGCTATTACCTGGATCCAGACTTGCAATCTACCATTCCTGCACGACAACGCTCGATTATCATGGCAGAAATCCAGATTTGTAATAACTAACGTCAAATTAAAAATATGTTTTTGAAATAGCAAACACCAAATTGCACTCTGTTAATCGTCAATGACCACAAATACCCGTATGAAAATTGTCAAAATATATGAAGAATTTGAATAAAAAATTAATGTTTATTTTGTTACTAATATATTTGTTTCATAAACACTTGACGTATTTCAATTGTGAATTTATTTTGTTATTAAATTAAAAGTTCAAATATGTGTTATATATATATATATTGTAATATACAAATTAATGGTCGTTTAATAAATGAAAATAATTAATATATTTACAAACAAAAGATTTTTATTGTGGCAATAACACAAATAAAAACAAATTATAATATTAGATTTCTCAGGGTCTTTACTGGGTTTGATAATGGACGAATCAATAATATTTATAATCTTATCATCAACAAATTACAATTAAAAGAAAAAGAAATTTATTCGTCAATTAAACTAGAACGAATAATAATTGTGAACGAAATTAAAAGTAAAAAGATTGACTCTGATTAACAATTTTAATCAAAAAGAGAACGAAATCTGACGGCTATCTTTCAATTACGTTTTCATAATTAATTGTTTCGTAAATTGTTACTCACGTCTGCCCAGAATTCCAGCGTACCTTTATTTTCGAGAACACTATTGTGGTTTTTTTTACACTGCTTCTACTCACAGATACTACACGGACTCTAAATCAAACATTTTTAGGGTGTCAGGAACTCGGATGACCCTCCTTCCGACATCTATCGGTTGACCTCTCGCCTTAGGTGATTTCTGCGACTTGTCGATTGGGTAGTCTTTATTGTTCCGGACTTAAACCGAAACTTTTGCTATTTCTGGCCGGCTCCTCAATGTTTTAATGCAAACTGCTCCTTCAATATCTCCTGCGAACTGAACTCCTCGAGATCTTAATGAAAAACTGTACTTTTGTCTCAATGTTTCTTACGAACTGAACTCCTCACGATCTTAATGCAAACTGTCCTCTCGTCTCGCAGTTTGAGCGCGCATACGCCATTTTGACGGACCTTCCGACAAAGGAACAGAGCTTGGCTACATTGTCGCTTCAAAGCTCTTGCCACTACAAAGGATTTCTCAAACAATTTAGATTTTTCATTTCACAATTAATGTTTTAATTAATTGGCATTACAATATATATATATATATATATATAAAATTCTGTAATGTCGAGTCCGGCTCGTAAATATAACAAAGTTTTAGAATACTGGAACGGAAACAGTTGTAAATTAAAAATAAAATCCATCACTTAGTTTAATAGAATACAAAATGTGCTTTAAATCAATAATTCTATATATATATATATATATATATATATATATATATATATTCTTTAAACTGATAAAATTCCTAATTAAAAAGTCGAGAAAACTAAATATAATTTTATTATTTGAAATGAATTATATGTTACAAACTTAATTCGACCGTGCTTGGAACGTTTTCTGTTTCCATCGTATCTGTATTTCGTGATTGGCTGAACAATGTAAATCAGAATAATAATGAAACCCCGTGACAACATAATGCCCTCGAGGAGATACATTACATGGAGTTCTCCTGGAAATTGCTATATTATTCTATCACATTTGACAATTGGACGATTTTCCTTCTCATTTGATTGACTCCCCGAAGGCAAAATACATGGCAATTAGTCTTAACGATTAATTGTGGAAGGGTGGCAAATTCAGCGCGAAACCGGTACCGGATATTATCGTGTCCAAGGGAAAAGAGTCTTAGTGGATTTAACTAGATTTGCTTCTGCCGTGCAGGCTCTGAATTCAATTAAGGGCGTGTTTTCTGCCTGGCAATAGCGCTAATCACGATGCGCGAAAGCGTTAAGGGGAAAACTTCTTCCCCTACAATCGCAGCCCCTCAAGACTCTCAACTCACCGTTAGTAACACGTAAGATTTTCAATGATTTTAGGTCTGCGTCACAAGTATTAGACAAATTTTAAAGTCGGTTACACATAGCTTATCGTTTACTTCCTGTATTGTTAATTTGTAAAACACGACAACTTTTAATTGAATCAGGAAGATTGAAAAATAAAATACTTATCAGACGTAAAATGTAGGTCAATTTATGACAGGCAATCATTGGATCTACTGTCATCAGTATCTGCCGTTGGTTAAGATCCTAGGAACAGGCACGTTTTTCAGTTTCCAGCAGTAGAAAACAACCAAGAATACTTAATGCAGATATCCAGGGATCGTGGACTGTTAAGTAGAACATACATATCATGAGGGAAAATTACGAAAACATCACAGTAAGCAGAGTCCTATGACTATTGTAAATAAAAAATTATAACATGTTTGCATTGTGCATTCTGGAAGAGCTTTTTTATTTTTAACTAAAGTGTTCTTCGTTTGAATCCTTTTAGAATTCGTTAAATTGGTTCCTAAACTTAACTTTGACTCGTGTAGTCGCGGCTCGTTTTTCACACGTGTTGTCAGCCGGGGCACTATAATAGCCCAAGCGAAACTAGACCTGGTCATTTGCCCGACAGACACATGCCGGATGCACGTTGTTTGTCCGACATTATCCTGATCGATGTTCGTCCGACAGGACATTATCCCGATTGATGTTCATCCGACAGGACATTATCCCGATTGTTGTTCGTCCGACAGGACATTATCCCGATTGATGTTCGTCCGACAGGACGTTATCTCGATTGGCGTTTGTCCGACAGGTCAATATCCCGAACGGTGCGTTTGTACGACATAAAGCATAATATTAACAGAACATTTAATGGGTTATACATTATTATTATTGTTCATTAATGCGTGGAACAATTTCTACGAAACTTGGTACACGTGTCACGATCCAGGAACAAACCCTGTGGATATAGACAATTCTAGCATCCCTATGGGCTATGTCAAAGGGGGTGGAATATTCAAAATATGCGAAAACTGCCTAAGTTGGCGTGGTTTTTCCTTTTTTTTTTGCTGCGTGCTGGAAGTGGATGGATTTTCTTTCTTCCGCAGTCTTTACGAGTGTATATCTCCGAGGCCACTGGGGTATAGATAACCGATGAAGCCCTTAGGAAGGCCGGAGCGATCGGAGGTAGTCAAATGCTGCCATTAAAGGACGGAGCCATTCAACAAATGAAGGTCTCCTTCGACAAATCGATGAGACGCCGTCTGGCGTGAAGCTCTTTTCTGCAGAAGATTCAAAACATACAGCACTTCTACTTCATACCTAACACGTTCCTACGTAGATTTAGAGTACTTTTAATTAGACGAGTGTGAAAGTTATCTCAGGCTCATTAAACTTTTCTTCAAGTCAATTATCTTCACATCATCCAAGACATTGGTTGGACCTCAGATGCTCTGGAAGTTTTTTTCATTCATTATTGAAAATACTGACGACTTAGTCTTATTAAATTTAATTTTTCCATGATTTTCTGCTCAGCTCAATATGATATACTATGGTCAGGTTCAAGTTGCATTAGTCAATTTGTGATAAAATCAGATTTTAGGCAAATCAGAACTTTATGATATTTAATGTAAAACCAATTACCTGTAAGACATATTTTCCAATATCAATTATAACAACTAAAATATCAAACATTTTATGGAAGAAGCTGAGTTTATTTCCGCCATCCTTAAGAACTTTTTCCCAGCCAGTATTGTATTAACTCAGCGGCAAACAAATATATTTTTTAGTTTTTAATATACGTGTGTATTATATTATTTTCATATTTTTTAGAGACAAATTCAATTAATAATAGTGTAATAAGTAATGTAGTTTTATAAAACATAATTTCATTTGAAACGGATTTCAAACTTAAATTACAATAACAAAGTATTTAAGTCATTTAACTAGTTCAAATATACATAATATAAACTCAATATCTCTAATGGTTATGGCCGAGTACTGAATGCGAACAGCATGATACATAATTATGTTAATTTGAGACCTCGACAAAACTGATAGACATAAAACCAATAAATAAAACTGTCGTATTATGCTACTATATATGTTCTAAAAATTTCTGACAGTGTCTATCCACGGATTATGGTAATTAGAACATTCACTCTCAAAAATATTCAGTAGATAAAAGTTGGAAAAGTTTTGTAATTGAACTTTTAAATTAGATACATGCGCTGGGAAAAGCGTTTTTCTTAATTGAAAGATTAAAAGTTGGTATTATATGCTTTTGATGAAGAATGGCAAATAAATCTTGTCTTCGAATCAAGCAAAGAATTTTCTTTTCAAATTTTGGTACACAGTTTCATATGATTATTTATTTTAGTCCGCAAAACCTAAAAATTGTTAAATGGTATTGAATTACTTTTCAATTCTATCCATTTTTTTAAAGTCTAAATGTGACATTAAAGATTCTTGCAATAAGTATCAAGAAAAAGGAAAGCTTTGCGGTTATGGGCGACGTTCTGTCCCTATAAAGCTACCGCTTAAAGCAAACGTGGCGTTCAAGGCTTCAACAGCTCGTAACCAATCAGTCGATCAGTAGCAGGGAGGGGTTGCGCGAGATTAAAAGTAAAATGCATTAAGGCAGCGAGACCTGCCCTTTCCCTCAGATCCTCGCTACGCTTCAAACGGAACAAATTTATTTGAAGAGTCGTTTTGAGTTAATATTCTGGAATTTAGTGAAACATTGATTCAGACATTCGTTGAGACATAATGACAGTCGGGACACGTGGCTTTTGCAGAAATTCACGAAAGCAATCCACTGAGAAAATATGCCGAGAAACAATGATAAATATTTAGCGAAAATCGACAAAATATCGGAACACCTGATTGTTCATACATACCACTGTGATCAAAAAATAAGTGAAATTGCCATTTAAAACTCCCGGGTATTAGGAAGGCAGGTAATTTTTTTTCCCTAGGTTGGTAGGACTGTCTATAATATTTGCCAAGCGTCTGTTTGTTAAAAGGTTTAATTATCTCCGAGTTACACGTGTTTTTGTAAACAACCAAAAGTGAATTTTTCGAATTTTGCAATGGGTGATTTTGTTGAGCAAAGAACTTGCATCAAATTTTGTTTGTGGAACGAATATTCTTGTGCGGGCACGTTGTAAATGTTGCGGAAGGCCTTTGGTGATCAAAAAATGGCACAAAATAACGTTAATAAGTGGTACAGCGAGTTCAAAGAGGGCCGAGAACTCGTTAAAGACGAACCGCGCTCTGGACGACCATCAACGTCTGCCGACAAGGGACACGTCCAAGAAATCAAAGATTTGGTGCTTGAAAATCGTCGATGGACAATTAGAAATCTCGCTGATAATGTTGGAATATCATTTGGCTCAGCCCAAACCATTTTGATGAATGTTTTGTGTCTCAAACGCGTCAAGTCTCGATTGGTACCAAAATCGCTCAATTTTGTGGAAAAAAAAGCGTCGCGTTGATGTGTGTGAAACTTTGCTGTCTGACTATCAGGACCACTTGAAATGCATCATTACTGGAGACGAGACTTGGATTTACGCATACGACCCTGAAACCACCAACCAATCCAGCGAATATCGTGCAAAAGGTGAAGCAAGACCGAAAAGACCACGGCAAAGTCGATAGAAAATCAAGGTCATGTTGACAGTTTTCTTTGATTTGGTGTGGTGCACTATGAATTCCTTCCGCCGGGCCAAACTGTCAACAAAGAATATTATTTGAGCGTTATGCGTCGTTTGCGAGAAGCTATTCGTCTGAAACGGCCGGAATTGTGGGAGAACAACTCTTGGTTCCTTCATCACGATAATGCACCATGTCATACTGCAATGGTTCTTCGCGACTTTTTTGCCAAAAACTCGACTCATATCGTTCAGTAACCACCGTATTCGCCTGATTTGGCTCCGTGCGATTTCTGGCTATTCAGCAAACTCAAAAGGTCAATGTGGGGACGCCGTTTTGACACGATTGAGGAGATAAAAACCGAATGGAAGAAGATCTTGAAGGCTATACCGGAAAAAAACTTCCGACTGTTTCGCGGACTGGAAAAAGCGTTGGACAAAGTGCGTTTTATCGGACGGGGATTACTTTGAAGGGGATGAAATTAATTTGGAAGAATGAATAAAGATTTTATATTTTATAAATAAATTCACCTTACTTTTTGTCCACAGTGGTATGTTGTTCACACCGAATTTATTGGCACTGGACGGTATTCAAGAAAGAAACTGCCATCAACACTTTAAAATGCATTTTCTTGGAACGAACAGCCTGTGAGCCGATTTGAGTTAAACTTTAGTTTATCGCTCAGATTTTCTCTGACACATTAGTCTCTAATTTACTCAATTATACTTAATCGATTAACGGAAATACGAATTGCCGTCATATTTATTTAAATTAAATCAGTCAAGCATTTTATTACAGTAAGGAGTGATGAAACGTCAAACGGAGGTCATGCGATTATTTTTGCTCTATAAAATTATATTTAATACATATTATTACTAAAAAATAACAAATTCTTGTAAGGGACCTGAACTTTTGTTTTTGGTGAATTTACCAACCATGTTGTCGTTATAAAATTTCCGTAAATAATGAATCAAACTTGTCTGGGTCCACGACGTATATCCCAAAATGCACGACGGCGTTCATAAACTGTTTTCCACACAACGAGCTATAAGCCAGGTTGGTCCAAGTTCGAAAATATAATTAAGAGCACATGCCATTATACTTATCCATTAAACTTGCAAACTTATGAATTTGATTCCATTAGCTATTTTTGGTGATGGAAGTGGTGACATTCCTTACAAGGCTCTTGTTCGCTCCAAAAACACAGTAGATTCACATTTTGTCTACTGTCATCAATCAAAGTTTTAAAGTACTTAATTTCAATAAGAATATGTGCGTACTTGTTATTTTGTTTCATTTCGCTGCAGAAATTTTCCTCGTTTTACTTTTTCGTTCAGATTTAGGTTAAAACCGGTACTTTTCATTTCGTAGCAAACTGGAATGAAAATAATGGTTGACTAATTCAAATTAGGGTAGCATATTTTTATTCTCCCTTACACCGTATTTTTCTGTCGAGGTACTGTGGAGGAACTGCAAGATTCGTGGTCTTTACGCTGCCATCCACGAGTTGGCGCGCAAAAAGTAAATCCGAGTGACGGGTATTGATGACAAGTGCTCGGGCTGCTGATGAATTTAGCGGTCCAGGAGGCTGCTAATCCTGGCGTCCCGATTGTATTAGAGACTTTCTTGTGATACGTCTTCTGTCACGGAGACGGGTCCGCTTTTTTTGTTGATTAAAACCAAAATAGCTACGACTTTATGGGATATTTAATGTTATGTGGGAATATCAGCTTGTTCCCAGTATCTAAATCTCCCTCGATTTGTAACTTGTTTGTGTGGATTCGCCATCATCATAATAATAACCTATGAGGAACGATTTTCCAGTAACAACATTACCCAATTAATATAATAATTCAACGTTAGTAGTCAGCATTAAATTTCCTTAGTAAGAATGTTATTTCGTGTTTAAATATTTTGTGTAGGTTGTCTTCAGAAAAGTCCCGGATGTTCCACTTCTCAACGTGGATCAAAATTAGTCACTGCCCAGGATTTTATTAAGTTAAAGGTTTCTGTTGAACGGCCAAATTATCGAGTTTGCTGTAATTATGAGATAGTTGTGCCAAGATTAAATTGAAAGGTTACTGTATTTAATAAGTCGTCCCTGTTTCAATATTTTCTCTGTTAATTGAAAGTTTGTATGTTCAGTTAAAGTCAACAGACTTTTAAATTGGAAGTCGAACTCCACTGATGACTTTGAACATAATCTTCATTCCACAACTAGTAATTTGTAGTTACCCTTATTCTATTTACAGCATACATTTCCCTCTTTACGTTACGACTCGTTCGCAGTAAAATCTATTGTAATAATTAAAAATGATGGACTTTAATTAAATAAAAGATTATAAACTTTAACAAACAATAGATTTATTTTTAATACTTTAAAACAATTACACAATTTAAAAAATATCTCAGGGTCTCTACTGGGTTTGATAATGGCGAATCATTTTATTTCTCAACTTAAACACAAATTCCAATTTAAAAGAGGAAAGATTTACTCGTCAATTAGCTAGGACTAAATTTACTTGTCAGCGAAGTTAAGCTAAAAAGATGGATTCTAATTAGCAAATTTTAATCAAAAGAAGAAAACGAAATCTGACCGCTATATTTTAATCAGGTTTACGTTATTAGTTGTTTTTATATTGTTACTCACGGCAGCAATCCAGGATACCTTTGATTTACGAAGCACTATGACGGGTTTTTGCACTTCTTCTAAAAAACTCACAGATTCTAAAATTAATATTTTTAGATAAAAAATCAGGAACCAGGATGAATCTCCTTTTCGACTCTCCCTCGGTTGACTTCTGCTAATTCTGCCCGGCTATCTTCACAAGACTGTTTGTGCTTAGCAGGTTTCGAATTTCTGCTCGAGTGAATATTTCGTCTTGAGAAAAATGTTCATGGACCAATCAACGCTGTTGATTGGTAATTCTCGATGTTTCTCTGCAAATTTACTTTAAATATTTGAAATTGTCTTGTCTATTTCCAACACGACCAATTTCTGTCATGTCTGATTGCCAACTGCTTCTGCTTAACTTTACTTTTGAAAAGAATATCTCGTCTATTTTAATACGACCATTTCCTGTCGTTTCTGCTTGCCAACTCTACCTTCTCAATATCTTCCTGCGACCAAGCTTGCCTGCTAACTCGACCTGAACTCTACCATATCATAATGTGAACTGGACCCTCTCGTAATTTTGAGCGCGCATTACATCTTCCGACAAAGAAACAATGCTCTTCTTGTCTATTGTTGTTCTCTGTTCTGTACCGCCGTCAAGAATAGATTTCTCAAACAATTTATATTTTCAAATTCACAATTAATTTATTAATTAATTGGCATTACACTATATATATAAAAAAGTGTATGTAGGTATGTAATAATTGGTGAAGTGTTTTAGGAAGCCATTTGTCACGTCAGGTCATACATTAGCTGCTGCTTCCACGCACCCATTTGTCAGCTTTCGAAGATATTAAAATCTCCCCAGTGGTATGATTGGCGACGAAAGTCAGCCGGAAACTTTTCTGTTCGTAATAACTTTCGGCGGAAGCGAAATTAAGAAAAGACGGCCTTTACTTCGTCCCCTGTAACTAACCTGTAACTTCAGTTCGTTAATGCACGAAAACAAGTTATTAGAGGAGAGAAATTTTTTTTTGAAGAAATGCATATAAATACGTTCAAATAAATTCATAAACTAATAACTAACTAATTAATGATCGATATTTGTAAATAATCTTCACTAGATGTTTTAATGTCAAAATTCGTTTCGAATTTAGAGTTGAAGTTAAATATTTGAGGTACATTTTTGTCTACTCTTATGTTGATTACAAAGATAAATTTTAAAAGTATAAATAAGGAAACCTAATATTCGGATGATATATAACCAATGTAGGAGAAGATAATTTTTCAGTCTGCGTGAAATTTCGAATAACATTTAAGATGAGGACGTCTCTGATTTCATCTTCTGAAACTCGCCCAAAACTTTTCTTCAAATTAGGAATAATTGTCAACAAAAGATAATTATTAATGACTTGAAATTACTAGTTTTATTGTTTATCACGTTAAAGTAGATTTAGGGATGCTGTGTTGGACCGAGGATCTGTCTCCGGGGTTTCCTAGAGCCTAATTAATTAGCACTTGGCCCACTGCGGCCTCGGGGAACCTGTCAGGCTTCTCATCTCATTAACGTAGTTAACTGAAATTTTATTGCAACGGTTCTTTGCAACGGAATGGTCACAAGTGTATTAGAGGAGTTTAGTAACTTTTGAAAGCACAAAATAACTCATTCATGATCATTCCATTTAACACGTGTGCATTATAAAACAACCCATTTCTAATTTTTTGTGAAGTGAAAATTCTTATGTCATTGTAGCGTCGTCGTGTTAGGAAATACGAGTGGAACGTGACGTAAAAGTGGTGCTTCAGTGCATGTAGTACATACTCCAAATTAATTTATCCGTTTATTAATTACATTGTCCCGTAATTTTCACACTAGTGAAAATAAATATATCGGATGAAGATAAGTTCAAGTTTTAACTCTTACGAAAGTCCGGAGAATTAATATTAATAAATTCTGGAGAAGCCGACTGTTTTAAATTTTATCATTGTTCGAAACATAATTATGTTAGATTGGTCATTAGTAATAATAGCATAATACTTTAATGTTAATACAAATATTAAATATAGTTGAATTGTACGTTTTAAATGTATGATTTTTATAAAATCTTGTTTCGGAAAATGATGTTTATGATGGCATTGTCGAAAGCTTCTTCGGCATAATAATTTGAAGAATGAAAACTTTTTATTACTTATGACTGATCTAAAAAATACGAGCCAATAATATGATAAAAAAACAGTCGATAAATTTACAGTAAGTATGTGGATATTAGAAAAAAATAATTTATACAGTAATGCACAAACTTGAGTTTAGTTGTAAAAAAACCATACGAACTTCCTCCAAAAAAAATTCATAGACACGGAGGGGTAAGTTGGCTTAGTACCGTAACGAAAGGGAAGTGAAGTAGCCCAAAGCCATCCACGATGACATCATAGCACCAATCAGAAGCCCCCACGTCATCGCCGATAAATTACTTTTTAAACTCTCTCGCATCCAGTAATCACAACTTGATATATAAACTCAACTCGAACTAATTTTAATACCCGACCTACCTGGTGCAGGTTTTCTATGGTTTTTCCTGCATCACTTTTAGGCGAATGCCGGGTAGGATCCTGAAACTATAGCCCGGGGGCCCTAGTTAACCCTTGGCTACCTTCCTCCACCCTTCCGCATCCTCACTTTCAAATCCCTTCCTATGCTATTAAAGGGGAGTTGCCACCACTTTTTTGCCCTCATGTAGCCTGTTTCTTTAAAAATAAAATATATGTGTAACGCGACCATTACTTGATCGCTTCATTAAGACGAAGCCGTGGCTACTAAAACAATATATGTTGGATGAATAAAAATGTGATGCTTAAAATGTAATCTATCGAATATTTTATTTTGCGCCGCATTAAAAATCAAAGGAATGAGATTAACCGAGCTGTTAACGTCATTACAGTTTCAACGACATTAATTGTACAAAGATATAAGATAATATAAAATTAAATAATATTAAAAATACTTTGTAAAACTTGGTTTATTTCAATTTTTATATTTTATTAATGCAGATGTTACCAAGAGTTTTTCGAATTTTATCGCGAACATGATTTTGTTATTATATAAACTGTAAATACAGACAAGTATAACACTGTATCGAAAAAACCAAATCATTGTTCCAAAATTTCGTCCTAAAATATTCACTAGTGCGGTGACGATTATTAAATCTAATTTTATTGCTATGGGTAAGATTATTAAAACCCATAATCCGATTTCTGTGCGGACGCTGTGTTTATTTATTACGGTCACTAATAGCTCAAATGTGTAATAATAATCCAAATTCAGTAATTTCACGTTTGAATAGTATTCCGTTCTACCCCTTTCCCATAGAAACACTGGTGTATTAATGTGCATGCTGAATGTAATTATCACTAGAAACATAATTAAACCGATGTTGAAATGCTGACATGAAAGGCAACGTGACCACAGAGGAACGGTAATCCGCAGAAAGAAAATGCAAATTGTATAATTATTGAAACCAATAGAACACACTCAGAGCCGACACGCCATAACTGGCGATCGAGCACCAATATTACAATGGTTCAATCTATGGTAACAGAAATAATGCCGGGTAGTAAGTACAATCTGGACGAAGGAAATTTAATTTCATAAAATTCGCGGGGGTTCGGGGAAATGTTGGATCATTTCGTCCGATCAGAAAAAAAACGTCGATTAGTCGCAATCGTAGTTGAAAAAGTTAAAGGGTTAAAGAGTATAGGACTGAAATATCGAACGAGGCTTGTGAATAAAAACACGATACTTCGATTTATTGAAATTATATTTATTGAAAGAAAATATAATTGAAAATAATATATTGAATGTCCTGAACTCTGATTATGCAATCATTTGGAAATACAGAAAAAAACAAATCTTAATTTCTATAGTTTAAGATGCGAAAGAAACTCCGACTGTGCTATTAACTACATGAAGTTCCTGTGATATATGACAGAACGCGGTTAACGGTGACCAATAATGAAAATGTTTTTTTTTTTAATTTTCCACTACTCTTGACTTGAAATTAGAGAAACTATGAATCCAAACTGGAAATACAAATAAGATTCCCTCGTTTCGGAGTTTATCCCGTTCAAACGGTTCGACAAACAGACCCGTTAGAGATTTATTTATAAAGACATAAAATATTAACGCGTTTCTCGAAGACGACTTGAAAGGCAAATTAATATAATTTACTATGTAATTGTTAAAATAATAATGGCAGAAAGCATGCCATTTGAGCTGCAAACATTAATGTTGAATTATTCTGACTTCCACCAATCATATACCTTCCATCATATCACTGTTACTGTTATAAACTGAGACAAACAGAATATAAGAGCCCGTGGACTATAAGAACCTCATTTATATTCCTCTCCAGGCGACGGTTGCTTTCCTTTCTCTTGAGATAATTTTTTATGCATTTGTGCGGCAATAACGTCTGGCCGATTTCGACACAGCTGCAACCCGCAGAGACCGATTTATCTTCTGCTATGAGAAATTCAACTGGACACTCGGAACAGTTGCCAATGTCCTGATCGCTGTGGTCACGGAAACTTGTCACCAATACTCTCGTCCATCCTCGTGCACCTTTTCTCCAAACTGTGAAATTGCCGTAAATACACTAATTGCCTCTTCCCATTCTTTTCAATACAAATACCCATACTACAACATCCTTCTTACTTTTGGCAAACTAAATGGACATATCTCGTCAATATAAACTGAACTTTATTTTTTTTTTCGTCGATATATCCTAGTTTTTCTTGTGTAGCTTTGAGGGACTCCAATACTGATTAAATCTATTGAGCCAAATAAAGCGAATCATGGAGTAAGTTTGTCAAAATAAATGTGTCACACTCAAAATTTCAACAAGCAGGAAAATAAGAATTATGATACATTATCTGTTAATATTTGTTAGACACATTGATACAAGTTTTGATCCTCTTAAAAATGCCTTACAAGGAGAGGTCACTGTGTATGCGTCACCGATTTCAACGAGTCCCACTCTACATCACTAGAGGTTTTCATCACCAAAGCCCCAGGCTGCGACGGTCGAAAATATGCGATAAATTTCGCAACAAAGACGTATGTACACAAGTCCCTACTTTCTTGTACCGCAATTGTATTGTAGCCGCACAGGATTACCAACCTGGCTATTCGGGTTCAAGGCCCTTTCCGACATTATTTTATCAGAATTTAGTAAATTATATTTCGACGAATGCACACCGAATGACATATCAAATGTTCAAGCGGTTATAACTACATTGTACCCAATGAGCAGGCAATAAGGGTGGAAGAGCCAAGTAAAGGGAGAGTGGAAGGAATCGATCGCGGAGTAAGAAACCGCTAGTTATTTACAAACTTCTGAACAGAAAGGCGTATAGTTCAGAAAAACGTAACAAGAATCTGTATCGACCTCTCGTGCCCCATTGGAGGAAGACGCTCCCGATTCGATTACTAATCTTATAAATAAAAATGAGTGTATGTGTGTATGTACGTACGTATGTATCTGTGTATGTTCCTTATAGAAATCTACACCCGTGGAGCAAATTTCATCAAATTTCGTACACGTGTTCTTTGTGACAAGGAGACGAACACTGTCGGGGTGAGACCCGTCTACAATCCACAGGAGCGGGTGTGGACTGGGGTGGAACATTTCATACATGCTAAAACGGCTGATATTCGAGCCAGATAAATATTTTTCGGTGTCAAAGACATTGATAGTGTTTCTACCGATATTATCTGAGTATTATTTCAACCCCTAACACCATGTAAAAGGAGCACTCTTAGCGGTGGGGGTGGAGGTCCGTTAGAGGAAAATAACGCGAATACAACTGAGATTGGAGTCAAATCCAAGGTTATCGATGTCACTGAGTTTAATTATGACATTAAACTTGGCATTTAACCTCCAAATTTTTAATTTAGCCCCCTGGTTCTGGGGTGGACGTGGTGAATATTTTGAAACATGTAAACACTGCCGATATTTGCGTTTAATAAATATTTTTCACGATTAATTAGATTGATAGTATTTATGCTGATTTTGTTTATGAAAATTTTAATCTCTTTGGGGATGGGAGGGGAACACGCTTAGGGATGGGGGTGGAGGGGAGTTACATATTAAATAAGATAAAACAACTGAGATTCGAGTCAAATCGAGGTTATGGATGTCGCTAAGTTTATTTTTACAAACTAGGCACTGCGAAAGGTTTGGTTGGAGCTGGGTGGGGTAGAAAAATTCAAAAATACTAACCTGTCGTTATTTCCGTTGAATAAATATTATGCGGGGTCAATGACCCTCATAATACTTTTTAATATATTCTGTGTACAATTAAAACCCCTACTGGCTTCGAATGAGAGTATAATGGTGGGTTGAGTGGAGCTCAATTCCATAAAAAATAGTGCAAAAAAACGAGATTGGAGTCTAAATCAGGGTTATGGATGTCGCTGAGATTAATTATGACATTAAAATTACAGTGTAATTCTCACGGTTGCGGCTGAACGGGGGTGCAAAGTTTAAAACAGGTTTTTCGGCCGATATTTGGGTCCAATACATATTTTTACGTGTCATTTAAATTCATAATATTTCGGTAGACATTCTCTGTGTATAATTTCATCCCCTAATGGCATGGGAAGTGAGAAAGCTTAGGGGTGGAATTTGGTAGAGCGTTACATTAAAATAACGTGAATAGACCGATATTCGAGTCAGTACTGGGGTTATGGATGTCGCTGAGTAACGCATGGCGGTGGGAGCGGACCTGGAAGGGGGTAGAAATTTTTAAACAATGTAACCAGCCGATTTTTGCGTGCAATAAATAGTTTTTGTTTAACTTTGGATAGAGGGGGTGGAAATTTTCAAGCATGTTCAAACGGCGATATATTCGTCGAATGAAACTATTTCATGGTAAATGAGCTCAATCCCCTTCGGAATAGGAGGTGATCAAATTTTCGGATAGGGGTCGAGTTGCGGTACATAAAAATAACGCCAGTGCTACCTAGATTCGAGTCAAGTCGGGGGTTATGGATAACTGACATCTCGGGCAACGCCGGGCACCCAGCTAGTGTGAAATAAAAAAAACCTCCTAAAATAAAAATTACGAAAAGCTCTTGTTGGAGAATGATCCCATTGTGGAGGGGACATGGACATGCATTTCATCGTAGTTGGCACTGATCAGAGAGATAATATTCCACGTACAATGGAAATCTTGTGTTCGAACATTATAATGGAAGACTATCAAGTGATTCTTCCTTATGAAGGTGACGCGGACAAGCTGTTTAGTTGAAGTCAGTAAATACAGTAAACACCTGACTTCATTGACTGTCAATGAAGTGAAAAGAAAAAGGAAAATATTCCTCTGGAAGCAAAAAATTAAAGCTTCCCATTGGAAAAATTAATAACTCCTTGTGTCTGTATCGAGACTGCCTTCATCTATTGCAGTCGATGACAGATAAATTTATGTTTTGTATGTTTTTATGATAATTGACACACAAAAAATTGTACATCTAAACACAAACCTATGGAAGATCAATAACAAATATAATTTCACTTTAATTTATAATAGTTTTTTAAAATACCATGCTTGAGTATTGAAATGTAATCGGAATTGAGCGGATCACTCAAAAGTATTTCTAGTTATCAAATTCTAATGAAATCAACCATTTATATTTGAAAAAAATTTGACAAACCCGGATCGCCGGGTTGGTAAGCCTGCGCGCAATCGCTCAGCCGCAATGCATTGCTATCAACGAATGTTGGAGCTGGTATATATGTTGTTCCCAAATATTTCGCGCGAAATTTCTCCCTTATTTACAAACGTCGCAGCCTAGGGCTTTGGGAGAGAGAGAGGGGGGAGAGGGAGAGAGAGGGAAAGGGGGAGAGGGGGAAGGGAGAGGGAGAGGGAGAGGGGGGACTGGTGGAGAGGAGGGTTGAGGGGGAGGGAGGGGAGAGTGGGAGAGGGGAGGAGAGAAGGGGTGAGAGATGCATTCAAATCGGTGACGCACACATAGTGACCTCTCCTTGGTAGTGAAGGCTTCAAGCAACATACACATCTAAATTAATTCGTGTAATTTAAACTTAAACCTACAGAAAAATGGCACAATGCGATAAACACAGTCATTCTCAAAATTTTCGCAGTTGAACACCGTTATTCAAATTAATCCTACAAGAATGTTTTAGTTACACATATTTTACAGTTATTTATAAACTGTTGATATTTATGCTGATGGCCAGACTGTAAATGAATGCGAATGCAACGCAGTGACGTTAAAAATTCTTATTTAATTTATATTTATATTCGAAATGTCTCAGAGTCGATTAAAAATTATGTGGAACATAATTCATTTAAATACAATTTTAATATTCCATTTCACAAAATACCACGTTAAATTACTGCTGTTAACAGATTATTATTTATATTATTGTAGAGAGTAATATTGATTTAATTCTTGATAATGATTTTACCAGTAGCACAAAACCTGAAATCCGCTTACAACGGCAAGTTCTGTGTCGGGGACGTACAACCAAGAGATAATTTAGCGCTGTGATATTTTGACAGTGATATGTACGAACGATTTCCGTTTGTGGTATTAAACAGAAAGAACGTGCGTGTGACTACTGCTCTGCTTTAAAGATGGAAGAAGTCTGTAGTCGCTGTATCAGGTATCTTCCTTCGCGTTATCCAATATTTCCTACCTTCCATATTGAAACCAATATTGCCTCAACGTTCTGAGAGACCTTATCGTATTACCTACGTCACGTTACACAACAATGTACAGAAACTCAACGAAAAAACATCATATATGTTATCAGTATCACCGCAAACATTTACTTGTTAACGAATGGCGTCAGGGAAATGGCTTGAGGCGACCTCGTAAAGAAGAGGGTGTCGTTTGTATTTTATGAGAGTAAAATCAACAATTGTATTATACTATATCTCCGTTGTATTGCCTCCAACAATTTGAGGAAATCAGTGAAAATGCAGATCTGGATGGCAGACTGAAAATTCAAATTCTGGATCAACTGATTTACATTTTTGAACCTCTGCAACAGTTAAAACAGTTAAAAAGAAATAGATTACTTTTTCAAATACGATAATAAAAGTAGTAGAGAGTATAAACAGTATGTGCGAATATATTTTGATGCGTATAATTGATATATACATTATATAGTTTTTTAGATGCCGGTTCATTTATTTATTTACGTGATTAATTATTGATATGTTATATACTTCCGTTTAAGTTACTTTAAGTAATTCATTTCCATACTTAATTACTATTTTCTTAATACCGGCGTACTTCGAGCAATAACTTAAAATATATGCACTGCGGGTTGCCTAACTCGCCTTCCCATATTTCAGTTTCTGGTAATCTTTAAGATTCCTGTTAAGCAGATATATTGGATATCTGTATAGATGATCTCATGCAGATCTAATTTTATCTCACTGAACCAGGATGACATGGTCTTCTTCATCTCACATCTTTGTACGGCTATTTCCATTATTTAGTTATTGGAACATCCATTTATTTATTTGTTTCCCCCCGTAGTTATCTCTCTATCTGAAGATAATAGGCAAAAAAATCGTGATGTCTTGAAATAATTATCAAACCTTTGCAAATTACATTTTGAAATTTTCTTTATAATTAAAGAACATAAATTAATCTAAATTTTACACTTGAAAATTTAAGTATAAAAGCAAGGAAAATCAAAGAAGGACAATTGTAAATTAGTGTAATAATGTATTATGTGAATAACGAGAGAACATAGACATTTGTAGTACTCTTTTTTTTGCTATAAAAATGATCTAAAGGCATATATTTCATATTCTACCAAAATAAACAGCAAATGATTTACAAAACCACACTATATTTCAAGGCACGAATGGAAGGGAATCTTTAACAATTCATTTGAAATATATGCAAGAAATAAATATATATCAGAGTTCAACGATCACATTTCACCTTACGTGAAATATAAAATTATGAATATTCAAAACATATTTTACGTTTAAAATAATTATAATTATTAGCAAATTGAATTTATTGAAGAACAGTGTGATTGGATTTTTGAAATTTTGGTCTGTCTTCACACTGTATTTCAATAAGGGATTGCGTTGAGGAACACGACACCTGAAGTACTAATGGAACATACTTATACATAGTTTTAAGGTTTTCAAACAGTGAGAACGATCAAATTAATTCCTGCCATTTAGAGCAGTTTTCTTAAATTTGTCACACAGTAACGTCTCGCACGTCGTAACAATACCGTTATGATAAAACATAGACCAGTCCAGAAACGATGGAAGCACTTCAATTCAGAGAGATCTACTCAACGGGTCGTGCTTTTTCATAATGAAACCATTTCATAGCGAAGAAAAGTTCGCCCTCGCACGTTCTCGCCAGAAATAATGCAAGCAGGAGTGCTAATTTCACTTTAACGTTCAAAATTCATTGCAAATAGTGGTGTGAACAATAAAATTGCCATAACAGTGCTAGAAAAATTAAAAGTAAACTTTAACACGTTCATTAAATTACTGCCAAGATCTGAGAAAAAAAAGTGAAAATTATTTGAGCGAAACGTGTTTACCTTTTTAAAATCTGCAGTGCATGTTACCAATCATATAATTTTAAATATTACTTTCTGGCCTGCCATGACGAAAAGTTATTAAAATACACTTTTTGTTGTCTGGATACATTAGTGTGGAGTAATTGTTCTGTAAAGGAATTATTGAATAGTAATTTGATAAAGTAGGATTTAATTGTGATGAAATCTTAAGCATGTTTGCCTCAGTTATGTACATTATTTGGAAGGAAGAAGACAATCACAATTAACAATATTATCATAATAAGTTAATATATTAATGCCATGATAAAAACTTAATTTTTAATTATTTCATCAGTATAAGAAAGGGACGACCTATTTCCGTAATAATGTAAGTTATGAAACATTCCAAATAATATCCATCACCTTTAACAATATTTTTATCGATATTTTCAGGTAGCCTTAACAACTATCATGGAAGATTTAATCTACAGATGATATTCACAATCTGATACCACTTCTATTATATTTCGTGATAAATAAGGTATGTACGACAACATGCATTTAATATCAACGGTTTGAGTTCGCGAGTGAAAACCGTGCCGTCGAAATTAATATTCTTCACGACGTGACATATTTCTCATTGCTGAATTTGAAGTTTTTGCGATGGAAATTATTAAAGAGTTGCTTGGATCCTTATAATATGAAAAAAGAATTATTAAGAAAGAAATATTTCGAAAATTGAAGCTCCATCATATTCGTATATATTTAATTCTATAAAATTGATACTTATTCAATTCGTAAGAACGTTGCAGACTCTTAGTACAAATAAGATTAAAAATTAGCTAAATCATTATATTAATATAGCTGTTGTTATTGTAATAACAGTATGTTTGTCAACACTGTATTATTCTATCTACCTTTATAAACGGTCACTACAACAGAACTGGAACTTCACGCGCAGTGAATATTGATAACTTAAACTGATTTTATGAATCACGCTTTGCCGAGTAGCAACGTATTTATTATGCTGTTTAGTTGTTTCATAATTGACCTATGTTTGACTGTACACCGCTAATTTGTAGCTTTAGGTGATGAAATCGACAAAACAGAGAGCTTGAAATTCGAGGGTCTTTCATTCCGTAATAATCGGGTTAGGTCAAACTGTGTTTAGCACGCAAGGTTTTGCAATCGACTTCACAGGTTTCATAAAAATTACATAAACGAGCTCTGAGTATGAACAAAGTGAACGATATAAAAGTGAGGCTGTCTTCCAGAATTTTTTCAAAATTTCGTGGATTGAGTAACGTTTACAATACCGCTGACGTTTTAAAATAAACAACAGGTCAATAGACAGATAAAAAATGTACGCTTGGTGGAAATAAAATTGTGTCCAGTACGTGCATGCAACACAATTTAATTAACATCCAGGATCTGTGATTTGACTCGGAAGGTTATTCTGGATCCTGTTAAATGAACAGGCCGAAATATAAAAAGTGGTAACGTACATCGTTTGTTGGAACGTCTTCCAGGCTAAAATTAAATTCTAAATTAATGAATATTCGATTAATATGTATAACACAATATACAGTTTGCGTGCATTTGTACATTCGGGTGTTTTTGTGTTAGTGCTCCGGTAAGTACGGAAGAAATACCTTTGGAATGTTTGTTTATAATAAAGAATACAATTATTCCAAACCCGTGAAACGGGTCGAGGTCAATAGTTTTAATTTACATTGTAATGTTTAATATTTATCACTGGTAAACTTCTTTGAAGTCAAAACCAGCGGTGACTTTTGTAAATGTAGCATAGATTCCAACACTACTCAGTGACGTTGATTGACGTCGTTTCACACCATCAGAGCGACGCACATACATACAAATTTATTCATTGTAAAGATATTCAATTGTGAAAATAGCAAAATTGTTTCCCAACCACAGTGCAAAAACATTTCATGTTTTTAGTAACATCGGTGAGACTAGTGTCCGCTTTCAGTAACAGTTTGTGTTTACAGAAGATGAGAAGAAAAATGGTGGAAAATGTAGTGGAAGATATTTTTTATTTAAGAAAAACAATATACTCATAGGAAGGAATGACTTTTCCAGAGATAGACCACAACACCATGGCAAGCAGCCCCCCATGGAAGCTTAACGAATTGCCAATCAATATATACAACCCACACAACACAAACTGGAACGCTGAAGTCTATAAGTTACTACAAAGATAGAATTATCCCAGGGTCATTTATACAGATGGGTCCAAAAATTAAAATGGAGTTGGGTGCGCAATAATTACGACAGGCAAAGAAAATCTATCGCTATAAACCATAATGCATCGATAATTTCAGCAGAATTATATGCCATCTTCATGGCCACGGAACTGTGTCTGGAGGCCAACAATATCATCTTAACAGACTCCAAGGACGCAATACACAGAATAACCACTACAGTGCACAGAAATGGTTGCATAAATCAAGTTAGAGAGAATATATTGAAAATCCAAGGAAACGGAAACCGGATCACTATAGCCTGGCTACCGGCCCATAAGAACATAGTAGGACACGACAGGGCAGATCTCCTCAAGAAGATGGAAGCTGATCATCAAGGAAGATCCAGCAACCTGCCAATCTGCACCAGCAGAGACTGCAGAGTAGGGATCTACAAGGAACTGGAGGAAAAGTGGAATAGACCTGTGAAATGCGGAGTCATCCTCAGAAATGTCAGCAGCATCAGGGAAATATCGCACCCGAAAGAACTATCTCGAAGGCAACAGGTTGTTGTAACCAGAATAAAAACATTGCACTCCAGTTTCACTCACTCATTCTTGATTTCCAGATCTTCGCAGCCGGTCTGCAGCTCATGCAAGGAGCCCACAACAATTCCTCATGTCCTCTTTGACTGCCCCAAATATATGGAGATAAGAAGATCAACCATAGCCACCCATTCAATGGTGGAAATTTGCAACTCATCAGCAGCAATAATCAACCTCATAGACTTTACGATGAAAACTGAGTTGTATAAACTAATTTAATTGTTATACGAATGTAGAACTTAACAGATGTAAGTCGCTAATAACCTAAAGGTTAATGCGACATTAAACTGTAATTAAAAAAATATATATACTCATAATTTCTGCATTCATCAGCGTTAAACATAAAACTGTGTGGTTGCACCGTTTTAATCAACATCGAGCTCTATATCTTCACAAAGGAGGTGAAAGCTAAGCGATTGGCGGCTAGTAATTGATAGCTAAATAATTACATTAAGACAAAAGTGTGAAAACTTAATTCGCCAAATTTATTGATAACAGCTTTACGGTTCCTATCCGAGTGATAATTAAGAAATTTACCTGTCCTATTGAACGCAACAGGATTAAGCTAATAACAAAGTGTAAAAAGATAAGATGAGCAATTAACTGGGACCATATCCTCTCAATCGAATTATATTGACGTCTTCATTTTTATAATATAGCCCTTTTTACTCCACTAAAACTTTTTATATACTCATTTTAACTTTAATGAAGTAATTTTCTCCAGTTCTTCCTAGACGGTTTAGATATATAATTAGTAACTGAAAAATTAAAGTCCAAAAATCAATAAATACAGTGGAATAGAAACTCAAGATGTGTCCATTAATTCTCGAAAACTGGTGACTGGTTTATTTGTAACGGATACTGTGGTCCATTTACTTCCGTATAAATTTTACAGGGATTAACATAAAATTTTAAAAGAAAAGGGCCGTAAGAGACTGAATCCAACAGCAATGTAACGTAATGTATGAAAAGGCGTAGTGGATAAATATTCGTGATTTCAGAATAAGAAATCGCGGCTCTCAAGACAGCGGAGTGTAAGTTGCAGGGCCAAGGTCCATCGGTGGCTGTCTGTTGTTGAAATATGTGTTATATTTAATAAAGTGGAGGTTCGGTTAATACAAAAACTTTGTACGATCTGCAGTTTATAATTGAACCATCTTAGAAAACTTCATAGAGCAACATGAGATGAAACGGACCATACTTCTGCGAAGTGAACATGACGTTTTCTTAACCTCCAATAAATTTTATAACTGCATTTCGGTGGAATGAAACTCATATTTTGTCTAAGGTTAATCAGAAACATAATAATTTATACACTGAGCATAGCCCGATTCCATCCCTGAACCTACTGCAGGCCGTAATTATCGCCCGATTCCTTCCCGGCCTTTCAGACGTAAACAACTGGAAACGACCCGATTCCATCCCGACCAGATACTGGATTGAAATCAAGTGGAATGGTTTTTTATCGTGAATTTTTATTTTCAAATACCATAGTCGAGCTTTTTATTGAATATATTTATCGGGAAAGCCTTTAGACGCTGTTGCTGTTATGATGCGATGAGTGAAAAATGTTTTTAGATAAGGGTTGAAAATATTTACGTATATTGTGGCCAAATTGCTGAATATTCCCGAATATGATTCCTCCGCCTCCGAATCCGTATTGATACGTTTTTATGAACGTATTATTGGACCAATTAAGTACTCAATTGAATACCGAGTATAAAAGCCAAAGTGAATAACGTCGTCAAGCGATGCCGAAGAAAGGTTGCTCGTAATCTTACGTGGCGAAAATAAGTGAATAGTTTATTTTGTTACCTGTCTGAGTAGTCACCCTCGGCCCTGGAGATCTTGGCTCGCTCGCTGAAGACGAAGATTCGCGCAGATCCGCGATACCACTTGATGGAATGCAAGGCGCTGCAACGTTCCGTGTCAACGTTGCAAGGAAGCATGGCCGTTTGTCCCACGAGTCCAGCCATGTCTCTTACAGGCACTCCTGAAACAACAACACACATACTTTGGATTCATCATTGATTATAACGGAACTATGCTCTCCTTCGATACTTTACTTATTTGGCTTGAAAACGACCTTTATGATATAGTCATTTAACAACATTGTAGAATTTTCATGTTACATGTGTCGCTTTCACGACGGATAGATATTTCAAAACCTGGTAAACCCGCCGAATAAGTCTCATCCTATCGCCAAATCAGTTTATTGCCACAAATTTCTAAATTATTGGAGAACTTTTACTAAAAAGATTAAATGAAACTGATAACTAGAGAACTGGATCCCGAATCACCAATTTGTATTCAGAAAGTACCACTCCACAATTCAAAAATGCCATCGAGTAGTAAATATAATCTCCACGACCTTGGAAAACAAAGCTTATTGTCCATCAGTTTTTATAGATATACAACAGGATTTTGACAAGGTCTGGCCCGATGGGCTCCTATACAAATAAAGTCATCTCTGTCAAGCGAAATTTACCTTCTTATGAAGTTGTAACGCGTGTATTTAGGTTTAAGTTTTTCTTTGTCTCGGAAGTGTTGTTTGCTGTGGTCTTGAGAATTCGAAACCGTGCACGTGCGTGGGGGTGGAGGAGATAAATATTTCCATCCAAGTAATTTCGTGCCCTATCTCGATTTTTGGCCTCAACATGACAGAATATTTAGCCATTGTTGACTACGGAACTGCAGCTGCGTGCTATAAATCTTGTGACAATGGAAGAATCAGTCAACTGGCATTTCGACAAAGTTTTCTAACAATGAAAAAAATAAAAGGAGCGGAGGATATAATGGAGGGGACGGAGATAAGCTTTTGAAACTGGACAGTTGTTCTGCGCTCACCGAAGCTGGTGGATGTGATGAGAGGCTCCGTAAAGTTGTTGTCTCTGATATAGTTCGAGGCAGAATCGTCGTGAGAAAGGGCCCACAATTTGTTAGTGAAGAGTTCACAGAATAGCACCACACAATTTAGTACGACGGTTTGCCAGCATTCAATCCCGGAGGCCGACGCCTTAGCCAGCAATCAACCCCTGAGTCAACACTGCACTTAACCCATTCTGCCGGCTGTGAGATACGGAGACGTCGGTACGAGAGCTACAGCAGGCAACACAACAGAGAATAGCAGTACGCATTTGGTACGGGCAGCAGATCTCTTCTATGTAAAAACCACAGGTGCCTGAGATAAGAGTTTTCATGTTTAACTTTAATAAACTTATATAAAATTTCTTTATTGGTCAAATATTTATTTTGATTTAACGTAAAAACCCAGACCACAAAAATAATTCATTACAAAGTCATACTTGTCCGACAGATTCTTTCAAACAAAATATGGTCAATGCTATTCTCTAATCCATCCAATTACTTCCGGTGTACCCCAGAGAAGTGTGCAGGGACCTATACTATATCAAATTATATACAGCGGACATCCCCACAATAGCTGACATATATATGTGACAACACCGTCCTCCTATCTCAGCATACCGACCCACACATGGCCTCCACAAACCTTCAAACCCATTTATCCCTGTAGAACGTTAGTAAAAGTTTCTCGGGCTTCCAGCCGGGTAAACTCGTCGATAGCACGCGACGTTTCGATGACATTCAGCGTCATCATCTTCTGGCGAAGTGCCGAGTTGTCTGAACGGATCCCCTTATATATGTTTGCGGCAGTGGCGGGGGTAGGTGGTCCTCTGATTGGCTGGCGCCTCAGTCTGCGGCGGGGTGTCGCGCGCATCTCCTGCTGGCTTCGTGCAGTGGGTGTTGGTGCCGCCTACCGCCTTCCCGGCGGGGTCGGACGCGGGAGTCGCGTTATCGGCTCCCTCGTCCTGGGAAGTTCCAGCGTCCCGAGCTTGGGCTTGTCGTCTCAGACCGGCGACTAGTGGTCCCCAGGCCCGGCTGAGACCGAACCCCGTATCCCTCCTTGAAGTATGGCTCAATAAATAGCGGATAAAAGTCAATGAAGCGAAAAGTACGCAAGTCAATTTCACACTAAATCGTTCATAAATGTCCATCAGTGTCCCTAAACAATATAGAAATCACACAATCAAACGAAGTTCGCTATCTGGGTCTACATTTGGACAAGAAACTAACGTGGAAAAAACATATATTAAAAAAGAGGAAGGAATCCGACCTGCGACTGAGAAAAATGTACTGGGCACTGGGGAGAAAATCCTTTTTATCGCTTGAAAACAAAATCTTACTCTACAAAGCAATAATAAAGCCAATTTGGACATATGGCATTGAGCTCTGGGGCTGCTCTTGCAAATACAACGTCAACATCATCCAACGATTTCAATATAAAACACTCAGAATGCTTGTAAATGCACCTTGGTACGTCAGCAATCGAACATTACATAAAGGACCTCGGAGTGCCAGCCACTTCCTGCGTCTCCAACTTCACCCAAACGAACTAGCGTCCACCCTTCGACGTGACCCTCGCTACAGAAGACTCCAGAACAAGAAATGGCCGAATGACCCGAAAGCAGTATAAGTTCACAATCCGGATAACGTCATCGGATGGGTATCCGCTCACGTGATTGTATTATTGTGTCATCACATTAACTCCTGGAACATTTATTATATAGTTCTGATGGTTAATTTTCTAATAAAACAATAAAAGCAAAATAAAACTACGTTATCTGACTATATGTCAACCTATATATCTACAAAGTTACGAACCGTTTAATTCTTTATTTCTCTACAAATAAAAATCCATCCCTGGGTGTTACCACACTTACTTTATATAAAATTATTCGAAGTTCACAGCGAGGTTATAATTAAGCATATTTCAGACTACTATTTGTTGTCAGAGCTGTAATAAATGAGATACCGGTGTCGCAGTCTCCACGTACCACGAGTTCCAACGAATAATTTGTAAATACAGTAATTCTGATACAAACTAATTAATCCACGCCAAAGTTCCATAAATGCACAATATAATGATACCAAACATGGAAACAGTTTCTAATAAACCCATATTTATAAAGAGTGACACGAAAATATAACTTAGAAACCAAACATTGGTCTATGTAAATATATATATGACATCGCAATGACACGATTGCAAATAATGGTTTTGCAATTTTCACTGTCTATAAACGTGTCCTCTAAATATAAATTAATGGGCATAATTTGTTAATTTTAAATTGATTAGATTTTAATATCAGGTCGTTTATGGCAGAATCATAGTATTCGTAATTTTTGTGTCTTGTGGTTTTCTTCAGGAAATACTTTTTTTCAAAAAGTAGACATAGCTGAACTTAAATACTCCATAAATATATATTTTAAAACTGTAAATTTACGAAATTTATTTGTTTCGTTACAACTTTAACGTAATTAAGAAGCAACTATTTTATTAATAACACTAGCTGGGTGCCCGGCGTTGCCCGAGATGTCATTTATCTATAACCATCCATAAGACTCCAATTTGCGGTATTTTTATGTAAAGCTCCTCGAACCCTATCCCTAAATGTGCTCACCTCCCATGCCGAAGGGGGATGAAGTCATTGACTAAATATATCGGCCGTTTTTACATGTTAGAAGATGACCACCCCCACAAATATGCGATAATGAAAAAGAATGTATTCCACGCAAAAATCGGCCGATTACATTGTCTGAAAATTTATTCCCCCGCCCAACAACTCCCAAACCCGTCGCGTTACCCCCCCAGGGTTGTCACAATTAGATTCAGCGACATTCATAGTCTCGGAATTGATTCGATTCTCGGTTGTTTCTGCGGGATTTTATTTAACGTACCTCCACCCCACCCCTAAGCTTGCTCCCCTCACACGGGTTAAATTATACACAAACAACATCGGTATAAATACTATCAAAGTAATTAACCCCAGGAAATAATTATCGCAAATATCGACAGTTTAACATGTTTGAAATTTTTCACCCCCGACCACTCCCGCTTCGGGGACTTAAACGGTCAAGTTTAATGTCATAATTAAACTCAGTGACAATCCTGATAGTTTCTGGTTTATTTTTATCTAATGCTACTTCCACGCAAACTCTTAAGGGTGCACCCTTCCTAGTCCGAAAGGGGTTGAAATTACACACAGAGAACATGTAGGGAAATTTTATTAATCTAATTCATCCCGAAATATATTTAATTGACGAAAAAAAAGCCGGTCAACTCATCCCAACCCAGCCGATACCCGCGCGTTGTCCAGATTGTCATAAATAAATTCAGCAACATCCATTACCTTCGATTTGACTCGAATCTCGGTTGTTTTCCCGTTATTTTTAAGGAAATTAATAGCTCAGTGACAATCCCGATAGCTTCTGGTTTCTTTTTATGTAATGCTACTTCACGCCCACCCTTATGAGTCCGAAAGGGGTTGAAATTATTCGTAGAGAACATGTAGGGAAGTTTTATTAATCTAATTCATCCCGAAATATATTTAATTGACGCAAAAAACAGCCGGTCAACTCATCCCAACCCAGCCGATACCCGCGCGTTGTCCAGATTGTCATAAATAAATTCAGGGACATCCATTACCTTCGATTTGACTCGAATCTCGGTTGTTTTCCCGTTATTTTCAAGGAAATTAATTAAACTCAGTGACAATCCCGATAGTTTCTGGTTTCTTTTTATGTAATGCTACTTCACGCCCACCCTTAAATGTGCACCCTTATGAGTCCGAAAGGGGTTGAAATTATACACAGAGAACATGTAGGGAAATTGTATTAATGTAATTCATCCCGAAATATATTTAATCGACGCAAAAAACAGCTGGTCAACTCTTCCCAACCCAGCCGATACCCGCGCGTTGTCCAGATTGTCATAAATAAATTCAGGGACATCCATTACCTTCGATTTGACTCGAATCTCGGTTGTTTTCCCGTTATTTTCAAGGAAATCCCCTCCAGCACCACCCCTATCATGCCTACAAACAACATCGGTAGAAATACTATCAACGTCAATGGTCCCGGCATTTATTTATTCCACGCTAATATCGATGATTTAACATGTTAGAAAATTTCCATCCTATCCACTGCCGCCCATTGGGGCTAAATGGACAATTTGATGCTATAATTGAACTGGACGACATCCATATCCTTGGATTTGACTCCAATCTCGGTTGTATTCGCGTTATTTTATTGCAGCGTTCCTCCACCCAACACCTAAAAGTGCTCTACTGATAATACCGACCCGCTTCTGGGGGTGGTAGACGCGTATCAGCCCAACAGTCGGTAGAAACACTATCAATATCTGTGACCCCTAAAAATATTTATCCGACGGAAATAACGACTGTTTAAGCGTGTTTAGATATTTCAACCCCCGTCCGCCCCCGCTTCTGGAGTTGGTAGACGCGTCTCACCCCGACAGTGTTTGTTTCCTGGTCGCAAAGAACACGTGTACGAAATTTGGTGAAATTTTCTCCAGCTGTGTAGATTTGTATAACGAACATACAAATATACAAATATACAAACATACAAATATACAAATATACAAACATACAAACATACATACATACATACACTCATTTTTATTTATAAAATTAAACGTCGTTATTAATGGAAACAACATCGATAAAATAGTATGAACAACACCACCCCTAAATATGCTACTTTCCCGTGGTGGAAAGGGTTGAATTTTTACTCATATCACATCGGTAGAAACACTATAAATCTAGTTTACCCATAAACACATAACATTTTGGCAATTTTAGAATAATAGACAATTCTCACCCCCAGCCCTAAGCAACCTCACCGCTAATGTCGAAAGGGATTTATATTTTCAACAAAATCCGTTGAAATAGTATCCACGTAATTCTCCTCCAAGAACGCGCAAGAACTGACTATTTATCTCCCCTTCCAACCCCCACCCTTTCGGGTTAAATGGGCAATTAAAAATATTTATCCGAAGTAAACTCACTGACATCCATAACCTTCGATTTGACTCCAAACTCGGTTGTATTCGCGTTATTTTTCTGTAAAGCAACTCCACCCCAAACCCTAAGGGTGCCCTTTTCCCAGGGCGTAGGAGATGAATATTATATTCAGATAACATCGGTAGAAACACAATCAATATCTTTGACCCCGAAAATATTTATCCAAATCTAATACCTGCTGTTTTAGCATGTTTAAGTATTTCAACCCCCGTCCACCCCCGCTTCTGGGGTTGGTAGACGCGTCTCACCTCGACAGTGTTGTTTTCCTGGTCGCAAAGAACCCGTGTACGAAATTCGGTGAAATTTGATCCACCGGTATAGACTTGTATTCTCCACCCCAAACCCTAAGGGTGCCCTTTTCGCAGGGTGTTGGGGATGAAAATTATATTCAGAAAACATCGGTAGAAACACCATAAATATCTTGGACCCCTAAAAATTATTATCCGACTAAAATATCGGCTGTTTTAGCATGTTTAAATATTTCAACCCCCGTGCACCCCCGCTTCTGGGGGTGGTAGACATGTCTCACCCCGACAGTGTTTGTTTCCTGGTCGTAAAGAACACGTGTACGAAATTTGGTGAAATTTGATCGACCGGTATAGATTTGTATTCTCCACCCCAAACCCTAAGGGTGCCCTTTTCGCAGGGTGTTGGGGATGAAAATTATATTCAGAAAACATCGGTAGAAACACCATAAATATCTTGGACCCCTAAAAATTATTATCCGACTAAAATATCGGCTGTTTTAGCATGTTCAAATATTTCCACCCCCGTCCACCCCCGCTTCTGGAAGTGGTAGGCGCATCTCACTCCGACAGTGTTGTTTTCCTGGTCGCAAAGAACCCGTGTACGAAATTTGGTGAAATTTGCTCCAGCGGTGTAGATTTGTACTCTCCACCCCAAACGCTAGGGGTGTTCTTTCCCCAGGGTGTAGAGGTGGAAAATTATATTCAGATATCATCAGTGGAAAGACTATAAATATCTTTGACCCATAAAAATATTTATCCGACTGAAATATCGACTGTTGTAGCATGTTCAAATATTTCCACCCCCGTCCATCCCCGCTTCTGGGGGTGGTAGGCGCGTCTCACCCCGACATTGTTTGTTTCCTGGTCGCAAAGAACACGTGCACGAAATTTGGTGAAATTTTAACCAACGGTATAGATTTGTATTCTCCACCCCAAACGCTAGGGGTGCTCTTTCCCCAGGGTGTAGGGGATGAAAATTATATTCAGAAAACATCGGTAGAAACACCATCAATATCTTGGACCCCTAAAAATTATTATCCGACTAAAATATCGGCTGTTTTAGCATGTTTAAATATTTCAACCCCCGTGCACCCCCGCTTCTGGGGGTGGTAGACATGTCTCACCCCGACAGTGTTTGTTTCCTGGTCGTAAAGAACACGTGTACGAAATTTGGTGAAATTTACTCTACCGGTGTAGATTTGTATTACGAACATACAAATATACAAACAAACAAACATACAAACAAACATACATACACTCTTTTTTATTTATAAGATTATCATTCCAAATTTCAATATTCCTTTAGAATATTTTACCTAAGTGGCGTGAGAATCTTAAGAGCAATATATCCTTACCATATCGCGATTTTATTAACAGTCCTTACATATTTGGATCGATTCCGAGACACTGATTCGGTAAGATATAGAAAAAGAGCATAAATGTGAAGTTTCGCGTTTAAAAAACGTCGGCATTACAAAATATGTGTGACCTTATATAGATGTGTTGAAAATCAGTATAAAATATACTACCGCATTTTAAATGACCATATATTTTAATCCGGATAATCTGCTATATTAATCTGTCACTTCGATCAGTTAAGATACAACAGTTAATTTAAATCTGTTCACGCAAATTCATAAAATTATTGAAGTACTGTTACAGCAGCTGATTCCTTTCTATTATATCATGTTGAAAATATTTACGGATGTTATTTCCCGTATATGTTTGAGAGTTTGCAGAAATATTGTGCCCGTAAATAATGAAATGTTTTGTTTTACGAAGAATAGCGCAGGAAAGCTAAATTATATTTCGTTAACAATAAGTGAGATGTAGATTGTTGGCTTCCGCTGAGATGGCCTTTTTCACGCCACCTCACCCGGAGCGAGATATTTGTTGATCCCGTAATCCTAAATCCGGGACCTAAGCTGCAGATGCTCTGTAATCCCAATTCCCCGTTATCAAGACTCGAGCAGCAGAGGTCTACGGAGAATATAAATTGCTGAGGTGGGGGAAGACCGCAGAATCAGAATTCGCCTTCTGCTGGGCTGTGTGGAATGTCTTCTGGGAAATTCAGCATTGTCTCTGGAGTCCCGTGATGCTGTATGGTCAGGTAAATTATACTGACCCCTGAACATTTGAAATCGAGTTAACGCCGAGTTTACCTAGACGTAACAGTATAATTCGAAGAAATCTCGTTAATAGTTTGCACTTCCGTTCCAGCAACCGGAGCCATGTTAAGACTTACCAAGCCAAAGCAACCACAATCCTTGATTAACGGAAATATTCGGTGTAACTCAATTACGCTGTTTACATACACTCAAAACAGATTGAGGAACGTGATTGGAAAATCTGCGTTGACAAAACGAATAATAAAAATCCACCAAGCTCATCGATCGGACGAATTCTTGCATATTAAATACTACCAGACAAATTTAGTATAAAACTACATTACATTCGGTCTTATTGTAAGTTATAACTGTTATATTTCAAACCTTAGTCTTCTAAAAAATTTAATTTGTTGCTTTTATTATTGGGAATGAGAAACTACTATGGTGGACAGCCAGGTATATCATTACAGCACGGCACCTTTGCTTACTTCGCAGGCACAGACTTCTCTACATATTATTAATTCAAATTATAAACTATTTTCATGTAAATTATTAACCTATGAATTTATTACTCCGTTTGTTAGGAAAACAAGATCACAACAATTTATTATTAATACGCAATTTGTGTATGATTGATTCAAATCGTCCAAATAATTTTTTAACTGTGCTGTTCAAACTCTCGGAGGTTTATTAGCTATGGAGATGAATTACGTGACATTCACGATTTGGAGGCATTTTTTGGGGAAGAAGAAATGTCCTTTTATAAAAACTTCATCCCAGCATATGTCTGAAGGATTTAGGAAACCAGAAACCAGGGTGATGCAGATGTGAATTCGAACCCCAGTTCTCGCCATTCCGAGTTGTCCGACTTACCGTGGCGCCACCTACTCTGTTCGTGGATAATGATCGAGTTTCTCAATCGCATTTCATCAAAATTTTTAAATTATGTTAAAGGTGAAAAAAAATACGATTGTTGGGCTTTTTTTTTTGCTTGGATTATAAGTGTTTGTAACAGCGAAGAAAGGCCTCCATGAAGTCCTTCACAGAGTTAGAAATCCAGCGGCTACACGACTTCCAGAAATCCAGATGGGCGGTGAAAATTCAATCGGCCATTAGGGACTACAACTACAACGCATTCGTCAAGGAGTGTAAAACTCTTCTTGTAAATGGAACTTATTACTCCGTACACGAATTTTTGAATCGGTCTCACATTCCGTAAACTGCCTTGCCTACAAAATTGCCGAATATGCTATAAATATGTAAATAGTCCAGTTTTCCCCTTTTGGTTCTGTTTTTCCTGCCTCTGCTTTCTGTTTTAGTAAATATCCATGACGACATCCCTCCGTACCTAGTGACAGGAGATGAATACCAGGAAGTGATTAGTGTCGTGTGTGTGTTTCCTAAAGATAGTGTGTATGACTGTAGTGACTAGACAAATGTGAACAGATATGAATTTTTGTGTGTGTGTGTAACCTTTTAATATTAATTCTGTTTATATGTAATTTATCTACTGTACATTTGTAACGAATCCTATTTCCTCTTAAGAGGGCTAATGGTGAGTAAATCTATCTATCTATGTATCTATTCTTTTATTACCACTGTGTAAACTTCTTTTTTATATATTGTAATAATTTACAAATTAGCTTTTGTTATCTTTAAGCAATAATTCTGGATATGAATTATGTGGCGTTTTTAAATGAAAGAACTTAAGTGAAAACTATTAAACAAGATTTATTAACAATTTTAAAACAAGTATAAAATACACAAAATATTTGGTATCTCAGGGTCTTGAACTGGGTTTGATAAATGGCAGAACTTATATAATCAAAATTACATTTACTTTTTATGGAAATCAACGCGTCTGAACATAGACGAAATTTGTTGCGGAAGAAATAATACTAAAGATAGAATTTAAACAATTTTAATTTTATCAAGAATTAAGGATCTCATTTTATCGATAATTAAATAATTAAAGAACGATCTGACTTTTATCTTTTAAACACGGTTTACAAATGATTTTAAAGTTTTTCTCTACTTACGGCCGCCCAGGTCTCTTTTTAACTTTTCGTGCACAATTTTGGGGACATCACTGATTCTAAATACTCACAGACTCTAAATGTTCACAGGCTCTAATTGGCGTTGTTTGTTAGTTGGTTTAACACAAATTGGTGGGTTCTCGATGCTTTACTGCAACCTGGATTTGTAGATCTCGTGACTTTAGTTGAAAATGGACTTCATTGGTTTGTCTATGGAGACATGATGAATCTACGCTCGACCACCGAATACACACTAGTTGCTCTGTCTCCTTCCCGACTGAATATTGCTTTACTTTTTAATATTTGAAAGCATGTTTGTGACTGGACCACATTCTTTCGTTCTGACTGCCGACTGTAAAACTTTTCGTCTGATCTATTCGCTGTCTGCTGCCCGACTGCACTTTCGTCTCGTAAATTTTGAGCGCGTAAAAACCTTCTCGACTGATCAACAATGTTTTCTTTGCCTTGCCGGTTTGTTGCGGCGTCCGCTCTATATCCACTAATAATGAGTCCTCTACAATTCAACTTTCCAATTAGAACAATATCTTAATTACCAATTATTACAATATACATTTTTATTAGCAATCAGATTACATACGTTCCATAAGCTAATTTGATAGCATGTAGAATTTAATAAGAGTGTCTTGTACTGATGTGGAGAGGCGAGGCTCCAACAACGCCACCTCAGTTTCTATCGGCCAGCCACTCTTCAGTCTTCGGTTGTCAGTAGGTTGTAGTAACGGCTCTAGTAGTCGATTGGGATGAGTTTGAAGTTTAGTATGATATTTACGATTTTTATCTTTGAAGACGTCTTTCACATATGGTGTATTGAGGTATGTAAGCTGAAGTTCGGTACGTACCAGTGTAATAGTACGGAGGATTTTTGATTGTACTCGTTGCATAATAGCGATGTGAAACTTGGCTGCACATCCCCAGAGTTCTATTACTATCATAGTTTCTTAGATTGAAAATTTTTTTATAAAATATGTTACTAGTCAGGTAAAATTTCCTTTTGAATTATTTGGGCATTTACTGTCAACATGGTGTTCAGATAATTTTTCAGGCATTTCTTTTGAATATCCTTCGCCTTTTTCTTGGTGTAGAAAGAAGGTCTATTACTGAAAGTTAAGAACGATTTGTCTCTCGATTTATTTCCTGCCGCTGCCCTGGGCATACTTCTTTCGTTGAGCATTTCAAAGGACATTGAATATCTTGTCCTCCTGTAAATAGCTAGTAAGCTTGTTTACGAAGTCGCATCTCAAGGGAACAACCTCCCCGCAAGTTCCGGGCTTGGGGAAACTGCAGCTAAAAACGTTTCGCAGTGTTATTCCTGTGGGCCAATCAATAGAGTTACAACAAATTTCACATTTACCAGCTAAGATCATTCACTCGTCTTTTTAAAAACCGATACATCATTTCGCCATAAAACTCATTTATTTCTTCTAGATACGCAAATTATGAACATACAATTTTCGTAAGTAGTTATTAATATTTGTGATTTTCAGTAATTCGTTACTTATATTTAATAATTGAAGACAAATTTTCAGAGTAACACGATCAATGGCAAAGCAATCATTATAAATATTTGTTACTATGCGTTGTAAATCAATGTAAGTTATGTTTTTAATTCCTGTAATTAGCTTTAAAACTTCTAAATGCATTAGTTAGTCCATTCATTTCCTCCTCATATTGATAATATATATTAGCAACAATAATAAAAATTGAATGATTTAGATAGTTTTCATCTTCAACCTTAAATATCAGAATTTAATCTCTCTATGAACCAAGTAATACTATTTCAAAATAAACCATATATAAATTATATAATTTTAAATAATATAAACAGTTCTTATAAAACAGCAGTACTTCTATTTATTTTAAGAAACAGAGTAAAAGTTGGTCTCAATTAAATTTCTTAAAAATTGTTTAGTGAAACAGTAAATTTAATGATAATGAATTTGAAAAACTGGTTAAAATATGTGATTTGTGAGTTGACCGATTTCTGGAAACGTAAGTAATCAATGAGGTAATCATTTTACCAAATTGTCTGGTAATAATCCACATTTTTTATCGCATATAAAAATAAATAACCGAAATATTCGTTTAGAAAAAACAAAATAATAATTCAAATTTCCTATAATTCAGTTTTGTAAATAGTTCAAATTATTTTTTAGATAATTTCATCACTGGAAAAGCAAAATTAACGATTAAGGAAATATAATTTATGTCAGTTTCCTACAATTTTTCTTAGGAGAAAACGTTAAATGCTATGTTATTTACAAATGCACTGAAATATTAAAGTAAACAAATTTCTTCCACAATTCTAAAATTTCATAAAATTACGAGAAATCATGGCGTGTATAAATAGAATGTAAAGTGTTTAAAAATCGTGTCCTTAATTGCTTTGTATTAAATTATTTCATGGATTAATTCAAAAGAATGTTTAAGTAAATAACCATGCAACGACCACTGATATATATATATAAATTGTAAGTAAGCTTTCGGTCTTGAGTTAGCCATATTTATCCGTTCACTGGTCGCATATAATAAAACGAATTTAAGAAAAAACAACTGATTGATTGAAACAAATTTTATTCGAAGATCTCGAAGATTGGAAATCTGTTAAATTCAAATTTGTAAAATATTTCGTAAAATAATTTATTTAAATGGATGTTTATTTTTGTAAAGGTGTAAAATTGATTATCTCATTTCGTAAATGTGGTGGAAAATATTATAATAAGTAATGAGTGAGTAGAAATTTTTTTTTTCTATTTCCGGGTGCGGGAAACGACAATGATATAGAGTGTTGTGTTGATTCTTGCAGAAATTACTTCAGAACATTCAAATAACAATAGCGCTATTGTAGCGGCCACGAATTCTAAATGTACTATATGTTTTTATAAAAATTATAGGATTTAACTTTGGCTGTCTGTAACCATTTTACTTAAGTTTATATTCGCGTTCTAAATTCCATTATGGTTTAAACATCAGTTCGTAAACGTTTCCAACAGCAGGAACTCCACATGGGATTTGTGATGGCCTGGATGGAAGCCGTTCGTTTAAACAGGAATCTCCTACAGCAGCCAACGAAATATTTGTATATAATTCCAATGTGAATAATTGTCTCTAATTTTAACTGTTACAAGAGTCTGATGTGGTCGACTGAAATTAAAATCTTTTCGACGCAATTTATGCACGAGTAATGAAAACGTGCGATGATGTTGGAAAATATTATTTACAATCAGAAGAAGAATATTTATTAACTAAAATATAATGATTTTGATTTCTGGTATACGTCATACAATTTCTTGCCTTTTCAAACAATAATTTTCTCTTTCATCCAAACAGTAATACATATTTTTCTCCTTCAGTCGTTTAACGTGTAACTTCTCTGTTTGGAAATTATACTGTTCTACTATACTAATATGGAAAGAATCATTCGAAATTCTACTGGAATAGCATGGGAATGCTGAATTAGTAATTTCTTATCCACATTTTGACCATTTTCTAATTTATTCACCCTTCATTCGATTTAATATATGGCCAGAATATTTAAGCAAACGGCAAACGTATTCAAGAACAGAACAAAAGCAACGAGAAGAGCTGATTGCAATGTACTTAACAAAGAGGAGTTATTTTTTTCATTATTGTGATAGTCGCTGGAAGGTCTGTTCGGTGCTGAAAGGTTTGTTTCGTACTCGCATAATTTCTATTAAATCTTTACAAATAGAAGCACACGCGTTCATTTCTCAAGATTCCATGAATGAGTATCAAAATTATTATTGCAATGAAATATTACCTCTTAATCGAAGGAACAAGCAAAGTTGATCCAACTAAGCAGGACAATCCATTTACACGAAGCACGTTTAAATATTAGGACGAAGTAATTGCTCCGTTTAAACACTATTAACGTAATGGGATAATGCGGGAGTTCGCCTCTAAAGAAAACGCTGTGGTGTTATTGAAACAGCCTTCGTTAATGGTCACCACTTCTGACGTTGCGTGTAGTTTTGCCGTTAGCATCAACTGTGAGCAAGTCTTCGTATAACACGCTACGGGTAGAGACATGTGCACTCAACTACAACTGTCTGAATACGTTTGAGTAGAAAACTCGTTCTCTTTATTGCTTACAACAGCCACGGATCCGTTAAGCTTTTTTGAAACGCTAAGGTTCAGATTGTGAAGAACGAGATGTGAGGTTCCTTGGGTCAGTTGCGGATGCATTTAGAATATTAGTGTTGTAGATTTTCATTGCCTGACTGTTAAACTGTTCAGGAGCCATTCAAACACAACTCATAAGTGCAGTCCTATGACAAAAGTTCCAGCTCCATGATATTGAACGTCAATAAAGGATATTTTGTAAATGAGTTCATTACAGTCGAGGTCCAATATTTTCTTGTAAATATGCAATACAATCGACGGTAATTTATGAGTAGTACACGTAATATAATGTTCAGGAAGCTGAGATAATGTCCAGACTTTAGCAGAGTGCGAACCAACTTTGGGACGTTGGGACGAGGTCATCTTACACTATTAGACCGGCGCTCGCGTTCACAAATTGATTCATTAAAAAGTACAGTAACAGATATTCAAGTTTGTTTATGTGTGTGTTCCTTGATTTTGTGCACTAATTTTCCTACATTAACCACAAATGGGACTAGTTTAGCCCGGTTGCTTACAACAGGCCGATGTTACTAGTAGACAATATTTGTCAGATATTTTATTGTTTGGTTTGAAGAGAAATAGACTGACGACTTAGATGAAGTTATATCAGTGAGAGTAGAAGAAATAATAGACCAACGTGTCGGACATTTAAAAAAACTGGATAGTCGTCAGGGCATAACCATGATCCCAGACGTGTGAGTCTTCTTCAAATCAATTCAACCAGTTGCGATTAATTTCCAAATACAAATTAGGAGTCTCAATTGGGAATAATTACCATTTATTTTCATTGTATTTTTAGGTCGTTGATGGAGGCTTTGGTCGTTCCAAATATTTTCGAGATCATTTACATGCAAGATATTTAAAAATTGAAATTAGTATTAAAGAATTAATAAAATGATAAATACTCTTTATCATCACTTCGTCATCTTTGTCGACTTCGTACCAATTTTTGACGTATTAGTTTCTCCATTTTACACCATACACTGGTATTATAATTTTAAAGTGAGAACTCAATCGCCATAAATCCAAACGTTTACACAAAGTTTTTCTGTTGATGGTGAAAATCTGACACTAATAGACGCCTACAAAAATGAGACCAATTTACGTATCGACTTACAGGAAGTATCACATTCCACCCACGCGCCCATGACATTTAGGAAGGAAGACTTCTCTCTTCTCCAAGTTGCCTCAATCACTTAATCGAACACGCCGCTACCCAATTAACTGCAAGTTCGGTAAAAAAAAAAAGAGAGAGCCTCGTGTGATAGAGGGGAAAGGCAGAAGAAGAAGTAGAAGAAGAAGAAGAAGGGAAGCAATTTCCCAGTGCAGGCTGGCGGCTTGAGTATGCTGATAATGACATCAGTCAGGCTCGGGCTAATCTAATCTTATCGAGAGTCGCAAAGTGGCCCCTTGCCACAGACACAGGAATCGATACCTCCCCAATCATTGACGTCTTGTCCTTACAAAGAAACCGTACCAACACATTTAACATTTGGCTTTACTTGCTCTTGGAATTACTCACCTTATAATTACTCTTTAATTACTTCCCCGTCCACACTGGATATGCGAAGCTCTAATGCATATTCCAAATTAGGCACCAAATTATTCGTGAAATTAATATTAATACGCCGTTGTCTTTCATAATCGTAATGCCAAGCTTAAGTCCCTTTATTTTGTGATTAAGACTCCAAGGCAAATATCTTAGAAGTTAGAGAAAACGTCGAACTATTAATCAACATCATATGGTTCGGCATATAGCCAGCGATTTCATTCGACGATTTTTTTTTATTCTGCACGGAACAACAACTTTAAGGAACAATACATGTAAAACCGTCTCGCATTTTCAACATAGTCCTAAATTTCCACATGTTGCGAAATACTTGTTATTTTTACATGCCAGAAAAAGCTGCAGGGCTGAAACTATTTGATCCACTATACGGACTCTGTCTTCAGGAAAAATAGCAGTTTCCTTTACCGTCTGAAACATATCACATTTTCTCGGGATATTAATAATCACTTTCATATTTTTACATACCTCTAATTAGGTTACCCGATCGCTTCATTTTTCTTTTCTCTACACTGCAGTCCTCTACTGTTTCACCTTCTATTTTGCCAGAATATGTACAACGACGAAATCCAAATGGCTGTCATCAATTATTACATTTAATTACACGTCTATAGATCAACGATCGCACTCCCAATAAATTAAAATTGAAAGATTGATGTCATTAAAGAGTGTTGCTGTACAAGTTCGGTAAAGCGTTAATTGTCGAATGCCAAATATATTTTACACAATAGTGTTAGACTTTCAGGGATCTGGATACTTATTGCCATCAGTGCGAAATAAACCTTCAGCATTGATTTAAGGAGCCAATAAGAGTTCATATAGAAAGAAAAGAAACAAATGCAAAGAGCAGCTCTAACGTCGATTTAACTTCCATTCGATTTCTTGTCCAGTTGAATGGTCTTTGCTCCACTAGCGGTTCGTGACAGGCTTTTAAAATGAGCATCCAGATACAAAAGACAAGCTTCCTTCCCTATCTCGGCCTGACTCCCCCAGCCCCTTTCTCTTTTGTTATACTGTATAGTTGATCAAGCCGATTTCTTGACGAAATACAATTAACTCTGACTCATAGTAATCCCTAATGAACTGCCACTTAAGTAAATACGGGAAAAATTCTCCGAACATCTCCATAACCTCCAATCGGGAAAATGTAATTGTCCGAAAGACAGAAAAGTTAATAATTGTATATATATATATATATATATATATATATATATATATATATATATATATATATATATTGTAATAATTATTTATGATGGGCTTTTTAAATGAAAAATCAATTAAATTTACAAACAAAAGATTTTTATTGTGGCAATAACTCAAACAATTACAAAATTTATAATATGAATTTCTCAGGGTCTCCACTGGGTTTGATAATGGACGAATCAATAATATTTATAATCTTATCAACAACAAATTACAATTAAAAGAAAAAGAAATCTACTCGTCAATTAAACTAGAACGAAATTTAATTGTGAATGAAATTAAAAGTAAAAACATTGATTCTGATTAACAATTTTAATCAAAAAAAGAGAACGAAATCTGACGGCTATCTTTCAATTACTTTTACATAATTAATTGTTTTTTTAATTGTTACTCACGTCTGCCCAGCATTACAGCATATTTTTAATTTTCTAAAACACTATTGCGGGTTTTACACTGCTTCTAAACTCACAGATTCTACACCAAATTTTTAAGCCAAAATTTTATATGTCGTCAGGAACTCGGATGATCCTCCTTTCATCATCTATCCGTTGACCGCTCGCCTTAGGTGAATTCTGCGATTTGTCGATTGGGTAGTCTTTATTGTTCCGGACTTAAACCTAAACTTTTGCTCTTTCTGGCCGGCTATGGACACAAAAACTGCCTTTTGTGTGCAGGTTTCGACGTTATAATTTTATGAACGTTTTACTTTGTCCTGCTAATTGCCAACCATGTTGAATCCTCCTTCCTAAAACTGTTATACCTCGACGAGGTCTTTCCGTGAACCGTCTCTCAACAAATCTCCCTACGAACTGAACTCCTCAATATCTTAATGCAAAACTGTACTCTCGTCTCGCAATTTGAGCGCGCATACGCCATTTTGACTGACCTTCCGACAAAGGTACAGTGCTTGGCTTTTCTATTGTTATTTAAAAAGCTTCTGCCACTACAAAGGATTTCTCTAACAATTTAGATTTTTAATTTCACTCAATTAATGTCTTAATTAATTGGCATTACAATATATATACATATATCTATATCTATCTATCTATCTATCTATCTATCTATATATATATATATATATATATATATATATATATATATATACAAATTTCCAGATTTTTATTGAAAGCAAAATTTTCCTAACAATAATTATTTAATTCAGGCATGACGTTAATGCAATACTGAATTAGTATTAAAATATAAAATTAGAATTGTCTGCGGTTTAAGAATTATGTATTGTTTAAGCAATTTAAAATTCAATCGTCCAAAATCTAGTCAAACGCTTATATGGAAGAGACGAGAAAATTATAATCTACGCATTAATGCCTACGTCATAGATATTGGCGTATATGATCAGAAGACAAGGTCAAAGAGTAATAAAATGAAACTAATTGTTCAAAAAATGATAAAAAAAACAACAACATTAAACTTTTGTGCGCAGAATAAAAAAAAATACTCATCAGGAAGAATGAATTGTATTACCAAATTGAATTATGAATATCTTCCGGTAGTTCGTAAAAGTTTTAGCATAATGCTTTATGAAGCAGATTTTATTTATGCGATATATCTACAAGGAGGAAACAATGATTCTAAAGGAAATCGATTGGCACTATGAAATTGAAAACCGTGTAAATTCCTTGAAAATCTGATCATATGTATTGAATCCAGCGATAGATCCAAAGAATTTGGATCTAGTACTTTGAAAAACAAAGGGAAATTATATATAGGGTATCCTAAATCCATATTTGCCTCCGTGAACTTATACATCGACACTGAAAGCTTTAAATTGGAATTAGTCTAATACATACAGTAACGTGGAAGTGTTACTCCCCAAAAAGTTAGTATAATTCACCGCCAGAGTGAAACGCGTAACAGGTTGAAGTGTGAATGTTAACAAAAAGTAATGAAATTTGTCACTAGAGTGAGCCACTTACAAGAGTACATTGTAAAGTACATTGTTGAAGTCCTGTTATTGTCTGATGTTCGTAATTAAGGACAAAGACAATAATTCTGTTGCTCGAGGTCAGAGAAGACTTGAATGGAATGTACAGGTCAGATCAAGTTAAACTGGTGACGTTTATATGGAATAAAATGGCCATTATTTGAAACTCAGCGAAACAATTCGAGTGAGGCATTGTTGACAATGAGCAAAACATTAGCAGTCAGAACTTTGAAGAAGGCGGTCCCGACAAAACTGATTATTAAGCAAAAGTGCAGAACTTCGGCAAGCGGTTATTGCATAAAGTCGCGGGATTGGAAATTTAAAAGCTGAAAACAATGTTTAAGAATTAAATTCAGTGAACTATCGAGTGCTTTGTCGGCATTAATTCTGCTACACGTGTTCGCGAAACACGTTACGGTGAAACCACGTGGCGAGCATCTTGCAACCTGCTGAATCGGTAATTGGTAAATCTCCAGAGACAACGCGGGGAACATCCGACAGCGCAGTGGAACTGTAATTGGTGAGTCAACAAAAACTATTTGGGCGTGAAGAAATGTGTGTATCGATAGAAAATCGTGTAAATTAGCTAAATGTATTGTCAGTCGGTAAGCAATCAAAAGTTTGTCTTTCATGGCGCGAAATTTTAAAATGAATTCACTCGACACACACATGGCCATTTATTAATTAAGTCATACGGAGTTTGTTCAACAAAATGAGTGGGTAATGGATGAATGGACATCGACCGGACTTCTGCGTCCATTATATAATGCTATTTTTTTATTTTTTTAAAAAATACGTAGCATGGTGTTCCCTTATTATTAGTTATTTCACGTGGTCAACAAAAGTAAGTAAATATAAATTAATAAAAGAAATTGGATTGCAAATAAATTACGTTGCATGAAATGGTCTTATTATTAGTTATATAAGGTGGCCATTGAACGTATAAAGATAAATGAATAACAGTGCATTTAAACAGTGTCGTAACACCAATTGTCGTGGACTGCAAGGCCTGCTTGTAATTGTGACGTCACGGTAGCAATTTCAAATGGCTCGCGCAATTATAGTTTGCCTTAAAAAAAATTCTACTGTAAACATCCTTTACTTGTGAAAATATGAACATTTTATACGACTAGAATTCTACCCGCTATTTAAAAACATTGTAAGTTTTGATTTCATTAAATTATATTCCCACTAAGCGACGGCGTGATTCAAAACTTGAAATAGGGTGAACTGAACCTGGAATAAATAAAATCTGTATAAAAAGTAGATTAACATGTGGAATGTGTTTATTTTGATTTATGCACGTTTTACTAGTGAGGAAATAAAAACGATTACGATATCAGTCTTTATTAAAAAACGGTTTAAAAGTAAGATGTGCTCGAAATTTTAAAAAAAATGGAATAAAAACTATATAATTTCGAAACTGAAATTTCATAAGGGCCTTCTGGTGGATTACGGTGGATTCTGACCATGTGATTACTCGTAAATAATTCCAAAAAGATGCAAGTATGGAAAGCATTGTTAAAATGTTTTGCGGGCAAACAATAATTGATGCGGGACTTGCTGCATTTTGTTAAACAAACTTGATTATTTATTTGTAATTGCGGCAGATACGGCCAATTGAAATTTATATCACGACATTCCTGCTGACGTGACGTCACAAGACTTCCGCCGACAAGGGAAGCCATGACTGCGCACAGACACATGAACTACGTCACTGCGCAGCCCGCAAATCTGTTATTTTTCCAACATATCGACAATTTAAAACTTCTTCAATTTTACCAGTGGGATATATTACATGCATCCTGCGTCAAAAACTGAACAGAGTTCAGCAAACAACCTTTTTACTCTCCAAACCCGAAGGAAATATAAACTTTCATAAAATAAAATGTCACACTTTTTAATTCCAAAGAAATCCTATTGGAAACAACATTTATAATTAATCTCACATAACGCAAAGAGCATAGACTAACTTTCTTGCTATTTATAAGATTTTACTCATAATTGTTAATTTTTAGTAATTGGACAGACGTTATTTCATCAGGGATAAAATCAGTCTCTTTGGCTGCAATTAACTCGCGTTTCTGCGATATTTTTAGCGATTTATGTTTCCTCAAAAGCCACTTATTTAGTCTCGTGACCATAATAAAAGTCGTCTGAAGTTACAATTTGCTACTTTAACAAAAATAAAACATTTTTATATTATGGAATAAGATGAAAAATACTGGATAGAACCTGGAATCGAACCCGAGATCCACTACTTAGTATGCAGCCCCTCTTCCACTCAACTACTTTGATCGTGCACTGATATGTGGGTGTAATTTCTATCTCGTTCTGCAGATTACTTGTATATCTCAGGCTAACTAAAATTTACTGTTCACATTCTATTACGGCCTAATTATTAGGAATCATGAAAAAGGAACTGATATGCAAATTTATTACAGGTCTGATTTTTTAAATTTGAAAAATATTATTTACTAAAAGTTAGCTCGAAAGCATGATGAATTATAATTAAAATATTTTTTATTATTATTTGATTTATCCGAAAATTATTCCTCCATATTTAATCATGTAAAATTCGTAGCAGTCTGGGATTTGACTGAAGTCACTACAGCAGTATGTATCAGCTGTCAAATAAATTTGAGTCTTGAGGACAGGATGTACAGGAAGTAAATCAGTCGCATACTGCAACTTCATAACAAACTATGATAGATCGTCGGCTCTTCGGCTCAGTAAAAAAAGTAAACGTTCGCGTTCGTCTCATCGCAGTCCGCGCTGATGATCGCGACACTCGAAGAACAACGCTCAGGGTAAAGAAAGCATGACTATAACAAATGATAGTTCTGCGGCAGTCACATTCCTCCCCCCCAAGTACGTGGTCGTGGCTACGTGAAGGAGTCTGGTCCATTCATCAACGCTGTCAACTGCACACTTGTTGCGACGATACGTCATACTCGACATACGAGCCTTCCTTCATTGCGTGAGGACCTCCATTGTATTCCCATTAGTAAACGTCTAGACGCGGGCAACGTGTCCTGATAATTCAGCACGATAGTCAGGAAGGGTTTATGTACCATCTGCATTCTCAGAGTAGTTATTGTAATTTCAGCACACTGAAGTGTCCGATACGAATTATACACAGCAAGTCCAACTCTTGCACCAGTTCTTTTGTCCCATCGATACTAAGCCACGTTAATAATCCTACAAAAAATAAACTTAGACCCATTGTTGCCATATATGGAAGAATTCACGCCAATGTGTGTCGAATCCAAGTGGATTTAGTCCTGTCAACTGGAAAACGTGATTGAGTTAGCTATTCAATTATTATTCATTTATTCAACTAGATAAGCGAAATTCGATGAAGATAGTTTATTATGAATATCTTCATTTATTTGTGTTAAAGTATTCTTAATTGGAGTGATTGTGTTTAGTTGGCTGGAATCCGTACAGGAGCGAACATCTCTAGTAATGCGGCAGCATCTCCGAAAATTCAACGACGAGACAAACTCAAGGACATAGAAGAATATTAATTTCTGAACAAAACGATAATGGGATCGGTACAATTTGCCTGAGAAAATACAAACGACTATACATGAGTACACAGATTAGACAAATTAGTTTAAGAAACCAGAACCGCCATAAGGAATATTTTTCAGTATTATTTTTTAATTGCGACGGAAGAACTGTTTAGCATTCATTTTAAACAGAAATATGTTGTGATGTAAAAAAAAAACAAGCGTTAAAATTTAACTTACACAGTGAATGACATACAGCGTTTTAATTTCCAGCGAGATGAAGTATATTTTTAACTGCAGCTGGCATAAAGTACAAACTTAATTGCAGGAAATAAATTCGTCTGTCTGCAAGAAATCTGTACCCAAAATATTTAAGTTAGCGTTTTGTAATCATGTTAATAATCATTTTCCATTGTTTTCCATTATTTAGTGACCAAAGCCAAACTATAAATTATAGCAGTTTCTTAAAAAAGATAATGAAGTGAAGGGAAGCATTTATGGTATATTCGTATTTTATTAGAGAAGGAGATTGTTAAATATTTGTGAACATTAATTAAGTCAGATTTTTAAAATATATTTATATTCAATATCCTACATTAATTTCCCTATGTACCACAGGGAACAAAAAGTGAGGTGAATTTATTTATAAAATATAAATTCTTTATTTATTCTTCCAAATCAATTTCATCCCCTTCAAAGTAATCTCCGTCCGATAAAACGCACTTTTTCCAGTCCTCGAAACAGTCGGAATAGTCTTCTTCCGGTACAGCCTTCAAGACCTTCTTCGATTCGGTTTTTATCTCCTCAATCGTGTCAAAACGGCGTCCCCGCGTTGGCCTTTTGAGTTTGCTGAATAGCCAGAAGTCGCACGGAGCCAAATCAGGCGAATACGGTGGTTGCGGAACGATATGAGTCGAGTTTTTGGCAAAAAAAAGTCGCTAAAAACCAATGCAGTATGACATGGTTCATTATCGTGATGAAGGAACCAAGAGTTGTTCGCCCATAATTCCGGACGTTTCAGACGAATAGCTTCACGCAAACGACGCATAACGCTCAAATAATATTCTTTGAAGACAGTTTGGCCCGACGGAAGGAATTCGTAGTGAACCACCACGATAATCCAAGAAAACTGTCAACATGCCCTTGATTTTCGATCGACTTTGCCGTGGTCTTTTCGGTCTTGCTTCACCTTTTGCACAATATTCGCTGGATTGGTCGGTGGTTTCTGGGTCGTATGCGTAAATCAAGTCTCGTCTCCAGTAATGATGCATTTCAAGTGGTCCTGATAGTCAGACAGCAAAGTTTCACAAACATCAACGCGACGCTTTTTTTCCAAAAAATTGAGCGATTTCGGCACCAATCGACACTTGACACGTTTGAGACACAAAACATTCTTCAAAATGGTTTGGGCTGAGCCAAATGATATTCCAACACTATCAGCGAGATCTCTAATTGTCCATAGACGATTTTCAAGCACCAAATCTTTGATTTCTTGGACGTAGACGTTGATGGTCGTCCAGAGCGCGGTTCGTCTTCAACGCGTTCTCGGCCCTCTTTGAACTCGTTGTACCACTTATAAACGTTATTTTGTGCCATAGTTTGATAACCAAAGGCCTTCCGCAACATTTTCAACGTGCCCGCACAAGAATATTCGTTCCGCAAGCAAAATGTGATGCAAGTTCTTTGCTCAACAAAATCACCCATTGCAAAATTCGAAAAATTCACTTTTGGTTGTTTACAAAAACACGTTTAACTCGGAGGTAATTAAACCTTTTAGGAAACAGACGCTTGGAAAATATTATATACAGTCCTATCAACCTAGGAAAAAAATTTACCTGCCTTCCTAATACCCGGGGGTTTTAAATGACAATTTCACCTTACTTTTTGATCACAGTGGTAGTATGCTGTTTTTAACTGTATCAAAGTTATTCAATGAGTAAAATATGTTCTTGAAAAGCACATGTCTGCCAGTATGTTAGAACGCGTTAATTTCACCCGAAATTAAAACGACTAAAGAAGTTTTAATTTTCGAACTTTCAGAGATATGTTTAAATCCATCGTCATAAAACTACGGTTAATATTTTTTATGGTCCATTGCTCTTTCAAGTGTTGCAAACGGTCTGGTCCTGATTGTTGAAATCAACAATCCAATTGTCACTACACGACGGTTTCTTACGCGTGACTGAAATAGAGTTCCACTTTTCACGTTACAAGTGGCAATGGTTATCACGCCAATTTTACTAGACTTCATTTTACGCTTTGTACGAAGCTCACGAGTGATTTTGCTGTTGTAACTGTGAATGGAACACATGTGTCCTACGAATGGCAGGATTATAGTTGAATTATAACCGGTGCCGTGCCTGCTGGGCGCAATTGGCGTTATTGAGGGAGAGTAGGCGATTCTGTGGTCAATTCCGCAACATAGCTGTAAATTGATTTTTAGTTTAGGGCGCTTTTATTATCACAGTGACTCACACACAGAATTCCTGATTGGCATTACATCGAGGAGCGTACCATACTCTGATTTTCAGGCATAGAGTCATTAGTATTATTTAATGGTCTTTGGCATGTGCCACGTCATGCCATTAAATGCTCCACGGCTAATAACCGATTCGAATTGCATTTGTAATTACCTGGCCCTCGAGTTGCACGCAAATGCATCTGTTTTAATATGCGCATGGAATTTCCGATGCAAAAAGCTGCCATTCTTTAACTGTTTGGCTCCGATATCGGCTAAAACGCTTTATGTACACACCCGGGTTATTTCAAACAGTCGATATAACATTTAATTTTCTGGCTGATCTTCAAATGTAATTTTTTCTCACCGCATCTTAGATTTTGCCAATGAATCGAATTTCATATCAGAAGAGAATAATTTTACATCATCCACAGAGGTCTCAAGTTTAGTGAAGTTAAAAGATATGTGCGATTGACGTGGGAGATGCTCGTGTATTATTGAGGCAGAATTAGGGTTTAACCACATTTAAATATAATTTTAAAAATTCCTTATCAATATGAGGTTCTTTAAAATTTTGTTTACATCTTGAACCACACACGAATCAGTTTACAATTAATCAATATCGAACACGTTGCACCGTTTGTATCTTAACGCTTAGTATCAACCATGTTATCTACGTATCACCACCTAAATATTTTTAAAAATCAATCAAGCATGTCAGGTTTAGAAATTCCATTAATCCGTTTCCGTTACTGCTGTCAGTGTTCCAATATAGGCCTAAAACAGGATGCCGACCGAAACTATTGAACGTTATTAAGTGTTTTACTAATGTGTATACGTTTTTCGTAAACTTCTTCTTCCCTCCTTGGCAAAGAATTAACCCACCTCATTCCTCCATCTCAATACGGCTTTAGACCCAAACACTCTTGCACCCATCAACTCTACTCAGTGACATCTTACATCAACAATTCCTTCGACGCCAATAACTCGTGCATTGCTGCCTTCCTAGATGAAGAAAAAGATTTTGATAAAGTACACCACCAATCACTACTTTCCTAAATCAAAGACCCACTTAATGATTTCCTCCTCAGAATCCTTACCAACTATCTTACTAACCGCTCCTTCTCAGTCAAATTTAACAATACCCTTTCAAATTCCTTCCGTATTTCCTCTGGCGTCCCCCAAGGCAGCGTCCTAGGCAGTTTCCTCTTCAACCTCTATTTTCACGACCAATCTACTGAAACAGTACGTTTTGCAGATTACCTTACCATCCTCCTCCAAACATCCTCTCTAGACTCGGGCTCCAGAAAACTACAAATCTCCCTCTATGATATTGAAATCTGGGCCAAAAAATGTAGAATCAGCATAAACCCCACCAAATCCACAATCATTCCCATCACCCTTAAAATCAAACAATCCCTCAACTAATCCTTCTTTCTGAACGGCACCAAAATACCTCTCCAACAAACTATCCTTGATTCCAAATTATCATGGAAACCTCACATAGCCCACATTACCTCCAGAATCAACAACAAAATAAAACAACTCTTCTCTCTTGTCAACAGAAAATCTCCCATATCCCTTATCACCAAAACACTCCTTTATCTATCCTTAATCAGCCACATGTGGCCGTACTCATGTGCCACATAGGGATCCAAAAAACAAAATACAAACCAAACAAAAAAAAAATTCTCAATTTAATCTCAAATTCCCCCTGGTACCTTCGCAACTGAGTTATCCACAAAGACCTTGAAATTCCCCTAATTCCTGCCATAATTCATAAATCTACCAAGTCTCTAATAAATAGCTCCATCAACCAACCAAATCCCACCATTGAGCTCTTCTGCAGTAACCCACCCCCTCCTTCACAAAATCGCAGACTAAACGTAAACTCCAAATTGTCATCATCGGCCCCCTAAATCACTCTGGAATTACCTAACTCTAACCCCCACCTACCAACTGGCACTACATACTACCTAAATATCCGTTCTTCCCATCTTCCCATAACATACTTAACACTCTTCAAAAATGAAGTTTCCCCGATGACCAGATAGATCGCTAACATCATGCTGGCTATGTTAATATGTGGTAATCAAGTTAGTCGGTTTCCCTCGTCTCTAACTTGGAATGACAAGGGTCACATCCAAGACCACAAGTTTACATGCAAAATATTTACAAATTGTAAATACCTTATGTTTTATTTGTTTAATTTTTACAATTATAAATACTTTTATTATATTATTATCACAACTGTAAAGTCTCCGGACTAAAAGTTAATTTTAATAAAAACAAAAATACGATTTTCGAGTGTATAAGCAAATATATATTTTTAATTATAAGTTAGGACATTCACCTTATGAAATGAATTTCCACTCTCTGGTGGGAATAGTATTTATTGACTTTTTGAATTTAAAGAGCGCTTATTAAAATGCTATCCTTAAAAAGCACTAAATTTGTCTACATCTAATTACCTGAGAATTTAGTTTAATTACGCAAATAGTGTGCAATGGTGCAGAAATATCCTTCGTGTTTAGGTATTCAGTCTCGAATGCAGGTTCTCGTGGAAACATTGCTCTGGACTCAGTTCAAGGTGGAAAACATATCGGAAAACGGTTTCTATTTTCCCTAAAGAAATTCAATCAAACATTTGCATGATATACGAAACAAGTGACTGAAAAGAAAATACTTGAAATTTTAATGGTTGTAGAGAACGTAATTTCCACATTAAAATAATTACGCACCTTACTCTAAATTGTAATAGTACCTCGAGTATTACATTGCTAGACTTAAGATTTTATTACGTTGCCCCGGTTTTTTACATTAAATCGGACATATTTCGACACATAATTAATTATTGAAAATATTTTTCTCACTCCGTCGCATACCGATTGGAGATACACACGTGACTGAATCAGCATCGGGAGAGTGACTGTCCATCTCACCGACATAAAAAACTGTAAGGTACTTTCTGGTGAATTTTCCCCCTCCTCGTAATAAAAAATCTCACTTAATCACCCTAATCATGCCATAGCAGACTTCCACAACAACCTCCCGTCACCTCCGCGAAACCGCAGGCTCATATATCCCATTCCCCAAACCCATCCTGGCATTCCATAACCATAGCATCCCCCTTACTAGCTGGCACCTCACTTACACATACTTATTGGATACATCCGTCATGTTACCCTACCGCATTATTCCACTACACCCATCCTTCCCAAGCACTAATTCATTTAAAAATTAATTTTGTATAACACCTTTTAAACAGTGATAAGAATAAATTTATAAAACTCGCATCCAATACCCTCTGTTTCTCCCGTCTTTAAATTCGAATGTCTCTGGAAATTCTGAACACCGCAATGTATACATGTTAATTATTTACAACGTACTCCAGGACAAGTATCAAAACTCTAAAGTCCTTTGACTAAAGGTTCTAATAATTAATAAAAACACAATAAAGTAATGGAATGTTCAAACAGGGATTCGCGGCTAATCTGACTACGAAAACCACCAATGTCAATGGTTTTCCTGGAATATACCATCACAAGAGAAATAGTTTCTGTCAAGGCTTTGAAATTGTCAGTGATGATGAGCAGCCTTTTAGTTCTTAGCCTCAATCCAAATGGCAGTGTATTAACTTGAATTCGTCGATCGAGGGAAATAGGACTTGGTAATATATTTACAGAGACAGTCTAAGTAATGAAGGCTACACCCTGAAATTCCATAATCGTAATTCAATTTATTCCATCTGTAGATATTATGCATTTTTCTTCCTGCTTTGAAATCATGGCTGGACGCGAAACTTGTCACCCAGGCTCTTGTACTGGCCACTCAGAATCGTTTCGTCTGCGTTCAGTATAAAACACCTTTTATACAGGTATCAGAATATGTTTATAAAACTCGCATCTTTATCTCTCTATTTCTCTCGTCTTGAACTTGGAATGTCATTGGGTATTTCAAGACCGCAGATATACAGGTTAATTATTCACAATAGGACAGTTGTAAAGTTCCTGGACTAATAGTTGTAATAATTTTAAAAAAATCGTCTCGGCGACCCTCCAAAAACGATGTATTCGTGCATTATTTTTTAAATGGCGCTCACTTACGATATGTTTCAGTACCAGTGTTGTTTACATCCACAATGTTTTTTTTCTAGATTGTAAATCATATGCATATCAAGTTTTGTTTAAATTTATGTGTGCGAATTCGGTCGTGATTACCATTTCGTCGCCATATTTTCATTTCCGGTGGTCAAACTTCACGGTAATTCCTCAGGACAGCCAAACTGCCAGCTATAATAAAATATTCTCGAACAAAAGAGAAAAATGTCTGTATACATGTATTTACACCCAATTCCCAATCCACTTCAATCCTTTTCAAAACTAGTATGAGTAGATTTTTGAATCCAAATGTTTTAGAGAAACAGGACTGTGTACGAAGACGTTTGATATTTGACTATTTCATTTTCAGAGTTGTAATGTGACCGTTATTGATGTTACCGACATATTTCTTTTTTGCTTTGGCAATGTTTGGTTCGAGGTTGGCAGGCAACTGTGTAGGAGCTGGACGCATGGGAGAAGTTGCTCCACTACTGTATTGGAAAACTTTCCACAATGCAGGAAGGAACATTATGTCCGGTCTTCTCCTCCTCCCGCCCTCTAAATCCGCTAACGTGTATTTACTATGGGAGCCGCAAACAGCCAGAGTTACGGTCTTAATTCCGAGGAAACCTCGACAATAACTTAGAAGCAAGCGAGCACTCCAGTAAACGACTGGTCACGAAAACCTCGCTTTTAAAATAATTCCCATACAAAAATACATACACACATAACATCCGTTTTATGATTTATTTTGTTATAAACTCTCGGATAATATTGTCAACTTGTGTGAGGAGTTTCGCACGTGAAGCGCACACATTCTGTTCCTGAATGCAAAAACCAGAGGAAAAATAATAATGATCTGTTGTTGCATTCTCCTGCTTACGGATAAGAATATTCAAAGTAAACAATTCACCACTATTATATAAAATGTTGGATATAAATAAAATTGGATATTTGTTTAGCTTTTAAAATTATAACTCACATGAACCTGAGATGAATCCAGCGTTTGGCGTTGTTTTAGCTGCTTTCGCCTCTTCTGAATCACTGAAATATGCGGTTAACACTGAGATCTATATTGTAACTTATCAATAGCTGACTCGTTGATAACTGGTCGTTGCAGAGAGAATTGCATCTCTCCTCGTTGGCAGCTACTCTCCCATGCTTCTCCTTTTGACAGCTCCGACTCCGCAGTTCAGAATTCTTTGTCGTATTAGGTATTCCAAACCCATAATTCTACATATTTCACTTTCTGCTAAGGTGGGTTAATCCGCTTGGAGCTTTCATGCCACCAACACTTCCCCAAACACACGTGCATTTAATTTAAACTTCGGCCAAATTATTATAAAATTTCAATGATTCAGTCTGATCGATTCCAGTGACAACAATACTGATAAATAATAAAGTCTTCTTCTAGCCGAGTAAACAATTGTATTTGCGACGTTTCGATGACGTTCACTGCCATCGTCTTCTAGCAACAGTGTTGGTCTGGTGTTATCTGGTCTGTATTTATAGAGAAGCGTAGGTTACCCCCACCTCCATGTCACAGCCCGCCATCAGGCGACTTTTAGTTACTCAGCGCTAGCCTCACCACGTGACCTCGTCCCCCTTGCTTATTACCTTGTAAGTCCTGATTTGTAATAAGACGTGATTTCAGGCGCTGCTTACCATAAAGCCTAAATCTTAAGTAAATTCGAATTTGTTTTTATTTCAATTGCTTCTAGAAGCACACTGTCCCAGAAGTCTTGTACTTGGTTCAGGATCTAACTTTCGTTAAATTTTATTTTGTGACCCATCATTAAAGAATGTCCCGCCAGTGCTGAATTTTCCGTTTGTTTCAGTCTGATGGATCTTTCATGCTGATTTATACGTTCTTCACCTGAACGCACAGTTTGTCCTATATATTTTAATCCGCAGGCACATGAAATACTGGTGGCTATGACATGGAGGTGGGCGTAACTTACGCTCGTCTATAAATACAGGCCGGACAGCACCGGACTGTCAGTCTATTGCTAGAAGACGATGGCAGTGTACGTCATCGAAACGTTAAAAGTGCAATTGTTTAGTCGGTTACAAGCCCGAGAAGACTTTATTCATTCTCTACACGGAGAAATACTATATTATTTATAACCCTTTACCTGTTAAAGTATTTAAGATGTTCTTAAAATTTTTCATTACATTAGTGCTAACTAAGATTTGATCATTTCATTCCATTCAACATTCATTCGATTTTTACATCGTTTGGAGTAATTAAAGAACAGTAGAATTTGTTTCAAACGAAGCTCTGCCATATAGGCTATGAAGCTGAATTAAAGGGTCACGATGGAAAATTCTCGACTGGACTGAGTATCGAACCCCGGAACCCGCTTGGTACGCCGGTGCTCTTCCATCTGTGCTATTCGATTCAATTCCCCGCCAAGTACGAGACTTCTTCATCCAATGCATAATGCTGAGCGCAATTCACTAAATCACATTATTCACGGCTTAATTTTAAAATTTCAATTTAGAATGGATATTACGTGAAAATTTATCAAAGCTGCAATGAATTAATTAAAGAACAGAAGATATGATTTGAAACGTAATTCAGCCATACAGCCCATGAAACGTAACAAGCGGAGGTCACTAGTTCATTTCCCGGTCCGATAGAGATTTTTCCATTTTGTTACTTCAATCATTTAAATTGTATTCCCGAGAAGACTTTATTCATTCTCTACACCGAGAAAGACTACATTCTTTATTAATACTGATAATTCTTCAAATTTACCAAACCACCCACTACAACTTTGAGGTTTACCCTTAATAAAATGCCAGTATTATAATATGATATAAATGAATTATTAAACAAAGTTTCTCGTCGACAGAAATCACTCAAGATGAAAGCAGGAAGAGATTTCAGAACGTTTTTTTTTTAAAAAAAATGGGTTTGCCTATTAGTTACCTGGGAATTTTACTTTTATAAATGACTGGCATATCCATGAACCTACTTTTTATCAGGACAAACAATGCTCGGAATTTGACAATTCCGTTGAGTTTGTGTGGTCGAAATGTAGCAATGAAGAAAAAATGTCACTCAATGAACGCGAGGGTGATTCAAACCACAGGATCAGGTCGCCAGGTGTATTTTAAGATTATAATATGAAGTAAAAATCAAAGTTCTTGACTGGAAGAAATGAAAATATTTCCTTCAACAGTAGATAGTAGAATTAATTTGTGGTAATGGTTGTCTTTGGTACGTTAAGTGTTGCTGTATACCATCAACACATTAAAATTAATTAAAACACGAATGATTGATCCATTGCATCAGTATGAGTGGCATTTTTCCGAAGAATAAAATCAATCTTGTTTTACCTCAAGCATTCAAGATTGAAATAGGGACGTTGTAATATTAATGTTTTGTGGATATTAAATACTCGGCGGTCAAGAAATTAAATAACTCTTCACAGACACTTTTACGCTCATTTAAAGGTAGTGATAATTATATAACAGCTAAATGTTACTTTGGATCCGTACCATGGTAGATTTTACGAATTAGTGAATGTTGACGCTGCAGTCGCAATCAGAGTGACATTGATAACGCATCAAGCTATTTAATATTTAACGGTTCTTAAAGAGATTAAGTGGATCTGTCCCATGCACATGTGTCCAGCTTCCATATCCCCATCCTCGGTGCTCGTTCCTCATGGCACGTCGATATGAGCCCTAGGAGAGGGGCAAGGCTGAAGCTTCTTAGCGACAATGTTTGGAGAAGAGGATTGGTGGTCGGATTTAGTCAAGCTTAAGCGGCACTGCAGGACATAATGGAAGTACTTCGATGAAGGCCTTGCGGCAAAGGACGGGAATAGTAAAGGGATGGGTTGAAAGGACATTCTAGTAACGTAGCCGTAGTCATAGCGATCAAAATTATTGGGGGAAGGATCATAGTCCCGTTAACGTATGCAAGCCATTTCGTACTTTATAAAGCATTAACACTCCTCAAACCCATGAAGAATGGCATACTATATTAAAGTTTAGAACAACGTTCTCTTGATCTAAGCAAGTTTATGAATATGATCCAGCGGAGCTCCTTGAACACAAAATAATTTTATACAACTTTATTTGCAAAAATATGGTTTCGTAAAATGGTTTACTGTATTGTTGAGACTCTTATATTTCATTTTATAGTCGCTACTATTTAGTATTTAAACATATAACTTAACAAAATTTTATTTTATTTTATTTTGGAAACATCCTTTCCTCAAATAACCGTGGTTAAAAATTACAGAAACAAATATTAATATTTTTAATTCACTGGCCAACGTGACCCGAATGACATAATTTTTTTTATGTGGCGAGTTGGCCTTTGTTTTCCTCAAGGCCACCACAAGATCTACAGATAAACCCGATGTGTATAGCGTCATCAGCCAGGATTTGCAGATTTTTGTCCGACATGTGTGACGGCAATAAATTCAGACAGAAATCTCAAGACCAGGCCTGAAGCGTGTGTTGCCGTTTACAATGCAATGCAATGTCGGGTGTCGAGATACGCGTAGTCGACTCTTTGAGGCATTAGTTTAGAATTCTCAATTTTTCAATAAGATTCTTTTAAATAACTCGAAAAAAATATAATGAAAATTCATGATGAATATACATATAAGGGTTCCCCTACACGATCAATATTATCATCAATAATATTGTAAAATATATACCGTACAATATATTGCTAGGGTGCCCATACACGATCAATATTTTCAATAATATTACACAATATATTTCTGGGACGACACACACGTTGTAATATTGCCCAATAATTTAGTTCAGTAAACGTGTGGATTAATGAAGCAATTGATTTAGTTATAACTTTATTTGGTGACGTATTAGAAACTTCATTTCTTCAAAATACTATAATATTTGTTCTGTGAAGTCAACTACTCCAGCACCGCTTTTTCAGAATCCTTCATCCGTTTCAATTCTCTTCCAAAATTACTATGCAACGAATTAATTTTTTTAACTAACTGCAACTTTTCAGAATCTGGATACTACTCTATATTTACAAAGCTTGCTAATTTTTAAAAAAATTAAATTACTATACTTAATACTTTTAATATTCCACGAAGCTGGTAAACTCTGATATAGATCTATAAATTTCCTTTCTTTGTGTTTTATCTCATTATTGGTAGTCATCTGATTAAGTAAATTGTGAAATGTTAAAGCAGAACCTCCTCACTGTATTTCCATGTTCATTGTTTGGCTGCGGAGACAGAACTGAACCATTATTGCGCAATACTACCCACAGACGATACAATATTTTCATGTTGCTCAATAAATATCTTATTGATTGACTCAATATATTGTGCAATCTTTCAATATTATCTACAGTCCGTCAATAATTTTGTGCAATTTCAATTATTGGGAAATATATTGACGATAATATTGAACGTCTAGGGGCCGCTTAAGAGACTCAATCTTTGTGCACACAATACATCCCTAAAATCCATAAACTTAGTGTTCAGAATCCCCTCGTTATTTTAGAAATCTATATTTCACTGTCTATTTAATTATATGTTATGAATTAACTTTTATCTATTTGAATAGTTCTCCATGTTGCTTTAAACTAGCTCAAAGTGTGTGTGTATTGGATTCATGGTCTTTTGAATGTTCGTCCTCATTGATAAAAGAAGACTTGACTGGTAGGGATCCAATATTTGGTTTAGATACCTCCCTCGAATTTAATCTTTGACAATTGGAAGGTTGAATGTCTGTTTCTTTGTCCCCCTCGAAGTCAACTTCTGCCAAATATATTGTTTACTGTCCTTACTAAAACATCCAATGGATACAAATTACCGAAGCCTACGATTTGAATCCTCCGAAGGAAATTTTACGCCGGCAACCAAATTAATATCGCCAAGTGTTCACTACTTTGGTTGTGTCATAAAGTGTGAAACATTTCTAGCGGGGATAGCCAGTATATTATTATTTAGCAGTGCAATATTTTGTTTCTTACCTACCGACAGCCATAAGAAATAGGGACATGTTCATATTTTCCAATAGTTCCTATGATTACAACATGCAGCGTTATATTTTTAATCAAAAATACCTTCAAGGGCGTTGATGAATGATACAAGTAATACACAGACCGCAGAACAATGCACAAGAACATTCCGAGAAAGTGCAAGCCTTATTAGGAACGATCTGCTTATAACTAAAACTATGTTTCAAATAATCAATTTTTTTCATTTATAAAATAAACAAAACAAAACGAAAAAAATTGTGTTAGAGTCCAAGAAATTCTTTATATTTGTAATGTTGGTCAAGGTCAAATTTCGAGAAAATGTTTTTGACGGTTTTGCTTAAAAAGCAGTGGGAAATATTAGGAGCAATTAGTGCGGATTTACCGTTAATTGTGCAGCGAGAATTCGGCATGAGAGACGGGTTTAGGAGCAAAGCACGGTAGGTCTGCTCTTCATTTGCCTTAACGCACGAAACATTAACCGGAGCAATGGAACACCACGAGACTGATGATGTCTCTAATCTGTAGGCGATGAATTGCTGACTATCACAGGCCTCCGTAATATATGCTTGCTGTGCTCAGTTTTAACCATGGAAACATCATATTCTAATGGCACGAAACGTAGGAACGTTTTACGTCCAATGGCCTATGCTATATACCAAATAATCTAGGCAAAAGAAATATGTATTACAATCTATCATCACGCACTCTTAAAATGAATATAATGCATAGGAAATTTTTTATTAAAAAGTTCGTTATTTAGATTATTTTATAATTGCTTTTGTCTTTAATTTTTAAAAGAATTCTACTCTCTTGACTTAATTTTTATTATTATTAATTATATTATTATTACGAACATACAATTGTACATATAATTCTCTTTACCAAAACAGTTTTAATCTTTATTTTTTTTAATTTCATGCCATAGTGCACTACATTTTATTAAATGTTCGGGGGTCGTGCGCATTCTCAGACACAACTAACATTAAAGGAGCTTTATTACAGACCTGAATGTCGTAAAACTCTTGGAATGTCTTGGGAGTTTCTAGAATGAAGTGTAAAACAACAACATTGCGATTCCTCGTAGTTGGCAATTACATGGCCTCAACGTCGTGCAATATTCATGAGGGCCCCAGGGCTATTGAGGCGAGCGCATTTTTCTGAGTCCATTAGAAAATCACATGGTCGATAAAATAAATTGCATGTGCTAAATCGGAAACTAAACACAAGTGAAATTGTATTTGTAGTATGCATACCTCATCGGATAGCACTTAACAGCATGATTCAAAATTTTAACACTGTAGCCTAAATAAAAATAGTAATATCGAACGTGTAAGATGATTCAACATATCAATATTTTCCACGCAAAAGAAGCGTAACGGTGCTCATCACCGTGTGAACTGGACGATCAAATTTGAATTAATTCTGCTGTCACCAACGGAAAATTTTCAGGCTACATGGCCATTCAGAATGAAACCACTTTTAAACTTATTAAAACATCCATTTGAATACAGATGTGATCCACCAGTAAACGGTTCATAGCTCAAGAATTGTCCCATAAGTGCAGACAGATGCAGAACGTCAGAGCACAAAATGGTTGAGCTGAATGGAACATAGATCATTACAGCAGCCAGTAGTCATTTGCTGTTACTCTGTAATCCAATAGATAAATAATTCCATTATACTAGGTCTTTTTTATTTTACTGATAAATATTAGCAAGCATTAGATTTTGGCGAGTTATGCTTGTTTTCTTAGATGTCAGGATGCCGGGTTCTTAACTCAGGACATTGTCGACAGCCACGGACTAGTCTTTGAAATTACAGGGTCAGAAAACCAGGTTGATGACTGATGGTTTCATTTAGTAATATAAATATATATATATTGTAATGATTAACTAGATTAATTATTAATTAAATGAATTGCCCCACGTTGTGGAAGCCAAAAATGTAAAGAATACACTGATATTAATTAAACAAAATTTAATGATTTATTAAACAATTAATTTGCATTTTTTATTAAATTGATAGTTCATTTATAAAACAATTTATTTTACTTTAAAGTGAAGGATCGAGAAGTAATTACACCATTCTTTAAACTTTACAATACAATTTACTTTATTCAATGGAATTTATAACATTTTATATGAGATTAATTACATTTAACGTTTCAATGTTTAGAGATTTTATAACTTTTCTCAGGGTAATTTATTTGGGCCTGCTAAGTAAAGAAACATTTATATTTATAGAATTTACGTTACACAATCATAGAATTTACAAAATAAAAGTTAAACAATCAAAACAAAATGAGAAAGCGAAATATGACGGATACCTTTAATTATCGTTTACAAAAACTTAATTAGATTGGTTTCTACTTACAAAATATTTGGCTGGTACCAGACTAAGATCTCTTGGGCTCGGGCTCACGATTTACACTAAAAAGGCCATGAATCACTGACTCTACACTTGATTGTAGGAAACACGGTCACCTTCAGACCGTGCTCGCGGCTCACGACAAAGCTACCTACACATTATTCATTTTGAAAATTGGTACCGCTAACAATCCAATTATAACTATCCAATTATTAAAATCATTAATGGCCTCTAATTAGTAAAATAAAAAAACCTACTTTTGTATATATGTATATATATATATATATATATATATATATATATATATATCATATTATGAGTAGAAATTAAAGTTCATCTTTCGGTAGGAAACAAGAGTCGATCCTAATATTTCCAAAATTTCAGATCGTTACCTATAAAATAAAACAGGTGCCTGCCTACGGTCTGTAAACAGGAATTGTTTGTGACACTTTATAGTTTAGATTTTTCCTTCCTTTGGATACGTAGCTCTATTTGAAATCTGTTAACGCATTATGAACATCGAAAAAGAAATCCTTTGCAATTTGTATTTGCTTTGACCAACACCCTGTAAATATGATTAATGCAAAATCAAAGGATGGTGAAGATTTGTGCTTCACTTTTTAACAGCTGCTCTCGGTTTTTAAACAGCGATGATGATTACAATCATAATAGGTTTATAAAATTTTATGCAGCTTAATTCAATCAAAATTATTAATCATCAATACAGCAATTCATAGATTAGTGTGAATGCGAGTAAATTTTGTATTGCTATTGTGCAATGTGGAGAAGCAGTACAAAGCTTTATTCGGGAGTAATTTCCGACTGTCGAACAATATGTTACGAAAGCGAAATTTTAAATCAACTGGCCATTATTTCGTGGGTACCAAAGAATCTGAAACGAATTAAAATACGCGCTGACGAATCGAAGTGAGCAAACCCTGATTTTATTTTTTTATGATTGCAGTACATTTTCTCTTCATATAATTTAACAATTTCTTGTTAAACTATAGTGTAATTTTTCAACGTGATACTCATTGACCTAAAAATGTAGAACTAACTACAGTATGTTATACCAATTTTCTGCCGTATCTAATCAAAAATCATTAAAGAAATTTGAAATGGGATAAATTTCACCGGAATATCATACGAGTACATACACTTTGGTTTCTATAAATTATTCAACATACTATTAGCTTTCAAATATATTTATTAAATTTATTGTTAGAAAGTCTTACAACATTAGGAATAAGATTTTTTTTTCATAAGTCCATAATTTCTGTATTGAATGTGTTGACACTATTTTGCATATCATCTTTAGCTTCTTCAACATTAATTATTTATTTCTTCGAGGTTATCGGAAGGTAAACTTCTTCAAATATACTTTAAAATGTCAATGATAAAACCCCAAAATATTCACTTAATTTTGGAAATTAAAAATTATAGTATAAATTTGTGTCCGAAATATTCAACGTAATTTAGATCATTGGAAATCACAGTCCCGTCTATTAAATAGCTTTAGTGGTGATTGAATTATTTTAGTACAGTTACATTGGTCATCTTAATATTGCACAAATCAGTCAGATTCTTACTCATAGAAATATGTGTCGCCCTGAGTGCTTCATTTGCAGCTGATTTTACAATCTGTCAATAGACAGTTATTATAAGTCTAGAAACGTTTCGTTAAGATATGATTGAACAAGATGGAAAACAAAATGACTGAATTTTCTGAGTATACAGATTGTGTCGAACGAAGCGAAACAAATATACAAAACATTTTTTTGAAGTTCAATTGGCATAATAATTCATTACGATAATGATAATGTTGGACTGCATCAAGCCATAAGCATAATTGTACTTGATATTTAGTTGGCTAAGACATAAACTAATATTATGCAGTTTTTATAAATGATGGAAGGGCGAAGACCGCGAGTTAATAGAAGAACATTTCCAAAGGTTGAAAATTGTTTTATACTGATGTTACTGAACATAGTGATATTTAGAGAACAAACTTCTGTGTGTGATCAAAATAATATACAGTTGAGTAAACCGAAAAAAAAAGTTAATATCTTATATCTGAGCAAGGATTTTGTCCCTTTCCCGCTAGTAGAAAACGTTTGAAAGAAAGTATTGGCCGGTTACATTAGTATTTAGGACCAATTTAACAGCATTTGGAACAGAAATTGAACTTGGTGTTGGTCAGAAGGCAATAGAAGCCTCGTAATAGGAAAATAGACACGAAATTGAAACTAAGGTCAGAGGTGTTTCGCTAGAGGCGAAGTAATAAAGGCCCAGAAATTTTCCCGTGTTTAATAATAAACACTTCTTGCCGGAACACTTATTTATTTTTTTAAAAAATTAACTAACGACACTACGTATTGGGGTATCGCGAGTGTAACGAATTTCACTTCATAAATATATTTTAAAGAACCTCTTCTGTTGATTTTTTGTTATAATCGAGGACTTTTGTGTTTTTACATAAAGTTTCAAAAATATTTCATTTTAAGATTGCCCATTGATGTTACAGCACGCTTGACGTATAGATAAAACAATGTTTTATGTTAATATACTTCACATGTGGATATGTACGAGCTCACTTAACCAATTCGTTACTTGAGAATTCAATTCTTATCTCATAATAAATTCACCAGTTGATGTATTATCGTCCTTATATGAAACGTATAAAACAAATTTTTCAATTATTGTGAAAATATAAATAATAAAATTGAGCAAATTTAAGTTTTTTTAACCATGTCAGATGAAAACAAAGAAAGAAAAAGCTAGGGAAGTTAATGACGAAATCTTCATTCATTATGGTGTAATTTTTTGTCAGATTGCTGGGTTTTTAACGGTCTAATGCAAGCTTTTATATTCATCAAACATCAAACGTATTTTTCGTCGCGCTTTCCATCTAGTTGAAGCTCCCAGCTTCGTCGTAAGCTTGAGCACTACCGAAGCCAAACAGGCTTCTTAATAAATAACAACTTTCTCCCAGGAGACTCGATATATAGACATCGAAATACAAAATGAGGTACATTACCTGAGTACCGTCTCTTTCATAATGTTTTATATGAAGCATCAAGCGAAATGCACGGAAGCGCTGGGACGGATTCAAAGCTCGAGGCTTCTTATCGTGTGTACGGCTTTCTAGCGATTGAACCCAGTTTTCAATAAAATATCACTCAGTGATTGCGCCATAAGGTGATACAAGCGGTAATACATATAAAAGCGTTTGGAAGTTTCTTTTAGGAATGTTGCGAAAATTTATTCTCAATGAAAACATCAAAACCACTGTGCTGCTGGTTGCATAACCGTAGACACGGCTATAAAGCATTTGATCCCAGTTTTATTTTGTTATTTAATAACAATTTTTCAATTAAAATATAAAGGTAACATCTATATTATTTCCGTCAATTTCTTAAAAATCATTTCTAATAAAATTCTAAACATTTGGAACTTATATTTCTCGGACCTCTAACAATTCGTACTGATTTTGTAAAATTAATAAAACGGTATAAACACTCACAGAGAAGGCAACTACAATTCTTTGAAATATGAGGTTATAATTGTACAAAGTCGTTAGTAGGGAAGATCATGGTGGAAGTATAATGGTGAAGCGGTGTGCAGGTAGTCCTCTGCGCGTGACGTCATCTTGGAGGCAAGACTATGTAAACCGCGAGATTCGGAAAAAAATTCGGAACGTGGAGCTCTGTTTTCTTTCATTGCACAAATACTTTAATACTCATCTTGCCTCTTGCCAATTGTTTACGTAATGAAACTTTAGATTTCATGCAGAAACTACTTATTTTGTTATTTCCAAAGAATTTGTATTAGAACTGACCAAAAAATATGTATTTTAGCATTGAATTATTTTCTTCCTATTGATATTTAAATGTAATACTTTCTTCAGATGGGGCAGGGAAAAAAATAGTAATGAAGTTATAGTTTACCGGGTACAATTTATTTTACACTACAAAACTTTTTAATTTTGGCTTTTAATTTTCTTCTATATATTTATTCACTTATTTTTTTGTTGAATTCCATTATCCCAATATATATTCGGGTTTGATCTAGAGCAATGGCAACACCCAGAGGGATATAGATATTAATTACTGCTAATGTTTTCTCTGCCAAATTCATTGAATATATGCACGTAATTGGAAAAAGAAGAGTACTTGAAAACATCTAGTAATTCCAACTGCTCAGTGGTATATTTAACTTTTCGAAATGAAATGAAATGAATTGGAACTAGTCAGCTGACATCCATCATTCCCCAAATAACTAAACTTGTCTCTGAAACGATAAATAATGTAACATGCAAGTCATTGTTTCTTCTAACGTTGTAGGGTTGGTCATTCAAATGTATTGTTTAAAGCCAACACCTCCAAAATTTTCACGTTCTTCAAAAGAAATATTCTATGTATGTCTACTGAATTCTTTCCTCAATTCCATTCTCTTTAATATATACTTTTTTTATACATTTTGGGGAACTTTGGGTCATTTGTCCCACCCATACCTCTAATGTATGGGGAAAAAAATTCCAGCACGTCCTGATTTAAACGAAGGTTTGGAGGATACTCTGTTCTTTGTAAAGATTTTCAGAAGATTGTTTGGATATTAGTATCCCCTTCTGGAACTGAATCAGACCTTCGTGAGATTCAACTCTTTATGTTCTTTATGGCAGAATTGACAGATTGCACTAAAGAACTTTTTCTTTAAAAGTCTATGCCAAATCCATGGATCCTAGGATTCTTTCTTAGAATTTACTGAGATTATAAATAAATGGTTTGATTTATTTAATGCAGAAGGTAAATTTGGAGTTTCTTGCCAGTTCAAGTCATAAAAAAATCCGTTCATTGCAGACAACACTAAGGTAAGACGCGTTCGACACAATGAAACCACAAGCTACTAGAATCCAACGTGACGTCATGCGCAGAAGAGAACCAAATTCTGTTCGAAATCCGTCTCACCTTTATACTTCCATCACGGTGAAGGGTAGAACCAGCCATGGTCAGAGTATGGTGATATAGAACACATGCTATTTACGAAACTGTACATTCTTAAATGAATTATTATATTGATGATTGTTTTAAAAGTTAAAACACTAGAACCTATTTTGATTGGACTCTGGACTGAGCTAAATGTACTCGGTAAAAGCTCGTTACTCGTACAGAAACTATAAAATCTTCCGTAATCGCCATTCTACGTCTGGTAATTTCAAAAAGCAACTGAGACATTCCGAAAAAATTACAAAGAAGGAGCTAAATAGTTGAGTATAAATTTAGGGGCGCAACTATCACGAGTCAGAACACTTACATCATATCTTTACAAAGGTAATAATGGCTTACGGATATATTGGATTGAATGTTGCGGATTGGAAAGTCTCGAATGTCATAGAGGTTTCTTTGGGATCTGAAATCTTTTCTAGTATTATTTCGCATATAATGGTAATTTTCTAAAGCCACCGCACTTTGTTCTTCAGAGGCTCTTGGACGTACTGTGCCAGGGTTGACACAGGACTGAGAAGCTGGTGTCCTTAATCTCTCCTGCAGCAAGCAGTGACCGCCGAAGCTTACCTGCTTGCTCTTTCAGAACGCGGAAACAATTGCGGCGGGCATATGTGTAATAAGCCAGTGCGCCGCCGATACGCTCTCGTAATTTATCGTCCTCTAAAACGGCCCTACAACAGATATATCAAGTTCGCAGAGCCTATACGTGCCTCAGTAATACGCAGTTTTTCACGTTTAATGGAGTGTAGGTGAAGTGCGCGCTGCACTTACCGTAAATTATATTAGGGGGAGTGTGAGGCAGTCTTGTAATGCGGCGTAATTACTTATCTACGGCACGAGATTCTTCCTTCATATAGGCTGGATATCTATTTATCGAATAAAAACGCCGCTTTTCATTAATTTCCTTGTGACTCCAAAGTGACGGGCATTCATGTTCATTGCAGTGTATCGAAGATGCTTCCAAGATCTATAAACACGAGACTCCAACATAGAAACGTTGCTAATCCAGTTTTCGCTAGTGCTGCACCTTATATTGATATATTTCCATAATTAGGTTAAGGCTTGTTTCACACTTATCCGACAACATTTTAAACTACATTTTAGCCGGTCACTGCTCCTTGCTGGCTCTCTTCACATACAGCCGGTGGTCGGCCCGACATATATTCTACGAATATGGAGCGTGATAAGTTAGTCCCTTGCATAGTCTGGTAGAGATGTTTTTAAAAACGAAAAAAAATTAGTGATGCAATGGGTTTGTCCAAAGATTATGAAAAGAGACATGTTGGTGGCATTCTGTGTCCACTTTGAGGAGTTGAGAAAATTTGAACACAAGTTTTTTCATATTTTCGTATGGGTATTGAAAATTCCGACGATCTTCTTACACGGATAAAAAAATCCATTAAAAGCCACAACACATGATTCAGGGCATGCATGACACACAACCCCTTGTACAAATGTTGCAAATCACAATCGCAAAAAAAAAGTAAGTCGTATTTATCTGATATTTATTTAGTTTAATAAAATATATTTGCGAAACGTCAGACGTAAAAGAAAACATACAATAAAAATTCAACCACCACTATTCATTTCATCCCTACTTTCGAACTTTTCAGATGGATTCTAAAATTTTAAGAAAAATAAATAATAAATTCGACTGTTTACTGGACGCTCAATCCAATGAGAGTTTTAATTATCGCGTCTCGAGAGGTCTAAAGTTTGTAGAATGTCTAAAATATGTAGGATTTTTCACAGAACTTACATCCTTAATTGATATTGTAAAGGCTTGTAAAGTTTTACATAGTGCTTAGTGTAGCATATATGCAACATCACCTTTAGTATCACCCCAGAGGCGTCTGTTGGTTTAATTTGTGATGCACATATAAAACAACATGCACTTAAGGAAATGGGACACTTTTCGCATCCATGGACATGGTAAAACATGCCTGTCCTTGCTTTCTGTGAGTCAACCCCTTAAGCCAGATTTTTCTACCCGCCGGTCAACTTCTGAATATTTTTTTTCGGTGTTTTTTTCATGTTTTTTTTTTAAGAAATAAAATGTAAGCGTCCTTCTCATGGTATTCTAAAAGGGACAGATACTTGGTCTATAACTGGGTTTAGAAGTCCAACGAGAAGTGGATGAGTATGTGGAGGAATTTCAGAAAATAACGTAAGAAACGCGATGATGATTACTTTTTAACTCACACGGACTCAGTAAGATGGCATTTGTCTTACATTTAATATATAAGAAAACAAACTGGCAAAATGTGTGCTTAATAAATATATTTTTTGGAACAAGCAGAATTTCCAAGCTGTTAAAATTAGTTTTAACAAAATCAATATAGGTATTGTATTGTACACTCCATATTCCGTTCTTTCGATATCATCCATATTTCCATATCCATTTTTAATTCCCTGCAGACTTCTTCCGAAGAATTTTTATTCTGTAATCTGTATTTATGTATTTGTCTACTTTTGTTCCACAAAACGAATCGATCATGAATTAAATTTATAAGTAGTTGTACATGCTCCGTGATGATAATGGAAAAAATATAAGTACAAAAATATTTTACTTAAAGAACGCATAAGATGAACCAGGAAAAATGTAGACTAGACGAATCGGGACGGGTGGATGTGAAATACCCCAAAACTTAAATCACCCTGTAGGCTGACGCACTTGGACGACAGTCGGGACTCTGCTGTACGACACAGTGCCGGCCTAGTGTGAAACGTCTCATAAGTTTTTAAACCTTTCTGTAGTCATTCTGATGTTTAGTCGATTGTCGGGTAAATGTGAAACGAGCCTAATGGTCCGGGAATTCCGAGTGTTGTCTCCCCGCATATTGGCAGCTGGCGGTCCAATGGCTGTCCGAGTCAGGGATATCTGTAGTGTCTTTAACGTCAGAGGAATTTTCCTGTTTCCTCCCGATGGAAGACTTCTGCAGTCATCACAAGGGGTATCCAAAGTATCGGCTATAATTTTATCTTCTCTTTTGTGCGTCTATGGCGTAACGATAGTTTTGCGTACAGTGCTCTTTCATGGTTTGTGATCATGGAGTGTTCTGCGACAGCGGAAAATTGAACTGCCGTAATCGTATGTGTCTTTCGTGCTCTTTAATTCGGAGTTTTTGTGAATCGGCCGGCTTCCCATATAATACATGAGCCATACTGTTTTTTATTTGAGTCAAAGGTCGTAATCCCCCATTAAAAGGAAAACGCTTATTTGTCCAAGACAAGTAAATAACAGCAGATATTCCAAGGAGATGATGGACCGGTGGCACTACGAAAGATCAATAACTGCCTAACGAGATTTAAGAGGTGTTTATTTTTATAATTAGAAACGACAGAATGGTATTGGAGAAGGAGATAAAGAAAGACAGGGATTTACATGTGACGAACAGGAATGCATATGAACATATGAGAGAGTAAGTTGGTAGTGAGAGGATAAGATATGTAGAAGTTGATAAAACAAACGTCGAGGTTCGAGAACATTTTCCTACTGTTCATCTTGATTTTATCGCAGCAGTCCAAGAAGTTAGAATAACGATCGCCGTAGTTAGAGGGTTCGTGAATTATACAAAATATACAAATACACAACACAGGATTACAACTTTTCCACATTTCAATAATTGTTAATAATTATTAATAAAAAACCGTTCCATTTGGATGCCAACCAAGAACCCTGAGAATATGCAGTAGCATTTATTTGAATATTTTAAAAAATAAATGGTATTATTATACTCAAATACAATACATATATATTTAAAGATGTCGTTTCAGAAAATACGTCACTTGACGTGACAAAATTTATTACTTTATCAATAGAAACAACCAAAATATTTGATCAGTAATATTATTATTATTATAGAAACAGTGAATTAGTGAGAGGTTCAGGAAGAAACATAGTTAAAAGCTACAAACCGTTGATTTATACAGAATTTTATTATTTTTAGTCGATATAATGTAGGTCTAAACTGGAACATTCTCAAACTAGTTTCGTTGCGGGATATATGTATAAAGATTTGACGAAATGAGAAAAAGGAGAAAATAATTTACTTTTTGAAAGCAAAATAACTTAAACCTGCGCCGATAATAAGAATCCTTGACATCCAGCTATAAATAGTTAATGATTAACAATAGTTTTCAAAAAAAAATGTCAGCGGGCATCTATACCGCCGCTTATTGATTTAGGGTAAGCGAACTTTCCGCCATTGCATATCCATAGGGATGAGTAAAATCCTACAGGATTTGGGCAGTGACGTGAAAGGTCAGAACGCTACACAAATGGCTGTGCTGTTTTGTCGAAATTTGCGAAGTAGCAAAATGTAACGTTCTACTTGTGTTCCAACGTTCCACAATTTTAGATATTTCAGTCTCTGGGCGAGAATCTATTCAATTATCATTACTTGGATATTAATAATTTAAAATTTAAAAGTTTTAATTTAACGTCTGTTTTCAATTAATAAAAGCAAATTTATGACCTTATACAGACACTTTTTATTTTTTATATTATACTTTATAGACAGGCCATTTTTATCCACTGACTCTAATCAACACTTTTAGTTTTTTGCAATAGTTGTTTAACTGTTCGTTTAAGAAATCCTATTAGCTCGTTCCGAAGATTATTAACTGCTGGATGCAGTTACCTGGCTCCCAACAATTGAAGAAATGGTCTGAATCGAGAATATAGTAATTTAGACTCACCAATCGGAATATTTAGCGTTGAATATTACGTAGTTATCTCACAGACTGAAACTTGTAAAATGTTCTAACTGATTTAGCTGTTGTTACATGTATCCAGAGACTTTCTGGATTTTATACTTTTCGTCTGTTCACTGCAATAATTCCAAGTCGACTTTACTGGAGCTCGCCTCCCCACAGACTCTCTACTGCGCGTCTAGCGAACCAACCTCTACAATAACCACAAACATTGCATTCTTGCCACATTCTTGTGTACGACTTGTAAGTTTTATGCCGCTAAGAATGCGAAATTTTTTGTTTATTAGTTAATTATTACCTCTTAATATATTAACTAATATATGAATATATGAATCACTCTTCGTTTGGAGAGAAGAAAAGGTTCATGAAAGTGAGTTTATATTTTTCGTATAGACTATTTTTACAGTATTTATTACAGATTTCTTTCTGAAATTTAAATTCCCAATTCGCTGTCGTCACAAAAAAAAACGTAATGGAAAAGTGAACAATTATAACGTCAAATGTATGTAAGCTATTGAAGACGAAAACGGTAATTATTTTGCAGAACTGACCAGTTTTGAGAAGACAAATACCGAGAAATAGCATTGCAACGACGGGTTAATACATAAATCAAATATAGGTGATAAATTGTACTTGACGGCTGCATTCTCGTTACCCGCTTGCTGGGGCCGTTTTATTGGAAAATGTGTTTACAGGTGGAATAAAACTTGCATTGTCAGAGGTACACGGAGGGGAATCTCGTACAGTTCCTATGGGATTTTCTTCTTTCCTGTAGATCGTACGTGATTTATATGAAAATTGATAAGAAATTAATCAAAGTGGCACAAGGAAGGCGTGCGTGAAATCAGAAATACAATAGAAGCCGAGAATAAAGAGGAAGAAATGCCACCCTTAATAGAGTGATGAATTGCGAATACATAAAACGCACGGAGAAAAGACGGAATAAATGATGGAAGGCGGAGTTGAAAGAAGGCAGGTGGCGGCAATGATTGATAACCTACGATGCTACAAAGCGGCGAAGATTACCTTACGATAGAAATACAGAAACAAGCGTCTATAAAGCAATTCATTGAAAATTCATCTTAGCGCTTTATACTTGCTTCCGACGCTGTTGGAATAAGGAGCAAGCGCTCATGGCTCTAAACAATGTACCAGGAACAAGCGTCACATGCCAGCTGTTCAAAGAAAACAGAGATGCTAAAAGGGACTGTTGACGTTGACGTGCAGAAGTAACAAGTCTCCAAGTTTTTAGTTTTATTAAATTATCGGTTGGAAGCCAAGGAGCGTACTATAGAAGAAGAGACTACTATGGTTCAAAACATGGAAGTACATGCAGACACACTGAATTTTAAAGATCCTACTCAAACTAATATTAAAGCTTATTTTAAACTAGTATCGATAAATAATACGGACGTTGTAAGTACCACAGATGATTACAAATTATCGACTCCTCCCGTACTATTTGACAAAAGAAAACATACGCATTACAGCTTTACGTATATAGAAAAATTGACCTTTAAAATCATAGATACCTTTATGAAAAACCGTTTAACAGGTTAACCATATACAAAACATACTAACTAAGGTTAAGGACAAGACAGAAGAACAGTATGAGACAAATCTCGAATACAGCATCCCGTGTCTCAATTACCCAAAAACATATACAGGTTATACCACAACAAACATTAAAACTGGAATGTATCATCATAAACAGTCAAATGCAACACAGGGCTGTCCACCCAAACAAACCATGAATTCGATTTTAATAATATTAAAATATTACAAAAAAATATTCATAAAATAAAACTTAGAATAGCAGAAGCAATTTATATAAACTTAAACAGAAACAATATTGTTAATAATATAAAAGAAGGTTTAGAAATAGAAAAACAGTATGCAGAGGTACTAAAAATTTTGATAAGTTGAATAATAAAATATAATGTAGCCAATTATAAGTTTTTTATATATCTATGTTGATTTGTATATGTTTGCATGCATGTATAATCATGTATATGTAAATAACAACTAATAACATGATAAATCGATTTGCGATTGTAGTAATACACACTGAACTACCTAATGGAACAGTTGAAGAACAGACCTTGTTGAATAAAAAACATAGTTTTATATTAGTGTCCTATATGCACTATTATTTTTAAAGGCCGGCCTTTTGACTGATACTGACATGACTGAGGCGGACTGTTGACTGAGCGCTGATTGGGTCTCACAGCGTGATGATTCAGTGGAGGATATATATAATATGCAATGGAATGTTTCCGGCACTTCGCCTAGAAGATGACGACAGTGCTTTTAGTCGTCGAAACGTTGCGTTCTAATATAATTATGCAAAACCCGGTTGAACTCCGAGAACAATATATTGAACAACTACACCGGGAAAGGCTTCAATCTTTGATTTTTAAAGGTATTGTGTTTTAATTTTAGTGACAGGAAGGTATGTTATGCTGATGTTTTTGCAATGTATTCTTAACTTGATGTTTCTTTTATATAAGTAGTGACATTTGATTGTTCATTAGGATGATTACGACAATTAGTTGAAAGCTTCCAACCGATTATTTAATAAAATTAAAAACTTGGAAACTGTTTATGGTTATTTCTGCACGTCGAGAAAACAGTGTTTTTTTTATTATCGAACAACTTTACTATAATTTTTTCCGAACTCCGGTTCCCGTTTGATGTCGAATGAAAGATAGTATTATCAAAAGAGTTCAAGGTCGAACGTTATCGTCAATATGCAAATGAGTCATTAATGAAGTTGTTTGAAATGAATGAGTGAAGACTCTAATTTAGAAGCAGCGTCAGGAACTAATGTTTTTCATAATCAGAGCCCAAGAAACAATACGAACTAATAGTGTTTTGCGTGTTGCTGTCTCGAAGGGGTGCTCCATTTTTGTGGCCAGGAGTATACATATTATGAGTATTTGTATCAGCTATTGCAGACTTCATTACAGGATATAGCATAGAGTAGGCATACTTTGCAGTAATTATGCTTTGCCTTTATGGGAATAACAGTAATAAACGTAATATTTATCCAATTACTTGTAATTGCTGTGTCTCGAATGAATTCCTAGTACTCCTGTTTATACGTAGCGTGCCTCTGCTTTGTTCAATGCCTATTAACATTGGAAGCTACAAGCAATGCAGTCTATTCTCTGCTCTAAAAAAGAGGAGTGACATGTGTTGGGAGTCAGCAATGTTATATTCGGCACTTTAAAGCAGATAGTGCGCTTGTATCTGGAGCGTTTAGATAACTCAGCGCCATTGTAGGGATGGGAGACAAAAGCAACCAGCTAATGGATGTGTGCACAGTGGACTTGCTTATGGACTTCCGACAGCAGTTCTCACAAAGAAGACCACTGCAGGCCGCTACTTTTATCTTTTTCCCGTGCAGAGTATCAAAGCGAAAAATTGGAGCGAGATATTGTAGTTTTTGTGCGACAACGGCATTATGACCGTGCGATATTAAACGCTTCATGTATACTATTATAAAAGACTCGTGGTTGGGACCCACTTATTTTCTATTACCCAATTTCAACGGAGATTTTCCTTGTGAAAACATCAGGAAAACATTGACTATAGCATAAAATTATTTTAACGTTAAAATCAAATAATTCTTTCGAGTTTTCCGTTAGTAATATTTGCATGTATTCTTATTTTCAATGGGGTTAAAAATAGTCGCTCGTCTGTTTATTAAGCTAGGGACAACTTTCAAACCTATAGTAATTCGATGTTACTGAAAATCAGTCTATTAATTGTTGAAGATGCTGTTAAATCGATTGAAAGGAGAAAAAACCCTTTACTTGCCAATGTAGTAACTAATAATATACAATATACAAATAACCTCGCCTTTGCTTTTATGTGTCAAACGTAATATGTATGAACAACAGATCCAGGGCAATGGGGAATCGTATTCTATTAGGTTCGACATGTAATATAACTTGTCTCTATTTATGTTTATCAGACTAAATGGATTATACAAAACATAGGATAAATTAACTAAAACCTGTTTGGTAGCCACTGTTAATTTGCATCAGTAATATTTGAAGGTGTTAGTATTGTTGTGAGATTTCTACAAATACAAACCCATCTATCAGACATGAGGTCAGAATGGGCGAAGTTTCATAACAAATCTTATTTAAAAGTACTTATTCATGTTAGTCCTGTGCCATAAAAAATACTCTGAGGAAGACATTTTCCTATCAATTTAATATCAAGCTAATTTATATATTTAAACTATTACGTAATATTAATAAGGGATCTCAATTTTCCGACAAATATCTTACGCCACTTAACGTCTTGTAACCGAAAAACTCTTTACGGAAAAACCAACGCGAAATGCCATCTTTGCGCTTCTTCTCCACTTCACCAAAATGCTATATCACAAAAGAACCAGACTCTAAAAATAGGTCGCCAATGTTGCTAAGAGTAGAAGATCGTCTCTAACGGATTCTAATTTTAATAAAAGCATTACGCGTTAAGAAAGGAGCAAGAAAAAAATCCTGTTTTGCTTGGTTTATGCTGACAATGAAACATTGAAGATGATCTTCCCGTATACTTAAAATATTAATGAAATTCATGCGTCGAATTATAGTTATTTGAGACTTAAAATCGCAATGGAAACTCATACGAAATAAAAAAGACTTAGTTGAGAAGTAACTAAGCATGCATTTATTTTCATTAGATTGTCGCTTGTACGTACCTAAAAATTCCGAAATTTCAGTTACTCAATAAGTTCGTTCAAATTATTCCTATTTTTAATTCAATAATCTGATATTGCTCTGAAATAACGCTATTTATGAATGTTTCAACACAACGAAATAGAAGTAACTAGTTGTAGCACATAATGCTTTGATGATTTATATGCAAATAAATTCCGTAATTGCTCTTGAGTTTTGTGCGCTTGCAGTTTGGAGCAGGTAAGAAGGCAGCGGAAAGCCTAAAAAAGCTGATGAAAGTCGATTAGCGGGCCACTTAAGAGTTTCCTTAAACAGTTTCATAGCCAAAGATAAGAAAGCTACCTGTTTTTTGATAATTAGCGAAGATCATTTTAGTTGCCAGATCCAAAGTAACCTCAGGTACGCCCAGATTTGGTTTACCAGGAATTTTATGACAACGGGAATTTGTCGATGCCCATGTGTGGATTTATAGCAGACTAATTCTGCATTGGAAAATAGACATCGTTTAAAATGACAAGCAGAGAGTCAGTTAACATGAAGATCTGACAGAGGACATCATTTATCGGTTAGTTGGTAGTTGTCTGAGATAAAAGGAGATAGCCCTTGAATTACAGCTCCCTATTAACGTATGCCAGTACGGACGGATTCAAAGGGGGAGCAAATAGGTTTAATACAACGCATCAACGCTGACACCGCACGCTTAATTCAACGCATTTGAAGGTTTACGTGAGTTATAAAGTTTATGTGAATGCACAAACAAAGTCGAAGATTTTGTTTCATCGAAGCAGTTTCGTTACATAGCAATACTATTTTGTCGATATAGTTTCTATTTTAAGCCATTTCATTTATTTACAACTATAAACATGAGAAAATTAATTTTAATTTTTTATGTATCGTAATTAATAAATTTTCTTGAAATTTTATACATTATTTTTTGGTAAAATTGTTAAAAAGCATATATTCTATTATATTTTTATACCACTTCTTATTAGTAGTATATTCTCGTTATTATAAATGTAATCGAACAATAAATTTATACTATATCATTTCCCATCGAGAATCATTTGTTAAATGTTAGTTATTCTTGTGTATTAAATATTATTTAAGTTGTATAAATGGTTTCGATAGAATAAGTTACCAGAAATTTCGAATAGGTCCTATAGCGATTTATTTATAACTGGAAAATAAATATTAAATTATTTTTTGAAATTTAATTAATTATTTGAGCATATTTGTGAGCTTATATGTACGTACTTAAATTTGCAAATAAAGAGCTTAACCGGCTGTCAATAAAAACTAACCATTTTACTATTAACAACGGGATATTAACCCGACATCTTTCCACCAATCATTTACATCATATGAATCACTTCTATTTCGGACAACTATTGTGTGACTGACGACAGAATCGGGGGAAAAAATCCAACTTCTGTATTTTTACCTATTTTGTAAATGTTTCTACCTGTCCTTAGTTTGTGTTATGACTTTCCTCGTGTATTACAAAAACCACAGATTTAACTGAAAGGTACTTCAAACGTTATGTTTGAAAAACAAGTACTACATCAACTTCAACACTACTGAAAAGCATGGTTAAAATGCTTATGCACGGAAGGTGAGAGCTTTCTAAGTTGAATGTGTGTAGCACTTTACTTATTCAACCACTGCTGCTAATGCAAAGCGCTGTTTGACCTGCCAAAGTAAACAGTTCTAATTAAAACTGCTACAGTGTGATTACAAGCAAAACTACCGCAAATGTAAGCAGCGGGACTCTGGCAAGTCTACGTAAACGGCAACACAGGAATCTAATTAATTCCAAAGCTGCATGTTATACTCAAAATTATGCCTCATATGAAACCTTGAAATTTGGGAAAAATAATTTTTACATTCGCAGTATTCCATCAAATGTGGGTGAAATATGAGTGGGTTAGTTTGGAAGTACCTTACTTTATTAAATTGGGAAATTTCTCTGAAAGTATATCGTGTATTTTTTAATAATATGATTTAGGTACTTCGTATTGATGTAATATTAAAGTAATCAATTTCCTTGTACTTTTCCCTCATATGCATTTTCTCCCCTTAGACTAATATGGTAGTTGATATGTTTTGATATAATTTTAAAAATTACGTTACAGAAGATTCAGAGTTTTGTGTATCGAGGATTTGAAATCGGCAATAAAAATATATTTTTGGCTATTGGCAAATATTTATGCGTTATCCTTTTATTACCCGTAATTGTCGAAAACTTATCCGTTAACCGTTAGTAGTATATTAGTGAATATTGTGCAATAAATAATTTTCTTTGAATTGTGTCATTATATTAACTGAGAACACGAAAATTGTTTGATTAGTATTACCTTTAGAAATTTAATGAATGAAAAACAGAAATACTGGCAAACGGAAATAAAGAATAGGAATAATATTTTTCGTAAAAATTGTAAATGTTCTCCGTACATATTTTGATTCGATGGATATTAACACCATGTGATTTCTTATGTTTCTGTAGGAATGTAAAAATTGTCGGCGAATAGTTATCATTATTCAGAAATATTTAAATGTTCCGGCTACATTTGCTCGTGTGGTTATTATTTTATTCACCAACAATTTTGATTAGTCTAAACGTATAAAACACTCTGGAACTTGCGGAAACACGTATGAATATAATTATAAAGTAGTTTTTACAACGTATTATGAACTTAACTGCATCTAGAAACTGATCCGAGAGTTGATAGTGTGACATAGTGGACTTGTCAAAGTGAGCTACTCCATACTCCATAAGAGTCCTAAGCCTATGGTATAAGAGTCCTAAATATTTTCAAATCCTATCTTTCAAATAGGTATCAGTACACAGAAATAGGTGGGGTTACGAAATTAACTAAATCTGTCCATGGGGTTCCGCAGGGATCTATATTGGGGCCTTTACTATTCTTTTATTGTACATAAATGATATGCCTACTATCTACGGAAGTAAAATTGTATAGTATGCTGTTGACACAACTATCCTTACCTGGCATCACTATGAGGATCAACTACGTTTGATCACACAAAACAGTATGGACCAAATAACTGACTACTTGACAATGAACAAAATGAAGTCAACGCCTCTAAGACAAATGTTATATTATTTAGTCATTCAAAAACCACTCAAAGGGAGGGAAAAAATATAAATCATTCCGACGTCCATCTTGTTAATTCAGCAAAATTCCTAGAAATTCTACTTGACTTTAAATTATCCTGGACTGAACACATTGAAGATATATGCAAAAAAGTAAACAGCAATGTATATACCTTAAAAAGACTTTCTATAGTATTAGATAGGGACAACCTCATCAAGATATATTATGGGTTAATTTATCCTCATATAAGCTACTGTATTGAAATATGGGGTTGTGTTGCAGCTATATATATATATATATATATATGGATTGACTACTAATTGCACAAAAAAGGCAATTAGGCATATTTTTGGCATGAAACGAAGAGAACCTTGTAGAACAACCTTTAGCCTTTAGAGAAAACAATTTATTAACTGTCTATGAAATATATATATAATCATGCCGAAAAAGAAAAAAATCTCTCCCGGGTCAAAGTTTAATAAACCTTAGAAATACTAGAGGGAATAATTATTTTAGAGTTAGGACGAATTTACAGAAAACTGAGAAGGACCCACTCCTCAAAGGAATTATATTATTTAACAGACTGCCGCAGCATATAAAACAATTACAGGGTGAACAATTTAACAGTAGACTAGAACAATATCTATCTGAAAAAGCTATGTTATCATCGATATTAGCGTGTAATAAATAAATGCCGGGACCATTGACGTTGATAGTATTTCTACCGATGTTGTTTTTAGGTATGATAGGGGTGGGGCTGGAGAGGATTTCCTTGAAAATAACGGGAAAACAATCGAGATTCGAGTCAAATCGAAGGTAATGGATGTCGCTGAATTTATTTATGACAATCTGGACCCACGCGCGGGTATCGGCTGGGTTGGGTTGAGTTGACCGGCTGTTTTTTGCGTCAATTAAATATATTTCGGGATGAATTAGATTAATAAAATTTCCCTACATGTTCTCTGTGTATAATTTCAACCCCTTTCGGACTCGAAAGGGTGCACCCTTAAGGGTTGGCGTGGAAGTAGCATTAGATAAAAATAAACCAGAAACTATCAGGATTGTCACTGAGTTTAATTATGACATTAAACTTGACCGTTTAAGTCTCCGAAGCGGGAGTGGTCGGGGGTGAAAAATTACAAACATGTTAAACGGTCGATATTTGCGATAATTATTTCCTGGGGTTAATTAATTTGATAGTATTTATACCGATGTTGTTTGTGTATAATTTAACCCCTGTGAGGGGAGCAAGCTTAGGGGTGGGGTGGAGGTACGTTAAATAAAATCCCGCAAAAACAACCGAGAATCGAATCAATTCCGAGACTATGAATGTCGCTGAATCTAATTGTGACAACCTGGGTAACGCGACGGGTTTGGGAGGTGTTGGGCGGGGGAATAAATTTTCAGACAATGTAATCGGCCGATTTTTGCGTGGAATACATTCTTTTTCATTATCGCATATTTGTAAAATCGCATGTAAAAACGGCCGATATATTTAGTCAATGACTTCATCCCCCTTCGGAATGGGAGGTGAGCACATTTAGAGATACGGTTCGAGGAGCTTTACATAAAAATAGCGCAAAAGTAACCAAAATTGGAGTCTTATGATAGATAAATGACATCTCGGGCAACGCCGGGCACCCAGCTAGTAGTATATAAATTATGTATTATATATATTTGTAATATTTTTAAAGAGTATTTCTAATATTTTATAAATACAATTAATGGAAAAATACATATTATTAGTATTATTTCATACTCGTACAGAACAAATGCCACGGATAATGTTGCATGTGTGAAAAACACGAGGACTATATTTTTATTCCTTTCGCTTCAGAAATTAATCGATGGAAAACGTGATTTAATTTCAGTTGATCTTTTCTTGTGGCGGAGGTAAATCTGAAGTACTCACTTCGTTTCGTTATGTTCGAAAAATACACTAATGCGGGTGGCATAAGGAGTATTTCATTATCTTCGGAAGAATCTCAACGCGGATTTTCACACGAAACAATCGTCGCTAATATTGTTGCCGTGTTGAAAGCTCAAGGAAAATATCATTAACACCAGAAGACGCGTAAATATACCGCGAATGCAAAATAGAATGAGAGTTTATTAAAAGTTCGTAATAGTGGAGTTATACTGAAATCGTGTGACGACAATACTCATGCAAGCCCCATCCAATTATATGGCAGAAATGTCACTAAAAATCATAATGTATTGAAGTGCGGTAGAATGGAATGTTTCCTGTATTCCATTGGTATTGAATGCGATAAATAATTGAAACAGAGCCGCTACGCGACGTTGAGTCTCACATTCTGTTTTTGATGTCGGCGTATAATATTACAGTCGATAATGTCGGTTTGCTGCCATGTATTGGCTCAATAATGAGTCCCCGGCACAATATTCCATTGTAATGCTTAAGGGGGGCGACGTGGATGAGTTAAATTGCTCGTAGCCTCCACGGGATCCCATATTATTTGCAATGTAAAAACTAAATGGAAAAGGTAAAATAATTATTGTCCACAAAGGGGCCGAATCGGCTATATGTCGTTCCCCCCAGCCGCGCATTATCTCTCTGTCAGGAACAGGCAGATGGCAATTTGGCAGGTGTCAGGTCCTGAATCAGTGCAACTACAATGGGCTACTTATGCGCTGCTAGATACAGCGGCCAATTTCCTGGCCTTCCTGTCCGTGATTGCACTGTTCGCCCAAGTGCCACCTCAACGCTACGATCGAAATTTTTGTCAACAGCCTGGAAATTATTCACTCCCGCTAAGTCTCTCATTGGTCTTTAAAATGCGACAGTACATTACAATACACAGCAAAATCGTGCCAGCAATTTCGGTCACCGTAATTCACCTGTGATCGTACAGTGCATCAATACATTCATTAACAGCATTACGCTTTTCCCAGATGACAAAAAACGAACAAAACATTGAACCTCATTAGGGACAATATCACGAAGATAAGGAAATCAAAACATCTGTCTAGCATGGATCCCTGCGCATAGAGGAATTCCAGGAAACCTCAGGGCCGACAAGTAGCATCAAAAACCATACAGAACAGAGAAAACGTATGCCAGTGCAACAGCAAGGAAACGTGGAAGTTCTGTAAGGAAAAAAACGCGAAAACAGGTGGAACGAAAAAAGGAGAAGGAAGGACAACGGAATAATTCACAGTGAACTAGTACACTACAAAGATATAACAATTCCAAAAACCATAAACAGAAAAAAAAGGTGATGCTATCTAGAGTAAGAACCCTCCACTCAGTTTGCGTTCCTATTTTCCGGATCTACCCAATCAACCTGTGAAGAATGCAGTCAACCACTAACAATTCCCCATATACTATTCTATGGCAGCAGATCATCAGAACAGATACAATCTCAAAACACCATATCTCAGACCTCTGTACTTCAACAACAGCTGCCTTGGACATCATCAAATTTATCGAGGAAGCAAACATAATTGAAGAAATATAGAAACCCAATTGCTAATAAGGCTAAGAAACTATTGTAAATGACATACGGGTCGCCAATGACCACGATGACGACGCGACCTTTATAAACTTCAAAAAAATACGTCGAAAAGTTTGTTTGTCGAAATTGAATAGATCATTAAATTTACTACATTTTCAACTGAATTTTTAAATTCCATATTTTACTACGTAAAACATATCTCATGACTTTTTGCACATCTTCTCATCACGTCACCTCACCTCGCCCTACGTCATTCCGCAATGAGGTTGCGTAAAATCCTCATATCATCTGATCTCGCCAGTTCAACTCACTTCACTGGATATTGCTTCACCTCGTCTGTTCTTCCTACGTTAACACAACCTCTTGTTACTAAACGTTCCACGACTTCCTCAGATCTTGTTCAACCTTGACTTCTAATCACACCAACTGCAACCACGTTACGGCACGTCAGATCATTAACCTCGGTAAGACATGTTATGAACACCACCAAATGTAGAGGGATGTCGTATCTCATCATATCCCCTCAACAACGTCATCTGGCTGACTCGCTAACCATTTTACTCACCTAAAGCTATCAACCCTCCTGCCATATTACCTCATCTCACAAGGCCTCACCTTACCTAACCTGTCATCGCTTCATAAAACTCACGTTAAGCAACTTACATTTCTAGTCATCGAACATAATTCCGTCTCAACTCATCACTAGCAACTTCACCTCGCACCATTCACGAGGTCACAAGTCTCTTGACGTTGGCTCCTCGTCCCACGTAATCACATCCACTTCGTCAAGTCGTAGCACTTAATTCCGCCGCAAATCTCATCTCCCGTCATATGACCTCATCTTACCTCATCTCCCGTCATGTCACTACAACTCACATCACGTCCCCACGTCACTTAGAGTCACGTCACCTCGTCTCACTACACACGAGCTCATCTCAGAATAAGAAAATTATTTTTATTTTTTTTTAAAAAATATGGATGTTCCACAAAATTAGCTTAGATAATGGATAATAGTATTTCGTTAATCTAGTTTTATTTTATTCAAGTACTGATACTAAGGTTGCTCTCTGGAGCGCTTTCTTTAACACAAATCCATTCCCCACAGATTAGGTGTCCAATTGTTATTCATGGTGAGGAGATGGCTATGAATATCGAAGACCATTATTGGCAAATTCGAGTTGGACATTTGCCCGCACCTGGTTGGATATTTACTGCTCTTTCCTGAATAAAACGTGTCGTTTCTCATCTCTGAATACGTACGTCAGGTGGACAACAACAACAAGTACACGTAGACGATTATATATTACAATTCCTGTCGAAAAAATAGTTGGCGTTATTGGATTTGAATACTTTAGTAATTTATAGCCGTAAAAGGAGCGCATTGCTTCGGAATACCTCAAGAAACAAGCCCCGGATTTTTATAATAGATTATTTTCTACTTCAGATTGCATACATTGTTTTTGAACACTCTTTTTATCCATGAAACCCAGAATTTTGCCAAGCTAGGAAAATAAGCTAGTTCAATTTCAGTCTGTAAAAAGAAATACAAATGTGTTTACAACTAATAGGGAATATCATATGCTGAGAACAAAACTTTTTCCCATTTTTACAATTATGAGTTGCTCAAGTAACTAATATTTCTCTGGCGTTAATTGAAGTACAATTCGGCTAGAGGTTATTAAAAGGAACAGCAGTAAACACAGGAAAATATCGTTAGATGTACAAGTTTGTGAATAGGATTGGACAAAGAGTGGGACCTATATCTGTGAATAATACAGAAGCCGAGGAGATTCCGTATTGCACGGAAGGCGCGCTAAAAGATTGATCGTGCAGTATTAATCACTCACATCTGCATCGAAGGGGTTTAGGAGATTTCCAGTGTTTGTACTAAAGCAGTATGAGATAATTTTTGTTATTTTGCGAAATAAAATTGCACACCTTCAACATTCATACATCTTTAATAATTTGTATCCACATTTTTTATACTCTTTTACTTAGAACAAATCCTTGATGAATTTTTTACAATGTTCCTAGTTTAGAAAGAACATTCTTTGCTCGTGAGTTTTCTTATATTTATTTAATAATCAGCATTACATATTAATCAGGATTGAAATTTTAAAACTAAACTTTCAACTAGTAATCCTGAAATCTGTAAACAAAAAAAAGTTATTCCAACATTTCAGGGATCTGTACATAAAAAATTATTTTGTAAGGAGCTGCAAAGGAATATACCCACGATGAAAGGAACAAGTACACGCTGATTTGAAACTACGTTGTGACAAATATTCATAAATAATAATAATAGCTAACACGATGAATGGGTAGAATAAATTGTAAATTTTACTCAGAATACAACAAACCATTGAAATAATAAATAAACAAAATTAAATGTAAGCGTCTTTACTTAAAGCGTATAATTTATTTTCATAAAACCCGGATTTCTGATAAAGCAGTTAGAAATGATAATTAAAAAAGAAACAAATAGAAGAGACCTTGTCCTTAATAAATTTTGAATTAATAGTTTCAAAAAAAATGTGATACTCTTCTTTATAATGAAGCATTTATTGTTTATATACTTCTGATAAATAAAATATTTCATAAGTGGTAAACTGTATAACACGAAATTGACAGGGCCACAATATTTAGGTTTTATTTTTTTTCACAAAACTACTATACTGAAAGCGGTCTGACCACAAGTTAGGACAAGGTTCGAAAATGTAGCGCTTTAGTTGTAAAATTTCTGTAATTAGGATTCATTATATTTTATTACATATTTCATTGAAAATATTATTAACAAGGACCTGAAGCTTGGAAAGTTTCTGCGTGTGTTGGGTGGGGCCATGAAGTCAATTGCTTAATGTCCGGAAAGGGAGGTCAGGCACGTACCCTGCTAGGAAAACACAGCCATAAGCCCAATGACAAAAACAATTAATTAATGATAAATATTTTAGATGTGAAAAACGTACGTTGACTCATTCGTATCAGAAGTTTTTCTTTCGTCCAATTAAGGGAGTACATTTGATCTAAATATATTTTACCAACATATTTTTCACAGATTATGTACAGCACAAATATAATATTAAATTAATATTTTAATAAACGTGACTTCTGTTTATATAATTATGTCCGTTTCAATTATTCGATTGCGAAGCTTTATCGACTATCGAGAATAACGTTGCAGAATAAAATACAGTGTTTAACTTTACAATTCGTAAGCTGAAATTCCGATTTTATATTTCACCATTGCCGTGGCTGGAATTTAAACGTAAATTTCATTTTAAAGTTTGTTTGCTGTTGGCAACATATATTAGAGACAAAAAATATTCGTTTTAATTAAATCTGATCCTGTAAAAAGTAATACTGGATTCAACTATAAAACCTGATTTGCGTAATGTAATTCATTCGGTATTCGGTTAGTTGTCTGCCATTTTGTAACAAAAAAGCACGCGCACTGTTTGCACAGTTCTAACATACCAAGAAACATAATTTTTTTAAATAATAATAACCTAGAAGGTACCAAATTATAACGCAGCATTGCAACTCTTGAATGGAAACATTTTCACTTGTTTAATCTTAGTCTAAAATGAAATAACGGGAAATTAAATTTCCTCTCCGACATTCAAATGAATGGGTTTTTATTCACAGCTGTTCGTTGGTATTAATCACCAAAAGAAAGCAGTTCCGATTTAATTATCGAGCGTAATGCATACCGACAATGCAGCGGAGAAAATTCATCAAGGAGTACAATTGATCACTTTAAGGTTACTTATAATTAATATATATGTAACTATTGTTATTCATGAACTGAAGTTTGACGGCTGTCTGTAGAATCGAACTTTTATACGCTTAATTTGTAGATTGTCATAAACGCATGTTTCCTTAAACACGTTTCTGAAAATAATTTCTTATCATAGGAGACAAGCACAGGTAATTTTTCAGACTTCACATTCGTACAGATCACGTCGACTTTGCCAGAAATCTTATTCCTTCTGTTCATTTGAAAATGCATTGTCTAGGTAAAATAAGGTTAGTCGATCTGAATAATGGTGCACCTCCAGATAAATTATCAACGAGTAAAATGTAGGGTTTAAAGACTTGGAATCATCATTTTAATAAATTATATCAATGTGCCCCACGGAAGCTATAATGTTTTAAAAGCCATGTCTTTTTATCCAATTTACAGTCAAATTGTCAGGTTAGTAGGAAGCTAGTCTTAAAATATGACGGGATTCTTATTTGGCGGCCACGGTGTGGCTATAACTAGTTCCCTGTCTTTGTCAATTTTTTTTATTACTGGGAAACGCACGCTTAAAATTAACAGGTCTTGTTCTTTTGCACTGGAAAATTCTGAACATTGATTGAGAAGTGTTCTAAGATTTGGGAAATATTCAGACGTAAACATAAAACATCAATTTTCAAGAACATTCATTTGCAAAGTTGATCATCTGTTTAATTAATAAAGATCACAAGTGTAGGAAGGAAATAATTTCAAATTTTAACATGTTTCGGTGAGTTAGTGTTCATGACTGATAGTTTAAGAGAAAAATTGTGATTGTGACCTTTAGTCAACAGCCGAGTTATGGGAGGTCGACTTTCTCATTTGTCAGCCAGCTGAAGCGTGGGTTCAGGCGCTTCGATCGCTCTTATATCAAATCAATTTTACACCAATAATGAAATATCAGTGACTTTTGTGACAAATATGCGTATGTTTAACAGCACAGTTGACGATTACTTGATTGGACGAAGACGAAGAAAACAGCAAATTTAAATTCCACCATCCGGCCTTTATCGGAAAATTTTAAATTTCCGAGGATATTTTCAGTAAATATGCATTTTGTTTTAATTTGATATATATATAATATTCGCTATATCCACGCATTAGGCCCCAGATTTATTTCGGGAAACCGATTTCGGTACATTCTGTTTCCGCATTGAAAAATGGTAACAATATTCCAGCTTTTTCTCTTAATGAGTTAAAATTAGTCAGGCTAAATAAATGGTGCAAAATCCTTAAAATAACTAGAAAATTAACACATGATCGCTTCTTGAAGATTTTTTTATTTAAATATTCTAGTCATTTCCGTTCCTATTTTTACTTCTCAACAAAAGAGAACCACGAAGAGTAAAAGAGTTTAAACTTGTTTCATTGCAATTTATTCAGGCTTTCGTGACTGGAAATTATTTGGCCGGTGCTGCCGCTTCCACATTCTAAGCAGGACAGGCAGCATTTTACCAATTTCTATTGACCCAATGTAGAGAAGAAATATTTCGAGGGAACAAATAAAAAGGTCGGAAACTTATAATAGCACCGCTTCCGTGAAGGCCAATCAAATCATCCCCGGATTCATGATGGTTATTGATGATGCGTGGGTGGCAAAGGGGGGAAACCTTTTGCGCCTCAGAAGAACAGAACATGACAGCGTTTAATAAATCATCAGCCTCTCTCATTCTTACGCTAGAAATTACAGGAAACATTATAAAGAAATTAGGGCACGTCTTGAACTTATTAATTATTTTAGACTAAATAAATATTAAATTGAACTACCCGAATTTATATCACTTGCATGTTGAGGAAATCGTTTGCCGTAACCTTTATTACACTAAATATATGACAGAAAATAGTCTATAAAAATAATTTTTTTATAAACGTATACGCTGAATGAAGTATTGATAATAAATATTTACTCATCCTGAAAATGTTTGTGGTAGAGTAGCCCGCATTACGCATAATTCACTGGTCCAGCCGTTTCTCTAAGAGATTTTCGGATATGTTCTGCAAAGTCGCATTCGTAGCCGTTATTGGCCAGGTGTTTATTTAAATTTGGAAAAAGTGAAACTAAATTTGGACATCAGGAAAGATAAGGAATGTGGTTATATCGTGGTACAATCCCGGAAATATTGCCCTATGCGATTGATATGAAATTTGAAAATTATCTTTACATCCTTAAAACATTGATCACTTACTTGTTGTGAGCTGAAACGAAATGCTCGATATCGAAAAAATGATACCAACATATATTTTCCCAACAAAAGTCACACAGAACCTTTTTGCTTTTCCTCAGGATTAAAATGATGTATTCACGTTTCAGAGGCTATGATAATTTTCGAAAGAAACTTCATTACCGTTGCAACTTTTCACGCTTATCATTACCTATATTTACTATTGTAATTTGAAAGCACGATACAGAGGCGAATTTTCTTAAAAATTTGGGTTTAATGTGTTATATATAGTCGGGAAAGTATGAGTAGCATTTTTATATGTAGTACTAATTTCGTTGAGGTTCTCAATACGTAGAATACTAGAATGAAAGTTATAATGCATTCAATTTGAGACCGAAAAGAATTGTTAAATAAATAATATCTATGAGTTATGAAATATGTGTCCATGTCGAGGGAAATCTATGGCCTAATAGACATCGGGGAGTTAGAAAACTCAATCAAAATTCATCACCCTCCAAAAAATGTCAAGAACTGCGCCATGGATCATGAAAAAAAATATTTTGCTTCCATTAATATCGAATATGAGCGATGCAGCTGAAAGGAACTCAACTGCTCTCATAGTTGAGAACCAGTCCTTTGAGGGACTCTCAGGCGTAATGAGAAACGAGTGCAATTCTGCCAGAGAAAGTCTTAAGTAGGCAGAGAACGAGCACCACAAAAACACTTGTTGCTATTTGCCACGATGGGCCCACTTTAATGGCGCATTACGTCCGCCAGAAATGAACTTGTGCCCTTAGTTCTGGCGACACTTGTTGGGTTTCTGCGAGTCCTTGGACTGGATCACGGATACTCGAGCTAAGACGTGCGATTATAGTAGAGTTTGAAAGCTGAGTTCGAAATATAAATATGAAAGTCTTGAAACGCCTTTTCTGCTATATATAACGGTATTAAAATTCACAACAGGAAATTTATTCAAAATATCATGAAGGATATCACGAATAAACTACGAGAAATGACTTACCTCAACTTATCGGACAAGCAGCGCAATTAATTTTTACTAGCTTTATTACTCCTAGGGTATAGCATCAATTGGATTCTAACCTTAAAGGATTAAAATAGTTTTTGCAGCATAAAACTAAATAAATTGATTGATTGTACTCCCGTTCAATGAATAGTATAATAAACAGATGAATGTTTGTTATGTTATTATAAATCATAGCTTGTTTCTTTACAGGGATCTTGTTCGTTGCTGCCATGCATACACAATGTGTATTTTTAAATTATAATTTTTACATTCTAAATTATTTTGAACCTATCGTTTGCTAATTTTTAATTTAGGTATTAAATTTATGTATCAAAATACATTATTCACAATTTAATAATGTTTTATTTCATATCCCATAATGAAGCTTAATAGAATTTTTAAATTATTTTTTCTTCACTATAAGGCGTGACTCATAATCGCATGATGAAAGGATTTCGCCTCAACCTATGACATATTCTGTAGTCTCTATGCATCTCCAGTCTTGCATAGTAAATGTTACGGATAAACAACTATTCTTTTATGTATAGACGTACAATCATAAAAGCGACCACGGCTAGTTTTGATTGGTGTCTCCCCGATGAAAGTTTGTGGTGAGGCATAAATCGCGCCTATTCGCTGCCACCGATCCCCGAGACGCCAATTCGGTCCTCCACATCCCCATAAATCTGGCAGTCAGTCGCCTGGCATCTGAAACGGCGATTCCTCCCCGTCCTTATCGCTCACCGCGTTGAGCCTGATTGAATTATTTCATTAGAGGCGCTGGCATTGTCGTGCCATGCTGAGCGATAATGCTTACCGTCCCTCACTTAATTCCGAGCCTTCCATTGTAGGGCCGCGTTAATCCCATTGTTATAGTGAGTACAGCATGCTAATCGCCGCGAGATATTTAAGAGCCTCCAAGGATCTAAAACGTTGCCTCGTAAATTACGCATGAGGCTCAACACCACTTACATTAATTACATATAGATGGACTCGAAATGACAAACATCAAAAACATTAACAAAATTAGTCTGCTATTCCACTACCCACATACAGCAAAGAATGAAAAATAAAAATACCGGAAATATAGCAGTAAAAGAATTAATTTTTTTGAGTGATCATTTATTTGGCTTGTTGCTGGGGGATACTTCTTGACAGGTCCTGAGGTCAATTTCTCTCATCAGATAATTTAGTGTCAAAAGCAGACCTAACCATCTAAATAATTATTACCTAATAATAATCGCTATTATTTTGTATATTATACACTGTTTTTCTTAGTCCTCTCTGTAATATTCTCATCCTGTTCAGTAATATAATAAATATATAAATATTATCATTTTTTACAGTCTGTCTAGACATTTAGTAAATTTCGTGTTGTAAATAATATGCTACAGGTAGTGAATTGGATACTTATTTAAACAGAAATAAAGTTGTAAGTTATATATAAGTAACAAAACTACATTTTCCCTCCAATAATATAGTAGAATATAACTATTACATAAGTCGATGTTGCATAGGTCCGAAGGATTCAACTTTTTGATTCGTTGTGAGTTGACAAGTTTGTGTATGCCACTATAGTCCGTCTTAAAGTCGAAGTCTGCTGGCGTGTCCGCATGGAAGGGGGGGGGGGGGGCTGATGCCACGCACGACACACGACTTCAGTCCTGCCGCGACATGGTAAACTGTCCTTTTTCACTGTCTTCTCCGCGATCACTAGTGACAACATTATTCATAGCACTATCGTCTCAAATCATTATAGGATATTGATGCTAAACCGCTTACGTTCACGCTGGCTTCTTAATGCTTTCTTTACACGATTTTTCCATGTGAACCTTTTATCTGCTTGTGGTATTTGTTGACCATTTAATTGTAATGGCGGACAAGTTTAACGGGATAAACTGACACTGGGTTTTGAGTGTTGGTTTTGCGTGCGGAGGCTTCTTAAACTGTGGAAAGATTTCCCGAATCGCGGCACGTCATAGTGTAATAGCACCAATGTGAGGTAGACGTCATTTCGCAGCGAAGCGGCAATTTTTCAGGAGCCTCGACTAGTCACGTCTGTGGCATTGACAAATATCACAGGGTTGTTGCCGAATGCCAAGTGACATCACCAGTACAGTTATACAGAAATGATACAACTAAAATCAACCGCACTTTTTTGCTGTAAATTATTATATTAACTGACATTGCATACGAATTTTCGTTACATATTTTGCTAAAATAAATGTTTTTAACTGAGAATCTTTATTTATTTACGGACATAGTTAACATTTTATATCCTCCTCGTTCGTGATTGGCTGGTTTTTTTATCTTGTAGTGCGTCATTTTTAGAATCGACTATCGTTTTTCCAAAGATTTTATTTATATGGGAATGTTTCATCTATACATAAACATCCAATGATAAACTGAAAAACATCCAATTGTTAGCGTGGATTGTAAAACACAATTTTGTTTTCCATATTCTGTTTATACACGAATTTCTCACGAATTTGTGTCATTGATTCGAAAGGACATGCATGCAGATTTTTCACATTAATTCAAACCGTTTTACAAATATGGATATTGATTACTTTACTTTCATTCATATTTTGGAAATTTTAGGGAACTGGTAGGATTTTACTTTGTGATCAAGCACAGCTTTGTTTAATTTGGCAATTCTTAAAGCGTCATTGTTTTCTTCCTTATAACATCAAGAGTTTCCTTATTAGTAATTTTGTAACTATTCTAATTTTTCAGATCATCATTCATACTTATGTAGCTTCAGACGAGGAAAATGGATACCTAATTGGCATATCAATCGTATCAGGAAATAATATAAAAAATTCTCAAGTAATCCTGATTTTTAATCTGTAATAAATCACAAATAGTTTTTACTAGTAGAAAATTTTACCGTGTAATAATATTTGCGTACATTCATATCAACTTTTCCGGATGAAACGTACCTTTCTATTATCAAGAATGTCAGTCTGCAATCAGAAATCGCTTTATTCAGCAAATTTTAGTAATTCCTGATTCAGTATTAATTACTAACACAAAAATCGGTAGTACTCGTTAGATGAAAGCAGGGTTTTAAAATTAATTGTCAGCTGCCTTATTTTCCTTTAAACACTGTCATTGCCAGGTAAATGCGTAGTATAAAATATGAAAATTGTGTAGCACAAAGAATTAAAGAAAAATTCTGGGTGCTAAAAAGTATATTTCTTATTTATTCAGCGAAAGTTTGCGAGTTATCGTTGGTTGAGTCGGTCCCACGAGGAAGTGCGGGTTCAATCGTCGTTTAAATGTCTGCACCTTTCTCCGGAAACTATGTAGTCGAGGCTGTTGGTGACACTTGCCGCCAGTTTCGTGTCGGGTTTCTCTTGCAAGAAACAGCTTCTTGCTTTTGTGTTCGTATTGCTACAGGAAATTGAAACGCTCTTGTATTTGATTGCAGCCGATATCTTTGCCGTCCGAAACATTGTCGTAAAGAACAGCCCATTTGTGAGACCTTTGTTCTGCCTTTCGCACTCTTCATTTTGGTTGCCTGTGGTAGTTCCTTAACCGTATAAACATACATGTTAAATTTTTGCTTGCAATTTTATGTGCTCAACGATATATAATTAAACGGTGAGTTTACTTTGAATTTATATTATATTTGAAATATATTACTTTGAATTTGCTAGTGTTTTTTCTGAATTCCAATCTAAAAATTATTTAAAAACAATATTAATTGGGAAATCATTTGATTTCCTGGACTGTAATGAAAGGCAATTATTCAGTATTGGCCGGGTAGTCTTTAAAATACTACAAATTTTTTGGATACACACCAATAATTGAAAAAGGCTTCCGATGCGTACCTGTAGGACCAATTCTCTGACTATGAGCGAGGTTCTAAAACGACATTCATTATATGACCGATTGATTGCAATTATTCATTTCGACCCCGTTTCTAAAACGCAATGCAAGGCCCTATGGTTTACTCAATCGCCAAGGTTAATTGTGGCGCTGGCCAGAAACAGAATTAAACCTTTTTTAACGGAACACAAGAAAGAGGAGCTTAATTCCACTGTTCTCTATCTGTGGCCAGGCTGCAAGAATTTTAATATCACCTTTTAAATGCTCTTTTAAAGACTCAGACACGCGGACTCGCGAGCAGTTAGCAAATAAAACTCGTTTTAATTAATGCAACAGAGAGGTGAAGGCTCTCAAAGAGAAGAAGTTAGAAGAAGGTGTTTTGAAGTAACGGTGCAATGAGCCACTAGAATAACCTGGTGAACCTTTCTCAGACACGCGCCAAGGTAAGTAATTAAGAAAAAATATGAACCGACAAATAAGTCAACCAATGAAGTAGCACTTTATAAAACGTGTGCTCGAAATACAAATACAAAAATATCAAAGTCGTTTCCGAAATCCGCTGGTTTAACAAACATGCCCAAATACTTTGAAATTAAAGAAGAATCAGCAAATAAAATTGTTCAGTTTTATATTTCGAAATAAAAATTACACTTACTGATCGAATTATGGCATTTTTCAGCAAGCTTGTAGATTTTTTATTAAAAAACAATCTATCTACATGTATTTATTAAATTAATTAGTTTTCTACCCACAGCCTTTCAATTTTTGTCTCTCATCCACTATTTATACAGAATCTGACGGCCCATTTAGCAAGTCTCAAAGTCTAAATCGGTACTTTTCTTAAAATTTAGTCAAAAACTATTTTTAATTATGTATTTCGAAGCATCATCACTTACTAAAAATACATATTTCTAAATACGACTTACTGACAACTTTACCATATGGTTAGGAACTATTTGGACGTAATATGGATTAAAATAACGAATAAGTATGAGAAATTTTATGTTTTGTGTGCCTGGATATTAATCGCTGCCCGTATCACACCATTTCTCGTAATCATTAATTCCATATAAAATGCTACTAATTTAAGCGTAACGAGGTTTGGACCGGTATAATAATTGCAATATAGATATTACTAAACTACGTAAAAAACGTTTGGAAAAAATGAAGAACTGGCTTAGTTCTTGCAAATTAAAGGACTAAATAGTGCACTAAATAAAATTGCAATGTTAACTGCGTTAACGCTGAATTACTTTATGCTTATATATATATATATATTATATATAGTGGTAATTAATAGGAAATAATTAATTAATAATAAAGAATTTGGACTCGCATTGTTAGCGGCATAAAACACACATGTGCACAAGAATGCAATGTTTGTGGGTATTCTAGAGGTTGGTTCGCTAGATGCGAAGAGCAGAGTCTGTGGGGAGCCGAGCTCCAGTAAAGTCTCCGTGGAAATATAGCAGTGGACAGACGAAAAGTATACAATATAGAAAGTGTCTGGATACATTTAACAACAGCTAAAACAGTTCGAACATTTTACAACTTGCAGTTTGTGAGATAACTGCGTAATATTCAACGCTAAATATGTATAGTGCTGAGTCTAAATCATTATATTCTCGATTTAGACCACTTTTTTCGATTTTGGGAGCCCAGGTAACTACATCCAGCAGTTAACAATCTTCGGAACGAACTATTAGGATTTCTTAAACGAACAGTGAACCAACTTTTGCAAAACTGAAAGTATTGATTAGAGTCAGTGGATAAAAATGGCCTGTCTACAATGTGCAGTAAGTGTGTGTGTGTACGAACGAGACAATTTCCTTGAGTACCAGAGACAGTAAGGTAAATTTCCACAGAATTACTATCTGTAAACTCATAAGTAAAGGTGTGTGTGTACGAACGAGACAATTTCCTTGAGTACCAGAGACAGTAAGGTAAATTTCAACAGAATTACTATCTGTACACTCATAAGTAAAGGTGTTATCGTCAGATTTCGTATTTCGTTCAGAATTTAAAGTTCATATTTTATGTTTTTGCATTGTAAAAATCTATTGATGAATTAAGACTATGATAGCTTGATAAAATTTAATTGTTAACAAGTATTTCTTTATTAAAGGCCCAGCAAACGACACTGATAAATAGTCATTTTATTGTAATAGATTAATTGTAATGAAAATACTAAATACTGCAATATATATATATATATATATATATATATACATATACCATATGGTATATTACAAAATAACTGACAAACATGGATCATGAAATAAAATTGACTTCGTTATAAATAATATGTTTTAAGTTCGAATCGCCAAGTGTATGAATACCTCTAACTGGATTTTCCCCTGACTATATTTAACTTGTAAGAACGATATTAAATGCAGATTAGAAGGTGTTTTGAAACTATATTACCATGGAGGTATTATATGTCTTGATTTGAGGACAGAGTCTTCTACATTTTGTCAATAAAATCTATAATTTACACGTAACTACAGAAGAGGACTACGTGAAATAGTGAAGGGCTTATCGAGTAGCGTATAAAATGTATCTTAGCTGAAGCTGCAAAGGACGAAAGGCTGTCTTGCCTACGGGAAGGAGACGTTCGTTAGTGTAGCAGTGGCCACCGGAACAATGCTAACGTGCCCAAGTGCCTCTTAGCCCTCAAGGGCGCTTTACAGACGCATCTATTTCCAAAAGTTAGAACAGCGAGCTCAAATTCTTTACCTTTGTTCTTCCCTTAATAATAAAATGTTCTCGGCGACTTTTAGGTATTAATAATTATCGTCTTAAATATTTATATAAAAGTAATTAAGAAAATAAATTCGTCAAAAATGCAGGTATTTTTATTTGAAAAATATAGAACCTACATACAATTAACCACGGCCGGGTTTGCATCCTAGTGATAAAAGGCGTGTTTGAAACTGTTAAAACAGAACTTTTTATGGGCTCACGACTGCCGCCAACACTCGATCTTTACCGGAAATTCCAATGGCCATTATAATGATTTACTAGTGTAGAGAAGATTTTTACTTTCTCTCTGCATCGGAAGCTAATAAAATGTTACGTATTTAGTAATAGGACAGTGTAAAATTAAATTTTAAAGCCGTTAATGATTTATATATTTAATAACATTAAAAAAATCCTAAACTTCCTGCTCTAATAAATTGCCAAACTACCGGCTATATACAAACATAAATAAACAATGACAATTTTTGTCTAGAAATGCAGGTTCAAAATACTGTGAACTTAAATATTTGGAAATGTGGAACTGTGGCTCTGTAACACCAAATTTGACGGGGTATTTTGTCTATACTTAACTGCTTCTATGGTGATCTGTCAGGTAATTACAATCATCAGGTACCACAAACACCGCAATCTGATGTTTCTGCGTTCCAGAAAGAGGGTCGCACAGCTGATCGCTCACAATAAAATAACCCCGAATTAATGTTTTCTGCCTATCCACACTACACCATTCGCAGTTGCCTCGATAAAAAGTAAAAAAAAAAATTCGATAATATGATAAGATAAATATATATATATAGTAACAACCTACGTTTCTTGTTAAATATTCACGTTAATAACAACTACCTAAAAGTTTGTCATTTTCTAATAATATATCTAAATACGTATTTAGAGCGAACTAATTAAGAGGAAGAATACATTGTTGAACATCTTTAATATAAAGGAAAATATAATACACCTGTTTGTGAAATTAGCCAAATGACACAGACAAAATAAAGTGATGATATAAATCCACAATTTTTTACTTTTTAAATCATTATTTAGGAATATAATTGAATTAATTCATTGTAGTTATTTTAACCTTCAATTCATGAAACTTTTATCAAGAATATTTATATCATCACTTCATTTTGTCTGTCATTGACTATTTTATCTTACTTTCTTGAATATAAAGTTTAAGGTTCAAAGACATTTAAACGCAAATAATTTCCTTCTGATATAACATTTTGGCTTGTCCTCGTTAAGAATTTCCTCAATCAATTGAAAAAATTTAGGGCTATCAAGTAGATGCCTGTCGGTAATTCATTGAATTATGGAATTACTATCAACTTCGTCACAGTTTTGGAACTTCAAACACTTGATGTGCATCAGCTTATATGGACATTTGCAAATTTTTGCATGGCATTTCTGTCATGCAGGAGTTTATTATAATGAAGTAGATGGCCTAATATCGAACACTGGAACTGGGCTAATGCGAGTAATTTTGATTGCAAATCACACTCACAATCTGCTTTGAAATAGGGTAATTTTAGGAAATAAGCCAGTCTACTATCGCTTTAGAGTGCTAATTACTTTTTAATGATATTCGCGGTGGCAGATTCAGTGCATTTCAGACTCGTTTTACATTTCACTGCATGCCGGGATCTCTAAAGTTCTCAGAGAACTACTTCAAGCATTTTGATGACGTCAAAGCATTTAGCGCGGAAGTTCAAGCGTCTGTATAAGATTTCCTTCTCACTGAAACCAAACAATCTTCGAGCAAACGACCATGAATGAGGTGGAGAGAGGAAAAATGTTACAGCTGTACACAGCATTAAAATGTGGAGCAGGAGTTATTGGCGGCCGCAACTGGCACGATAAAACAAGAAAATGAAAATTTCAAAGCGAACAGAGCGTGATGCTATATTTGTGTCGACACACGATATATCCGGAATTGCGTGCGATGTTCTCGTGTCACACCAATGGGGTGAATTGTTTATAACACTATTGTTTATGGAAGCAATGTGAAACTGTGTGCAAAACGTCATAAACTTCTAGTGTATAATGAATTCAAACTTTGACTGTAGAAAATAGACTGTACTAAATAGAAGGAATATTTTCATCTGATGGTTCAATGAAAAACCAGCCAAATTTGTCGTAAATATATTTTAATAAAATAAAAATAAGAAATTATTAATAATATTTGCACGACATATCGTTCCATTTTGGAACCTCTTTAGGTGCATACAGAAACGTTTTACAAGTCTGAATATAATTTATTGCTTGAAATATTACCAAATAATAAAATTTTTGTTGAACAAATTTGTAAAAGTGTGCGCTTCACGCATACATTACATCCGAAATGTATATATATATATATATAAATATATATATATATATATATATATATATATATATATATATATATAAATTTGTAAAAGTGTGCGCTTCACGCATACATTGCATCCGAAATGTGTATAAATATATATATATATATATATATATCTTTACTTATGAGTTTACAGATAGTAATTCTGTGGAAATTTACCTTACTATCTCTGGTACTCACGGAAATTGTCTCGTTTGTACACACACACTATTACTGCACTTTAATTTAAATACATTCACTTTATAGACAGGCCATTTTTATCCACTGACTCTATTCAATATTTTTAGTTTTCAATAGTTGGTTCACTGTTCGTTTAAGAAATATTACTAACTCGTTCCGAAGTTTGTCAACTGCTGGATGCAGTTACCTGGGCTCCCAAAAATGACGAAACCGGTCTAAATCGAGAATACAATAATTTAGACTCAGCACAAAACATTCAGCGTTGAATACCACGTAGTTATCTCACAGACCGCAACTTTTAAAATATTCCAACTGTTTTAGCTGTTGTTAGATGTATCCAGACACTTTCTAGATATTATACTTTTCGTCTGTCCACTGCTATATTTCCACGAAGACTTTACTGGAGCTCGGCTCGCCACAGACTCTGCTGTGCGCGTCTAGCGAACCAATCTCTACAATACCCGCAAACATTGCATTCTTGTCACATTCTTGTGTACGACTTTTGTGTTTTATGCCCCTAACAATTCGAGTCCAAATTCTCGTTTATTAATTAATTATTACCTCTTAATTACCAGAGAGAGAGAGAGAGAGAGAACAGAGGGATTGTAATTATATACAAATAACAAGTAGATTTTTTTAAGAATGAGACATATCGTTTATATTCCATTAATTTATGTCACACATTTTATTTCAGTAACAATTAGAAAACTACTTATCCTAAGTGTGAGAAATTTAAATTGTCGGTTACTTGCAGCCTTGTTATGATGAGAAAACTTTCGCTGACTTGCCGTCTCAGCTTAGTTTCAACAGTGAATGTGTAACTTTAAACTACTAGCTACTATTATGAGATGAAAAAGTGGCACTTAATGTGATATAACTGGGAGGGTATGTGTAATTCTTTTAAAATTACTGAAGAAGTAATAATTTTTAGAAAGAAACATATTTCTGCAAACAATTTTATATATACTCAGAATAGAAGTGAATTTAAAATTGCATACGTGACAAATATAAATTCTGGCAACAGCGGATGTGAGTATGAATAAGTTTTTTTTATTAATTTGACAATTAGAGTATTAAATGGACAATTCTGTCAGCAAATATAAATTAAGTAATTCAAACCATGCGTTGACATATTCGTTTGTAATTAGGTGGGATGAAAGGTAATTAAGTCTTTCAAGTTTTATGTGCACAAAAAATTATGAAAATAATGAAATGAAAACAAACAGGGTGAATGACGTTTTATGTCATGTGATGTGGAATTACTGAAGTAAATTGTAAATAATTCACTAGAGAATATCAGTAAATACACTGGAATTTTACGCAGTTATAGATAATGGTATTCAATGCAGATTGAATGTCAAAATTGTTTACTATATTCTCTCCCTGTTCTGCAACGTTCCTGAACTAAATATTACCATAAGTTTTATTTATACTTGCAGTTTGATAATTTCAAATACAATTATGTTCAAAATACATTTAATCACTTGTTTTACAGTCTGATGGGGCTGCCTAATTTTTTTAAGAATAATTCAATCAGATTAATTTATTTTATTATTTGCTCACTATCAAAATGCTTATAGTCAACATTTTAACATTATTAAAATTTCGTCTAATCTGCCCTATTCTAAATTACGTAGTATACTATCCTTAAGTGTTCTATTCAGAAAGAACTATTTCTCCATATTCTCTTTGAGTTATTAGTTTTACGAAATGTAAACATAAGTTGCATTCGTTTTCTAGACTTTTCGTTCGGTTGGTGTATAATTAATAATGTGTGAGTTTTTGCTGGTCGTAATCCATTGTGACATTTCAACGAAGCCAAAGAATGTTATAAATATGATAGGGACTACTCGCTACCAACTTAGACCCATGCACTATTTCTAAATGCGAGAACCCACACCACCAAAATTAACCCTAGCAAGCAGATATGATTTACCACTACTTGAATCTATTTTATTTTATCCTGGTATTCACAGTGACATGTAATAGGCTGTGAAAACACTTGAATAGGTACAGTCATTATTAATTAAAAATCTGTAAGCTTTCGAGCAGTGTGGGTCGAAGTTTCGAACGTCAATCATTGGTGATGTATTAGGAACTGTGGCTTAGCCTCGCCTAACCTTGATTAATGCCTTGCAATTAATTACGGATAAGAAGGAGAACGTTGTTTCTGTTAATAATTACTGCACCAATGGTTCTCAACCTCGGAAAATAGCATGATTGCCTCAGTACGGCGCACGTGTCAAATTTAAATACATTCATATCAGGAACGACTCATTATTCTACGACACATCTATAAAGACGTATTTTAGTACAATGGTAAAATTTAGAAATTATTGAAAATCATAAAAGCTGAAATAAAGTTCTAGGACATAATACGCGGTACTGTTGTAAAGCATGTTTAAGAGTATTACATATAAAAAAGGAAAATAAATTTATGATTTTCAGTCAATTATTCCTGACTTTTGACAGCCACCGGTTGGGAAAAGCGAAATTTATAGAAGCCTCACATAATGCAAAAGATCTCTCATTCCTATGTTTTATAATCGACTTAATTTACTTTATCATGGAATTTATTTCTTAAGTTGCTATGAAGCATTCTCGCAGCATTTTCAATAAAGTAACGTAAATTCCATACTTTTAAAATTGGGATGCCACACATTTCCTAAGTAAAGTCATTTTTAGACGACGTAACAAATTTAATAAATAAGAAACATGAAGATAGAAAAATGAGGTATTTGCGGAAAAATTAATACTAAATATGTAGAAGATGCAACGTCCCCAAGAATTATTTGATACTAGAGACATGATTACCGTAAGAATATTCTATAATATGATATGTTAAAAAAAAGTGGTTCTGTAATGTTCAGTGTAAATGAATTATGAAATCTGTTGCTTTAGGATCACAGAAACTTCACCGTTCGTATGATTGACGACATTTTTATTTTATTTTAATATACAGAAAATTTTTTAATGCGAAGATTTTACAATTGTGATATAATTATGATGACGTTAACAGGTTACAATTAACTTGACGAAATGTAGTTGCTTCTTGAGGAAGTTATGAATTATTTATTTATATATACAAACATACACACACACACACACACACATATATATATATATATATATATATATATATATATATATTCTAATGATCAAATAGAAGGTCGTTTATTTAATTTAACGAGCCCCACGTTGAGGTAGCCATTTACGTAATAATCAATTATGAGGCTTTATTAAATGAAATAATAAACAAAATTTAAAACATAAAATTTATTTTATTTTGTGGCAATAAAAGATAATTATAACAATATTTGAGATCTTTCTCTCAGGGCCTCTACTGGGTTTGATAATGAACACACAAAAAAATTGATTTAAAACCTTATTAACAAACAGTTTACAATTTGCCTAAACAATATGTGGATAGAAATAAATTAAAAGGTAAAGAAATTAACTCTGATTGACAATTTAAAGAGAACGAAATCTGACTTTATCCTTTAATTAGCGTTTACAATTAATCATTAGTTTTTGTTTTTTTACTTACATACTGTCCAGCTGGTATCAGCATTCTTTTTGGTTTCGGAGGTACACTATTGCAAAATTATACACTGATTCTAAATGTCGACTCACAGATTTTACACTATTGAAGTCAAAATTGATAGGCTCCCAGGGACTCGGATGATCCTCCTGAATGTCAGCTGTCTGATGTCTGCTTGCCTTACAAGGATCCTATGATTCGTAGATTTATTAGTCTTTTACTGATTTGGACTTAAACTGTAACATATCTCCTTGAAGATTTATTTTAACTGTTTATTCTTTCGGAGCGAACTAACCTTTCTTTAGCTTCTTGCTGCAGACTTAAACTGTCAACTTTACTATTCCGCTCTTTGCTGCTCACCAGAAAAAATTCATCCGTCCACAGAAATCTTTCATCACCAACTCTATCCTAGCTAGCTGTAGACGTAAAAAAACTGACTTCGTTTCCTGGCTGGCTATAGACGTAAAACTGCTGACTTCCTTTCCTGGCTGGCTATAGGCTTAAACTCTCGACTTTCATTCGCGCAAAACGCCATTTTGACTTTTCAACAAAAGAGGCTGAGCTTGCTTTTTCATTGTTGCTTTGTTCGATCAGGCCGCTATAATGGATTTATCAAACAATTCAAATTTAATGTCCAAACAATTAATGGCCTAATTAATTGGCATTACAATATATAAATATATATACACATATACATACATGTTTATGTGTGTGTGTTAATTTGCGCTGGTTGCCAGGTCAATTTGTCGTTTTCTTTTAAGCCTTCTGAGAGGTTTAGGTGGAGGATGGGATTCAGTATATGAGATAATGGGATTGAAGTGGTGGAGATTTCAATTGACGACATGCAATATACTTGAAAATCTAAAGAAATTGAATTCAAAATTTGACAGATCTCAACCGCATACACTAATATGAACCTGAATTTCTGTAGTCAAATCTGTGTCTGATAAGTAAACAGTCGCTCCTTCGTACGTAATTCATTTCCCTTTTCTTTGTTCTTATTTTATGCAGTTACCTATAGCCTCTTAAAATTCCTGTCCCTTTATAAATGACCGCTCATGGCGCCGCTGGTTCCACCAGTGCGGTTTCTCTTCGTCCTTTGGCCTGTAAAATATTTGCTGTGGAGAAACTTTTCACCACAAACCCCACATTTGTGTTCCGAATGTGCGGCGGTGAGACCGCGTCTGTACCCCAGGCTGCAATCACACTGAGTTGTCAGCAAACAGTGAAAAGTATCGGCCGCCATTGGAGACACGGAAATACGTGCATACGTTTTATTTATTCACTCATGGTCACACCGAGTTCAAATCCCTTTCATAATTGAATTAAGTTACGACAGCCACATTTTTACAAATTACGGTTACGTGCAGAAGTACGTTTCCTTTGTTTTCGTGGTACAAAGTCCTGAGGTTGTTACAAGTTTTAGTTTGATGTTCTGTCTTTGTAGCCTCGATCTGGCTATCCCTTTACCTATGCAGGAAGCCTTGACGTATCTCCGTCTATTGCAAACAGCGCGCTTTCTGAATTCTAAAAGCGCACTTAAAAGAAAAGGCGAGGAAAAATAAACGTTTGCGATGGCCGCCCTTCCAACTTGCGACACATCTCCAGTGTGTCATAGCTCCTCAAATCCCAGGTATCGCATCTAAATGGCGCATGTCCGCGTCCAGGTCAAATACAAGTCGGAATACAAAGCAGCTTCCGACTCGACAAGATCCAATTTCCAAACTGCTCTATTGGTAGAAATAATAAGCAGACCAAGTTTAATTCCAAAGAATTTATTCTAAGACGATTATAAAAGATTGAGGATGAGAGATGTGACTTCGTCCAGAATGGTTTAAGTGAAAATTGTAAGGAGAATTTGCCCCTTTACTAAATCAGTTAACTATTTGAATTAATTTACAGCCGAATAAAATAAGGATTCATTAATTCATACTATTACCAGAGCAGTAGTGAAATAACGATTTATATAATTAATGTTATTATGCATGAAATCAAAGAATATTAAATAATACATTTTAGTCCATTTTCCTCCTTTCTTCGTAGGCACGTGAGATTTATTTTATAATTCTGGTTGGTTGTAGACAAATAACCTCTATACAACATTCAATGTTCTCATGCTTAAAACACCTAAATATTATTTATTTATCTTCCAAGCAGACATTTTGTGATACGTTTTAGTGATATTGTTCCTAAATTTGAGAGAGGTTCTTACAATGATAAATTCAAGTGATTGAAACGAAACATGATTTTGTATCGCACAAAAAGCGCATGAGAAATTAAACATTCTGTAATGAAAGAACGCGGTGCTCTTACCATCTGAGCTGAGATGCATCGCGTACTAGGCGGAGGTCCAGGGTTCGATTTACGGTCCGGTGGAGATTTTTCTATCGTTATCCATGAATTCAGTTTCATGGTATTGAGCAGAGCATCGATATAAAGCATTTCTTCTGTTCTTTAATTAAATTTATGATTAAAAATGTACACGAAATACTAAAGCACAAAGACAGTCACGTAAATTTCGTCCCGGGAAATTTTTTTGTAATTAAGAAAGATTAGTATTGCCCCAGCCAAGTAATGATTTACTTTAAAAAATTAAACTCTGTAGAAGATGCAAAAACCCATAAAACTGTTGACATTAATTTTAAACTATATTTTTAAGAATTTATTATCTATGTATGTCTTATATTGAATAAGGGATTTACTTAGTTGGCTGTCCTTTACAATCTTAACAAATTAGGAAAATATTACGAATGAACTCAACAGTAAGTCGGGATGTCTGACACACTGGACTAATCCTTTCATACACCTCCTTATATATACGAACTTCTTCTGCAGGGAAATAAATTTTCGGTATGAAATAACAGCCTCTCAAACTCAATCTGTGGATGGCCCCAATCGTCTTCAATTGAATCAACACGATTCAGCCTTATAACATACAGCAATATTTCCTTCAACCGGAAGTTAGCACATTCCACTTTATCGTTCCAACAAGAGTCTGCTTTATGAGCTTTTTCCGGACCCTCTCCCTTCTACAAGTACCTCTACCCTCAACGCAAAAGGAAACAAAATTTGTCGGAGAACGTGATTTGAAATCAATTGATAGCGAAATAAATTTATTCTTCGTAGGGCGCATTGTGCAGTTTGAGGGGTGACTTAGTTGTGATTTACGAATCAAATAAAGTTGTAGCTGGATCTGGAGATTAAATCTACAGGTTGAACAAGTAAATATGTAAGAATTCATAGCGCTGTTGTACCCAAAATTAACAGAAACAGAAATTGATAATAAATATCACTATGTAATGCATTACGAACGGTGAAGCTAATCCCACTTCTTAATTTAAGTTTCATTAGCCAAGAATTTATCATACGGTGCAAACAGATAGACAGTTATTAATTAAATAAATATTTAAAGTAGCCTTTGTCTGAAAACAAGTATAATTCTTTTAATATGTATAATTATACATTAATATTGCTGATTAGCTTCGTGACAACGATAACTGAAGGCCAGGTATTGATTTATTGTTAAATTTTTAAACCTCTCGCCATTAAATATTTTAATATCTGCAATGAAATGTAAATAAATGATATACAATACCAAATGCCGCGTCATTAACGCAAAATTTTGTACTTTAAGCCATTTTCCTGATTAATTATCCAATACATTCCACTTTGGGTGAGTTAGAAGTAGCTGCATCAGTTTATCATGACATTACACGCAATGGTGATATAATTTACAGTGAAATGTCGTTTGACAGTTACTATATTTCAAGTAATCAGTCTGTGTGGAAAATTATGATTAACGCACCTCCGTATTTTACGAAATTTCGGAAATGCAATTGGGAGACAAAAGGCACGCAACAACGAGTGTTTTATTGTAAATTAATACAGCTTGTTCTGTGATGTTGTTTCAAATCGAATATTTGCTTTTAATACTATAAATCATATTTTATGAATAATTAATCACATTTAATTTTGAAAAAAAAATCTGTCCCTGCTGATGTGGTTTTGAATGGAAGTGCATTAGTCCCCCGCGTATCGGATAATCGTCAGGAATCTTTCATCGTTATCGCAAAATCGATTTGATGTAATTACATCAGTTATGTTGGAAATTATAGGTTAAACGGGGCTTAATATTATGTGGGATTAGACAGTTTCGAAATACTGGTCATCTCCAGCGGTGTGCTAACTCCAAAGCATTTATTCGACGGTTAAACTGTGCCTTCCAGCCCAACATTTGATGTTGCACTGAGAATGCTACTGATAGCAAAGGAAACTTGCCGTTAGTTAGCAAAGCCAAGGGCATTCTATGACAGCTTACATCCAACACTCACAAATTCTTCTTTATTTGCTTAAGTCAAATATTTGCACGAGCCATAATCACCTAGAAATTATGCAATTTTTACTTTTAGTGAGTGAAATTTCTGTAGTTAAATAAAAACTGTCACATTTATGCACATTATCTGGCAATAATACCGATAAGATTTTGTAGGGCTTCATATCAGTTGAATATAAACAGTGCTGAAAATGACTACAGAAAAAAAAAAGACTGAATGGACATATTAGAAATACGGAGCTGAAATTATCAGTTGCATTATATCGGTAGCATAAACAACAAGAAAAAATAGAAAAATAATCATTAATGTTGTTTGTAAGAATTTAAAAACGTTTAAGCTTCACTTAGAATCGTAACTCGGAGAGTAATTAAACAATTCAACGATTTCAAGCTTATACTATACAAATAAAAATTACTAAATAGATCTGCTCAGGGAGTGTTTATTAATAGATCACATAAAAATACAAATTTGGAAAATGTTCAACATCTCTAGAACTACTGCGGTATTAAGAAAGTAGTTCATGACATTACTTATCAAATATGCTTACGAAAGAGAATAACGACAACTTGGGAATTCCGTAATATTTGCAGGTTCAAATAAAACACACCTCACCGAAAAAATAAATGGCAATAGCATTGGATGACTAAATTACAGTTCTTTCATATTAATACTTCATTTCCTAATTTAATCTCAGCAGTAATTTTTTTTCCCACAAGACACCGAAAAACACACGGCAATGATTGATATTGAGGACAAAAGTGTCAAACATTGAGTATAAAATTTTCAAAATGGGAAACAAAGCAGTTCACCTCTATTAGGTGATACCGGCACAGAAATAATGAAAATTGTGAGTAAAGTTGTAAACCCATTCACAATAAAAGTTTTAAATCGTCAAATCATTCGGCGTTACCGACGGTTTGTGGGACAAAACTGCATAGTGACTGTAAGAAGAATTGTTCAAAGATACCAGCCCGCAAGACAAACTTCAGCGATATGTAAAAACGTGGGACATATAACGGACAAATTATCCTCGTTAAATCTTATGGATTTCTTGGGACGTATGTGTCATGTTCATCGGTTATTTCAAACATACGTTCATTTATTACAATGAAAACTTGTTTATTTTTTAAGTATCTATATACACACACACACACAAGATTTCTTTGGTTACAAACATCCAGACTAGTTGTAACAAACACTAAAAGATAAAAACGACTTGAATTTATATATTTGGTAATTCTTCATACCTTTATTAATAAATTCCGCGTGAAACTTATTAAGCTGCCACCCTAATTTTTTTATTACGATTATCAAATAAAATTGACTTATAATACGTCACAGCTAAAATATGCAAATTAATTAGCTACCTTCGTGTTTTTTCAATATACAACATTCATACTCTACGAAACAACAATAAGATGTCTGAAAATATATTTGCTGCTGTGAATAATTATTCTGTAGAATTAGGTTAATTTAAATTTATTTTAGGTTGCTTTAATTTATTTAATAAATCTAACATTTCAGTTTATCATCATCAATGTAAGGATTATGGTTTTTAAACCTTAAATTGTTGTCTTTCCGCCACGACTTTATTGGAAATAGAAGAGGCTATTTCCTGTGCTACATAAAGTTATTTATTGAGTGATTAGTTTTCTTGCGCCTTCCACATTGGCGTCACAGGCCTGTTTAGCAAGGTGCGTGGGCGGAGGAGCCCATCTCGGATATTTGTTTCGCGAGGCGTTTATGCTCGTACTCCTGTTTGCGTGTGCCCCGGGCTAATAAAGGGCTCTCAAGACGGCGGCCGACCGCAGCACCTCCATCAAAGGGAAGGGACTATAATTATGGGCTCTAGAATGATATTGCGCGAGATAAATCTTGGCTAGGAGGCGGTGGCACGTAGCCGAGGCATCTGTCTGGGTGAGATTTACGAGCCTTCGGGGGAAGGGAAGGAGAAGTGAAAGTGGCTTTCCGTACGATTAGCACCCTTCGAGAAATCGCCAACATATCGTGGGAAGTACTAACAGGTTCCATAACCTATTAGGGTAAGTGAAAAAAATAATAATTGGCAATCAACCTGTAACAGGTAGCAGCATACCTTAATGTTCGAAACGACATTCTAGGTTAATATTCTTTATTTTCGAATACGAATCGCTGATACAGTGAGGGTTTATTCACTTATGCTTTTAATTTTTCGCAGTCTCTGAGGTCAACCTATTATTTTACGTATGAAAGCAGCACAGGTTTGACATTTAAATATGCCGGTTTTATTACAATGTAAGAGAAACATTGTCTATACTTAAAAATTTCATTTACAAATACACCTCAAATAATTTCGTCAAATGCATACTAGATAATTATCAGAAACCCGTAATAGCGTTAAAAACCCCAATAATACTGGAATTCTATTTTTTAATAAACGTTTAATAACTTTTTGGCATGAAGAAGAATAAATTTAAACTGTATGTAAATTACTATGTCAGGTTCTTATAATTTTAACTTATACGTTATTATGTATTTAATGTTGAAGATTCTAATTTCCTTCATACACGGAGTTCAAAAGGGAAAATTATTTCTTCGTTTATGCACGGTTCGCATTATAACGAGAGTTAACTAGAATTTTGAGAACTTGAGATTTATAATACTTTAGTATTCCGGCATGTAAACTTTAAAATAATGTAAGACTTTATGAAATTTGGCAATTTTGAACATTATTCTAACAAATTATTATGAATTTCCTATTTCTTCCAATGAATTTTAACGCAAAAGAAGTAATGGTATTATCTAATTTGTAAGAAAAAACCGTTATAAAATAAAGCAGAAGGGGTAATAATTCGGAATCAAGTGTCATATTACTTCTTCATAAATGTAAGAGCGTTTAAATAGTCGTGCGGAGAGGTCGTAAAACGGTAACGTTTCGTCTTATTAGTTTTTTGCCAACTGTGACCGTGCGGATTATCCTAAACATACGCCCACGGGTTAACTAACCATGATTTATATAGTAAACTAAAATTGAGGAGGGATCGGGCTGGTGCCGTTGAAAACAGTCCAAGGTCCTCACATCGATCTGGGCGCCGCACCACAGCGTGCCAAAAACTATCGAAGCTAGAACTAAACCCAGAAAAGTGTTCCTAATCTGTATTCCTTATCAAGACGTTATTATTCAGAATATTTTTATTTTCTTACAAATTAACACTCTAATTTACTTGAAAAATTGTTCATGAATTACATAGAAAGTTTGTTAACTATTTATTCATATTACACAGTGAGTAAATAAGTATGTGATAGAAATAAACTGAAAGAGTAAAGTTATACTGCTCACTTAAAAACCACTCGCAGAATACAGATTAGAAACCTCCCAGGGTCCTATAACTGAGGTGATAATTTTGTTTGGACGAATTAATCAACTGTTCCTTATATTCTACAACATGAAACTCTCGCGTTGGGATCCTTTCATATGGTAATTAAAGTGGACTGCGTACAATCAAATAAGCAAAGGTTAATTGACACTCGGAATGGAAAAGATGCCTTAACATATGCTTGTAAAACAGGCTTGAATTAAATTAGAGGATTTACCGATTCTGAAAAACTGTTCTTTATAAAATCATGCAGAGGGGAAAAATTCGGTGACGCATAAATTTTAATGGATATATAATTCAATATTACAATTTACCTGAATAAAGACTTCTCGTCTTCTATCAATAGTGTTGGCCTAGTGTTATCTGGCCTGTATTTATAAAGGAGCGTAGGTTACCCCCCCACCTCCATGACACAGCCCGCCATCAGGTGACTTTTATTTACTCAGCGCTAGCCTCACCACGTGACCTCGTTCCCCTTGCTTATTACCTTGTAAGTCCTGATTCGTAATATGACGTGATTTCAGGCGCTGCTTACCATAAAGCCTAAATCTTAAGTAAATTCGAATTTGTTTTTATTTCAATTGCTTCTAGAAGCACACTGTCCCAGAAGTCTTGTACTTGGATCAGGATCTAATTTTCGTTAAATTTTATTTTGTGACCCAGCATTAAAGAATGTTCCGCCAGTGCTGAATTTTCCGTTTGTTTCAGTCTGATGGATCTTTCATGCTGATTTATACGTTCTTCAACTGAACGCACAGTTTGTCCTATATATTTTAATCCGCAGGCACATGGAATACTGGTGGCTATGACATGGAGGTGGGCGTAACTTACGCTCGTCTATAAATACAGGCCGGACAGCACCAGACTGTCAGTCTATTGCTAGAAGACAATGGCAGTGTACGTCATCGAAACGTTAAAAGTGCAATTGTTTACTCGGTTACAAGCCCGAGAAGACTTTATTCATTCTCTACACGGAGAAATACTATATTATTTATAACCCTTTACCTGTTAAAGTATTTAAGATGTTCTTAAAAATTTTAATGACACTAGTGCAAAGATTAGATCATTCCATTCCATTCAACATTCATTCGATTTTTACATCGTTTGCAGTAATTAAAAAACAGTAGAATTTGTTTCAAACGAAGCTCTGCCATATAGGCTATGAAACTGAATTAAAGGGTCACTATGGAAAATTCTCGAAAATTCCCGCCAAGTACGAGACTTCTTCATCAATGCATAATGCTGAGCGAAGTTCACTAAATCGCATTATTCACGGCTTAATTTTAAAATTTCAATTTAGATTGGATATTAAATTTATCAAAGCTGCAATGAATTAATTAAAGAACAGAAGATATGATTTCAAACGTAATTCAGTCATACAGACCATGAAACGTACCAAGCAGAGGTCCCTAGTTCTATTCCCGGGCCGATAGAAATTTTCCGTTTTGTTACTTCAATCATTTAAATTGTATTCTATTTTAGTGATTTGAAGGTTAGTGACTTAAACCAGTTGTTTTATAAATATAATTTGTACTAATTTCAGTTATTCTTCTCTATTAGCTCAAATATATTGCAGGAGGGATATTTTTGGGTGTCCAGGCAGGTATACGGTGCCTAAATGTCACGCCGACGGTGGCTTGTCTCTTATCTAAAAACAACAATTCACTGAACTCGCCAAAAAGGCGTGGGAAACACGTATGGAATGCGTTTTGTTGGTGGAAGAAAGAGGAGATTTTTTTTTCGCAGAGGGCAGTCAGTCGCGGTGTGAAGAAGTCGTGAACGACAGAACTCAAAGAAGAGATGGAGTCAGCCTTGAATAAGAGTGCAGGACACCTGAAACTTAGGCAGCCCGTCTTACGGCCTTCCATCAAACACAGAGGTTCACATTTTGTAAGAACAAGGCCAAATTATATATATATATATATATCTTCTGTTCTTTAATTAATTCATTTCAGCTTTGATAAATTTAATATATATATATATATATATATATATCTACCAAAATGGAAGTTTCGACTAGCTTTTACTCTTTTCCTCGATTATATTTACCAGTCATCTACTAAATTAATGTTTATATCGCCCGGAGAAACAAAATAATTTTAAATGCTTAGTTATGTAATATCGCTGCGTTTATTTGTGTGTTTAAATGTTTTATATCTTGAAATGTACTGTAAAGAAAGGTGTTAAATATTTGTATGCATTCAATAAACTGTTTAAATTTAAAGGTAACGATTTGAGTGAATTATTTGTAAAATTGAAATAACCCCGTCCCCATTTAATTAAATTATTAAACATTTATATACGCATATGTATGATATAACGAGGAGGTGGGCACAGAAACTAGTTTTGCCTAAATGAATACAAAGAAACAGGACAAACTATTGTCATTGTTGTAAATAACCAGTGAATATTTAATATGTTTATTTCGTTATTAATTTTTACAAATTACATTTCAAATAACCTTAGCCAAAATCAAAATATCCTGTCAAGTGTCTGATGTTAACTTCAGTGTGCGATACGAGCAGGTTTCGTTTCTGAACTTGGCATTATGTCATTTCAGTACAAAGTCATTTGTACAATTATTTTCTCTTCAAAAGTAACGTTTACGTCTACTTTTCCTATTCGTTCAATTTACATATATTAGTTCTAGAATTTTAATATTTAGCCCACGACCTTGGTTTTGTAACACCTAAAGCAAAGAATTTCTCCTTAGTTGAAAACAATTTCGTCGTGCCTAATTTAAGAGAGACAAACAAAATATGTTTGTACACTTTGAAAACAAAGTATATAAGGCAATTCCTATCCAATCTGGCTGGCCTCGGATCCGTTGAATTAAATCCGTTGGTATTTACAGGACGCTGCTCTGTTAATTGTCTTGTTGGCCGCCCACGCGGTCGTCCAAAATGGCGGCTACCTGTTCCGGGAAAGGGCCAGGGCCGCTGTCCAGCAAGACCAGCTTGATTAGAAAACAGCGCCACGGAGGGAAAACGCTTAATTGCTGGAAATTGAACCCAACTTCGATTCAGATGCGGCCAGTGAATAACATCGCAGTCCTCTTCTCTCTGGAGCAATTACTGCAATATCTTAGACCGGGCTCCGTTCAGCTCTTAATTAAATCCGCGGGCCGCATAGACGAACTTGCAGCGTAAGTTGGACGACCAGCATCGAAATCTCCATTCCTCACAACTTCGGACTTCGACCACTGCGGACATTGAAATTTATTTATCGTGAAGAAAGTTTACGAACTGTCTTCATTTTACACCAAAATAGAAAATCTTTTATGCAATGTGATACCAAATATCAGGAATCGCCAATTTATATTCAAATCGAACACTAGAATTCGTTGCGTATCTGACGCTATAATTATTTAGTACAGAAGACTATTGCTTGTAATATGGCTTGGATGATATAAAATTGATTTTGTAATTCTCGTACACGGTTTTTGTTTCTCGTAAATGCGTAATGTATAGTGAATTTAAAAATTCTTCCATTATTCTGAATACTATGCCAAGCCCCAGACGTCAATACTACGCACAATCACTTAATAAAACTGACAATAGGCAACCAAATGAAGAATCTCCCTCAATCCAAACAAATCTATCACAGTTCCCTTCTCCTTCAAACGTAAAATTCACTATAACAGCAACTTAACCTTAAATAATCAACCCATCCATAATAAAACATCTCATTCAAGATCATAAACTTTCATGCTCTTTACAAATCAATAGGACAAAAAACAAACTAAACACGACATTTAGATGATTAAAACCGCTACTACTGTCACTCGAAACCAAAAAGCTGATCTATGCCTCACTAACGTCCCCTATCTGGCAATACTCTTGTAATATCTGGGCCGCAGCAGCTAAAATTCAAACATTTCAAAATAAAGTTCTAAGATACATCATCAACTGTCGTTGGTATTTCCCCAACCACCGAATCCATTCAGACCTAATTATTCTCACAATAGTACATGTAGCAAAAAAAGCATTCAATAGCCAACTGTGCATTAACCAATAATTTCACAATTAACAACCTACCGCCATCAAAAATTCTAAGAAGATTCAAAAGAAAAAGGCATGCAGATTTAACAAATTAAGGACTAATTACATTCTTGGTTTATCACAATGTATTCAAATATCAGTGTTTAAAAAACCATCACAACGATAAAATAATTTAGAGAATAAGTTACCTAATAAAAATTTTAAAAAAATATTCTGAATTTGCAAAAGGGCTGTGCGTGTTGCCTACTATACTCCTTATTTAACTGCCCTACAGACTCTACAACAATTTGGTCTTCATGAACAGTATCCTCCTCATTTAAAATGCCTACAGATACACGACACTTCCATTCAAATAAAGAGATTGTTATGACTATTAACTAAATCTCTTTTTAAGATCAGTCTGTGTTAATTTAACTTTGCACATTTCCATAAGTATTTAAGTGTCGTGGATTACCGTGCAGTTAGCTTAAGTTTCCGACATGCATATGAAATGTTTGAGACCATGTTGTAATACGATTAACTTATCTTTACACTAGCTGGGTGCCCGGCCTTGCCCGAGTTGTCATTTATCCATAACCCCCGATTTGACTCCAAATTTGTAGCTTTTGCGTTATTTTTATGTAACTAAATGTTTTCACCTCCCATTCCAGGGAGGGTTGAACTAATTGACCGCGAAATAGTTTCATTCGACGAATATTACGCCGTTTGAACATGTTAGAAAATTTCCACCACCGCTACTGTGGGTTAAACAAAGAGTATTAATTCCACGCAAAAATCGGTCAGTTACATTGTTTGAAAATTTCTACCCCCGCCCAGACCCCCAACCCCCACCCCTGCGCGATAACCAGTTTGTCACAATGTAGCTCAGCGACATCCATAATCCCAGAATTTACTCGAATCTCGGTCTATTCGCGTTATTTTCATGTGTCGCTCCAAAAAACCACACCCCTAAGCGTGCTCTCCTCCCATGCCGATAGGGGTTGAAATTATACACAGAGAATATATTACGAAATATTATGAATTTAAATGATACCGCAAAATATTTATTGAAGCAAATATCGGCCGATATATTTTCACCCCGTTCAGTCCCACCAGTGGGGGTTAAACTGCAATTTAATTGTTATAATTAATCTCAGCGACATACATTACGCCGATTTAGACTCCAATCTCGTTTTTTTGCTTTATTTTTATGTAATGCAACTCCACTCTACCCTCCATGGTTTTCTCTTGCCAAGCCGATTCAGCCCGACTATTATTTATTCCACGCAAATATCGACCGTTTAACATATTTGAAAAATTCAACCCCGCCAACCCCCGCCTCCGTCTTTGCTAATCTCAGCGATATCCATAACCCAGGATTTTACTCCAATCTGATTTTTTTTTGCGTTATTCTTATGTATAGCCACTCAACCCCAACTCATAAAGGTGCTACTTTACCATGCTGTAAGAGGTTGAAATAATACTCAGATAACATCGGTAGAATCACTGTGAATCTCTTTCACCAATAAAAATATTTATCCGCCTAAAATATCGGCTGTTTTAGCATGTTTGAATATTTCCAGCCCAGTCCACCACCGTGTATCACCCCAACAGTGTTTGTTTCCTGGTCGCAAAGAACCCGTGTACGAGATTTGGTGATATTTGCTCCCCCAGTATAGATTTGTATAAGGAACATACAAACATACATACATACAACACTCTGCTTATTTATTAGATACATTCCCAGTCATAAAGGCAGGCTGCCGCAATGCGTCCGATATCAACACTCTCGAATAAAGTTTCGAGTGTTGCATTTTATTTTCGATGTCGGTCGATTGCAGTTGAGTTTATCCGTGTCATTGAATTGCGATCTTTCATGTACTTGTTACCGGTAAACCTGTATTAGACCATACTATAGAAATAAATTATTGGATCACCAATATAGCAGTAGAACACTACAGATAAAATCTTTATTGTTCGTGTAAGATCGTCGTCATATTATTAATTTGACACACGCAAGTAGACAACACTCCAAAACATCTTTAAACATTGTTCGGGTATTATCACAGACAAATAATATTTTTTAAAAATTGTAATTATGCCTTATGTAGACATTTTGTAATTTATATAGGCAAAGGAGCCGCGTTTCACAATTCATTTTTAACTAAACTTTGAAACGAATGTTTTTCATGTTAAATAATAAACATTTTTGTTTTAAATAGCAAAATTCGATGTAGTGCAAGTTTTTCATCCATTTCACATCTTTTCACCTCACAATTTTCATTTAAATCAGTATGAATGAAAATATATTGCAAGTTTGCCGTTTGAGGGCCCTCCGAAAAAAAATGGCTATTTCATCACATGACTATTTTTGTTTTGAAGTGTATTGTCGTGGAATAGAGCTCCCAGCGGCATCGTTTCGTTTGGAACTTTACTTCCTGGCGATAAAATCGCGTTGAGACAGAGAGCGCGTGTCTGCAGCAATGTACAGTGTACTTCGTAATGGGCATTTTAACTATGCAAAAGTTAACGTGTTGACTGCAAACAGCTTTTCACCACATGAATGTTGAGAACCTTAAATGAAACGGACACCAATATAATTCGTGGGATAGGAAGGAATCACACGAAAATTGAAAGTTGTGACACGTTAATGGAAAATTTTAAAAAGATAGTCAATAAGGATTATTGTAGAATTAGTACTTAATTGAATAGGATACAAGTAAAATACGAGAAGAAAATAAGAAATGGTAGAATACGAAAATAACGCCAAGCTTGCATGCGAGGATGAGAGACTTTTCTGAAACTCTTACGGGTTTCGTAAATGTATTATCTGAACAGAGAAAACCTGTCTCGACACACTTCGAAAACCGTTTGTCCTAAAAGTGAGTTTCCGGAAGAGCCTCCAAATACCGTCTCTGTTTCTACTTGATATCTCGTTCTCCGTGATTCTTTTCCCCGGCGACGCTTTTTATTCACCTTACGACATAGAAATGTCGGAGGGGGCCAAATCTGTCTAGAACACTACATGCAACAAAAAACTTTATTTTTGACGAAATTTTTATTTCTTGTGTCGGTGGAGTAATTACGCAAGAATTCGGTTGACAGTGGGCGAGTCTTGCAGAGTATCTATAACATTCTTCTCCAGACCAGGACGGTCTCTTTATTAGGAATAATGGATCTTGACCTCTCTGCTGCAAACACTACTTGTCAGAAAAATGGAATGTAAACTATTCCAGGGTTGAAATAACGCAACGATGAACTATAATGAACGTTAATGGTAATAGCACTCGGGTTACCAACCATGTTATTATCCGTAGCTTTCACCTAGCGACTGTGCATTGCCGTGGAACGAGCGTGCGCAAAGAAACCGACTACAGCAAGAGTCACGAACGATGGCGGCTCTGTTTAGCGTTTTTCTTCGCAGGTGCTACCCTCTCCCCGTGCACAGACATTATGCATGCGCATTATTATTAAAATTAACTCTTAGTCCGGAGACTTTACAGTTGTGATAATTTAACATAATAAAAGTATTTACAAATTGTAAATATTTAACAAATACAACTTTATAAGGGTATTTACAATTTGTAAATATTTTACATGTAAACTTGGGGTCTTGGATATGACCCGTGTCATTCCAAGTTACAGACGAGAGAAACTAACTAACTTGTTTACAACATATTAGCCGGCATAATGTTTGGGATCGATCTGATCATCGGGGAAACTTCGTGTTATGAAATAATTAAGGAGTTTATGGGAATATGGGAAGAATGGATATTTAGTGAGTATGTAGTGCCAGTTGGTAGGTGGGGATTAGAGTAAGGTAATTCCGGAGTTAGGGACGATGATGCCAATTGGGAGTTTACGTTTTAGTCTGCGATTTTGTGAAGGAGGGGGTGGGTTACTGTAGAAGAGCTCAATGGTTGGATTTGGATGGTTGATGGAGCTATTTATTAGAGACTTGGTAGATTTATAAGTTATAGGGGGAATTAGGGGAATTTCAAGGTCTTTGTGGATAACTGAGTTGCGAAGGTACCAGGGGGAATTTGAGATTAAATGGAGAATTTTGTTTTGTTTGGTTTGAATTTTGTTTTTTGGATCCCCATATGGCACATGAGTACGACCACATGAGGCGGATTGAGAATTGATAGAGAAGTCTTTTAGTGCTGAGGGATATGGGAGATTTTCTGTTGATAAGAGGGAAGAGTTGTTTTATTTCATTCTTGATTCTGGAGGTAATGTTTTCCATGATAACCTAGGTATGAAGTAGTTTGTTGGAGAGGTATTTTGGTTCCGTTCAGAAAGAAGTAGTTGAGGGAATGTTTGGTTTTAAGGGTGAAGGGGATGATTGTGGATTTGGTAGGGTTTATGCTGATTCTACAGCTTTCAATATCATTGAGGGTGATTTGTAGTTTTCTGGAGCCCGAGTCTAGAGAGTATGTTTGGAGGAGGATGGTAAGGTCATCTGCAAACCGTACTGTTTTAGTAGATTGGTCGTGAAAATAGAGGTTGAAGAAGAAAGGGCCTAGGACGCTGCCTTGGGGGACGCCAGAGGAAATAGGGAAGGAATTTGAATGGGTATTGTTAAATGTGACAGAGAAGGAGCGGTTAGTAAGATAGTTGGTAAGGATCCTGAAGAGGTAATCATTAAGTGGTTATTTGATTTTGGAAAGTAGTGATTGGTGGTGTACTTTATCAAAAGCTTTTTCTGCATCTAGGAAGGCAGCAATGCACAAGTTATTGATGTCGAAGGAATTGTTGATGTAGGATCTCTCACATCAAGATGTGGCCTTGAGCAACGCAGCTGTAGCAAAGAGAGAAGAGGGCTTAGTTTTAAAAGTAATCGTTCTGCCTCTTAACGTGGCAACAAGTATATTAAGAGGAAAATAATTTCAATACGGTGTTTATTAAAATGATTATAAAGGTTTCACTTTCGATTAAGTGAACAATTGCAAGAAAATTACGATCTTCTACCTATGCTCATAGAATAATGTTAAAATGCACAGAATTTAATATCAGAAAATTCGTCATATAGAATCATTTTATGGGATAATTTATTGGGAAAAGAGAGAATTAATATTCTTCAGGAAATGGTATGTGGGACGTGTGTCAAGTTCCTCCAATAACGTCGCGCAGAGGGTTCTTATATTTCAGTACAGAGAATCATTAATAATATTTTCAATAAATAAGTCATTATACACATTTCCCATTTAAAAACCACTGGCATTCACTGCTTTAAGTTGCTGGAAGTTTGTGTATAGAAACATTTGTTTAGTTTAACTTATTAAGGAATATTTAATTTGAATACGTAAATCACTTTAATGGAGAAGTCAAATGCGTTTATGACCACAGAAAATGATTTAGAGAATTTTCTAGCAGTATAATCGTATAAGGATTTAAACAGCCTCATGAATTTAATTGAAATATGACCTGAGTTCCTCTAAGGATTGCCACTCTGATTTTGGACTGACGCTTCAAACAAACCGCGCATAACAGGTCTTTGTCTACAAACGTGGTATTTCGTGCTGATAGGAGCAAATCCTTCAGTTGGCTTTCGAGTACGGGTAATCTATCCGCGTTGAAGAAGAGTCGAATCTGCGTCTACATGACAGAACTGGGCGCCTCCCCAAATTTGAAGCAAAATTGCTGCATTCGCCGTAAATTCCCGGCGCCTTAGGACGTCTCGCGTTAAGCCATGTTTATGTTGGACTAATTCAGCAAACATAGAGGAACCTTCTCCCCACGGGGTAAATCTCTCTGAGCCAAATTAAATGTCACAAATGCCCTGGACCAGCCAGCCAAATATCTCAAGAGGTTTCGTTCTTTTAACCTCTTATTGTCTGGAGAAAGTTTCTCACAAATTTAACGTTTAAGAATCATAATCGTTGTGCATGACCGAATAGTACCAAGTACCTCGATCGATGTTTTACTCGTCCACAGGCATAGATATGGCCTTTAAATATAGTATTTAGGAAAGAGACAATCTTAGACAAATATAAATATTTTAATTTATCATTACTAGTTACGAAAAAATCAACAGTTACCCATTCGTTACATGCATCGACAGTTAAGTAGATTTTAACAATCCATTGATAAAATTATGAAACAAGTAAAAAGATCTTTGCAAGCTGGTTATAACAGTTCTAATTTTATATCTTCATGAAAACTTAAGCACACTGCTATCGAAAAGACGAACACATTTTTTTATCTATATAGAAATGACTTACGGATGATCTCCTTGGTTGAAAATAATTATTTTTATCTCGTTTTACCTATACCTTGTTCTGTAATAAATCTTCACTTTGGCCGTAATAGATACGAGTGATTTTAACATAGTCGTACACGGGTTCGTTGGAAGGTCAAAAGTGCTTATAAATGATTAAATCTGATTCTATGCGCTTAAAATATTGATTTTAGTCAATTATGGTTTGTAAGGTCTACGAGAACATGCAACTGTTCTTAGTTAGTTCACTTTATACATTTTGTACTCGCTAATTTAGAATAGCAAACGTAGTTCGTAAGAATTTGTGCATTCGGCTGTATTGGGGTTGGAGGTCGGGTAAGCTCGGGTTACTACCTACGACATACGTCATCCTTCAACGTTTGCTGTTTTTCTACACTGCAATGCTAGCCTGTGAAATGAATTAAGAATCCACATTACAGAGGTTACATCACTTATTGGCTCTACGATAAGTAATGTACCAATTCGCAGAAGAGACATTCGTTTTGAAGGCGTTTGTTCTGCAGACAGTTTCAGATTTATTTGAATTTGCTATGCCAATGAATAAATCGCAACTCTAAACCGGAAGAAAGAGTCGGCATTCCTTTTCCAAAGATTATATCTGGTCATGGACAACCTCGTTACTTTTTCCAGCCTCCGATGTATCGTGACTGTTAACACGCCCCTTCGAAGGAGATTGATTCTGAAAACCTTGATAAGAAATGTCTAAGAAGATTTGTAAATGAAATCTTGGAAGTCGAAGCATGGGGTGGCTTTTATTAAAAAGTACCGCCATCCCCCTTTTTAGGTTTCAAGGGCAGTGGGGCAGCAAGTAAAGGGCGGTCTGCGTTCCCCTGCCTTGAGTAAGACTTATGCGTTAGCAGATGTTTAGAACTTTAACGGCTAACCCAGTGGTTTACAACGGGCAACTTACAAGTTTATTACAAACTGAAAATATGTCGCTATTATATTTTAAAGGTTCGGTTATGAGGTGAACTCCATCTGGTTCTCTACGGTCAGTAAAACGTCAAAGAACGCCTCCCAAATATTTTTTTCTTATTTTGCGCCAACACTTTTGAATTTCAATGTAGAATTTCCTCCGCAAGAGAACAAATCCTTCCTGAATAATTTTTCCAGTTACTTTAATTTACTATCAATTTTTAATTCAATTCTCACTTTAAAATCACAAATCCATGCATTTGTGTCTATTTCTTGTTACTTTATCCATTACCACTCTTCCTAAGCAAAGGCACAAATTTACTCATTGTGTAATTGATTTAGCTGTGAAATGTAAAAGATTTTTCGCTGTGGCATGCAATACAATACAAAAGGAAGATAATCACGTAAAACTAAAAAAAAATATATCACAATACACCACGAATCAATTTATAAATAAACAAAAGCTAACTGCAATGAGACTTAAGCACTTTTATTGTGTGAGATAAAATACTTAGTACATGTATGCCAATAGAGAGTAATCAATGATAAAACATACTAAGAATGTTAAGGTTGTGAATGGAATTTAACATCCTTGAAACGTTGTTTCATCATTATCAGTACTGAATATGGTAATTGTAACAAAGTTTCATTATTATAGAATATATGTCAGTATTTGTATCGTATTTGTTGCAGTACTTGAAAGAAGGAAGTTACGACAATATTTTGAAGGATAAATATATTCTTACTATTCATTTTAAATTAAATAATAGTTGCTTTAAGCTGTAAATTTAAAGTATTAACTTTTTCCAGTTTAAAGTGGATTATGAAACGAGTTATTGCGTGACTTGTAATAGTACCGAACACCCGTGTTCAACACAAACAAGATATCTGCGCAATCTCAGAACTAATTTCGCGGGCTAAATGACACAAATTACACTAATGAGTGGATCAAAGTTGACCCGATCTGGCGACATTATCGCGTCATTAGCAGCACAGCCGTGTCCCTCTGCTCAATTAGCACCCTCACCAAAAGTTTTTCCCCAATGGTGCCCCGGGGAACAAGTTCGCCAGGTCCTGCCACTCTTAATAACGGTCGAAGAGGGAAAGGGAGGCGAAGGGAAAAGCTGTAAAGTCCACGAATTCGTGTTCGTAAGATGCTGCGAGAACGACGGTCAGCTCATAATGAATCCCAGTCCAAGGTAGGCAACAGGTCTACAATACCCTCGGTTTGTGTTAGGTACTGCAAAGATGTCAGAAGGCCTACATAAAGTTTATTCTGAACAACTGTATGGTAGTCAGTAAGAGATTCTGTAAAAGAGTCAACAATGGTAGGCACGAACGAACGTATCAAACAGCAAATATATAATATTAAATAAATTAATTAAATGATTTTGCTGTATTTTATTCGACGATTATATCATTTTCAGTTGCAATGGAGAATCTATACTTGGAGCAATACGACGTTACATAGATGCGGCCGAAGATATGTGAAGACTGAGCAAGTTAAAGAAGCTGTTATTTAAACATTAACAGAATTTTGTTAAGACTTCTGTGCCTACGCAAATCAAACGAAGCGGCAATTGAACTGGCCCAGGAGATCCAGAAACGTCTAGAAATTTCAAATTTGGCTGGGCCTAGTGGAGTCGTGAGACGAGGAGAGATTATAGCACGCGTCAGCAAGGACCGCGAGTGGCGCTCCACCTCCCTGCCGACGTTGCCACGACGCGCGCGCATAAACACGACAGCGATCTAATGAGACCAAGCTCTAGGTGATTTCCGGTGAAGATTGGCTGCGCACTGGGAGGGGGTTGCACCCGCGAAGAAATACATTAAACTATAGACGAATACGAACATGTGCAATCCTATAAGGAAGAATTGAACGGCCTGCTACTATTTAAGTTCGGGATGAAATAGAGAATCGGAGTGAAGTACAGGTTGACAGCTGAAGGAAACAATGTTAGAGTGTTCGAAAGGTGAAGAAAAAGGATCAAAAAGAGAGTTGATACTAACCAGAAATATTGTTATGAGGATTTGTGGGTTATTGTGTCAGTGGAGAGAAAGAAAACAACTAGAAACGGGGAGGAAGGCCAATTGGGAAAAACGTTCGAAACGTTATAAAATATTCACTACATACACCATATATTTATCCAGTTCTTCAGGATAATTGATTACTTATTCGTTATTAACTTCGCTCAATATACCTAACTGGTTTATCAGATTTTTTGTTTTATCTTTCTGCCTTTATTTCCCCTTTTCTTGCGTCGTTATTTATCTACTGTACATGAACTGTTTCCCTTTGTTCTTCCTCCCATTTCATTGTCTTTTCTTTCTCTACCCAGACGTAGGAATACCCCAAAATAAGTTATAACAATATTTTCTCACCACTGTCAACGAATTTCAAAACTGATTTTGAAGAAGTATTGAAAAATAACGAGCGTCATCGTGAAGTCCAACGCCAAATCGACCACATAATGAAATTGGTATGTGCGGTTCCCCGTCTCAGAAGGACGAATTTAGTAGCAAACCGTGAATGCCGCCTACACAAAATATCAAGTATACGGAACAAAAGAATCGACATAATTTATTTTTGGAAAATAATTTCAATGTATAAAATGTTCAATATGCAACGACAGTCAATCAAACAATAATTATCTGCACACTAATGTATAAACGTTGATCATCGAAATTTTATTTGGAACTAGCTGGGTGCCCGGCGTTTCCCGTGTACTTTTTTATATAAACCTAAAAAGTATTTAATTCTATATTAACCTTTAGTCAAGAAATGATTTAACCTAAATCTAAATGTTTCTAGATCCGTACATACTTTCGACCGATAGTGCATTAATTGACCAGCTATAAAATACCTTGAAACATACTTTCGCATTTCTTCTTAAATATACTCCTTGAGTATCGCAGGGTATAATTCTCCCTTAGTCTTCAAACATTACAAAAATAAATCTTGATGAAATTCTTGGCTAGATTCATAATGTAAACAAATAGTCTCCATATTGGAGTCACTAATATGGCACAAAAATTAACTTACATTTTCCGCAAGCATCGTAAAGTATTTCGTATTGTTTTTATTATCGTTCAATTGAGTATTACTGTATAAAATTATACTTTTTATTGAATGAAATTATTTCTGCTTTATTTCATTACGGAAAAAGGAACTATTTCCTTTGTTCGTCGCGAAGCAACGTCTCTCTCTCTCGCGTGACGTCATGGTCTCTTGGCGCGCAGTAATTTAACAAAAAATGATCACATATTTAATTATAATTCTTTCCACATTTATGTTAGGGGTTCCTCACCCTCAAAGTACTGTTTCTCGCGTTTTGAAGAATATGTGTACCAATTTTTGTTGCAATCTGTCCACGCGTTTAAATCTGTATAGAAATTAACGTAAATACATACATACAAATATATATCATTTTTTATTATATAGATTAAGAGGGAGTAACTGTGACATTACATTGAGATTAAATAATTAATAAATATTTCAGTTTTAGTTAAAAACGACTGTTTTCATCATTAAAATTCCTAGGAGCAAGCTTTTTATACAGTTGACAAAACTTTTTCATCACTTAAGCGTTACTTATTTTTAAATTGCAGTATGTTTTCTGGGGATCAACAATACTTGATGGGAATGCCAATACTGAAACATAGTCGTTAATCATAATTTTGTTAACAATTTCGAGGTTCTATTGATTCCTACAACGAATAAGCTGTATATAACACAATTGAATTATCGCGTTTAATGATTATAACAGTATACCGTGTGTTTATAAGTCACTTGGTCCAAATATACACCATATTCCACGTTGTTGGCGTCATAGCTTAGTGGTTTTCGTGTATTTGTTACTGGATTAATTTGCTGAAATGTGGCGGCGGATTTTGTAACCGTTCAAATATTTAATGACATTAATGTAAACTCTGTGAACATCAATTATTGTCCCTGATGGACGATTTACCGAATATTCTGCAATTAATTATATGCAGCCAACACGAATGTTTTTACTGTATAAAATTAGACGATCAGACGATTTTATGGCAAAAAATTAAATATGTAACCCATAATGTCACCGATTGGAATTACATCAAAATATTGACTATGGCTCTGTAACCAAAAGATTTGTTAGCTAACTAAGATTTTAATTATGACTGTTGTCGGCAATATGGCGGAATCCAAAAAATAAAATTTGCTCGAGCGAAATTTTTCCAAAAAGAAAATTACTTTTAAATAGTGAAGCTAAATAGTAATTTTTGTGTGGCACGAGAAACAAATATGTAACGGATATCACTGTGATTTCTTGATGAATAAATTAACAATGGTGATCACAAATATCGTTGCTGGAGTTACGTTCTGGCTTTTTGAAGATTAATTACACGTAGAGTTGTAAATAAAACAGCCTAAATTATACAATAACTTGTTATAAACTAAATACTTAACTGGTCAGCCATTATAAATATTATGACATGTTTAAGTTACGTTAATATACTATAATGCGAATTAATTAACACATTAATTGTAAATTTGATCATCTAAATTGTTAGAGAAACATATTCTTGACGGCGGTACCGAACACAAAACAACAATGTAGCAGAGTATTGTTTCTTTGTCGGAAGAAGCACTGCGCGCTCAAAATTGCGAGGCAGTATTCAGTTTGGTGGACGGTTTGGTCAAGTACAGATCGCATTAAAATAATGAGTAGCCAATTCGCATGAAGTTGGGTGGACGGTTTGGTCATGTACAGGTCTCATTAAAATATTAAGGAGCCAGTTCGCATTAAGTTGGGTGGACGGTTTGGTCAAGTACAGGTCGCATTAAAATATTGAGGAGCCAGTTCGCATTAAGTTGGCTGGGAAATTTGGTCAAGTACAGGTCGTACTGAAATATACGAGATATTCTTTTGAAAAGTAAAGTTAGGTAGAAGCAGACAGACACAATAGAAATTGGCCAAGTTGAAATAGACGAGACCCGTTCAAATATTCAACGGAAACTTGCAAAGAAATAACGAGGATTATCAACCAACAGAGGTGATTGGGTCATGAACGTTTTGCTCATAGGCAAAACATTTACGCAAGCAGAACTATAAAAACCTGCTAAGCTGGGCAGCCGTGAGTAACAACCGAGGGAGGGAGAGACGAAGACGAGGTTCCTGGTTCCTGATTTAAAACTAAAAATATTAATTACAATCTGTGAGTTTGAGTAGAAGCTGTGCAAAAACCCGCCATAGTGCTTCGTAAGTCAAAAGTATCCTGGAATGCAGCCGTGAGTACCAATATAAAACAATAAATTATGTAAACCGCATTAAAAGATGTCAGATTTTGTTCTCTTCCTTTGATAAAATTTGTTTTGTAGAATCCATCTTTTAGTATAATTTCATCGACCAGTAAATTTCGTCTTTGTTAATTGACGAATAAATCTTTTATTGAAATTTGTGTTGATAAGATTTCTAAATAAATGATTAGCCGTTATCAAACCCAGTAATGACCCTGAGATAAGTTCTATTTGTAAATTGTGTAATTGTTTCAAGTATTGCCACAATAAATTCTTTTGTTTGTTAAAATTTGAATAATTTTTTCATTTAAAAGCCTATCTTTTTTTGTATATTTCAATACGTTTATTGTTGTTAAGTCCTCTACTAAGTTCAGTTAAGAGTGGTCAAGTTCTTTTATATTACCTCATGTTCTGATATGGGTTTGTTGGGCTTTTTCAATTTTTAGATCCAATAAATTTTGTTTAAGTTATGAGTTACCAAGACTTGAGTGGTCAATAAAATAAGTAATTGAAAAAAATCACATTAGTAACGTGCCATATTTGTCGGATTGTAACCAGAACTGTTTTTACGAATCATGTGTTTTGGGAAGTTCCTTGGGAAGATCTTTGAGACTGTATATGCGGACGTTGAACGGAGTGACTGTGACTGTATATTTAAGTGAGATAGATGTACATGTCGGTGACGTTAATCTGGGCCGTCACGCTGCCTAAGTAATCTTGGAGGTGACGTATGGGCTTAATAACCTAACTTGACACTGCAAACCAATCTCCAGACTAATATAAAGCGTAAAGTCAATTTCCGGAAGTTGCTCTAGTAGCAGTGCGTCTCTAATATTTGTGTACACAGGGCGGAGATGGCGTCTAATGACAAAGGCGCTGATGGCTTAATTGTACAGGCACTTCAAGCGAAATGCAATTAGGTCTGGCGGTGCCGCTACAGGAATTATTAGCGTCCTCGTCCTAGTCCTTCCACCCAAAGTGGGGCAAAGCCGAAGGTGAGACTCAACTGAAAAGCCTCCTTTCAATAGTTACAATGCTTCATTTTAAAGTCGTAGGCAGAGTCACTATACGAAACTATTGCCTTTGGTTTCAACCTCGTCAAGAGATAAAAAACCCTCCAAAACCGAGTATCATAGTCCTAGAATCACGACTACAAAAAAAAATTGTTGAAACATCTCCTTTATCCCTGTAAAGACATTTCATTTTGGCTAAAATTTATTTCATACATATAAAACTCCATTAAGTAAGCGTCCGAGCCCCAGAAAAATCGACCTTCATTCACTCGACAAATCTTATACAATTTCCTTATTATATTAAAAACTAACTCACCATAGCATGAAAAAAATATTTTCAGTCCGAATAAAAATTCAAACCTACAGAATTTCTGTCAATTAAATTTGATTTCAACTTTTAATCATAAGCTTAAGACGGTCACTAGTATATCAGAAAAATTATATTGCGTGGAAGCTCTCGGGCCATCAGTTGGTCATATTCATCCTTTTACTGGTTACAGATAATAAAAAGAATTTAAGAAAAAAACAATTCGTGTGAAATATTTGGATGTAACTGTTACTAACAATTCATTTATAACATAGAAACATTAATTTGAACATATGCTGATAGGTAAATGTATATTTACGCGACTTTTCGTTCACTCTGTTCTATTGATCTAATTTGTTCGATAGTGCACGATTGAAATAAAAATTAATATATAAACAAACAACTACGTATATACGTTATACACCTATATAACTATATACAGATACAAACATGAATATATATATATACATACTTAAATACACAATATATACTGCAATAATTAATAAAGGAATTAATTGAATGAAATAATCAACAAGAATTTAAAACAAAATTATTTATTTATTTTGTGGAAATAACTCAAAAACAATTACAATTTAAAGTATTAATTTCTCAGGGCCTTCACTGGGTTTGATAATGGTCACAACAAATTGATTTAAAAATCTTATTAACAAACAGTTCACATTTACCTAAACAATACGTCGATAGAAATAAATTAAAAAGAAAAGAAATTAACTCTGATTGACAATTAAAAGATGACGAAATCTGACTATCCTTTGATTACGTTTACAATTAATCGTTAGTTTTGGTTTTGTTACTTACGTAGTGTCCAGCTGGTACAATCATTCCTTTTGGTTTCGGAAGTACACTATTGCAAAATTTTACACAGATTCTAAGATTCACAGATTTTACACTATTGAAGTCAAAATTGATAGACTCCCAGGTACTCGGATGATCCTCTTTTTTGTCAGCCATCTGATGTCTGCTTGCCTTATACGAATCCTATGATTCGTAGATTTGTTAGTCTTTTACCGCTTTGGACTTAAACTGACTTCCTTTCCTGGCTGCTACAGACGTAAAACTGAACCCCTTTCCTGGCTGCTGATAGACGTAAAAACTGCTAACTTAGCGATATTTACGGGGTAATACTTCCGTGAATGTTTTTACTTTGCCTTAAATTCACAACTTTGTTTAATAATACATTAACGATGGCTAGTCTCTGCTCTAGTATTATTCGTTCCGTCCTCTGAAATGTCCCGCCACCAGCTAACTCTTATTGCTCCAATTTTAGTGCGCATACGCCATTTTTGACTCTCCGACAAAGCAACAGAGCTCGGCTCCATTGTCGCTTAGGAAGCTCCTGCCGCTACAATTAAATTTTATTAAAACCAATGAATGGCCTAATTAATTGGCATTACAATACATATTATTGTAACAATTTAATATTTTAAATATACAATTTTATTTTAGTTGAGTCGTACTATGTTCAAATTATAGTTTAGTTGCTCTAAATAATTTTAATTTCTCTAGAACGTCATTATAAGTTCGATCCCAGTTACTTCGGTTATTACAAGGAATTTTATATACCATTTTGGTTGTATTGTGTAAGTAAATCTAGTCTTTCAATTTAATTCGAATGAAAAAGCACGTAAATAATTGTTTTTTCTTTAATCATTAATATATGTAACCAGGGAACGGATGAATATGCGTAAATGAAGACCGAAAGCTCGCAGAAAAAATTAATTTTCTTACATAGTGACCGTCTTAAGGTTATTTATTTCAACACGCTTATCCTAATACTTGTGCTCATATCATAAACGTACGTAGTTCCAATGGAAGGTGCACACTGAACTTATTAATCTTCAGATGCATTTTGCTATTCATGATGACATGTTTATTCACATATGCGACGTAGATTTTTATCTTAATTGATGCGGATTACCTTCATCTTCTTACATACTAATAGAAATATACGTTAAATTTCACTTAACATTTTTAAAATAAACAAATTGAAAAGAAAAGTTTTCTATGATATAGATGTTACCATCAGTGGGACATTAAACGTTGTTGCTCTTGCGTTTTTTCCCCCTCAGAAAGTATAGCTTTTTTACAATTTAAATGTAGCCCTCCTTCCTTTCAAGATCCGAGAAGATACTTATCAAATTCAATTAACGTGCTTAAGATTCTGAGCCGGAGTGGTTATAGCTTAAATCGTGTTGGTATCGTAGAGAAGGGCTGCTGAATATGAATGAGGCTTGAGAAGCTATCTTTGCCAAGGAGGCGAATTCCCTCTCTCTGTGTTTGCACTTAGTGCTTATTATTATCACCAGCCTAACAGCCAACTTCTGTAAACAACCAATAGAGGATAACAAATAATCGAGACACTTTGCGAACAAGATAAACCGGCGACCTTCGATATTTGAAATAATTCCCAGAATTTCACAGCACATACAATGTTTAGAATATATTATTAAAAAATTAAAAACAGCTGCTAAAATAAATTTGCATTACGTAACGGTAATTATCTGGACATATAGACGATGGCGAACAGAAAATAGTGTCTGAAAAGCTGAGTATAAAAAATAATATATTTAATTTATCGTATTTCATTGTATAGTTGTTTTCTTTTAAGCTCATAGTTTTTGTCCAAGATTGGACATTCCGAGCAACGCTCCATGCTTCATGGCTGATGACTGTCCTTTCCCACAGGTCCATCATCCAGACGCCTCCAAGATAAAAACTGTCTGTACTTGCTGTGTCAGCTTAGCCTCAAACCGTTACCCAATTGAGAAATTTTCTTCTACTACGTGATTTCCCTCATATGCATCGCTGAAGATAGTGTTGCAAATTTAGCCCCCTTAAATTTTATAGATTGAATGTTTAAAACACTGAATGAAATGTAAATGAAAAGAAGCTTCAACGTGAAAGAATAATTTCAACTCGTCACTAGAAGCTTGGTAGATTTTAATATTTCACGGCCTGGGGAGTAGATCCACATTCGTCACATGCATTACTTTCCGTAATTATAAAATGAATAATAAGAGACGCAAGTATTTTCCAGGGAGCAGGAAATGTTTCACACTGGTTCGAGGGATTTTAGCGAGTAACATGTTTGATTCCGGCTGATGAAGTTTTATTCCTATTGTGACTCCGCTGACAGACTGTTAAACTTTCACCATGTGATAACTTGGAATTCAGTTTTTTTTTATTTCCTTCCCTTATTCTCATTGAAGAACAATGGATTAATGTATAACAATGGCGTCATTGTTCGAACTCGTTTTCCATACGAAATGAAATCGCATTTACGCGTGTACAATCGCACACATTTACCCCATAGTTCTACTAACCAAATGGGTTTCCAGCTCCTTTAGAATATATCTGTGTGATTTTACATAACAATTTATAGACTCCATTGGTGGCGAATGTGGCGCGGAATGGATTACGTTAGTATTTAATCAACAGTTACTGAATGGACAGTGGGAGATTTAATCGTGATTATTCCTAGACACTCTTTACTTCTAAATCATCTAAGACGGTAACATAAATTCGCGTTTAGAAATATTAGGCGTGTGTCCATAAATATGAATAGAATTAGTGATACAACTTATATATTTCTAATTTTAATTACGTGGAGATAGAAAGAAGATTCTTTCAGGAAAAGGAAATTAAATCCAGTTTCCGATACCACTCGAGGTATTGTTAGCTGACATAAAGCGTAAATAATTTCGGAACGTCGGAGTATTTGCAACAATGAATTACTGTGAAAACCACTGTGAATATGAATTAAACGCCGTTACGTAACGGCCCCATCACAGACTAATTTCCTACGAAACTACAATTTATTCCGTCTTCCATCAACTTAAAACTGCATTGACGATTATATTACATTTCTGACTGATACTTGTCACTTAGTCATTAAAATGAAGTTCCAGCAAAAAGTGTTAAATGTTAGTTTGTAAATTAACCTTCTCTTCGGTTGTATCTCATTTAATTCTGTGTCCTTCTGAGCGCAATCTCGCCAATTAAAAGTACTGTCCTTTATGTGCGTACTTAATCCCTTTCCAAAGCTTAAATGTTTCGTAGCGCGGAGTGAAGTCAGTTTCGAAATATAGAAATAGTTTTGTGATCAATCATTCGACGTTTAATATACCAAAGTTACTAATATTCAATTTAAAACTGGTGAAAATTCAATATTAAAATTAACCTTTAATCCTGTCAAAATAGAAAAATTATATATATATAAGATATCCATTCGTTATTATTTAAGAGAAGTTTCTATACCAAAGTTCCTAGCTCGTTTTACTGGTCATTCAGTTCATAATTATTTAGTTGAGTATTACGTAACGTTATAAACGAAATGATTCATCTCCGAATTTGTTATAAATTTTAGTGAATCCGCTTAATGAATTTTTTAAAAAAATCTGAACTGTGGTAAGCGCTAATAATTATATAGAAAATAATATTATTTCATTATTATATATGATACGGTAAACTCGCGTATTTAGTGGTAAATAGTTCAGAGAAATAATTTGAAAATTTTAAATCTAGTCTTATTACCCTGTTACTTGAAAGACTCGTCCGTGGCTGTCGGTGATCGCCGGAGATTAAAGCCCCAACATCTCGGCGGCCTAATCTCGCAAAGCTCTCAATCCTTGTTAGTAATCATTAATAGAATACTATATTGTTAAAATTTTAATCCAACGTATTTCTCTGTCTATCGCGTTATTGAAATAATAAATTTGTTTTAAGAAATTTACTTCGTGTATTTAAAAAATATAACAATATAAAACTAATGAAAATTTTCAAAACTTTAATTTTTACAAAATCTTGCGATATCTTTAAATTTCTTCGGATTCATGATGATTTCATTACGAATATGGTATGTTTCGTAATTTAAAACTAAGTGTCGAAACTTCTACAATCCCCTCAATCAAATTTAGAAAGTTCGCTTGATACTTAAATTGCAAACGGTTAAATGTAATTCACAACCGTACTTAAACGAGAAATTTACTACTTATTTCTAATTACTATCAAGCTTAGAATAAAAATTTTTCAGTTCCAAATGTACTCATTATTTACGCTATATTTTACTCGTCGTCCTCTTAGTCATTAAACAATTAAAATTTTAAGTATTGGTCAAGCAGTTTTCTTAAGGTTGAGGTTGAAGATGACTGCAAACAATAGCTGGTGTGCAGCTGAAGAGGGCGCCCTTTTAACCGCATTACCGTTTTCTGCTGACGCGTGGGCCCCAGGCCCGAGGCTCCCTCCGCGTACCGACCGTTCTTAATGAGCCGAGTTTGATTAACTCCGTGGCGACACCGGCGGCCACTTCACTAGCCAATCAAAGCCCAGCCTCGGGGACCCAAGCAACCTTCGTGCCTGAGACACAACAACGAGAGCTTAGAAAAATATTACATTCAAACAATGATCAGGGGAACGTTTCAAATCGCGATTGGTACCCAACTTTATTATTATTTATTCACTATATTACTGTCGAAATGAATCTGTACGTGAAACACGATCATTTATGAAATATTAGCTGGGTCCGCGGCGTTGCTCGGGTATTTATTTATTTTAGTCCGGAAATGTATTTAAATCGACACTAATTTCATTTTAAAGAGAGTCAAAAATGGTCCCAGGGCCCGAGAAATGAAAAATACTTTATCCCAAGTAACACCTGGAGTAAGTTTCGTAGAAATTACTCATCACGATTAAGCTTGTACGCGGAATGGTTTCGCTCCCTTTCACCTCCACAACTTAACCTGCGTGTTGAATGTCAGAATTCAACTCAGTGACTTCAAATAACCAAATGTCTGTTTTTTCGTATTATAATAACGTAACGACCGTTCACCCCATTCCTCCCGTAACCCTACATCTAGGAGCTTATACCCGTATTTTGAATGTTATAACTAAATTCAGCGACTTCCATAACCCTGGAATGGACACTATTCTCGGACGTTATTTTTATGTGAATACCTTCCTCCCCCAACTTTACGTATGCTCTCCTTCATTGTCATTATGGGTTGAAATTAGGCACTGACAGCTTCGAGCATGACTCAAACTCTTCGACCCCAAAAACAATTAATTCGGTGATAATTATAGCGGATTTAGAATTTGTTTAAATGCCAACCCTTCCACCCGCACCCATACAGTTGCTATAGTACACCCAAACTGTGTTTGACCCTGTATCGTAAGTAATTCTACAACGAGTAAATACATTAAGTAACATTAAAATCTGAAGATGCTATTCGTGATTTATATAGATTGCATATTTGGTAATTTTGAAAGTCAACGTCCTAAATACGATTCTTGTCAGTGCAATTGTTGATAAACCAGGAAAATGGAGTTTTGTACTCCATAATTAAGGATGAATTTGTCTCTGATCACTTTTAGACTGTGGAGGGGACGGCTAGGACTGATATTTATTTCAAGATCGTATACTTCCACGCTCTTATGTACTACATGAGCAAGAGCACGAAATTAAATCACTTTTATGAACATATTAAAAGCAAATTATTTTTTTCTATTTAGTTCGTCGTTTTTCTGAGTCGTGTAGTCGTGAGCAAGTATCACTTAATAATCCCCGTACAGAAAGATTTCAGCCCCGGTTTCCTTGCGTAACGGTCAATTCAAGATGCCAGACAAGAAACAGAATTACGTTTGCCATCCACGTTGCTACCTCGTTGACTCTCCCTTGCAGTAATTTCATTGTAGCTTGATATCCGCCAATTTCTATTAACAAGCACACGCAGACCCTGCAAACCTGAGTACGAAACGGTAAAAGTCAACTACTTTTAGCTTTACAGGTCGTGACTGCTTTCCCTATCGAAAACAATCAAAGATCCTCAATATTTACAAATCGTATTTAGAGGGAACACAGTTTGTTACAACATTTAAATAATTGAATAGTGCAAAAGTATTTACGTCATTCATCATATGGTAAAAGTTAATATTTTGGAAAATTAGAATATATGCAGATAAAAATTTTAAATTCTACGAACACCATTTCGCGGGAAATTTCGGCAGCTGGATAAGAATAACACTAAAGGAACTGTCGATATTCTCCAAAAATACGTGATAACCAGCGGATTTTTTAAGTATTTTCTGACCTGTGATAGTCAATGTGAAACAAAAATAATTGGATAACGAGGTTGAAGGAGTGTTTCGTGCATTGAGAAAAGAGAGAATGTTACTGGAGTGGTAAATACGTAGAGATGTGTTTAAAAGGGAGGAAGAGTCTGTGAGAGGACGTAAGTACGTCTAAAATATAAGAGAAGATCATTTAAGTAATATATAGGAATATTTGTATATTTTATGACACATAATGTACGTTGATAGTAAAGAGACTGATCTCAATCAGCTGCCTTAAGTTGAAGGTAAACTTAAAAGTTCAGGTTAGAGAGTTCACGGTGCAGTTCATTTGTAATTCATCGCTGCTCCCCAAGAAGCCAACTTAACGATTGCCATCGTTCATGTGTTCGTGGTTTGGAGCTTTAATTTTTCATTTATTTGTCCTTATATTTGTCGTATCTTTATTTAGTTACTCTGTTATGCTTCAATATGTTTCAGTGGCAGGAAACGGCAAATGCTATGGCGTCAACAATGAAATTTGTTATAATTAGTTGCCAGTAATAAACATCGACCTGACAGCGAATATAAATAATATTTCGTTTTTCTTTTGTTTAGGCGTGGTTATTCTATGACATGTATGAGCATAAAACTGAGAAACAGAAATAACCTTTCAAGCTGTTCATTGATTTTAAGAGGTACTCAACAATGTATTATGAATTAAAAAGATGAAAAACTCAATTGGAAAATCCACATAACAAAGAAAAGAAAACAAATGGATATTAAACAAAAAGAAATGTACTGGTTACTAGGACGCAAGTCACACTTCTCCTTAGAAAATAAACTACGACTATAATTAGCATAATTATACCAATATGGACCTGGAATTATGGGGATGTGCCAGTAAGTCAAATACTGCAATAATCCAAAGATGCTAGTATAAAATATTAACGCCCCCTGGTACATAACAAATGAACAAATACACAATGACTTAAAAATACCAACTGTTATGGAACTGCCATCACCACGTAAAGCTTAAATCACATTCAAATCAATTATTACAACCACTACTAGAAAATGATGAAACAAGAAGACTGAAAAGAAAATGGCCAGCACATCTCTAGACAATATATGGAAGTTCTCTTCGTTGGAGGGGATCCCATCATGCCATAATGTATGATATGTAAATAACATGTCAAAACTACCACATTAGCTTATAGATTAAAATGTAATCTGATTTCTGATAAATATAATATTAAAAAAATTCTTTTTCATTATTCTCTATTATTACTGCGAGAGAAATCATTTCCAGTTGAAAAACCAACTATTTATTTAAAAAAAATAGTGTTTCCCAGTTAATCACACAAGGGGAGAGAATCTCTAAAACTGTTGGCCGCCAATTATCTTCTGTGAAGTTCAAGTGGGAAATTATTAATTTAGATATTTACCGAAGCGTTCCTGTCAGATAAGTCCTGGATGTAATAACAAAGTTTCTTTAAAGATTTTAAGTTGTGCCCCATTCCAGGCCGCTCTTCTTCCGAGGCAGAAACAACCGAACATAGGCCATAATCTCGACGGAAAGTTTCTTCTTAATTTTCACAGACTTGAAAGGAGAAAATTTCGAGGCGTCGTGATGAAAGAGTCGTTTTACCCAGACTGGCAGATTTGAATTACTTAAATAGTATAAAAGTACGTTGACTTTATGCACTACTTCGTGACTCGTGTATGATCGGTTTACTGCTATTTATTTGGAACTGAAAATTGCGTTAAATATCCATGAAATTCGTTAAAACTTCACGTGAAATGTCAGTGCAAATATAAAGTTTTTTTATGGTATTCTAGGTGTTGGAATGCAATCATTTAACAATGTTTTTTGTCTATGTGGTGCTGTTCATACCTCAATAATAATAGTAGCATGTTAAAATAAACAAACATTTCTCATTAGGCACAATTCATTCCCATCGTTGAGTTCCTTTTTAGTTTTTCAAATTTTTGTGACGATTATTTTCTCCTCGTTTATGTATTAATTTTTTAAATTCTTATACCCTGATTAAAACAACAAACCTTAACGCTCAGTTCCCGCGTGGGTTGTGATATAAAACCCACTAACAGTACGGTTCACATGAAACGGTGTTGCCGAACAATCGCAGATTGTATTATCCTGTTTCCATAGTACCTCTATATGGGAGTCATTTACTTCTGTGTGATCTATTGTTGGCGTTTGACCTTGGGAGGGAAATGTCGTCATTAAAAATTATGTTGAAGCGCTTCATCTCTGAACAATTCAGAAAGTTCCACCAACAGCGCTATTGAAGATGGCATCGACACAAATATATGTGATGATATAGCGAACTTTTTTGCGACCAATATGATGGACAAAATTATGCAGCTATATATATATATATATATATATATATATATAGTTGGGTTAGTTACACCATTTATAACTCGGGAACGGCTGAACCTCTTTTAATGAATTTTGATTTGTTGTATTTGTCTCCGTCCCGAATAGCAGAATAACTATTAAAACATCGGAAAAATTAACGAGAATAAAAACTATGAAGAAAAATCTTGTGACGGTGTTGTATGCTGGTTCCGGTAATGCCAGTAGATGGCGTTGTGTGCACTTTGACAGCTGATGCGCGGTCCTTTTATTATAGTTTGATTGATGTTCAAGTACATATTGTGAAAGGTTAAATTGTTCAGTGTTATTTACTATTCCGGGAGCCAGAAGATCTAATCTTTCACAACGAATCCGTAATGCAATTAGACTTCGGAATATTGCAAATCAATCCACTGCAGATGAACAAGAAATTGCACGCGAAAAGCGCCGCGTTAGTATGGCCCGACCTCGTGCTACACAAACACAAAAACAAAGATAGGCAGCACGTCAAACGGCTCAGCTGGCAATTAGATAGTGCCACAGATCAACAACGTGATTATCTTCAATGCGCAAGAAGAAATGGCTCAAGTGTTGATTTGAATCGAGTAGCGTTTCAATACGATTGCACAATAGACTATAGCTGGCATCCTTTCGTCCGAATTGGCCCAATGGAGGTTGTGTGCGACCATTGAAGTTCGCTGGAGAAGCGCCTGGATTGTGCTGTCTCAGTGGCAAAGTGAAATTGCCATTATTGCCTCCGCCACCTGAGCCATTGCGTTGCTTCGTGGCGAATCACCAGAATCACGACATTTCCTATCGAATACTCAAAGATACAACGGATGTTTCCAAATGACTTCATTTTGAGCAGACATTATCGAAGAACCGCGGATTCAATCCGACATTCAAGATAATTTCTGCTGGAGAGAGTAAATCTCCATTTTCCTTTCGCGATCATAAATCAGTAATTCTTACGTCGCCTTCGACTTTACAGATCCAATGCCAAATTCACCGTCGAATTGGATCATTGCAACCGCTTTAAGACGCACAGCATAAACTTATCCAAATTTACTTCATGGGCTATACGGAGGAACAACTTGATCGGCGTCAAACGATCAATACGGCGGTGAAAACAGCATTTCTTCCAGATCTGCAGCAACTACTTCATGAACATCATGCATTGGTTCGGTTGTTCAAAACTGCGTTGGATCGCATGCCAAATGACGACTACAAAGTCGTGATCAGAGCAATTCTGATTCTAAAGTGATTCTGAGGCGGTACGAATTGCGTCGGGTCAGCTCGTTAATCTATATTTCTATGTTTTACGTACGAAACATTTCTATGCGTCAATATACAACCATGTGTACATAGCAACAGCGCCCCTCCCTCCACTCTGAAACGTCAAGGGACTTCTTTTTTAATTTTTTTTATCATTTTCAGATGGTCTATTATCTATCTTCTCCTTTGTGTATTATTTTGTTTTATATGTATTTTGTGTATTGTTAATTTCTTCCTTTACGATTGTATTTTCATAATTGCGCTTACGTCATTGCTTTAATATATTATTTATGTATGCAATGGCGCTTTGACTTTTCCTTGGAGTGACTAAATCAATAAATCTAAATCCTAATGGAAGTATTTGAGATAGTGACGCCATGCTAGCTGAAATAGTTTTACCTATTAATGTATTTTTTGGAACCACCTGCTCGTAATATTACAATGTAAACACGACTGGATTATAATGCGTGATTTTTCCCCTTAATTAAACTGATACGTGTCAGTTTATCGTATATCCATTTTCCTCCTTATGTCATCACAACTGGTCTACTGATTCTCAACTGTCTTTCGCCGATTAAATCAGTACCTTCGTTTATCTTTTTCCGCCGTAGCTCGCGGTCCGCTCATATCACAAGCCCCCCCCCCTCCCGTTTGTGATTGTTTGCCAATTAATATCCCGTGACACATTAAAATGGCAGTAGATTATGCTCTCACCATGCCCGTACCTCGACTGGGCAAACACAAGCTAATCGATTACCTCGAACTTTGCTATATTAATCGTAATTAATATAAAGGTTTAAAAATGAAAAACTTTCCTCTTTTTCATAGCAAATCTCATAAAAAACCTCCGTAGAACTAAACAATTCTTGAAGTCTCATCCCAACATACTCTTTACACACGCTGACAAAGGTTCTGTCATTCTTTCCGACACTAACTCTTATAAAATTTGCAAACCCACCTGAAGCAATACAGTTATTGACGAATTAAAAACTATTTTCTGGATTTTATTGAACCATCCACATTTTACTCCTTATTCATCACCTCAGCCAACATTTTCAGAGCTTGTGCCCTTCCTAAAATACACAAACCTGACCTATTTTTTAGAATTATTATTGCTTCTACTGGCAGTCCCTTGTACAACATTTCCTCCTACATTCAGAACATGTTTTCTAAAGCCCTCGATAAGAAAAACCATTATTCTGTTAAAAATTCTTACCAATTTATTGATAAAATCAAGCACCTCACCGTCCCTCATGACCACTCTTTAACTTCTCTTGATGTCGTTTCCTTATTCAACTCTATTCCCAATGATTTAGTCATTAACAGTTTCAACAACAGATGGCCAATTTTCAGTCAATATACTAAAATTGTACTTAATGAAATTTTATGTATTATAAATCTAATCCTCATTTCCACTTATTTCAAGTTTAATCAGGTTCACTATCATCAAATCAAAGGTTATCCCTTGGGAAACTCCATTAGTCCTATTTTTGCTGAGATAGTCAAGAGAGATTTAGAAAATTTTTCTTCCTCTACTTCCTGTCCAACCTCTTTGCTACATCAGATATGTAGATGACATTTTTTGTATTGTTAATACCTCTCAAATCAACCTTATACTCAATACTTTTAATAATTATCATCCCAACTTACAATTCATCCATGAACTTGAATCTAACCATTCTCATAATTACCTTGATGTCACCGTATCCATTCACAATACTTCCATTCTCACCAATTGATTCAGAAAACCTACATACTATGGATGTGTTCTCAATTATCTTTCTGATCATCCTCCAAACCAAATCTTGTATTACTTTCTAACTCCAAATTCCATCAACACAACTTAAATATTGTCCGCAATATTTTAATCTCGAATGAGTACCCTTTACATTTTATTATTAAACACATAAACAGCAGACTGAACAAAACCCAACATCCTACTGTCAATCGTCCCCAAACACCTCAAGCCAAATTTTTTCTCGTAGTTATTACAAACTTCTACATCACAAATTTGTCCAAATATTCCAAAAATATCAAATATCCATCATTTTCAGATCCACTAATACCATTTCCTACTTGATTAAAAAACACAAGGACCCACTTGACACCTACAGCAAACGTTGTGTCTAATTGCTCGAATTGTAATTCCTGTTACATAGGTCAAACAAAACGTTCCTTTAATACACGTATCAAGTCCCTGAATTCTATTTTTCGTCCTATGAATAAACTGATGGCAGACGGAAGAGTAAATTCAGTGAGCAGTATTTAAAGATACCGAGACTCGTACGTAGCCACGTAAATGAAAATTAATGTCATGTTACCTACTGCAAATTGTTTTACAAAACCTGATTTTCCGCGCTTCTCTTGGTTCAGCTGATATAAAAGA